>OZ007560.1:112237919-113580554 GCA_963931875.1 Pollenia griseotomentosa
GCATCGAGTGTAGCTTCGGCTGTGTGGCACGTAGCGCCGTCCTGTTCAAACCAAATGTGGCCAATATCCTCCTCTTCAATTTTTGTGAACAAAAATTCGTTTAACATGGCCCGATAACGATCGCCATTGACTGTAACGGCCACTCCTTGCTCATTTTCGAAAAAAATGGCCCAATTATGCCTCTGGACCAAAATCCGCACCAAACAGTGACTCGTTTGGGTGCATCGGCTTTTCAATGTATGCGTGCGGGTTTTCTGTGCCCCAAATGCGACAATTTTGCTTGTTTACATACCCGCCAATATCAAAATGAGCTTCATCTGAAAAGATGTTTTTTTTTTTTTTTTTTTTTGCAAAATCGGCATCTTCTGTTAGTCGATCGCAGGCCTACTTAGCGAAGCGAAAACGCATTCGATGGTCAGTTGGCTTCAATCCCTGAACCAATTGGACTTTGTATGGCGTCATACCAAGGTCTTTATGCAAAATTCGTCTCAATGATGTCTACGAAATGTTCAATTGTTGAGAACGACGGTGAATTGATGTTAATGGCGCTTTACGCACACTTTCTGCCACAGCAGCAATATTCTCGGGTGTACGCACTGTTTTTGGCTTTTCAACAGTAATATAAAAAGCCTTACAACATGTTTCAATATTGAAACGAAAATAACATAACGGGTCCGCCACCTAACGTTTTTTTTTTAACTAGTGCTTATTTCGTGAATGGTAACACTTAGCTCATGTCTGATTTGACAGATAATTAGTTTTATCCTTCCGCTGAACGAATATGGTTGTGTATACGCTTGAACAACGCTGGGAAATCTTGCGACATTACTTTGAAAATCATGGTAATGTTGCAGAATGTGTGCGAAAATTGCGTACGGATTTTGGAAGAAGAGAAGCACCGTCAGCTCCGTATGTTCGTTATCTTGTGAAAAAAGTGAAAGAAACTGGCATCCTCATCGATAAACCAAAGCGTGAAAAGCCAAAAACAGTGCATACACCCGAGAATATTGCTGCTGTGGCAGAAAGTGTGCGTAAAGCGCCATCAACATCAATTCACCGTCGTTCTCAACAATTGAACATTTCGGAGACGAATTTTGCATAAAGACCTTGGTATGACGACATACAAAGTCCAATTGGTTCAGGGGTTGAAGCCAACTGACCATCCAATGCGTTTTCGCTTCGCTAAGTGGGCCTGCGATCGACTTACAGAAGATGCCGATTTTGCCAAAAAAAATCATCTTTTCAGATGAAGCTCATTTTGATCTTGGCGGGTATGTAAACAAGCAAAATTGTCGCATTTGGGGCACACGCACGCATACATTGAAAAGCCGATGCACCCAAACGAGTCACTGTTTGGTGCGGATTTCTTCGAAAATGAGCAAGGAGTGTCCGTTACAGTCAATGGCGATCGTTATTTGGCCATGTTAAACGAAGTTTTGTTCACAAAAATTAAAGAGGAGGATATTGGCAACATTTGGTTTCGACAGGACGGCGCTACGTGCCACACAGCCGAAGCTACACTCGATGCTTTGCGCCCTGTTTTGAAGATCGCATTATCAGCCGCAGAGCTGATGTTGTTTGGCCACCTCGGAGCTGCGATTTGACACCGTTGGACTATTATTTGTGGGGTGCCGTCAAAGATAAGCGTTACGCCGACAAGCCAGAGACAATTGACGCTTTAAAAGACAATATTCGTGAAGCCATTGGTGAAATACAGCTGCACACAATCGATAATGTGCTTAAAAATTGGACCGATCGTGTAGGCTACTGCATGGCCAGCCGAGGCAGCCATTTAAATGAAATTATTTTTCATTATTAACCGGAAGAATTGTACTTTCAAATAAAAAAAGAAATTTGAGAAAATATTCAGTAGTTCTTTTTTATAGCATTTTCAAAAAAAAAAGTTATTTGGCGGACCCTTTATTTTGATAAAAATGAAACCAGAAATATATACATATCTGTTGAGAAAATTATCACTTAGGGCCATTATTACAACTTACAAATAGTTTTTTTTAGGATGCTATCTGACAGATAAATAGTTTTTGGTTATTACAAGTTAACATTAACCTAAAAAGTGACTGATAAGCTAACATCAGGTTTGTCCTCATGGTAACTTTACAAGTGAACTTTAAGAACTTGAAGATGCCATATTTTCTGCTGAAGATATGGTAACTTCAATGATAGTCTTAAATTACTCAACTTTTTCAAAAAACACAATTTAACACAAAAAACAAAACAATTTACCATTAAAACCAAAAATAAAGCACAAAAATTTACTTTTGTTTTTTATTAATAAATAAAACAAAACTAAGTCGTTGCCACTACGTATTTTAAACAACCAAAAGTAGTCGGTATATACAGCAATGTTGCCACAGTATATAAATTACATTTTTTATTCAATCGGTCAGTTGTAATAATGGAAAAAACTTATTGGTCACTTTATCGTTCAAGATAGGTATTGTTCACGTTAACTGTCAGCAACTTTATCATTAGGTTGTAATAATGGCCCTTAGGTTATTTATAATTGTAACAATCTGAAACCAAATAACTAGGGGTTTTTCCCGGGAATTCCATTTTTTTATTTCCCGTTTTCCCGGGATTTTTCTTGCGGGATCCCGGGAAATAAAAAATTCCTCATAATTTCAGAAAATAGCTATTTATACTTTGAAATTTAGTTTTCTATTCTCTAAAAATTAGCATCTGTGGATGGGTTGTGGTTTAGATCAATTACAAGAAGTGAGTACATGTATTTAAATCAATGTCTCCTGACGCAATAAATCTACTAAAAGCAGAATGGGCAGTGCAACAGTTGATAATTATTACATTTAGTGAAGTGAAGAGTTAATAAAGAACATTAATTCAAAATAAGATGCAGGCAGTAAAGTTTCATTGTCCATGAACAAGTCTTAAAAATAGGAGATACCTAAACATATCGCTCCTTTATTGCAACATAGTCATATCTACAAAAACATTGGCAAAATGCGATTAAAGTTTTAAAAATGTACCGACTTAAAGATATATTTTGCTATAACTTCGGTTCAGTTTGAGATATAATACGAGAAGGTATGAAGGAAAACTTTGCTAAAGTTACTTAAAATTTTGAGATATGACTATGATGCAATGAAGGAGCGATATGTTTATTAGGTGATAAACACAAATTTTCAATTTCAATTTGTGTTGGTTTATATACCCGTGAAGTGCGGGGAAACCGAAATAAAATAACATTTTGGAAACTCGTGTAAGATACTACAACATACAACTTGAAAAACACATTGTCCTAAAGATTACAAATGGATCTATTGAAATGAAAAGGTTTGTAAGAAGCAGTCCGGTTGATGCTATTTTTGCATCAACCTTGACATACATTTGACTGATATAGACGTTGTTTATAAAAAAGAAAAAATTGCTTCTGATTGTGAATCCGAAGCATGTAGCATGCGGTGCACTTTTGACTATTTGTCCAACCTCGGTAAAAAATGAACGAAATTTTTCGGAAACATGATAATTAGTAAATAAAATCGGGAATATACTTTTTGACGACTTACAAAGCGTTTTGAGTGTGTCAGAATGTTATTTCCTAAGCCATTAAAAAATGTTATATATTTCTTTAAAGTATTTTATCTATTTTATTAATTAACTTTTTGATTTCATATCTTGAGTACCTCAATTTTTATTTTGTTTTTATTATTGTTTTATGAATTATCCAGAGCATAATAATACTGAATAAAAGCATACTAATAGGGAATAAAGGCGTGAGGTAATAATAATTCAAGTTCCTATTTCAATCTTCAATTAATTTTTTAGTATTGAACCATTTCATTTACTTTCTTTGTAAACAAGTTCCCTTACGTTTTTTTTATAAAAGTTTTTTTTCATTAATTAATACCAAAATTTACTTTGTATTATCGAAAAAGTCCGGGGAAAAAAACTCTACAAATAACCTATCAGCAGTACGAATTAGTATAAATAAATAACAATTTCTTTATACATATGAATATTATATACATACATTAAATAATAACAGTTATAGTTTCTTTTACTGGTTTAAGCAAAAAAAAAGTACTAAATGTTTATTGAAATTACCCTATGAAACAAAATTAAACTTTTATTGTGATTTTTGATGATTTATTTTTCTTTTTTTTTTAGCGCGTAACGGTCCTCTAGACACAAAAACTAATCATTTGGTCATTTGTAATATTACATGTAATAGGGAATAAAAATCCATAAAAAGCTCAATTTTGAAATTTTTGCAGATAGGTTATTAGTAGGGCAACCAAAAAAAAGCAAATGCTTATTTTTTTGTTTACAAGATAGAAAGATTTTGATTGAACACAAATTCCGATCATAAAAAAACAAAGAAAATGAGCTATATTTGTTAGGGCTTTTTTTTGCTTATTTTGGCAATATCGGCTTTTTTTTAGTTATTTTTGCGATATCGGCTTTTTTTTGCTTATTTTGCCATTTTAAGATAATTTTTCATTTTTTTCATACGAAAAATTTTCATACGAAAAAAAACTTATTTAATAAAATTTTGCGAAAATCGTTATTATTATTTTTTTTTTATGTGCAACTTTTTTTTATAAATACTAAAAAATCAACCATTTCTGTGCTGTAACAACTCTGGTTAAAAAAATCGTTCAAAGTTATGGTAATATTTTGTACTTCCCTTGCACAATATCATCCTCACAATTATTATACCCACACGGTGTGGGCCACACCACAAGAGTGGAGAGGGTATTATGCATTTGTGCTGATGTGAGAAACACCTTAAAATATTAGTCCTAAAGTATACCGATCAACTCAGAATCACTTTCTGACTCGATCTAACGATGTCCGTCCGGCTGGCTGGCTGTCCATGTAACCTCGTGCGCAAAGTGCAGGTCGCAATTTTAAAGATAATTTAATGAAAGTTGGTACGTGGGTTCTAGTTGGCACAAGGGCGAATCGGTCCATAATTTAATATAGCCCAAATACAAGCTGCTATCCGGAAGAGGGTCTTTGTGCCTACTATCAAACCAATTTTAATGCAATTTAAGACATATGTATATAGATCCATATATGATCCATATATGGACACGTAAGGTATGCATTTTTTAAAAAATAGGACCACGAGGGGAGATATGGTCAATTTCTGCCCATCAGTAACTATTTAACCGATTTTAATGAAATTAAAAACATAGATAGATCTCTACTGATATAGCCATACATTCTCGAAACTTGTTTTTAAATACTGTGGTGTACGGTCGGGCTTGACCGACTATACCTTCTAACTTGATTTTTATGCAACTCTGTCTTAGCGGTACTGTAACGTACCTTTTATAGTGTTGTGTATAATTTGTATGTGTTTATGTTTTTAGTATTAAGCCTTTTTATCCACTTATTTTATTATTTGCTTGTTTAAGTTCTTTTCTATCGAAAATTCCATAGCTGTATTCTTACGATCAAATTCCTCAGTCTGTAACGTTTTATTTCTTTTTAAATATAGTTTTTGTATACAGTAACGTCTGTTAGTTCCACTTCTCTCTGTTTTTGGTATAGTAGTGTCTTATTTTTTGGCTTTTTTAATATAGTTTAACTATTAAGAATTTCTCTGTTTATCAAATATTGTTAATTTCTGGAAACTTTGGGGTTTTACACGAAGTTGTAACAAAATTGGAAATAAAAAATCTTTCATTGCTCTTCTAACTTGGTGGCCACACGATCGAGTTTTGCCCTTCAATTCCATTCAATTTGCAATACACTCTCACTTTTTTACTAACACACTCACACTTTTTAAATTGACCATGAGATGGCTTTCAATTTTCACCTCTCCATTTGTTTGGCAATTTTACTTTCAATTTAACAGCTGATTATATGTTTGTCTTTATAAATTGTTTTCTTGATGAAATCTTAAAAGTAAATTGCTTACAAATTGAATGCAGCCTACGTCACAGCTTTCAATTTATGTAAATTTTGACAAGCAGTATATGTAAAAGACTATCAAGAACATCTTGATCGTGTGGCCGCAGGGTAAGTGAACATAGTTATGGACCGTAAGAAAAATGTCCCGTGTTCCAGGGGATATAGAAGACAAGTTAATAAAAAATTTAAATCAGTTTCATTAAAAAATGAAGGATTTTCGGTATTAAAAGATATTGGGGATATTTTGCGAGGCAAGCGGAATTATGAGTCCAATCGTATAAAATATACTTCAGAGCAAATATTCAATTTTTGATATGCTTCCTTAACATCTGTAGACGTGGGAAGAACTTTTTCTATGTACAAGAACTTGCTGACTCCAAACAGACATAGTTTTCTTTTCAAAAATTTATTGCATCAACTTATAATTTACTATAACAACGTATTAAACGAATTAAGTGGAAAATAAACAAGTTTAAATTGCTTTTTTTAGTTTTAACAGCTTATTTTCATGTTTTTAAGCGCTTTTTTTAAGGGCTTAAAACTGTTTTTTTAGTGCTTTTTTTGGTTGCCCTAGTTATTAGTATGTAACTATCGTCATCTTAAAGAAAACAAATTAATTTTTGTAAAAATTAATATACGAGTTAAGGCGTTTATACTAAGACGATTATATCAAAAAGTTCATATAAATTTCCTGAAAATAAAAAAGATGTTCATATTCAGAACAACTTCGCACTACTAGTAATCCTCGATGATCAGTCTTAATAAGTTTTAGTACATTTTGCGTACAGATGCAAAAGATACGAAAAATGTCAGGATTATATATGGTACCTGAAGTCATCAAAAGATACGAAAAATGTATCTTTCGTATCCTAATGGCAACACTGATTTGATGTTCAACAATTGTTATTAGATTTTGAGTGCAATTTTTTTTTTTTATTATTCACGTGAACGATCATTAAGTTAAAAATGGGCGTCATCACTCGTTTTTCGATATAATCGAATGCTGACTTTTAAATAAAATTGAACCATTTATTTATGCACTTATTAAATTATTACGTTATTTATACTCCACGCTGTACATGCGTAATATGTATCTTATATACATATCTTATCTGCCGAAATTTAATTGACACTATAACTTGGTTAAGCCAAAAACTTAAAAAAGAAAAGTAAAGTGCAGCTCAAAAAAGACATGTGGTTTTGGTTTGACAATTTTTGGCCCACTGTGATTTGCGTCGTTCTGGAGCAAAAATACTACCAGGGGTTCACCATATTATATCTTTTATTTTGATTTTAAACTTTAACTGAAGTATTATAATTGGCTGTCAGTATGTGTCTGCAAACAAATTATTTCATATACACACTTTAGTATCTCCCTCATTTTTTTCTTGTTTTTGAATATAATGATTATCCATTAGATTTCGTCTTTGTTTTCTTAGTTTTTTTTTTTTTTTTGTTGGGTTTTTTTTTGTTCAAGGTCATTTTGATTTTTATTGTTTATGTTTATTTTTTTATTTATTGTGTGCCAATCTCAAATCTCACTTAAACAAAATTAATATATGTGTGTATTAACATCATAATTAATTTAATCGCTAATTAAAAACAACAAAGCAAGTGTTTAAAATTCACGCGATCTGATGTTTAAGTGTGAAAGTACTTTATTTAATATGCACTTCAAACAATATTAACAATACCTAAAACTTACAAGCAACAATAATAAAAAAAATAGAAGACAAGATAAATGATTAAAAATATATATGCATTTATGTTGTGATAATTAGCTTTGACATTAAACAATTGTTAAAATTATTTAAAGACTTGTACATTAACGTAGTCAAACGTTTTAATTGTTCACGATGTGAAACTATAGAAATTATGTGCCACACTTCATATTTAGCTACGCCAGACAATACCGAGATTACTCGTGTTGAGAATTTAAAGATGAGAATTTTTTATGTGAAATTTCATCATCCGAATTAAGTAATTATTTGGTAAAATTCTTTTGAATAAGTCAAGTATTTAAGCAAAGACTATGCAAAATAAATTTTCGCTCCCACGCAGAGGAAAAATCCAGTATAAAAATACCAAAATTGACACCATCCGTTGTCAAAAGTGGCCAACTACGTTTGTTTTCAACTTGATAACGGATGGTTTTAATATTTTTTAACCACCTCGTTGTCATTTTGTCAATATTTGGTCTTATTCTAGCAACAAACTGTTACATAATAGCACCAATGAGGTGTCATTCCGACAACATGTTGTTTTAAATTTTGACCACCCACCGTTGGCATATTGACAAAATTCAGTTGTCATTTCGACAACACATTGTTCTCAGCTTAAACCATTCTGAATTAACCCAATAAGAACATATGATGTACATATTTATTTATTTTTTTATTATTTTTAAAATAAAATTAAAATTCCCATACTTCATGAAAAAAAAAACCAAAGTAAATATGTATGGTTCAAATTACCTTTATATTACTTTCAAAATAAAATTGTGAAATAATTCACACGCAGAAATTGTAATGACATCCCCAATAATGATATTAATGATTTCATTTCTTTGATCAATTCTACTCGAGTCTTTTCTCTGGCAGTTTCATTAAATTAAGCCTGTAATTCCTAAAATTAATATATTATATTAATTCCTGTTGTTCCTATAAGGAGCATAGCGTCGTAACTAGTTCATTCCATTCGGATCTGTCGGATGCAATATCTTTTGTTTCCCTCCAGCTTTTACCAACTCTCGTCAATTCCACAACAATCTGCCGCTTCCATGTATGAGCAGGTCGTCCTCTACGCCTGCTTCCCTGGGGTTTTGATTTGATTGCCTGCTTTGCAATATCATTATCATCCTAACGAAGTGTGTGACATATCCACTTTCATTTGCGTTTACATATTTCAGTTTATACTGGAATTGGTTGAGTTGTTTCCCAAAGACAAGAGATGGAGATTGTATTTGGCCGATATATTTTAAGAAGGCAGTTGTTGGAAAAAACTTGCATAAATCAGAGCTGGCGGCATTCCATGTTTCAAATCCATATAGTAGAACTGACTTTACGTTGGAGTAAAAGATTTTAAGCTTCGTTCTTTGTGAAATGTTAGACGATTTCCACACGTTAACACAATATTCAAAATGTTTGCCTTGCTTTCTTTACACGTGCCGAAATATCTGCGTTGAAGCCGACCTGCCTGTCAATTATGCTTTCAAGGTAGCAGAAGGATTCTACCTCCTCAAGTTGTTTATGATGTTTTTTTTTGACTAGCATTGATGGCATGACCGACAATGTTGCGCAACTTATGTTCCATACCAGCATGTTAATGTATGAGGAGACAGATATCCTCAGCCCCCACACAATTCCATATCTTGGTGTTGTAGCTTGTTGCATAATGATATCTTTGCCGATATTTATCTTATCAGATAGTTTATTTCCATGCAATATTCTGCATGTTGCACTAGCATAAATAGATTTTATTAAAGAGATCAGCTGTTGCGGAACTCCCTGAGAAGCTTACGCTTTCCAAATTGCTATATGGTTGAGCGCGTCAAAATCTATAAAAGGAGATATAATGGGGATCTCTATGCAACGGATCGCTTGACTTTTATTCATAGACTGTTGATATGGTCAACAAAGGATTTTACACGGCGGAAACCGGCTTGTTCTCTTCTCATACCGGGAGAGATTGCATCGCATAGACTTTTCTTGATGATACGGGCAATAACTTTTAGCAGCATATTCAAAAGTGAGATACCTCTCCAGTTACTACGTTCTGATAAGTCTCCTTTTTTAGGCATATTTATGATAACAACTTCCAAGAGTGAATCTTCCATATTTACCTTCCATACCTTCGATATTTATAGATACAAGGAATTTTTAAATTCCTTATCGTCGTCGTCATTTGTTTTGATTGTTGTCTATTTGTCAACAGGTATTTGCCAATTTGATGGTATTTCTTACATGTTTGGTTTCAATTTGACAACGTTTTGTAAATAATTTGACAACAGATGTTATTGAAATACATTTCCATACAATTGGCTGACAATGTTTAATGTTTCTTTTTTGCTCTGTGTAGAGCAAACCTAAAGCTCAAAAGGTTCTAACTAACAAAAATTAAAAATCGACTTTTTCATTACATCTGATGTATTGCATCAACAAAACTGTTCACAACAATTTTTGAAATCTTTCGACCAACATTAGCGATTTTATTGACATAAAACAAACGGCCCTATCTACAAAAGTTTATATGATAAACGATATAAGACCTAACTAACATGTACATATTTTGCAAACTAAAAGTCCTTTTGCGAAAAGGTTTAATATCTGTGATTACTTTTCTTTCTCGTTAGGAACCGATTTATGTATCACCCTTATCGTGGTTGGCGAATTTGAAATATGGCCGCGACTGTTTGGTAATAGGTTAAAGGAAATAAGTTCACGTTCTCTTTAATCTATTATCAGATTTTTACCAGGGACCGTAACAGTTATTCCTTTTTTCATAAAAGTCAGATTAAAACAGTTATTTTTTGATTTGTTATTTTTTTGAACAAAAATAACAGTTATTTTTTTATTTTAATTTTTTTGAACAATTTTAACAATTACTTTTTGATTTTTATTTTTTTGTACAAAGATAACAGTTATTTTTTGATTTTTATTTTTTTGAGCAAAACTAAAATCTTTTCTTTAAGCAAATGTTTGCGTTTTAATAACTAGTTGACTTTAAATATTGTTTTTAATTTGCACAAGACATCTCAATGATGATTACACATTAAAATAAACATTAAAAGTCAACTAAACTATTATTACAAGTACATTTCTTTAGCGAATAACTTTTATTTTTGCTCTAAAAATAAAAATCATTAAATAACTGGTTTTTAAGTTTAAAAAAATAAAAATCAAAATATAATTGTTAATTTTGTTCAAAAAATTAAAAATCAAAAAATAACTGTTCATTTTGATCGAAAAAATAAAAATCAATATATTTTATCATAGACAAGTTTATAAGAATTAATATGGTATACTTGAATAAGTTTTTCGACATTTACTTCTATATGCTTTTTTTGTTTTAAAATTCCAATATAACTGTTATTTTCGGACCCTGATTTTTACTGTTAAAACCTGAAATATTGAAAAGCGCTAGTACTTTTTTGTAAATTACTGTTCTATATTTTTATTGACGCAAAAGCTACAGAATTTTTAATATCACGGTGTTTTTTTATAATAAAAAAAAAATCGAAATAAAACACGTTCAAAGTTAGTGAATCTTTTATTTAATTTAAATAACTTAGAAAAATTTTAAATTAAAGCATTTTGGAAATATTTACATTATAATTTTTAGTGGTCCCGAGTATCAACATTAGTTAGTATTGCTTTTGTAAGTATGTATGTATTATTCCCACCGTTCTTCTAAACTCATGTAAACATATTTAGTTGTCGTGGTTAATAACATAACATGTTATTTAGCATAGCACGCTTTTTATTTATCATCCTTATCAACAAAAACATAACAAATTTTAGTTGATAAAAAAATGAGTGTGTGTGTGTGATCTCTCGAAAAATCCAAACATATGTAAGATATCATGCTGAAGGGGTCCATATGTTAATTTATTTTTTTTTTTAACAGAAAACAGAAAAAAGTTTTTTCCACTCATTCTCATTACACATTAACTTATTGCTGATATTGGTGGATAGTGTTGCCAGAAACCAAAAATCCAATGCAATTGTAAAAATTATTTAAATAATAAATATTTAAGATTTATAAGTCAAGATATTGGTATTATAATTCAATATTTAAGTATATCACTATCAAGTGGAGCTTTTGCAGTATGAACGCACCCAAGTTAGAAATTAAGTTACGGATGCAAAATTAACAATGCACGATTACACGATTGACCAGCAGTTCCAATTGGTAAACTTTTGTTATCATAACGAGTATTTGTAAGTGGCCGAAAAATATTCTCTGGATACAAGGCCCATTTTGAGACAACCCGCACCACTGCAAGGTTGCAATGTATGTACATAATTAGAGGAATTCGTAAACAACATCGATAAGTGCATCATCATCGTAAGTGAATTCCACAAGAATTACGCGGAAACCTGCTAAAGTTTAGCAATTTGGTAGTGTTCAGCGGTAGACAAGAAACGCCAAGAATAAGATAAAAACTCCAAAAGCATAAGCTCATCCCGATATCTGTTAGTAATTATGATCCCTCCCCAATATTTAAAAAATTCGTTTTATCTAGCGAAGTCTGTTGCATTAAATATTTCTCTAATTCCTCACTTCACAGATAAACCTTATTTGAAAACTGTATCTCAGCAGTGAATGAATGAAGATTTATTTTCTTGATACTACCACCTAAAAAATTAAAAATATAAAAAAAAGAACAGAAATTGAACGGGGAAAAACGTATTAATCACCCTTACCGTGGTTGGCGAATTTAATATACGCCTGCGACTGTTTGGTAATAGATTAAATAGAACGTGAACTTATTTCCTTTAATCTATTACCAAGCAGTCGCAGGCGTATTTTAAATTAGGGATTGCTGTTCGGTTTTAACCGAAATGGAAACCGCGGTATTAATGCCTAAAAACCGAAAACCGACCAAAAATCCTCGGTTTAAGCTTTTACTTTAAATATATATTTATGCTAAATGAATTTGCAAATTATTCATAATACCTGGAACAATGGCAACGTATTTAAAAATTCTTTAAATTTAAAATAAGTACTAAGAAGAACACAATAGAAGTACCTAAATTGAAACAAATAAAAAAAAGGTATGTATTTCATACAAAAAAATAAATTTGTATGTATGTATTCTCAAAACCGACCGGTTTTAATCATTTTAAAACCGAAACCGCGGTTTCATATTTTTACGGTTTTTAGCAAACTCTATTTTCAATCACCAACCATCCTCGATAATGGTGATTATATATGCAGGTGTTCTGATTAATGGTCAATGGGATGCCTTAAAGAAAATTAAATGTCGTATGGAGATGACGAGAGCGCCGTTTTCAAAATATAGCGTCATTCTAAGCAGTCAAGGTCTGCATGACTACGTTTAAAAGGCATAGTTAAAGGTAAAGTTAAAGTTAAGTTCAACACACGATTTAAGAACGCAGTGCTTTACATTTTGTGTTAAAAAAACAAATGAATAAACACACAAGGCAAAAGAGATAAGAAAACAACTGTATTTGAACAGAAAAAATACTACCAACTTTAAGTTAACGAATAGATAGCTAACTTTAAAGTTAATTGAAAGTAATGCAGAGTCGGACAATTGACTACTTCCTAGTACTTCGCAATGTTAAAATAGTTAGTTAATTCCATATAAAAGTAGTGCAAGTGTCAACCACCACTACTTATTTTTTTATTTTATTTCCTAAGCTAATCCCGCGAAGCTCTTCGCTTGTCTGCAGGAAAGAAACCAGTGTCTGTGGCGGGAATCGAACCCGCAACCCTGGCGCTGATAGACTAGCTCACTACCAGCTAGGCTACCGTTAACTTGAGTTAACTTGAGAAATAGTTAACTGAATGTCCGACAGGGTATTCAAAGAAAAATAGTGAATAGAATGTGTGCCTTTGTTATGATAAAGTAAAGCACAGACTACACTCTCTTTTATATTTTTACTCTTGTACTCTGTAAACCACTCTTTAACTATTTAAATATTTGAATGAATATTGGAATCCTTGTGTGTGATAAACAAATGAATGTATTCTTGCAGCCCTTTACTAAGCAGCCACGACATTAATATAAAAATGAAGACTCAATTCGCCAAATGCTATGTGTGGGTCAGTACTTCCATACGCAGTTGAACACTGGACTAAGAGGTTACAGACGAAATTTTTAAATTACCATGGACCGACTGAGTTCCTAACAGCCAGATACTAAGAAGAAAAAATCTCGGTTGGGAATTAAGAAAACAATAAAAACTCGGAAAATTTCATCTTATGAGGAACAACAAATACAAACTACTCCAAACAGTCCTAAAGAGTGAAGTAGAAGGAAAACGTGGCAGAATGGATAGGACATCGAGACGAAATAAGCTTCCTAATAACTGCCAAAATAAAAAATATGAAATTGTATCCAAATAACGGATATGCAAATTAACATCTGATAAATTTTTCTTTATTTAAGCTAAACCTTTAATTTTTTTTATTTATTTATTTATTTATCGATTTCCTGCACAACAAGAACAAGTCTTATAATTAAAGTACAGGATTATGTTGGTTTATAAGGATTGCCATATAAAAGATTTTAATAGTTAACATTAAACATTAAATTAAAAAAAAAATAAATATAAAAGTAATATTACAAGTTATATAATAAAAAAGAACAAAAAATTGAATACAATATATAAAAAATTAAACAGAAAATACAGATATAATAAATTTATCAAGAAAGTTTTTAATTTAAGCTAAGCAAAAGTTTTAAATAAAAATTTCCTAAAAAGAGTTGAGTTGCTATTTGTTTGTTGGTTGTTTGGCCAATCATTCCAAAGACGAACGGCATTTATGAAAAATTGCCATTCCGACACAAGACATTTAAATCTTGGTATTATCATGTTCTTGTCCCTGGTGGATCTAGCAAATTATATAAAATTATTATAATTTTTTTTGCATTTTTGAGGCAAGTTGGCAATATTTTTTCTTAACTGTACGATATACAAAAGAAGTTTGCAACTTTTTATAAAATGCATACATATTTTATAATTTACAAAAGAAGCGTCTCCATTAAGCTACATAAGTATTCTTTGCATGCTTTTTTAAAGTTTTGATATTCTTTCAATAGACTTCAAGTAAAGCTGAATGTACACGACATATTTTTTACATCTGACTTGTCAAATTTTCCACTGCAAAATACATTCATTTCGTGTGTTACCTTAAAAACATTGCTTTTGTAAAAGTCAGACGCAAAGTCATCTGACAAAATTTCAATTAGAACGTGCTCTATTTTCTTCTGACAAACCATCTGATATCAGAAATCTATGCCGGGAAGAAACGGGCAGCGGCGGTCCACTATTGACGGAATCATTAGTAGGATGAAGGTAATATTTTACACTATCGATCAACTCACCATTGAATAGAAATTATGTAAATATATATATAAAAAACGTTTTATTATAACTAGTGTTCGCCTAATGGTCAAAATTCGACCATAAATTTTTATGTAATTATGAAGGAAACATAGTTCATAAATGAATTTACATGTTTCTAGCATTTATTTTTACCATCTTAGTGGATTAATTTGGCGAGGGACTAACCTCCGGTTTTTATTTTATTTTCTACGTGAGTTAAATTAATTTTGTAAGTTCAATATAAAAAATATCAGAAAATATCAATTGAAAAATAAAAAAGTATCAAAAAGTCTACTTTATAGATTGTCATCCACTCATGACACTGCATGTTTAATTTTATGTTTCTATGTCTAATATTAACGAAAATTAATTAAAGTACAGTTATTTCCGCTTAATTGAGTTTCTAAAAGTGCACGACTTTTGACGCAATTAAACGGGAACTCAATAAAGCAGTACTCGGTTAATTGAGTCGCCGACGCAATTAAAACGAAAATCGCTTAATTGAGCAAGATGTGCAATAAAGCGAAACACCCATGTGTAGATAGAAAATGTAACTCATTTCTTTATTTATTTTATATAACATTTATTTATAAAACTGAAACATGAAACATGACTTTCTTGATTTTTGTGGAGCAAAAACACATTAACGGCCATTTTCACCAAATTCGGTTATAATTAACTATCGGTTATAGCTGTCAAAACATATGGGTAACCAGAACTTTAAGTAATGGTTAGTTATAACCGAACTTGGTGAAAATGGCCGTAAGTAGAGGGAAACAATTAACCGAAACATTTGCTTTTGTTTTTCGCAATGTGGTCTTATTTTGCGAAATAATTAAGCGGGTGACGCAATTAAACGGAACTCAACTAAACGGGTATTTTTACATAGACTATTATACTGAATGATTTCGTTCCATGGTTTTTAGTGCAATTAAACGGGAAACTCAATTAAGCGGGGCTCAATTAACCGAAAACAACTGTACCAGATGTAGAACGAA
This sequence comes from Pollenia griseotomentosa, assembly GCA_963931875.1. Taxonomy (NCBI): domain Eukaryota; kingdom Metazoa; phylum Arthropoda; class Insecta; order Diptera; family Polleniidae; genus Pollenia; species Pollenia griseotomentosa. The sequence goes on from OZ007560.1 coordinate 112,253,896, forward strand.
AATGTAGCAAAAAGCTCCCTTTTAGACATTCTTATGTTTATTTTTATCTTTGTAAGTCGATTATTAACAAAAATTTAAATGTACCAGAAGAAAAACAAAAAGTAACCTGCACCTATAATATTATGTTTTTAAGTTCAATATTATAGAAAATTTCAAAATTATCCCATGAAGCACGGAAAAGTAAAAGAAAGAAATTAAATTTCCCGTAATTCCCCTTTTTGATACATTTTTTCCCATAGAGGTTCGATTGACAAACAATGGAAGAAAGTGTTCTTAACTGTTTCGCTTATGCTGACTTATATAATCGAAAACCGGTTTTTGAAAAATGTCTTATAATCGACCACCCTATTTGTTTGTTATTTGATAATTGAAAAAAACAAATTTTTTGTATCTGTGTTAGTAGCAAAATTGAACGCTTATAACTCTGAAATTATTGAACAGATTTTAATAAAATATATATTCTGCACTTCTGTAAGTAAATATCTTTCAAATGGTGTATATTTTGTTCAAATCGGTTGACATACAGAGCTGGAAAGTGTTCTTAACTGTTTTGCGTTTGCCGATTTATATATAGATATCCTTAATTAGTATTTTTGAATTAAAAGAAAAAAATGTGAAGATGGCTAAACTATTTTACGGCGCAAATAAAAATTTTTGTGGCGGCAGCACGCTATTTTGAAACCGAGAACTATTTTGGTTTCTGCAATAACTATGCGAAAAAAACAGAGCCAATGTCAGAAGCAAAAAACATTCACGTTTGTGACCGAATATTATAAACCTTCTGTAAAACAGCAATTTTGACAGACATGCACAATTACAGATGACTTATAAAGTTGACAGACAAGTCAGATGTAAAAAAACATGTCGTCTATATGCTCCTTAAGCTGGCAAGTTATTATAAAGATTAACAGTTATGTAATCAATATGTTGCTTAATTCTTTCAATCAGCACCTTTAAACCCTCAGACTTGATACATTTCTTGTATAGAAATGTGACTTGTTTTGCAAAAAAAGAATTATATGTTCACTCTTAGGACTTATAAATAAGTGCAAGTTTAACTCTCTTTTTGGTTTAAATGCCATGTCATTGAATGCCATATTCTGTAATTCGCCTATCTTAAGCTAAATCTCGATTGCTAAATTGTCTTAGAGAATACAAAATTTAAACGTTTTAGCGATGACATTAAAAGCTTAATATGCGGCGAATTAAATTTGTATGGCATTGCCAAATTTAGCAATGCACGTTGCAGTATTGCATTCGTAGGCAAAAATAGCTAAATATACTTTATAAATTTTTAGCGAACGAGACTTAGCTTTAGCGAATTACAAAATACGGACGCAGTAAACATATAAACCATCTCTAAACGCATAAAGTTGGGCGTTTAAACTACCAATATAGACCATATGAATTTGATAACATTTATCGTAGTGTTGTCAGAATATACCTTATTTAGCTTCATATAATATATGGGGCACTGATTTACAGCTGTTGAGCTTAAACTACATACGAATTTAAGTTTTGTTCAACTAAACCAGAGTTTAAAAACATTCACTGATTTGTTGGCCATTTTACACAAACAATTAAACCTGGTATTCATATAAACCATAAATTGGTAAAACAGTTTTTTCAAAATTTGTATTGTTTGTAAATAAAATAAATACAACTCATCTGGCAACCTCAATTACTAATCGCTCATATCGTTTTGATTTTTGTTTATGTTAAAATGAGCATGTGTTAAATAAATCGATGTCTGACTGTGTGTTTGTTTTTGAGTTTATATTTTGATTTCTATTTCTTTCGAGGGAGAACTTTTTAAATATTTTCTAAATTGTAATCAGTTCAGTTTTAAACTAAAAGCGAAGCACTACAGAATTGTAAAAATAAAATATTTCATAAAGTGAATAAAAATATATTTTTTTCTAATAAAAAAGTGAAACAAATTAAATAAAAATGCATAGTACATTATTAGATGAGGTTTGTTTGAAAAAAAAAATCATAATACCTAGTTCCTTATTACAAAATTTAATTTATTTAAGAACTTTAAAAATTCTTATGTATTCTGACCAGGGGGTTAATATTGAAAACGTGTTTGAAATAAAATGAAAAAAAAACTGTTTATAAACAAAATCATTTTATTAAAAAACCAATTTAAAAAAAGTTTTGTGATTGAATATATTTATTAAGAAATCTAATTATAGTAACACGACTAATTTATTTTTTTGTCTTATTTTATTTAATTTTTTTCAAATTACACCTTTAAGAGATTTGAGCAAAGATTTTTTTAATTTATTTTTTGTTTTTCATCAGTTCGTAGTCAGTCATAATGTTTATTATTAGAGCAAGGAATCACCAACACACCAAGAATTAATGGATAAGATTCAAAAATCGAGAAACAAAAGACAATATTTCTATCAACACAATTTTATTTTTTTGGAAAAAACTTTTTGGAAATTGAAAAATTTCTGCAGTTGTCTTTTTTCATATTTTTTAAATTAGGCTTATATATATATGTCCTTTATTTACAACTGAATTAAATTACATAGCATATAAAACAATTGTAAAAAGTTCAAAGTGAACATAGGGCATTAGGCTTAAGTTCATCAAATTTCATTTTCATTAAATTATTTTAATGAAGAAAGGAGTTTTACAACATGAAATGAATTAATATTTTTGATAATTTTTTTATATTTTTTACTTGTTTTTTGGTTCGAACAGTCTGTAAACATTTCAAATTATATTTAAAAATACTTGTCTGAGTATTAAGGAGTTTTTGAATGCATTTTTTTCCTTTTATTTGAATTTATTTTCTTGTTTGAATTAAAAAATAATACTAAGGCTCCATTACAAAACCATAACTGGATTTAGTGGCTAATTCTCTCTGGTTCTATTACTTTATATAAAGGGAATCTATCATATTAACATGGTTTACTCGGGACAATATCTGCGACAGACATTATTTATATCGAAGTTGAATGTGTACATTTAGGTTATTTCAATGACCTGTTACAAAGTGTCAAAAAGATCCAATTAACCCCCCCTAGGACATCGCCATGTTAAAGTGACAAGTCTCCTTCATATAAAGTGCTAGAACTAGAACCATGCCACTTTATAATTGCTACGTGACAAGTTTGGTGTAAGTTCCCATTCCCCTGGGGTTATTTCCAGGAGATATAAATTTTTTAACATAAATTGATTTCATAAAAGTCCTTTTCAGAATTTTTCAGAATTTTTTTTAACGTTTAAATCACTTTGATATGAAAAAGTTTCTTCTTTTGTATTTTCGAACTATGTCGTAGAGTATTCTTGGGATGGGTATAATTCTATACATTTTTTTTAAAGCAATGTTTTTAATGAATCTAAATGTTCTATGAAGCTTCATATTTATTAAAAAAATCAACCCAGCATTTTTATAACATCATTATTAACCTTATCAAATTACAATATTATAAATTATATCTATAACTTATAAAATTTCTGCAACAATTAAAAATTTTATTGATTAATATAATCTTTAATTTTTTTTCCACAAGTATTATTAATAATATACTAGATCTAATCAAAAGCAATTGGAGGTTAAAATAATTTAAAAAAAAATTGATTTATTACTTAATAAATTATGTAAACTCCCATTTGTAATCAAATGTATTATTATGTATAAATTGTAAATAATTAAAAATGTGTAGTCAGTTATAAAATAAGGTGTTTTTAATGACCTCGATCTTTAAACACCCATAATCTTTTGTATACAAATAGTATTACAATATAAGTTAAACATTTGAAAGCACGTAGTGTCTGACGCTTTGATAAATTGAATATGTATAAATAAATGGGGCGGTAGCATTAAAGTAGTGGTCGAAATTTTGAAATGCCCTTCTTAAACTTATAATGTTTGTAATAGCAGCTCCCTCGAAAGTTTTTTGATAGCCCGAATCTTTGACAATATAGTAGAGTTGTCAATTATTCGCATTTCAACTTTGTTCGAATAATTCAAACAATTGTTTTTGTTTGTTGCATCAGACGTTTAAATCTATAAAATTATTTTCGATTAATCGATGAGAATTACGATTAAAAAAATTATTTTACAAAAAAATTACGTATTTTTAATAAGTTACATCCATCCATTCATCTACAACTATGGAAATTTCTTCATTTTCTTATTTATTTTTTCTCAAATCCGCTATGAATTCTTCTTTTTTTGATACGTAAAAAATTTTCATCTTAACTCCATATCGTTTTATTACTTAAATGCATCGTAAAACTATTAAATCCTTAATAATCCGATATTACTTTGTCGTTGGCAGACCTACTATCTTCAGCTAAACTTCTGCATACAATTTCTCTTATAGAACAACCGCTGTCTCTCATTATATATTTTTCCATTGGATCATGTTCGTCGTTTTTTGATGTCGTTGGATTATCTGCCACTACATACCCTGCGGAAAATTTGTGTCAATTGGTCCAACGGACTGGTCCTGGGAGTTGTAAAAAGAGAACAGGTACAAAAAAGAAAGAAATCATGACCAGTGAAAGGAGAACCAATCATGTAACTGGTTTATGAGGAACAAAAATATAGAAAAAGTAATGAATTACAGTACAGTCTTCACCGGTAGTGTGACACAGTTTTTGGAACTTTCTAAAATTTGGTTCTTGAATTTAATTCTAGGACTTGTTTTATTGAAATAATACTACATTGTATTGAAATAATTCTACATTGTAGTAACTGTCACTAAACACGTCCATTGAGAATAGATGTGTGACTGGTTATATGGTGTCAATTGACCCCTTCCAATAACAACCCCATGTAAAAGTGATAGGTCTTATCCATAGAAAGTGTTAAAACTAGAACCGGTCACTACCACCAAAGACCTATAGACCTAACTTAATAAAATCCGTAAAATTTTAAATAAAAAAAGTTATAATGCAACTTTTAATATCCAACAAATGTTGTACAAGATACTTGTGGCATTAATTTTTAACTTACCTACATTTTGTATAAAATCACTAAAAACGTATTAATGAAATTCTAAGCTTTTATTTAATTTATTTTTCGTTATTCGAAAATCGCCAATTTAAAATTATTCAAACAAGAGTTTTGTTTGATCGATTAATCGAATTGTTCTTAATCGGTTGACAACTCTACAATATAGCCCAGAGCAAACATTTGCGAATTGGTGAATTATCGGGTTTATCTCGAACTTCTGACTAACATATTCAAAGTTGCCACAGGGCTTATTCAAAAATACCATAACATTTGTCATATTGTCATAGTATACTAATACTTTAAAAATTGTTGTTCTGTTTCAAACAAAAAAGTACTAAAATAATAAGGCTTTTTACGATTATTGTTTTGTCACAGTAGAAATTTTAGTTATGCATTTATATAAGCAAAAATTAAGGCAGAAGCAATTAAACACGTTTTTTGCGATGTGTGTATACATAGAAATCTGGACCAAACTTTTAGTATATCGACTCAGAATCACTTTTTAAAGTGATATGTATAACGATGTCCATCCGTCCGTCTAGCTAGTTGTCTGTCCATGTTAACCTTATGCGTAAAGTAAAAGTTGCAATCTTGTAGATAATTTGATCAAATTTGGTCTACGTAAATGGTGAGAATCGGTCTACAATTTCACATAATCCCCATAAAAACTTCTTTCCAAATTATGTTGGTATATAAATTAAATTCGCCCCAAAAATATTTTACTTCAAATTAAATTCTTTTATAATCGGTTCACATTTGCCCAAAGCAGGCTGGCGACTTCTCGCCAAACGTGGCGATTTTGAAACGTGTTTGGCGGTGGGATTTTCCATTTGGCGACTGGCGACGTTTTTGGCGATTTACATGGCTATTTTTACCATTTATATTATTTTAGCGATTTTTTTAACAGTTTGTAATTTTTTGTTATCATTACTAATTTAAAAAAAATCTGGCAACTTTTTTACATGATTTTTTGTTTTGTTATCATTTTAAGTGAATTTTTATTAAGTCACTATTTAATTCTGATAGTATGTATGTATTAGAGTTGTCAACCGAATAAGATTAATTCGATTAATCGATCAAACTAAAACCAACTCTTGTTCGAATAATTTTAAAAGCGCGATTTTCGAATAACGAATAAATCGATTAATAAATGTCGTTTAATCGAACAATATTTTTTATTAAAAAATAAATTAATAATAATTGATTCATAAAAAATTAATAATAAAAGCTTAGAATTTGACTTATTCCCCTAAGTTTTTAGTGATTTTATACAAAATGTAGAAAAGGTAACAAATATTAAAGCCATAGCCCTGATTGTAATTAATCTCAATTATTAGTACACTGAAAGAATTTTCTTCACGGATCCAATGGATTTTGACATTAATCCAATGAAAAGTTACACTAAACTTCAACCTATGTAACCCTTCATTGGATTTATGAAGAATGTTACATTAGCCCCCCTTTATTGAAATGTTTCATAAAATCGATACAAATTTTAATTTGTTCAATGACATAAATTCATTAAATTACTGATTAAATTTGGTAATTTTTATGACAGTCTTTGAATAGTTTAATGATTGTTAATGGTTATATATTTATGTTTATTTATTTAATCCATTTTTTTAATGTGCGTTTTTTTATTTTATTTTTTTTATTCCTGTTTCAAACCATCAAGTCGTATTAATTTTATTTCGTTTATATATTTCTGTTACATCATGCTTATAAGCAAAACCCGAGTTGTGTACTCATAGCATTTCAAAATGTATTTTGTGTTCTTATTAAACAAATCTTTGACAAACAATTGTAACAGCTGTTTACTTTTTAAATCAAACGTTAAAAAATTTTCAAGAACGGGGATATTTCACTCTCGGGTAAAAAACTAAAAAAAAGCTAAAAAAAAAAGAATTGATTTATATAAATCATATCATGAAAGTAGAAAATGTTGTTATTGTGTTATATATATTTTTTTAAAATTATATTACCATTAAAATTATATTACCATTAAAAATGATGTAGTGGAATATAATCCAAGGAAATCAAAAAATGCCGAACTTGCTCCAGTGGAAAAATACATAAAGAGTGATAGCGGTTGTTCTATAGAAGAAATTGTATGCAGAAGTTTGGCTAAAGATAGAAGGTCAAAAATCTTTTTCTTCAAAAATCTTAAGTTCTATCGGATTAAAGGTTTTATGATCCTTTAATTAATACAACGATGTGGAGTTCAGATGAAAAGTTGTACGCATCAAAAACAGAAGAAGTCATTGCGGCTTTGAGAAAAAATAAGGAAGAAAATGGAAGATTTTCCATAATAGTTGAAGATGAATGGACGAATATATCTTATTTAAAATATATTCTTTTTTTGTAAAAATAATTTTTTTATTCGTTATTCTCATTGATTAATCGAATAATTTTTTAGATTTAATCGTTTGATCGAACGAACAAAAGCAATTATTTGAATTATTCGAACAAAGTTGAAAGGCGAATAGTTGACAACTCATGTTACGAAAACTGAACAAAATTGACATTTGGCGATTTCTGACATCCGTTTGGCGATGGAGCACAAAAAAATCTGACAACCCTGGCCAGAAGCTCCCATCTATAAATAGCTTTTAGTTCCTTTAGTTTAGTTTTAGTTTAGTTTATTTATTTATTCAAATGTTTACATTAATAAGCAATTAAGCGAGCGTCCCTAAAATCCCTTTAAGACAAAAAATCTCATATGAATCTTAAAATTTAGATAATATTCGGCACAAATAACTCCGATATGAATTTTAACCTCTTAACATAACTTTGTTTTCGTGAGCCCATGACCTCCCATCGTTTCCAAATAGGGTAAAATCTTGAAAATTCGTCTGTAAATACTATGGTGTTTGGGCTTTACCGATTTTAATTATAGCCACACCACAATAGTGGGGAGGATATTATGCATTTGTGTGATGTGTGTAACACTTTCAAATATTGGTCCTAGACCTTAAAGTATACCGATCGACTCAGAATCACTTTTTGAGTCGAAGTAACGATGTCCGTCCGTCCGGCAGGCAGGCTGGCTAGCTGGCTGGCTGCCTGTCCATGTAACCTTGTGCGCAAAGTACAGGTCGCAATTTTGAAGATAATTTAATCAAATTTGGAACATAGGTTCTTATTTGCACAAGGACCAAGCCTATTGAAAATGGCCTAAATCGTGGGACCACGAGGGAAGATAGGGGGTAAATTCTGCCTTACAGAAACTATCAAACCGATTTTAATGAATACACTCAAAATATTATGTAGTTAAATTCAAACGAAAATTCATTTTAAACAACTTAAAATTCATTTAGGAAACGGATCATTTGCATTTCATTTAAAACAAATGATTTTTACATTAATTTTTAAACTTTTTAATTATTAAACTGCACATTCCTTAAAAATGAATAGTTTTTACTTTTAAAAAATATGTTTTAACTGATAAAAATCAAACTACATAACAAAATAAATACGGAAAAACATTATTTTTTGGTAGTTTGTTTTTTGAATAACAAACATAAATGTAAAAAAATAAAATAATTCGTAAAATAACTATATTTTTATTAAATTTTAACAGTACGGAAAACGAATTTAATAACCCACAATCAGTTACTGTAATAATTTTATAAGTGTAGATATAAATATATTTATATGGACACATAAGCTATGCAGTTTTTCAAAAATAGGACCACAAGGGGAGGTAAGGGGCAATTTCTGCTTTTCACAAACTTTCAAACCGATTTTTATGAAGTTTATATACATTGATTTACTTGACTTATTTACTTGTTTTAGTATTGTTTTTATTAAATGGAATACATATTATTAAATTGTTGAATATTTTATTTACAAATTACAAATTTTTGAATTTTTTGGGGCATATTTTTCAAGTTTTTACTGCATATTTAAAACGAATAAAACGCATTTCTTTGAGCATATTTCTGCTTTCCCTGGTAATAACAAATCAACCAAACAATTAAGTTTTAAATTTGAATACCTACCGCGTTCTTGCTTGCTTTATTAGATTTAAAAATACACAATCAAAAGAAGTTCATAAGTAAACAATTGAGACAAGCAAATTTTTAAATTGCATATTTTTAATTCATATAGTGAAACATTATTTTTTCAAATATAAAGAAATCATATAAGAGGAGTTCAGTAGTTGGTGCAAGTCGCTTGCGAAGGAGCAAATGCGAAATACCGTAGCTTTTTTAATTTCTAACGGAAACTCTGTGTGTTTTGCTGGATTCAGCAAAAAAGCTACGATATTTTGCATTAGCTCTTTTGCAAGACGATTTTTAACAAACACTGAACTCCGCTATAAAATTTTTATTGAACATAATTTCATTTCAATAAACTAGACCAAATCGTTTAAGTAGCGGTATAAAACGGCACATTTTAAACTTTTTTGCTCATTATAACACTTGTTTGGCTCGAATTTTAAGCGATATGCGTTTTCAAAACATGGGCGATACCCAAGTTTATGTTGAGATGAATTTAAATCAAGTCACAGTTTAAAATTAACATACATATACAGCCCAATTAGTATTTTTAAAATAGTATTTAATTAAATAGAAAAAATGGAAGAAGGAAAAAAACGCCCGGGGAATTTTAATTTATATTTGGGCTGATAATCAAACATTAAGGATTAGAGAAGTTTTAGCTTAAATAAGGTTTCATAACGATTTCAATAAGATTAGTTGCCGATTAGTTTTTATCAAGTATCTAAAGATCTTGAGTTAATTTAAAAGCTAGAATTTTTAAATCTTTTTTCTTCTGTGAACAGAAACAGTTCCTCAACACCCAAAGAAAAAACATGTTTAAATACGGTCACCTTTGACAAAACTATTTTAAAAGAAAATTTTAGACATTATGTTTAACCATATTATTGTCACTGGCAATCATATAATGGTTTTTTATTAATTATTCCTCCATCAAGAAGCCACAACCATGGTTTTGTCGGAGGTGACCATATTTGAACATGTTTTTTCTTTGCGTGAAAATAAATACAAAAATAAATAAAAAAATAAATAAATATATAATGAAGTTTAGAGTTATAACAAGAGTTTTTTTTCCCGGAGTTTTTCGATTCCCGGGAAAGTGGGAATTTTTTTTAAATTTCCCGGGATCCCGGGATCCCGCTCCATACAAATAATACAAAGTAAATTTGTTTTTAATTAATGAAAAAAATTTTTATAAACAAATGTAAGGGAACTTGTTTACAAAGTAAGTAAAATAAATGCTTAAAAGCTACAAAAATTAATTGAAAATTGAAAGCGGAACTTGAATAATTATTACCTTACGATTTAATATGTAAGTTCCTTAATATTATGCTCTAGATACAAGATAAAAAGATAACATAAACATAACAATTTAATTCATAAAAACCATAAAAATGAGGTATCAAGATATGAGATCAAAAAGTTAATTCATAAAATATTCTAATAAATATACAGTCGAACTTCCTTATAGTGAACTTCTGTACAATGAAGTTCTCCTTATTTTGAACTAAAATCAAGAACATAGCTTTTTCGTTCCACTTTCGATGTATTTTAATCTCCGTATAATGAATTTCCATAAAGTGAATTTTTCTTTACAATGAACAATATTTTGGAAACAAAAATATATTTCACATGTGTTTTTGTCTCCATATAGTGAACTATTTTTAGCAGCTTTATTTTACACTTGTAAAGCCCATATGACACTACATTTTTAATGCATTGTTCAAGTTTTGGTGAACAGTACAAATATAATGTAATAGAAAAATTTACCAAGTGCAAAGAGTTCAGCTGTATTAAGATAAATGGCAAACTGTCAACAATTTTTAAAAAGTTATCGATAAAAAATGAAGTTATGTCAAAAAAAATGTAAAATTGTTTAACTTAAAATTGACATTTCAAGCTTGAAATATTAAAAGTGTTGCTGAATGAGCGGTTTATGGGCAAATTCAGCGATTTACCGCTTTTTGTTTTTAGGTTTCTCATAAACAAAAAGTTGGCAGCATTTAATAAAATAAACAAAACAGGGATGGCTAAGTTGTTTCAATTGTTCTTTTTTGTTGATACTTTTTTAACTAAGATTTATAATACCTTTTTGTGGTGTTTTTTATGAACATAATTAAAATTAATTTCAACTAAAAAAAATCTTTTAGTACAATTAGGGTAAAAAACTATAATTTTTAAAGGTTGTTGGTACAATATTAAAAATTCTCAACGCCATCCCTGAAACAAAAACATAACATACATATAGTTTGCTCTTTCTTACATTTACTGTTTCTTTCTATCAATTCTATATCAATTAATGAATAAAAAATGTAGTGTCATAAGGGCTTAAGCAACACTATTTTTAAAGAAAATAAGTAATATTTTTGGGATTCCCAAAATATGAAAATGAAAACAAAAAAGTTAATGATTTGACTTTTAACATCAGTTGACCGAGTTCAGTGAATGAAAATGACGCACCGGAGTAGTATTTCTCTTGAAAAAAGTTATACCTACGTTATTATTAAAGTTGAAGAAGGGTGTCAAAGAAAAAAGATATAGCTAAAGAGTTTGGAATTTTTCCCAGTACATTATCAAACATGTTAAAAAACAAGTCAGTTATTCAAAAGAACGTAGAAGACGATAATTTAAGCATTAAGCGTAAGACACTTCGAACTTGTATTTTTGAAGACATTGACGAAGCAATGCTCAAATGGGTTACGGCCGCTCGTTCGAAGAATCTTCCTGTATTATTATTGAAGCGAAAAGCCAAAGAATTCGCTGATTCTTTGGGACACGAAGATTTCGAAGCAAGTACTGGGTGGTTACACAGAAAGAAAAACACTCGGGATAAATCAAGTTTTTTATGATTACTTTAAGTACGAGTCGTACTCAAAAATTCAAGTACGAATAACACTTAAACGTACTCAAAACAATCCTAAATGGAATTACTTTCGAAAATCAATCCCGGAATTTCTTGAAATAAGTATGAAATTCTTAAATCAAGTAAAAAAAGATTAAACTTTTTGTTGTGCTTAACCCTCCGGCCTACGCAAGTTTTAACTTTCTATACACATTGAAAAAAAGTCTGGCGAGACTCATGTGCACCACTAAGAGTTAAAAAGTAAATTTAAACTCTTGATTCTCATTTAGTTTATATTTTAGCTAAATATGTACATAAGATTTCTAAAATAAAAACCATATCGGGCATGATATTGGTTTTTTATCATTTTGTAAGGTGTAATACGGGTAAGTAAATCAATGATTATAGCTTTTTCCTTCTAATTTCTAATTTCTTTATAAAATCAACTTTATAATACTTGAATCAATCGCATTTTGAGATTGATTCAATCTTAGTTTTACATAAATCAATCTAATTTTCGGATTATTTCAAGTACGAAACGGGATTGAATATGGATAATTTAAATATTTTGCGATTGAAAATCCGTACTTGAATCAATCTTTCTGTACTTGATTCAAGAAAATCCGTACTCACCGTACTATTAATACCGCTTCGGATTGATTTGAGTACGGATGGATTGATTTTTCTTTTGAGTGTAGATAAATTTAAAAAAACGACAAATGTATTTAAATGTCTTCATGAAAAATACATGAAAAATGGAAAAATGTAGTTCAAACAAAAATACCTGATTATTTTAAATAAATAAAAAACAAAACAAAAAATTTCTGTATAATGAAGTTTCTATATAGTGAAATAATTGTCTGTCCCCGTGGAGATTCACTATAGGGAAGTTCGACTGTATAAGCATTTTTAAACGGCTTAGGAAATAACTTTGTGTCACACTTAAAGCGTTTAGTGAGTCGTCAAAGAGTATATTTCTGATTTTTTTTTTACTGTTTTTACCATGTTTCCGAAAAAATTCGTTCACTTTTTTACCGAGGTTGGACACTTAATTAAAAGTGCACCGTTGTTGCATGCTTCAGATGTCAAGGTTGATGCCAAAAATAGCATCATCCGGACTACTTCTTACAAACCTTTTCTTTTCATTAGGCTCATCTGCAATCTTTAGGACAATATGTTTCTGTAGATATGACTATTAGGCCGGGTCGATTTGTATGGATGAAAAAAAATGAAAAATCCTATAGCAAAAACGTAATCTACATCAAATTCTAAGAGAACTCTCCGAAGAAACCATGGGTCTAAAATAAAATCCTAATCCGCGCCTCTCGACTTAAAAATTTATATGCCCGCCTTTGCCAAAAAAAAATTTTTTTTTGAAAAAATAGCCAAAAAGAAATCGAGTTTTCTAAATAAAATTGTTAAGTAAAGTAGTTCTTTTGCACTTTATATTTTTCTACACTTAACATTTTTTTACATTAAAAAAAAATATTCACCCAAGAAAAAAAGTTTGTATATAATTTTATCCATATACATAAAATTGTAACGTTACTGACGCCTGAAGCTAAAAACTTGAAATTTGGACCGGAGGTGGGTTTCTCCCCCAAATCGGTCCACTAAGACGGGATTTTTGGAAATTCGAATGTTTTGAGCGTAAAAAAGGGTAAAAACAGGTAAATTCGATAATTTATATCTCCAAAACTTAAAGAGACACAAAAAAAAAACTGTAATACTTATCGTTGTTCTTTTGAAAAATAAACGCACAGATTGGTGGTACTTTCTTGAAATTCAGCTCTCTTAGGAAAAAAAGGGGTAAACCTGAATTTTGGTACTTTTTTGTCACCCCATCTATCTTTTGCACCAATAAACTTAGAAGTAAAGTTTATACCACATTCGAAACTTATTCAAAAAATTACGAGTATGAATTTGGTACTTTTTATGAAAGAATATTTTTTTTATCTATGTTCCTTATAAAAATATAAGATACAAAATTATTTACAAACTTTTTTACTTGGGTGAATATTTTTTTAATGTAAAAAGATTTTGAGTGTAGACTTGTCCATGGACAATGAGAATTTACTGCCTGCATCTTATTTTGAATTTATGTTCTTTATCAACTCTTCACTTCACTTAAGTTATTAATTATCATCTGTTGCACTGCCCATTCTGCTTTTAATAGATTTATTGCAGCAAGAGACATTGATTTACGTATGTACTTACTTCTTGTAATTGATCTAATCGACAACCCATCCACAGATGCTAATTTTTAAAGAAAAGAAAACAAAATTCTAGACAATACTAGTTATTGTTATAATCTACATATAAAATGTATACAACTTATAACATCATTTCAACTTTGATGTAGGGCAACAAAAAAGTCAGAAAGTAACTAAAACCCTAGTATTATGAAATTTTTTGAAATAAACTATTTTGATACACGTTTTTAGCAAGTTATTAATTTTTTTGTTGTGAACTTATAAGTAGATTACCGATGGATGATACACATAAACTAAGCGAACTTGAGTGTATTGGTTAATAAAAATAAATATAATTAAAAAATAGTTGTGTAAATATTTTTGTTTGTTTGTATAAATAAATAAAAATCGGGTCACTGCACTGTTGAGCAAAATAAACAGTTTAAACTAAAATGTATGCTATTTGAATGAGTTCTAACGTCTACGGTTGATTTGACGACTGATATGGATAAAAAAGTAAAAGTATTTTTTTCCAAATTTATAATTTATATTACAGCTGCATGTGTGTTAATGCAGCTGTGATATAATTTTCTAGAACAACAATTTTTGAAATGATGCAATTTCTCTTTTCATTTATCTTGCACTAATTTTATGGCCAACGCTTGATCTTTAAAAGATTTTTCTTCTTTTTCGTTGACATTTCAAAATTGCAGGTGTATTTAACTAGATATAGTCTAATATTTTTATTTTGTATTCGTATACGTTTTTGTGTGATGCGGTTAAATTAAATTTAGATACAAACATTTTGTCGAATTTGACAATTTAATGGGTATAAACACACATGATTGCTAATACAGTATTCATTCATCAAACTAAATATTAGTTTTATAGTGACAGAAATAGGAACAACTTTCAATTAGTTTAGAAAATCGGACAGCATTTTTTTAACTGTATGGTTCTTTTCCGAGAAAAACTATAACTTTATGTATTTTATTTAATATTTTCCTGTAAAAATCAAAAATTCTGTAAGTATGGAAATTATATTTGTACCCTACACTAATACAATTGGAAAAGGTATTAAGGGTTTGTGAGGATGGTTCTAACTTGGGATAATATTGATTGAAGAGAAAGAGAGAGCTAAGAAGGATTCTAACCGCTAAGCAGTGTTGCCATTTTGTTGGTTATTCCCAGAATTACTGCCGTGGGTGTATATTTTACTGGTATTAATCTGGAGTAATTTGAAGTTTTTTCGTTTTAAAACCAAAAAAAAACTAAAGATTTAATTTAAGTGGAAAAATCCAAAAAATGAACAGTCTTCTCAACCAAAGTCACGAATTCTTATTAAAAAGAGACATCCATCGTTAAATTTAGATTTCAAAAGCAAACACAAAGATTTCGACAAAGAAAAACGTATTCAAGCTAAAAAAGACTTTATTTTTTTCTATTTTACCACTTTTAAATGTTTTAGTTTAGTTAGTTTGTTAAGGCAGAGAGTTTTCGAAAACCATTACAGGAATTTTATGATTAAAAATTATTGGGCCATTTCTTACCCAACTCCTCTTTATTTTAAACATTGTGATATTATTTGGAAAAAAAAAATGTTTTAATATA
Organism: Pollenia griseotomentosa; assembly: GCA_963931875.1. Classification (NCBI taxonomy): domain Eukaryota; kingdom Metazoa; phylum Arthropoda; class Insecta; order Diptera; family Polleniidae; genus Pollenia; species Pollenia griseotomentosa. Next base: position 112,269,523 of record OZ007560.1, read on the forward strand.
TGAACATAAATTCTAACTTCTTTACAAAATATTGTATACCCTAAAAAAAATCTATTGGCAACACTTATTTGTACGTACATAGAAGTAGAATTTACTTCTATGTACGTACAGAGTGTGTACTTAGTAGATATATTTATGTACATATGTATGTAAGTACATATTAATGACAACATTTTTTTATCAATTGTTCTACTGTTATGGTATAAAGTTTTCGCTTTCATGAATCTAATTTTATTCTTAAATTTAAATTTGTTTAAATGTTATTTTTTTTGGTATTGTACAATTGTTTAATTTATTTATTTATTTTTTGTATCGTTGTGCTGATAGTGTTTGAATTTAAATTTATAAATAGCCTGATATTGTGTCGTCAAAAAAGTAATGGCAAATTTGTATTCTATTTAATGAAGTGACGGTGCTGGTCACATAAATAATTTAAATTTCATTATTATTATTGATTGTTTGTCTACATATGTTTTTGTATTACGTGAAATGTCAACAGATGTTTGTTTTTAGTCAAGGAAGCGGAAATGATTATCAAAAAAAAAAAAAAAAAAAAAAAATATTAAAATCTATTCAAACTAATATAAATAAAAGTTAAAACCTCAGACTTTGAGCTTAAGATTTAATAAAACTTTAAATTTAATTAAAGTCTTAAGAACTAATATATCGGCGCTATTTCTTCGAAATTGACATTTTTCGTTTTTATGGTAGAAAATAACATTTGCCACCCGATTGCATTCTTATCTTGACAAACTTTGTATGACAAAAAAAAAAAGTAGCCATTTCAAAAACGTCGCAAACGCTTTACAAAATGACATTTGCATGCAAAATAGAACGGTTTTTATATTTAAAGTCTCACCTACCAATTTTTTTGTTTTTGAGAAAAAAAAATGTGGGAAGTTTCAGACCAATTGGAGCATTTATGGTACGCCGCCAGTCCCTCAAAATCAGTAACTTCGGTTAAAACGATACTTCGTCGAATAACGCAATAGCTATACATATATTCTATACAGCACAAAGGCTCCTTGAGCTCCCATTATTTTAATAAAGTGCAACTTTTTCGCCTGTATGCCAAAGCTCTTTCTCGATATCTAAACATACTTAACTCCCCTACAAAAAGCCGTTCTGGCCCAAAATTTCTAAGACCGATCCCAACTATTTTTTTTTAGCCAACATTTGTTTTAAAGGATTCAAAGCTCTATCTCTGCTCCTAGGGAGATCGAACGGTTATTATTCGACCGGTTTTAACCGGTTATTTTAATTTTGCCCAAGCCGATTATTTTAAAATGTCAATATTTCTTATATCGAATAAACCTTTTTTTCTTACTTTTGTTGTTAATGTACCCGTTATTTAAGTATTTTTCTAATTGTAATATTGGGCAAACTTAATCTTTTTATTCTTCATAAAAGTAAAATGTAACAAAATTGAGAAAATCATTATGAACGATGTAAATACAAATCGCTTGTAAAAAGCGAACGAGAGCCAAATAAAACTTGACTCCGCTCCAAGTAGTTCTTAATAGACGGCAAATAATGCATTACTTATACGCTGTCAAAAATTAATCACTGGATGAAATATAAGGTTGTTTTGTCGCCGAGGACGGAATGCCCGTTTAGGCACCACAAAATCTTAAGTAGTTCTAGCATATCTTTATGCCTAAGACTTAAACATTCCGGCGGAATCAACGATAAGAAAAAACTCACCAGTTTTATTTACTAAAACACCAAGAACTAAAAAACAAAATCGAAGAAGAATTCAAACAAAAATTTTCAAAAATATGGTTGAAGTCTATCGATTCTTATAGATATGCTTGACCACCAAATATTAATACTTATTTAAAATAAAATTGGAGAATATCTCAAATAACAAATTTATTAAATTCCTTTAATTTGTTAAAACTACAGCTTTTTAAAAATTCTAAGTCATAACCAGGGAAACCAGGAATACGCTCAAAAAAACACGTTTTATGCGCATTAAATATGCTGTAAAAACTTGAAAATAACCCCTGAAAAATTTTAGAAATATGCCCTAAAAAATTCAAAAGTTGCTAATTAAAAAACAAAATATTCAACAATTTAATAGTTCTGTGGCATTTTGACAAAACAACTTAAGTCAAATTTAAAAAGTTGAAAAAAATTTTGTTAATTATACGAATTTACATTCAAAAAACATTTTTGTTTACGTTTTTAAAATTTTGTATCATAAACGAAATTTTTCTTTAATTTTGGTTTATTTTGTTATTTAATAAAAATTACTTTTTTCACCAAGTTTTTTTAAAAACTTTTTTGCTATCTTATCTCGACTTAAGATGTTTTGTTAAAATTTAAAATGCCACAGAAATGTTCCATTTAATAAAAACAATCCTAAAGTAAAAATCGGTAAAGGCCCATACACCATAGTATTAACAGAAGAATATTCGAGATTTTATCGTATTTTTAAACGATGGACAGTCATCGGCTCACAAAAACCAAGTTATGTTAAAGTTAAAATTCATAAAAGAGTTATTTGTGCTAGATAAATTTCATCCATATGAAATTGTTTGTCTTAAAGGTATTTTAGGGACGGTCGCTAAATTGTTTATTAATGTAAACATTTAAAAGGAAGTTAAAGCTTTTTATAGATTGCAGCTTTGGGCAAATGTGAACTGATTCGAAAAGAATTTAATTTGCAGTAAAATATTTTTGGGGCGAATTCAATCTAAATACCAATATCATTAGATGGCTTATGGACACACAGAGTCTAATTTAGGAAGAAGCTTTTATGGGTAATATGCGAAATTGTAGACTGATTCTCACCATTTACATAGACTTCGTAATTAGTATAATTAAAATGTATTTACCAAATTTGATCAAATTAAGATTGCAACTTTTACTTTGCGCACAAAATTAACATGGGCAGGCAACCAGCCAGACGGACGGATGCTTTAAAACCATGGGAGATAAGGCCATGATGGCTTTATTGCTCAATTGAATGGGAGATAAAGCCATAATGGCCCTATTGGAAAATCATTGAGAGATAACGTCATATTTAAAATTTTGCGAAATGAGAGATATAGCCATATTTTTTTCGCAAATGTGAGATAAAGTCATATTTTTCCAGAATATTGTTACTTTCCTTTAGTGTTTCCGGGAAAAGTCATTTTTTTATTCTAGTGACGCACGCAGGAAAACTTTATTCAGCGAAGCCACCTGCCGTGTCCTACTCGAGGAGAAAACCCTTAAGCGCGGCCGCAGGCCGCCACGCAGAAAAACTTTAGTATGCGAAGCCAGATTTCAATACTTTACTTTAGTGTCTACGGGAAAAGTCATTTTTTTATTCTTGTGACGCACGCAGGAAAACTTTATTCAGCGAAGCCACCTGGCGCGTCCTACTGGAGGAGAAAACCCGTAAGCACGGCCGCAGGCCGCCACGCAGAAAAACTTTAGTATGCGAAGCCAGATTTCAATACTTAACTTTAGTAAAAGGGAAATATTACCTTTTAATTATAAAAATAAGAAAACTATTAATCAATGTAAAATGCAAAGTTCTTCAAAACTGAAATGAGAAATAAAGCCATTTTTTAAAATTACTTATGTGAGCTAAGGCCATGATGGCTTTATCTCCCATTCAAATGAACAAAAAAAATAAAAGACTTTATCTCCCTTTTGAATGAGAGATAAAGCCATCATGGCCTTATCTCCCATGGTATTAAAGCACCCCCTCTAAAAGATTGGTCCAGATTTCTATGTAATACCCACATCGCCAAAAACTTATATAATTGCTTTTTCCTTAATTTTTGCTTATTCATACATACAATTTTCAAGTTTGAAATAACATTTATCTTTAAGGACTACCTGCTTTGTCTTACAATTTTCGAGTAATAAAATTTCTTTTATTTTTTCTGCAAAAGCACTTGTAGGCTCTAACAAATCGATGCCAAAATTCATAAAAAGCTCTAAAAAGGATAAATATATTGTTTCTGCCTTCATTAGTCACACAGGGAAAATCATGCATTTGCATATTTATGGTTTCCCTGGTAATATAACTATGTATTTTGTTGGTTTCCTAACTTTGTGAATTGTTGTGTTTTTACTAAAATTAACTTTTTATTTCAAAAACTTATTTGATTCTTTTGCTTTTATTTATTCGAATTAAAAGCGGTTAACCGGTTATTTTTAAAATGCTTAACCGATAACCGGGTTTTTAGAATAGCAACTATTCGGAATATTCGCAAAAAGTCAAACAATCGATCTCCCTTGTAGCTCCTATAAAAAACTTAAAATGCATAAAAAAAAAACATAAAATTTGTCTATAAATAAAATTTGTTTATAAATTACTAAAATTGTCATTTTACGATGCATAAAACAAGTTTTTTTGAAGTTAAGAGTCATAATCTTGGGGATATAGAAATTGGGGTACCTAATTTAATTTTTAAACAAAAGTAAATAAAATTAAAAGTGAATTAATAATCTAATTTCATTTAATTTGCACATTTCCGTTTGCTCCAACAACACGTAAGCGACACATTTGGCCACAGTTACTTGTAAGTAAAAATTTGTTTTCAGAAAACGTTTCTACAACCTTCTAATTTATGTTTGTTTTTTACTTTAGATATTACAGTGTCTGCAAGCCAAATTTTACGAAAACCGGTTGATTAGTTAAGAAGATACCAACATAAAAAAATATTAATCTGGTGTGTTCTAGAATCCGAATCCCCTCGAAAGTGGATTACTTAAGCATTTTTGGTGTTCTGCATTTCGATTTAGCAAACTCAAATTAGTTTTTGGGTTTATTTCAAATTTTGCAATTTTTCGCGAATTTCAGCCATGTTCGCGATTTGTTCCTGTAAGTTGTCTGATGCTTTACAGCTTTAACGAGTTATAATAAATAGAAGACTTTGCTAACATACCGCTGTTAGCAAATTTTTGCGAATTCCGCTAATTTAGCAATTTTTAAAGAATTTTTGCCATTCCTAATAGTCTAAGGGACTTTTAATCAATTTTATGGGTTGTTTGAAAAATGAAAAATTTTCGCGAATTTTCGCTATTTTTGCAAACTTTTTATACCCTTCACCACAGGTGGTGAATAGAGTATATATAAGTTTGTCATTCCGTTTGTAATTTCTATAATGTTGATGTTAGACTCTATAAAGTATATATATTCTGGGTCCTTATGAGGAGCGAAGTTGATTTAACGATGTCCGTCTGTCCGCTGAAATGGATTTTTCGATGACCCCATATATGATGGGGGCCAGGTTATTATACATTTATGTCACATATGGTCCGGAATTGTTTGCTATTGAAATTCAGCAAGATCGGTCCACAAATGGCTGAGATATGAGTAAAAAACCACGACTGCCTCAAATTTTTTCCTTTAAAGGTCCAATTAGACGTGACATTACCATACCAACACTGTATTACCAAAACGACATAAACATACCATGCAAACCAATTTAATTTTGGTTTCTATGGTCATACAGTGGCTATGGTAATACAGTGTTGGTAATGTGGTTTTTTTTTGTCGTTTTTTTATACCCTTCACTACTAGTGGTGGATTTTATTTGTAATGTGTTTAATTTTACGCATACACATTAATGCATGTATATGATATGCCGCTCAAATAAAGAAACAAACTCATAGACTCAATATATTTTAATTTAACGCTTCTTCAGTAAAAGCATTCGTAGCCGAGTTGTTAAGTTCTCTCCTGAGACTGATGATATTGCCAGTTCGAATCCCAAAAAGACGATTTTAAGATTATAAAACGAATTTTAAACATCAACATTGGCAAAAGAGGAAACGGGCTTAGGTACATACATATATAAATTTTTGGTTTTTTTTATATTCTTTGGCATGGCGAAATGAAAAGTTGGCGTGGCTCAATTAATATTTATTTATACCTATCTGAAGAATGTTATTTATGTATATAACTGTTTGTTCTTATCTCATCATGGTGAAGGGTATATAAGATTCGGCATAGCCGATTATAGCACTCTTACTTGTTTATGTTATTATCGGATATTTTGATTGTTTAACTGATTAAACGATTTTAAATAAATTTTTGCGTTTGTTTTAATTTTGCAATTTTTGCGAATTTTAGCCATGTTCCCGATACAAGCGATTTTTATCTGTAAGGGTTGTGATTCTTTACAGCTTTAACAATTTTAAAAAATATTAGACATTACAATTATACCGCTGTTAGCAAATTTCCTCTAATTTAGCAATCTTTACCGAATTTATGCCATTCCTTATAGTTTTAAAGACTTTTAATAAATTTTATGGCTTGTTTGAAATATTAAAAATGTTCGCGAATTTTCCCCATTTTTGCAAATTTTAGCCAAGTTCGCAATAGAAGCGATTTTTCCCTGTGAATCTTCCTTGTCCCAATTTATTCGTCGTTCGTCTGCGTAAGAAATAGAAATAAACCTATCGCAGTGTTCGTTACGCAGGACGAATCTCGGTCTACGCAATTATTGTGTGTATTTTCATATAAACCAATGTGTTCTATTTCTGACGACGAATATTTGCGAATAATTCGTCGTTCGCCCCAGTTGTGTTTCTAGCATTAGATATTTGATTGTTGCGAACAAATTATTATATGTATATGAAAAATATCTCTTTCTTTGAATTGTATTTTAAAAAAAAATATTTTTAATATTTTTTGGTCGTCGGAAGTTGACAACAAACACTGCAGCAGTTGATCAGGTCAATCGTACTTTTTGAGATCGCCGTACTCGATATCGAAAAGCTTGTATAGAATTTTGAAATCTCACGAAATGTCATTCGATAGGTTAAGAGCTGTCGTACTTAAATGTATTTTATAAACAGTGTTCACAAAACTTTGTGACCAAAAATAGCTAAATACTTTTTTAAATAAAAACACATTAAAATTCAATAAAACAAAAATAATTCATTAAAAAATTTGTTCAATGAAATTGTAAATAGAGATCAATTTGTTACATAAAAATAAACGTAAATTAAGTATTTTAGCGTTTAAAAAATTATATCGTCGATAAATTCGATGTTGTTATTGAACATCTCATAGGAATGACTTATGCCTATTAGTTTTAAATATTTTGAGTATGACAACATTTACCCAACCTTTCGAGTCCAAATCTTCAATAAAAATAAAAAAGATAGTAAACATTTTATTGTTATGGTAAAAATAATTACGTAATTGATAAAATCGAATTAACGGTTGCTAAATGTAACCTATTTTTCAAATTGCTTTTAACGATATTTACTTGGCTAAATACCCTCTCTACTTCAGCATTGGACCATGGATGTGAGAACAACTTTATAGTAAATTCTGAAAAAAAAAATTTGTAGCCGCCTTCATCTCTATTAAAATACTTCCGACCAGAAAGAAATAGTCAGGGGTGTGCTGGAAATCGCAAACGCAAAACGCAAGAATTTTAAATGTCGTTTTTTAGTAAGTTTTCTGTAATAAAAGAATTTTATGACAAATATTATACAAACATTTCTCTATTAAACAGAATTTTATAACAAAAATTATAAAAATTAGATTAAAAGTGTATTAAAAACAGCCTCCAAGTTCTTGCGTTTTGCGTTTGCGATTTCCAGCACACCCCCCAGTGTTGTTTGTGTTGATCCATTTTAAAAATTGAGAATTAAAATCAGTGTTCGAAAATAAACACCTTAGTGTTCGGTTCGGTAAATTTGTGGAAAACACAAACGCTAATAGTGTTTGTGTAGAAAATCATTAAAAAAAATAAAAATAAATTCTGTTTGCCATCTTTCGAACACAAAAGTAAAACTGTTTTTATAACACTCAACAAAAGATGAGAACATTTATTTCCGTTCGGTTTTTTTTAACCACAAACTTCATTGTGTTCTGTTCGTCGCTTTTGGTTGGTAAAAAAACCCAAACATTTTTAACAAAAACAAAATACATATACGAAAAAAACAAAAAGCCAGCAAAATAATTTTACACAAACAAAACATATACACAATACACACACAAGCTGTTCGTGCTGCGTCTATGCTAAAATTTTTTGTTTGTTCATTTCATTATCAATGTAAAAAAAAGCATTATATAACATTAAAATATAATGTTTGCCTACAGTATCACTACAATCGTTCTTCAACGAAGAGCAGAACATTATAAAATGTTCGGCTCTTGCTTGAAAATAGTTAGGAACGGTATTAAGGGTTGTGTTCGTCTATACAATCACTAAAAAAATAGATATCGTTCTTGGGTGTGTGAGCTGAACACTAAATAATGAGCTGTTTATTTTCGAACACTGATTGAAATACTGTTCTTTATTTTGAAAAATTGTTTCATTATCATCGTTTATAGCGATTTTTAAAATTTGTTAAAGTTATGATTTAAAACAATGCGTTTTAATTGTTAAAAATGTTTATTTTACTTTTAGCAATTTTATAAATTTTTATAAGAACATAAAAATTATTATTTTACAAGAAAAAGGGCAAAAATGCCCAAAAAATGGCTAATGGCTAAACTGATTTTTTAATGGCTTAACAAGGTTAAAAATTGCTAAATTTAGCTACTAAATGCCTCGAATTTAGGCAGAATCCTATAATCATATGAGTTTTTCGGTTCCAACTTTGTTATACCCGCACCACAATAGTGGATACCGCATCATGCATTTGAGCTGATGTTTGTAACACCTTAAAAAGTATGGCCCTACACCCACCTTTAAGTATACCGATCGACTCAAAATCTGAGTCGATCAAACGATGTTTGTCCGGCTGGCTGGCTGTCCATGTAAACCTTGTGCGCCAAGTACAGGTAGCAATTTTGGAGATAATTTGAATAAAATTGGTACAAATTTACTAACTGGCACAAGGACCAATCCTATCGAATGGGGCAAATCGGTCCATAATTTCACATAGCCCCCATACAAGCTTCTTTTCGGAAAAGGATCTTTGTGCCCATAAACCATCTCATTATTTTCAAAACTTATTATTTATATGAATTTTAAACTAAATTACATAATTTTGGGCGGGTTCTTTTTGACAATGGTGTAGGGTATCATATGGTCGGGCTTGACCGTCTATACTTTCTTACTTCTCATAATCATTTGTTTTTTGCGCTACAAACAACAAAAAAAAACTATTATTTTTTTAAACAAATTTCGATTTGAACACTATCGAATGCCGCAATCCGCTTTTCGATACATCATTAATTTTATTTGATCACGAATGCGACGATTTGGACCTTGAATTTTGTTTGTTTAGAACTTTTTAGAGATTAGAAGACATTGATAACCTGTAATTTTCTTTAATAACCGCACATGTCCACGTGATACAAAATTGCAATATTTTACAAAGATCTAAGCACATTTTTAACAATGTGAAGCACTTGATTTTTTAGTAGAAAACTGTTTCTATGTATATGAGCTCAAACAATTGTTAGCACTTACGTACTATGCTAGTTTAAAAGCACTTACGGTATTATTTCTGAAAAGATTCTAAATGTAACATTTGATAATTTTTCAGTTATAAGAACTTATAATTTTTTAAGTATTTTTTTTTTAATATTAAGGGTATTCACGTCACAAGTTGCACCCTTGCAAAAAAGCAAAAGTGCAAAAACATAACAACAACCACAAAGACAATTATTTACGCACAACTAATTGTCTGTGTGGTTGTTGTTATATTTTTGCACTTTTGCTTTTTCGCAAGGGTGCAACTTGTGACGTGAATACCCACATTGAAAAACATTCTTATTCGACAAACAGCACCCGTGTTTAAACTGGCTGTTTAATCTTCCTTATCCCTTGCTTAGGAGCTGATGCTATATTACCTTTACTGCAAATGTAGCTTCTATTGAATAGTAACAGAGAGCAGCTCGCCCAACTCTGTTTAAAAATCAGTCCCTAACCCGGTATTTAACTAGTCTATGGTATACTGGTTCCCGTGGTACTCTGGTCAGTCAGCGTGTGAATTTTGAATGTATCTGTTATACTCGATGAAACCTAAGACAATTCGTGGCCAGAAAATTCCTTTTGAACTCAATAGGACTAAACCCTTCATCACAGGTTGGAAGTGTATATATAAGTTTGTCATTCCGTTTGTAATTTCTACAATATTGATGTTAGACCCTATAAAATTTTTATATTCTGGGTCCTTATGAGTAGCGAAGTTGATTTAACGATGTCCGTCTATGTGTGTTCAAATGGGTTTTGCGAAGAACCCAGAAATTATGAGGACTAGGTTGGTTTATATATCGCATATACTCCGTTTAAGTTTTCTTTTGAAATTCAACCAGATCGGTCCATAAATGGATGAGATATGTGGAAAAAAACACGACTGCCTATAATTTTACCCAAAATCTCTTGTTGGTTTTTATTATTTTATTTATATCAGAAGTATGGCAAGAGCCAAATGTTCCAAATTAGGTACAAGCATCTGGTTATCAATATAAAACATTCGACAAAATGTGGGCGGGATTGGAGAAGTGGGCGTGCACAAAATAAATTTATTTTTATCTAAAGAACGTTATTCATAAGGTACGGTTTTGATATATAAGCGAAGAAAGTAACAAAAAACCAAAATTTTTCTCTTTTATCAACATTTTACAAAAGTTTTTTGTAGGATTCGACTTTAAGAGTCTATTGCTGATTTTAATGCGCCGAATGTAAATGCCAAAGATATAACGAAAAATTAAAAAAGGCGAACCCTATTTTCGCCAAAAAAATAATTTTTTTTTCGAAACAATCTTGCAAAAAAATACTTTATATTAGAAGATGTAAAATCATATAATTTCCAGGTTTTTAAAAAAATGTTAATGAAAACTTTTAAGGATATGAAAATGGACTATATTTTTTTAGACACGTAGGGATTTTTTTAAATTTGTACTGACATCTCTGGGTTCAATGTACATACTGTAAGCGCCAAAATAAAGTATACAGTTTTCTAGTATACAGTTGCTTTTACAACGGCTTCTAGTCTCTTGGGCATCGATGGCACCAATTTCAAAGTTAACTCAGTTAACATTTTCGGACGCTCTTCCTGGCGAATTTTCTTTAGAGGCTGCTTGCTGCTTATTTTTTTTTTTTAATTTGTCTGTCTAAATGCCCCCAGATGTATGATTAGATTAATATCGGGCGACCATTGGGCTGATCGAGCTGTTTTAGGATGTAGTACAACAGCCAACCCTATCACGCTTTGCTGTAGGTACTATATTGTTTCCTTGAATTTATTATTTCTATATTTTACAGCGTTTTTTCTTGTCCAACCTGCTTTCATCAAGTTTTGGAGCAAGGCATTTTTTTCAGATGACAGCAAGCTTTAAGTCGGATCAAATTTGGCAGATTAGAAATTTTACATAACTAACAAAAGCCTTTATTTTGACGCTGACTGTATGTATGCATTTGGATTCTGTCTTAAACTGTGATTTATAAAATCTCTGAAAAATGTTAAAACCTAATCATAAAAACTTTTTTTGCGTTTTTTCAATTCAAGCGCATACATATCGCTCATTTGCTACAACGTCGTCATAACTCAAAAAATTAAATTTTGGCGTAAGTGATGCAGAATTTTTCGATATGGTTTTCTTTATATTGTTTGTAAAAATCATTTTTATACTTTCCCCATTTGAAGAGAATGTGTCGTTATATTTTTATTATTCTAATGCCCAATTTTCAGGATAGTAATTAAATCTAAATTAAGTTAATTTTCATAAAAACTTAAATCGTATTTAAATACAGATTGATTTTTTGAGTTTTATTTGAAAAGTCTTATTTATATAAGATAAAAGTATGGTAGCACTACTAAATACAAAAAAATATCATAAAAAAGTATAATTATTAAGGTGGTCTCAAAAAACAGCTGATTGTTATTGCTTTGCCTCTTATTGTTGTATTGTCGTGATATTGAGGCCACCTTGCTAAAATATTACAATAGAAACTTAAGTTGAAATTAAGTGTACCACATCGGTAAATTCAGTTTGATTTAAGTATTTAGTGAAGAACAGAATTTTGTATATAAAAATATTTTAAATAAAATGTGTTTTTTTGGCGTAAGTGATGCAGAATTTTTCGATATGGTTTTCTTTATATTGTTTGTAAAAATCATTTTTATACTTTCCCCATTTGAAGAGAATGTGTCGTTATATTTTTATTATTCTAATGCCCAATTTTCAGGATAGTAATTAAATCTAAATTAAGTTAATTTTCATAAAAACTTAAATCGTATTTAAATACAGATTGATTTTTTGAGTTTTATTTGAAAAGTCTTATTTATATAAGATAAAAGTATGGTAGCACTACTAAATACAAAAAAATATCATAAAAAAGTATAATTATTAAGGTGGTCTCAAAAAACAGCTGATTGTTATTGCTTTGTCTCTTATTGTTGTATTGTCGTGATATTGAGGCCACCTTGCTAAAATATTACAATAGAAACTTAAGTTGAAATTAAGTGTACCACATCGGTAAATTCAGTTTGATTTAAGTATTTAGTGAAGAACAGAATTTTGTATATAAAAATATTTTAAATAAAATGTGTTTTAATATCAATCCTGAAAATTGGCCATAAGTACTGTTAGAAAATCAAAAACTTTAAACTCGTTTATTTCGAAATGTATTTTTTTGAGTTATGACGACGTTGCAGCAAATGAGAGATATAGACAGAAATATGAAAACAAAATTCCATAATGAATAAACCAACAATTTATGCAACTTAATAAATTTTAATATTAATGATTACTTTGTTCGCCGCTCCATGTCAACCAGGCAACTGTCTGTCAAATAAAAATTTAAAATCTTATCACAAAAGGCTAAGAAAATCATCACACAAAAAAATTATATTATACTTATGTGCAAAAAAAAAAATACATAACAGCACCTAATACAAATCTGTCAGACCATATATAGAAGCATACATTTCAGCACACTTTTCGTTTTTGTTAAACTTATTATATATTCAAATTTACACATGCCAAAGCTGCATCTTTCTACAAGTCCTAATACCCTAGTTCTTATTAAATCAGCACTTACAACTTAAATAATATTTACTTTTTTTTAATAATAAGAGATAAGCTTGACATGCACTTGCACAATTGTAAAATGGAAAATAAAGAAATATTTAACAAAAGAATTTGAATTCAGTTCATTGTATCATGGAATTCCATGGTATAAAATTGAAACGTGTTAAATGTGTTTTAAGAGAAATTAAAAAAAAAACTACAATGAAAATTTTTAGAAACGAAATAAATTGGTTTAATTACAAATATCATTTGTTAATACATTATAACAGTTTTTTATATTTAGTATAACAGTTATCAAAATTTGTGGAAAACAATAATAGAATAAAAAACATTTTATATTTATAAGCATTATTATTCAATTTAATTAAGTAAATGTTTTTAGATTTTGTATAAACGTTTTTTATGAATTTCATACTTTGGTTTTGAATAAACCGGCTACTTCGTTAGCGTCTCCCTTTCTTAATTTCGGAGATATTAGGTTACAGCTTTTAGTTGTTTACCATTATCGAATTACAAAAAACCCTTCTAAGTGGATCTGCTTATCAAAAGAGGTAGTTTTTTTTTTACCGAATTTCAAGTCTCTAGCTTTAGCCATTTGGGCTGGGCCTTGTGAGTCAGTGAGTGCATAAGTCAGGCCTTGTATTTTCATATGTTATGTAGATACATAAGTATCTGTGGCAATAAATAATAATAGCTTAAGTTGACTTAAGTGCTTGTTAATTTTGTTACATATTCTTATTATCTTCTTCAAGATCTATCACTCAGCTAAATTTCAATTCATTTTAGACAAAACTCAAGGCGAATTTATTTTTCAGGTGGCGTTGAAAGCACAGCTGTGCTACTTTTTTTCCTAATTAGAGAGAGAAATGTCAAAAGTTGCTTGTGTTTTTGACATATCGATCAACGAAAGCAACAAAAATAAATACACTAGTGTGTTTTTGGTGTTGTAGTATCGACACCACCGTTTACATGAATTCGCCTTGACAAAACCCTTAATATCTCGAAATTAAAACACGAAATTGCGACTTAAGCCATTATTATTTATTGCCACAGATATAATATATGCTCATCGGTCATGTTCGTAAATGCAACACTGCGCTGTATTTATATTTTGCTAAAGCAGATTCCGCAGAAACACGTGTCATATACATAATAGAAAAGTGAATCCTGCTATAAAAATTCATCAGCAAACTTGCATTGGCAGTGTAAAGCTATGTTTGCTCGTATGACGCACAGCAGTGATGCTTTCATCTTAAAAGTTTCTTGTAGGTAAAAAAAACTCCCCCACAAGATCACCTCTATATTTTAATTCAACACTACGCTCAACGACTTTCAGTTTTTCCATATAAATTTCATGGAAATTTTTTATCGTGTTATGCAAATCAAACTACGAAATAATAAATTTTTATAATTTTGATAAATATATTCTTGTAGAAAAAAAATTTTCCTCTTAAATAATTTTTTCGTAGACAGGCTTTGAATACAGTATTTTTTGTTTAGCTGCACATTCAAGTTTGCACGAAAATTCGTGCAGGTACGCAAAATGTTCTGTTACGCAGTATTCACTTAGCTGCATAAATAATGCTGCTAAGTGAATTCACTTACCTGTATAAATGTGCTCTTATGTAAAACTTTTTTTTCTTATTACAAAAATAGATTTAGGACTACAATACCCTTTAATCAATAATTTCAACAAAATTTGTTTAATATGTACAGTTTTAAATTTAATTAAAATATGTGTATCTAAAACAAAAACAGTTTATTTAAAAAAAGAGGTACATAAGTAAAATAAATTCAAATTTCATTAAAGTAAAAAAACTTTTTTACACGTAGTAAGTTTACATACTATCAGCTATATGCTATGTATTTGTGAAAAAAATTCAGTAATAGTTGTCTGCTTTAAGGAACGCAGAGATTGCTTAAGAATTGCATTTTCAATTTCATTTAAAGTTATCCTTGCTTTTTGGCTTTTATGACCTGATGGTATGGCGCCTGCCCTGTAATACGTTGTCGATGGCAAGGCCTTGTAAAAGAGTCCACTTTCATCTGCGTTCATAATGTCTTGAGGGTCATAGTTTTTAATTATGTCTGGAAGGACACTTCCTATATAAGCCGACGCAGCTACTGTATCGCTTGAAGCCGATTCCCCATGTATTTTACCAATCTTAATGTTATAACGCTTCTTCCATCTAAACAGCCAAGATGTATCTGGTTCATAGTCGTCACCAAAATTTGCAGCAAATTCTTTTGCTTTGTTGAGCAGCATTAAGCTGGTAATAATACAGTTTTTCTGGCTTCTTTCGTCAAACCATAACAATAAAGCTTTTTCAACTTGGTCATGTAGCCCCTTTCTTTGCCGCTTCTTTTGCAAGTTTAATGTTTCCTCAGAACACTTCAATATATTTTTGATTTGTTTTTAAGAATTCTGTTCACTGTAGATACATTGCACCTGTACTTTTCACATATCGTTTTTTTCGACACATTTTCATCAATTTCATTTATAATTTGTAGTTTTTGCTTAAGAGAAATTGCTTTGACAATTTTCTTTGACATTTTCTTAAAATTAAATTCACTTAAACACAAGCTTTTAACAGAATATGTATGTTTTTAATGTTTATATGTATGTGCTCCCACAATCACAGCTGCCAGATCAAACAAATTTTTAATTCAGCGATCTGTGTTACCACATCAGCAAAGTAAACGTTTTTGATTATTTTCTTTTTATAAAAAAGCGATTATTACAAAATTAATTTTTTGTTTTCATGATGCACTTAAAAATAATTTTTTGTATTAAAAATAGACATTGTTGACCAAAAATCGAATGCTGCTAGCCAAAATATGCACTTAAGCAAAATGCACGTAAAAGAGTTTTTTTCTAACAAAATATAGTCATCATACACAATGGTTTGTATTTTGTGCAGATAGGCAAAAAATGCAGCTAAGTGAAATGCAGCTAAACGAAAAATACTGTACTAGCAAAAATTAGAAAAAAAAACACTTTTGCAACAATTTTTATTTTGAAAAACTGCATTCGAAATTTTTTTTTAAATCAGTATAACAGTTTTTATTACAGTTATTTATTTAATTGATATTTTAATTATTTATGCATTATAAAAAAGTTGCTCTTTCACATTAAAACTGATTTAAATTTCGTATAACATTTTTGTATAAGATATTGTCAGGACTGAAATCCGTTAAAAAAAATGTATAAAAAATCATTGATCTTCTCATACCTTAAAATCATAATTTTAAGTATATGTATATGTATAATAATTAAAATAATTTCACTTATTTACCCAAAAAAATAAAACATATTTTCCTTTCCAGATTAACGAAAATGGTTTTATTATCATTGAGGATTTTCTGACACCCGAAGAGGTTGATGAACTATTTAAATCGGGCCGTGCCTTGTGCATGGAGGCTCCTCAGGCTAACCGCAAAATTTTCAATACAACCGAAAATCAAGATTCCCAAAGTAAAGATTTATATTTTATGGAGTCTGGCGATAAAGTTAGATATTTTTTCGAAGATGGTGCTATTGGGGACAATGGTGAATTATTGGTAGATCCTACAGTGGCTTTAAATAAAGTGGGACATGCGTTGCACGTTGAACATCCCGTCTTTAATAAAATCAGTTTTAGCAATCGTGTTAAGGAAATTTGCTGGCAGTTAAATTTCAATCGCCCGGCCGTTTGTCAAAGCATGTATATTTATAAAAATCCCAGTATTGGTGGTGAAGTAATACCTCATCAGGATTCATGGTTCTTGTATACAGAACCAAATTCAGCAATAGGTTTTTGGTTTGCTCTAGAGGATTGCACTTTACAAAATGGTTGCTTGCAGTTTATTAAGGGATCACACAAAAGTGGCGTTCACCGCAGATATAAACGTAATCCCGACAAGTCAGCTAAAGAATTAATGATTTATGATAGAGCAGCACCATTTTATCCACAATCGAGCTTTGCTTCTATACAATGTAGTAAAGGTAATTATTTCATGTTACTAATAATTATATAACAGTGTTATTAACTCCTTTTCTTTTTTCCTACTCATAGGAACCTGCATTATCATCCATGGCAATGTTGTCCACAAAAGTGAACCAAATCGTTCAAATAAAAGTCGCCATGCCTACACTTTCCATGTTATTGAGACTGAGAATAATGTTAAATATTCGGAAGATAATTGGTTACAAGCACCAAAAGACAAACCTTTCCCCGTTTTATTCGAAAGAAAGAACTGATTTTATTTTAATGCATATATATTTCTGTCGGATGTATAATAAAATATTTTTCATTATTATTATTATTTTTTTTTTTTTTTGTAAAAATTTATTTTTTATAATTCTATGGTAGTTTTATATTGTTTAAGAATCAAATGTATTAATGTAATAAATATGTATTTTTAAAATAAAATGAAAATAATATATGTATGTACATATCTTTGTATATAATTTATGAAAATTGCCTAGCATATAGTCCAAACGATGGATCATAGCCTAAAGTCGTCGGATCTAAGATTTTTGGACTTCGAGCGGATAATTGAGCGGAAAAGATTGTACATTTCAGCTTATTTTGAAGCTCTCTAAAGACCAATGAAGCTAAAAATTGCGAAGCATATCATTGGTTTTCTTCCGCAACCTCGTAACTCAAAAACAACTACTTTTCAGGAGAGACAAAATACTTTTTTTTACCAAATATTTGAAACTTATTCTTTTTTAATTCAAGAATTAGGAAAAATTCCGATATTCCGCTAAACAAAAAAATTGCAAAATTGTAAGGCGGTATTTAATGATTACTTTTTCGGTTAAAACAAAAAATCGAGTCTCGTGGTTGCGGAAGAAAACCATCGATATGGTACTGACGTTGGGGCCTACCTTTAGGTAGTTTTTCTTCCTGCCTGGCAGAGACAGGCTTAAGCTAGTGTAAATATATATTTTTTATGATTTTTTTAAAATGTTTTTTTTTTATATAAATTGTACCACAATGAGAACAATATACACAAAAATTATAAATACCAATGCAGGCGGATAAATCGTTATATACATTGCATGAGTAGGTGAGATGCAAAACTCGGTGCAGCTGTTTGGTGGTTGGCCTCAAGATCAAACTAAGTTTATACGTATAATGAGAATGGTGGCAATAACGGTAACAGTTGCGATTAAAACAACCCTCTCTGAGGCATTTTTGCAATCTTGAACCAGACATTACGGTTAGCTGCAAACACGGCGGTCAGACTAGGGGCCACTAGAGCATGGAGGGGTTACAACATCGGACATAATAAAATCCTCTAGCTTCGAACACGTCGGTCAGACTTAGGGCTATTAGAGCATGGAGAGGTTACAACTTCGGACATGATAAAATCCTGTATGAGATAAATTGGCACATGGACATTGATTATGTCACATCTGAGCCAATCTTTGATCCTGGCTTCACCATAAGCATTTCGGATAACGTGGTTCACTTTGATGACCTAGAAATTTCCGCGAATGTGATTCAGATATTCACTAACGGGTCTTAAACACTGGTTCCGGCATATACTCCGAGCAGCTGTACTATAGCATTCCTATAAGGCTGCTGGACCACTGCAGTATAATTCCGGGCTACATAATGGCAATATACACAGCCGCGAAATATTCACATTATAACCGTCAGCAAGGCAGCCATAAGAAAATGTGTTCATCACATCGAGAATTGTCCAAGAATGCCGGATGTATCTGGAGGAGACATTCAGTGGTTACACTTAAGTGGGTCCCCGGACACAGGCACATATATGAAAATTGTATGCCTGACGCGTTGGCGCATGCAGGCACCACTTTGAATCGAGCCGGGTCAACATATGATATAGGTGTTTCACTCCCAATGAGTAAGCAACTCATTGCACACAAGTTTCATCTTATTGCCAGTCAGAGATGGTTTGATGAAACTACCTGTGGGGAAACCAGAAAAATCTGGCCCATCATAGATGGAAAAAAGAAGTCGTCGGACATTACAGCTTCCAAGAATCACCTTAGGAACCTAATTGCGGTTATAACTGGGAACTGGCCCATTGCGAAGCACGCCCAAAAGGTAGGGCTCCTTTTAAATGACCTATGAAGAAGTTGCAGCAACAAGGAGGTGAAAGAGTCAACGGAACATCTTCTCTGTCATACGGCGTTCGGAGATCTAAGACTTGAACTTTTTGGCCGAAGAACCCTTGGGAATAAAACTTGACTCTCTAATATTGATCCTGTACAAGATCCACTCCTTTATGTGAGAATATTAGCAGCCAGTGCCCATGTTCTGTAACTCTCGCATTGAGAAACTTTTCGATCGAAATGTGTGAAATGAAACAAAAATGCCATATATTGAAACAAACAGCTGTTTTTCTCACTAAACTGTGTCTTTACGTGAGCCAAGATAGCGTCGATAGTTATCCACGAAAACGCAAAATTGAATTGGTGCTTTTGGGGGTTGAATCGAAAATGGGAATTAAAATGATAATGGGAGTTTTGCTTTTGGGAATTCAAAATTTAGAAATTTAAGAATTAGGGTGTTCGAATAAAAATGAGAAATTGTAATTTAAAGCTAGTAATTGCGCAAAAAATTAATAAGCAATAACAAAATATAACATATATAAATAAAAGTATTAAAATAATTAAATTAAGTGTTAAAAAAGACTTCTGTATCATAAAAAGACAAATCATAAATATTAACAAAAAAAAATATTAATAAAAAAAATATAAAGTATGGATTAGTAAAACCGAATTTGATATTTCATTTTTTGGGGGTAAGAGGTAACGTCAAGGAAGAAACTAGTTACCCAGAAATCTGATTTAGGGTAACGTCAAGGAAAAAACTGCATAGATTATGAAAGCAGACGTACTAAACAATATAAAACGCTTTCCGTGCAAAAAATTGCCGGGCCAGTTTTCCAGAAATCTAGGTTCATCCAAAATGGTCAGTAAAAATTGGGATTTAATTTTTAAGAGGTTTAGGGGCAACGTCAAGGAAAAAACGCAATTGAATATGAAAGAAGGTGTACTATAGAATATAAAACGCTTTCCGTGAAAAAAATTGCCGGGACAGTTTTCCAGAAATCTGGGTTCATCCAAAATGGTCAGTAAAAACTGGGATTTAATTTTTAAGGGGTTTAGAGGCAACGTCAAGGAAAAAACGCAATAGAATATGAAAGAAGGTGTACTATAGAATATAAAACGCTTTCCGTGAAAAAAATTGCCGGGACAGTTTTCCAGAAATCTGGGTTCATCCAAAATGGTCAGTAAAAACTGGGATTTAATTTTTAAGGGGTTTAGAGGCAACGTCAAGGAAAAAACGCAATAGAATATGAAAGAAGGTGTACTATAGAATATAAAACGCTTTCCGTGAAAAAAATTGCCGGGACAGTTTTCCAGAAATCTGGGTTCATCCAAAATGGTCAGTAAAAACTGGGATTTAATTTTTAAGGGTTTTAGAGGCAACGTTAGGGAAAAAACGCAATATAATATGAAAGTAGGTGTACTATAGAATATAAAACGCTTTCCGTGCAAAAAATTGCCGGGCCAGTTCTCCAGAAATCTGGGTTCATCCAAAATGGTCAGTAAAAACTGGGATTTAATTTGTAAGGGGCTTAGAGGCAACGTCAGGGAAAAAATTCAATAGAATATGAAAGTAGGTGTACTATAGAATATAAAACGCTTTCCGTGCAAAAAATTGCCGGGCCAGTTTTCCAGAAATCTGGGTTCATCCAAAATGGTCAGTAAAAATTGGTATTAATTTCTTATATAATGTTAATGTTAAAAAGCGCTACGCTTGTATTACTTTTTTATCACAGACATGGCTTATGGCGTCTTTTTCATTATTGGCGGGAAAAATTTTGTGCAACTCTAAAAAGGCGCTATAAAGTTTATATAAAGTTGCCATACCAAATGGATATTTTACATATCGTGTTCAAAAACCATAAACTTTCTAACATTATCACTAAAATGAAGTTTCCTAAAATTTTTACAAGCCTAAATTTCAGTAAGTTTATTGCATAGAGTCAAATTAGGTTTTGTTCCTTATAAACGGAAATTTCGTCAATATTGCAGGAATGTTATTCTATCGCGATTGTAGTGCATTACGTATGAATTGTCATATTTGCAGGGTTTTGGATTTTTATTGTTATATAAAGGGTGTTTTTTTAAGCTAGATAGAACTTTAAATTGTAAAAAGTAACACAAAAAAATAAAATTTTGATGAAATATTTTTTTTTTATCGTTTCAGTATACTCTGACAAATCATCATGAATAGACTCACGCTTGAACAACGCTACGAAATTATCCAAATTTACTTTGAAAAATTTTAAAATTTAATCCAAATTTAAATCGCAAAATTGTGTTCAGCGATGATTACATCCAGAAAAATGCACCGTTTGGTGCGGTTTTCACGCTGGTGGCATCATCGGACCTTATTTCTTCAAAAATGAGGCCGGAGCTCGCGTTACGGTCAATGGAGATCGTTACCGCACCATGATCAATGATTTTTTGTTTGAAAATATGGATGACATTGATCCGGAGGAGATGTGGTTTCAACAGGATGGCGCTACGTGCCATACGGCGAACGCAACCATCGACTTATTGAAATCAAAATTTGGCGATAAGTTGATTTCGAGAAATGGACCTGTCAATTGACCTCCAAGGTCGTGCGATTTGACACCTCTCGATTATTTCCTGTGGGGCTACGTGAAGTCACTGGTTTATGCTGATAAACCAGCAACAATTGACGCCTTGGAGGCCAGCATTGTTCGTGTTATTCGTGACATACGGCCAGCAGTGCTCGAAAAAGTGGCCCAAAATTGGACGTCCAGAATGCGCTTCGTCAAGAACAGCCGCGGTGCCCATATGCCCGAAATCATTTTCAAATGTTAATGTCACGTATTGATCTTTCGAATAAAAAAAAAATTTTGATTACAATTTAATTTTTTGTGTTATTTTTTACAATTTCAAGTTCTATCGGGCTTAAAAAAACACCCTTTATAATAATTGATAATACCATGGATGCAATGTTAATTACAATAAAATTTGTTTGCCAAAAGTAACCAAAACAAATAACAGTATTAAAAATAACTACAAATTGGTCAGCAAAATCTGTATATACACGAGGCAACCTAAGAAACATGGGCGTGTTTTTCTTAATGCGCCATCCTTTTTAATTTCTCATAAATAATTTTTTTAATATTTCAAGTTTCCAAACATTTAAGAGTTTAAGAGATAATTTTCTAAAATATGTATATCGTCGTCGAAAATCCAAAATTACGTAACACCAATTTTTCTAATTTTAGAGGAGAAGCAAAAAACGTTATATAAAATAAAAAATAGTTCAGATATAGAAACAATTGATGGAATATGGAATTAAAACAGAACAACTAAACTAATTCAACAGAAAAAACTTTATTGTGGTGTTTATAGAACACGAGCGCCATACTCGTCCGTTCAAATTACATTTAAAACAAAAACAAATTTGGAAATTTTGTTTTTGTTTTAAATATAATTTGAACGGACGAGTATGGCGTTCGTGTTCTATAAACCACATTTATTTTTCTGAGTATTTTTTAAGTTATATTTGTTACGTTCTTTTGTATATGTTTTTTCTGAAACAAAAGGACGATCTTCATAAATTAAACAAAAGTTAAAAATATGAAAAAAATTGTATTTTCTTTTATTAACGCTTTAAGTTTAATGAAAGATTAAATGCATTTATTCTGTTTTTTTTAATTATTACCTTTTGATAAGAGGAATGAAGTTTTACTAAAATAAATACTAACAATAAAACTTTGTTCACAATCAGAGTAACAATTTCGTTTTTTCTTCTATCTTATTTCTTCCCAAAGTATTTCATATATTTTCCTTTCATTTTATAAACAAAAATGTAACTAAAGTTTTTTTAAAAAATTGAGTCAACTAGAACTTCAGCAACAATTTGTATGAAATTGTTTCGGACGTTTAAAATAATTTGATTTAGTTTTAAATGAAAATTTTAACAAAATGTTGTAAAAAATAATAATAAATGCATAATATTGTTATGGGTAAAATTTGCAATCGGTTTCTTAATGCAAAATGTGTGTGGTTCCGAAAAAAATTGTTGCTCTATAATGAACACCAAGTGAAAATGTTTTTGAGATTGTGAAAGAAGCTTTAAAGTAATAATTTTACAATTTCAATAATACAAAACACAATTATGTATGAAATTCAAGTTAATAAAAAATTAGTATACAAAAAGGAAACTAGTTCAAATGGGATATTATTATAGAAATAATAACAGTCCGAAGGAAGAACAAATTTAAGATCCTGTAAATGGCGCCATTTCTTTTTAGAAATTTTTATTCTTTCACGATTCAAGAGGTTAGGATGGGTGAATTCGAATTTGTTGTCTGCTCGTTGTGAAAGAACCTTATAATCTTCTTTAATATCAGTTTTAAAATAAATGGTTCCCGATGCATCGTGACCTAAAGCACGGATCTTATTTACTGTAGGCTCTCCAATTTGTTCCCCTAATTTTTTAAATAATTGTTTAAAGCAATAAATATTTAATTAATAATGCATAATTTACTTGGTCGAATCGATGAGTATTGCTTAAGCCTGTTACGCACTATCCCGCAAAGTCTTACGTATTTTTCAAAAATGCTTCCCTGATCTAATTATTCTTTGAACATTTTTAAAAGACAATAACAACTTATCATGACAGGGTTACATTTTTGTAAACTACTAAAGACTTTGTGGGATAGTGTATAACGGCCTTTAAGAACAGCGTCAAAATCAGGAAAAAATTCATGTTTAAGGTGATGAACGTTAAGAGGAAATGGGTTTTTACGTGAATCTTTTATTAGGGCAACAAGTTGTGAGGGAAAATTTATTTTCTTGTTATTTATTCTTCGTTAAATAAGAGAGTGAATCGAATCGCACTCCATTTGCGTGTGCCCTTCGATTATATATTTATGTTCAATAGTGTTGTTTTTTTCAACACTTAAGGAAAACAAAATATTGGATAACAATTTATTGCGATTTTGGTAAAAGCATCCGCTTATGATGAAAATTTGACGTACGGAGGATTTCGTTTCTTAAATATTTTATGCGAATAGTGGCAAAGTCGACGCAACAAGTTTTCCTTCTGCTTCATACCAAACAAAGTTGTTAGATTCATGAGGAA
The DNA here is from genome assembly GCA_963931875.1 of Pollenia griseotomentosa. NCBI lineage: Eukaryota > Metazoa > Arthropoda > Insecta > Diptera > Polleniidae > Pollenia > Pollenia griseotomentosa. The sequence continues at coordinate 112,293,640 of OZ007560.1, forward strand.
CTTGCAATTGATTATGGAATAAATTTTTCATCCTCCATGTCCATACGCAATAGTAAGCAAAAATAGTAAGAATTTCATTTCTTACCCAAGTTTGTGAAAAAATGCACATGTTGATACGTTATTTTGAATTGTGGATATATAAGCGCTATTTTTGGTCGCAAAAATCTAAAAATTGGTAGAGACGTGTAAGATAACCTAACGAATCAAAATCTCGATTTTGATTTTTTTTGATGATACGTACTTTTGTATTTTCGACGACGATATTTGAATTATATTCTTCATATATATTAAATATGGCCTAGTATGGCCCTTAACGGGTCAAATTTATGAACAATCCCAATTTATTTTTCTTCGCAGGCATTTGTTTCTAACATACCTATTTTCTAGCTCCATTTCAAAATTTAACCGACCTCCATTATTATTTTATCCTTAACATTTTCTCAAAAAATACTTGCCCTTTATCAGCACTTCTTAGGGGGGCTCCTATACAAGTATGGCGTTTTATGAAATTCTTAAGTTTAATTACAACTTTGCATCTTTTGTAAATTAAAACAAAAGTTGTAGACAGATTTTTATATGGAATTTTCCAATTTTTTATTTTTTTTTTTTTTTTTTTTCTCATTATTTTTTTATTGAATCCTCATATATTAAATATGAACTAACAATAATTAATCAAATCTTATCCTAATACTTCATTTATGTCCTGCCAGTGCCAGATAAAAATTTTCTTCATCACGGGTTCTGTTCACTTATATAGGTGTTTATCGCTCATCTAATTGGGTAAGTGCTGCAGTGTCTCTTCTTCCCAAGCGAGTGTGGCCGCCATGGTTTAAGATATTTCGAGCTAGTGGATTTGGGTGTTGTTCAAGCCTCTTTAAATATTTTACTGCATATTTTGTAATCATAGTTTTTACTAATGGAACATTGAGATCCTTGTGAATATTTGAGTTTTTAACATACCAAGGGGCAGCTGTGATTATTCGAAGGAGTTTATTTTGGCGCCTTTGAATTTTTTCGATATTTGAGGGCGAGGCAGTGCCCCATAGTTGTATACCGTAGCACCATATTGGCTTTAAAATAGAGTTGTAAAGTAGTAGTTTGCAATCGAGACTAAGAGCAGAATTTCTTTCAATAAGCCAGTTAATTTGAATTGCTTTTAGTTTCATTTGGGTTAACTTTGCTTCTATATGGCTTTTCCAGGTTAAACGGCGATCTTGATGAATACCGAGGTATTTTACATGCGAATTTTGAGGCACTAAATGATTATTGATTTTAATAGGGGGGCATGTTTCCCGACGCAAGGTAAATGTTATATGTACGCATTTTTGCTCATTGACCTTTATCCTCCATTGATTTAGCCACAGTTCAAGTTGAAATATATGATCCTGTAGGTATCGAGATGCTTCTTGACTGTTTTCGTGCACGCTTAGAAAAGCTATGTCATCAGCAAATGTTGAAGTTTGGGTGTAGTTGTTTGTTGGCATATCCGAGGTATATATTAAGTATAAAAGTGGGCCCAGGATGCTTCCCTGAGGGACTCCAGCTTCAATTGGCTGAGGAGAGCTTAAATAATCACCTTCTTTAATAATGAACTTTCGACCGACTAAGTAGCTTTCTAACAGCTTGTGTGTGTTTACTGGTAAGTTTAGCTGCAATTTATATAATAAGCCTTCATGCCAGACTTTATCAAAAGCTTGAGAAACATCGATGAAGAGAGCGGAACAATATTTTCTTTCTTCAAAGGCTTTTCTTATTGCGTTTACTATACGATGGGTTTGCTCAATTGTGCTGTGTTGTCTTCTAAAGCCGAATTGGTGGTTAGGAATACATCTGTTTTCATTTAGAATTGGGGTCAATTTTGACGCTAACAGCTTCTCAAACAGCTTTGATATATTTGAAAGTAAGCTTATAGGCCTATATGACTCAACTTTTGTGTGATCCTTTCCTGGTTTAGGTATCATGATGACTAAGGAAACCTTCCACTTTTGAGGATAGTATTCCAGGCGTAAAATAGCTTTAAAAATTAAAAGAATAATTCTCCTTGCTATGCTGGGTAGCTCCAAAAGCATTTTGTTGCTGATCTTATCAAAACCAGGAGCCTTCTTGGGGTTTAAATCACAAATAGCCTTTTCGATTTCTTTTATCTCAAATCTTAAGGGAACAGCTGCTCTAGCAGCAATAGGTGGTAACTCGACCGCCATATCGTGAGATATGTTTGGGGTAAATACGTTTTTTAAATGATTAACAAACAGATTTCCTTTTTCAACATCATTTCTTGCCCAACTTCCATTCAAGCTTCTTAATGGCGGATTAGAGACAACTGGCCTTTTGAGATTTCTAGCTGCACGCCATAATGAGTAGTCTGATTGTGGAGTTGCATCAAGTTCCTTAAGATATTTTTCCAGAGAAGCCGTTTTCTGAGTCTGCAGTAACTTTCTCAGCCTTTTTGTACAGTCTTTTAGTAAGTTTTTAAGTTGAGGGGATCTGTGCAATTGAGGAATATATTTTATTATTTTTGGTTCTTTTGGGGGCAATACTGGAATGTTGAACAGCTAGTTTTAGAAAACTGTCAAAATTGACAATAGAGCGATCTATATACTGCGGTGTGCTAAGCGGAATATTTTCTGTGCAATGGGTACTCAGATATTTTTTATATTTTAACCAATTTATATGTGTAGCTGACGTCGCTATGTAACCAGAGGGAGATTCAATTCTATTGGTGTTTATTATAGTAACTATTGTAGGCGTGTGATCAGAGGATAATTCTACGGAAGCTTCAACGTGGATCATTTCTGTGGGGATGTTTTTAACCACACCAAAATCGATGACATCTGGAATTTTTTGCGCATCAGCAGGCCAATATGTTGGTTGGCCGCTCGCGACAACATTTAAATTCATTTTAGAGATTGTATTAAACAAAACACGACCCTTTGGTGTTATTAGTCGTGACCCCCAGAAGGTATGTTTTGCGTTGTAATCGCCAGCAGCCAGGAAACAGGGCCCCAGTGACTTATAATATTTGTAATATTGGCTTTCTGATATTGCAAATCTAGGTGGTGAATATAAAGATGAAATTACTATGCTTCGATTTAGCTCTTCAACACAAATGTTCGTTGCTTGGAGACAATCCTCACGATGATCACACATTGGGTAGTGTTTAATTCGGTTTTTTATTAAAATAGCAGAACCTCCACAAGCTCTATCTCGAGGGTCCTTGGTATCATATAGAGTATAACCATTAATTTTAAACGTATTTCTTGAGGTCAAATGAGTTTCAGAAACCATCATGACATCAATTTGTTTATTTTTAAGAAAGTATTCTAATTCATTTTTATGTTGGCGGATGCCGTTTGCGTTCCAAAAACAAATATTTAAACAGTTCATGGCTTGTTAAGTACAGCTTGCAATAACATCGATTGCATTCTAAGAATTACTCATTGTGTTTGTAAAATTATTTACTGTTTGCACTAATGTTTCCATGGTTTTTTCTAGACGACTTAGATTAGAAACTGGAGTTTCGTCATTACTTGACGAAGCGGCTTGCATTGGTACATTGTTTGATTTTTAAACGTTAGCATAAGAGGTTCTGTTACTACTAGGCTGCGGAGCCTGAAGGTTATTACTGTTTACTTGATTTGTTACCTGCATTTGAGGGGGATTAGTTTTCGGTCCAACCGACTGCTTGACGATAGTATATACAGGGCATCCTCTATAATTGGCAGTGTGATTACCACCACAGTTGCTGCATTTTTTTACGTTGGGGTCGGTTTTAGACTTATCGCAAAGAACTGTACCATGTAATTCACCACATACTACGCAAACAGGGGGTAAGTAGCAGTATGCCTTAGTATGGCCAAATTCTTGGCAGTTCAGACATTGAACGGGACCACCTCTTTTGTGCGGCTCCTCTATAGTTACTTTTCTGTACAGAATGTATTTTAAAGAATAGATGGGATGTGTTTCATTTTTTTTAAGCTTAACGTCGCCGGGTTCAAACTCCACTCGAAAAAGTGGTTGGGGAATTTTTTCTCTATTTTTAATGTTTACTACATGTTTTACCTTGAAGCCTTTTTCTTCTAGGAATGTTTTTACCTCTTCTGGGTCCACACATGAGTCAATACCCTTAATCACTACCTGAAGACCTTTACTGCTTTTCAGTTGGTATGTATAAAAGTTTTTTCCTAGTGCTTCAAAGTTGTTTATTAATTTGCGAAAATCATTCTCATGATTGACTTGTATTTTTGTCTCGTTTATACTACCACGCTTGATAGCCGCTACGTAAAACGAATTTTCACCTATCGCTGATATCAAACTCTTTATGAGCTCATTTGAATTTTGCTCCCTAAGATATATCGGGGGAGGCTTGGACGATTTTATGACGTTTGTTGCTTCGGAGGATTCATCCTCCAGAATTGCAAAAGGATTTTGAGAATTTATTTTATCAAAAGATGGTACTTTTGAGGCCGAAGCAACTGCTGCAGAGGTAGGGCTGCGTCCCCGTTTAAGCACTGCTATGTATCTGTCCATACCAACTTGTACTGAAGGTTTTTGAGAAGTTTTTACTTGAGTTACTGAGTTGTCCATAGCGGCTGTTTTGGGGTTAACCGTATCATCACTTGTTAAAGTTTTTTTTGGCACTGCGGCAGCGCTTGCAGTTAGCAAACTTGTTATTGTATTACGATCGACCGTATTTGTAAACAAAGAGGGTGAGAGGGAACGCGTTCGAGTAATAGGTTTAGCCGTTAAGAAATTGCTATCATCGAATCTTTTTTTTGTTTCTACTTTTGTTTCGTCAACACTCACTGTAACATAAGCATTTCTTTCATTATGTTTTATTGTTTTTGCATTGTACGCATTCATAAGTTTTTTTTATTTTACAGTTTGTTTAATTGTGCTCTTCTTTTTATTTGTTGTTAAAAACCCCGATAATAAAAAAGAAGAATAAACAAAATCAAGAAATGGTTTTGCTTAAAATGTATGTATGTATGTATATGTATGTATGTTCATACATAATTTTTTTTATTTAATTGTAACTTTTATTATTTTAATTATTTAAACGTCAATAATTAAAAATTATTTTCAAGCGTCCAATTCGCTGATATTATATTATTTATTTAATAAATAATATTATGATTTTATAAACACTTATTTTAGTATGTTAAAAGAAAAAAAAACCGTATGCCGAGTTAAAAAAACACGTCTGCATTCAACGAGCACGAGAAAATTTTTTATGAATTTTTAAAAAAACAGAAATTTCGAAGTTTTGCTAAAAAAAATATGTTTCTAAAACGTTTCTACACTCAAAAGAAAAATCAATCCATCCGTACTCAAATCAATCCGAAGCGGTATTAATAGTACGGTGAGTACGGATTTTCTTGAATCAAGCACAGAAAGATTTATTCAAGTACGGATTTTCAATCGTAAAATACTTAAATTATCCATATTCAATCCCGTTTCGTACTTGAAATAATCCGTTTAAGTTAATTAGTTAAGTAAAACTAAGATTGAATCAATCTCAAAATACGCTTGATTAAGAATTATAGAATTGTTTAAATCCGAATTTGTACTTAAAATAATACGAAAATTAGATTGATTTATGTAAAACTAAGATTTAATCAATCTCAAAATGCGATTGATTCAAGTATTATAAAGTTGATCTTATCAAGAAATTAGAAAGAAAAATACCCGTATTACACCTTAAAGAATGATAAAACACCAATATCATGCCCGATATGGTTTTTATTTTAGAAATCTTATGTACATATTTAACTAAAAATATAAACTAAATGAGAATCAAAAGTTCAAATTTACTTTTTAACCCTTAGAAAATGCGTAGGCCGGAGGGTTAAACACAACAAAAAGTTTAATCTTTTTTTTACTTGATTTAAGAATTTCATACTTATTTCAAGAAATTCCGGGATTGATTATCGAAAGTAATCCCATTTAGAATTGTTTTGAGTACGTTTAAGTGTTATTCGTACTTGAATTTTTAAGTACGACTCGTACTAAAAGTAATCATAAAAAACTTGATTTATCCCGAGTGTTTTTCTTTCTGTGTAAATTTCGATTTCCTTTGGATATCTTTTCTTTCTCTTTTCTGAATAAGATTTCGAAATATCGATAATAAATCATTATTTTATTTATATTAAAACCAAAGTGACCTTAAGCTCAATAAATTATTAAAGAAGAAATATACATATTTTAGAAAATTATCTCTTAAATTCTTAAATGTTTGGCAACTTGAAATATTAAAAAAATGTTTAATGAGAAACTAAAAAGGATGGTGCATTAGGCAAAACATGCCCATGTTTCTACTTAGGTTTCCTCGTGTATATGCAGATTTTACTGACCAATTTGTAGTTATTTTTAATACTGTTATTTGTTTTGGTTACTTTTATTGTAATTAACATTGCATCCATGGTATTATCAATTATTATATATAATAATAAAAATCCAAAACCCTGCAAATATGACAATTCATACGTAATGCACTACAGTCGCGATAGAATAACATTCCTGCAATATTGACGAAATTTCCGCTTATAAGGTACAAAACCTAATTTGACTCTTTGCAATAAACTTACTGCCTGTTTGTAGAACGCGAGCGCAAAAGTGACTCGTTCAACTTACATTTAAAACAAAAACAAAATTTCAAAATTTGTTTTTGTTTTAAATGTAATTTAAACGAGTCACTTTTGTGCTCGCGTTCTACAAACAGGCAGTTACTGAAATTTCATTTTAGTGATAATGTTAAGTCGACCGTACAAGACATGTTTCTGTCATCTGACATGTCAAATTTCCCACTGCAAAATACATACATGTCGTGTGTTACCTTTTTAACTTTGCTTCTGTAAAAGTCAGATGCAAAGTCATCTGACAAAATTTCAATTAGAGCCTGCTCTATTTTCTTCTGACAAACCATCTGACATCAGAAATCTATGCCGAGAAGAAACCGGCAGCGGCGTCCACTATTGACGGAAACATTAAACCGCTGACGTTAATATTTTACAATACCGAGATATGTATGATTATCCCACCATTGAATAGAATTTATGTAAATATATATATAAAAACTGGTTTAATTTAATATCCTAAATTGGTATCTTTGAATTAAAAGAAAAATTTGTTAAGATGGCTAAACTATTTTACGGCGTTAATAAAAATTTTCGTGGCGGCATTTTTATTTTGGTTTTTGCAGTAACTATGCGAAAAAACAGAGACAATGTCAGAAGCAAAAGACATTTAAGTTTGTGACCGCATATTATAAACCTTCTGTAAAGGCGCCCGTACACGACGTGTTTTTGTCATCTGACATGTCAAATTTCCCACTGCAAAATACATACATGTCGTGTGTTACCTTTTTAACTTTGCTTCTGTAAAAGTCAGACGCAAAGCCATCTGACAAAATTTCAATAAGAGTGTGCTCTATTTTCTTCTGACAAACCATCTGACATCAGAAAGCTATGCCGGGAAGAAACCATTGTCAGAAGCAAATTACATGTACGTTTATAAAGCTTATGTAAAACAGCGATTTTGACAGACATGCACAATTACATGTGACTTGAAAATTTGACATGTCAGATGACAAAAACATGTCGTCTATATGCTCCTTAAAACAGCAATTTTGACAGACATGCACAATTAGATGTGACTTGAAAAGTTGACAAGTCAGATGTAAAAAACATGTTGTCTACTTGCACCTTTAGAAAGTTTATGGTTTTTGAACACGATATGTAAAATATTCATTTGGTATAGCAACTTTATATCAACATATATATAGCGCGTTTTTTAGAGTTGCACAAAATTTTTCCCGCGTCTGGGATAGAAAAGTAATACAAGTTTAGCGTTTTTTAACATTAACATTATATAAAAAATTAATAACAATTTTTACTGACCATTTTGGATGAACCCAGATTTCTGGAAAACTGGCCCGGCAATTTTTTGCACGGAAAGCGTTTTATATTCTTTAATACGTCTGCTTTCATAATCTATGCAGTTTTTTCCTTGACGTTACCCTAAACCAGATTTCTGGATAACTAGTTTCTTCCTTGACGTTACCTCTTACCCCAAAAAAATTAAATATCAAATTCGGTTTTACTAATGCATACTTTATATTTTTATACCCTTCACCACAGGTGGAAAAGGGTATATATAAGTTTGTCATTCCGTTTGTAATTTCTACAATATTGATCTTAGGCCCTGTAAAGTATATATATTTTGGGTCCTTATGAGGAGAGAAGTTGATTTAACGATATCCGTCCGTCTGTCCGTCCGTCTTACGTTTGATATGTGTTTTCCGGCGACTCCAGACATGATAGCGGCTAGGTTGTTTTAGACTTATGTCACATATAGTCCACCATTTCTTGCTATTGAAATTCAGCCAGAACGGTCCAAAAATGGCTGAGATATGAGCAAAAAACGACGACTACCTCCAACTTTTTCCAAAAATCCCTTGTTGTTGTTGTATTTTTTTATTTCTGTATATCTTAAGAACGGCAAGAGCCAAAGTTTCCAAATTGGGTACACACATTAACGTTATCAATACACAGCATCCCACAAAATGTGGGCGGGATTGAACAAGTGGGCGTGGTACCTCCCGTACAAAAAATATCAAAAATTGTATAAAAACCTGATTTTTTGGACTGTCATATGACCTATGGTTACGCCTTATATATCAAAAGATCGGAAATTTTTAATATAAAATATTTTCTGAAAAACTCGGGAAAATCGGTTCAGATACGAAAAAGTTATGACCAAAATATTAATTTTTTTTTTGAAAAATACCCATTTTCGGGAACCATAAATCTTCCCGAGTCCAAGTTTTATAACCATAACTGGCAAATTTCTTCTTTAACACGTCTTTAACACGTCGGTATATAAATCTGTCAAATCGGTTAATAAATAGCAGAGCTATGACCAAAATACTGAAATCCAAAAAATTACTCTTTTTATAATTAAGTTTGTTTTTTATACCCTTCACCGAAAGTCCTATACCCTATAAAGTTCTGGGTATTCTGGGTCCTTATGAAAACCGAAGTTCAAATCCAGTTGTCCGTTTCTGTGTCAACTGTGTTGAGTTGTGAACTGTAAACTGATCATATTTACTTTTAATGATATTCATAAAACGTTCCTTCATGGTCCAGTTGTCTAGGGGGTTTGCTTAGGTTATAAACTGTGAGTCCCTGGTTCGAATCTTGTTTTTTTCAAAAAGAAAATTTTTTTTTATTTTTTTTATGTTCTGAAACGATTTAAAAAAATATTTACCAGTTTTAACTTTTTAAATTTAATTTATAATGAAGTTTTATGTATTGTATATATCGTTACTTTAATATAGAAAAGCCCTAACTAACATTCTCCTTACTTTACAGAAGAAGGAAAAGACTTAATAAAAATTGTAGTATCGTAGTTGCGATTTTTTTTAAACGCAGTTTTTTATTAAATTGTTTAGAGATTTTAATAAAAAACTGCGTTTAAAAAAAATCGAGACTACAAGACTATAATTTTTATTAAGTTTTTTCCTTCTCCTGTAAAGTAAGGAACATGTTAGTTAGGGCTTTTCTATATTAAAGTAACGATATGTATGTTTATGTAGAAATTATTTAGGTTTTGTCTAGTTGCTCTGTATTCTGCTCGCACAATGGTGAAGGGTATATAAGATTCGGCACAGCGGAATATAGCTCTCTTACTTGTGTTTATTAATATTTTTTTTGTAAATATTTATGATTTGTCCTTTTATGATACAGAAGTCTTTTTTTCACTGACGATGCCGGGTATACACAGAAAAAAGGCTTATTACCACAAGAAGCAACTATATAATAATCGAAGCTATAAAATTATGTGTAAAATCTAACTTTAAACACATCATATGCACAGACAGCCAATTAGTTTTTCAAGCAGCTTTAAATTCCTCAAACAAAAACGACATAATTGTTTCTCTTCAACAATATCTATTAAAAATTAAGAACAAAGTCAAGTTACTATGGATTCCTAGCCATATTGGTATCACAGGAAATGAAGCAGCGGACATAGCTGCGAAAAATGTCTGTCGTGAACCTACCTACATTTTAAAACCTAATTCCAAACACTTTTTAGCCAGAATTCCAACTTCAAAATTAAACACATCTATTAATCGGAAGTGGTATAATTACGAGCATCCTTATAAATCTATCAACCCGAATAAAAAACCCATACATCTCCCAACGTCAACTAATTGCCAGAAAAATAAATGCTTTGTAAGACTACGGTTATCTCACACAAAGCATACTCATGAATACCTGATAAATAGACTCCCCCAACCGGAATGCTCATACTGTATTAATTCACCTTTAACGATTTCACATATATTGAGCGACTGCCCTGCCCTTGCTGAACTTCGCAGTACCATCTCTAATTCACCAAATATTATAAATATGCTAAAAACTCCATCCGAAAATAACATCAACATAGTCTTCAATTTTTTGCAAAATCTCTCTTTACACAATAAAATTTAATAATGCAAACTTTATATATGGATGTATCTACTACGTAAATACATAGAACCTACTTATTAGTACCTAAGAGCCTATTAGCTGCGTTCGTTTACCCCAAAATTTGTACAAATTTGTACTGGATTTTACTGAAATGCGTTCGCGTACACATAAATTTGTAAAATTTTCATATTGCTCACCTACTGGATTTTACTGGGATTTTACTGGAAAAGTAAACGAACGCACATATTATCATTTTAATTCCCAAAAGCATTTAATTCCCATTTTCGATTCAACCCCCAAAAGCACCAATTCAATTTTGAGTTTTCGTGGATAACTATCGACGCTATCTTGGCGCACGTTGTGTCTTTATCTCTTTTTTTTTTGGCGAGTACTAGCTGTCACGTCAGGAAATTACTCGCCAATTTACAGAAAAAGTGTGTCTGTAACATTTTTGTGAGAAAAGTTTCCGCTTTGAACTGTTAAATAAACTCACGAAAAAAAATGGGGCAAGAAACAATTTTAACACTAAAAAACGATTAAAAATGCAAAGAATAATAATAATGATATTTTGTTTTTTTACTGTTTAATTATTTTGCTTTTAACATTTTTATAAAATATACCAAAAAATCGTGCAATGTAAGTAAAACGGATTTTCGAAATTTAGGGCCTTGAAATTTTTGAATTTCTTGAAAACCCGTTTTACATACATTGCACGATTTATTGGTCTTAGAAGACCCGTAGTGAAATTTGATGCAGAAAATATTCGTAGAACATTTTAACCCTCTAAAGTGCCGTTTTAGTATATTTTTGTGTGTAAGTTAAAAAATGACCCTTAAAATGAGTGTTAGAGCGTTAATATATTCTAAGAAAGGAATCGCCATACAATTCTACTGAAAACATCTGAAATAGACTTTTAGCTCAGAAGTACTTTTAGTATATTTTTTTGACTTGTACCAAACGCCTTTTCAAGAAATTCAAAAATTTCAATGCCCGAAATTTTGAAAATCCGTTTTAAATACATCACACCAACTTTTGGTCTTAGAAGACCCCTACTAAAATTTGATGCAGAAAATATTCGTAGAACATTGTAACCCTTAGAAGTGCCTTTTTAGTATACTTTTGTATAAGAGTTGGGAAAAAGGACAAAAATTACCCCTTAAAATGAGAGGTAACAAACGCCTTTTCAGAAAATTCAAAAACTTTAAAGGCGCATATTTCGGGAACCCGAGCTTACTTTTCAAAACCCTTTGGCGGATTTGTTTTACTAGTAGTCTACTTTCATTTCGAGTTGCAAGTGTTGAGGCTGGTTTTTTTTTTTTGTTGCACAGTGTTATAAGGTATAGGCGAAAATCCTATCAAAATGGAAAAATTTTGTTTCTTTGCTAAAAGAAACTTAAATTTTTATTTTTATCAAATAGTGTGAAAATATTATTAAAAGTGTGTTTAAAAAAAATTTTTTGTTTAAATAATCTCATATTAGTGTATGGTGGAAAATTTTTTTTTTAATTTTTCAATCGAATTTTAAAAATTTTAGCAACTTTGAAACTCAACAACATTATTTTGCTGTCAAAGCTGTGTTCATTTACTAGTCTTACTACTTTTACTACAATTTAAAAATTTGTTTACTTTTTGTATTGAAAACTTCCAACTGTAATAAAAATAGTACATTTTAGTAATTCCCCCTAGATCTGCTTTGCTGCAACTCATTTGTTTTCATTCATTTGAATTGCAATTCATTGTTCTAATTCATTTGAATGAATTCAAAATCAATTCAATTGAATCTGTATAATGAATTGCAATTCACTTTGGCAAATTAATTTGAATTGGAAACAAATTGCAAATCATTTTACAGATTCATTTGAATTGAAAACAAATTGCAACTCATTCTACGAATTCATTTGAATTGGAAAACGATTTGAAATTCATTTCTGCCTAAATTCGTTTGAATTGATTAAAATTTCGTTAAATTTTTTTTGCTGTAAAAAAAAAGAATTAATTAAAAATGTAGCTAATTCGTAACGAATAAAAATCAAACAAGTAAGAAAGTATAGTCGGTCAAGCCCGACCATATAATAGCCTACACCACAGTATTTAAAAACACATCATGCTTATGTGTCCATATTAATATGGATTTATCTATGTTTGTAAACTTCGTTAAAATTGGTTTGAAAGATTGTGAGAGGCAGAAATTGCCCCCTGCCTCCTCTTGTGGTTCTATTTTTGAAAAACTACATAGCTTATGTGTCCATATAAATATATTTCTATATATGATTTAGATATCATTAAAATCGGTTTGATAGTTTCTGAGAGGCACAAATTTCCTCCTGTCTTCCCTCGTGGTCCTTCGCCAGCCTGCCAGCCGGACGGGCATCGTTAGTTCGACTCAGAAAGTGATTCTAAGTCGATAGGTATACTTTAAGGTGAGTCTAGGACCAATATTTTAAGGCGTTACACACATTAGCACAAATGCATAATACCCTCTCCACTATTGTGGTGTGGGTATAAAAAGAATGATTCATTTACAGCTCTATCCCACACTAATTCTAAGAAATTTAGACCATCCTCCTTTCTACTGAAGACACTGGAGAGGATTATAAATGTGCATATAAGAACATAACTGGAACATGATTCCTCGTCGAGGGCTAAACACGCCCATTCGAAGGGAAGGTCCACTGAAACAGCGCTTCACTCATTAGTGGGCCATATAGAAAGATCTCTTCACTACAAGGAATTTGCTTTAGTTGCATTCCTGAATATTAAGGGATATTTCAACAATGTTAGACATGAATTATTAGCGCTATGGAACTTTTGGAGATCGACCCAGCGATCATCCAATTCTTCAGCAGTATCCTGCACTACAGGCGTATGGAATCTAACTTGGGCGCCTCTAACATTTCCACAGTCGCGATTAGGGGCACCCCACAAGGAGGGGTACTATCACCACTACTTTGGAAGCTAAATATCAATACCCTGCTCAAGGCTATTGATTTGGTGTCCGCACTGGATGTCCTACTGAAATGGTGCCAAGAATGTGGACTGGTTGCTAATCCCTTCAAAACGGAGCTGGTACTTTTTACAAGGAGGTACAAAATTCCCTTATTTAATACCCCAACAATAAATGGGGTCTCACTGAAACTGTCCGATAATGCCAAATACCTTGCGCTGATATTGTATAGCAAACTAAACTGGAAGATGAACACCATTTCCAGGACTATTAAGGCGACAACTGCATTATACTGATGCAAGAGGACCATTGGACTTAACTGGGGAATCAACCCTAGGAATGTACATTGGTTGTACGAATGTTTCATGAAACCCATTCTATTTCACAGCGTAGCTGTTTGGTGGCCGGCTCTCAAGGGGCGTATAATGAGAATGGGTTATTGCCACCACAGGTAACAGACGCCATTAGAACCACTCCTTCTAAAGCACTGTTTACGATTTTGAACTGGTTACCAACAGACATTTTGGCAGAGAAGTTGGCTACAAACGCAGCAGTGGGACTAAGGGCCATTAGAGCATGTTGGGATTAAAACATCGGACATGCAAGAATCCTGTATGATATAAATTGGCAAACGGACGTTGATTGTGTCACACCTGAGCCAATTTTTGATAGATAGCGAGACATTCAGTGGTTACCTTTAAGTGGGTCGCTAGACACAAGGACATACATGGACTCTGTATGGCTGGTTCGCTGGCACATGCAGGAACCACCTTGTGTCGTAGCGGTTCGACTTATGAAATTGGTTTTTCGCTCCCAATGAGTAAGCAACTTAATGCAAACAAATTTCATAGCATTGCCAATCAGAGGTGGTTTGATGAAACTACATGTGGGGAAACCAGAAAAATCTGCCACATCGTAGATGGGAAAAAAAATCGTTGGGCATTCAAGCTACCAGGAATCACCTCAGGAACCTAATTGCGGTTAAAACTGGCCACTGACCCATTGCGAAGCACGCCCAAAGGCTAGGGCTCCCTTTAAATGACATATGTAGAAGTTGCAGCAACGAGGAGGTGAAAGTCAACGGAACATCCTCTCTGTTATTGTCCGGCGTTCGGAGATCTAAGACGTGAACTGTTTGGCCGAAGAACCCTTGGGAACAAACTTGTCTCTCTTATATTGATTTGTACAGGATCCACTCCTTTATGTGAGAATATTAGCAGCCAGTGCCCATGTTCTGTAACTCTCGCATCGAGAAACTTTTCGATTGAAATGTGTGAAATGAAACAAATATGCCATATATTGAAACAAACAGCTGTTTTTCTCACTAAACTGCGTCTGTAACTTTTTTTTTCACGTAAGGAAATTACTCGCCAATTTACAGAAAAAGTGTGTCTGTAACATTTTTGTTCAGAAAAGTTTCCGCATTGAAAAAATCGTGCAATGTATGTATGGACACATTAAGGCTGTCCAGACATCACCTAAGAAACCTAATTGCGGTTAAACTGGCCACTTGCCCATTGGAAAACACGCCCAAAGGTTGGGGTCCCTCACAATGACCTATGTAGGAGTTGCGTCGACAAGGAAGAGGAAAAGTCAACGGAACATCTTCTCTGTCACTTATCGGCTTTCGGAGACCGAAACTCGAGCTGTTCAGTCAAAGAATAATTAGGGACAAAATCTGTATTTCTGACATTGATTTGAACGGGATCCATTACTTCTTTGAATCAACCGGATGGCTAGCTGAGAACATCAACAGCCATGTAACGTAGGAACATTAGGAGACTGTGTAACATGGTGACACAACAGAAACTTATTACTGAACCCACGTGAGCTGTGTTTAATTGCGGCTGCCAGTTCAACCTAACCTAACCTAACCTAGGAGAGGAGGAAAAAGAGAATGCTATTCCTTGTCCCCTCTCTCCTGAAAACTAAGCCTAAGCGAGTCAAACATGACGCGTGTGAACCGGCACTTAGTAATTTAACTATGGATTTCTCCATATAGTACTAAAGAATACTTCACTGCACAACAGAAACAATTAAGCTGGCTTGTTAGAACTGTTAAAAAGTTTAAAATCTTTGAGAAAATAGAAAAAAAAAATATAAAATACAAATAATATTGATAAAATAAATTAAGTTGGTTATAAATAAAAGGTAATGAAAATTTTTTAAATGGCTTTTTAATGATATCTACTGGTTCAGAAGTTAACAAAAGTAGCTTTGTGTTACCCATATACAAAATGCTCATACAAAAACAGCTATGTGTAAAAAATCATTTAACTGTTTTTCACAACATATAGATTTTAACTAGTATTTTTGTTATTTTGTGTCAAAGAAGGGTGCCCCGGTACGCTTGTTGGTAGTAAGCTGAGGCCTAATTCTGGCATTCGTGATCGAGTACTTTCTCGATTCGAAAGCAATTTAAAATCTAATTATTTCATTCAATACTGAACGAATCGGAATTATTTTTTCAGTGTTGTAATAAAGCATTAATTTGAGTTTCACAATACTGAAAAAATAACTTCGATTCGTTCAGTATCGACTGAAATAAAATTGCTTTCGAATCGAGAAAGTACTCGATCACGACTGCCAGAATTAGGCCCCTGATCTATCAGGGATGTGGTTAGATGCCCGCCAGTGTAGCTGGTAAGTTTCACATCACCGAGCAGAAGGTCTTCGTTACTATTGCTCGGTTAATTAAGTTTATTTTATTTGTAATTCTTACTGCCGTATTCATAAAAAATAAAATAAGTTTGAAATGTGTTTTAAGGCAAAATTTTCATAAAAATTTTTCTTAAAATACATTTCAAATCCATTTTAATTTTTTATGAACACGGCAGTTAATATATAAATTATATATAAGACATCCATCGACCAACCCGTTTATGTACGCTTTTTTAGCATCCCATGTGGATAAATCCCAAAAATAATGAAAGACTATTTTTCAATCTTCTTCTCTTATAAAACCACATAACAAACTTTTTTCAGTTTTTTTACTCCAAAAACATGTTCGGGGGCAACCATAATATGGTTGTGGCTTCTTGATGGATGACTTCTTTAACCATAATATGGTTGCAGGTGGCTACATTATAGATAAATTATCCACAATATGTTAAAAATTTATCGTTAATAATAATTTTGTTAGAGGTGACCATATTGTGAAATATTTTTGCTCAGGATGCACTAAGAAATTGTAAATAAAAGGATCAAAATATAGAAGTCTGCAATCACTCAATAAACAAATGCATAAAGCATTTCATACATTTTATTATAATTTAAATCATTACTATTTTTTAAACTTTTTAATGTTCTGATTTTAAAATACTAAATACATTCCTTTTGGTTACTTTCCTAAAATTAATAAGCATTAACCCATTAATAGTCAGAACTTTTTCGTGGAATTGTGGAATGAAATTTTAAACACATTGTCCTTTTTGTCGAAGATACATACTTTGCTCAGCGACTTTGCGGAAATAATTTGATTATTTGTATTTTCATCCGGCAACTAACTGAGCTACCTAAATAAGAGCGGCAGGCGTTGTTTTTATGTCAAACCTTCTCATTTTCCTACAGTTTGTACGAAACAAACTTTTATAACGCGAATTCAACACCACCAGGCTGGAAAATCTTATTTAACAGATCGCTAGGTCGGTTTGTTTTATTAAAAATGTATTGGCAGTAGAATTTTCATGTTTTAAAAAACGCTTGCCGCTTTTGTTTAGGTAGCTCAGTTAAGATGCCAGTAGTGGGTATTCAGCTAACAAATTGGCAATACAACTGTTGTATACATACTTCTAAACTTAAATTCCTTGGAAACACGATTTTCGTATATCGCTTTAGTAGCTTCAATATTTAGTTTCTGCAGTTCTTTTAGTAATCTAGCTCTCTTGATTAAGTTTTCAAAGAATTATTAATTTTAACCGACTGATAGCGTTATCCAGTACAAATAAATGTTGTCTTGACTTTTATAAAGTAATCTTAAGATACTAAAGGATCCCATCAATTTCCAGCAACATTTATTTTGCCAAGCCTGCTTTTAAAGTCCACAATAAACGTCTTATTGAGCTACTTAACATGACTGCATTCCGAAAGTATTGAAGACACGGTCATCCCTACACCTAGTAAAAGTTCTGATAAGTCTACAAGAACTGACCTTTGGAGCGTTTTTAAAAATCGTTTAAGAAAATTTCGAGAAGGGTTGTCCTCTATCTATTCTACGCTGTGGTTCAGCTAATAAATAAGTCTAGAGGTACCTTAGATCTTCTAATTTGTTGTTAATTTTACCTTGAATTGAAATTTAATATATATTCGTATCGGTACCGCCGATATTTCTTTTTTAGTATAAGTATCGTTAACGTATCGGCAAAAAGGCGAATCGCTACTTCTCTACTTAAAACATGCTATGTTTTAATGAAAATATTCATTCTGTCTTCAGCTATGTGTAAAAAATGTAAAAATAATTATTAGAAATGATCCAACAAAATGAGTTATGTGTAGTTTTTTAAAAAAAATTTGTTATAGGTGCCGCCCAATGGCCAATAAGTCGAGTTTTTTTTCACGAAATACTTAAAATGTTAGAGGGCGAAGTGTTGTGAATGCAACTCTACCTATATTTTTCTATTTGTTTTATGCCTCTCCTTTTACCTTTATATGTATATGTTCATATGTATGTATTACTTTAATTACATTTTAAATTTCTTCTTTTGCTCACTTAACAAACTGAATTCTTTGAATAAAGACGCCATTTTATTTAAATAGAAAAACTCGTGTTAAACTTTTATAGGTTATGGGCCCAGAACGAGCTCCATAAAGGCGTCAAACGTGTTTATTCAAAAATTAATTAAAGAAGAGTTATTGGAATGATGGCTGGCTCCGTGGTACGCATTGAACCACTCAATGCTGAAAATTACGATACTTGGAAACTGCAAATGAAGGCAGTACTAATCAAGGCCGATCTATGGCCATACGTAGATGGATCAATTCCCTGCCCAGTCGCAGAGGCAGATGCTTGTAAGTGGAAGCAATTTGACCAAAAGGCGTGTGCGGATATCACATTATCCATTACCCCATCAGAACTCAACCAAATAACTGAGTGTAAGACTTCATATGCGATGTGGGTAAAGTTGAGGGAAACTTTTGAGTCAAAAGGACCAGCAAGAAAGGCTACTCTTCTTAAACAGATTGCCTTGGCACGAATGTCGGAGGGTCAAAATGTGAGAGATCATCTGAATAGTTTCTTTGATGCTGTAAAGAAACTAAAAGAAATAAACGTAAAGGTTGGTGATGATTTACTTGCGATACTGTTACTGTACAGTCTTCCCTCTTCATACGAAACATTCCGTTGTGCGCTTGAGACAAGAGATGAGCTACCTGCTCCAGAAGTTCTAAGAGTCAAAATTCTGGAAGAAAGTCAATCGCGCAAGGCGACAGAGGAAAGGGCTGAGCAGAATGCGCTTTATGTCAAAGCTAACAAGGGTGGCAAAAATGTTTCAAAGGGCAACAACAAACGCAGCAACAACAAAAAACAGATGAATTGTTTTAAGTGTGGCAAGCCAGGTCATTTTGCAAGAAATTGCAAAACTAGAGCAACAGACAAGCCAAGCAGCGACGTCAACGAACAGCAGTCAATGTTCAATACAGTAGAGGCAGCATTTTTCTGTGCAAACGACGGTAAACGTTTATGGTGTTTAGACAGCGGCTGCACAACACACATGAGTGCAAATAGAGACAATTTCGAAGAATTTAAGCAAATAAATAAAACTTTGAGTTTGGCGAATCACAATGAAACAAAAATAACTGGTATTGGCAGCGTCAACATTGGAGTAAGAAAAAAAGGCATTGGATCAAAAATATGCCTTGAAGAGGTAATGTATGTGTCAGATTTGAGAACGAATTTGCTGTCTGTTTCTAAAATTACAGACAAAGGGTATGACATGGTATTTCGTACTGATGGCGCTATAATTATGAAAAACGGTCATCATTTGTACACTGCAAAACGAATCGGCAACCTGTTCTATTTGGAAGATGAACGAGAACAAGCAGCAGTTGCTGAAACTAAATCTAGCAGCATAGATGCGTGGCACCATCGAATGGGACACCTCAATGAAAATGATCTGAAGCTCATGTTACAGAAAAATTTGGTACATGGAATGAAATTCTCACGGGAGGAAAACTTATCCCCATGTAGTATATGTATTTCGCAGAGGCAGACGCGAAAAGTATTCCCGAAATGTGACAATAATAGAACTTCTGAACCATTGCAAATTGTTCATAGCGATGTTTGCGGCCCCATGAGGAGCAACTCTATTTCTGGCGCAAGATATTTTATTACCTTCATAGACGACTATTCTAGGTACTGTGAAGTGTTTTTCTTGAAACAAAAATCGGAGGCGTTGGATTATTTCAAGAAATATAAAAATGCAGCTGAAAATGTCACTGGAAGAAAAGTAAAATATCTCCAGACTGATAATGGGACAGAGTACGTCAACGCAGAATTTAATAAATACCTGGAGGCATGTGGCATAAGAAGACGTCTAACTGCACCTCATACCCCCCAACAGAATGGGATATCAGAGAGAAAAAATAGAACTCTCGTTGAGATGGCCAGATGTATGCTGAAAAAGGCGGGGGCACCTCCAGAATTTTGGGCTGAAGCTATCAGCGCGGCATGCAACCAAATCTCTAAACGGTGATGTACCATTAAAAGTATGGACACAAAAGGTACCCAGTGTGTCACATATGAGGCCATTTGGCTCAAAGGCTTTTGTGTTGATAAAAGATAAATCAAATGGAAAATTTGACTCAAAATCAGAAGAATGTGTTTTAGTCGGGTACTCATCTGAAGCTAAGGCTTATCGTCTATGGTGTCCTAGCAAACAATACGTCATTATAAGTCGTGACGTAAAATTTTTGGATGAAATGTTTTTCAAAAACGAAACTGACGAGCCCCTCCAGAATCAAAGTAATGACTCAACCTCATTGGAATATCTTTTTCCTGTAGACACGAGTGGAGAGGGTGATGACGTCATAGTTGAGGCACGTGTAGACGCAGTTGACCCAAAACCGTCATCCAGTGGAACTGAAAACCAGCAAGTTAGAAGATACGGCTTACGTCCAAGAAAAGATGACAAGTATGTTGAAGATACGAAAGATTCAAATGAAAATATTTTTGAGGATTGGGAGACTGCAGGTTTGGCAATGACTGGTGATCCGACGAGCATAACCGAGGCTTTTAGTGGAGACAACGGTAATGAATGGGCTCTTGCTGTTGAAGATGAATACTTGGCGCAGATAATAAATAAAACTTGGGATATCGTTGAGCATCCTGCTGAGAGAAAGGTTATAGGTAATCGTTTTGTTTTTCGTACCAAGGAAGATGGTAGAAAGAAGGTACGACTGGTGGCCAAGGGTTACTCCCAACGTCCAGGGGAGGATTTTGATTTAACTTATTCCCCAGTTGTGAAATCGTCATCAATTCGACTCCTGGCAGCTTTATCGGCTGAAATGAATTTGAAAATACATCAGGTGGATGTTGTCACCGCGTACCTTAGCGGGGATCTCAGCCAGGATGTTTTCATGGAAATTCCTGATTATTTGATAGAAGTCCTTCAAAAGCTGAAAAATGGTTTATCGTTTGGGTCATCAAAAGCTAAAAGTCATAAGGCTAGAGATATAGCTTTAGAATGGCTGCAAAAAATTAAGATGTGCAAGAAACCAGTGTGTAAGCTAAGGAAAGCGTTGTACGGTTTAAAGCAGTCGGGGTTGGAATGGTATCAGAAATTAACAACCAAACTAAATGAGGCTTCACTTGTAGCTTCTGAACGTGATCCCTGTCTCTTCACAGCGCGTAGATCAGATAAAATATTAATTCTGGCAGTTTATGTAGATGATCTACTTTTAGCTTCAAACGATGATGATTGGGTGGAAGAAGTCAAAGGTTTTCTCGCAGAATGTTTTGAAATGAGAGACATGGGCCAGGTGCAGTCTTGTCTCGGGATACAGTTCAAACCAGTATTGGGCAAACACCAAGTGTTTTTAAATCAATCCAACTATACTAATGAATTATTGCGAAGGTTCGCAATGGAAAATTGCAAACCGGCACAAACCCCAATGGAAGCGAATCTCAAGCTGGAAAAGCTTGTTTCTTCTGAAGAAAACGTAAGTGGATACCCATACCAAAGCTTAATTGGCGCGCTCATGTACCTCTCAGTAATGACGCGACCCGACATCTCATATGCCGTAAATTACTTGAGCCAATTTAATTCGTGTAATGGTTCTGAACACTGGAAAGCGGCGAAGCGAGTATTAAGGTATCTCAAGGGTACGAAAGATTATGGCTTATTGTATCACGGAGGTGGTTCACACTTATATGGAGTGGTCGACGCAGATTGGGGCGGAGACCAAATAGATAGACGTTCCTATACTGGATACGCTTTTATATTTTCTGGAGCAGCCATTAGCTGGCAAGCGCGTAAACAAAGAACGGTGGCACTATCTAGTACTGAGTCGGAATATCTAGCGTTATCGGAAGCAGTCAAAGAGGCACTATATCTAAAGGGAATTCTTAACGAAGTCGGCGTGAATCAAGACTCAGTAAAGCTGTACAACGACAGTCAAAGCGCTCAAAGTCTGGCAAAGTCTTTTGGCTATCATCCACGTACCAAACACATTGACGTCCGACACCACTTTATTCGAGAAAAATTGAATTCCGGCGAAATTGATTTAATATATATGCAGACTGAAGATATGCCAGCGGACATATTGACAAAAGCTGTTCCTATACAAAAACATCATAGCTGCTCTTTGGACCTTGGTGTCACTATAGACACTTAAGGCATTCTACCCACTTCGAGGGGAGGTGTTAGAGGGCGAAGTGTTGTGAATGCAACTCTACCTATATTTTTCTATTTGTTTTATGCCTCTCCTTTTACCTTTATATGTATATGTTCATATGTATGTATTACAGTACTTTTGACTTAACTGCCACACCGTGTTTTGCACGCATTTTGTGGCAGGTAAGTCAAAATGGCACTTAAGTGAAATTTTTTAACTGCCACAAATTGGCAGTTATCTGATTCGTAATGTAATCTAAACAATGCAACTGCTGAAGAAAACAAACAAAAGCTCCTTTTCGTCTGATCTATTGTTTTGATTTATGCATACATACACACTTTTTTTGTTTTATTTTTAAGCCAAGAGAGAGTTATAAAGAGAATGAGAGAATTATAGAAAAGCTGCGAGCATTCTATGTAACAGAAACAAACTACACCCAGGGGCGAATTTATCGATTACAGAAGCGATGAAGTGATAGACACGAGTAAGACAGTAATGCACACCATCTCAATTACAACCTAGCACACTTTTTCGAATGCATTGCCGCATTTGTGGAGTGAACGCCTACCACTTGCACACAAAGTAACCGGGATTGTGAAGTGTTCATTCAATAAATATAAACTCCGTACTGCTCCACACACATTGTAAGCAGGCAGTAGACAGTCTATACACCATCTCGCTTACTTCGTGGGAAGGTAGGAAGCGCACTGCACACTGCTTCGCACACATTGTAAGCAGGCAGTACACAGTCTATACACCATCTCGCTTACTTCGTGGGAAGGTAGGAAGCGCACTGCACACTGCTTCGCACACATTGTAAGCAGGCAGTAGACAGTCTATACACATTGTTGCTTACTTCGTGGGCAAGTAGTAGGCGTATTGCACACTACTTCGCACACATTGTAAGCAGGCAGTAGACAGTCTATACACATTGTTGCTTACTTCGTGGGCAAGTGGAAGGCGTCTAGCACACTACTTCGCACACACTGTAAGCGGACAGTGGGCAGCCTATACACATTGTCGCTTACTTCGTGGGCAAGTAGCAGGCGGCTTGCACACTACTTCCCACACATTGTAAGCAGGTAGCCTTTGTGATTTTTGTGTCATTTCAGAATTATTAATTTTGTAACTATTTTCAAGAAAATCAAACCAGACTTTCTTTATAAAAATAAAAAATATATATTTAACTCGCGATATATTTTTAGATTGCTCCTTATTACACAACAGGCCGAAAACTTTTAAATCGCAATTAAACAAAAACTATTTTATAAAGTAGCAAATGAAAAATAACGGGACAAAATAAAAACCTTCATATTTAAATACATACAGAATATATCAGCACATTTTAAAAGATGAACGAAATTCATTTTGTACATTCCATACACTGCCCTCATACACTTTGTAAGCTAGAATTCATTGAACACAAAGTGTAACAAACTTCATTGAAGAGATGTGTTGTGGTATGCAAAGTTCGCCGCTGGGCATATGCACATCGTTTTCGTTAGCAACAGTCGCAAAAAAAAATTTTGTGGCAGTTAAATGAAAAATTATCAATGAATATGGGATAATAATTTCAAATATTTGTGGCAGCTAACTAAATTGGCACGTATGAAATTGGCTCTTAAACAAGTACATTTCATACGAAATTGAAGAAATGAGTGACATTTTGTGGTTTTTGGCAGGTATCACAAATTGGCAGCTAAAAGAGTGGCAGTTAAGTCAAAACTACTGTACTTTAATTACATTTTAAATTTCTTCTTTTGCTCACTTAACAAACTGAATTCTTTGAATAAAGACGCCATTTTATTTAAATAGAAAAACTCGTGTTAATCTTTTATATAAAACAATGTTTACATTTATTCAACTAAACGTTTCATTTCATAAAACATTTTTTTTTTTGCTCTCCTGAAAACCCAAGAAAAACACATAGCTGATTTTGATATGTAAGTATGTATGTATTACACAAAATAACTTTCAGTAAGCTTGTTATGCAAACCAAATCTAACTTATGTCAACTAAGTACAATGTAAACGTCCTATAAGGTTTAAAAAATTATATTTTTAAATTTACTCAATTTATACATACATATCGTCATTTTACAGGAGAAGCAAAAAACTTTACACTCAAAATATAAATCAATTCATGCGTACTCAAATCAATCCGAAGCGGTTTTAATAGTACGGATTTTCTTGAATCAAGTACAGAAAGATTGATTCAAGTACGGGTTTTCAATCGCAAAATCCTTAAACTATCCATATTCAATCCCGATTTCGTACTTGAAATAATCCGAAAATGAGATTGATTTAAGTAAAACTAAGATTGAATCAATCTCAAAATACGGTCGATTCAAGAATTATAAAATTGTTTTAGTCATACCGAATTCGTGCTTGAAAAAAATCAAAAAAGAAATTAGAAAGAAAAAATTATTATGATTGATTTACTTACTCGTATTACACCTTACAGAATGACAAAACGCCAACATCATGCCCGATATGGTTTTTACTTTAGAAATCTTATGTGCATATTTTACCAAAAATATAAACTAAATAAGAAGCAACAGTTTAAATTTACTTTTTAATCCTTCGTGGTACACATGAGTATGGCCAGACCTTTTTTCAATGTGTATAGAAAATCAAAACATACATACGTAAGCCGGAGGGTTAAACACAATGAAAAGTTTACTGCCTGTTTAACGATTTCGAACGTCAACGTTGGCATAGAAAATTATACTTAAAAAAAAAACGAAATTCGAAAATTTGTTTTTGTTTTTAATGTAATTTTCTAAGCGAACGTTAACGTTCGAAATCGATGAACAGGCTGTTAATTTTTTTTTATTTGATTTAAGAATTTTATACTTATTTCAAGAAATTACGGGATTGATTTTCGAAAGTAATCCCATTTAGGATTGTTTTGAGTACGTTTTAGTGTTATTCGTACTTGAAATTTTGAGTACGACTCGTACTTCAAGTAAGTCTCAATTTACATTATACAATTTTTGTCGTTGTTATTCTTTGAAGTCGGTCTGATATTTACATTGTTCTATTTTTGTCGTTACAACTTTTTCTGTGCCACCGAATTTAAATACATTTTTCGTCAAATTTGAGAACGAGTGAGCGAACAAAATGAATCGAAGAGTACACTCGCTTGTGTACCCCTTTTAATTCCTCTCTCCCCTCTCGCATATAAGGTAATAATCGCAACGACAAAAATCTTATAATGTAAATGCAGACCATAAAAAACTTGATTTATCGCGATTGTTTTTCTATCTGTGTACAAAATAAATAACAACAATGTGTTCTTGGCGTTTGAATTTCTTTAAAAATGTCGCCATTTTTGATCGCAGGGATCTAAAAATTAAATAATAAAACGTAGGTACTCCTAGATTTATTTTTTTATTATTTATTGCGGAATATCGGTTTTTTTAGTAAATACAATAACCTAAACCTTTTTGAGTTACGCGAATATATATTGTGCAACATCCTACATTTTCGAAATAACGGTATATATTGTAAAAAGAGCTAACCTAAAAACGGTTAGCACCACTGGATTCAGCGTGCCCCAATTAGGTCAAAACGCCAGGTGCTCGGCTCGTCTGTTCTTTGCAACTAGCACAGTGTACTTATTGCTCAAACTTAAAATAATAAAATTATATTTTAGGATTATTTTTTAAAGGTTGCGAGAGAGAAAAAAATCATATAAAAAAGAAAAAAAAACACCTCCTTCAAAGTTTCAGGATTTTTAAAGAACGGTTAGAGGTATTTGATGAAAAAAATCAGCCAAATAAAAAAATAGGTTTTTGACTTAGTCCTTTTTTAAAATTTAATATTTTTCAGTTATAACTTTTTTCAAAAAAAAAAAAAAATTACGGTTTATAGTCCCAAGTATTCTCTTTAAAATTACATTAAACTCATATTCGTAGGTATGTAAAGTAGTTTTCGAGATATTGAAGAAATAAGCTCAACACATATTCGGCTAATTCGGCGAAATTATGAAATTTTGTTCCGTTTATATATGTATGTTTCTTATAGGATAAAAGGAACCTTCAAACCAAATTTCTTTAAAATCGAAAGGGGTCGGGTCACTTTCTTGGTCGATTTGACATGGAATAACCCTTATAATATTCTAAAGTCCAAAATAAGCAATCTGAAAACTCAGCATTTTAAAAGTTGGTTTGATATTTTTATTCCAAATTTTATTTTCTTCTTAGAAATTGGAAAGTACGATAACAAGAAAACTTCCTGCAAAGTATTTTTATTGAACATAAAAATCTCTAATCACTTTTGCTTTCCCACCAAAAATAGAAATAGAAATGTTTACATTACTTTTTGAAAAAAGTAAAAAATACCTTACAATTTTATAAAAATTATTAAAAACCAGGACATATTTCAATGTAGATTAGGAAATTTAGTATAAATTAAAATAACTTATTATCTTCATAAATAAATACCTTATATTGGATTTTTTTCTCTCTAGTGTGTTTGCAAATTTTGACTCCAATATGATGGCGTTTTTCTGATTTTTTTTTATTTCTTTTAATTTAAACTTCTTTTGTTAACACTTATAATATTTTCACACCAATAGATTTATCGTTTAATTATTTAGACAGTTTTTAATTCAACAAAACTTTTAAATCACACCAAATTTTGTAAAAAAAATCACCATTTAAAATAAAACCGTATATTGTTTCCATTTTACTTTATCTATTTTTTCGTAATAATTCACAATAGCTAATGTTGCAATAATTTTTTTCTAGCAAGGCAATTCAACTACAGGTGGTGTCAATTCTAAACGAATCCAAGAAAAACAGAAACAACATAGGGTTTTCGCATTGCGTTGTTAGTGCTTTCGGTTGGAATGTCAACCCTTTCTAACATATAGACTTTGACGATTGTCATAACAAAAAATGGTCAGATGAAGACCCCATGTAACAAAACTCTACACAAGATACACTCATTTGGGAGTGTAGACATACTGCTCTATAAAAATACCCGACTTGTCAAAATTGTCTCCATATAAAAAAAAAACAATTTAACGCTTACCTATGTCCACTAACAAGTCTATCTTGTGTAAATGTACCTTGACCTGTAGTTGAATTACACCTAATTTACAATGTGGATATTTCTTGCCTGACAGACGAAGCTGTAAAATTAGATCTTCATTGGATTCATTGTTGGCAGCAATGTTTGTACGGCGGCCATCTGCTCAAAATCTCGATTGCCCTTATTACCACAGCCTGGCGTATCAGGTGTTGTGAAAGGAGCTTGTCATTAACTTGCTTATGTTCGGTTCGATGTTGTCGATCACCTTCCGGTTTTGGTAGACAGAAAAGCCAAAAAAAAAGTACAAACATTTAAAAAAAATATGACACCTATGTGTAGTTTGTTCCCTAATGCGGTCAGATGGATAAAAAATATTTCTGAGACTACCACTATCGAAAATAACATATATTTTAAAACTTTGGCCCCTTTTCCTCAATTGAACTTGCCAATTTAACAAAAATATAAATATATATACTAACGGATACTATATTCCCCACTTCTCGTAGTCCCATTTTGTAAAACATTCATAGCTTATGTATCTATCTAAAGAGATCTATTTATGTTTTAAATTCAATTCGAATCTGTTAGATAGTTGTTGAGAGGCAAATATTACCCCAAAACTCTCCTAGTGATCCTATTTTTTACAAAATAGATGTATAGCTAATGTGTACATATACATACTTATGTAGGAACCTATCTATCTTAAATCAATGAGGCAGCTTCAGAGAGGCAGAAATTGCCCCCTTATTCCCTTCGTGGTTCTAGTTTTGGAAAAATATATACCCTAAAACTATCTTCACCTCCCTTCGTGTTCCTATTTTTGTAAAAAATGTATTGCTGCTTTGCCCATAAAAGTTAGAATCTATCTATCTTTAAATTTCATTAAAATCTAAAAGGTAATATCGGAGAGGCAGAAATTACCCCAAACTCCCCTCGTGGTCCTACTTTAAAAAAAATTTATACACCAAAACCATCCTTAGAAAATTACCACATCGGTTGGATGGTTTCGGAGTCTATAAAGGACATATAAACATTTTTTGTATTTTATATACATATGTATGTATATAGACGTATGTATATGGTCTTCATTCGATCATTTTTACGGTCTTACCTGTTAGAGGGTTAATATACTACATACAATTTTAATCTAGCAAATCAGAATTATTTTTATATTATATTTTATTATATTTTGTTTTTGCAACTTGTACTTTTTTATTTGTTATTTAATAACTCTCTACAATCGGCGGTAACTTTTTCAAGATAATAATTTTAGAAATTTTGAAAACAGAGGATGAACAAAAGTAAGTGAATTTTTCGAAAAGCAGAATTTAGATCTAACAAACATTTGCATTGTTTCTAACACAACATTCACTTCTCTAGTCATGCGTTTAGCTTTATTACAACTGAAAGGTTCAAAAGACAAATTAGCCAATTTAGATAATGCAGCCGATAAGATACGCGAAGCGGTGAAACAGTATCATCCCCGATTAATAACACTGCCTGAGTGTTTTAATTGTCCCTATGGAACAAAATATTTCCGCGAATATGCCGAAAATATTCCGTTAGGAGAAACTTCTCAGAAATTATCCGAATTGGCCAAAGAATTGGGGGTGTATATAGTGGGTGGCACTATTCCTGAAGTGAGTGAAAATGATCAAATCTTTAATACTTGTGCCATCTGGTCACCGGAGGGTAAATTGTTGGCTAAACACCGTAAAATGCATCTATTCGATATTGATGTCAAAGGTGGCATATGCTTCAAAGAGTCGGAAACTTTGTCTCCGGGCAATGAATTTACTATAATTGAAATAGATGGTCATAAAATTGGTATTGGCATTTGTTATGATATGCGTTTTGAAGAAATGGCTAAAATTTATAGAAAAGCTGGTAAGTGGTGTGATAAATGAAAATACGTATGTATGTACCTATATGTATGTATCTTTAGTAGATTTTTTTAAACACTACTTTCACAGGTTGTAAGATGTTAATTTATCCTGCTGCCTTTAATATGACTACCGGACCCTTACATTGGGAGTTGCTGCAGCGTTCTCGTGCTAATGATAACCAACTTTATGTGGTTACTACTTCTCCTGCTCGTGACGAATCTGCCGAATATGTCGCTTATGGTCACTCAATGGTAACTGATCCATGGGCTAAAGTCCTTAAGAGTGCCAAGGAGGGAGAAGAAACTGTGATTGCTGACATTGGTAAGTTAAATAAGTAAAAATACTATATTCGGCTATGCCGAATCTTTTATACCCTTAACCATGGCGCGATAAGAACAGAAAGTTATATTAATACCACGCCCACTTCTCCACTTCCGCCAATTTTTTGGCGGATGTTGTGTATTGATACCTAAGATGCTTGTACCTAATTTGGAAACTTTTGCTCTTGCCATTCTCCAGATATACAGAAAAAAAGAAATAAAAAACAACAAGGGATTTGGGGGTAAAATTAGAGTCAATCGTGATTTTTTGCTTATATCTCAGTAATTTTGGATCGAACTGGCTAAATTTCAATAGCAACCTTTAACGGAGTATATATATCAACCTAGTCCTTATCATTTCTGTGGTCGGACACACGGCCAGACGGATATTGTTAAATTAACTTCGCTACTGATAAGGAAATGACAAACCCTTTCCACCTAAAGGAAAGATATAATAAAAGTCAGGGGTAAACTATGATTGTTTCAGCAAAGAATAGTTGGAACAATAAGAGGAAAAATATTATAAACAAAGTACATTGCACATACATATATAATTATTGATATTAAAAAAAATAACATAAAACACCCACTTGGATGGCAGACACTCAGACAAAAGACGAATCCTCTAAGTATTTGCAAAGTATAATGTAAACTGAAAACCCGCCGTGATATATTAGTCCTACTTGGCGACTTTAACCCACAATTAGGCAACGACAATTCCAACTGATAACTGTAAACTGTTGTCCGAATTGAGCACAAGCAACAAACTGCTAATAGGGATTTCCCTACAAAAAAAAGGGTAAACAAAATAACATAGGTAGGAACAGATTGAAAATCAAATTGACCACATCGCTAGTAGCAGATCCTGGAGGGGTTGTCTCTTAAATGTATGTATTAAACGTGGTAATACAAATTTTGAGTTAATACCCTCTTTATGATCAAGTTCGATATATGTGAGTTCAATTCTTTTTATATTGTAGCAATACTTCAATTTAATAAAAGAATATGACTAATATAATCCTTTTATTCCAATTGATTTACTTTCAGATTTCTCTATTGTTGAACAGGTGCGTCAACAAATTCCTGTATTTTCTCAAAGAAGAGTAGAGTTATATGAAACTTTAAAAAAATGATATAAGTACATATGTAAAGAGGATACATACATTTTTTTTAAAAAATTTAGAATAAAAGTTTTAAATATTTGATTAAAACCAACGAAATATTTATTTAAAAAAAAGGGTTAATATTTTCTTTAGCATCATTTTAATGTAGCAATAAGAGCAAGGTCAAGAAAATGTGATTTTTAACTAGAACTTGTGAAATCGATTTGGCAGGGTAGTTGTAACTTTGGAAGTAAAAATGGCGTCAAACAGGCGACCTTGCCTAGGAAAGTCGGTTGCCTCTAGTCATTACATAAAAATAAGCGAAACTAGTCAAACACATCCTTGTTTATAAACATACTATCTTATGCAAAAAACAAGTTAGATTTCACATGTGTTTACCAATACCAATGTTCCATTATTACAACTTTAATTAATAAAGAGTTACATTAATAATTGGTATTATTATTACTATTGCTTTATTTTAAAGACTAAAATTGGGGAATATAAAATATTAGAGATGTTTTAAATTATGTTATACAATTTAACTACATATTACAAGCTGGGGAAATTTTCAATTGTCCTTAAGCGAATTTATACTTTCGAATTCTTGTGTAGCATAAGGTCTATGAGCCTGACCAAATAAAGCCTTTATTGCATCATCAGTAGCCATTAAAGGTTGACTAATAAATTCTAATGCTTGTACTGCATATTTTTCTGACTCACAAAGTGGCGATGTTGAGGCAGAAGATATGCTTATATCACCATCTGGCATTCCAACACCTGAATGCAAGACCATTTGTTGTAATATATTTAAATTTTCTGCTGTTAAAGTTACGACATCTGATGCTGGTAAATTTAGGTAGCGTATTTTTGCCAAGAATTTTAAATTTTTTAGCATATCCAACTGCAATTGCCGCAGTTGGTGGGTTGTGTGCAGTAGTCTTTTTGTCGACTCATTAAGCATTTGATTTTTTTGTGTTAAGTCAGCTTTCCATCTTGCCAGTTCTTCTACCATTACACTACTGGCTAGAAACTTTGAACGCCAAACTTCGCACTGACCAGCTAGAAATTCTATTTGTTCTGTGTGTGTAGTTAAGTTGTTAGCTGTATCAAGTAAAGCTCTAGCCAACTGTAATTTGTCTTCGGTGAGTAAATTTACACGAGTGAGCAAATCTTCTCCCACTGATGCTACTAACAGATTTTTTAGTTCGGCATTAACTTGTGTTTGAAATTTAAACTGTCCTTGATAATAATCACGTTCGTCTTTCATTTTCTTAAATTCTTTTTTTAGCATTTCTAACTCTTGTTTATCCTTTGAACCTTCTAAATCACTTTGAATATTATTCTGTGTTGTATCTTTCGAATTCGCATCCATTTCTAGTTCTTGCAACTCCTGTGTTCTCATTGAGGACATTTGTGTAACCAATATTCCAATATCTAAGTTGTTACGATTAGATTTAATTTTCATTGTTCTAGGTGTAACAGAGCCACTCTTTTGTTCTGGCACTATTGGATTAACAGCACCTTTATATGGTTCATACGGTATAAATTTTGGAGGTTTATTCTTTCTATGCTCTGGCAAAGCATTATTTGCGTCTACTAAGCGTGGCTTCATCATAATCAATTCACCTTTCGGTACCACGGGTTTTAAGCTCCTCGTTATACATTCAGGCCGTCTATATAAGGTATGTAACCCAGGCAATGGCAGTTCTTGATTTGCTTTATTTGTAACTGAAAAACTTGATATTTTCCTTAAAACCTGTTTGGATTCTTTAGCCCCTATCGCTTGTATATTTTGTGTTAGTTTTGAGTTATTATCACTCTTGTTGCATTTTTGTGCTACTTGCGTTTGATTAACTTTCTCCTGAAGATCTTCTTGTTCCATACCATCGCCACTTGTACGGCCTAATTTCAAGATATATATTTTTGTTAAATGTATTTGGTTTAACATAGAAAAAAGTCTTACATCTTTCTAATTCCATTTTAACCATCTCCATTTGCTAAATTGTCAAAATATCTAATATTTACAAAGTGAAATGCGAAAACCAAACAAAATTAGGTCGTCGTGTACAAAAATAAAAACAGTGCATGTTTATAAACCATACAATGATATTGAATTTATGAAACACCCTGCCGAAACAATTCATAAAAAAAAGCTTTTGTTTATGTTATCCAATATTAAGAATAATGCCATACTTTATAAACATTTAACCCTTAAATGCATGAATTTTTCAAATGTACTGAAAAAAATATATAATATAGAATTTTGCTTCCTAATGCATGAAAAAATTAAAAAAAAAATTTTTTTCTAATATTTATAGTAAAATTTATGGCAAAAGTGCACTTTACGGGGCGTACGAAACAAAAAAAAAAAAAAAATTGGACCCCCTCTGGAATAAAAAAAGAAAAAAACCAAAATTAAAATTTAAGGGGGCTGAGGCCCCTGGGACCCCATGGATCAAAAAAAGCGGCACGCCCGCTTAAAGGTAATTGTGTAAAAAATACGAAATTCATAAAATTTAGGTCGAGCGGGACTTCTGAGTCCCTCTGGGGGGTAAACAAATTGCCCCTCCCACCCTTATAACTATGTGTGGGTACTCGAATGAAAGGTATTTTGCTTACGATTGTAAATATTTTGTTTTTATTTGGCTTTTTTAATGTTGTATAATAATCGCGGGATTATTTTATTTTTTTGTAACTAAAGCTTTTCTGTATAGCCGGCCTTCGGCCGGGCGCAAGGATTTTCTCCTTTATGGTATAACAAAGACCGGCTTCGCTAACTAAAGCTTTTTTGTATAGCCGGCCTTCGGCCGGGCGCAAGGATTTTCTCCTCTATGGTATAACAAAGACCGGCTTCGCTAACTAAAGCTTTTCTGTATAGCCGGCCTTCGGCCGGGCGCAAGGATTTTCTCCTCTATGGTATAACAAAGACCGGCTTCGCTAACTAAAGCTTCTCTGTATAGCCGGCCTTCGGCCGGACGCAAGGATTTTCTCCTCTATGGTATAACAAAGACCGGCTTCGCTTACTAAAGCTTCTCTGCATAGCCGGCCGTCGGCCGGGCAAAAGGATTTTCTCCTCTATGGTATAACAAAGACCGCTTTCGCTAACTAAAACTTCTCTGCATACCTATAAAAGATACATAAATTAACCTAGAGAGGATAATATTAAACGAATACAAAAACAAAATACATATTGGCAATCGTGAGCAAATTACCTTTAATTTGAGTACCCACACAGATATACATAAGTGTTATGGGGGGAAACTTTTTTTGCCCCAAAGGGCCCTTGAAGTGCCGCCCACCCAAAATTTTAGTATTTTCGTTTTTGTTGCACAATTACCTTTAATTTGAGTACCCACACATACCATTCAGTGGGCGGGGCGGTTTTTTGGACCCAGGGGTCCCCACGGGCCTCAGCCCCCTTAAATATTAATTTTGGTTTTTTTTTTTTTAATTCTGGATCGGGTGGCATATTTTTTATATTTTTTTTTCGTACGCCCCGTAAAGTGCACTTCAGCCAAATTTATTAAAAAATCGTATGTTGCAAATCTGCAACACTATGCATTTGGATATCTTATAACGGACATAAATATCATTATAGATAAGAACTTTCTGAGCTCAGATTCGGTCAAATTCACAGGTTTCATTACGTTTATTTGCACAGAATAGAGATTAGATTCTTCTACAACTTTTTGATTAATTTCTGGTGTGAAAAATTATGAAAAAAAGTGTATAAGGACTGTTTATTTGACTAAACTCTATAGGATAAGTACTATCGCCAAGAAACTTAGTTTTAACAGCGTTCAAAACAAAGTCTTTTGTCTTCCAAACAAGTTCCTTCATTGCTCGTCGACTTGTACTTGGAAATGTGTCTTGATTTGTTGCGGCTGGTGGGTTAACCGCCTGAGGTTCGTCAAAAGCCAGTGGATCATCATCAAAATCGTTTATATCAGCCCCAATATTGGCCTCTACATCTTGAACATTAGTGTCTAGTGTCTCTGGGTTAACAGAAAAACCTCATCTTCTAGCTCTGACTCATCTTCAGATATTTCTCCATCACATATTTTATTTAAATATTCAATTTCTTTGGAATTTAAAAACCGCATCCAAAAAAATTTATAAAATGTGAAGAAATTTCGTCATACTTAATGCATATTGTTGCAGTTTTACAACATTCTACACTTACCACTAACTGCATAGTGTTGCAGTTTTACAACATTCTAAAATAGGTCAAACTAAATGAAAAAAACATTATTTTCGCTTATGACCAAGTAAGTTTCTTTGAAAATAAATGTTATTCCATATAAAATTAATTTTTTTAAGCACTTACTTTCGAAAATCACAAAGTTATACTTCTTACTAAAACACAGATTACACTTGCTGAAAGAATTTTATAACCGTTACTTTGTCCACGTAAAATTCACAATCAAAAAGATTGCAAAGCATAAAAAGGTGCTGCCAAAGCATAAACTACACCAAGTACAACTCTTTTACTACACAACAATGTGTAGTGAGCGATTTTACCTTAGGTTAAGAAGGGTTATGCGCCCAGGGGCACAACTCCACTCAGAGAGCAATGCAGTCCATTGTGAATGCCATCAATATAGAGAAGAAGAAAGAGAGAAGTAAATAAGAAAAGATAATAGATAATACAAAGGACAAAATTCCGCTTACAGTCCTCTATTCAGAAATAGCCGTCCTTGTTCCCTAACAAGACCCAGTAGATCGACTGGATTACATCCAGAGATACACCCCAGCTCGTCGTGAAGTCAACCTCCTAGTTTTTTATGCGCGAGACCCTGCATCCTAGGACAGCGACACAGTGCACGCTCAATCGTCTCTAGCTCCGCAGCATCCTCGCATAATCTGCAGAAGTCCGGTATGGTATTGTCCATTTACCCCTTAACGCCCTAACTGAACAATGACCTGTCAACAACTCTATAAGGGTCCTGAGACCACTCCAATACAATCCTAATAGAATCCTGGTCACCCCTGCGTCCAATCCGGGCCATAATGCCCTAGACGCCCTGCAATTCGTTCTATCCCTCCAGGACCGGTAAACGGTATAACGGAATCTTTTCCGTATTACCTCATAGTATTGACATAATGGGGGCTTTTCCCCCTTCCCGTACCACTAAGTTAAGATTCAAACCTTTCTCACGAGATCTCCGCCACCTCATTACGATTCACCTTGCAGTGTCCTGGTACCAAACACAGCCTTACTGTGAATACCTCCATGAGCTTTCTCAGAGTATTCATACACCGTGCGACCAGGCACGATCGCACCGTATAATTTGTTAATGCTTTCAGTGCAGCCTGACTATCGATGTAAATTATCACCACAGATCCCCCTACGATGTGACCCAGTATCACCTCCGTCACGCCAGTGTCCCGAATATAAACACCGGCACCAGTGCCAGCGTCCACCTTGGATCCGTCCGTAAATACAGCCCGCCCCTCAAAAAGCCCATTGACACCACGCCAAACTTTCCTATTCGGTAAATCCACCAGTGGTGTTACACCGAAGTCTAAGGTCATAATCCTATGATCTGAAATTCCCTCGAAAATAATACCCTGATTAAGCAGACCCACTTCGTACAAGATTCTTGTGTGTTCATCTCGCCTAGGTCTAACCAACGAAGGGTCGTAGAGTCTAAATAAGTTCCTAGCAGCTACACTCTTCACATACTGTTCAATGGGGGTCAAATATAGTATCCAACGCTGCCTGTGGCGTGGTTCTCCTTGCTCCTGTGGTGCCAAGAGATACACTTCTTTGAGCCTTGTTGAGCACCTTTTTATAGCTATCCACTTTTAACGCATCCAACCAAACAGTGAATCTATAAGTAAGAATAGGCCTAACCACCGATGTATAAAACCAATTTACAATATCCGTTCGTAGTTCCCAATTATTACTGATGGTCTTTCTGCATGTGTAGTAGGCATTTAGTCCTTTTTTCATCATATCCTGGGTATTTATCTTCCAAGACAGTTAACAGTCTAGGAAGTTACCCAAATACTTAGCACTGACAGGTAGTTAACTCGACGCCATCCAACAGTGGCACCTTAAAACCTTTACCTTATGGGAAAAACCAACACTTCACCGATCGTGGATATAAATTTTCTCCCGACCAACAGACCTATGTCATCCGTATTTCTAACCTTTTTTATATCTTAAACGCTAAAAATTAATTGGATTCGATGTTGAAATAAAAATTGACCTACATAGTTATTAAAAAATTATAAATAGTATGTAGTAAAAAATTGGTTACTGTTTACTCCACATATTCTGCAACCATGTCTGTGTTCATACGGCTCATGTTAATGACATGATTGCTACTTATTGGCGAGAGTGACGAGGGGAAAAACGAGTACACAGATGCATGTACTGTCAGTACCCTACAGATAATATTAGGCTACGTGGTCCATTGTGGCTTAAATGGACTACCTATAACATGGTCCAATCTACTGTAATATGGACCATGTTATAAGAAATTAACATGCAGTGCTGCCAACAACTGCATGATGTATACTTTTATATAGTTTACAGTATTACACAGTGTGAGCCCTGATGGTGTTCATTATTAATTGTTTATTTAAAAGTGAAAGTTTGTGAAATTTGTGAAAAGAGGTAAACAAATTAAAAAAAACCAAGTAAATATATTTAATAATAGCAATAATACAGACTACAGGTCACGCTATTAAAGGCGATTAGTAAAAAATGAAAAATGCTTAAACTACCGCTTTGGTGTACTCCATACTGTAGTGACATGGAGTACTTTTAAAACTAACCCACTTTAGTACTCCATGGAGCAGTTTAGGGACTACTTCGGTGGGTTATATGGTCCCCTCCTAGGACATCGTAATGTTAAATGGACCACCTTTTACCCATATATTTGGAGTACTCCTACTCCTTTATGGACTACTCTTTACATGCATGTATGGACTAGTCTCGTTATCTGAAGGGTACGCTTTGCTTTTTCATTCGTTGTTTTATTTTGTTTTTGCTTTCAATATCAAAAAAGCACACATGCATACGCACGACCAAGGTATATTTATAGCAGGTAGCCGCGAGATTACAACAATTGTACAATAAAACAAACAACAGGGCTTTTTATTGTTGTTATATGATACGAACTGTCAAAAAGTAAAGGGGTTGATAAGAGACAAAAAAGACAAAAGATAAAGACAACTTGTTTACTATACAACATTTGACAGTTCATATCACGAAAAAAGCAAATAAAAAATATACAGCTGGCTTTCCGAGACTACCTGCTATAAATATACCTTGCGCACGACTAAACAAAATAAAAAACATGTCGTCAACATAACATGAACCATTTTAACGGCAATTCATGTTCAAAGAAGAAAAAGGAAGAATCATGTCAATAAGACATGAGCCGTATGAACTCAGACCATTAAACGAAAGATTGTGTGTATATCAGTGATGCAAAACGTGGCACAATTTTGCAACTTTTTTGCACTTTTAAACGTTTGATGGCCCTGTAGAAATCTAGTTTGGCCCATTCAGGTCAAAATTAAACTAGCTGGTAGTGAGCTAGTCTATCTGTGCCGGAGTCGCGGGTTCGATTTCCGCCAGGGACTCTGGCCTCCTGCAGACAAGCGTAGAGATTTGCGGGATAAGTTAAGGAAACAAATCGGTAAATACATTTTTCAATGTTATTTTCTTACTTTTTCGAACAATACTTTTATATACGAAACTGTTTTGTTTGTACAGGACCAAATAAACCACACAATCGGTTGTTTGTATGAAAATCCAAATTTTCAACTATTCACAAAAACATTCTGTTGTTTTTGTCAAACCAATTGTTTTGTATACTTGGCCCTTAAAAGTAAGAACTGTTACTTTTATGTGCAAATCAGTCTTGCTTTACCCGGGGTCTCCACCTAACATAAAATGACTAACTTTAACACTAACTGCAAGTTAGTGTTAAGTGGAGACTGCTCCAGTTAAAGTTTTAACTTGATTGTTATAACATTTCTTTTGAAAGTTCTTTTATAACATAAATTGACGTTTAAGTTTGACAGTACGCTATTTGTAGTTGTTTTTCGACATCTTTAATTAATTTGTTAAAAGGGTTGTAAACTACACATAATAAACTTTGCTTTTTGTGAAAAATATAACACAAACAAACATTTAAGTATAAAATAACTTTAATTATTTTCCACAAACACACTTTAGCTACATACTTTACGCGTCAACGAACTGAAAATAATGAAAAGTTTTAACTCTAACTTCACTACGTGTACGCCACCATAAACATATAACCATTTTAACAGCAAGTCTTAACTTTATGTTTTAACTGCATTTCAAGTTAGGTGGAGACTGGGTGTTAAATTAAAATTATTTTAAGTAGGTAAATATCAAGGTATATTTACACAAGGTAGACTCATTTGGGAGTGTAGACATGCTGCTCTATAAAAGGAACCGAGTTGTCAAAATTGTCTTCATATAAAACAAAAACAATTTAACGCACACATGTACAAACTTTGGCTCATATACACGAAATTTGAAGTTTGGGTTCCAACTGGGGGTTAACAGCTGACAAACATTGTGTAAATATACCTTGGTAAATATCAATAAATCAAAGTAGACTGTCAAATGATAAAAATGCTTCATACATAAATTAAATTTTGTATTGAAAAATAAAATTTCATGTTGCTACGGTATTTGTGAGACATAAAGTGTGAATTATTAAAGTAAAACAAAAATGGATAAAAACTATGTTTTACTATCGGTTTTATTTAAATACGAACATAATAATCACAAATGTATGTATGTTTATTAAAAAAATTGTTTGGCCCTTTCAAAGGTATTTTGGCTCTTTTAAATCGCCAATTTGGCCCAAAACAAAAAAAAAACTCAAAATGCATCACTGGTGTATATTCATCTGACATGCTGGCAAACTATCGATAGTCGCAACATTCGATATTTTCGATATTTTGCTGACAAACTATCGCCTGTATTCATTAAAAATTTTTAACTCTAATAAAGTGGTTTACAAAACTAATTTAGTATGAAAATTTGACTTAATAAACGTTTGTTAAATTTAATAATCGTTTATAAATACGGCGGTTAGTACTCACGTAGCCATTTAAGAAATACAATTTCAATATGGAATTTGACAATTTTTAAAATGAAAATACCAGAAAATATGTTTAATTAAATAAATTCGGTTTTTAATAGATTAATTTTCCTTAAATATATTTAAAACTGTTTTTTTTTTTAGCTGTAAATGTATTTCTCAAATTTGAAAATTAATTTCTTAAACTATTACTATTAATTACAACATTTCCCCGATTGGACAAGTAATATTAAAGGTATGCGGTCTTATGTAAAAAAATCAATGTGAACTTGAAGGGTTCGTTAAAACCGGTTTTCCATACAAATATTTTGTTTAACGAACTCTTTGAATTCACATATTTTTTTTTGCATAAGGTTGTTAATAAATAATATATCCATAATTTCGGAGTCTATAACTTGGGAAATATTGGTCGCCATCAAAACATTATTTTTATTTCGAACACACAGTTCTTTTAATTGTGAAATTTTGGAGTCCATATCTCAAGTTTGGATAAACTAAAGGGTGTCTCAGTAAGAGTGTGCATATTAAATTTAGTGTCAAATATTTTGTGCAAGTGGCAAATCTGAAACTTGACAGCAGTTACATATTCCGAAAGAACACGTTATAATGTGAAAAAAACGTTAAAATAAAGAAGTACATTCCTATATAGACACCATCAAATTTAGTTACAAATTAAGAAAACTCAGGTATAGTACGGAACAAAAAATGTTTGTTGTTTTTTTAAATAAAATAAAAGGGTGCGGCTTGGTTCACTGAACGAAGACTTGTTGTTCTTAATTTGGAAACAAAAATTTAGGAGCAATTTCCTAAAAACAAATTTCGCCGATAGTATCGCTATCGAAAAGAAACCGTCGATAGTCCAATGGAAACAGAACTATCGATATCATCGATTGTTTGCCAGCTCTACGTGACAATTTAACGAACGTATTTTGGAGGAATTATTTTCCTTAGTGTTAATAAAAAAATATTAATTTATAGAAAAAAAACTAAACGATTTGTTAAAGATCCTTATAAAAGTTTCTGTTTTTGGGTTCTCTACTAATATTTAGATAATTATAATCTAACTAAATGCAAAAAATAAAAAAATAATCAATGAATATATTTCACCCCCCATAAAACTACAACAACATTGTTTAGCAAAAAAAAATTGCTGCAGAAACACTAACAAAAACAGTTAGGAGGTGGTTAAAATAAAAAATCTTTTGGCAGAATAAATAGAAGAAAGAGCTTAAACAGTCAATTTGACGCAAAATTTTGTTGTTGCTGTGCTTTGTACCATTGATTATGACGACAAAGGCCGCTAATGCAAAAATAGAAATTAATAAAGGAATCGATTTACAGGAAAAAGAAAAAATTGATTTAATTGAGCCCACAACAGGTAAACTATATTTTGAACATAAAACGGAGTTGATCTTCTGTAAACCACACTTGATGCCCTTGAAATCTCAAGCGCTTGAACGTTTGGAGGAAATGCAACGAGAGACAGCAAAACAATTGCAAGAAAAACGTTTAAGAAAAGCAAAGAACTAAAATTTGTTGTCAATACATAGCAGCAATAACAATAGCTCACTACACTTGCACGGAAATAACGTTTATTCACTCACTTAAATCGCAACCGAAAATAATTTTAAAAAACTGTTTTAAAAACACGTTGTAAAAATGGCATATTTGTTACCAATTGCCATATGTTTGGCCTTATGTTTAGCTGGTTTCTCACTCTACCGTTACGGTAACATACCAAGGCAACATATTATTGTAACACTATCCGTTCTGACGGCCTGGTGTTTTTCATTTTTGATTGTTTTTACCATACCACTTGATGTAACATCGGTAAATTAATAAAAAAAAAAAAAAAAAAAAATAAATTAAAAATGACTCATATTTTCTTTGTTATAGACTCTATATCGCCAGTGCTTGCAAGAGCATAATGTATCTTCTACTACTATTAGCTCACTACATGTACCTTCTTTGAATCAACCAAATGAATCATCTAATGTTGTCAGTATATCCCTTAACAAACATTCCGAGTGTCAGCAGCCTTGGGGTATGATACCAGAAGCTGTTTTTCCTAATCTATGGCGTATTATTTATTGGACTTCCCAGTTCTTGACCTGGTTAATTATGCCTCTAATGCAATCATATCTCAAAGCTGGAGACTTCACCATTAAGGGAAAATTAAAGTCAGCCTTAATAGAGAACGCCATTTATTACGGTTCTTATTTATTTATTTGTGGCATTTTACTAATTTATATAGCAGCTAAAGGAGTTTCTTTGGATTGGCAAAAACTAAAAGCAATTGCATCTTCGGCTTCAAATACATGGGGTTTATTTTTACTAGTGCTCTTGTTGGGTGAGTTTTTATTTTTTTCAAACAATATAAATATTACAAACAGTTGCGTGGGATCATAACAAATTCTATGATTTCTATACTATATACTAGGTATAGTATGTAAGTAGAAAGGCTGGTGTGAAGTCTCCTTCACACCTTCACCCAGAGACCAATATGGTCCATTGTGACACCTTAATTAGATATAGATATGAAGATAGAAAGTAGGTGAAATAAAGAGAGAAAGCATAAGATAGATTTCAATAGATAGATAGAAAGTAAAAGTTTCGGACCAAACCCAAGAGAAATCCTACTCAGTCAAGTTCACCCTACGTGAGGCACCAGCACCTTATCTCCTCTCGCGCAGCCAGGCCATCCTCATTAAGAATCCTATCAGACCCTCGAGTCCACAACCCGAGACATGCCCTAATTCGCCCAGTAATCTACTGCCCAGCCATCTCAGAATGCTGCCCTGTAGCCGGGGACAGTGGCACAGAATGTGTTCAACTGTCTCCAACTCCTCCGGGTCCTCACAAAACCCGCACATATCCAACAAGTCAGATCCCAACCTCACCGCCATTCTGCCTATCATACAGTGGCCCGTGATAATTCCTATCATGGTCCTAACGCAAACCCTACTCCTGCCCAGCAGCGACTCCGAATCGGACTTTCTAAGCACCGGACACAGCGTCCGCGATACCCGGC
This sequence comes from Pollenia griseotomentosa, assembly GCA_963931875.1. NCBI lineage: Eukaryota > Metazoa > Arthropoda > Insecta > Diptera > Polleniidae > Pollenia > Pollenia griseotomentosa. The sequence continues at coordinate 112,336,365 of OZ007560.1, forward strand.
AGTCCGTTGGGTTTCCCCAGGCGCGATTGGTCGCGCCTAGAATCCATTCCCTGATCCTTCCAAAGTAGAAGCCCATTGGAGGCCTAACCGCCTCCATGTAGTTAGGATCCTCCCTCTCTGAGCCCTGTCTCGCAACCTGTCAGCCACCTCGTTGTCGACTATGTTGCGGTGACCCGGCAGCCAGCATAACATTAGCACATACTCCCCTAAGACTTCCCCCAAAGCCCTCCTGCAACAATCAATCAACCTGGAGTTCACATAACAGCCCCTTACAGTCATAAGAGCCGCCTGGTAATCCACATAAATAGTGACCTTCAAACCCCCTTCAATGTTGTTCCCCATTAGTTCCACGGCCCTCAAGACCTCCAGAACCTCCGCCTGAAAAACACTGCAGTCGTCAGGAAGCCTATATGACCTTCTGATGTCCAGATCCTGAATGTAGACCCCCGCACCCGTGCTCCTCATCTTCGAGCCATAAGTGAAAATAGCAAATCCACTAAATAATCTGCTCCTACCTGGCCAGCCCTCCCTAGAAGGCACTATTACCTCTGGCAACCGCCCAAAATCCACCCTAGTGCTCACATAATCAGTGGAGCCGGGCGATCCCAGGCAATAGCCACCAGCCTCAATCTCGCCCAGGATCCGTGAGTGACCCTGCGTGACGTTCCCCAACAATTCTAACTCCATCAGTCCAAGAATGATCCTGTAGCCCGTTTCTGTATTTCTCGCATCGTAAAATTTTCCGACTGAAACCAGTGAATCGGGACAGAAACAGTGAAAAATGAAACAAAAAATGGTTTTTCTCACACAAGTGTTTCTGTATCTTTTTTTTGCGAGAATTATCTGTCATTTAAATAATTTTCCAGCAATTATTGGAAGGATGCGAGAAAAAGTGTTTCTATAACAATATTTTGCGAAAAGTTTTTTTCAAGAACTGTCAAAATAAGTCACATTTGAAATTGGTGGCGAGAAAAACAAAATGTAGATATTTTGAATTTAAAATATGTTTGTATACTATTTTTTTTTAATAAATAAAAAAATAGAAGGAATATAAATGATAAATGCATAATATATATGATGAAAATAAACAAAAAACAATTGTTATATTTTGTTAGTTTAAATTTTTGTTAGCCTTTTCTTGTTTTGGTTTTAATCAGTGCTGCCAGATAAATTTGTGTCAAAATCGTCAATTTCCTGAGAAAAAATAAAAAAAAATCGTCTTTTTTGTTTTAAAAATCGTGCAATTTAAAATCAATTTTAAACAAATTTGTTTCGACTTTTATTAAAAAATCATCAAACAAAAACATAGTTAAAGTTCATGGGTATTTAATAATTATTATTTAATAATTGAGATATAAATCTTTAATTTACCTATTCCTATAATCTTTTTCTTTTTTAACTGAAATAGACTTAGTAGAATACCTTGTAGTTAAAATTATTTATTTATTTATTTATTTATTATCCTAAATTGATACAATAATTTAAGATAACAAGAAAAAGCTATGACTACAGAGGTCTTAAGCTTAGTATGTACTTATGATTAGAATAAAGTTACAATTGTGTTAGTAGTGTTAAAACTCCCTTCACATTCTATAGATCTTTAATTATTCTTGAAATTTTTAAAAATTTGGTTACCGCTTGTATATTTTCCCGTGATGGGTTGGAAAGATAAGTAATTGGATCATTATTGAAGATAAGATTTCGAATTGTGTTATATTTTGAGCAATATTTTATTATGTGTTCTACTGAAATGGGTTCAGAAAGGCAATATGGGCATATGTTAGAAGTATTGTGATCGAATAAATATCTGTGTGTGCAATATGTGTGTCCAAGTCTTAGTTTTACATATGACCTGCTGTCCAAGGAGCCGTAGTTAAAATTAAGATAATCCCCTACATTCAACTTTGTCCGGTTTATTCTCTTATACCAGTCCGATGTTCCAGAGAAAGGATCCTCCCGTCTGGTTAATATGTTTTTAATGTGGCTAGAAATATCCTGTATGTTAAAGTTTGAGGTTAGAAAAAGGGGTGAATTCAGAGAACTTTTGGCAGCTGAATCCGCAAATTCATTTCCCCGAATGTTGCAATGTCCGGGGATCCACAGCAATTTAATGTTAGTGTTTTCGATTAAGGAGTTTCTTATTAGTGTAGAATAATGGTTTGTATTATGTATGTTGCGTATTGCACGTAATGCTGACAAAGAGTCAGAACAAATAATAGTTTCGGTTGTTGTGTTACTAAAATATTGAATTGCTTCAAATATTGCCACTATCTCTGCTGTGAACACCGTAGAGTATGGAGGCAGTATGGATGTTTTTATAATAGAGTCGGTAGTTGTTACACTATAAGAAATGTTATCATCGCTCTTAGAGCCGTCCGTAAAAATAAGTTTGCATGTCCCATGCTCGGATATAATTCCATTAAAACAACGTCTATATGTGTCGGAAGGTGTTGCAGATTTATGGAATTGAGCTAAATTTAAATTAATGTTATTAAATGGTAGGAACCAAGGGGGATAGGCAGCTGTCAAAGGTTTGCTATGTGGTTCTATTGGTAGGTCTTGTAGTCTTGCAAAGTTAAAGATTCGGCTAATCGTGGATTGTATTTTGTTATTATTAGGTTTTACTGAAAGTTTAGAGCATATTTTAAATATGGGGGAATCTGAACTATTGAGGATATTTTTTAAAATATTAAATGTTATTATATCTCTGCTCGTTTCAATGGGATTGATGCCTGCTTCGAACAGCATGTTGTAGATTGGTGTAGATCTTAAAGCTTTAAATGTTATTCTTAGGGCAGAGTTTAGTATAACTTTAATCTTTTTAAGCGTCGTTTTAGGAGAAAACCCGTATAAATAAATGCCGTAGTAAATTTTAGATAAGATCAACGATTTAATAACAGATATTAGGGAGTATAGGTTACACTGAAATTTGCGGTTTGATAAGCATTTTACTATGTTTAATCTTTGATTTAGGTCTTTTGTAATATGTTGAATATGTCCATTCCAATTGTATTTATTATTAAATATTACGCCTAATATCCTAAGCGATGAACATTCGTTTAAGACAATAGAGTCAGTGCAAACTTTTGGTTTGCACGATTTTTTCCTACATATGTGAAGATGTTTGCTTTTTTCGAGGGATAATTTAGCACCAGAGTAATTACACCAATTTTCAATATGATTAATTATTGTGTTAATATCAATAGTTCCATTTTTCTCCTTTCCAATTTTTTTAATGATATAAAAATCATCTGCGTAGGCACAGAAGTTGTATTGTTTGAGAGATAAAAGTTTCTCGCTTAATTTATTATAAGATATAAGGAAGAGAATTACGGAAAGAGGGGATCCCTGTGGAATTCCATTATGTAAGGGATACAATTTGGAAAAGTCATTCTGAACTCTGACTCGTATTTGTCTATGTGATAAAAAATTTTTAACGTACTTTATTATTTTAGGACCCAACCCCCATTCTGAGAGTTGGTGGATTATGGTGTGGATTCCTATTTTATCGAAAGCCTTAGAGAAATCTAGAGATATAATTGATGAATGGTTTTTGTGTGATAGGGAGTCCGAAATTAAATGATCTATGAAAAGTAAAGCGTCAGCAATGGATTTACCCTTTCTAAATCCAATTTGTTGAGTGCAAATTAATTTATTGGTGTTGATAAACCACCATAAACGGTTGGCTATAATCTTGTCAAGTAATTTTGAGGTACATAGATTTAGGGATATTGGTCTATAGGATTCTAATTTTGTTTTATCGGCATTTGGTTTAACAATGGGGGTTATTGTGCTTATTTTATAAAATGAAGGGATAGAGTTGGATAAGATAAGGTTATAGAGATCGATTAATCTGTTTTTAATTTGGTGGGGAAGGTTCCTAATAATGGGGTAGGATATTCTATCTATGCCTGGAGTTTTGCCCCTCGTTTTATCGAGTGCAAAGTTAAGTTCAGTTAGTGAGATATCTCCCTCTATAATACTTGCTGTGCCAGAAGGGGGAACAAGTATTTGGCTATTCCGTAACTGTTGTTTGTTAGTTCTAAATTCGTCCGAGAAATTTCCATCCTCCGATGCGGTGGACCAGTATTTACCAAACTCCTCGGCAATGTCCCCATTAACCGTCAGGAATTGGTTGGGATTGTCTAAGGTTTGAATCGTATTAATGGATTGTCTTAATTTTAAGCCGCAAAATATTCTAATATTTGACCAAATTTTTGTGGTGGGTGTTTGAGGGTTGATTTCGGAAGTAAAATGTGAAATCGATTTATTTTTTGAGATTTTGAGTTCCTTCTTAAATTTTGCCGCTGCCCTTTTGTAATTGATAATATTTTCCGTGTTTATATTACTTTTTAATATGTTCCATAGCCTATTCCTATTTCTCTTATAATCTTCAAGTTCTCTTGTCCACCAAGGTGTAGTTTTACAAATTTTAGGGCTGATCTGAGGAATTGACGAGTTTGCACTTTGCAAAATTATTTTCTGTATGTTTGCGGCTTCCTTATTAACGTTGTTACTTCTTGGTCGTTCACCGTTGTATTTTAGTGATAGTTCTTGAAATTTAGCCCAGTTGGCCCTATTAGTAACAAATTTAGGTCTCGGTTTAGGGTTGTTGAGTTGTGGTGTCAAAAACAGTTTTATGACTATAGGAAAATGGTCGCTTCCGTAGAGATCGTTTTCAGTTTTCCAGTCAGATTGAAGTTTGAGAGTAGGGGAACCAAAGGATATATCAATGTGTGTAAGAGTGCTATGAGTACTGAAATGAATGAATGAGTAATGCAAAACAAAGCTACGACAATTACAATTAATTATTTTATTAATTTAAAAAAGAAAATTTAACAAACACTTCAAAACACAACATAAAACATTTGTTATAAATACAGCCACAAAACTTTATACAACTACTCGCGGTAAAAATTGCAAATTTATGGCAAAGCAATTTTAAGTGTTCTCCAGCAATATAATCAGCAATTATTGCTCCATTGTTCTGTCATTGTTCTGCCGACGTTTTTGCTTGTACTTAGTAATAAAAATTGCTACGTGGAGACCCAAAATAAACGCCCCATCAAATTTAAAATATTATTGTATACAGTGGCTCAAACGTATAATTGGACACTATGTATGCGACTATTCAAAAACTGATTTTTTTACTGTAATGAGAATAATTTAAAAAAACTTCGATACAGAGTTATAGATTATTAAAAAACCTTTAAAACAATGTATAATACTTAACATGTTTTATTCAAAAACATTTTTAAAAATAAGAAAGAAAACAAAACCAATAAATTTCATGTCAAACGTATAATTGGACAGTCTATAGTTTTAGTACTTGGAAGCAAAACCTTTTGCTTTTATCACTGCTTCCAACCGCCTGGGTATCGACTGCACGAGATTGGCGCAAAATTCCGGAGATATGTTGTTCCACTCACGCCTTATTCCCTGCTTCAACTGCTCCACTGTGTTGAAAGTGGACTTATAGAGCTTACGGGCAAGTTCTTCCCAAACATGCTCAATAATGTTGAGATCTGGGGACTGTGCCGGTGTTTGCAGTAATTTTGGACAATTATGTATGAGCCACATTTTTGCAACATGTGAAGTGTGCTTCGGATCGTTGTCCTGATAGAAAGCAAATGTTCAATTTATCGGCACTTTGCTTCACATTTTGTTTTAAAATGTCCAAATATTGGAATCGATTCATTTTACCCTCTATAAAATGAATGTTCCCTACTCCTGCACTGGAAACACATCCCCACACCATCACCGACCCTCCCCCATGCTTGACCGTAGCACGAGTGTTAGTAGGCAAAAACTCAGTATTTGGCTTACGCCAAACGTATTGTTTTCCATCTGAGCCATGCAGGTTAAATTTACTCTCATCAGTAAAGAGTACCTATAAAATAATTAACAAGGTTAAAAATAATTAAATTAAGCAAGTTTTTGTAAAATTACCGTTCTCCAAAAGTCAGAATCTTTTAACAAGTACTCCTTACAAAATTTCACCCGTGCAATTTTATTTTTTTGACTTATATAGGGTTTTTTTCTGACTATTCGCCCATGGAAATCATTCTTCTTTAACACGTTCCGAATGGTCTCGGCACAAACGTCTTTTTTCAAATCCGTTTGCACCATATTCTTTAATTCATTCGCCGTGGTGAATGGTTTTGTTTTTATTTCCATCAAAATCCGCCGCTCATCATGATCATTTAATTTTTTTCCTTGACCAACACGACTTTTATTTTTGACTTGAAACTTTTGTTTATACCTTTTAATGATAGCATGAACTGTAGACGGGCATCGATCAACAATTTTACCGATTTCACGCACTGATTTACCCTCTCCATGTAGTCTTATAACTAAGTGCCGTGTTTCCAAAGTTGTTTGTTTTTTTCTTTGATCCATTGCAAATTTGATATGCACTGTTAATACTACACTTGCATAATGATTCATCATTTGCATTAGAATAAACAAGAACCAATTCAGCAGAAAAAATAACGGTCCAAAAAACCGTTTTACAACAATAACTCGTTTTCTTAATTACGTGTCCAATTATACCTTTGACATGAAATTTATTGGTTTTGTTTTCTTTCTTATTTTTAAAAATGTTTTTGAATAAAACATGTTAAGTATTATACATTGTTTTAAAGGTTTTTTAATAATCTATAACTCTGTATCAAAGTTTTTAAGAATTATTGTCATTGAAGTGAAAAAATGGGCATTTGAATAATTGCATACCTAGTGTCCAATTATACGTTTGAACCACTGTATGTATGTCATTCGCTATATTATTTCCATTTTGCCCTATATTATGCAGTATGTGTCACAATGGTTTTAATTACATTTATTTTATTATATCTTTGGAACTCAGAACAATTTTTTGTTCATTTCTGTAGCCCGTTTCTGTATTTCTCGCATCATAAAATTTTCCAACTGAAACCAGTGAATCGGGACAGAAACAGTGAAAAATGAAACAAAAAATGGTTTTTCTCACACAAGTGTTTCTGTATCTTTTTTTGCGAGAATTATCTGTCATTTAAATAATTTTCCAGCAATTATTGGAAGGATGCGAGAAAAAGTGTTTCTATAACAATATTTTGCGAAAAGTTTTTTTCAAGAACTGTCAAAATAAGTCACATTTGAAATTGGTGGCGAGAAAAACAAAATGTAGATATTTTGAATTTAAAATATGTTTTTTTACTATTTTTTTCAATAAATAAAAAAATAGAAGGAATATAAATGATAAATGCATAATTTATATGATGAAAATAAACAAAAAACAATTGTTATATTTTGTTAGTTTAAATTTTTGTTAGCCTTTTCTTGTTTTGGTTTTAATCAGTGCTGCCAGATAAATTTGTGTCAAAATCGTCAATTTCCTGAGAAAAAAATAAAAAAGATCGTCTTTTTTGTTTTAAAAATCGTGCAACTTAAAATCAATTTTAAACAAATTTGTTTCGACTTTTATTAAAAAATAATCAAACAAAAACATACACTCACAATATTCTGTACGCAAAATTAACTGAAATTGTAATATAAAATAAATGAAAGTTCATTTAAAAACCGGTCTACCTATTTTTCATTTATTTTTAACAAAAAGTTCATTTAATTTTTCTGTCAAAAATTCAACACCATATTCCGTAAAATCAAATAAATATTCAGTTATTTTGTAAAATTTTACTGTCAAAAATTCAACACCATATTCAGTAAAAACGATTAAATATTCAGTTATTTATTAAAATTTTACTGTCAAAAAATTGACCCCATATTCAGTAAAAACAATTAAATATTCAGTTATTTTATTAAATTTTCATTTACTCCACAAAAGAGCCGAATTTCTAAAAAATACCAGACAGACACCTGTCCGCTTGTTTTTCTTATAAGCGAGAGAAGGAGAATATTTTTATTTACTTACCCAGTTACACACGTTTGTTTTACTTTTGTTGTACTGTACACGTTGTTTACAGAAGAACTCTCAATTATAAGACACCAGCAGCATGACCGAAGTGTGGAATTTTTGACAGTAAAATTTTAAAAAATAACTGCATATTTATTTGTTTTTACGGAATATGTAGTTAATTTTTTGACAATTAATTTATATAAGATAACTGAATATTGATTTGTTTTTACGAAATTCGCGGTTGAATTTTTGACAGTAAAAATTAAATGAACTTTTCGTTGCTTTAAATTACATTTTTATTTACTTTAACATAAAGAAGAATTTAACTCAATCAACGGACAATATTAACTGCAACTGAAAATCCGTATTAATATGCACTTAGTTTTTTGAATAACTGTTAGAATCAGTTAAAAAGAAATTTGCTTGGAATTTTAAATGTTTATTTATTTAAAAATGACTGAACGGAATATTTCTTAAATAAACTACAGTCCGTTACTGTAATAATATTGTGAGTGTAGTTAAAGTTCATGGGTATTTAATAATTATTATTTAATAATTGAGATATAAATCTTTAATTTACCTATTCCTATAATCTTTTTCTTTTTTACCTGAAATAGACTTAGTAGAATACCTTGTAGTTAAAATTAAAAAAATCGGTTCATAAAAAACGGTTAAAGACCCAGTAAAATCTTCGCCTACAAAATAATATGTTAAGTAATCAGAAACACATAAAAGCACTACATACAATTCTACTGAAAAACTAATGAATTTTACAAGGGTTGTGCCAAAAAGAACAAATTCAAAAGTAAGTCATTTTTTTAATATCTAAATACATCCAGAAAAAAGTAGTTATCGAAGTTCTTATAGAAGAAAGCTACTTAATAACGAGTGAAAGAAGCTATCCATTTTGAAAAAGTTTTTACTGGGAGACAAACAAATTTCTTTCTTGCCGGAATAATGGTTTTGGCACAAAAGTGTACATATAAGATAAGAATATCAAATATCAATCATATTTTGTATATGTATATAAGAAGTATTAAATGTTCAAAATAAGCCAAGTCGGTCCATTACTTTCCCTCGAAATTTTGCTTTTGCCGATACATTTTTTAGGGAAAAAACAAACAATTTCGAGGACAATTTTCACAATAGGGATAAATATAAAAATTTAAGCAGCCTTGTTTCTAAAGATATCTTTTTTTCTAATAAACAAACATATAAAAATATTTACAATTATCTTTTTTCGAAGACTAAGGGGCTTATAGTGTAAAACGCAACGCCAACAATTTCATTAAAAGCAAAAATAAAATCAAAAATAATTTATAAATTTGTTGTTGCTTTCTACAGACATTCATATTATTTTTTTTTTCAATTTTCAACGCCACAAAATAGAAGTGTTTGAAATTTAAAAATTCAAGATGAATTTCTATAGAAAGTATCAACAAAATTATAAAATATTTTTGATTTTGTTTTTGCTTTCGTCACTTTTTTAGAAAAAATCATCAAAACGTCACTTTGTTAATATCGGAACAAAAAATCGTCAAGATGACGATAACTCGTCAAATCTGGCAGCCCTGTTTTTATTATATTTATTTCTTTTGTTGACGTTTCGCTTTTATTTGACACTTAATTACTGGAAATATTCCAGTATAAACAGAATTTGTTGTGTCTGTTTTCGCATTCAAATACAGAAACACTTTTATCTCATAAATCGAGAAACGATGGAATTTTTTGTTTCACACTTCATGCAAGAAATTTTACGATGCGAGAAATACAGAAACGAGCTACTGGCTGCAATTCCCATCACATATTGCTCAATAGGCAGAAGATGTAGAACACACACCTCTGAGCCTTAGACAGAAGGTTCCTCCGACTAACCAATCTCAATGACTCCCAAAGGTATCAACCGCCCATGTTAACTTATCCAAGGTGATCATATCCCCCACCGTCTCCCTTTCCTCACCACCTGAGCCCGACCCAGAGAATGGGTCACCACATACAACCTGTTCCCCCGACCCAGGATCCACACACCCCGGAAAGTGAGTCTCCATAAGCAGACAGAGAGATTCAGAGCCAGATTCCGTCCATGAGTTGTCCGGTTTCTGAATATCTCCAGGGTTTTTGTTAATCCAGGGCTCTTGGACTAAAACAACGTCCACGTTGTTATCGATGAGGTAGGTTGCTAATTCGGTTGAGGCTGCTTCACAGTGGTGCATGTTTATTTGCACCAGTTTCGGCCTCTTAGGGTGTATCAGATTTAGGTTTCCTAAAGATGAGTAGTTCGTTCACAGGCTTAGCTCCCTTAGCCGTGATTATGCTGTCTTGGTTAAGAAGGCCATGTGTTGAATCCGTACCCTTTTGTTTATCCGATCCTTTACTGGAGGACTCACCAGCAGGGGTTGCTGAGGATTCGTTGTCCTTTTTGACAACATTTGATTCCTCAGCAGCCCCGGCTGTGTATCCCGCAGGATAGGAAATGCCTAGGATATCACCGATAGAGCAGTGGATTCGTTCGAATCTAGCAAAGTTCTTTCGGTGCTTCCTCAGCAAATGCCTATCCCGCCCATCGTGCAGTGAGGGGTCTTTCTAAGCTATCTTTTCTAGAAAGGCTAAGGAGACTCTCACACCACTCTTAGCTTTATCGTAGCTCGTTCGGCTTTCTGATGTGACCTGTTCTGTCGCATCCTGCCGAACAATAGGTTTTGATACATCTTAGCTTTATCGTAGCTCGTTCGGCTTTCTGATGTGACCTGTTCTGTCGCATCCTGCCGAACAATAGGTTTTGATACACCCGCCAATCCACTCTCCATCCCGCATGTGACCTCAGAAGTCGATGGCCCTTTGGTTCTGATCATGAGCCGAAATCATTGTAATTTCGTGCTCATCATCAGAGCCCAGAGTTAGTCCATCACGTGCGTCTCTGTCAGTTCTGTCATTAACTGACTCTCCTGCAGCAGAATATCTCTGTGAATACTTATCCAGTCGGAGTCTATATCTGACACCGAACCTGCTGAGTTGTCAGAGACATTTCCTGCACCGACTCTTAACGTTACGTCATTTCCTTCTTCTTGTTTTTTGAAATTGTCCAGTTTTTTAGTCCCACTAGTTTGCACGTATAAAAAAGGACCATCGCACGCAGTGACGGCTTGCACGGACTAGGCTAGAATTACAACTGACCCTTGCCATCGGCGTCAGAGGGAAGCTGTTCGCGACCAGTTTCTTTAACCACTAACTACCAATTCAGGTCCTCGGCACTGCTATCAACCACCTTGACCTTAAAAGTGGGGGATGTGGCAAAAAACGGGGGGATAGATAGGATAGATAGGTAATGGGATAGGGGATGGATTGATGGATTGGTCATGCTGGCTTTAAAGCTTATGCCTTCTAACTTACCGATTCAGGTTCCAAGGCATACACTACAGCCGGCATTTAAGCCACCACATCTCGGCAAGATAGATAGTTTTCTAATAAAATTATTATTTAAAATGTTACTAGAACCGAACTATATGTGTGTTCCAAATTGTATCAATAAAACAACAAAATCGCTTAAGCCAAAAAGAAAAATAAATTAAGAATTTGGAAAAATATTTTTCATTCTTCTGTATGTTAAAATTAACAAATCAGGTTAGAATCATAGTCCAGAATTTTTATATACGAGCGCATATATTTATTCATTGATGAATTTGCCCATGAAAGGAAAATTAAATTTTTTTTATTTTTTTTCACTATCATCAAAAAAAAACATAAAATTAATATCCATTCATTCATAAATATGAAGAACAAATAAATTTGCTTTGTTCCTTCATAGTCAAGATAGTCAGAATACAAAAAATTTTAATTTGTGGGGCATTATTTGTGAAGCGGACAACCCAATAAAAAAATTTTGTTGGAATTCTTTAATATATGGGCATTTCCTGGGGTCGCGAACGTACGTTCGTACGCTTTTGATGTACAAATAATATAGAAAACAAAACTTTTCTTAGCATTTTTTCTTGCGATTCGATAGCATTTGGGTAGATGTATGTTTAGTGCAAAGGATGGATTTCATCGAGTTTAAGTTTTCATAATAAGAGTTATAAACATGTGGTCGCGAACGTACGCAAAATAGAAGTCAACTTTGGCTGACAGCAGTTAAATGTAAAAATCTGCGTAATGGAACGGAATATTCAAAAGTGATAAATTTATTTTAAAAGTGTATTAATGTAGGTCTCCATGCAGTATTTACCAAAAAAAATATCTCTTTTGGTTTTTGTTTAATTGGCTTATGTACCGGTCGCGAACGTACGGGTCGCGAACGTACGATTTTTCCATATGTTTTTTTATTATTATCACCATGCAGTTTCCCATTATTGTCTTCAAATTTCCTTAACAAACAACTAAATACTCAATTTTCAATTGATTGTAATGAAAAGATTATGAAGAAAGAGTGTAAACATAACATATTTTTGCATGTAAAATAAGCATATAAAAATGTGTTTAGAAGTAGAAAATATAAGAAAATATAAAATTTTCCAGTTTCCAGTGCAATTTCTTCGAGTAAAACAGCTGAGACATGCTATGAAGCCATTCTTTTATTACAACATAGACTTTTTTTATAATAATAAACAATAAAAGACGATGATTTTCAACATTTTATTTTTTCATCCTGGTAGACCATTCTGGGGAAATGCCCATATGACATTACGATAGTTCTAGTAGATATGAATGAATGTGCGAACATTTTTTTGTATGATGTTTTTTGTCGAGTTATGAGCGTTTTTTTTTGTATGTATTAAATTTTTGTATTATTTTTTTTAATTAAAAACTAATCAAAATAAAAGAAAAAATAAATTTTAATTGATTCTAATAGGAAATCGATTAATCTTAAAATTAAAAAAAAAAAATGTTTTTCATCTGCAAAACCGGAAATGACCAATTTAAATTTAATTTTTTATTTTTTACCCGAAATTAGCATATATTTATTATATTGTAAAAGTTTTATTACGTGCTGTCAATAAGTTTAAAAGTTATGAACATTTCTTTACACTCGTACATGTACCTGTTGCACCGTAAAAGACAGGAAATGAGCATTTAATTTTTAATCAGGCTAAAGTTCATAAAATTAATTTTTATTAAATTATTTTTATGAAGAAAGGAATTTTTAAACATGAAATTAATTAAAATATCTCTGAAACTAAAGGGCAAACTTAAAAACAATGCAAGCACGAAAAAAAGAAAATACCGTGGCTGAGTTTCGGATTTTTTTGGACATAACGGTATATCTCGAAAAGTAGAGCTGATAGAGAAGAATGGAGATTAGATTTGAAATCAGCGACCTCAAATTAGTAAAAATTTGCAATCAAATTCCAGACCGCAAAATGTCTGTTCCGCAGTGTAATTTTACATTCTTGACTAACCGGGGAATTGAACCCACGTTCACGGAGAGGTTGATTTGCCATGTTTCGGTAGTAACCACACTATCTCTTCAGAAATCTTTGCCGTTTAGCACTTAACGCCATTGACGACGGCTGGCAGTCAATAGTCAAACATCAATCTTTAAACCAAATGGTATTTTTACTTTGGTAGATCGAAATTTGTTTTTGAATGATTACACTGAACAACACACCTAATGTCCTGGTTTCTGTCCATTGTTTTTAGTTAAATTAAGAGTTCTGATTACGATGGCATCAATGGTTTTTTTCTTACGGCTTTAGTTTTAAAGATATAATGGGGTGTGGTGGAAATCGAAAACGTAAAACGCATGAATTTGAAAGTAGTTTTTAATCACTTCAATATGAATTTCTATAGAAAGCAACAACAAAATTATAAAATATTTTTGAATTTGTTTTTACTTTCAATGAAATTTTAGGCGTTGTGTTGTGTTTTACGGAATAATGCCCCTAATATAGGTTAGGTTCCATGGGCAGCTATCAACAAGACAGCTCACTTGGGTCCTTTTTTGGTCTCTTTGTGATACCCAGCGCCAATGCCCATCCTATAGAGCAGTTACTCAGATGGCGTCACTGCAGAATCCAGCCACTTCGACCTCCTAATGAAGAGAAGAAGCGATCTCAGTTTTATCCTGGATAGATCCTCTAGGCAGGCAAACACCGGTTTCCCCAGGTATTTTCCCCTAATACCCCGCAACCCAGTCCCCACGGGCCAGCGCCCAGCCACAACCGATACAACTGTCCTGATCTGGTCCCTTTTGAACCTTAGTAGAGAGCTAGTTCTCCGTTCATCATAACCAGGCCATAATAGCCTGGTTATCGAGCAGGTGGACTCACTAGTCCACCGTATCTGCGCAACTCTATAAGACTCGCGCCTGATAAGTAATTTACAGTGAGCCATTGGAAGACCAACAAATTGATCAATGAATACGTCATCCATGCGACCACCTTGTTTGGCCAGCCCATCTGCCACTTGATTACCCGGGCACCCCGAGTGCCCCGGTATCCATATTAGCGTTACCCTTGAATGTTTCGCAATCTCATTCAGACATCCGACATTCTACAGTTAATATAGATGTCGTATAGACACCCGCTAGGGAAGCAAGGGCAGCCTTGCTGTCAGTAAATATACGTATATCTCCCGATATGCGATGATACCTTAGCCAATTTGCCGCCCGCCTTATAGCCGAGATCTCTGCCTGCAGGACTCTACATCCATTCGGCAGACGAAAGGAAACTCACATCCAGTTCCTCTATGTAGAAACCTCCGCCAGCCCTTTCACCCCTCCTCGAACCATCAGTATAAACCCCTAGGGTTAGTTCGTGGAGAGTACCCGACAGCGCATTGCCATGCGCCATCTGTGTCACGAACCCCGCGCCAGTGAAAGGCACCGGGGTGCAACAGTCCACACCATCAGGGACAGTCGAACAGTTCAGTATCGTAAATAGCGCCCTCGTGGGAGTAGATCGCATTGATCCCGTGATCATTAACGCGACAAGTCTATGTACCTTCTCAAGCATTGCCCTGTGCCTGCTCTTATCCAACGCAGGCCGCCATACAACGATCCCGTAACACAGAGTCGGCTTTACTACAGCCTCAAAGATCCAATTGACACACGACGGGCCCCTAATCTAATATGTTTAATTTATTTTATAAAACTGTTTAATAGAGAAATATTTGTACATATAATATTTTTCGTAAAATTCTTTTATTACAGAAATCTTATTAAAAAACGACTTTTAAAATTCTTGCGTTTTCGATTTCCAGCACACC
Organism: Pollenia griseotomentosa; assembly: GCA_963931875.1. Classification (NCBI taxonomy): domain Eukaryota; kingdom Metazoa; phylum Arthropoda; class Insecta; order Diptera; family Polleniidae; genus Pollenia; species Pollenia griseotomentosa. The sequence continues at coordinate 112,351,459 of OZ007560.1, forward strand.
CCTGATAGTGACATTTAATATTTGCATTATTAACTCCATTTTTTTTTGTAAATATTATTCGCTTAATATTTCACGAATGACAATACTAACTTAAAAATAGTTTCTGGATTATTAATCTACACAAAACTCTCTTTCTTTGAATAGAATCACACTGTACTAGTAAGTATATCAGGATAGGGGAAGTTCCAGCGAAAAGTCTACATTTTGTAACGTAACGCCAGGATTAATTTAAATTGTTTCTCAAAAAATTTTATATGTATAGTTTACATTTTTATATTTTGGTGTTAAGTTCAACTGGCTCTACATTAAGTAGCAAAAGGGATAACGGATGTACAATATGGTACTAAAATACAACCTTATTTGCATTCTGGCGTTACATTAAAAAAAGTAGACTTTTCGCTGAAAATGCCCGTATGTACCTTTAAACGAGCAGAGATTTTTAAATTTGATAGCTTGAAAAATAAATCTATTTTAGTCCAAAGCTTACTAAAAAAGGTTTTATACAAAACGCCTTGGTCAATTCGCAGTCTTATGCAATTTTGTAATGCAAGTCAAAATCCACATCCGTTTTTTTAACGTTACTCCAGCGCATATTTTTGCTTATATCTGCAAATCCTTAGCGTCGATTGTAGTAATTTTTTCTGAATATAGTGCTACTTCATTACTTTCTATGTGTAAAAACATTTTTACAAATTTCACTTCTTTATTTAATTTTTTTACATTTTGTGGTACAAATGTAACGACACGTCAAAATGGAAATGCCTATATCTAACTTGTATTGCAAAGATATTCAAAGTTATGCATTTTTAGATTAGTCCTTAAAACTTTGAAATATCCAATTGTTTCCCCCAATTTTTCAATGTATGCACAAACTAAACATTCCAACGAACTTATTTTGGTAAAAAAATTTTAAACCAATTAAAAGGGTCGTGAAATAGTTAGAAAACATGGTTACATTTCATCTAATTTTCTACATTTTTTAAATAGTACCAAAAATAAAAAGCTTCAGGATGATTACGGGGCTCCCGCCAGATCATTGGTTTCCCAAATTAATAGTGGGTGATTTCCGTGACTCGCCGTAAAGACGCTGCGCAGTTTTGTCAAACAGTGTTTAGCATCTATTGTTCATCTTGATTGGAAATAATAATTTTTAAATATTTGAAATATGCAACATTCCCTAAGTTCTAAAGGTTAACGATATTGTGCAAGTATATATTGACACAAAACTGTCAGGATTATTTGCACAAAGTCTTTTCTTCGTATCCATTGTTATTGATGATAAATTTGACATAAAACCAAATTATTTTGAATGGGATCAAAAGGGAAAATTCAAATTTTTTTTAAATTAATGCACAATATATCTAAAACAAAAGGTGTAAGGCAAAAACGAATGTTATATTCGTAATCAGCGGGCAAAAATACATAAAGATCTGTTATTTTTATTGCAGAAAATTTACATAAAAAAATTTAAGGGCTAAACCAAAAACACAAAAATTTTAAAATCCTTGCAATAAAAGTGAGATATCCTGATAAATTCAATAATATGACCCCACTCAAAATATAGATTTTTTAATCCAAAAATTATTTTATTTAAAGGACCGTTCGCGAAAAACGGACAGAATAAAACAGAAAATTGTTCAAATAATAAATGTCACTATATCTTTAAAACTAAAACTGTTGGGAAAACTAATGACACCATCGTCATCGGCAGATGAAAATATTTAAGGATCAGTAATTTTTATTCAGGAAACTTTTAAAAAGCTCCATTTTGTAGAGCAGTGTTATCTATTTTAATCTAAAAAAAAAGTAAAAATTTGACTGGTTTCAGTAAAAAAGAAGTAAGAGTGCTATATTCGGCTATGCCGAATCTTATATACCCTTCACCATGGTTTGGAAAGAACAAAAGTTTATATATATGTATATATAAATGTATATTTATATAATATATATCGCTTATTTAATTATTTGCTCATGTTTGCGTGCTATTAAATATATTAAAGGCCTTATTCATAAAAAATATTTGAGTCTTATAACAGGTTTATAAAACGAATTTTCTATGACAATTTGTTTAAGAAACCTTTTACAAATCAAAAATATTTTTTATGAATAAGTGTGTAAAAGTTTAATTAATATATGGGCATTTCCCCAGAATGGTCTACCAGGATGAAAAAATAAAATGTTGATAATCATCGTCTTTTATTGTTTATTATTATAAAGAAGTCAATGTGATGAAAAAAGAATGGTTTCATAGCATATCTCAGCTGTTTTACTTGAGGAAATTGCACTGGAAACTGGAAAATTTTATATTTTCTTATATTTTCTACTTCTAAAAATTTTCTAAGCTAATACCGCGAAGCTCTACGCTTGTCTTCAGGTACGAAACCAGAGTCTCTGGCGGGAATCGAACCCGCAACCTCGGCGCTGATAGACTAGCTCACTACCAGCTAGCCTACCGGGGCACTCAGGCAATTTTATATACTTATTTTACATGCAAAAAATATGTTATGTTTACACTCTTTCTTCATAATCTCTCCATTACAATCAATTGTAAATTGAGTATTAAGGTGTTTTTTAAGGAAATAAAAAAAACATATGGAAAAATCGTACGTTCGCTATCCGTACGTACGCGACCGGTACATAAGCCAATTAAACAAAAACCAAGAGAGATATTTTTTTGTAAATACTGGATGGACCCCTACATTAGGGCCCCTATTACGGTTCACAACTCAACTCAGTTGAGTTGTAATTAAGACAACTGGTTGTGATCAGTTGTAATTTTTGTATGTTTTTGTTCACCGCAATAAAGCAATGTTGTAAACAATAATACAAAAATTAAGAAATTACAACTCAACTGAGTTGAGTTGTGAACCGTAATAGGGGCCTAATACACTTTTGAAATAAATTAATCACTTTTGCATATTCCGTTCCATTACGCAGATTTTTACATTTAACTACTGTCAGCCAAAGTTGTCTTCTATTTTGCGTCCGTTCGTGACCACATGTTTATATCTATCATTATGAAAACTTAAAGACGATGAAATCCATCTTTTGCACTAAACATACAGCTACCCAAATGCTATCGAGTCGCAAAAAAAAAATTTCTATATTATTTTTACATCAAAAGCGTACGAACGTATTTTCGTGACCCCAGGAAATGCCCATATAGCAAGTTTAATTTTGATCGAATTTCAGTATTTGGTCATAACTCGGCCATTTTGTAACCGATTTATCAGATTTTTATACCGACATCTTTAAGAATAAATTTATTATTTACTTTGGTGATAAAACTTGGAGTCGGTCGGTGGTTCCCGAAAATAGGTATTTAAAAAAACTATATTTTTGACATTACTTTTATTTTTACCTTTTTTCCGAGTTTTTCAGCAAATATTTGGCAGATTTATATACCAACGTGCTGAAGAATAATATTACCATTAAATCGGGTTAGTGAGTCTCATAATTATTTTGCATATAAGAAAAATAAACTTTTTAGAAAAAACTTGATTGACATCCATTTATTTATTATATTAAACAGGAATTTTTTTATTTACGTGTTAGGAAAAAGACAACGAATTAAATTATAAAAAAAAATTTAGAACATCTTAATTGTTATACTTTTTTTACGAGATTTTAGAAGAACTATAGTGCATTTTTAAGGTCACAAAAGTATTTTGCTTTTAAAAAATATTAAGTATTTTTACCGTATAACAATGGATATGTCACAGTTAATACTTTGTGGCATATCTGTTGTTTTTAGAAACTGCAGCTAATCGTCGTGGTATAGATTCCACTAAATTTTGGCACTTTTCTTGAGGTATTTTTTCACATTCTCGTAGCAAAACTTGTTTCAACGTAGTTTTGAAGATATGTGGCGTTGACGAAACTTTTCCTCCAAATGCGCTTTGAGGAGGCGTTGGCAAATGTTTGGTGTTATAAAGAATCCACAGTTTAACATCTAAGGCTGTTTGCTTGGGATCGTTGTCCTGTTGGATATAAAAACCTCATGCTGAAAGTCCCATTTTATCAGCACTCGCGTTAAGGTTTTCTTTAAGAATTGACAGATACACATGTCTGTCCATAATTCCATCTTTAAAGACTAGATTTCCAACTCCTGAGGCTGACATACAGCCCCAAACTATAACAGAACCTCATCCATGTTTTACTGTTGGCTTGATATTTTTTTATATTAAGGGACTAATTCGGCTTTCTACAAACCATGCGTCGTCCATCAGACCCAAAAATATTATATTTGCTTTCATCGCTAAATATTACGGATTTCCAAAAGTCAAAACATTTGGTTATATGTTGATTAGCGAAGGATAATCGCTTATTTCTATTTATTTCAGAAACTAGCGTTTTTTTCTTGCTACTCGAGCATTAAAAATGTTTGATCGTAGTACTCTACGAAGTGTTTCGCTGTTGTAACACATATCACCTACGTAATAAATGGACTATTTTCTCAAAAATAAAACAACTGGTATTTCATTTTGAGGAATGTATTTAATCTTTATGGAGTAAAAAAATATGCAAAATATTTATGAGACTCACTGTACTTATATAATGTACATATATGTATTTAAACAAACTTAATTATAAAAAAAAGAGTAATTTTTGGGATTTCAGTACTTTGGTCATAACTCAGCCATTTCTTTAACGATTTGACAGATTTATATACCGACGTCTTTAAGAAGAAATTAACCATTTACTTTGGTGATAAAACTTGAACTCGGGAAGATCTACTACGATTCGCGAAAATAAGTATTTTTGAAAAATAAAATTAATATTTTGGTCATAACTTTTTTGTTTCTGAATAAATGACAAAGTTATATATACCCTTTTACCTTCGGTGAAGGGTAAAAAATAAAAGCTTAAATTTGACCGATATCCTTTTGGTTAAATGTAATAATAAATAGAAGTTAAAGCTTATCTATAGCATAAAGACAATCAAGAAAAATAAGTTTTTTTTTGACCAAAAACATACTGGCCAAAAAATAATAATTATATTTTGACTTTTTTGAAAAAAGTCATATCAGTTACTGTCCCCGCGTAATTCCTTTTGGAGAATATTTTCATTATTTTCTTGCACTTCAATGTGAAGAATTCAGTCGTGCTTTTCCCATATAGAAGCTTTTATTTGTTGCCCTCTTTGAATAAAAGTTTGTAGTTTATTATTTTTGCATGGTTTTGTATGTAATATTTGCATATAATATTAACTTTTATATAATATGGACTTCGGCAAAATTTGGCCAAATTAATGTCGAACGCCGATTATTGGTCGATTAGCCATTTGGATGGATTTTTTTTAATTCCCTAAGCTAGTCCCGCAAAGATTACGTTTGTTTGCAGGAACCAGAGTCTCTGGCGGGAATCGAACCCGCAACCCCGGTGCTGATAGACTAGCTCACTACCAGCTAGCCTGCCGGGGCACTCATATAAGTTCGTGTTTTATACAAGTTTGTAATTTAACGATATCCGTCTGTTTGCTGGCTGGGTTTTCTGAAGACCTCATATATGATGTTCTTTTCCGGTGGTAGACAAATTTAAGCGATTAACAAAAATTGTAAAAGATATGAACTACAAAAATTGAGTATTAATGTGGTTTTTATCATCTGATTATGACCACAATAGTGGAGAGGGTATTATGCATTTTTGCTGATGTGTGTAACGCCTTAAAATATTGGTCCTTGACTCACCTTTAAGTATACCGATCGACTCAGAATCACTTTCTAAGTCGAACTAACGATGTCCGTCCGGCTGGCAGGCAGGCTGGCTGTCCATGTAACCTTGTGCGCAAAGTACAGGTCGCAATTTTGGAGATAATATGATAAAATTTAAGACATAGGTTCTTATTTGCACAATGACCAAGCCTATTGAAAATGGGGAGAATCGTAGGACCACGAGGGAAGATAGGGGGAAGTTTCTTCCTCTCAGAAGCTATCAAACCGAGTTCAATTCAATTCAATTTCATTTATTTCCAATAATATTAATACTATTTACATTTGACTTATAGTGATAAAGAGTTTAGGAACAACGTTCCTTTTCTACTTAGTTGTATTGTATTTACATTTTTAAAATCTATGTACAAATATAACATATTTAGGGAGGGAAAAAATTTACAAAAACCTTTATGAAACAGGTATAAGATAAAAAAGAAAGTTAAAGATAAAAATTACGATGAAATCAGTTCATTAATGTGTGGGTATTGGGAGGATGTACATCTTCTGTTAAAATTTTGAGTTGATCTTTCAATTTTGTCATGTATGGGTTCAAAACCAGCAAGAGTGTGAAGGCGTTGGGTGGAGTAGTGCCAAGGTAGCTTAAATATCATTTTAAGTAGCTTATTTTGTGATACTTGAAGTTTACTTAGATGGCATTTTGCCGACGTGGACCAGACTGGACAGCAGTAAAACATTATGGGATGGAATATTGATTTTATAATTAGTTTTTTGTTGTCAATGTTCAGCTCCGACTTTCTGTTGATAAGTGGGTACAATATTCGGATGATCTTGTTGATTTTGTCAACTACGTATGGAATATGATTGTTGAAATTGAGTTTTGTGTCCATGATTACTCCTAAATATTTAACGTTGTTTTCCCACGGAATATCATGATTCATAAAGCGAAGTGAACTCTGAGGAGTGTAACACGTTTTGCGCCTTCGCGTAAAATAAATAGCCTGAGTTTTCTCAGGGTTTATTATAATTTTCCTTTTTTGAAAATAGTTGCTCAAACCAATTAGAGCTGACTGCAGATTTGAACTTATGCTAGCTGAATATATATCAGAACTAAGAATCGCCGTATCATCTGCAAATATAGACGTAATGCAGTTTGTGAATGCTGGAATATCGGCAGTAAAGATGTTGTATAGTATCGGTGACAGACACGAGCCTTGAGGACAGCCAGCAGTAATATTTATTTGTTGTGAACATGTTGTTCCTATGTAGACGTTGAATGATCTATTTTGTAGAAAATTTTGAATAATTTTTATAAGTTCGATAGGAAAATCAAGTCTTTTTAATTTATATAAAAGTCCGTAGTGCCAGACAGAGTCGAAAGCAGCTTTTATGTCCAGCAAAACCATTCCCGTTGATTTACCATCCTGAAAGTTATTTTTAACTAGTTTTCTAATTTTTAATAGAGGTTGGGACGTGTTATGCTCACTTCTAAACCCGAATTGTTGCGATGGGAGTACATTGTTTGCATCAATAAACTGTGTAAGCTTTTCCTTAATAATTCTTTCCAAAATTTTACTTATGGAAGAAAGTAAGCTTATTGGTCTATATGAAAGAGGGGATTCAACTGGCTTGTTTGGCTTAAGTATCGGGATAGTTTTTGATATTTTCCATGCACTGGGGAAATAACATAATTTTAGGCAAGCATTAAAGATGTTCGTGATATAGCTTATACCTTTAATAGGTAAATTTTTTAAACACTTATTATTGATTTTGTCCAATCCTGGAGATTTTTTGTTCTTTAAGTTCTTTATAAGGACAGACACTTTGTCACGAGTAGTGTAGTAACTTAATAGAGGATTTGGACTTGTATAATTAATTTGGTTAACAACACTATTTACCTCAGAAATTGTTGTAGGGTCGCTGAGATTAACTGAAATATCATGGTTCATTTTAAAAGAGTGAGCCAGCATTTCAGCCTTTTCTAGCTTGGTGTAACATACTACGTTGTTGTGCTTGAGAATTGGAATGTTGGTAGATTTCTTCCTTAAAATTTTTGAAACCTTCCAAAAAGGGGAAGATGATTTCTCTAAAGAGGACAACATGTTGTTCCATGATTTGTTTCTAAATTGATTTATTTCGTATGCAATACTTTTGTTTAGACGACTCATTGCTCGATGATCATTGACATCTCTATATCGCTTCCAATTTCTTCTGTATACATTTCTAAATTGTATCAGAATTAGAATGTTATTTGGTAGTGGTTTGATCACTGGCGATGATCTACATTTAGGCACACTTACATCGATTCCAGTTTTAACTGTATTATTAAAATCAATTATCATGTTGTCGATTTGATTATTGTCAGTAATTTCAGTAAAATCAACTGGCATGGGAAGATTTCTGTTTATAAACTTGGCAAACAGATGCCAGTTGGCCTTACCATAGCTGTAGTGCAAATTTTCTACCGATTCATAACTCAAATTGACAGTACACACGATTGGGAGGTGATCGGAACTCAAATCATTTACCACTTTAACTGCGGAGATATTTTGTGACACATTAGTTAAAAAGAAATCTAGAGTTGAGGGTTGTTTATTTGGATCAGCCGGTATATAGGTATATTCATGAGGAAATGAAATCTGTGTATGATTTAGTTGGAGTTTATCATGTAAAATGTTACCCCAGCAATTGTTTCTTTGGCATCCCCAATATCCGTGCCTGCAGTTAAAGTCACCTCCTAGAATGTAGTTGTTATTTGTACTAGTTAGTTTACGAAGATCAGATATAAAGTTTTGTTTTCGAGTATTGTCCCTTCCTGACGATCCACCAGGGTGATAACATGAATAAATGTCTACAAATTCATTACCAGATTTAACTCTTACGCCTATATTTTCAATAATCTTTGTATTTTGTGGGGTTAAAAGTTGATGATTTATATTATTCTTTATTAAGATGGCTACACCTCCCCCTCCTCCATGTTGTCGATCAATCCTGTAGCAAAAGAAGTTTTGATGTTTTATAGAAACATTATTGTTAAGCCAGGTTTCACAAAGCAAGCATATGTCGATATCAGTTCTTAACAGAAAGTGAAATAATTCGTCTTTTTTAGTTCGGATACTTCGGGCATTCCATTGTAATAACTTTATGTTGTTAGCTATTAATATAAAAATTTATATGCGAGGTTTGTAACAACCTCAAATTGCTATTCACGAGACTTACATTTTCTTAAATTTGAGATTAGTTCGAAAGTTAGATTTTTCAATTCTTCGAAAGAGAACAGGTTATTGTTAGAATTATTGTTGAAGTTTTGAGAATAAGGTAAATTATTGTTTCTTCTTGATGTATTTGGTATTTCACCCTGTTTAAGAGTATTAGGAAAATTTGTATTGTAATTAGTTTTGGTATTGTAATGTTGACTTTTTTGTACTATACTCTTGGGTTGAGCACGTAGCCGCATTTGATTAAAAGTTTCCCTGCTAGGACAATCGGGAGACATTGCCTTGTGGGGTCCATTGCAATTTGCACATTTTACAATAGTTGCCTCACATTCTGTGGTTTTATGGTTCCCGGCGCAGCGGGCACAAAACGTTTTGACCATACATCGACTGGAACCATGTCCAAACATTTGGCAATTGTAGCACTGAGTCAGTTTGGATTTGTTTGGTTTTTGGTATTCCCATCTTACTTTTATGTAGTTCATAACTGAGTACTTTTGCCTAAGTTCCCTTAGCGTGATTGACTTTTTTTCAAAGTAAACAATAAATATAATTTGTTCGTTATTGCTATCTCTACCTCTAGTGACAATTTTAACATCCATAACTTTAAGGCCCATATCTATTAGGTGTGCTTTAATTACAGATGGGTCTTTTTTATCTAGGCCTAACAGCACAGCTTTATATGGCTTTTCATTTTTAGCAGCATATGTAAAATATTCGAGTTCGAATTTTTTAGTGAGATTATCACGAACATTATAAAAATCTTCTTTATTGGAGCAAAAAAGCTTTAAACCAATTGATATTTTACGTATCGAGTAATCCTTAATTTTTAGTATTCTGCATACTTCGTGTAATTGTTCTATTTTACACTTTAGAATAGTTATTGGTGGTATGTTGACTTTGACAGTAGGCTCGATAACAATTTCGTTGTTATCTTCATCATCTATTGTTTGAAGAGGTGCAAAAAAATTTTGATTTTCAGCTCTCTGAGAACTATTAGTCGCTTTTCTTTTATTCATGTTTTGCCCAAATGAGGCACTAACATCATCCTCTCTTATGCGTTTAATTGTGTATAGTTAAAATTGTTAGTTTTTTTTTTATTTTATTTTATTTAATGTTGTGAAGAAAAAAAATAACAACAATAAGAAAATAACCGTAAACTTTTAAGTAGAAAAAGGCACAGTAAATTACAACTTTACACATCAGACGATAGTGCAAAGAGATTTTGGAAGTTGCTTTAAAAGGAAATCAAGATAAAACGACGTCGTAAAAGCCCTCATGTGAATTGAGTGTAAATATACAGTTATTTTATTTTCAATAATGTTTTTCCGTATTTTTATACCCACACCGCAATAGTGGAGAAAGGGGCAGTTTTTGCCTCTCAAACTGATTTTAATGAAATTTAAAACATGAATAGATCCATATCTATATGGACACATAAGCTATACAGTTTTAAAAAAATAGGACTACAAGGGGTGATAAGGGCAATTTTTGTCTCTCAAACCGATTTTAATGAAATTTAAAACATAGATAGATAAGCTATACAGTTTTAAAAAATATGGGAACACAAGGGGAGAAAGGGGCAGTTTTTGCCTCTCAAACTGATTTTAATGAAATTTAAAACATAGATAAAACCAAATCTATATGGACACAAAAGGTATGCATTTTGTAAAAAATAGAACCACAAGGGGAGGTAGGGGGCAATTTCTGCCTCTCAAACCGATTTTAATGAAATTTAAAACATAGATAGATCCATATCTATATGGGCACATAAGATATACAGTTTTTCAAAAATAGGACCACAAGGGGAGGTAGGGGGCAATTTCTGCCTCTCACAAACTTTCAAACTGATTTTAATGAAGTTTATAAACATAGATAAATCCATATTTAAATGGCCATATAAGCATGATGTGTTTTTTTAAATACTGTGGTGTGGGGTATCATATGGTCGGGCTTGACCGACTATACTTTCTAACCTGTTAAATATGTATGTCATTTCAAATGTTTTTTTTTATATTTTAGGTTATGCTCTCGTTGAAGTTCCACGATCTTTATGGAACAACGCTAAACCAGGCTTCACCCTACAATATGCATACTTTAAAGCAGCTAAGTTAAGTGCCGATAAAGCAGAAGCTGAAGAAAACGTAGATGATGTTTTAGAGTCTTTACAAGGAATCAGTAGATCGGTACCAAATAATCACGAATTGCGGCCATGTGTAGAAACAATTTTACGTAAAGTACCCATTGAACTACAGGAAAGAGCGGCACGTAATTACTCCCGAGGTGGCAATGGTGGTGGTACCTCTACAATAGTGCCATCAGAAAAGGCACTAGTGCGAATACACAAGCAAGTTATAAAATCTTTACAAACACTTCAACGTACCGAAGCCTTGTGGAGTGTACAAGTGGAGACTGTATATCAGCTGGAAGATGTAGCCAAAAATATGCATTCTGTGGAAAAAAGATTTAAAACAGAATTTCCCCAGCCAAGATCCCAATTAGGTAGAATATTTTATTCACCTTCTTTGCATTGGTACTGGTCATGTGTGATAAGAGCACCAGTTTTGAAGGCTTTGTGTGTACTAACTGCCTTTATGTCAGGCATGGTGGTTTGGAGTGAGTTAACATTTTTCCAACGCAGCCCGGTGCTTTCGATTTTTGCAAATGTCATTAATGTGGCCAAGCATAGTTATGATTTCTTTACCATTGAAGTATTTTCTATGATAGTTTTGTGCTATCTTTTCTACTGTACCTATTCCACTATATTACGTATACGATTTTTAAATCTATACTATTTGGCTCCGCACCATCAAACAAACGAGCACAGCTTAATATTTAGTGGCATGTTGCTGTGCCGTCTAACACCACCTATGTGTTTGAATTTTTTAGGTCTAATACATATGGATTCACATATTATCAAACAACGAGTCATGGAAACATACTATACTCGAATTATGGGTCATATGGATGTGATTGGTATTATTTCAAATGGTTTTAATATTTATTTCCCCATGTGCATGTTGGCCTTTTGCTTAACCACTTGGTTTAGTTTGGGTTCTAGGGCACTAAATGCTTTAGGATTTCAACAATTTTTACAAAATGAAACCATAGCTACAGAATTGGTACAAGAGGGAAAAGATTTAATTGCTCGTGAAAGAAGACGACGTCAAAGAGCTGAAGAGGCAATGAACAGGAAAAGAGAATTTCCACGAAGTGATGCCATGTCGACAAATGATTACATCAACAAATATCGAAACTTAAGTTCTCATAATGGACAAAGTACTACAACAACAGCAACGCATATACCATCCGATGATTTAATACGACATGGTGATAACTTACACTACGACACCCTGCCTCGATCTTTGTCTGATGAAATTAATGAACGTTTCGGTGTCAGTACACAAGCTCAAGTTGCCTTCAAAGGTTCGTCATCAACAAATCATTATCGCTTAGAATTTGATGATGAAGAGGAAACCTCAAATCGAATTGAACCCCCACGTGGTTTATTTGACGATGTGTAAAAGAGTTTACTGGCAACACACATTATTTGAAACGTAAAACTTGGCTCTCTATCTTTTCGCCGGAAAATGCCAGTACACCTGTGTTTTACTCAGTCACAAATTTATAGAGACTATTATTATTATAGTTCTAGAAATCTAGTTAATATCTAAATATACTCTAGAGAACACTGCACTTAAATCGGCCTTACAAACTAACAATTTAGAGTTTTTGTGATTGCTGCTGTGGCTTACTATTAATTTTCTCATTACTTTAGATGTTTTATTTGCTAAATTATTTGCATACAAAATGTAAGTATGTTTTGTTTTAATTTTTAATAATTTTTTAATTTGCTTAATTTTTTTTATTTTCTGCCATAATTTGCACATTTTAACTGTAATTGATATAATGAAATAATTTACATGTTTATAAAAAAATAAAATTTTTTCGGATAATACATAATAGTGTGCAAAATATTTAAAATAAAAAAAATATAATAAACCCGTTTTATCTCTGATGATATTCAAAAAAATTTAAGAAAAAGGTTAAAAAAACAAGAGTGTCAAACCGACTAACTTGAATACGGTCTAAACGATTCATTGTTATATCTGAGTAAGGTAAACTACTTCTTAAGTACATACATATCACACTGGTTCCTCTTAAGAGAGTCAACTCAAAATATACACATTTTCACTTTTTTCTGGAAAAAAGTGGTCATATCTACCCACTGTAAAAGCTTTAGGTCAATTTCTCTAGTATTTTGCAAAAAAAAAAAAAAAAAAAAAAAAATACAGGTACATATATGCTAGGTTAGATGCGACTCGAATTGAAAACGAAAAAAGGAATAGCTTATCCCTTCAACAATAAATTTCAGTGTTTTTATCAGGAATAAAAATTGGGAATTAAGCACGACTAACGAAATCTTGTAAATTAAAAATATTGTATTCCCGGAAATTACTTTGATAATAAACTGGCAAGTGCACGGCTAAAAAACTAAACTGGCAACATGCTTTATTTTTTGCGGGAACAATAAAGCAAGTTGTTTTTGTTTTCATTTGTTGTTTCTTAACCTACTTACAACTACAATTAATGTTGGAAGAATTTCAACCAATTGTAGTGGGAAATGTAAGAAAAGATAAACTCACTGTTTATTGTTGAGGTTTTTGTTTAAACTTTGATATTGTTACAAATAAAACTGTTGCTTTTAATTCTTATTCGCTTAACAGTTTTATTTGTTTAATATCTTTAGTTTTTCTAAAATCTTTGGATGAAGTTTCCTGACGATCTTGCCGAAGCAACCAGCGAAATGCGCATAGGAATAGCTTATCCATTCAACAATAAATTTCAGTGTTTCTATCAGGAATAAAAATTGGGAATTAAGCACGAATAACAAAATCTTGTGAACGAAAAATTTTTTGAATTCGTTTAATTTATAAATTGGTGTTCTCAAATCCGCATGTTTTTGTGTATTCGTAGTTTTTCTTCGAAAAAGCTAATTGCTAATTTGCTAACCGCAGCATGATAGCAAAGTCTACTTTTTATTATGAATCGTTAAAGCTTTTATCGCGAACATGGCTAAAGTTCGCGAAAAATTGCAAAATTTTAAACAAATCGCTAAATCGATTAAAAAAAAAACAAATTGTCGGAAAATAACATAAAAAGCGTAAAAAATTAGCTATAATTGTCGATTTTAAATTTTGGGTTAGAAGGGGCCTTTTGCATTTCAGGTAACAACATATTCTTGATTAAACTGGATAAAAAACATCACATATTATAATAAAAGTCGATTCGTTTACGAATAAAAACATACGAATAAAAACATGTGGATGTGAGATTCTGGGAAATAAAGTGTTAAACAATTGGTATTCTAGTTTGAATTCCAAGTTTCAAGGGTTGAGATAAACTTTTGTTACACTTTATTTTAATAGCATTCTCCAGTAAAATAGGAATTTGAAATCAAGTGAATATTAGTAAAATATTTTGAAAATTGAATAGCATTTAAAAACTCGTTTGAACACACCCAGCTAGCATTTTGTATCATAATCTAATCATTTAGGAATCAGCTTCACGACAAAATTCCCGTATATAAGCTCATTTTTCAATCATAAGTGATACTCTCGTTGTGAGAAAATGGTACCCTACAGATGAATCACCTCAAAGAATCATCACCCTTATTGTGTTTGGCGTATTTAAAATACGCCTACGACTGTTTGGTAATAGATTAAAGAGAACGTGAACTTATTACCTTTAATCTATTACTAAACAGTCGTAGGCGTATTTTAAATACGCCAAACACAATAAGGGTGCATATGTGATACAATTTTCTGATTCCTTTTTGATAATTTCAATGTTAGTTTTTATAATCATTATTGAATCGTTTTTGTCTCATTTTTCAATCGTAAATTATATAGTTTTTGATTATATTTCATATAATTTTTTAATTGTCATGTTTTTTATTTTTTTTTTTGGTAAAATTAGCACCCTTATGGCTTTTGATTATTCAAACCAGCTTTATTTTGTTACGAAAGTTATTGAATTTTTGCAATGAAGAGAAAAAACCATTTGCACCAACATTTATGTTCATAAATTGCTAATAATTTTTGGGCTTTTTATTTGTTTGGCTGACACGAAAGTTTCTATTTTTATTTTTTTGATTTGACAAGACAAATATTTAAAAATCATTATTTTATCATATCACTGAATCATATATGAATCCTTTTTCTATCGCTCAAGTGATAAATCAGTTTTTAAACATCAAAACTGATCTGAAAAGGCTCACTTAGGTGATTTTTACAAAAAATAATCACCCAAATGCTAGCTGGGACAAGTTTATGTTCAGTTAAATTTTAAGCATTTGAAATTTTATTTTTAAGTGCTTATAGGGATGTTAAGAAATGGGGAACCTGAATGGCCCTGTTAAAGGCCCAACTATAATATGCATAATCTTGCTTAAGCTACTGTCAAAAATTTTAACAAAACAAAATAAAAATATTTTATTCTATACAGAAAGTGCAATCTGTTTCGCACTTTGCTTAATCAAATGACAGTTTCATAAAATTTAACAAAAAGTTTTCTTAAGTTCAATATGGTTCGACACATATGAATCACATCTATTCGCCCAATTGCTTAAGCCAACTAAAGCATATTATAGTTGGGCCTTAAGATGTTTTATCTAAAAAAGGATAGGGATCAATCATTTTGTATTAAGAAATCTTAATGTTTGGCAGATGCTGTAACTCTCTCCACTGGCTCAGAGTATCACAAAGGTCCGAAGAACCCAAGTTTTAAAATACATAACAAATTCGGTGTATTTTTCAGGTTCTGGGGTGTTCTGGTAATCGAAAACGCAATAATTTGGAAGTTGTTTTTAATACACTTTAAATCGAATTTTTATAGTTTTTGTTATAAATTTCTGTTTAATAAAGAAATATTTGTCATAAGTCTTTTATTACAGAAATCTTATTAGAAAACGACTTTTAAAATGTTTGCGTTTTACGTTTTCGATTTCCAGAACACCCCTGATAGATTTAGAGATCAATCGAAATTTGAAACAATTTAAATGGGAATATCGAAATATGTGCTTAAAAACTTTTCATGTTAAAAAATCAAACTAGTTTACTATGAATAATTTTAAACAAAAATCATATATTTCCGCGACCAAAAATATGTCGATAATTTACACAAACACGAACGAAATCCAAAAATCAAATGTTAAATTTAAACGATAAGGATAGACAGAGTATAACGCGATAATATCGTTAATAAAATATATCAACTTTCAATTATTCATCACCACCACCTTCCTCATCTTCATCAAATTCACCTTCATCATCGGCAGTAGCCTCTTGGTATTGTTGATATTCCGACACCAAATCATTCATATTACTTTCGGCCTCAGTAAATTCCATTTCATCCATACCCTCTCCGGTGTACCAATGCAAAAATGCCTTACGTCGAAACATGGCTGTAAATTGTTCCGATACTCTTTTAAAGAGCTCCTGAATAGCGGTAGAGTTACCAATAAAAGTTGCAGACATTTTAAGACCTCTGGGTGGTATGTCACATACCGCAGTTTTGCAATTATTTGGAATCCACTCCACAAAAAAACTGCTATTTTTATTTTGAATATTTAACATTTGTTCATCGACCTCTTTCATAGACATACGACCGCGAAATATTGCTGCCACAGTTAAGTAACGGCCATGGCGTGGATCACAAGCAGCCATCATATTTTTGGCATCAAACATTTGCTGCGTCAACTCTGGCACTGTTAAAGCGCGATATTGTTGGGAGCCCCGGGAGGTCAAAGGAGCAAAACCTGGCATAAAGAAGTGTAGGCGGGGAAACGGCACCATGTTTACAGCCAATTTTCTCAAGTCAGCATTTAGTTGACCGGGAAATCGCAAACAAGTTGTAACTCCCGACATAGTAGCTGATACCAAATGATTTAGATCGCCATAGGTGGGTGTGGTAAGTTTTAATGTCCGAAAGCAGATGTCATAAAGAGCCTCATTGTCTATGCAATAAGTTTCATCGGTATTTTCCACAAGTTGATGTACACTTAGTGTGGCATTATAAGGTTCGACTACAGTATCAGAGACTTTAGGTGAGGGTACTACCGAAAATGTGTTCATAATCCGATCTGGATACTCTTCACGAATTTTTGAAATTAATAAAGTGCCCATGCCAGAGCCCGTGCCACCTCCCAAAGAATGTGTTAATTGGAAACCCTATTAAAAATTATTATAATAGAAAACATAAAACTGTTTAATTAAAGTTTTCCATACCTGCAAACAATCACAACCTTCCGATTCTTTGCGTACCACATCCAAAACAGAGTCCACTAACTCAGCGCCTTCTGTATAGTGACCTTTGGCCCAATTATTTCCAGCACCAGACTGGCCAAAAACAAAATTATCAGGTCTAAAAATTTGACCATAAGGCCCCGATCTTACAGAGTCCATTGTACCAGGCTCTAAGTCCACTAAAATTGCTCTTGGCACATATTTTGCCCCAGTGGCCTCATTGTAATAGACATTTATACGCTCCAGTTGTAAATCACTATCACCATAATATGTGCCTGTAGCATCTATACAATGTTCATCGGATATTACTTCCCAGAATTTACCACCAATTTGGTTGCCACACTGACCGGCTTGTATATGTACAATTTCACGCATTTTTTAGCTAAATAAACTGGTATGGCTGTTTAATTTTTGAAATTAAAATCTAGTTTTTGCTAAGTGAATTTTTTTATTTTCTAGTCGTATAAAATTTTTCACAAAATATATTTAAAAAAAATTTATTTTCGAAAATGTCAGAATTGTATAGTTTTTGAGAGAGTTGCTAGGATTTATGCGATTGAATTAAACACAAGTATTTTTGGGTAAAGTACAACTTTTGTAGGAAATTAACATTTAAAATCTGCCATAAAAGACTATGAGCAAACCATCACTAATACTATGTCATAATTGTTACGGTCCCTTCTTATTTAAACTGTACGATCAAAACAATTTTCAAGTTTTATTTATGTTTGTTTTTTACAATAGCTATATCCATTTACTAAAAATTGTTACAAATTTTTAACAATTGTTACAAGTAAATGTTACAAGTCAATCTTAAAAGCAGACTTACAAGTTACAATTGTTACAAATTCGTAACAATTTTTAGTAAAAGAACACAGCTAATAATTCATGAAGCGTTTAATCAATAATGCAAAAGTAGTGCATTAATTGTCATACACTTTAGTTGTATGTATTTAAATATTAATGCACTATTTTTTAAGACACTAAACACTCGCTCGAATGAGTCAATCAATTACTTTATGCACTCTTCTGGGTATTGACATTACTAAATTTTTTGTAGAATCTGAAGGTATTTCCTTCCAGGCTTTCCCCAAAGCAATTTTGCGTTCATTCTTATTCGTTCCTTTAACCAACTTAACGTTAAAAAATATCCCAAAAGTGCTCGATAGGGCTCAGGTCAGGTAATTTCGAAGTAAATTAAATTGCATTGGTTTATAATAAAGCAACCACTGCTTTACTTAACGTGCTTTATTATTATTCTATTGAAAAACCCAACGTTCGCCAAGACCCAAAGCATCTACGAAATCCTATTATTTATCTTCCAATATTCGATTATATTGATGCTTATCCATAACCACCAACAAAGACCAATTGTCACACTCCACTGGCTGAAATTGCACCCAATTTGATAACACTTCCACCGCCGTGTTGGTCAAAATTATTAGCATACTTTATTAAAAACTATAAAGTACTAGCATTTAACACGCTACTTCGTAAGCGTCTCCTTTTTCTTCGTGGATAGAATTTTACGTATAGTACGTATATGTCAATGAACGGAAAAATATTTTGTAAAAAAGTACCAAAAATAGTTACGATTTTCACCCCTTAAATTTGTATTTTTTAGATAAGTTTCGAATGTGATATGACCTTTATTTCTATGTTTATTGGTTTAAAAGATAGATGGGGACAAAAAAGTACTAAAATACATGGTTTACCCGTTTACTCCCTAAAAGGGCCGAATTTCAAAAAGTACCAGACACCTGTCCGCTTATTTTTTAAAGAACAACGATAAGTATTACATTTTTGTTGTATCTCTGTTAGTTTTAGAGATATAAGGTTATTCGAATTTCCAAAAATCCCGTCTTAGTGGATTGATTTGGGGAGAGACAAACCTCCGGTAAAAATTTCAAGTTTTTAGCTAAGGCGTTTAGGCTGTGCGATGATGAATCAGTGAGTCAGTCAGGCAGTGAGTCAGTAACTTAACAATTTTATATGTATATACAGTGCACTCGCGATAATATGAACACCCTAATATATGAATACCCCAAAATATGAACACTTTTGCTTCCATTGACTACTTTAAAATACGAACTTGTGCAAAAGCTTTAAAATATGAACAACTTATAATGGTATTTTAACGGGGTTTAACTACCTACAAACTTGGGGATTTCCCTAACTATTTGCTTTGAAATTGTCTTCAGTTGTAAATCAAAATGTTTTACAAACACGTTTTAGTTAGTGCTCGCATTAACATGGATTTCTATATACATCTTTAAATATAATATTAACGAGAAAAGTTCTTAAAAATGAATTAAAAAAGCATACGTTTTTAGAAAATTAAGAACATTTAGGAAAAGGTGCAAGTGTTACTAATTTAGCAAATATAGTTGTTTATTTTTTAAATGTTCCAATAACACGTTTATTTGACCTGGAAGAAGAAAAATGTGCGTTCTTCCTAGGACCCAAAAAATTTTAAATGCGTTTACCGATAGTTTTTGAACGTGAGAGACAAAAATGTCACTGTTAGCGGACACGGCAAATATCTGGAGATTGTTAATAGAGCGACGTGTTTTTAAGGTGATTGAACGCAAGAAAATCAAACACTTTTTCGCATAATAACTTGAAGTTTGTTTTTCTGTTTTAAAAATCAATAGTTTTTCAAATCCAATGAACAATAAATAAAAAAAACTTTTATTTTTTTGGGAAAAACGTTTTTAAATGGAAATAAGATGTCATTCGCAAATATGAACAATCTTGCAAAAGTGAACTGGCTTTGTTTTAATTAGTTCATATTATCGCGATTGCACTGTATATATATAAGTTATTTGTGAATATTAATATTAAGTTGCTAATCCTTTCTGTTTTTTTATAACTGCCTCCAGTCCAAGGCGAATTCATACAAGGTGGTCTTATTTTGAAAACGGATACAACACTGTAAACTACTTTAACGTTGTGTCAAAATAATACAACACTGTAGTAAACAAATTAGCTGTGCACTAACATACAAACATGTAAATATAAAAGACAACAAAAGTAACAGCATATCATTTTGACACAAGGTTAGTTTTCAGCTGTTGCTTCCGTAGCAAGTCAAGACCACCTTGTATAAATTCGCCTTGCTCCAGTCCAAGGTCTATTGAATAGGTCAGGGGCCTGATTCTGGCAGTCGTGATCGAGTAATTTCTCGATTCGAAAGCAATTTAAAATCTAATTATTTCAGTCAATACTGAACGAATTGGAATTATTTTTTCAGTGTTGTAAAGCATTAATTTGAGTTTCACAATACTGAAAATTATTTTGATTCGTTCAGTATCGACTGAGATAAAATTGCTTTCGAATCGAGAAATTACTCGATCACGACTGCCAGAATTAGGCCCCTGCTTACTTGTAAAAAAACAAAAAACGACATGTATTTTGTTTGTGTAAAATTTCTTTTTAGCTGTCAAAAACTTACTACCACATACACAAAGCAAAAGGAAAAAACGTGTTTGTGTGACATAAACGTAAACAAACATTTGCATGTACAAAAAACAAACATATACATGCAAATGTAAGCAAAATGTAAACAACTTTTGACAGCTAAAAAGAACATAAACAATGATCATCAGGCTTCTTGCGCAGACCTATTCAAAAGACCTTGCTCCAGTCGATTTGGCATAAAACTCATTAACTTTTTAGTCACATCTATCCAATATTTTGCCATTCTTATTTTTATTATAATCATTATTTTAAATTCTACCCTCTTTTTTACTCTTACTATCCAACTCTTCCCATAAATCCTGGATCGGATAGAGGTCTGGGGATCGTGGCGGATGTGGTAGAACATTATATGCAAGTCACATACTCACAACATGAGCCAAATGCTTCGTTTAATTTTTGTGTTGGAAAGTGAACGATGATGCTAAATTCAACTTTTCGACACTTTTTTCATTTTTTTTTTTTTAATTTTCATATTTTATTATGTCAATAGCGCCGTCAATAAACATCATCTCCCCCACCTCTGCACCGGACATGCAGCCCCACACAATCACCCCTGCACCACCATGTTTTACACTTGCAGCAAGGTTTCGTTTTTCTAGCCGCCATTAGAGCGAAATATGTTAAATAAGCTTTTATCTAAAACAGCACTTGGTACATGTGAAACTCATTTTTTTTTTTGGTTGATAAACGAAATTAAAGGTTACGTTTAGCAACACGACAATTGTAGTTCGCCTTATGTAGTGCTCTCCGGACCGTAATGGGATGAACTTCTTTTACAAACTCTTGCTCTTTTCTGGTTGTCTGGCTGAATTCACGGCTGCTTAAAGATTTAGGGCGACCTGAGCGGTTAGAACTTTCAAATGTTGAGGCTGCCTTGAAACGGTGCACGACGCACAGTGGCGCCATTTGAGTTTTTTCGTTGCAAAAATCATATCTTTTGAACCGAATAAGATAATTGAACAGTTTAAACAGCATATGATAGATAACTGTTCAGCCTATGAAATGAGCGTTTGGAAAGGGTGCTACGCTTTGTAGGGGCCTACTTATGGGTTATCAAAGTTAAAATTAGTAGAAAAATCAATTTTATGGTAACTAAAAAAAATTATTTTTACATTTTTAGATTGTTTTTATTTTTTTCTTTATGTTTTAAATTATTACCCAACAAATTAAAAAAAAAAAATTTTTTTTTTAAATTTATTTTTTCAATTTTCTGTAAAATATTCATCACAAATCGTAAGAGAAGGTATATCTAAAAGACTAACCATTTCTAAACTATAATTATTTTCTAACTCTATTCGTGACTTCACATGCCGCAGGGAAGCAGTAATTTTTGCGCCAACTTTCAGTCGTAGACTAATCCAGGCATTATGCTTATTTTGCAATATATAGGCTTATGCTACCATGCCGAAAAATTTACCTGTTCCCTGCATACATATGTATTTAGGCTGAATAATGCAATTTTGATATTATGCACGTGTCCAAATAAGATTTGTGCCTACCTGTAGGGACCATAAGTCAATATTGTTCTTGACCATTTGTACGCCAAAGTATTGTTTAAGTGAGGACGTACCTGCTAATTTCAATGAGTAGTTTTTTTCAAACTATTAGATCAAACTACTGTCAGTCAAAACATATAAGGTATGGACGCCATACAATTTCTGCAACCATGTCTTTTTAACCTTTTTTACCTCTAGAAGCCAAACGGGCACGTACGGGCAGATAACATTTTTGAATTATGTAAAGAAATAATCAATGAACAGGTTTTGCAAATATGGCAAATATAGAATATAGATTTTTTTTATTTTCCGTCAAAGTTGAAAAATAGTGAAAAAACGGATAGTTTTTAAATAGTGATTTACCAGGAGAAACACAAAGCAAACAGTTAATTTTTTTTTATCATTATACATTTAATAAATACATCAATCAATACAAACAAAAAATAAGGCGATTCGTTACCTATTTTTCGTGATATTACATCTGAAATCGCAACAAATTGACTAAAAATTGTGTGTTTTTTTGAAACCCGAAAGTCGGTCAACTTTGAACGGGTTTATCTTCTAAACTAAAAATGTGACATTATTAAGAGTGGTATATTTGTAATCGTCGAAAAGTTTCCTATAACATGGGTTTATTCAAAACTTCGTCGGCGCTCATGAAAATTTTGATTTTTGCAACCTCGTTTGCTCTACGGGCGCCACTGTGCGACGCTCAGAATGGTGTAACGACTTCTATTCATCATTTCCCTAATCTCAGCACACAATTTACCTTGATAGTGCAAAAACAGAATAATTTTGCGTTTAGATTCTGTGGTTTTCTTCTGTGATTGCTACCCATTTTAAATAAAATCAATAAATATTTTGAAAATTAAAGGCATACTGACATTCGCACTGGACATGTCAAAAGTTTGAAATTTAAGGAGTACCGGCTGACTTCATGACAACGCAGTACTGCAGAGCAAAACTAAAAGGAATATCATCATAAACTCCATAACTTTTCTGTAGTCAATTCCTTGAGTTAATTATTGCATGGTAACCGCATTAACTGCACAATTTTAGTATTGTTTTTATTAGTGATGCTTTTTCAACGTATTTGTTTTTTTAGTGATGCTTTATTTTATTATGGGCCTGTTCGTCGATAACGAATCAAGACTTCGTTCGCTTAAAATACTTTTAAAACAAAAACAAATTATAAAATATTGTTTTTGTTCTACATGTAAGTTAAGCGAACGAAGTTTTCATTCGTTATCGACGAACGGGCCATATGCGTTATTTCTACTTTTTCACAACTGATTAGAAAATAGTGACCAGATCGATAAAATTTGAAGAGGTTAATCACGCTGTGCCAAAAATTTTGTCCAGCAAAACTGAATATTTTCTTCTTCTTTTTTTTGTATAAGGTCATATAATCAAAATTTTAAAAAGAAATAAAGTGCATTTTGTGGGAAATTCATCATTCTATCTAGTAAAAATATTTGATTATTAAAAATCACTTTAACTAGGCTTTTAAATCAACCCTGGAATTGAAAGTGCTTTCTGTGCCAGGTATTTAGTCCGTCACTTATATAATATTCAACACAAAGAACCCTTCTATAAATTTTAAACCTTATAACATAATTTTGCTCTGTAGGGTCCATGATTGCCTATAGGTCCCAAATATCTTACACTCTTGAGTTTGTCTATAAATACTGTGGTGTAGGGTACCATATGGACGGGCTTAGGCAACTATTCTTTCTTACTTTTTATTTTTTTGTATGTTGTTTTGTTTGTAAGTAGGAGGTAATCTCCGTCACCGCTGAGCCGATCTTTTTCAGTATATTATAGATGGTCGTAAAAGTGATATAGGCTATATATTTTTTTCAATTTTAAATGGGCGGGGCACCTCCCATACAAAGACGATATACATAGATGTAAATATTCCAAACTTGGTACAAATATCATGATAATTTAAACACAGCATCTGGCAAAATCTGGACGGGATTGGAGAAGTGGGCGTGGCACATCAAATTGTATATCCTACCATCTTGAGAACGGTAGGAGAAAAAGGAAAAATTTGATGCACATAGCTGGGTAATCAATATACAAACTTTCTTAAAAAGGGTATTGGAGAAGTGCGCATTATGGATTTCTGTATATATATGGAGAACGGAAAGAACGACAATAACTAAAGTTTCCACATTTGGCAAAAATAGCTTGGTCCGCATTTGGTACAACTAGAAAGGTTACCAGTACCAAAAGGGAGGGCTTGGGGAAGTGAGCGTGGCATAAAATAGAATTCTATATATCTGGAGAACGGCAACAGCTACGGTTTACAAATATGGTACAAATAGCAAGGTTATAAACGCAAAAAATCTGTCAAAAAGTGGGCGCCGCGATTAGATAAGTGAGCGTGGCACAAAATATAGGTAATTTTGTATATGTATGTATATGAAAAACTGTAAGTGTACAAATTTGGTACAAATAGATTGGTTATCAATACACAACATCAGTCGAATAGCCGGAATTTTAAAAGTGGGCGTGGCACCCAACAGTAACACTAAAAGCTTCCTAATTGGGTACAATTAGCTTTGGTATCAAGATACGACATGGAATAAATGGGCGGGATTGGAGATTTATATTTTAGTATATCTGGACAACGGTAAGAATAAAATCTTCCAAATTTGTTGCAAATAGCTTGGTTAACAATACACAACATTTGTAAAAAAGTAGTCTGGATTGGGTTAGTGGGCGTAGCAACTTTTATACAAAGACAACATAGATTTCCATATATCTTAAGAACGGTTACAGTAAAAGTTTTTATCTTTGGAACAAAATGTTTGGTTTTCTATACAAAAAATCTGAAGTGTCCATGGCAGCTTTAATGTAAATACAATATAGATATCTGTATATCTGGAGAACTATGAAAGTAAAAGCACCTTAATGTAGTACAAATTGCTTCGTTATCAATTTACGAGATCTGCTTAAAAAACCAATTATTAATTTTATTTCAACGGGGCAGCGAAGCGCACTTGGTTAACCTAGTTCCTTAATAAAAAAGGATACATTTTATTCAACTTATAATTACATTAAAGTTTTTATTATTTCAAAATTTAATTATAAATTTTTTGTATATGTATGTATATGGAAGAATACAAAAGATATTTTGACATAGTTCTTGTCTTTGGGTTAACGATTTATGGGGTACTACAGCAGGGACTATCGGAAGAATATTTTAAAATTCTATAACCAATACATTCCGATGACTTGGAAGTTTCATTTTTAGCACAACAGTTCAAATAACAATGGGACGACGTACGATAACAATCACATTCAGCCAAATCAGGCAAAGATTGATATCAAACTGAAGCTCTTTTCAGACTTATAGTACTAGCAATAATATCGGTGGGTCGGAAATCGGGATCGGCAAATGTTTCGTGATTCATACAGCGTGTGCCGCCCAAACAAGTGCACGAACAAACCGAAGCGGTTTCCTCAAACTCCGTCATATAGTTGGAACTATTTAACAGCTTTCCATGTACATTGTAACTGTGTTCAGTATCAAAAGTGACAGGTTGATTGGCGGCAATTTGATTTTGTGCATCCTGTTCATCTCTTTTAGCATCTTCAGCTTGCCTGTAATACATTAATTTACATTTGTTTATTTTTTTTTATAATTTTAAAAAGAACTTACATGGTCATAAAGCGTAACACCAACAAATTAATACTAGCTGCCACCACTGCCAAACCAAAAAGTATGAATACCAAACTTAAAGCCACATAGCCGGGTTTATTCATTAGGGCCTGATCGTTTTGCAGTGCCACATAATCACCAAAACCTATTGTTGTCAGTGTGACAAAACAATAATAGAAGCTATCGAAATAACTCCAGCCTTCATAACGAGAAAATACCGCCGCACCAGTTGTTATAATTATGGAGGACAGCATGCCTGTTGCTAACATAAGATTCATTTCAGTAGCTTCGGTATGTGAACAATGCATATAACGCTTAGCTCTTCTAATAATAACCGAAGCAAATTTATTTAAACGTTCACCAATCGATTGAAACATAACTAGACCTAATGGAATGCCAACCTGGAAATATATTACAAACATACATTAATATACATAAGTTAAAATTATGTGCTTTTGTTTTTTTTATGTATGTTATTATAAAACAAAAACAATTTTTGAAATTTTGTTTTTGTTGCAAATGTAAGTTAATATTTTATAAAAAAAAAATGGTAAAACCACTGTCTAACTGAAATAACGAAACCGAAGTAATACCTCGTGATCTTTGCACACGGAGGATGCGTCGATATGAAAACCTACCCAGGCCGAAAATAACAATTGGCCCAACGTTGGCAAGCATCCGAAACATTAGCGAAACGTTACAAGTTTTTCTTTTGCAGTGTTCTGCCAATACACAAATGATAACGTCACGCTGGAGTTTCCTTTTTTTTTAATCGTTGGCTAAACACTGCGATATATTTACAAAATATTTTTTTTTTTTTTTTGAGTAAAAAGAACATACAATTATTTACAACAAATACACAATTCAGAAACAGGTAAGTACATTTTAATTTTATCATAAACTTTTTTTTATTAATTTGTGTGCGTTTCTGATGGACGTCGATGCTTATAATCCCGCTTATATCAATAATGTCAACATTGAAGGAAGATTTGGAAAAATTCATTTGGTTCGAAGATCAAAACTCGACAGATGAGTAGGAATATGAATGAAACCAACAGGTGATTATCGCAACGACTTTTAATGGACCTCTAGAAGATAAAATAAAGTATTGGGATTGAACAAATACTCAAAAAAAGCAATCATTGAGGTTTATTTATCGCTACCAAAACTTTGGGAACTTTCAGCATTTTGGAATTGAATTAAGCCTTAATGCCATAATATTTAATAAATCGATGTTTTGTATTAGTCGATTAATCGCGCGAATAATTATTCGAGGTAAAAATTTAATCGAATAATTTTATTTTATTCGGTTAATCGAATAATTTTAATTTTGTCTAGATTAGAAGTTTAAAAATAAGACCAAAAATTATATTTGTTACCGTAAAAATTTTATTAAATCTCTAACATCAATTTATCAAAAGTACTCTATGTAATAAACGAGAAAAACTTTTTAAATAAAAAAATAGCATCAACATTTAAGCTAATCTTCAAAATAGAATACAGCTTAAATGTTCATGTTTTAAACGATTTCTTTCTTTTGTGTTGATGAAACTTGATTCAGAAAAAATTTTTTCACTTATTGTTGACATACGGTGGACAGATTGAAAGTGAAGCATTATAAAGCATATGGGCATTTCCGTCAAAAGGTCCACCGTGACCGAAAATTTAAAAGTTATTAAAAGCTTATTATTTTACGATATTGTTATAGAGAAATATTTAGATTTTACTTATTTTATAAATTTACCCATAAATTTGTTCACTTAGATAAATCATCAGACTGCAAAGTTGTGAAAACGTAATTTCTTATTAGTGAGAAGAGTTCGAAGAGAAAATTGTTATTCGGATTAACGGTAAATTTTTTTTTTTTTGTCAATATTCAGTTAAATTATTATGGAAAAAATGTCACGTTCGAAATGTCACGTATCGAACCAGATTTTGGCTTAAACAAAAAAAAAAAAAAAATACAGAAGATTTTGGAATCAAACCAAAGACATTTTAATGTTACATTGCTACGTAAAATTCTGAAAGTAGTTTGACTAAAAAATTGTGCCAGGTTTCGCTGAATTACGCCTTTTTATACATGGCCACAAAAACTACTTCTATTTTTTTCACTTTCGAACCGCTACTTCTTTTGCCATTATCTATGACCTGGAATCGCACCCCCAATAAACTTTAGCATAGATAACAGTGCTTTCTTAGTGCTATAATTTAAGAGTTAAGAGAACGTAAAAATGTTTGTTGTTTAAAATGTTATTGCATTTTTGATGCGACGACTGTCACGTTCAACACTTTGGAATTACCCATATCAAATTTCGGTTCTTTTTCTTGTCTTTTCTAAAACTTGGTAGTCTTCCACTATACCACTTGAATCTTTTTTTGATTTTTTTTTAACAATTCTAAGGTCTGGTAGAAGGTTGTTTTCATTCGTCTCAAAAATATCATCTTCTTCATCTAAATCATTGTTGTAAAAGTATGTACTTAACATTCTTAAAAATAAATTATTCCCAAGCTATTTGGTTTCAGTCTTTGTACTATATTTTAAAAAAATTATTACTCGAAGGAAAAGTTCCCGAGTTAAGAAACAATAAAAGGGCATATAAAACGTACCGGCTTGTTTTTTACACAAAAGAAAAAAAAGCTAATGCTGTGAAAAAACAAATTTTCGATTAATCGACATAAATTATTCAATTTATTCGTTAATCGAAAATAAGCAATTTTGAATTATTCGATCAGTTAATCGCTCAAAATTAATCGAATAACGGTTAATCGTTTGAATACCCTATAAAATATATCCAAAAATGTACAAAGAATAACAAATAAAGATGTTTGTTGATGGCATGGATCGAAAAAAGGATTTTGGTTGATAATTAGAAAAGTAGGTTTATTAGGGAAAGTTGTCATTAGTTACCCAAATAGGGAGTGTGTGAAACGGTAGCAAAGTACTCATGAAAGTAAAATTTTGACACTATTGATGTGAATAAAATTTCACTAGCCCGGGGGGCTAGTATAAATTTTGACATTAGCGTAGAAATTCTTGACAATTTTAATTCACCATAGAACTTTGCTACCGTTTCACACACACCCATAATGTCGAATTAATTTGTTTGATTTTTGACGCTTGTTTTAGTGACTTTCCTAATTTTTTTTGGTTTGACGTTATATGGGTTTTAAAATTGAGAACGAAATTTCTAGTGACTATACCTTGTACTTATTCTACCATGCTCCATCCCAGCTAGCATTTTTCAAATTTTTAAACATATTAGAGTCTTTTTTGACTCTTCAGCGCTATTAAAATACTAAAATATTCGCTCATTTTCTGATCAAAAATGATACTATTGTCGGGAGAAAATGGTACCCAACCTGCGACTATTCTTGAAAAGTCATATATGAATCGTTTTTTATTAGTTTAGAGACATTTTCGACTCTTTTTTAATAGTTTTTGAGTTTTAAATCAAACAACTTTAAATCATAAGCGCGAGTCATTTTTGTAACGAATTTTAAGTGTGCAAGTGGTTAATCAGTTTTTAATCGCCAAAAGTACTTAAAAAAAGACTCATACCGATAATTTTTGATAAAAAGATCTTTCAAATGCTAGCAGGGAAAGTATTAAAGGTGGTTTATACGTTTTTTTTTAATTTATTTATTTATGTATTTGGTAAAAAAATTAAATTTTTTACACTTTGAAGCACTTTTTCTTTTATAATGAAAAGTTTGCTGTAAATAATTTTTATTATATCGTTACTTTAATTTCGAATTGTATCGCATTATTATTTAAAGTTTTTTCTTAAACACATTTTTAAAGCTTTATAAATTATCATCATTAAAAGTAAATCCATTTTCATATTGGCTATTTACTAATAAATTTTCTATTTAACCTTTTTTTTAGCAATTTTTTCTCTAACGTAAATTAATTGCGTACGGAACTTGAACCTCTATTTTTAAATTTCCGTAATATTAAATTTAAAAAATTAAAATTTTTACAAAAAGTACCAAGAGTACAAAACTTTCCCCAGTCAAAATTTTGAAAATTTTTACTCCTAATGATATTTTCTAGTAAACATAAACTTAAGTCAAAATGAACTAAAGTAAAAATGAACCTACTTTTCAAAAGTCTCAAGATTGTTTGTATTAAAGAAAAATAAAATTCCCGTTTTTGTACTACTTTTATCACTTTTCCTTGTATATTTTTTATACACCAATGTTATTCATTTAATTCGGATTGTACTCTTGCTACCTTTATGTCAAACTTCGATTTCCTACCCTTTTTGCCTCTCAAATGTACTGTATTGGTTTGCTGCCTTTACGTTAAATACGTTTCAAGTTTGAGGAAAAATATTTTGAAAAGTACGAATTTTTAATCTGTTTTGTCCCTTAAATATATTTTATTTGTTTGTTGACATTTGTGAAAAACGTAGGTTTCAAGTTTTCGCAAAATTTTTTAGAAAAAAAGTGTTTACATTAGAGTTTTGTTCCCGGAGTTTTTCGATTCCCGGGAAAGCGGGAAATTCTTTTAAATTTCCCGGGATCCCGCTCCATACAAATAATACAAAGTAAATTTGTTTTTTATTAATGAAAAAAAAACTTTTATAAACAAACGAAGGGAACTTGTGTACAAAGTAAGTAAAATAAGTGCTTAAACACTACAAAAATTAATTAAAAATTGAAAGCGGAACTTAAATTATTTTAACCTTACGATTTTATATGCAAATTCCGTATTATTATGCTCAGATACAAGATAAAAAGATAACATAAACAGAAAAATTTAATTCATAAAACAATAATAAAAAGAAACAAAAATTGAGGTACTCAAAATATGACATCAAAAAGTTAATTCATTAAATATTTCAATCAAGGTATATTTACACAAGGTAGACTCATTTGGGAGTGTATACATTAGGGTGGCCGTTATTTTTTTTATTTTGATTTCTTATATTCTCCCCCCCTAAATCGGTTCAGTTTTATGTAAAAAAAAATACAAAAAAATTTCGCAGCGATAAGTTGTGTTTTAGGGGGGGCGTCCGTCCCTCAAAGTTTGCCATCAAGCCATTTATTCAAATGTAATTTGTTTGCGTATGACATCTTCTAAAAACAACATTTTACAAGAATATGATATATGGCAATATTTTAGCTCTTTTAGTCAACAACATAAGCCTCTAAGAAAGTTTTTTGCTAAAATCAATATTTTAGAAAATAATGAAGAAAATAAAAACAAAATACCAAACATTTTATATACGTTTTATATATATAAAAGGGGGATTTAATGTCAAGTGAACCAATTTTGAAAAATATGTCTTTCGATTTAAATGAAACTTACACCAATTTTAGTACTGTAAGATAGTAGCTTAGACACAAATTTTCAACAAGATCGGTCAAAAAGTTTCTGAGTTAGAGGGGGTCAAATTTTGACATTTTGGCCATACAGGTGTTCTTTCTCATCCATGTAACTTATTACCTATTGGTGTAAGCAAAATTTGTCCCAAGTAGCTTAGATAGCTTTTTGATCAAACTTTTTAAAAAAATTGTTTTTGTTTTTTTAAAAAATTTTTTAAATTTTTTTTTTTTAAATTTCACACTTGGCTAAAAAAAATAAAAAAAAAAGTTTTAAATTTAAAAAAAAAATTAAAAAATTTTTAAAAAAAAACAAAAAAATATTTTTAAAAAAGATTGATTAAATAGCTATCTAAGCTACTTGGGACAAATTTTGCTAACACCAATAGGTGATAAATTACATGGATGAGAAAGAACACCTGTATGGCAAACTTTGACCCCCTCTACCTCTGAAAAATTTTGACCGATCTTGTTGAAAATTTGTGTCTAAGCTACTATCTTACAGTACTAAAATTGGTGTAAGTTTCATTTAAATCGAAAGACATCTTTTTCAAAATTGGTTCACTTGACATTAAATCCCCCTTTTATATATATAAAACGTATATAAAATGTTTGGTATTTTGTTTTTATTTTCCTTATTATTTTCTAAAATATTGATTTTAGCAAAAAACTTTCTTGGAGCCTTATGTTGTTGACTAGAAGAGCTAAAATATTGCCATATATCATATTCTTGTAAAATGTTGTTTTTAGAAGATAGTCATACGCAAACAAATTACATTTGAATAAATGGCTTGATGGCAAACTTTGAGGGGCGGACGCCCTCCCTAAAATACAACTTATCGCTACGAAATTTTTTTGTATTTTTTTTTTACATAAAACTGAACCGATTTGGAGGGGGAGAGTATAAGAAATCAAAAAAAAAAAGTTCTCCATACAACTAACGGCCACGCTAGTATACATGTTGCTCTATAAAAAGAACCGAGTTGTCAAAATTGTCTTCATATAAAACAAAAACAATTAAACGCACACATGTACAAATTTTGTCTCATATACACGAAATTTGAAGTTTGGGTTCAAACTAGGGGTAAACAGCTGACAAACATATGGGCCAACGAGTTTACCTTGTGTAAATATACCTTGATTTCAATAAATATATTAAAATTTTTTACGGCTTAAAACTCAAAGCGTTCAGTGAGTCGTCAAAGAGTATATTTCTGATTTTATTTACTGATTACCATGTTTCCAAAAAATTTCGTTCACTTTTTACCGAGGTTGGATAAATAGTTAAAAGTGCACCGTTGTCGCATGCTTCTGATGTCAAGGTTGATCCCAAAAATAGCATCATCCAGATTACTTCTTACTAACCTTTTCTTTTCATTGGGCCCATCAGTAATCTTTAGGACAATGTGTTTGTCAAATTGTATGTTGTAGTATCTTACACGAGTTTCCTTATTGTTTTTATTTCGGTTTCCCCGCACTTCCCGGGTGTATTGCCAAGCTCGATTTTTTTGTAGATATAACTTTGTTGCAATATAGGAGCGATATGTTTAGGTATCTCCTATTTGTAAGTCTTGTCCATGGACAATGAAAATTGACTGCCTGCATCTTATTTTGAATTAATGTTCTTTATCAACTCTTCACTTTGCTAAATTTATTAATTATCAACTGTTGCACTGCCCATTCTGCTCTAAATAGATTTATTGCAGCAGAAGACATAGATTT
The DNA here is from genome assembly GCA_963931875.1 of Pollenia griseotomentosa. NCBI lineage: Eukaryota > Metazoa > Arthropoda > Insecta > Diptera > Polleniidae > Pollenia > Pollenia griseotomentosa. Next base: position 112,384,348 of record OZ007560.1, read on the forward strand.
ACGTATGTACTAGGGTATCAAATTATTCGACTTTTGGTTTTGTTCGAGTAAGGAATTAATCGATTTTAAAATTTTAAAATTGCTTGATTAATTGAATAAAGGTTTTAAATTGTTCGAATTACTCGAAGAATTCAAATAATTTTATTCAATTAGAAAAAACAAACATCTCTATTTAAACTCATACTTTTATTTTATTAAAATGTTTTTCTTAACTGGCTGGCACCTCTCAGTTCTCTTTTTCTGTTTATTAAGGCAATTTATTATTTTTTAAAATCGAATGAAATTGAAATCGATGGAAATTCAGCGTTAAATTTTTTGTAAAAATCACCGCAGTTTTTCCTGATTTTTAGATAAATTCTGTTAAAGATAAGAATTCAATATGTAATATATAAAAGAATTTTTTTATAATCTTTTAAAACAGGATCTTTGTTTTTAAATCCTTTTTAATTTCCTTTATTTTAAATCTCTACTCTATAGGTTTGCTTAATTTATTTTTTAACGTATTACTATTTCATGACAAAAAGCAGAAACTTTGTTTTCAAACAAGGAAACTTAGGGTTTTAAGACGAAAGTAATGATATCTCAAATGTCACATCTAGCCGATTAGAAGATACGAGGTAATATAAAAATTTACAGTAGGGTAATAACAGGTAACTCATTATCTGACAGTACATGGTTTACAAATGCTGATGAATTTTTTTTACGAATTTGACGTTTATAGTCAGCGTTTAAAAAACTGCAGTCAAAGTAGGAAAACTTCCATTTCTTCCTCTTCTTCATTTGTCATTGGCCAAAAAAAAACTTTTGCTTTTACTTCTGATTCATTAAATGTAAACAGTCGCTATCAAACCCACTCAAAAAGCGAAAAGTTGTATACAAATTTTCGTTTTTTGTTCGACAGTTTTTGGTTTCGACTGCAGTTTTTAAAGCCCTGTTAATAGTGATTTACATAATATGTCACACAGGCTCAAATCTAAAAATGGACTAAAATATTTTTTAAAGTATGAGTAATGAAAATAAATGCAAAAGGTAACAACATTACAACAAGGTTAGAATATTTAACAAAATATTTTTACAAATTTTCATATTTATTCGAATGTGTATTCTAAGTCAAATCACAATTTTAAAAGCTTCTATACTTTAATAGTCTTATACCTTTTATATTTTCATGCACTATCAAAAAACTTCTGATAAATGGAATAAGAATATTAAAGTATAAAAGCTTTTAAAATTGTAATTTGACTTAGAATACACATTCGATTAAATATGAAAATTTATAAAATAAATTTTACTCACCATGAGAAATAAATTCCCAGATTCTATTTGTTAAAATATTTTTACATTAAAAAAAGTAAAATTTTCTAAAAAAATTAATTTTAATCGATTAATTGACATAAATTGTTCGAGTTATTCGTTTTTCGAAATTGGCTATATTAATTATTCGATCAAATAAAAGTGTTAAAATTCCTCGATTAATCGTTGTTCGATTGTGGATACTCTAGTATGTACTCACTTCTTGTTATTGATCTAATCGACAACCCATCCACAGATGCTAATTTTTAGAGAAAAGAAAACTAATTTTCAGAGTAAAAATAGCTGTTTTCTGAAACTATGAGCAATTTTTTATTTCCCGGGATCCCGCAAAAAAATATAATAGTTGAAATTGAATTCCGGGAAAAAACCCTAGTTTACATATATGAATTTTTACCCTGTACTTTATTTGTTTGCTGCCTTTGTGCAAATACACATAAGTTTTTAAAAAAAATTGTTTACAAAAAGTACCAAAAGTACGAAATTTTATTCTGTTTTGTCCCTTAATTGTACTTTATTTGTTTGCTGCCGCGCGTAGCAATTTCGAAGAAATCTGTAGAAAGATGTATTCAATTTGGTAAAGTCGTTTTCAAGTTTTAAGTAGTCGAACAAACAACGATTCATTTATGAATATATGTATATGTAGAAGAAAAAGAGATAAATAAAAATTAAAACAAAAAAAAAGAAACGTTTTTTTTTTAAAAGCATTGGCAAAACATTTTTAAGACACGGTCCGTTGTTTTTTTTTTTTTTTGTTTACTAAAGTCTAATAAAATTTGTCTATTAACCCCCATATTCATAAAAAATATTGATTTCTAAGAGGTTTATTAAACAGATTTTCATAGGAAATTCATTTAATAAACCTGTTATTAACCTGAAATATTTTTTATGAATAAGGACATAAGTCTATTAAGTTATCATTAAAACTCCAAAATTACCCTCAATTTACATATATCTAAATTTTTAATTTGCTTTAATTTTTTAATTATAATGGTTTTTTCCATACAAAGACAATACTTACAAAAATTTCATTTAGAGCCATCATTTAATTTCTTATTAACTTTGGTATTAATTACAGTGTTGCCACCTCACGTGTAATTACACATATCATGTGTAATTTCTTTTTTCATGTGTAGCCCATGTGTAATTGACTCCATGTGTAATTCATGTGTAATTTAAAATTTTAACATTTTGTTGCACTGATTTTTGTTATTATTTTTTCACAAGATATAAAAAGCCCTACCAGAAGAGAATGAGCGAGTTGTCACTTTTTTCACGTTGGTGTTAATAAAATGATAGAATGAAATGACCTAAACCAAGTTTTCTGTCATTTCATTCTATCATTTTCTTAACACCAACGTGAAAAAAGTGACAACTCGCTCATTCTCTTCTGGTAGGGAGGTTTATCATTCTTAGCAAAACTTAAAAATGTTATTAAAAGAATGGAAGCGTTAAAAGAGCTGAACTAAAAATGGTTGGATCATTAACTACTAACCATTTTGCACTTAGATAGCTTTTGCCACAATTTTTTATAACGACGAAACTTCCTGGGTACATTATTCTTTTTTTATTATTTAAAAGAGAGTCAATCATCGACTGCCAAAGAACAATTATAAAGCACAATTATAGAAAATCTAGTTGGATTTGCATCAGATACAGGTAGGCTTGCCATTTCTATTTTGAGAAAAAGAGGACGCCAGCATAAAAAATGTAGGACATTTGTTCGAAAAAAGAGGACACTTTTTAAACAACTTAATATTAATAAAACTAACGACGGCACACAAAAACTTAATTTGGGTAATTCCATGTCAAGTCAACCAAGAGTGGGACTCGACCCATTTCGATTTGAATGCAATTTGGCGAGAGGGTTTATTTGATCCCATAAAGAACACATATCAACGAAAAACAATTTTTTAATTTTTTTTTCAAATTGTCATAATATCGCCGAATAAGCCGAATGTGTTGAGTTTATTCTTTTAATATCTCGAAAACTACTTTACATACGAAGATGATTTTTGTCAATTTAAAGAGAATACTTGAGGCTACAATAAATATATTGAAAAAAATGTATATGCAAAATATCAAATTTTAAAAATGGACTAAGTCAAAACCCTTTTTTTTGCTGATTTTTTTTTTTATATAATACTTCAAACTGTTTTTTAAAAATCCTAAAACTTTGAGGGATGTGCTTTTTTTAAGATATGATTTTTTTTTCTTTCCAAAAAGAATCTTAAAATAAAATTTTAATATAATCATTTGAGCAATAAGTATTTATTTGAACATTGATAAGGTTGCTTTTGCTTATTTGTTCCATTTTTTTTGGGAGCTCCATTTTGGGCACATTCAAAGAAAAGTACTCTTTTTGTCACGTTACGTCCCCAAAAATTAAATCATACCTATCTTAAAAAAACCCGAGCACCTAAATCTTTTTTTTTAACGAATTTTGTGAACTGTGATTTAAATCCAGGAACAAATTTACAATGAAGGTGTAAAAAGCCGGACAACCCCGGACACTTGATGAAAAAGAAGTAGGACTGCCCCGGATACCCAAAAAAAGAGGACGGTGTCCGGGGAAAAGAGGACGGATGGCAACCCTAGATACAGGTAATGTTATATTTGGACAGTATAATTCAGAAGTTAAGTTGCTAAAAGACGAAAAGCCAGTTATTATTTTGATAAAATGCTAGTGCCACCTAATACATTTCGTAGCGTCGAAAGCCAGTCTGAACCTTCCAACATATTTGAAAGTTTTACTTAGTACTATTAGATCTAGTTTTATTAGAAGTAATGCTTCGCATTGAAAATATTCTTGAAAAAGGAGTTTCAAGAATATTTTCGCGACAACATGCACTCTTAAATTTTGAAAAATTTTAGCTTCATAGTAATTTGAAGGCAGAATATTATTGGAAAAAGGTTTTTGAAATAAAAATTCCTTTGGAGACAGATTATTTCCTACTTTGCAAATAGTTATTTTTGTTTTAATCTTTTAAATAGTAAAATGAAAATATTATTTTTTTGCATTAAATACAGCAACGATACGATTGTTGTAAACAAAAATGCAAATAAAGAGACATTTGAAAAATATTTTTGTGCTGGATAAGTATACAATATAAAAATGTCCGGCATATCCAATGTTGCAGCAATAGAGGAACTGAATTAACATTCCGTTGAAAAATTGAGTCGACGACACTTGAAGGATGCATCAGATCATTTATCATACCCAAATAAAGTGTTAGTTATATATTGTCACCTAAAATGCAAAAGGGCTTAGCAACAAAAAAAATTCGATATAAGAGTTTTTGATTGAGTTTTGTTCGTTTATTAAAAAAAAAATTTTAGATCAAAAATGTCGACTTTATTAAAGAAATTCAAGCGCCAACTATACCTTGTTGTTATTGATTTTGTAAAGTGGTTTGCTTCTCCTGTAACAAAATAAAAAGTGTCGTTACGCCCTTTTGCATTTTAGGTGTTTATTTGTTTGCAAACAAAAATTCTTTTAGAGTCAAAAAGTTTTAGTGGTTTGTACAAAATAAAAAGGTGGCAATAATAAGTTTTTTTGTTATATATGCTGCTTAAAATATCAATTACACTTAGAAAATTGAAATTGGTTTACGTTTTATGAAGAAGCTAAATACGATTTTAGTTCCACTTTTGATCGAAATTTGTTTCTGAGACATGCGTAAAAAGATAGCATGTGTAATTCGTATTTTCATGTGTAATTTTGGCATGATCCATGTGTAATTTAGCCTTTCGTTGGTGGCAACACTGATTAATTAGTTTAGTTTTACCTTACTTACGCTTAAAGAGCCCGTCGAAATCTTTTACTGCTTTTTTTATGTTTTCTGCAAGTAAATATTGTCATTCTAAAAAAAATAACAAAAATACGGCCGCAATAGAACCACCTTGTATATGAACCTTGTATGTACATGGAGCCTTTAAGTTTTCTTAATCAACTAGAGACCCTTAATTAATTCTGCCTATAACTAATAACTCTTGCTACAAAAATCATTTACGGTATCATGTAGGCTTTATGACGACCTTCCCATCTGTCTCAGATTTTTTAACAATCATTGTCAAACTTTAAACGTAAATTACTCAATTTGTATCAATTAGTGTCCAAATTTTCTACAAACAATTACAAAATTGTTACATTTTTAAAGATGAAATGAGATGAGATGAAATGTCAGTTCACCTTTGACACGTGATCCACTCCTCAAGAAAGCAAAGGTAATTGTTTAGTTTTTTCTGAGGGCTGCATTTCCGGGTCCCCTAATCTATTGTTTTGGTAATTTGCACTGGCCGGCAGGGTCGCGCGACTTAACCGTTCTACACTTCGTTTCGTCGGGTTTCTTGAAGTTACGAGCACGACGCGTTAACAAGCCTCATTCTCTTGAAGTTAGTTTTTATACTAAATGAAAAAAATTGACATCAAATATACCCATTCAGCAAAACCAAAGTTTTTTATTTATTAAAAAAATTACAGCAAAAGAACATCGGGTGAAAACTTTTACGCCACCTTATATGGGCCATATGCATGGACTCAAGTTAATAAAGAACATTATAATAAAACTTTAACTCACCATTGCATACGCCATACAAAAAGCTTTCCCTCCAATTGTAACTGGTGTCGAATGACCATAACCAATCATTGCCAAGACGACAGTAGCAAAATAAAATGCTCCGGCAAATTTCCATTGTGGGCCAGCTTTATGCGGTTTATTTTCAATTATAACAATTTCCATCATGCGAAAATCTTCCGTGGAAACATTATATTTCTTTACAAAATTGTTTTTAACTGCTTGCAAAAAATCCCAACGCTTAGATTCAAAATCCGATTCCAAACTATCAAATACGGCTGCACCAATTAACAAATAGGTAAATGTGCAAACCACCAAAGAAAGCGTCCGAACATTTTGACGCTTCATGCTGCACTGTGTCACTAAGTCAACAATGTAATCACGATAGGATTCAATAAGCATTCAATAGCTTTGTAATAAGAATCTCAAAATATTATTGTTAATTTTAAGTACATGGAATGGAAACCCGTTTGGTTTTAAATACATTAATTATTATTTTTTTAAATTTTGTTTTGTTTGTATGTGTGTATTTTTAATTCAAGGTTTATTTTGGGTTTTTTTATTTGTTATTGATAAATAACACAAGTAACTAATCAATATGTCCTGATTACAAAGGATGTATTTGATAATTGTCTGGCAGTTTTTAAGAGTCATTATATATCCTTCAAATAGTGCGCAGAATCTGTAAATTGTAATAATATGCTGTTCAATTTAAAAATTTGAATTGTTACATATCTTATTTTTAAATGTGCATTAGGTATAATATTGTTTTAATAATATTTAACACTTTAGTATTTTAGTGATTCTTAGCTTTTAAAACATTATAAAATTAGAATCTAGGAATTTATTTTTCATTGTGAGTAACATTGGATAGCTAAAGTAAGCCTCGTAACAGAAATATACAAACGAAAATTCTGATAGTGCATAGCAAATATTCCTAGAAAATATTGAAGGAATAAGACTATTAAAGTATAAAAGCTTTTAAAATTGTAATTTTTCTTAGAAAACACATTCGAATTAATATGAAAATTTACATTATAAAATTATTTTGTAAAACAAATAATTAACAGTTTTCAACCATTTCACAAAGTTGCCGCATAAAAATAAAAATCCTTTGGGAAATTTAAAAGGACCAAAATATGTCCTTAACTTACAACACATATTTCTACTTCATCGTAACGAGTAATAGTTCGTAAACGTCAAACATCGAAAAGGGTCAGCAAACTTCCTCGAAAAATCCATAAGTTGAAAAAAAATTTGCAAAGAACTTAAAAAAAATTAAAATCCTAAAAAACTTAAACTCAAAAAAAAATTTTTAGCTATACAACAGAACCAAAACTTAAAAAATCATGTCTCCAAATCCCCATTCACCATTGCCACCAGCTACTATGTCATCTGGAGATTTTGGCAATCCCTTGCGTAAATTTAAACTAGTTTTTCTAGGCGAACAGAGTGTTGGAAAAACTTCACTTATTACACGCTTCATGTACGATAGCTTTGATAATACTTATCAGGCTACTATAGGTATAGATTTTCTATCAAAAACTATGTATCTGGAAGATCGTACTGTACGCTTGCAGCTATGGGATACGGCTGGACAAGAACGTTTTCGTTCTTTAATCCCCTCCTACATACGGGACTCAACGGTTGCTGTCGTAGTCTATGATATCACTAATACAAATTCATTTTATCAGACTTCTAAGTGGATTGATGATGTTCGCACAGAAAGAGGTAGTGATGTCATAATTATGTTGGTTGGAAATAAAACAGATTTGGCAGATAAACGTTTAGTTTCTACCGAGGAAGGCGAACGAAAAGCTAAAGAACTTAATGTTATGTTTATAGAGACAAGTGCCAAATCTGGTTACAATGTCAAGCTATTGTTTCGACGTGTAGCGGCTGCTCTGCCAGGTATGGACTCTTCAGCCGATAGCAAGCCATCTGAAGCCATGCAAGATATACAATTGGGTCAACAAAATGAACAAAAAGATCCCGAAGGTGGTTGTGCCTGTTAAATCTTTAAAATATTTTTATGCTATATACAAACATAAAAAAACTAAATGGAATTAATTTGTTTTCTTTTCAATATTTGCTGTGATGAAGAAATATTTATTAAAAAATTGGATATTAAGCTTATGTAAAATTTATCTTGGGACTATAGTGATTGATATTGATTCAGAAATATTTCTGGAAAATAGTTTTTTTTATTGCATCACCGTGCTTATTTAAAATAAAAAAATATATTAACAATTTGTGGAAATAAAAATTAATTAAAACATACAATATAAATTCCCGTAGATGTTAAAACAGTTTCAAAAAAAATAAAAAAAGAAATAGAATTTTTAGTTGTTTTTAAAGCTTAAAATGCATTATAGAAGCACGCACGATAGCATGCATTAATTTTTAAATTTAATTTTATTTAAAAATCAAAATAAAATAAATAGCAAATTTAAATAAAACTTCCATACATTGTTTATTGTTTTGCGTGAGGAAAAAGTAATGTGTTTTTTAAATTTCAGTCCTTTTATTTTTTACTTTAAGTAAACTTGTAGTCCTGTCAATTAAGGTGTACCCTTGCATTAACTCCCAACAAGTTGAAAATTTTGCATGAGGGTTAGGTACACCATTATAATAAAATTGTAAAGTCACCATAGACTTCATGTGTGCAAAAAAATTTTAATCAAGATAAAAGTTCACAAAAATAGATCTTTTGTATTTTTCAGCGAAACGGAAATATCTCAGACGAATTGTAGATAATACACAGAAACAAATTTTTGCGCCACAGAAACAAATTTTTGAAATATTGTCAATTAAAACATTTAATACACTTGATTAAAAGTTTAATTCACCTGATTAAATATTTAATTAAAACTGATTTTATTTTTGATTATTTCTTTTACTGGCGCAAAAATTTTTTTCTGTGTACAATTATGTTTCTACAAAAACTGTCCTAAAACTTTTTTCATAATATTAACCATCTTTGAAAAAAAGCGATTCTAAAAATTTACTTTACTTGTATACCATTTGTGTGGTTGATTTTGCCCCTAAGACTGGCTTTGTATTCCTTCTTTAAATAAAATAAAAATTAAAAAATGCAAAAACGTTATGTATTTCTAACGTTTTATTAAGTCTGTTATTTATAACTCCCATACATACTTTTCCTATCGAATTCTTGAAAGAAATTCCATGATAATTTTAACTTACGTTTTTATTCCCTTTTTTAAATATTAGAAAAATTATACAGTAATTTTGACTTAGCTGCATAATCTCCTTTGCACGTCTTTTTGTGCAGGTAAATCAAAAATGCAGCTATCTTAAATGTATTTAGCTGCCTTAACGTGCAGGTACGCAATTGTGGGTACCTGTTTTAAAGTGCAGCTAAAGTAAAGTGTTTGAAAGAGGAGTAACAACGTTTTTATTAATAAATTGATAATAACAATGACATTCAAACAACCTGTAGTAATTTGTTATGCATTTTTATAAAGAACGAGATAGCCAAATTGGTAAAAATAAAGTGGGGAACAGAATAGTCGCTGTAGTACAACGTTAAGAATAGCGCTGCAAGCTGTCAAAAGTTGAAAGCGTCAGTTTCAAAGTAGTGTCAACAGAATACGTAGTTGCAGTAGTCGTTGCCGTTGAAGCGCAAAATTCGAAATTTTGAACTTTGTTGCGCAACAGAGCATTCGATTTGTCAGCTTCAAATACATACTACAACTACAACTATAATCGTGGCAAAACCACAACTACTACAACTACTACTATAATCGCTGTAACCACAACCCATATGCATAAATGTAGGTACAAGCAAACAAAATAAATGAATTATAAAGATACTATCTTGACTTGTTTGCGATTTTTTGTTTTTATAAGTGCCGTTTCACACACGTCAAGTTTGACTTGTCAAGTCTTGAGTTTTAAGGAGAGGGGAGAAGAAATGGGATTCTCTTTTTCCTTCTCTCCTAACAGCTCAAGACTTGACGAATCAAACTTGACGTGTGTGAACCGGCACAAACAGCTAAATTTGGATATTTATGTGAAAAAGTGGCCACCATATTTTTTCATGTGTGCAGCTAACTTTGATGTTTAATATGAAAATTCAAAATGCCCAAAAATATGAAAAATGTGCAAATATACAAAATGCACGTAAACAAGGATTTTGAAGAATTATTTCAGAAAATATGTATTTTGGGCAGTTAAGTCAAAGTGCAGCTAACTTGAATTTTTTGTATGAAAATAATTTTAAAATGCCAAAATTTTTGGGCACTTATCTTAAATGTACAGGTAAAGAAAGTGCACTTAAAAAAAGAATTTGTATGGGATTATAAAGAATAATGCCAAAAATGATCAATTTTGTGCAGTTAAGTCAAAAGTGCACGTAAATAAAAGGCAGTTAAGTCAAAATTACTGTAATGTTAATAAACTATTCATCCAACTTTGCCCTATCGAATATAATATTTTAAGATTTCGCCATTTCGTCTATAAGTATATGTATGTATTTCAGTCGCATTTTTAAAAATTGTTTAAGAGACACGATCTTTACCTGGAGCCTTATTATATTTTGCTTTGGCTAATAAACATTTTATTTCTGCACAGTGGCTGAAAATTTTATTTCATTGGCCAAAAGTCTAATTTCAATTTTCAAAATTTCAAAAATTTGAATTTTTGTTTAATAGTAAACATATTAAAACTAAGGTAGCAAAAAAATTAGGTCAAAATATTGGTAATTGTGGTTGTGCCATCTTGTTGTTAAACATTACTTTTTTTTTAATTTAGAAAATAAGCGATTTTTTTTTACATTTAATTCGAAAGAAATTACATTGCTCAAAAACTATCAGCGATAATGGCCTGCTAGCTTTTTTGCTAGGTTGGTAGTCTTTTTATCTTTAAAAAAGTAATATGTGCGACTATTTTCTCATGTTGTTAAACACTCCTTTTTTTAATTCAGAAAAAAAGCTAGCTTTTTTGCTAGGTTGGTAGTCTTGTTATCTTTAAAAAAGTAATATGTGCGACTATTTTCTAAACTATTATATTTTTGTCAAATTTCAGCTTTAGTAGAATAGAACTTTTGCTGACCAAAAGGGACCAAGAAGGTAAAACCACTGATAGAAAGGTGAAAGTGTTTTCTTTAACCCTGTATATACTTTTGGACCCGCTTGGACCCGCCTGTTTAACACTTTTAATTTTAATGAAATTACTCTAAAAATTTTTGTTTTTGTTTTGCGAATATATGTTGTGCAACCTCCTCCATTTTCGAAATAACAGTATATCTCGAAAACAAGAGCTAACCTAAAAAAACGGTGGGCACCATTGGATTCAGCGTACCCGAATTATGCTAAAACGCCATGTGCCCGGCTTGTCTAAAAAAGTGTCAGTTTCGAGCACAGTGTAATCCTAGAAGTACTTGCGTGCAATGAAGAAATTGACTCTAGAAAATTTAGAGATTTTGCTAAGGAAACTGCAAAATTTTTTTTTTTTTTCCTGCAACTGCAAAAATATATACAACCAAGTACCCATGGAGAAATATGTCTGCTACAGTTCACAAAATCCTTTTTCATGGAAAAGATGTCATTAAATATCAGTTGGTGCCACTTGGATATTTATCGGAGGAAGCTCAGGAAAAAAGGAATAAGGATTACAAATTTTTTAGAGAGCACAACACTAGAAAAATTTCACGAAATTCCACTAATGAAGATCTATTTAAAATATTATTGGCAACGTCAGATTCGTTCATCTCTAGTATTCGAAATCAATGGAAAGTGGAACATCGGGATTTAGATGAAGAAGTCAAAACACTGCTTAAGAACAGAAATAACACAGAACAGAATATGGAATATTTGCAATCAATCTTTCAATTAAATGAACAATAATTATAATTCATTAGATCTAAGACAGACATTGTATTAGTTGAAAATAATGATAAACAGAAACTCACATTGTTACAAAAGCTATTAAAATCTATTGCTGCTTTTATTTTTAAAAGGTTTTTTTTTATCCACATGTGTATGAAATGTTTTAATAAATAAGAAATATTCAAAAAATAAACACCTATATTTTCGTATCAAAATTTAAAAAAAAAAAAATCAGAACTCAGCGGATTTATTTTGCTAATATTAACAAATTTTACAGCAAAAAATAATAGATTCCTCAGTAGTAATAGCAAGATTTAAGATAATATTTCTAAAGTTTTTTTTAAGTGTAAACAAATCTGAAAACAAAAAATTGTTAATTTTTCAGTAATAATAGCAAAATTTCCAGTTGATTTTACTATTTGTTTTTTAATGTTAAAATTTTTTTTATAGTGTAAACATTTAATTTTTTTGAGTGTCCCATTATTACAAAAAATTTTAAGCTTCGTTCACAATCAGAGAAACAATTTCGTTTTTTCTTCTATCTTTTTTCTTCCCAAAGTATTTCATATATTTTTCTTTCATTTTTAGAACAAAAATGTAACTAAATATTTTTTTTAAAATGTAAGTTGAGTCAACTAGAACTTCAGCAACAATTTGTATGAAATTGTTTCTGACCTTTAAAATAATTTTATTTAGTTTTTAATGAAAATTTCAACAAAATGTTGTAAAAAATAATAATAAATGCATAATATTGTTGTGGCTAAAATTTGCAAACGGTTTCTTAATGCAAAATGTGTGTGGTTGCAAAATAAATTGTTGCTCTATTATGAACACCAAGTGAAAATGTTTTTTTGATTGTGAACGAAGCTTTAATGATTATTTTTTAAATGACATTTTTAAATAATTAAAAAAAAATAAAAAAACCATATTTCACGCTAAAATTAAAAAATCTAAAGTTCCACTTTGCCCTTAAATTCCCCAATAACAACTCAACCGATTTTAAATAAAAGTGGAGAAAAGTTTAAGAATCTATATGTCGATTAAAAAAAAATTCACTAAAATATCTCCTTCGGTTCAAAAGTTATAGTTTTTTGGCCAATGAAAAACGATTTTCAGCCACTGAGTGCCGGTAAAATTGGACTCTCAACAAAGTAATCATAATAAATAATTGTGGCATATTTGAATATCATTTAAAATTTGTTGTGGATTTAACAAACAACAGAAATGAAGTTCCAGGGACTGAAAAAACGAATATTTTTCAAATTTAAACTAAAAAAAATCAAACTAAAAGAAAAGTGCTAGCGCATAAGTAATACACCAAGGTAATCTTTATTGCTGGACTGCCTTTAGATGCATTAACTTTTTTTTAAAACTGGGAATTAAGCACGAATAACAAAATCTTTTGAAATTAAAATTTTGTATTCCCAAAAATTGAAATTACTTTTTGATAATAAACAGGCAAGTGCACGGCCTAAAAAAACACTTAATTGACAACATCTTTTGTAAGTTGTTGTTGTTTTTATTTTGTTTTTCTTAACCTACTTACAACTACAATTAATGTTGAGAGAGTTTCAACCATGGTCCAATTAGTAGGTCTGCTTGAAACGCCTGCTGATTTTATGCAGAGTTGTGTTTTTTACGTGCAATTGTTTTTGTAGCAATTGTTTTTGACATTTCCATCATTTTTTACACAAACAATTGCCTTTGTTCTTGACATCTTTATCATTTTTTACACAAACAAAATGCGTGTTGTTTTTTCTATTGTTGGATTGTTGTAGTTGCGCGCAGACCTACTAATTGGGCCATGGTTTCAACTAATTGTGGTGGGGAATGTAAGATGAGATAAACCCACTGTTTATTGTTGATGTGTTTTGTTTAAACTTTGATATTATTAAAAGTAGAACTGTTGCTATAAGTCTTAAACGTTTAACAGTTTTATTTGGTTTAATATCTTTAGTTTTTCTAAAATCTTTATGGATGAAGTTTCCTGATGATCTGGCCTAAGCAACCAGTGAAATGCGCATAGGAATAGCTTATCCCATCAACAATAAATTTCAAGTGTTTTTATCAATAATAAAAACTGGGAATTAAGCACGAATAACAAAATCTTTTGAAACTTTTTTTTAAGTTTCATTAAAAGATTATACTTTAACTATTATTTTCTGGACACATAAGCATGATGTGTTTTTGTTAAGTACTGTGGTGCTGGGTATCATATGGTCGGGCTTGACCGACTATACTTTCTTACTTGTTATTTATTCATCAGAAATATAAGTTTTTTAAGTGTATTTCTTTATGTTATTGGTGCTGCATATGAGGAGGTCCATAACAAAACGCAACAATTCCACTTCTGAAGTTTAATGTTTTTTACTGAATAATACATATTGTACACAGCGTTGCCGTTTTGGTTACTTTTAACCAAAATTGGTTACTTTTTTTTCTAATATGTACTTTTTTCCATTTTGGTTTCTTGTTTCAATACAAAAAAAACCAATTTTTTGTTTTTGAACAAGAACTACCCGCTCCGCTTTTTTGAACTTTAAAATTTTGTGTATGGGTGATCCATAAAATCGTGTTTGTGCATCTAAAACCAATACTTTTTTCATCTACGAATTAATTATTTTTTAGAATCTTAAACTTAAACAAACTATCAACTTAATCATACAAGGTAGTATATACTTTGGAGGGTAGATGGCCATTATTTGCTGTTTTTAATGCTTCATAGGTCTAACTGAAACACTTTTCTAGATAAACTATAAGGTCAAAGGCCCTTCCGATCCCATCCCGTTTAATATGATTATCAGAGGTGTTTTGGAAATCGAAATATTTGTATAATATTCTTCATAAAATTTTTTACCATATAAATCTTATTTAAAAACGACGTTTAAAATTCTTGCGTTTTCTATTTCCAGAACTTTGGGCAAAAGCATCTATATATAAAAGATCTACCACACAATTTAGCTCAATTTTGCACTATGATACCATAACACACAGCAGTACTTAAAAATTTTACTTATAAGAGCTCTTTATAAAAAATGTTGAAAGCTCTAGCTCAAAATGTTCTTAAAATTTACGAAAATAAGTCCTACAAGATAAAAACTATTACTATTTCTTATTTAGACAGACAATTTTTAAACTGAATTGCGAATAAAATAGTACTTTTCATACAAAACAATTTTGGTTACTTTTTTCGCTTTTGGTTACTTTATTTTTACATTTTGGTTATAAATTTTTTTTGGTCGTGGCAACGCTGATTGAACATACTAAAATCCTTTTATAGTCAAGGTATATTTATAGCAGGTAGCCGCGAGATTACAACAATTGTACAATAAAACAAACAACAGGGCTTTTTATTGTTGTTATGTGGTACGAACTGTCAAAAGGCAAAGAGGTTGATAAGAGACAAAAAAGACAAAAGATAGAGACAAAAAACTTGTTTACATGTTTACTATACAACATTTGACAGTTCGTACCACAAAACAAGCAAATAAAAAATAATCAGCTGGCTTTCCGAGACTACCTGCTATAAATATACCTTGCTACAGTGTTGTATAGTTTTGACACAAGGTATATTTACACAAGGTAAACTCGTTGGCCCATATGTTTGTCAGCTGTTTACCCCTAGTTGGAGCCAAAACGTCAAATTGCGTGTATATGAGCCAAAATTTGTACATGTGTGAGTTAAATTGTTTTTGTTTTATATGAAGACAATTTTGACAATTTGGCTCCATTTATAGAGCAGCATGTCTACACTCCCAAATGAGTCTACCTTGTGTAAATATACCTTGGTTTTGACACAACGTTAAAGTATTTTACAGTGTTGTATCCGTTTTTAAAATAAGACCACCTTGTATGAATTCGCCTTGGTCATTGTTTTTACGAATTTATTTAATTTGAATAGGTTAAAAACGCAACAATTTCCCATACATCGTACTGGCTTAAATTAATTTTTTTTGTTCACATATCCCAAAATTTTAAAAGTGGAATTGTTCCGTTTTGTTATGGAGCTCCTCATATTGAATCAAAAGCTTAAAATATTTACCACCAATTTCAGTTAAAACTAACTATCACTTTAACTTCCAGTTAACAATCAGCCCAATTATGAATAAAAATTCCCCGGGAGTTTTCTCCCTTCTCCCATTTTTCCCATTTTAATTCAATTGTAAAAATGGGAAAAGGGAAAAAACTCCCGGGGAATTTTTATTCATAATCAGGCTGAATATGTTTTTGACAGTTATAACTGATGTTTAATTATAACTGAACTTGGTGAAATTGGCCGTTAATAATTTTAATAATTTAATCAATGTTCTGCTTTTCCAAATTTTAAAGCTGTAGTGCGATTCACTAACTTATTTAACGATAATCGTATCGTTAAAATAAATATTACGAAAATTCAGTAAAATTGTTAAAGATATTTGCTGTCCATTGAGGTCAGCTGTTAATTTAATTTTTTCGTTATATTATCGACAATAATTTACAACATTTACGACAATAATTTCCACTTCGTTGTTTCCTTAAAAATTTTAATTAAATATGCCAGCAGTTTGTTTAATTGCTTTGAATCCTTCATTTTTCAAAAAAACTTTTATCAAGCTTGATACGAATTGGTTTACTAAAGTTACCCTCCACTGCATACATTTAATATATGGCATTATCAATTACTGCCTATTTCACGATGTTACTCGAACGTTTACGTTCGCACAAATAACATATAAAACAAAAACAAATTTTTGGATTTTAATTAACTTAATTTTCTTTCTCAATGGCATACATTTCTCTAATTTCACAATAGTCTCAGGGATAAATCAATTAATTGAAGACAAGAACATTATCTGAGCTACCCAAAATTGTTATTTATTTTAAATCTCTTTGATTTTCGTTTTAGTTTTATCACTTTTTACTTTGATTAAAAAAATTTGTTTGCTTTTTAAGCTAGAAATTTAACACGTGTTGAAAAAAACATAAACAACATTTGACAGTTCGTATCACAAAACAAATAAATAATAATCAGCAGGCTTTCCGATACTACCTGCTATAAATAAACCTTGGGCATTTAATAGGTGACAGATTATCGAGTACTTTCACGATTCGAAAGCAATTTTATTTCTAATTCTTTCAGTCGATACAAAACGAATCGAAATTATTTTTTAAGTATTGTGAAACACAAATTAATGCTTTACAACACTGAAAAAATAATTCTGATTCGTTCAATATTGACTGAAATAATTAGTTATTAAATTGCTTTCAAATCGAGAAAGCACTTGATCACGGCTGCCAGAATCAGGCCCAGGCGAATTGCGTGTTTTTGTTGTAGCGATAGTATTCAATTTGCATTAGTATTGATATAAAAAAATTATTACTAATATATGTCTGTATAAAACATACAAAATCTATTAAGTTTAAATTTACATAATTTATCATATTCCGAGCCCTTGCATTATGTCAACATTTTATGTATACATAAACATGTTTAAACGATAACGATGGCAACACACAAGATAAAAAAAGGAAATAGAGAAAAACAGCGTCAAACGAAGATACTTTTTTTTTACAAATTTTATGTATTCAACCTTAAATTTTTTTCTAAAAACACACAATTATCATTAATATAAATAAAACTGTATAAATTAATATATAAAAGAAAAAAGAAATTGATGTTTCCATAAAAAAGGGAATAAGAAAAACAAAAGAATCTCAACAAACGTCATCATCAGCATTTGGAAAGCCGTTGCAACATTGTTGAAGGAAAAAGTAAAAAAACAAAAGTGTTTGCTAGTGGCGCTGAGGGTATGTTATGATGCGTTGATAAGTATTTCAGAAGAAATATTTAAAAATTATTGGGTTAAAAAATAACATTAACTTTCTTTGCCATGGAGTGGACACGAGAAAAGACTTTGGCATTGATTCAGGAGTATCGCAAAAGACGCGGACTTTGGGATATGACCCACGAGGATTATCGTAAAAAAGATGTAAAACAAAAATTGCTTGTGGAAGTGTCAGAAACGTTGGGGGGGAATATACCCATTATGGAAATTGAAAAGAAATTTCATACCTTGCGTACACAATATCACCGTGAAATAAATCGCATGAAAAGAAAGGAACCATACAATTCAAAATGGTTTGGTTTCAAATATTTACAATTTTTAAGTTCACCGAAAGCTTGTCGCTCCAATAAAGGACGCATTAAGGCCGAAATAACGGAAGAGGGTACAGTAACCACAAAGTATATTATACGAGAAGCTATACAACCTGGCAATGACGCTAGCTTGGGTTCCGGTAATGAAAACGAAGAGTTTCTTACGTTACCCCGAAGATCTACAACTATTTCATATGAAGCGGTGCCAGCTAGCACGGCTACATCGACCACTTCTAGTCGTTCACATGAATTGGAAAAGTTAATAGAGGAGACAACGAAGGATGTAGAAGAAATAGAAGATGCTAAGCCAAAAATGACTATTAAAGAGATCAGTGTGCCAATGGATCACCATCATCAGCAACAACATCATCCCGACACATATTCGGGTAGTGGAGAACTGCAAATAAGTAATGTGGAAAGTGAACATCAAGAACTACATCATATAGAGGATGTAGAGGGCAATATAGATACCATGGGTATGCAACATCAAGTTACTTCAGATGAAGAACTTAATTATCAGACAACAGCCTCAAGTCATGGTGTTTCCTCCGCAGTTTCTAACGCAAATGCTGGTCATACGCAATCAACAACAACAGTGCACACTATACCGACACGCATAATAAAGATCCAAAGAAGAGATACCCATCACGACAACAGTGACTACTATGAACAACAGCATCATACGCAACAACAGCATCACCACCATCATCATCAACATTTGCAGCAGCAGCATCACTTACAAACAGTGTCACCATCTGGTGGATCTAATGCAACAACTACAACCAAACGTATTTATTACGATCCCTCAACACATCATACCACCACTATATTGACCGCAACTCCATCGCAGCAGCAACAAGGAATTTCTTTACTAAATGCCTCATCCCCATCCTTAAACACATCTCCAACAAATTCTAAAATTCATCTGCGTAATAGCTTAGCAGCAGCTGCTGCCTCGTCTGGAGTTCACTCTTCTAATAATCCATTGAACCAAACCGCTCTAAATTCATCTTCCTCAGTAACATCTGGTTTGCGCGATGAGTTTACCACTTACGGAGAATATGTTGCCAATGAGATGCGTGAAATAAATAGCCGTGAAATATTGTTAACATTAAAGCATAAAATTAATACAGCTCTCTTTGAGGCCAATATGCAAGAGTTACAAAAATAAATTCATATAAAATATAAAGGATCGACGTAATTATACATATGTATGTCTAAGGTAGAAATATTGAAGTTTTTTCTTTTTAATATTTGTTTTTAAGTTTTACTTTCTACACGGCTCCTAAAAAGAGTTTATTTATAGTAATAAAGTCTTTTTTTCTGTAATCGGAAAAATAGTTTTATTTTCTGTGGAGTTATTTGGTATTTCGATTTAAAAATTTGTATATCTTATACAGTAAATCTGGAAATACGCGATATCGGATAGATTATTTTTTTTTTGAAATTTAATTTCAAAATTTTTTGGTAGAAAAATTTACTGAGTTCGAGGTCACTCTTTTTGTGGAAATTATTGTATTGTTGGTCATAGTTTATCTACCTTATGGTCAATTTAATTATTGTAAAGATATAGTGCTCAGTTAATATGCTTCTAAATATAGGAATACATATTATAATTATGGGAGATTTAACTTCAATACCTTTTTACTAGCGGCACGCTGGTTTGGGAAGATTGTCAACAATTGTCTAAGTCACATGTACGTTATAGTTTACCTACGTATTTTTCTCCTGTGGCAAACCATATCACATTGATTTTTTTCAGGGTTCAAAAACTGTCGAAACTGTCGAACAAAAAACGAAAGTAAGTCTAAAACTTTTAGATTTGTGTTGGTTTGACAGCGACTGTTTAGAGTTAATGAATCAGAAGTAAAAGCAACAGTTTGTTTGGCCAATGACAAATGACTGTAGTTTTTTAAACGCTGATTTTTTTACCTTATATCTGACAACCTTTTGGTGGATAACAAATTTAAATTTCCATGCCTTTATTCGTACCATGTGGCTATGTTCCTCTCATGTAATTTATGTGTTGATATTATTCGGGTTGCTTTTTTCTACAGGACTGAATAACATTATCTTTCAGGCGTTTTAATTGTGATTGATGATAACGTGCCTTGACGTAGAGCTGTTAGAAACAATAATGATAATTGGATGAATGATGCTGCTACACTTTTTGCAAAGAGATATAGCGATCTGGCCTACAGGGAGAATAGTACTGTTGATAATTTTACTATGTATTGTAGATATACATACATATAAATAAATTGAAGTCTTTTCGAAGGATTCGTAGTAAATTTTCTATGAAATTTTTTTGACTGAGATCAGTTTATTGTGACGTAGAATTAAATCTATTGAGTTTCAAATTACTGCACAATTCTCTGATTGTTTGAATGAATTTTCCCGCTTGCCTCGTATTGTTAACGACAGCTTGTATTTCAAATACTTTGGACGTGTTTTCATTTACTAATGTCTATGAGGAGCAGGTTAATAATGAATTTTGGGAAGTGGATCTCATGCATTGGGTCAATTTAAAATCCATATTAGATTTATAAAGTAGTTCCATCGGATATTTACTTTTAATATCAATAAAGTAATAACATCTGTCGTCCCTAGGGTTTGGAAAGTTTGTAGGATAGTGTCTATTCCTAAAAATAAGAATCTTATTGGTAGTTCTGACTTAAGACCTCTAAACATTTTGTCAATGTGCTCGAACGTTTTAGAGATTCTAATCAGGGAACAAATGATGTCTCATTTTAGTTACAGTGGGTTGATAAATCGTCTTCAATCGGAATTAAGGAAAGGCCATTCTACGCCTGGGGGCCCAGTGGTTCAGGATATATGGCATTTAGATTTTCCTATATATTATTTCCATACAAATATCAACAAAATGTTTTTCATTTTCGATATTATGATTTTTTATTGTGACTTGAAAAGTTACCAAGACATTTATCGTAATGTCTTATGTGTACAATGACATTCGGAATAGATCTTAATGTATATTTTATATGGCTAGAGGGTGTAAAATAGGGCAAAACGGGTAAAAGGTCCCCCTCTCAATGTCTTCTTAACTTGGAAGGCAAATAGTGTAACATCTGGAATGAACTTTAGCCTATAATTTTTATAATTTAGGGCGTGAAATAGGGCAAGAGGGGTAAACGATCCCCTACCTATATCTTCTGAACTAATCAACCGGTTTTCTTGATATTTGGTGTGCAGAGACTGTAATATCTAAAGGAACTTTAAGATATACATTTTTTTGGAATTCCAACAATAAGGGCGTTAAATAGGGCAAAAGGGGTAAAAGCTTCCTCTACTTATGTCTTCTTAATTAATTATCCTGATAGTTTCAAGTCTTGAAACTACAAAAGGCTATACATTTTAAAATTTACGGCGTAAAATAAAGAAAAAAGGGTAAAAGCACCCCTCCTATACCTTCTTAATTAATTAATCGATTATTTGGAAAAGTTTATGTATTTTTTTTAAATTTTTTTCTCCGGTTATTCAACTTTGGCTATGCAATGGTACACGATTGGTTGTTAAAAATTGATGAAAAACGTTATTGAAGCTACCATTTTGAATGGTAAATTCCGAGACGACAGGTTGCGCTGCCACGAACTCCGATGATTGCCAGAGACGTCCCAATTGCATTCAAACGCGTTTGCATATGCAATGACAATCAATAAGTCGCAAGGCTAAACGATGTCTGTTTGCGGCTTAGATTTGGACACACCATGTTTTTTACACGGACAATTATACGTGGCATGTTCTCGCGTCAGCAAGCCATCGAGCTTATTTGTGTTGGCTAAAGACGGGCTGACAAAAAATATCGTACACGCAATTGCTCTTCGTAATAAAAATTGATTATCTTTGTTTAATTTTCATACTACATGTTAAAAAATACATCACTTTTTTATGTTTAACTTTTAAATATGTAACGAACAGAAATTAATAAATAAATAGCTATCGTTTTTTTCATCGCCGATCAAGGTATAAAGCGCTTATTTCTTTCGCTAGAAATAAGTTATATGGCAAAACGTTTGCTTGACAGCTAGTTTTGTATACAAACTTGGTACTGGCGGCACAAATCTGTTTTCAACTAAACCTAGTTTAACTGAGATGTCAAAAACCCACTTAAAATTTTTTAATTTTGAGCAAATTTTTATCGAAAGGTTCCGAAATTTTTTGTGGATATTTGTGTTTATCAGAGGTGTTCTGGAAATTGAAAACGCAAAACGCATGAATTTGAAACGTCGTTTTTAAAAAGATTTCTGTAATAAGAGAATTTTATGACGAATACTATACAAATATTTCACTATTAAACAGAATTTTATAACAAAAATTATAAAAATTCGATTAAAAGTGTATTAAAAACAACTTCCAAATTCTAGCGATTTGCGTTTTCGATTTTCAGAACACCTCTGTATGCAATACATAAAAATCGATTTTTAATTTTTGGATAGATAGGGTCTTTTGCATTTTAGGTGACGATATACAGGTATATATTTGGATTTAATTAATTGCATTATCCACTTATACTAGTGCAAAATTCTAGTAAACGTTTTAAAAAATTTTGTTCCATTAGCTCCATATGAAGAGAACAAGAACAACCTAGTCAATAGTTATAAGGTCAGTAGTAAATTTTCCATGACAGGCATATCGCCGCGCCGAAGTTATCTTGACGTATATCACAAAAATTTTTAATGGGAAATTGAATCCACAATATAAAACGTCTGCAAGGGAAAATGAATTTAAAACATCAACTATGAGAAAACAAGTCAGAAAAGTAGTTCAATAAGAGAAAGAGAGATGGGGATTGTTCAGATCGATAGATCTGTTAATTTACCACAGGAAAAACAAACTTATCGTACTTTATTGATTTTATGATGTACATACAAACTTCAAGACAACTTCGTCAAGACGATAGATTAAAAGTCTATAGCACAAAGCATTGTGTGGTCTACAGTTGATCAGTAATACTAGTTAAAAAGTCGGACTTTTGACATTTTCTACATTTTTTTTTTTTAATTACATACTTAATATATACGTGCATATATTTGAATGATTTTAAGATTAAAAATGGCAATTGCCAATACATACTTAATTTTTATCTCTTATTTTTTATTAAATTACTTGGACTACTTAAACGCGGAATTGGCGCAAGTTTATTGTCGATGCCATAAAATTCCCCATTTAGTGTTTTGCGTCGAACCAACCGAGTTCTAGAATTTTAAAACTTTATTTTTAGCCATTGATTTGTACTCAACTTACTCTATCAAATTTTTAAAATCAGCATATAAGCGAATACGTATGTAATTTTCAGGAACATTGTCCAAAAAACTATTCCAACGACAGGTCAAAAAATCGTTGGATTTTAGCGATAGTTCATTGTTCAAATGTTTAAATTGATCTCTAAATAATGGAAGCACATTGCATTCCTTTTGTTCGTAAGACACTTTATGTTCTGCATTCGTTTTTTTTACAGATTTAACCGTGTTATAACTACTTTTGCAAAAATTGTTCATGTAGTCGAATTCGAAAAATTTAGGCAAATTCAGATTTTTTTTCAATCCACTTAAAATTTAATATTTGAAAAAATGTCTATCCAATAAATATTACAAATTTAGCACTATGCTACAAAATTTTATAAAAAAATATGAAATTAAACAAGAACTAAAGTGCCGGTTCACACACGTCAAGTTTAACTCGTCAGTCTTGAGCTTTAAGTAAAGCAGGGAAAAGAGAATGCCATTTCTTTTCCCCTTGACCTTGACTAGATCTGGGGCCTAATTCTGGCAGTCGTGATCGAGTACTTTCTCGATTCGAAAGCAATTTTATTTCAGTTGATACTGAACGAATCGAAATTATTTTTTCAGTATTGTGAAACTCAAATTAATGGTTTGCAACACTGAAAAAATAATTCCGATTCGTTCAGTATTGACTTAAACAATTAGATTTTGAATTGCTTTCGAATCGAGAAAGTACTCGATCACGAATGCCAGAATTAGGCCCCTGAGTAAGAAATCCATTTGAATCCACCTGAAAAATTAATTCGCCTTGCTGGGGACGTAACGATACGCCTTTTTGCCGATACGATATCGAAACCGATACTCAAACTAAAATATCGTCGTTATCGATACCGATACGAACATTGAGTTCAAGTTATAATTAACAAAACTCAAGTAGAGTTTTTTTTTATTACACAATACATATTACAGTGTAAGAAGTTATTTATATTGAACATTTAATATGATTAAAAAATATAACATTTTTTTTTTTATAAAAATAACAGCGTTAGAATTTTATTATTAACATTTAAATTACCATTAATAAGATTTTTTGTTTATAAAACAAAGTATTCTCAACTTTTACGGATATAGACTTTTTCGCAAGTCCGTTTGAACCAGACCTGCAGTACAAAATAGATGCGAGAAAACTAATTTGAAAACTTAGGAATTTCTGCCCTTGTTTAAAGTTTGGGTATAAAATGTCATTGCGGCTATAAGCAAGTGGATCTGGGTTTCGAGAATTATTCGAAGACCTAATAAGCTCTTTCTTCTTTAGCAGAATCACAGCAAATGATGCAAAGAGACTCAACCTCCTCGAATTCTCTTATAACTTTTTTACAAACCCTCTAAAGGCCAGTTCTTTTAGGCTTATCAGAACTTGTACCACCTGTAGGGGTATTTTCAACACTTTTGCTATGCAGACATGTTAAGTAGCTCAATAACACGTTTTTTTGATATAACTAAAGTCGATTGTCTTTGAAATATTCGAGCATTAAATCGAGGGTCAAGAATTGTAGATAAACAATAGGTTTCATTATTTTCTTAGCTGCTATGCAAAAAATAAGCATAGAAAATTAAAGTGTTTGTTCAAATATACTCAAAAAAATATAAAAAGTACCGACAGCAAAGTATCGAAGGTACCGATATATCGGAAAATCTGAAGTATCGCCGATATATCGGTATTCTATTCGTTACTCCCTAATTTAAGCTAACCTTTTATTTTAATAAATCTCTTTTCTTATTTTAGCACATATTTGACTTTATCAGCACTTCTAAGCTGCTAGAAAGTTGTCAAAAAATATAAAAAAAAAATCGGAAAACCCTACTAGATTTATAAAACAGGAAAGGAAATTAAAAAATATATACTGTAATAGTTTACAGTGTAATATTTTTACACTATGCAACAAGAAAATTTAAAAAGTAGTTAAACTATATTGTTTTTGATGCTTTATGGTCCCCTAAATGAAAAAATTTCGATTGTTATTTCTCTGGAAGAAGAAGCAAATATATATTAATTTTGTTGTATAAGAGCTTCAGCGGGGTACTGCGTATTTCGATTCGAAAGAAATCATTTACGAATTCGAAAATTTGTTACTGTGTATTACGATTTTCGTAATGATTTCTTTCGAATCGAAATACGCAGTAACCCCCCAGGGTAGACAATCACCCCTATTATGAAAGTCAACGTCGACACGAGACAATAATCGATTACTATACAGTCACTTGATATTTTCTAATGCGCTTTTAAGACAGGAAATTTTGCGACATTAAGCGATGAACATGCCATTAATAAAATCTGTTAAATTTAACTTACCTGGATTAACAAGCTATGTATGCAATTTTCTCCTTACTTCCTCCTGTTTCTTGTTTTAAAAATGTACATAGCCTATGAGATCTTTTAGATGCAGATCTTAATATATATATATATATTCCTCTAACTTCCACTGGAGCATAGGGCGTCCAGATCTTAATATGTATATATGTTTTCCCTCTATCGCCCTCCTGGTCCTAGTTTTAAAAAAGACATACCCTGTAGCCTCTCTGTGGGTGCACAGAATAAGTGTACCAAATTTCATCGCGATCGGGTAAGTTGTTTGGCCGCGCATAAATTACATATCATACATACATGTATTAATTTTTATATATTATGTGCTGTTTTCACAACACAAAAAACTGAATGCTTTTCATATAAATTTTAATACTCGTTCAATCACTATTATTGTGAAAACAGCACACTAAAACCCTTTATAAAAAAGTTGAAATCCAATAATCATAAATTTTAATAAAACTGTTTTACTGAAATTACATATTTTAGGTCCATAAAAATACAACTCTACATAAATTATTCTAATTCGCCTGAAATATTGCCATACCAAACTAATTTAATGCAGTGGCAAAACAACCGTGCAAGTTATGTGAATGTGGTGTAAAATATAGTTCGATAATTATCATAAATTCGCATAAAAGTATTGTTAAAAAAATTGAAATTTTTCCATACAACTGTAATTTATAGTACGTAGATCAATGAACAACTGGAGTTTGCTTGATAAAAAGTGATGTAGTGTATCTAATTGAAAATGAAATTTTTTTTTTTCGTGGAGCATATGCATAATTAAGAAAAAAGTTTACCCAATTAAGCAACTGTGTGAATTTGTACGATACTAGCGAAAAAATTTAGTCACTTTTTATTCATACGGCAGTAAACACTATATTAAAGTACACGCGTTTCCGCATATTAAATTGAGGTTAAGTTAATAATGATAATACATACATATAATAAAGTATTTGCGATCTTCTAAATTAATATTGTAAAAGTGTGTTAATTACGATTTAGCAAGCACACTAAAGTTGCTAAGCAGTTACATAATCATTATTAAATAAAATAGTGTCAGTATAAAAAACAAATTCTGCAATTAAGCCAGAATTTACTTTAAAAAAGCCGAAACCCGTGTTATAGTTTTTTTTGACGTTGTATTGTTCTTAACACACACGGTTGCTTAAAAGTTATTAGATTATCTAGTACTATATGCTACGACTCTGCGTCTGACCATTTCTGGGTTTTTTTTTTTTGTGAATTGTCGCTCGTATTTTTTGTATAGTAAATTCGCCGTAAAAAATTTGGTCTTCGTTCAAGTCGGTGTAAAAATGTGTGTAAATGAATTTCGTTGAAGTTTCGTTAGCACATCGTGAAAATTCTTGAAAATTTTTTTGGTGAATAATTAAAATTTCCACTATAAAAACTTGTTAAATTTTAACAATTTTTTAAGAAAAGTATTGTTTAACATTAGTGTATTAAATTATCTACAAAATTATTTAAAATAAATAGAATAATACCATAAAAAATGTGAAAAAATGAAAGGCATTGAAACCTGATTTTTTTGTGTGATGTGAAGAAAAAATTTTTTTTGACGTCGCCAATCTCACCATTATGATGAAATAAATTGTGGCTTTTATCAATAATTAAATGCTAAATTGCCAATTTTTCGTTAGAGTCATCAAAACCTAAAAGTTTTCTAAAAGATTTATGAAGAAATTCAACTAAAAATATAACGCCCTTTTCGCTTACACGCCCCTAAAGAAAAAATTTTTTAATTCCCTTTTAAGTTCGAGTTTCGTTGCACGTCTCTTTGTGTCGTTGTTCACAGTCGTGAGTGAGTTTTAAAGTGTTGTATATGACGACCAAAAGAATTGTGTATGTGAGTTTAGGTTCACTGTTTTTTGTGTTACATATTTGTATGTATGCGAGGCTCTGGCTGGCACCCATATTATTCATCTAAAAGCAATTTTTTCTTTTCTAAATATTCTTTAATAATAATAATGGCTTATGTACAATTGATTTGTTAATAAATTTGTATTTTTGTCTTTGATTTTTTTATACAAACGAAAATGTACAATATTCTTTTTTAGATAGATATGTACGTATAAATTAATGAATTTTTTTAAGTTTCTTTAATTTACTTTAATTGACTGTATACGCCGTTTCTGTTGGTTTTTTCTTTTGCATTTCGTTTACTCTTTTTGACAGCAATGCAATTTTATTAGGGAGGATACTATTGCTATGACATATGCATACAAACACATCCTAACATGTATTTTATGAATTTTTTCTTTGTGTGTGTGTGTAAAGAAAGAAAAAAGGACAAAAGTCAATATGTACAGGGCTGTAAAGTGCATATGCATTACTTTTGTACGTTAATGTATTTGTCAAGTGTTTTTAAAGCCAGTGAAAAATGCATATACCATAATTATCGCATAAATATAGAAAACACTTTAATTGTTAATTAACCCTTAAATACTTTTAATATAAAAATTACAAATTTAATAGTTATGTACTTTGTATTTTATACCTACTCACTCGTGTACAAAAAGTATAACATGATTTCCATTTTTTCGTTAAAGTATTCGGTTGGTAGTAGGTATACTACATAATTAAAATTTTATGTATTATCAGTAATTAAAAAGTTCGTAATGTTTTAAAAAGTGCAAAAATTAAAACTTATAAAAATACCTAGAAATATGATAATTTTATAAAAGTTTTCTTTTTTAAAATCAATAAACAAACATCGGTTATTTGTTCGGTTTTAAATGCAATATACCTATACATATGTATATATATTTTTTTTACAGAAATTTTGTGAAAAGTAAAACGAAAAATAAAATAATTAATACGGGAAAGAAAGTAAGCGACTATAGCAGCAACAACAACAACAAAAGTTAATGCTGTGCACAAAAAGGTATAAAATTTAAAGAGAATACATATTAATAAAAATTTGTGCAAAAACAAAATAAAAAAAAAATTACAAAATTGTAGAAAATGAATAAAGATGATCAAAATCAAAACTTAAATAAAACAACGTCACGGACAAATGCAAAAAATTACAACACACCAGTAGCAACAACAGCAGCCATAGCAGTAGCAGAGACAACAAAACATCAACAGAAAACAAATTCAAAAAATAAAAAAAACAGCCACAACAATAACAATAGTTTAAAACTGGCTGCAGCTACCACAGCAGCGACAATTTCCACCATTGCAACTAACAATAATCAACCTCAAAATCCTGCTGCTGTCACCGGGGGCAGTAATAAAAAGTCCTCAAAACAGGGCAATGCAGCAGGCCGTCAAAATTACAATAATAACTCCTCTGCCTTCACTACATCAATATCTTCTTCATCTGCTTCTTTCAACCCCTCAGATACAGTCAACACAATAGCAACATCGTTGTTAACAGCTAACGATTTAGATAACGGTGTAAGTTCTATTGCAAGTGCTGCTCCTACTGCTGCCACCAACTTAGGTCATACGGCTAGGTTGAAGAATACCAATACCAATAATAACAACAATAATACCAACACCAACCAAAACAACACAAAAATTAAATTAAAAGTTAACAATAACACAAACATCAGTAATTCCCCCAATACAACAACCATCACCAGCACCACGACCAATACCTCCCTAAATCAAGCGTCCTCTGCTAATTCAACTCCAACCTCTGCAGTTAACACAGCAAATGGCAATAAAATGCCTAAAAATTTAGCAGTAACTACAACTACAGCGTCAACAACTGTCGCTTTAACAACATCATTAGCCACAACAGTATCATTAGCATCCAGCATGAAATCGTTTACTAGTGGTGTGGATATTGATATGTCAGCCTTAAATACAGTACCACCTCCTTCGACATCTGTTA
The DNA here is from genome assembly GCA_963931875.1 of Pollenia griseotomentosa. Taxonomy (NCBI): domain Eukaryota; kingdom Metazoa; phylum Arthropoda; class Insecta; order Diptera; family Polleniidae; genus Pollenia; species Pollenia griseotomentosa. The sequence continues at coordinate 112,413,697 of OZ007560.1, forward strand.
CGTCTACGGCCAGTGGGACTGTGCCCACAATTACCTCAACTAAATCGGCAACAAACGCAAATTCGGGTGTTGGTGTTTCTTTAAAATCGAAGAAATCATCGTCGACAGCTGCTGCCGCCGCTGCTGCAGCGTTTGCTTTACAACAACAGGCCGCAGCAGTGTCCTCTGGAAAGTCAGCGTTTTCATCTGCTTCTGGTAAATCTGGGTCGTCGTCTAAAGATGCCCACCTAAAATTCTCTGCTTTACCACTATTGGTGGGCTCAGCGGCTGCCGCTGCTGCGGCGGCTAAGGGTGCCGGTGCTTCATCTAGTGCTGGTGCTCAAGCTGCCGCAGCTGCAGCTGCAGCCGCCGCTCTTAAACAAAAGCTTAAAAGTGCTGCTGCTGCCTCGTCAGTAGTAGCTGCAGCCGCTGCCAGTAATTCCCGCTCAAATTCAACATCGACATCGTCAAATTCGTCCTCGCTCTCGTCATCGGTTGGGATTGTAAATGCAATCTCAAATGCCCTGCAAAACATAATAACCAGCGATAATTCCGATACGGATACGGAACTTTATCCACCGCCGGTAACGGATCTTTCTGAATCCGACGAGGAATCTGTTTCAGAGGTTAGTACATTAAACAAGTTAAAATATGTATGTTTTATGTTTTTTTAATAGTTTAACAGTTTCCTAAAGATTTTCGGCCTAATTTATAAAAAATAAAACCGATTAATAAAGGGTTAATAAAATGGATTTTCATACAAAATCCGTTTAATAAACCCTTTATTAACATGTTTTATTTTTTATAAATAAGGCTGTTTATGTTTAAAGTCTTTATAATTTTTGTTAAATTATGTTTTTATTTTTTTGTTTTTCTTAAATTTTTTATCAGATTTAATAACAGATTAGATGCAAAGTTTCTATTTTCTCCTCTTTTAAAACTTAATGTGTTAAATATTGTTATACCTATATGTTTAAAAATTATTTTACATACATATATGCATAATAAGATTCTATTTTATTTCTTAATACGCTTATCTTTGTTTTGTTAGCTTTTTAACGGTTTACTTACCTAAAAAACAAAACAACGTACCTATTATCATATTTCTAAAGTCAAAATTGTTACGGTCCCTGCTAATTTGTGTTATGTGATCGCAATATGTTTTAGTGCTAATGCATAACAATGCATTATGTAATTATGTTTACACTACTCTAGTGGTAAAGTAAAAATAATCAACCATTAATTATGTGTTTTTAATAATAGTTTTTAAAGTTGTGCATTAATTGGCATACACTTTAAAGGTATTTCAAAAATATAATTCTCTACTTCGATACGAAAATAATGTAGCGCAAAAAATAGTGCAATAAAAGTGTCAAAGTTATTGGTAATGACATAATTTTGCACTAAAATATTTTATGATCAATTTAATGGTAATGAAAAAAGTAGTGCAAATCCCAGGTCTGATGTAAGCATGCTTCACAGAAAATTGAATTTTGGCTTTTATGCTCATATATGTATAGTAAATCTGAATCAATAAAAAATCTCAACATTGAACTTTTTGAGCATACGTTGTTTTGTCTAATATATAGATGTATATCGATAGTAGGGATGCCAAACGGGAAATCCCGAATCCCGAAATCCCGGGATTTTTCGGGACTGACAAATCCCGAATCCCGGGATTTATTTTTATGAATCCCGGGATTTCTCAATTTAACAACTTTTGAGTATCAAAAATTTTTATATGTATAAAAATATTCGTTTAATTGAATTTTTATACTTTCTAATTATTCATTGTTTTATGGCCGTTTTCTCATTACGCGATTATCCTATTCCCAACGAAAAACTGCACATTAAAGAAATTTGCTTTTCTCAATGTCTCATTTGTTTTCTATTCTGTGGCAAAGCTAACCAGCACTCATCTGCCAATTACACTATGTCACAAAAAAAATTAACCTCAGAAATGAGATATTTTCTAAGCTAAATTGGTGCTGCTGAACACAAATACGCCATTTATTTATTTTTCCCAAGCACCGTTTTCGAGATATACGCGAAAATCGTGTTTTTCTGCAGTTGTTTAAGGTATTTCGAAAAATCTCGAAAACTGTTTAACTGAATTGTACAAGATTTAACATTTTGCATAGATATCTCGTTCAGCACATATCTATACCGTGTGGGTCGGATAAAGACTTACTGAGCTACAGGACTTTAAACTTGAAAAAATGTGATTTTTTTAATTTTTTCCAAATTCACATTTTTAATTCGCTCCAGTAATGCAATAAAAAAATTAAAAAAATTTTTTTTTTAACATGTATCTTAAATAATATTTTGTTTTAAACGTAGTAAGCGTAAAATTTTTATCGTCGAAAAAAAATTAAGAAATAACGAAATAATAAAATTTGTATATAAAATGAATTGTTTTGTTAAGTTTTCTTTTTTAAAAATAAAAAATATATATTTTTTAACTTTTGTTTATAAGAAAAAGTTGTAAAAGAATTGTTCTGTTAATTTTTCTTTTTTAAAAATTAAAAAAAAATAAAATTTAGTTAATTTAAAAAAAGTTGCTTTTAATTGTTTTGTTAAGTTTTCATTTTTAAAAATTCAGACATAAATAAATAAAGTGTTGATGTTTTTTTTAAAAAAAAGTTGTATATTAAAGAAACAAATTAATCTCGAAAAATCCCGGAAAATCCCGGGATCCCGAAAATCCCGAAATCCCGAAAATCCCGGGATTTCGGGATCGGGATTTCCAAAATCCCGAATCCCGGGATTTGTTAAAATCGATCCCGTTTGGCATCCCTAATCGATAGGTATGTTAGAAACGATATGCTTACCTAGGTTTAAATTTATACCTATTATTACCTATGGTTTATTATTATTTAAGTCATTGCTAAGGGAGTTCTTAATTTTGTTTTATATAAAAAACTAAATAAATAATATTCAACTAGGTACAAAAATTTTTTCCAAATTCGTTTTTGAAAAATTATATTGTTTCTAAAACGGGTAAACAAGCTGTCAATTTATTTATTTATTTATTTATTTAATTAATAAAGTAATACAAAGCCTTCCAGGCCAAAATATAAATATGTATTACATAGTTATCACATTGACCTAAGATACAGACCCTAGTTCAAAATTTAAAAGTAAATCAACAATAAAGAAAAAAAAAAAAAAACGTTCTAAAGTTAAATGAATGTTGGAAGAATTCCAATCAATTGTAGTGGGGAATGTAAGATGAGATAAACCCACTGTTTATTGTTGATGTGTTTTGTTTAAACTTTAATATTATTACAAGTAGAACTGTTGCTATAAGTCTTATACGCTTAACAGTTTTATTTGGTTTAATATCTTTAGTTTTTCCAAAATCTTTATGGATGAAGTTTCCTGATGATCTGGCCTAAGCAACCAGTGAAATGCGCATAGGAATAGCTTATCCCATCAACAATAAATTTCAAGTGTTTTTATCAAGAATAAAAACTGGGAATTAAGCACGAATAACCAAATCTTTTAAATTAAAATTTTGTATTCCCAAAAATTACTTTTGATAATGATGTTAAATTTTAATGTTATATAAAAAAAAGAAATAACTTTAGTCCCCTCATACAGCGATGTTATAGTCCCCTTGTAAAAAACTCAAGAAGTTTTCGGCGAAAAACATTATTTGAATGGAAAGAAAAAAAAGAGAAAAACAAAATAAAGCTTCTATACGAGAAAAGCACGACTTAATTCTCGAAAAGGTATTACGTATTTATAGGGGGTGTGCTGGAAATCGCAAACGCAAAACGCAAGAATTTTGAGGCTGCTTTTAATACACTTTTAATCAAATTTTTATAATTTTTGTTATAAAAGTCTGTTTAATAGAGAAATGTTTGCATAATATTTGTCACAAAAATCTTTTATTAAAGAAATCTTACTAAAAAACGACTTTTAAAATTCTTGCGTTTTGCGTTTGCGATTTCCAGCACATCCCTGTATGTAAATGAGCTCTCAAGTTCACGGATGAAAATTATGTTTTAAAAATTGCACTTAATTTGATAAAAAATTGTACTTTTAAGACCCTAATTGTACTAAAACCCAAATATATTTTTTAATTTTTCTATTATTAAATATAAATATATATATATATATATATATATATATATATATATACTAGCTGGAGAATTTTCTTTCTTATAAGGAAAAAAATACATTTTATATAGGGAAAACACACCTTCATGCGCATATAACGCATATTCGTAAAAATTGCTTTTTCCTTTTTATAAACCATCAGTGAAAGTAGACCTTTCCAACGCATGTACTTGTTTGAAAATTGGTTGAGTGGTTCTCGAGTTATAAAATGACGAACATAGGGCAACTTATTCTTATATATATAGATAAATGTATTTTTGTTTGATCCAGTCCAAAAACTTGTTGGCTAGTGCTATAAGAATAACAAAATTGTACATACATACATTCATTAAAATTCACTTTTACCATACATTTATATTTGAAATATTCATTTTGCAATTGACAAAAAAAGTTAAGCTTTTTAGCTTATTTTTTTAACGATGATAAAGGAAACAGGGTAAGGATATATTTAACAGAGTAACAAGCCCAAAAGATATTGTTTTAGAAAGTAAGTTTCTTTTGGATTTGGTATCCCGCTAAAAGGCCTTATATCGCAATTGATTGTACTTCAAAAAAATCAAGCTAAAAAGTCTTCGTCATACATTAAAAATCTTATGAAAACCAGGGGCCAAATTACGGCATTCGATATCAATCGCAATTACAATACAATTTAAATATCTAGGAGCAGAATAATCATTTCATTATTTTTCAAGGAGATCCAAGTCCGATTGATGTAGGTAATTAGTGTTTTGATAAATTTCTACATAACGCTACTTTAATTTAGAAAAGGCGTATCTAACTTAAAATTTTTTTTTAAGTTTGAGATATAAAACTTGATAAAAAGAGTATATAAAAAAGATTGGGTCTAAATTAAAGTAATGATAAGTTTTTTGTTAATTTCAAACTATAGCAACAAAATTCATTAGACTGAAGTTAATATTTTGTCTAAAATAAATTACTAGCATTTAACCCACTACTTCGTTAGCATCTCCTTTTTTCGTGGACATATTTGTATGCCAAAGTTTATTTTTCTAGGTTTTAACTTGTTTAAAGAAAGTTAATTTCCTGTATTATCCTTTTAAAACTTTTTTCTCCCCATTTATGTGCTAAAAATTTCAATGTTGAAGTGGGAGCCCATAATTTAGTACGTACATATATGTCAATTAATGGGGAAAATGTTTTGGTTCAAAAGATAGATGGCGTGACAGAAAAGTTCCAAAATATGTACAGGTTTTACGCGTTTACTTTCCAAAAGGACCAAATTTCAAAAACGTACCAGACACCTGTCCACTAATTTTTCTAAAGAACAGCGATAAGTATTACATTTTTGTTGTTTCTCTCTTAGTTTTGGAGATATAAGGTTACCTCCCCTTGTGGTCCTATTTTTGAAAAACAGTATAGCTTATGTGTCCATATAGATATGGATCTATTTATGTTTTAAATTTAAATGTGTCCATATAGATATTTTTTAAATTTGTTCTATCTATGTTTTAAATTTCATTAAAATCGGTTTGATAGTTTCTGAGAGTATGAAATTTCCCCCTATCTTCCCTCGTTGTCCTACGATTCGGCTCATTTTCAATAGGCTTGGTCCTTGTGCCAATAAGAACCTATGTCCCTATGTTTATTAAATTATCTCCAAAATTGCGACCTGTACTTTGCGCACAAGGTTACATGGACATCCAGCCAGCCTGCCAGCCGGACGGACATCGTTAGTTCGACTCAGAAAGTGATTCTAAGTCGATAGGTATACTTTAAGGTGGGTCTAGGACCAATATTTTAAGGCGTTACACACATCAGCAGAAATGCATAATACCCTCTCCACTATTGTGGTGTGGGTATAAAAATATCATAAATAAGTTTATCTATTTGCAAAGTAGTCTCAAAAACAGCTGAATGTTATTGCTTTGCCTGTTGTATTGTTGCCATATTGAGGCCACCTTGCTAAGTTATTCCAATGGAAACTTAAGTTGACTTTAAATTTACCACATCGGTGAATTAAGTTTTATTTAAGTGTTTAGTGAAGAAGAGAATTTTGTATTTAAAAGGATTTTAAACATAAATGTGTGTTAATATCAATCCTGAAAATTAGCCATTAAGCATATATTACTTTTACTTGCAATATTGATTTTTGGCCTAAATGGCTTAATATTACGTAAATAAATGAATAAAATAAATAAATAAACATGTTATTGAAGTACTTCAGTACTTTTGCAATGCTATTAGTACTGAAAAAAGTACAATTATACTAACTTTATCATCCCTACCACGGATGAATTAATATATTTGAGTATTGGAACACGGCAAGTTCATTTACGTCTTAAAGCGCACCCTTCACTTATGACAATACTCATCAAGCGCTATGATAGTAATAGTGAAAATGTGTTTGTATGATATTACGTCAAGCACATGTTCCCGAGGTAGACATCAAGCTTTTTTATAGTGTATGGGGCCCTTAAAGGTAGTTGCAATAAAATATCTGTCAGTAGTTTTCATAATCATTAGTGAGTATTTTTTGTTCCATTTTTCAATCGTAAGTTATTATCATTAGGGAGAGTTTTCATTATTTACCCATGTAATGCCAAATAATTAATTTGATTTTGACGCTTATTTTAATTTTTTTCCATATTTTCTTTTGTCTGACGTTATATGGGCTTTGAAATACTTATTCTACCATGGTTTTTTATTATGTTTCAAATCATTTTTTAATAGCCTTCCTAATTGCTTAATACAGAATTTTTTCAAAAAAAAAAAAAAAAAAAAAAAACAGTAGATGACACCACTAGTGTTTGATTTTATGTTTTTAAAAATATATTAATGTAATACAAATTTGTTTCTTTTCACTACGAATCCCCTGAAGAAGTGAACATAAAATTCACGAAACGTCGGGAAAAATGAAATAAAAAAATTTTGTAACTTTTTTGTTAGTGGGTAAAAAAGCAAAACGTTAAATGAAAATGATCAACTAGAATTTTACTAAAAATACAAAATTATGAACTTAAAAAAAATCGAGTAAAATATTGATTTTCCAGTTCCACCCTCGTAGAATGCATATTCATTACATACTTATATAATCTGGTATAGATTAGACGAAAATAAGAACATTTTATTTGTTTGAATTACTCGATTTCATTTTAGAGATATGCCTTTTTGAATTTTATTGTTAGGTGTCTATATTATTCGTGTTCCTAATATTTTTTACATCACTGTAATTGGTTTTTACAAAAAAATTATCGCCCAATTGCTAGCTGGGCTTGTAAAAAATTGTTTTTTTTTATTACAAAAAATTTGTATAAATGAATAGTTTTTTTGTTTTATAAATTAATTGATCTCAAACATTTCAAAGTTGTTTTTTGTTGTGAATTTAGATAAGTAAAGTTTGTGTTCAATTCGGCCGAATTAAGACAAGTTGGCCGAACTTCGGCATCGGCCTAAAAAAGTGACTTCCGTCGGACACTAAAAATAACTGAATGTAAAATTTTTTCTTTGTCGTTTTGAATGTAAAATTTTTTCTTTGTTGTTTTGTTTTAAATTCTAAGTCTAAAAACAATAATTATGCAAACAAATTCGTCTACTATTTTGTATTTCTATTTAAAATTTTAATTCTAGAAAATACCTACACAAATAAAAAAAAACTAAATTCTACCAAAGGCAAATGAAGCAACCGACCCCTCTATTTAGAATATTGCACAGCAAATCGTTTACTGTATCTTAAAACGGAAATCCAAATTGTATCTCTTAAAAAAATATTCCGATTATATGTAAGCTGCCAAACTTACTTAGTATCAGACACGTTGTATCACTTAACAGCAAAACTAAGATATCCAACGTTTTTATTCATTCACACACCCAATTTTTATAAAGTTTTATTTATTTGTTTTTAGTACTTGGTTATTTTTTATTTAATTTTTATCTTCTTTTATGTATTCAGAGAAAACAACTTTAATTGATTAACCTTATATTTTCTTTAAAATAATTGTAGTTTTATTGTTTTTTATGACTTTTAGACTAGAAAAATAAAATTTATGAAAAACGTGATCACAACGGTGAAATCATATCACAAACAAATATCTACTTATTTTGGTGTCCTGACAAATCTTATTTTTTGGAAGGTTAGAGTTAAAAAGTTGGCATAAAATGATTTTTTATAGAAAAATCCCGTGTTTCATTTAGTAAGTCACGAACTTATTGACCCGACCTCGTATTTTGTTGCTTTACTTTACTGCTTTACTTTATTGCTTGTTCATGTGCTACTTTATTGCTGCATATTTTGCTATCTCTACTGCTATTTCTATTAGCTTTATGCTTTTGTTTTAAGACTGTTACGAGAGAAGTAATCGGAGATTTAAGTTCTGCTACTCTTCCAATTTATACAATTTCTTTTTTGTAACTTCCGAACTTTATTTTTTTTTTTATTTTACCTTAGATACATATGCTTAGCATAAAAAATAAGCGTATGGCCGTTTACTCATCAGGCAATTATCTTTTTCCCCAACGAAAAACTGCACGTTAAAGGAATGTTCTTAATGTCCCATTTGCTTTTTTTCTGTCGCAAAGCTAACCGGCACTCATCTACCAATTTTTTATTTGTTGTATATTTATTTGGGGGATTCACAAGCTGTCATAAAGTCATGTCTTAAAATAAAATACGACTGTTGTGAACACCCCTTATAATTTAGTGTGCTATTTTGAATTTAAATCAGCTGATTTAGAACAAATATAAAAAATAAAAATTTACCTAACATCAAAATATTTTTTAATTCTAATCCATGAATTAATAAATTTAATTAGATCTTATCTGACGTTAACGGACATTTTATATTTGTTTAACAAATTAATGTCGACATTAAGTGACATTCAGTTTTTCGATACATTGAGAAAATGGCCATTAGTATAATATTTCAATGTTATATACAAATAACTTCCTTTTTTTTGCTTAAATAATGTTAATGACACAATGCGCTCATACCATATGAGCTAGGAGGATCATATATTTCTTATATATAAACGGCCAATTTTTAAGTTTGATATTATATCACATTTATATATAAAATCGTTTGAAATACGAAACTTAATTCACCAAGCTGGTACATTTGAATTTAACATAAGTTTCTATTGTATATAACTTAACAAGGTGGCCTCAATATCTCAACATTACAACAACAACAGTCCCAGGCGAATTAAACTACAAGTGGTTTCGATACCATCCGATTTTGACAGTTCGAACCTATTTGTTTCGATTTGTTAGTGTTTTGTTTAGAATGTTTGACATTTCGAGCTGTAAAAACTAACAATGCAGTGCAAAAACCCTAATGTTGTTTTTGGCTTGTTGTAGTTCCGGCACCACCAAAGCAATAACATCCAGCTGTTTTTAAGACCATCTTGTAAATAAATACACTTTTTCATGATATATTTTTTTGTATTTAGTGGTGCTACCATATTTTTATCTTAATTAAATAAGACTTTTCAAATAAAACTCAAAAAATAACCTGTATTTTAATAAGATTAAAGGTTATATGAAAATTAACATGCAGGGGTGTTCTGGAAATCGAAAACGCAAAACGCAAAAATTCTAAACGTCGTTTTTTAATAAGATTTCTGTAATAAAAGAATTTAATGACAAATATTATACAAATATAAACAGCCCTTTTAAAAGGCCTTAAGAAAGAAGGTCTTCTCAGTATTCCCGCTGGGTAGTTTCCCTACACACGTGTACTCCCGAATTAAAGTTTTTGGTACGATATTAATACTATAGTAAAAGGTTTATAAGACTTGTCAAAGCCGATTGTAGCACTATTGTTTTTGTATAAAATTTCATGGTATTCCGGCAACTAAAGACAATGCCAAATTTTAATTTTCAAGACAATCGGTCATGTCACATACGTATTTCTTATTTGCAAAATAAAAGGTGTAAGACGTTGCCGTATAACTTTTTATGGTAACTTAATAAGTCGTGAAAACAATTTGTAAAAAGGTACCCATTAAAATTATACAATTTTTGTCGCTACAACTTTTGTCAGTTTTTCTTTAAAATTTCTTTTGGGTTTACAATGTGCAATTTTTATCGCAGCAACTTTTTCTGTGTGACCGAACTTAAATATATTTTTTATCTAATATAAAAACAATGAGCGAACAAAACGAATTGAAGAGCAGGTTTGTTAGATTGAATTGACCTTTTTCGCATAATTCAATGTCAAAAATCGCCAAAGCCTTTGTTTTTCAGTTTTTGACAATAAAATACACATTTTTATAATTATTAAAAATATTTTCTATAAAATCTAAAAAATAAATTTGTTCAGTATTGCTAAAATACGCCAAAAATTTAAAAAAAGTCGCCATATATTTATATTGTTTAATATTTATTTAGAACAAAGTAAAAATAGTTAGTGAACACAAAAAAGTTACAATGTTTACTATAAAATAGTTTATAGTAGTCTACTTAAAGCAACAAAAAACGAATTTTTGCAGTAAGTATTAAACAAATATTGAATATATGCTTGTATATAAAATGCAGTTCTATTATATATCTAAAATGCTTCACTAGCAAGACTCCCTATGCTTTTTTGGAATACATTGTGAGGGAATTACATTTATTCTATGAAGGTACGTAATAAAGCGTCTAGAAGTTCGTAATGCATTCTACTTCGAAGGCGAGTTTTTGTGGAGTTCATAATAAAGAACAGCCAAATCAAGTTCCTTTACGTACGTACCATACCTGCCGTATCCATGTTGCTATAAAATTTTGGGTTAAACCCGTATAAATTAGATGAAATGTCATCATTTAAACCCTCTTTACAATTAACAAACGCTAATTTTTTCCATTGTCTTTCGCAAACATCCAAAGGTATGTTAGGATTATAAAAATCTTTAACAACAACGTATTTTATCTGTGATAATAAATTGCCACATACAAATAATGGCAAAATGTTCTTGGACTTTAAATATATAAATTTTTTAAGGAATTTTATTTATGGATTCTTTCAAGAGCACTTAAATATGAAAAACAATTTCCTCGGAGATTTTTATTATCTTCATCAGCCATTTGAACAAACACATATGTACTTTCAAATACTGACCACACATATGAATGCCTAAAATTTCATACATTAAATACTAGAATTAAAATCATAACTTTCTTCTTATTGAATATAACGAATTTTAAAACAAATTCATAGCTCATCAAAAATAGCCAACAAAATCGCCAACTATTTTATAAATCGCCAAAAAGTCACCAAATAAAAAATAAGGTCGCTAAACAAGTTTGAAAATCGCCACGTTTTGCAAAAAATCGTCACATCTGACAACCCTGTTGAAGAGTACACTCGCTTCTGTAAATATCAGGGATGATAAATGACATTTCCAAAATTGTACTAAATTCAGTAAAAAATTGTACTCTTACAAATCTTGTACTAAAACCCAAAATTATTTTTTACTAGTTAGAATAACTAAAAAATGTTAGGGTGTCTTTTAAGCTGCATTATAAATATCGATATCCGTAACTATGCTTTGAAAAAATAAAACTGTTCGGGGGCACTTTAATCAAAGAATTGTGTTTAGTGATAAGTGAATAAATGGATACGTCAATAAGCAAAATTGCTGTATTTGGAGCGAAGACAATTTCAGGAAGTTGTCTTGGTCCCTGACCCCTCGTTCCTGCGATTTAACGCACCTGGACAACTTTTTATGGTGCTATGTTAGGTCATTAGTTTATTGGAAGCCTATATTCAAGCCAACACAGACGCCACACGGCCAGATTCCAAAATTGAACAGAATGGACCGAGTAACTTGTAGCCGCGTTGGACATATGCCTGAAATCATATTTAAAAAATTAATGTCATGAATCTATCTACCAGATTATAATAAAAAAAAATTTTATTCCAACCATATCTTGTCATGTATTATTATTTTAAGTTCTCGTGCAGCTAAAAAAAACATCCTTTGCATTAAAATTCACTTTTAATAAATAAAAGAACTTTTTTTCCTTTTGAGCTCGAGGTCCTGATTTTATTGTTAATTATTCTAATTTTACAATTTTTAATTTGCCAATATTTCGTTTTTCATTGAAAAACATCTTCTGGGCTATAATCTAGAAATTACAAGTAACCAAAAAGAACAAATAAATGTATAAGTACAAAATATTTTGAACACTATGTATACAAAAAACAGCAGAAAACTCTTACATAGAAAAAATTATTAACGTACAAAAATCAGAAAATTAATTCTTATTATGTTGTGTCAACATCGTCTAATTATGAGCTGAGCTTAAAATAAATAAATAAATAAATATTGCACTATGTTATGTTCGTTTGTTAACTAGATGTCTGTATACTCTCTCAGAATTCTCATCAACATCGGCTTTAAAATTCATCCTTGTTGTTGTTTTAATTATATGTAACATTTCCAATGTGAAACGTCTTTTATAGTTATTTTCACTCTGTAATACTTGTACATTGTCAAAATCAGGAGAGTGCTTTGTTTGTGCACAGTGGGTTAACAGTGCGGTTTTTGTGTTGAAATTTTATTTCGTAGTTTTAAATCTGATTTGTGTGCTGAAATTCTAGTTTTTAGTTTGTTTTTAGTGGTACCTATATAAACCTTGTCACATATGCCAAATTCGTTGCCATTGCATGGTATTTTATAAATTACGTTTGATTTATCTATTTTATCTTTGGTTTTACTATACAATTTTGCCAATGTGTTACTAGATTTATGGGCCATTGCGTACGTTTCATTATTAAATAATTTAGATTTTTCAAATCTCTCAGATAATACTGGAACAAATATAAGGGATTTATATATTTTTGGTTGTTGTTCAACATACAGATTCTTTGTTTTGTATTTGTCATAATAAAAAAGTAATTTATTAATTAGATTTGCCGGAAAGTTGTTGTCGCTAAGTATTTTTCTGATCTTATTATAGTTGTTTTTGTGGAACTCTATGGGACTTATGGTTAACACCCTTCTTATTAAATTGTTCGCCGTGTTGATGATTATTCTTTTAGGGTGTTTGGAGTAGAAATTAATAATTCGGTTTGAGGCAGTTGGTTTTTGATACCAGTCAATTTTGAGTATACCATTTCTCCTTGTCACAATAGTGTCCAGATATGGTAACTTTTTATTGTTCCCCTCCTCCATAGTAAACTTAATACTAGGGTGAAAATCTTTCAAACTCGTCATAATTTCTTCTATTGCACTCTTATTCACTATTCCAAAAAGATCATCTACATATTTCGACAGAAACTTAGGTTTAAATTTTAATTTTCCAATAGAGGTGTCAAGTAGTTTCTCCATAACAATATCCGCTACAATTGGGGATGCGGGTGAACCCATGGAAAGTCCTCTTTTCTGTGTATATATTTTGTCCCTGAAGTTAAAATTGCGGTTGTCCTTAATGCAGAATCTTAATATTTTACAAAAATAAGTCCTTTGACATGTTGGTGTGTATTGTAATGTCTTCCCATCTATCCTGTATAATTCCTAATGCTTAATCAACAGGTACGCTCGGAAACAAAGACACAACATCATGGCAATGGAAAAACATGTGTCAACAACATAATAAGAATTAATTTTCTGATTTTTGTACGTTAATAATTTTTTCTATGTAAGAGTTTTTTGCTGTTTTTTGTATACATAGTGTTCAAAATATTTTGTACTTATACATTTATTTGTTCTTTTTGGTTACTTGTATTTTCTAGATTATAGCCCAGAAGATGTTTTTCAATGAAAAACGAAATATTGGCAAATTAAAAATTGTAAAATTAGAATAATTAACAATAAAATCAGGACCTCGATCCCAAAAGGAAAAAAAGTTCTTTTATTTATACATTTTAAAGGTCGAATTAAACACAATATAATATTCACTTTTAATTTAATTTTAATTAACAAAAAAAAAAAAAGTAAAAAGGAGTTTAGACATATATTTTTTAGCTTGTTTTTAAGACTTAATAGGGGAACAAAGTAAAAATACGTAAATTTACATAGATGCGATTTCTTCGCTTTTTTATGATATTTTGGTTTGAAAAATTGGTTCATATTCGCCGACAAATTTGGTACAGCAATTATCTGATATCTGGAAACATTAGTTCATTAATTTCAATTTTCCAACCTTTGACCAAAATGTTTCTATTTTAAAGCATTTGCAATTTTAAACTTGTACTAAAAATGTCTTTGGAGTACTTCAGTACTTTTGCAATGCTAATAGTACTGAAAAAAGTACAATTGTACCGACTATCATCCCTGGTAAATATATTAACAATAAGTGTTACCATATGACTATATTTTTGGTGCATGGCATCACGAAAATACATTAATATTTACGAATGATATCTACGTATAAACAGCGGGTGTTAATAAATTGTTTTGTTTGCAAACAAGAAATGCGTATAAACGGGATAACTGAACGCAATTCCGATCGAAAGTCGAATCTTTAGAATACGAAAAATTTCTTCGATATTAAACCACTTCAAATTTTCCAAGTGAAATATCTATTTTATGTAATTTTTCATTTGAAAATCTAAATAAAACTAATGGCGATTTATTTTCTGAGAAATATGTTGCATAAATGTTACATGTTCTAAATTATTGTGTTCGTTTGTCCAAAATATACAACTGTGGGAAAAATGTTCATGTTCTTTTGTGAATATGTAGTTGATAAAAAACATGAAAAACATGTTGCAAATTTTACCCTTACTTTTACTTAAGGTCTTCATACTGCCCGGTTTTACAAATTTGGCACTTATTACTTTGTTTGTTCAACCAATGTATTATTTTGTTTGCTAATAATATTGTGAAAATACTGTTTTAAAAACTATTAAAATATTTACCTATTTAAATAAAAATTCTATGTATATTACTATAGTTTTAATTTTTCAAGCCATTAGTGACGTCAATATTTGTTTTCAAACCATAATAGCACGAAGAAACCGATAAAATAGCTTTAAAAATCGCTAATGAAACACATAAATAATAAAAGTGTAATATTTATAAAAAAAAACCAGCTAATTTTGTTCTATTGAAGTTGCACAACATGTAACACTTCGAGTTATTATAGGTAATATTAGGAAGTGCTACATGTATATACTGCAACTTATTTTTCTCAGAAAAAAAAAAATCGCCATAAGTCAAAATGGATGATTAAATATGAAGTTTGTTTGATTATAACATTGATGTCTTACACTGCAGTTACACGTTCAAGTTTTTATTGATAGTCTTTTACATAAACTGTTTGTAATAATAGACAAAAATTGAAAGCACGCAATTTTTAAGCAATTTACTTTCAAGCTGTCTTCAAGAAAACAATTTATAAAGACAGACGAAAAATTTGCTCACTAACGTTGTCATCTGCGGTTTTCTTGAAAGAAATTTAGAATTTTAAAGGCATGTTGTTTTCAATTTTTAAAAAGAAGTGTATTGGGGAAAAACTCTGAGTGGATTACAACTTGAAAACCAAAACTTAAAAAGAAAAAGATCCTAAAACAAAATCAGTCGGAATTTCAAATACGGAATCAAAACAATTTCCATCGGAATTAAAAAAACCTTACATTTCGCAAAAATTCCTTTTCTCAAAAAAATTATGACCAAATTTTGAAATTTTTAATTTGAGAACGAATCTCCATATCTGGAGAACGAATCTCAATATCTGGCAACACTATCTTATAAACGCTTTTTTTTTTTTTTTTTTTTTGATTTGGGTGCAAGATACATATGTTAAAACCATATGCTTACAATGGCAAAACCTTTGGTTTATATGCCAGGACTAAAAGATTTGTATGCTATTCCTTCACATACAGTTGCCTACTATAAAGAGGAGGTGCTCCAAGGATTGCACAGAACGACCTATACCGTCGTATATGAAGATGGAAATCCTGAAGTCCACTCCACGGATTCTCTCCAATTGAATTTTGAATGGTATTCTACCAGTAGCTAGAATTTAAGTCAAAAATCGTTGGCCACATATTTCCACATTGTCTCCACAAGTAAAAGTAAGGTTAAAACGAAAGCATGTAGTTAATGTTGATATACGAAAAACCGTAACAATTTACAGTTATACGACGCCACACATCAACCAATGCGGTGAAACGCAAATCGCACGAAAGACAGACAAACAAGAACGACCTGATTGTCCTTAAAATTAATGACAACGAGCGCAAGCTGCTTCCCCGTCCAGAGCAGTTTTACGCTCTTTCTGACAACATCGCTTTCACTTAGGGGTGCCAGATGATTTTGGTAAGAAATCGGCATATTTTCAAAAAAAAAAAAAAAAAAAAAAATCGGAATTATCGACACTTTAATATAAAAAAAATCAGCAAAAAATCGGAAAACCAAAAATACCTATATTATTTTATTATTAATACATTAAAACATTTTTTTTTGTGAAAACAAAATATCAAAACATTTTAATCTGAATTTTTTTCCCAAAAAGTTTGTTAATTTACTTGACTTTGTTACAAAAGATTGACTATCAGATGTACCTGCTCATCCTCAATTGCGCTTATAAAAATCATTTTTTGATTTAAGTTTTTTCATTAAAAGTGAATATAAATTTAGCTTGCCTCAACTTTTTTGTAAATATCAATCTATGCATTTTCAAACTCAAATATAAAGTTACTTATATTTTTTATTTAACTTTTCTTCTTCTTTTAGCTTTTGTCCAAAAAAATTGTTGATATTTTTCTTTTGTTTTTGATCAAGGTTTTTGATACATATTTTACAATTGAAACATTATCAAAAAAAATGTGTGTGTTAGGTAAACATTAGAGTTTTTTCCTGTCCCGGGAATTCCCGGGAATTTCAATTATTTTATTTCCCGTTTTCCCGGGATTTTTCTTGCGGGATCCCGGGAAATAAAAAATTCCTCATAATTTCAGAAACTAGCTATTTATACTTTGAAATTTAGTTTTCTATTCTCTAAAAATCAGCATCTGTGGATGGGTTGTGGATTAGATCAATTGCAAGAAGTGAGTACATGTATTTGAATCAATGTCTCCTGATGCAATAAATCTACTCAAAGCAGAATAGCAGTGCAACAGTTGATAATTATTACATTTAGTGAAGTGAAGAGTTAATAAAGTACATTAATTCAAAATAAGATGCAGGCAGTAAAGTTTCATTGTTTATGAACAAGTCTTAAAAATAGGAGACCCCTAAACATATCGCTCCTTTATTGCAACATAGTCATATCTACAAAAACAAACGATCTTGGCAAAATGCGATTAAAGTTTTCAAAATGTACCGATTTAAAGATATATTTTGCTATAACTTCGGTTCAGTTTGAGATATAATACGAGAAGCAATGAAGGAAGACTTTGCTAAAGTTACTTCAAATTTTGAGATATGACTATGATGCAATGAAGGAGCGATATGTTTATTAGGTGATAAACACAAATTTTCAATTTCAATTTGTGTTGGTTTATATACCCGTGAAGTGCGGGGAAACCGAAATAAAATAACATTTTGGAAACTCGTGTAAGATACTACAACATACAACTTGAAAAACACATTGTCCTAAAGATTACAAATGGACCTATTGAAATGAAAAGGTTTGGAAGAAGCAGTCGGGTTGATGCTATTTTTGCATCAACCTTGACATACTGATATAGACGTTGTTTATAAAAAAGAAAAAATTGCTTTTGATTGTGAATCCGAAGCATGCTACAACGGTGCACTTTTTACTATTTGTCCAACCTCGGTAAAAAATGAACGAAATTTTTCGGAAACAAGATAATTAGCTTTGAGTCTGTCAGAAAGTTATTTCCTAAGCCGTTAAAAAATGTTTGTATTTAAAATATTTTATCTATTTTATTAATTAACTTTTTGATCTCATATCTTGAGTACCTTAATTTTAATTTTGTTTTTATTATTGTTTTATGAATTAAATTGTTATGTTTATGTTATCTTTTTATCTTGTATCCAGCATAATAATACTGAATAAAAGCATAATAATAGGGAATAAAGGCGTGAGGTGATAATAATTCAAGTTCCTATATCAATCTTCAATTAATTTTTTAGTATTGAACCATTTCTTTTACTTTCTTTGTAAACAAGTTCCCTTACGTTTTTTTGTAAAAGTTTTTTTCATTAATTAATAATAAAGTTTACCTTGTATTATTTATATGGAGCGGGATCCCGGGATCCCGGGAAATTTAAAAAAATTTCCCGCTTTCCCGGGAATCGAAAAAGTACGGGAAAAAAAACTCTAGTAAACATACATAACAAACACTGCATATAATATAAAACAAATCTAACCCTTTTTTCTAAGAAGAATATAAATAACAATTCTCTATTTTTAATGAAACAAGTATTTCAATGTCAACCAAAATTAAAAAATTGTACTAAATCCAACAAAAAGTTACTGTGCTTTAGATGTTTATCAAAAAATCGGCATTTTTTGAGCAAAAATCGGCACTTTGATAATTTAGAGGCAAAAAATCGGCAAAATGCCGTTAAATCTGCAAATATAGCAGGCCTGCTTTCACTAACTAACTTTCTCTTAAATAATGTTTCTTAGCACTGAATTGTACCAAATTTAGTACAATTGAAAATTCATTGGTACACTGGTACAATTCATCCCTTTTTGGTACAATTAAAAAAGAAATACCCACGAAGTTTTATCACTTCTTTGAGGTGCATTAACTCACTTTTCTTTTCAATAGTGGAGTTCAGTATTAGGTTTGCAAAAAAGCAAATGCAAAATAATAAAATTTTAAATAACAACCGTGAACAGAACTACCAAAAATTGCATTATTATTAATTAATGTTCGGATATTATACTTATATGTATATTAAGTACATACAAAGTAGAAGCCTAGGATTAACTGTCTCCAAATCGCAACTTTAGTCGATTGTTTTGGTGACACTGTCAACCAAGTGTCTACATTTTTGTCTACCTTTGAGAAAAAAAGAGAAATACCTAGACAAACTTTTGCTTCTGATGTGTGTAACACTATAAAATAATACTTTCTGAGTCGATTTAACGATGTCCTTTCGTCCGGATGGCTGACTGGTTGTCTGTCCATGTAACCTTTTGCGTAAATTACAGGTCGCAATTTTAAAAGTAATTTGATGAAATTTTGAACATAGGTTTCAATTCATAAGAACAAAGCCTACTAAAAATTTTGAGAATCGGTTTATAATTTCACGTGTCCCCATACAAACTTCTTTCCGGAATTGTGTTTGTGCCTATAAACCATCCTATTACGTTCGTATTTACAATAAATTTGGACCAGACTTTATTGTAATCTAAATCATCTTCCCAGTTTTTATTGGAATCGATCCATATTTGAAGATTACCTTATAAATGTTGGTATTGATACAACAACTGGTGACAATAACTTTTACGATAGCCACTTTGACAAAATATTGCGCAGGCGGGTCTAAAATTTACCATAGGTCCCATATTAAATGTAAACAAATCTCATGTAGATGAAGATATCTTAATAGTCGACACAAAAACTTTTACATAAATCTTAACATCATAACATAATTTTGTTTTGGCGGGTCCATGATTGCCAATGGGTCTGTCTCAAACTTGAAAATTTGTCTTTACATACTGTCTGTATATAAATGGTTATGAATTCTTACTATGTATGCCTTTTTATTTTAAAGCGAAATTTTGGTACAATTTATGTCAATTTGGTACAATTTTCTATAGAGACGCCACAATTTAAGAATTGTCAGATCCCAACAGTAATTCTAAGTAGAATTTTTTTTTAAATTATTTGTAATATCTACGTAGTATATTGAAGGTTTTTTAATAATACATACAGATGTTTGCACAAAGAAATAATTTAAACAATAAATATCTATAAAATAAAAACACATACAGATGTATACAAGATAAATATCGTCGGTCTCATGTAGAAAGGCCCTAAATCGATTTTTTTCGAAATTGAGTTTTTTTTAGTGATTTTAATACATTTGCCACAAATACACCTCGTCACAAAAATTTAATGCAATAGCATCAAAAATATCAGTTATAAAAGCAATTGAATAAGCCATTTTACATTATGATACATACAGTTTCCTTCTCCTGTAAAGTTGCAATTAGGTGAGTTAGGGCCTTTCTACATGAGACCAACGATATGTACTTGTGTGCATGAGTTTTACAAAAAAAAATAAATATGATCAAACAAAAATAAATAATAAAGGCAAAATCAAATAACAACCAATAAAAAATACAAATATTGATAGACCAAAAAGAAGCAATCAAACAACGTGTTTTCATGTTATTCCAATTATTGCTCTTCTTTTCATTTATATTTTACCGAGTTTTTAAAACAAAACAGGAAAAATGTATATTTTTATTCTTTTTTGCTTATATTTTACGGTTTTTTTGACTTATAAATTTTCGAAGATGTTTTAACGAATATAACGAACGACAATAAAGTAATTCAAAAGAGAATATACAAAAAAAATTGCGAACTATTTATGTACATACATAGAGACTTGTGTGCATGTGTGTGTTTGTGAAATTTTTCTTTCATAGTTGCCAACTCTACAATTTCAAAAATCACTAAAACAAAAAAAAAAAAATAACTTTACCAATAAAAATTTATTTATGTATATATTTTATGATATAAACTTAGTATAATACTGAAAATTAACAAAATTTCCTAAGTACAAAGTTTACACTAATAACAATGGATCGAAAATAACAGTTATTATCAAAATTTCAGTTCAAAAAGTCAGACAGAAGAAATTTGTCCATAAGTTTTTTGAGTATAGCATTGTGATGTGCATGAGCCAAGGAATAAAATCCTTAAAATACTTTTATTTTTTTTACTTTTTTCAAAAAAGTCAAAAAATAACTGGTAGAGTAATTTCGGGTGGTATTGTGGAATAGGTGGGCAACACCCTTTATTTCCCAAACTAATGTTATTTAGAAGCGCTCCTTGTATGTTAACAAAGCTTAAATAAAAATATTAACATTACGTCTTTGGCTATGCAAATGGTCGCACTGTTAGTTTTTTGCCGGTCTGTAAGTGAAAACAGGTGTTGTCGAATTTTTTTGTGTGCATATTTTGCTCTAAATACTGATATTTTATTTGTGTTTTTTTAACAATGTTTACAAATTGTTCACTAAACAATACTTTTAATTGGTTAACATGGAAATTTAATAAGTTTCGTAATATTTATAAGATTTGTTTTAAAAAATTTGACAATTGGCTAATGTGGAATAACTGAAGGCTGAGAAATAATTTTAAATGGAATATTTTTTTAATCAACAAGTTATGCCAAGAAGGAATTTCTTATGTTTTTTAATGATTTAAAAAAAAAATTATATGCTACATTGAATTTCTTTTGTTATTAGTATTTTGTTTCTGGTAATATATAATAGTATTCCATATTACCCACCTGGGGGGTTCCACATTACCCTCCAATTTTTTAATTCACTGTTTTTGAGGTACCTCAGATTATTCATTTATAACTTTTTTTTAGTATTAAGAAAATATAATTTTTGTGAAGAACATGTAGTTAGACAATCGATTTAGAAAAATATATTTCAACTAGTTCGATAAAGTCTGCTTATACTTTTTTAAAACAAAAATAGGGGTTCCACAATACCCGAAGTTACTCTAACAATTAACGGTCAAATTTTTATTCGCTTTAATGATTTTTTAAGATAACATGCATTTATTTTTTTTATCTTTTCGCCGTGATCGCAAGTGAGTGAAATTTTGTATTTAACAAAGGTTAATAAAGGAAACTGATTTCAAAAAAATTTCGGTTATAAAACAAATAGTTAATTTTATATTAATTGTCATTACGTCATATTGTAAGTAATTTCCATGCATAGTGTTATATGATTATATATTTTAAATTTACATATGTATGTACATTCAATTATGGTTTTTGCAGATAAAATCTTCGATTTAAAGTAAAACATTAAACTGTTATATTATAATATAATTGGGGGATTCACAAGTTGTCATAAAGTCATGTCTTAAAATAATAACATGAAAAAATACGACTGTTGTGAACAACCCTTCATAAATTAGTGTGCTATTTTGAATGTAAATCAGCTGATTTAAAACCAATATGAAAAATATATATTTACCTAACATAAAAATATTTTTTAATTCTAATCCATGAATTAATAAATTAAATTAGATCTTATCTGACTATTTTCCATTTTTTTTGACGCAAATCACAAATAAATTTTATTTTGTTCGTTTACCAAACATCAGAGTCCTAGGCCGATATAATTTGACGCCGTATGTGTTTTGTTGCAAAAATAGCTAGCCGCATGTTAAATTCGGATATTAGCCGAATAAAACTGTACCATCAACGGCGACGGCTTCAAAAACTAATGCGGCAGGTCTCTTCTGATTAATTACGACAGCACAATAAACATAGCAAGCAAAGTTCTATTAATTTATGACAATTGATGTTAACAAAGCAACAACAATATTTTTAAACCATTATAAAATGTTAGAACATTATGACAATATAACATAATAGCACACCTTGTGAATACCCCAAATATATACATATATCTTAATATAGCGTCAAATAAAATGAAAAATAGCCTATTATTTATTTATTTATTTATTTTATTTATTTATTTGTGGTACAATAAGCCTAAAAGGACAAAGACGTACCATTGGAATTCAATATATCACAAATTCAATATTTCTTAACAAAAAAAATTAAATTATTTTTAAAGGATAGTACACATCATAAATACATACTGCATTAATGATACTTACCAGAAGTAAAAAACGTTTTAATAATCACGATAGTTGACTTTTAATTAAGTTTTTAACTCTACATGAAATTGAAATTTTTTTAAAATTATTAAATTATGTGTATATAACAATTAATACGATTTCTGTATGACGTGCTAAATTCCCAATTTTACATATTTGATAAATACACTGAAATTTATTGTTGAGGGAAAGCTAGCTTCTATGCGCATTTCACTGGTTGCTTAGGCCAGCTCATCAGGAAACCTTTTCCTAAGATTTTAGAAAAGCTAAAAATATTATACGAATAAAACCCTAAAGCGAATAAGAATTTTAAACACTCAAGGTCTTACTCGTAAGTAACAATATCAAAGCTCAAACAAAACACCAACAATAAACAGTGAGTTTATCTTTTCTTACATCCCTCTACAATTGGTTGGGTTCTTTCCGACTCGAATTGTAGTTATAAGTGGGTAAAAAGAAAAAACAAAATTAAAAAACAAATTGTTTCATTCTATTGTCTTCGTAAGAAAACAACAAAAAAAACCAATTTGCCAATTCAGTTTTCTGCACGGGCACATGCGAGTATATTATCAAAGTTATTTACGGGAATACAAAATTTATCATTAATACGATTTCTGTATGACGTGCTAAATTCCCAATTTTACATATTTGATAAATACACTGAAATTTATTGTTGAGGGAAAGCTAGCTTCTATGCGCATTTCACTGGTTGCTTAGGCCAGCTCATCAGGAAACCTTTTCCTAAGATTTTAGAAAAGCTAAAAATATTATACGAATAAAACCCTAAAGCGAATAAGAATTTTAAACACTCAAGGTCTTACTCGTAAGTAACAATATCAAAGCTCAAACAAAACACCAACAATAAACAGTGAGTTTATCTTTTCTTACATCCCTCTACAATTGGTTGGGTTCTTTCCGACTCGAATTGTAGTTACAAAAATGTAGAGACAAAAATTACCAAAAGTACCATCACTAATAGACACCAAAAAAAGTTTGACAAATTTTTTATTATTATTATTATAGTTTTAAAATTGTGTAAATTTTACTATAAAAAATTCTAGAAAATGCTAAATAAATAATTGGAAAACGCGAACAAAAATTATAACTGCTAAAGGCTAGTTTACACTATCACATAAGTCGTACGTGTTCCATAATACTTTGTCCATAATACTGTCAAAAA
Source organism: Pollenia griseotomentosa (assembly GCA_963931875.1). Classification (NCBI taxonomy): domain Eukaryota; kingdom Metazoa; phylum Arthropoda; class Insecta; order Diptera; family Polleniidae; genus Pollenia; species Pollenia griseotomentosa. The sequence goes on from OZ007560.1 coordinate 112,437,667, forward strand.
ATCTTATTTAATATTACAGTTTGTATTCACACATAAGCAGTCTTTTATTAAAATGCAACCCTGATCAAATGAAAAGTATTATTGTTTTGAAAAGTTTCAAAAAACAATGAAGTGGTATGGGATGTACTTTTTCGTATTACATTGCATTCACACTATCACACTTTTACATATTACATACTTGAGTTTTTGACATGTATTAATACAAAGAATAATAGTGTAAACTAGCCTTTAGGGATAAAATACATTAAATTATTTTTAACTGCAAAATTAGGAAAATAATTTACTGAAAGCATACAAAAGACACATGCGCCAATTGCATGAAATCCTTCTAGGTAAATATTTTCTATATAAATTAATTAAACTCTATGTATCGTCACCTAAACGTATCATCAAAAAGTTCGAAATTGACTTTTTGATTGATTTTTGTTTCTTTTATTAAACTATTTACATGTTCAAAAAATTTAAGACCCGGCGATCAAAAATGGCGACTTTATTAAAAAAATTCAAACGCCAATTACACCTTGTTGTTATTGATTTTGTAAAGTTTTTTGCTTCTCCTGTAAACTTATAAAAAGTGTTGTTACGTTATTTTGTATTTTAGGTGACGATATGTAATTAATATATTTTTTTTATAATATTTTCGTAAAAATAATTATTAAAATAAAATTTCTAAATTTTTATGAATTAAAATAAAAAAATCATAATTTTTTTTTTATTCTAAAAAAATAGCAAAATTTACGTTAATATTTTGTTTTTTTTTTGAATACCTACGTGTTATTCGTCATTTTAAGCTTTCTTTTTTTAATCAGTTTTTTTAAATAATTAATTTTAAAAAAATCATCAACATACTACAAGTTATCTTCTGGTTGTTCAACATTTAGTTTGTTTTTTTGTTTATCTTTTAAAATTTATTTTTGAATTCAATGCGCATTCGTTTTCTTAAAAAAAACGATGAACAAAAAAAAAAAAAAAAACCAAAACAAAACAAAGTTACATACAAACATATGTATCTTTAAATTGTTATAAAATGTTTGCCAAAAAGAATAAAAATTACAACAAAAAATGATATTTTTTTTGCATTTTTCAATGGTTTTGACAATTAAAAGAAATATAAAAATTAAAAAAGAAAACATTAAGCGAAATAAACCATTTATCATTCATTATTTATGTACATGGCAAGTACATAATTACATTCATATATACATATTTACTTATATATCCATACATTCATACAAAAATAAATAATTAAAAACAACTATCTTTAAAACAACAAACTGAATGAAATCAATATTACCTTCCTTTCGTCCAATGACCATTTTTTTGATAATAATATTCAACGGACATTTTGTTTAAATAAATTATAAAAAAACAAATTTAAATAAAAAACGATTGAAATCCACTTTGAAACAGCAAAAAAAATTTTATGACACGTAGAATCGAAAATATATATATATGTACACTGATACACAAACAACTCAGTTTAAAAATGAGAATTTAAGAAATTTTAAAATTAAGCAAAAAATATTTTTTAAATTCCATCTACATAATGAAATTTTATTTTTGCAATTTTTTTGTTTTTGTGCCTTCTTTACTCTTGTTTGTATTATATTTTGTATATTAAACGTTAAATACATACACATACCTACATATATCCAATTTTAAGCTGAAAAGTGCAAGTTACAAATAAATCAGAATTGCAGAGTACACAAAACTGTATAACTCTACCTAATCATCTTCTACTAAAAACTACTTAAAAACTCGATGTAACAGAAAATTTAATTAAATTTATTTATTTATTTGAAAAATTTATATACATATGTATGTGCATAATAAATTGTGGATATAAAGTTGAAAATAATAGAGCCTAATTTTAATACGAAAAAACTAGCTAAGCACTTTGTTTAAAAATAAAATACAATCTGATTTTTTTGTGTAAAAAAAAGTCAAAATTCCACAAATAAAATTGTTTACGAACGTTCGGGAATAATTTTCCGGAAATTGTCATTGTATCGTCTACGTTCGAAATCTTTGAACAGGCAGTAAAATTTTTCTGTTTTTTACATTAAAAAAAATATCAAAGCCAACTTCAGGTTAATATTTACGTTTTAAACACATAAGAGTACTTTCAAGATCATCAAAATATGTACCTCATGCTATTCTCCTCTCGCTTCTCACCTACAAACTCAGACTTCCTGAAAGAAACTATTTTTTGTTTTTTTCGTCTTTTTCCTTGTCTACAACCGTGGCATAATCATGTAACAGGTACGCTCGAAGCAACAACAAACGTATAATTAAAAAACTGTAAAATTTTCTTTATGAACAAACACGGAGGTTTGATTTCAAATTGAAAATGATTTGAAATCAAACGTTTTCTCAAACTACAAACGTTTGATAATGATTTTGAATCATAGCATTCTCAACAAAAAGGGGAAATTATTTTCAAATTGAAAAATGCTTTTATTTACAACTTGATTTCAAACGTAAATCTCAAATGTGGATTATCGGGTCTGTTCTGAAAATCACGTGTTTTTTAAATCACGAGCGTGATTTTGTGGTGTTCTGAAAGTCATAATTTTTTTTTTTTTTTGTAAATTGTGCAGATTTTGCAGTTTTTACAATAAAATTTTTTACTTTAAATTTTGTTATATTATTTTTTATTTCTCCTTCTCTTCCATAATCTTGCCTTATTTGCTGTAACTTAAAAATGCGAGCTGATGGAGAAACACAGATATTAGATTTTAAATCAGCGACCTCAAATTAGTAAAAATTGCATTAAACTTCCAATCAACACAATAAAGTTCAATTTTGTTCCCATGTGTTATCAATACAACCTTCAGGTGATCCCACTAAATATAAAACATTACTTTGCACAGTTGATATTTTGCTTTTGCGTTTAGCTCAATTTTAAATATACCGATTTACAATCCGAAATCTTGTAGATCAAATTATTTTTATCTCTAGTTACACGCAAAATTGGCGCTCGGCTTAAGTTTGATGAGTTTTACATTTTAAATCAGTACTGGACAATTTAATAATTCTTCAGCAAGCGTTCTTCAAAATATTTTCAAAGTACGTCTGTATGTGTATAAACAAATAATACTATAAACAAATAAAAAAAAAAATAAATATGTACGCATTAACTAGAGCTTTGATTCTTAAAAGTTTTCTAAAAAAAAAATACCTAAATCCAGTAGGAGATTTATCAATAATATACCTAGCAATTTTTCAAAAAAAAAAAAAAAACGTTTTTTCCAACTTAAAGATATTTATTTACTTCTATTCATTGGGGGAAACATTCGGCTACCTTAAATGGACATTAGAGTGTTTTCAAGTAATTTTTCAACTGAATTCGAATTAGACGCCGTTGTTTTTTTAATAAGTAAAAAACAATTGTTTTTAATTTTGAGAACTTAATTCAAACAGTAATCTTTCGTTTAAGATAAAAAAATAAATATCAGTACACTGAACAAAAAAAATTGCTGAAAGCATTATGTGAAAATGGAAAGATCCTAACTTTATACATATTTCAAGTGTCACAAAAATGACTAATGGCTTTTATGCGAAGCAAACTGGTTCTGGTTTGTAACTTCAATATCTAAAATTCCTCCGTGCCCATTGAGGATAGAATGCTAAGTTTCTGAGATTTTTGTGCCAATAAAAAAACAAACGAGCAAACTTAAGCCATTTTTGCTTTTCCAAAGAAATTTATGAAATCATGACACAATGAAATGATTTCAATATAGTAATTACATGTTATAGGCATTGAAAATGTATTTTATACTAAATATGTGGGTTTTGGTCTATATCATACCAATGTACCACGTTACATTTATTAGATAACGGTACATTTGTGTTTTTCGCTGTACACTTCTTTTTCAGCCATCATCCAGAGTCAAAGACTGATTTAATCAAAATGGGTAATTACGCGTCAAATAGAGACAAAATGGCTTTGATCGGTTAAAAAATTCGTGAGTTATAGTGGACCAAAGCTGATATCTTATGAAAATATTAACGTTTTTCACGAATTATTGTCATTTCGGAAAATGTTTTGTGCTACAATTTTTAAAAATTCATAGTTTTTTAATTTTATTGTAAAGTCAATTTGATTATAAAAATTTTGAGCTATAATGCACCGACATCGGGTAAAAACTAAAAATCTTATAATAAAAAAACTATAATATCACTCTTTCAAATTCTTAAAATTAAATCATACATACATAGGCTGACTTCCAAAACGTACTTATACAAAGTTTGTATACAGTTTTACTACTGTATTCTAACCAAATACATGCACAAAGTACCAAAACAATGCAACTATGTGCTTTGTTTATTTAAACGTTTTGAAATGTAAGTGATGCAATGCAAAATATTAATCTGTATTGTTGGAAATAATATGTTAAATGTCACAAAGCATCAACTTTAAAACCGATGCTCTGATTGCTTTTTTGCTTCCGTACTAATACTTAACAGTGATGTTTTAGAAGGGTTTTCATTGTATATATATTGTACTGTGGCGTTATGAAACATTATATTTACTTTGTTGTAACATAAAGCAATTAACGTTTTAGTAAATAAAAATTCAAGTGTTTTCGTTTTTTTATTATGGGATATTTAGGTTTTGTTAAATACTTTTGCCTCTGGTTTCCATATTTTTTACCGAATTTTTTACTGCTCTATCAGTTGTCTTAAAACGCCGCCCCAAGATAGCGCTTATCCAGTAGTTGCTAAAAAAAACTATACCAATTTGCCATTATTTGAAATTTTTCCAGGTTGGTATGTTTGCAAAAAATTGAGAAACGACCGTTCTAAACAAAATTGTAGAACATTTTTAAATCATATTTTGAGGGTCTAATTGGCGATTTTCTTCAACAACAGAAAAATAACGGTAAATTTTCGGATAGGCCAAAAATGAAAAAGTTGTAAAACAACTATTGTTTTCGAGACCCCAAGGAACCATTTTCAACAATACACTCCATAAACTTTTTCGGTTTCAGTTTTTAGTTTACTATGTTTTTTTTAATACCCGCACAAACAACAACAAACATTTAAATATACGTGGGTACAAATTTTTATTGTTATTTGTGCTAAAAAATATATGTAAATAAATAAAGTCAGTAGTTTCGTTAAATTATTAAAAAAAAAATAGAAAAAAGAACCAGAAAAAGCTGTGTACTACAAGTACAAACAGAATCATGAGATAGACAGAAAAAGAACGATAGAGAGACTGAATAATAAAATGAGAAACGAAACAAAAGAAGAGCAGAGTTTCGAGTCCACCATACTTTGATTATTTTATGCAATAAAATTGTTTTATTTAAATAGCTTTTTCTAATTAATTTTATTTCTTTATTCTTTTAAGCAAAAATCAAACACCAGTAATTTGTTATGTACATACAAACATACATACATTTCTACATATGCGAATGAATGTGTATAAGAATCCTTCTTTGTTCATTTTTGTTCTTTTGTGAAATTTACGACTTTGTAGGAAGGGAGTGACTCAGGAAAAAAACATCTTTAACCTTAAACATTGTATTAAAGAATTATAATTTAAATTACTTGTTATGTACATATATATGTACATACATACAAACATATTAGTTAAAAAACTAACTACGTACATATGTATGTATATCTAATTCAATGTTCGTAAAAAATTATAAAAAAACAAATTATTGTTTATGTCTGGCAAATTTTGATGTTGGGGTTAGATTTATTTTTAAAAATGTTACAATTGGCAACAATTTTAAATACCTACGAAACGTAAAAACAAATTATACCCTGTTTCCAATGTGAAATTTTATTAGACGCGCTCAAAATGAATTGACCGTAATTGGATAACTTTGATCTAAATGAATTAGCTTGCTTTCTTTGTTGGGAGAGAATGAACAATATTTGGTTGATTAAAAGATAAACTTACAGACGAAAGTGGAAGTGATTTCGTATCTTGCTTCATATAAAACTAAATCAATTTCGATCGGAATTAATTTCTGTGACAGGCCTGTTAAATTACTAGCGCCCTTTTTGAAAAATTGGCAGAACCAATCCCCATTGGAAGAGATGTTTATACTGCTTAATATCAACCCATTATGGCCAGAACTTAGCATGGAAGATACAATAAAATGAGTGCACTGTCTACACTTGAAGAATTGCATATTAAAGTGGATAGATAGAATAATTTTTTTTAATATTTCTAGATGTATACTGAAATTTATATGTATAATAGCGACTTACTTGGACGCCGGGTAAAAATGTTATTCTCAAATGACCTAATTTTCAGGATTATTTATCCGGTCAAAATTTGCAAAAAAAATACAAAATTTAGAAAATAAGAGGTCGTAATGGAGAAAAACGACAATGAAGGTTTACATGAAGTTTTCTGAGAATATACCCGATAAAATTTTGTATTATTACCACTGTTTCTGCCATATGTTTTGAAGAATATGTAAATTTTTGGGAATATTAATAAACGAACGTAGAAGTTAATAGTATGTATGTACATATATTATTGAAAGTGAAACTTATTGTTTTGCGCCGCAAACGCCACTTCTAAATTTATTTATAAAAAGTATCTTTTTGTGCTCGTTAGCTAAAATGCAAAAAGCAGGGACATAACAGTTATAACCAATATTTGAAAAAATCCTGAAATAATAATTAATCACGAATTTTTAAAAACTGCTCTCTGAATAATTGTTACAAATAACCAATATTTTTTTGGTCTTTGATAACCGTTATAGTTTGTTTTTGTTTTTTTTGGGCTTCCATAACCATTACAAAAGATTTTAATTTTTTTTTGGTCTTCAGTAACCATTACAAAAGACTTTTATTTTTTTTGGTCTTCTATAACCATTATAAAAGATTTTAATTTTTTTGGTCTTCCGTAACCATTACAAAAGATTTTTATTTTTTTCGGTCTTCTATAACCAAGCTACAGTTCGCAAATCTTAAGATATTTTTATAAAATTTCGCACACTGACTTATATTTGCACAAGGACGAACTTTTTTTTCTGCTCTGAAAATTATACTCAGTGACTTACGCGGCAAATTAATCTGAGCGAACATTGCGTTCATTAATGTTTGTAAAATTAAATTTTTAAAGAAATACATATGTAGATATATCTCTAAATGTTCCACTTTTTCATTTTCAAAGCTATAGTTTCATACAGTTTGTTACGTTTCAATTGGTTAATTTGGTTACTTATAATGACTATGTAAGAAAAAAAAAAAAACAATAATAATAATAAGTAAGAAAGTTATAGTCGGTCAAGACCGACCACATAATATTATACACCTATTTGGGTCCGAAATTTGTATGGTTCCGAAGTCGACTTGGGTTCAAAATAATCTAACAAGCCTACATAATGGTATTTTCGGTTAGGTGGCAGCCGACTTTATTCGCCAGCTCACATAGACACAGAATGTCCGTTGCGATACCACTGCGCTTCCACTCATGCGTAATTAGGTGTGTTGCATATTCTTAGAATACATGACGAGACCTACAGTTCAATGCTGAATCCAAACGGCAAGATTTGAAGTGCTTTAGAACAGAAATTACTTTTATTAGTTCGCTTAAGCCAACCGATAGTTGAGGATGTTAAGAAATAATTATTTCTTTTTGAAAAAGGTTTTTTTTTGGTCGCTCGAGCCAGGAATCGAATCCGGGTCCTATCGGTTTCAGAGTCCACATCTTAGCTACTACACCAACAGCACTGACTACTCAATGGTATATAAATACAATTTTAGTGCGAAATTTCTTGTATTAAAAAAAAAATCGGGAAAATATGCCTAAAACTGGAGCGATTTTATTTAAACTCAGCACCAGATTGTGTGGCATAATTGGTTTCTATTTACCAAATATGAGAAAGATATCCAAAAATTTGCGGATCCTTACCAAAATCATTAAAAAAAAGTTCGTCCTTGTGCAAATATAAGTCAGTGTGCGAAATTTTATAAAAATATCTTAAGATTTGCGAACTGTAGCGTGGTTATAGAAGACAGAAAAAATAAAAATCTTTTATAATGGTTATAGAAGACCAAAAAAATTAATAATCTTTCATAACGGTTATCAAAGACCAAAAAAAATAATAATCTTTCATAACGGTTATCAAAGACCAAAAAAAATAATAATCTTTCATAACGGTTATCAAAGACCAAAAAAAATAATAATCTTTCATAATGTTTATGGCAAAACTATAATTTTCTGGGTAATTTATAATTATTATTACAGGACCAATTTTTTTTCAGTTATTTTTTCCATAACCTATTGGATATTTAAAAAATAATAACAGTTATTTCGGGTCCCTGGCAAAAAGGCGTAACTAACAAAAATATAATTTTACAGGAGCAGCAAAAAACTTTGTAAAATGGAAACTAGAAACATATCAGAAAAAATGCATTGATAAGTCGTCCATGGAATTCTTCAAATAATTATCAGAGAAAACCATTACATTATAGGTATTTTGTTAGAAAAAAATGTGTAATTACATCGTTTTGCATTTATTAAATAAACTTACTTGTATGAGAATTTCCAGCATTCGCCAAAGTGTAATACAATACTTAAAGATATAATAGTTAATATGGAGCAAAATTATTGCTTTATATCTCGGATCTTACTCAGTCGATTTACTTTTCATGATACCTTTTTTTTATTTATTAGTTTTGTTTATTCACAATAATAGTAATAAATAGCAAAAAAAAAATGTTCGCTTCATTCACATTTAAAACAAAATTTAAAAATGTGTTATCGTGTAACTTTGATATGCTAATTAGTGATCACAAATTTATAAATATTGTTAAAATCGTTTGGTTGTTTCTTAAAAACTAAAAACAATATACAAATTTACCGTACCATATTTTGATAAATTTGTGATCAGCGTCCCAAACTTGTTTAAAAATTGTATTTCAACAACCATTTCTAAAAATCTAATCTAATTTCTAATCATTCCATTTTCAGAGAACATTTTCTATTCTGTTCTTTAAATACATATTGATAATAGTTTTGTATTGGCCCTGAAATTATTAACGTAAAACATTCTCTTAAAAACTGCATTTTTCTTTTGTTTTTAAGGTTAAAATTTCTATTTGCTTTTTATTTTTTGTTCTGTTAAAAAAAGGTCAAGTACTTTAGAAATGTTGGTATGAATTAAAAAGTACGAAGCAATAAAAATACACGCTCTAATTTAATCAATTAAGTATGATTCATAATTTAATTTTTTAAAATTCTCATATAAAACACCAAATATGTTTATATACATACTACGCCGAGTACATACATACAACGTTCAAATTCTCATAAATGTTGCATTTTTTCTCCAACACAACACCATCATCATGGTGTGGCCAACTGAATAGCTGGCTAGCCACTAACACAAATCATTCATTATTTACATATGTATGTATTTTTGTACATCCATCCTCTTTACGTCTACTAAAGAGTCAGTTAAATGAAAAAGAACTACATCAAGAAAAAATAAATGGGGGAAAACTATTTAACAAGTATTTAGGTATTTAAAATGTTAAAATTATGAAAATTTTATATTTATCTACGTATGTATGTAGGTTTGTATCAATGTGCGGTAGACTTGTAGTTTGTTAGAATATTATGTTGCTCTTGCTGTTAATTTTGTATACTCACACCACAATAGTGAAAAAGGTATTATTCGTTTGAGCTGATGCTTGTTACACCTTAAAATATTGGTCCATAGACCCATCTTTTAGAATACCAATCGACTTAAAATCATTTTTTGAATCAATCTAACAATGTCCGTCCGTCCGGCTGTCTCGCTGTTCAATGAAAACATCGTCGCAATTTTAAAGATAATTTGATGAAATTGGCACAGACAAGTGAATCTCTAAATATTTACTTGCCTTGTTCAGCGAGAAGACGGGTCGCTGTGGCTGTTTTAATGTCACATATTCTGTGCTGTTTGGAAGTCTTTTCGGGCGCTGTAGAAATTTAAGGTTTTAGAATTTGGGATCATGAGAATCGGCATACGCTTACCTTTCTACGGTTTTTTTTTGAAAATTTTATTGCTATTAGAATATTATTATTTTTCTATAAATGCATTGAAAATGGTTACCCTGATTATATTGTAGTAAAGTTTCATTTCTCTCGGTCAACAAGGAATCCCCAAATTATTTTTCCTATTAGACGCTCAAACGCTTTTGGAAAATCGTATCAGATTCGGTTCTTAAAAATTTGGAATAATGTGCCAAGAGATCTAAGAAAATTTTCTTACTCACTGCTTTTATTTAAATCTAAAGGCCCAACTATAATGTGCTTAAGTTTGCTTAAGCAAATGTGCTAATACAGTGTAAATCGTACGTGGCAAACCATATTGAACTTAGGGAAAGTTTTTGTTTAGTTTTATGAATCTGTGATTTGCTTAAGAAAAGTGCGAAACTGATCGCACTTTTCGTACGAAATTAAATGTTTTTTGACTTTGTTTTTGTTTTTTAAATACATTTGAGGGACTTTTTCTTAATTTTTTTTACTGTAGTTTAAGTACGGCCATGCTTATTATGGTTGGGCCTTAAGTTGTTAGAATTTGCAGAGCTTAATAACGTGTCAATTAACTTAAAAGAATAATGGCCAACCAATATGTTTAAATTTTCTATCTCGTGCTGCTTAATATGGAAACAAAACAAATAGCATTCTTTATGTCGTTGTTATTTAAAGCGTTAATTTTCTGGAACTAAAGATATCCTTATCGTTTGAAAGACAGCTCTGTTAAATATTTATAAGTACATACATATGTAACTTTTTGTTCTTGTTTATTATATTTTTTTATTATTAACTAAAGTTTATTGTTAAATTATTAGCTTTTATTAACCATTAAAGGCACTAAAGGCTCGGTTATGTAATTAAAGAAAATAAAATAATATAAATTGTCAAAAAGACCAAGCCTATTGAAAATGGTGAGAATCGGTTTTTAATTTCACACACTCTCTATACAAGCTTTTTCCGAAAAATAGTCTTTATGCCCATAAATCATCATTTTGTGTTGATATTTAGGTTAAATGTATTTTATTTTATTGCAAACTAAGCTATCTCATAAAAATTTATCGGGATCGGTACATATTTGACCATAGCTTCCAAACAAATAGTTCTTCCGAAAATAGCTTTTAATGCCATAACTACTTAATTCAATTGAGTTGTTCTTATATTGTAAAATCACAAAGCTGGTATTTAAATATTATTTTAGATAGAAAATTTATTGAAACCAGATTCTCAGGTCTGTTCTGAAAATCACTTTAACTCTAATCAAATGTGCCTTTTAAAATCACACGTGTGATATTTTGGAGTTCCGTTTCTGTGTATTTCAATGTGATTTTCAATTGCCAAAAGCATAATTTAATAATTCTTTATAGAAATGGTATTTTAAAACGTTTCGGTCTTATTTATAAAAAAGGAAAAATGTTTATGAAACAAATCTTTTATGTCAATATAAATAAATGACCTGTACATCGATTTCGAACGAAGACTTCGTTCGCTTAAATTACATGTAAAACAAAAACAATATTTTATAATTTGTTTTGGTTTTAAATGTAAGTAAGGCGAACGCAATCTTCGTTCGGATATAGATAAACAGGAAGTAAATTATATTATTTAATTAACAAGAATTACAAACAATCTTTTTTATAACTTTGGCTTTATCATGAACTTTTTTCAAGAGTTGCTTTTTAATTTCTTTTTTTTTTTTTTTTAATTTAGTATTTTTTGTCCAAAGTTTTTTATTTGATTTTTATGTTAAAATTTTATTTTATTCTTTCTTTTCCGTTCTTTTTGTAGATCCTTTTGGCATGCTTGTGTCTAAGGCCAGATTTATTGGTAAGTTTCGTCGATTTTTATGCATTTTTTTAGTTTAACCTTTTCTTTTTAATTTTTTTTCCCTAAATCACTTTTTTTTATTTACAAATAAGTTTTGCCCATAATTAGCTAAAACTTAAAAACGCTTACTTCAAATATAATTTTAATTACTACTTTTTATATATATTTTTTTTTTAATAATACAAGGTATAAAAATGCATAAAAAAATTATTCTAAATGAAAGTTAAACATTTAGCTATGTGTTTCTCAAAAATATTTGTTAAACTACCAGTACTAATATTTAGTTCAAATTAAATTCAAATAATGAAATAAAATTTTTGTAAATGATAATAATGAAATCTTCTATTCTCTACTACTTTAACTATCACCACTGTTATGTACTCCTACAACCAACCAAAATAAAATTGTTTTGCTGGCCTTAGAGACAACATGAACTATTTTTTTTATTTGTTATTTTATTAACTGTTCATCTTGAAATTTTTTTTTAGCTTTTATTTTTTAGTTTAAAATTGGTAAAACTATAAACTTTAAGTTGCTTTAGTTAAATCCTAAAAGTAGGCAGTTTATATTTTTTAATAAATTAGCCAACATTAAAGAAATATGTATTTTTATTATTTTAAATAATTGTTTATTGTTTTGTTTTATTTAAGGATGACATTCCTGAATCTGATCCCGATTCATGTGGTCATGATGCCGAAGGGCATGAAGAGGAAGACGATGGTGACGATGAGGACGAAGACGAAGATGAGGAGGATGAAGAGGACGATGATGAAGAGAACGATGATGATGACGATGACGACGACGACGATGAAGAGGACGAAGAGGAAGAAATCGACGATGATGATGATGAAGATGAAATTCAAGATCCCAATGAGGTCAGTGGAGATTTCTTACTCGACCCCAATAATGATCGTAGTAATCGAAATCTTAATGCCCTCTTCGAAGCTGCTGGTTGGTTGAAAAAAATATAACTTTAAACTAAGAATAAAGGCAATAAATAACATGCAAAATAATTTATTTTTATCTTTTTTCACAGCCAACGAAAAAGCACCTGTTTTACGTCATGCTACACATGCCATCGATGAGACTAAGCAGGCCCTAACAAAAATGCGTGGGGCAAGCAGTGATAAAACGTAAGTTAATTTTGTCAAATCGCAATAAAACCGTTAGAAACTTAATATATGTATGTATATTTTGGGATCATTAAACTTTTATAAAAAAAATTCTTGCACTTTTGTGTTTGTGTTTTTTTTTTTGTTCTTTTTTTTTGTTTGTAATAATTTAAAAGGAACTATTTTAAACCTGCTAAACTTAGTTCAAAAATATTTTTTAAACACTTTGGAAATTATTGAAAATTTTAACAAGCAAAAAAGAAACAAAAATTATTGAAAATTTTAAATAAATATAACCACTAACATGCAATTGAATAGTATTTTTGCATGTTTTCAACTAAATTAGTAGCAAAACTTATTCAAAAGTTGATTTTAAGTTTCAATAATTTAAAACTTGTAAATAAATTACTTTTTCACGAATTCGCACTCTTTTAAAAACGAAACGCTATAAATTATATTTACATCCAATTCAAATTTTAAATTAATACAGGAATGTCGTTTTTGGAGCTTAAATACTCAAATATTTTTTTTTTATCTAGCATGTTTTCTCGTACTCTTATTGCTGCCTGTAACGATAACGACGTTAATACTGTGCGTAGTCTTTTGGGTAAGGGCAACGTTAATATTAATGAATCTACAGATGACGGTGAATCCTTGCTTTCTATGGCATGCTCAGCTGGTTATTATGAATTGGCACAGGTAAGTTATTTATATAAAATTTGAAAATCTAAACATTTTGTTTCATTTTATATCACGTTCTTAAAAATAAAATTTAATTCAAGGTCCTGTTAGCCATGTCTGCCGCTCAAGTAGAAGACAAGGGCCAGAAAGATTGCACTCCTTTAATGGAGGCTGCTTCTGCTGGTCATTTGGAGATAGTTAAACTTTTACTAAGTCACAATGCAGATGTAAATGCTCATTGTGCCACCGGTAATACCCCGCTTATGTTTGCCTGTGCTGGTGGTCATGTGGAAGTGGTTAAAGAACTGCTAAAGCATGGTGCCAACGTCGAGGAACAAAATGAGAATGGACATACACCTTTAATGGAAGCAGCATCGGCTGGCCACGTTGAAGTTGCCAAGGTAAGAAAAAAACAAAAATAAATTAATAATTCATATCCGACATATGATGAAAATCCGAGATTAGAGATGTTAAAATATTTTAGAATCATCTTTTTTTACCGCATTAAGATTGAGTTAATAATCTGGTTTTAAAAGAAAGCTTCATATAAAATATTAATTTAAGTCAATGATAATGTTTGATCTTATTTGATGTTTCTAAAAAAAAAGATTATAAAAAAACAGTTTCGAAATTTGTAACTAACAAAGTTTTTTAAAAATATCGTGTACAGGTTTTGTTGGAACACGGTGCTGGCATTAATACGCATTCAAATGAATTCAAAGAAAGTGCTTTAACGTTGGCCTGTTACAAGGGTCATTTGAGTATGGTTCGTTTTCTTTTGCAAGCTGGAGCCGATCAAGAACACAAAACCGACGAAATGCATACTGCCCTTATGGAGGCTTCTATGGATGGTCATGTTGAAGTAGCTAGACTACTATTGGATTCAGGAGCTCAAGTTAATATGCCTACCGATTCTTTTGAATCTCCACTGACCTTGGCTGCCTGTGGTGGTCACGTTGAATTGGCTACATTGCTAATAGAACGTGGTGCCAATATTGAAGAGGTCAACGATGAAGGATATACTCCCCTTATGGAAGCTGCCCGTGAGGGACATGAGGAAATGGTAGCATTGTTGCTTAGCAAGGGAGCCAATATTAACGCCACAACCGAAGAAACCCAAGAAACAGCGTTGACGTTGGCTTGTTGTGGCGGGTTTAGTGAAGTGGCAGAATACTTGATTAAACATGGAGCTAACTTAGAATTGGGAGCTTCTTCGCCTCTGATGGAAGCGGCTCAGGAAGGTCACACGGATTTGGTACGCTTTCTGTTGGAGAATAAAGCTAACGTACATGCAGAAACTCAAACGTGTGATACAGCATTAACTCATGCCTGTGAAAATGGTCATACTGACGCGGCAGAAGTTCTTTTGAGCTATGGAGCTGAATTAGAACATGAGTCTGAAGGAGGCCGTACACCGTTAATGAAAGCTTGTCGTGCTGGTCACTTGTGTACAGTTAAGTTTCTCATTTCAAAAGGAGCTGATGTTAATAAACAAACCAGTAGCAATGATCATACACCCTTATCCTTGGCCTGTGCTGGTGGTCATCAGGCGGTGGTTGAATATCTTTTAAAAAGTGGTGCAGATCCATTCCACAAACTTAAAGATAATAGCACAATGTTGATTGAGGCAGCTAAAGGAGGGCACACCCGTGTAGTAGAATTACTATTCAAGTATCCCCACTTCATACAAAATCATCAAAATGAATTGCAATCCGCTGCAGCAGCAGCGGCTGCAGCTGCTGCCGTTGGTATTAATAATACCACAGCCTCAAATGCCGCTGCCAATCAATTACATTTGATAAACTTACAACAGCAAAAACAACTCCAACAACAGCAGAAACAATTGCAGCAACAATTACAATTACAACTGCAACAATTGAGCGCTCCTCCTGGTTTACATGAAGTTTCGGAAGCTGCACGCGCAACCAATCAGCAAATTTTCCATCATCAACAATTCACCACCAATAATGCAGCTTTAACTGGAGCCACAAACGAGTATTTGGAGGAACAGCTACAACTGCAAACTCCAAATGTAAATGGGACAGATGTTGGTTCGAATCAAGTAGTAGCTTGTAATGAGGAGTACGCTGCCATTGATATCAATTCTTTAAGTGCTCAACAACAAGAGGCATTAATTGCTAAATCAAGACTTTTCCATTTGCAGGCTGGTTTCGGAAATGTTGGCGGTGGTGCAGCTGGTGCCATTGCCAATAATAACGAGCAAGTTCACGCTAATCTAAACAATCAGCAACAACAGCAACAACAGCAACAAGTACAGCCACAGCAGATACAACAACGTAAACACTTCGATTTAGATATGTCACATATAATGCCTCTTACGCCACCACAAAAACAGCCTCCAGCTCCACCAGTTTTACAAGCGCAGCAGCAAGCACCAATACAAACGCCAACACAGCCGCCACAAAATCAGCAACAACAAACATCTCAAGCACAACAGCAGCAGCAATCGCAACAGCAAATAAAACTTAAGGGCAATCAGCGTAAAAATCGTCAACAACCACCACAACCATTTGAAGTTAGTATTCCAAACACTGCCAATGCCAGCAACAATAATAACAATTCGAACAATGAACAGCAACAAATGCAAGAAGTTGAACGCTCTCAACCCTTGGGTGATGATGGCCTGGGCAATAAGCCTCCAACACAACAACACTCCACTACACAGCAGCAGCAGCAACAGCTACAATTTTCCTGCTTTAATGACGATTCACGTTTTATAAGACGTCGGGTTTTAAGGCCAGATTTTAATAAGGTAAGTTATTTCTCTTAGTTTCTTAAAAATTCACATCTAAATTGGCTAAAATGATAATAATTTTTTCATTACAGATGTCGAACGATCAGAAGACTATTCCTAATACTTTGTTGCCTGCCTCTTACTTAGATATGAGCGGTGGCAATATCAATAATCAAAATCAAAATGTTGGTGATGGCGCCGATGCTATAACATTGAATCAAAACTTATTAGCAGGTTAGTTTAAGGCCGATTTTCGAAAGTAGAAAATATAAGTTATTTAAAAATTATTTGCGATATTGTTGAAGTTTACAGCAAATTTTTTACGGAACACATTACCCATTGAGCTTCGTGTGTTTTCACACTCAAATAACGCCTTTCGTGTGAAAATGTTGGCTGTTCTTCCGAACTTATAGTGAACAATTCATTGTATTTAATTTAAAACGTGATGTTGCTTACATATATTTTGGGATCAATTGTCTTTTTATATTTTTTATTTAATTCTACCTTTGTATTTATACATATATATGTGTACAATGTACACTGTACATATATATGTATATTGATTTTTATTTTGGTTTGGGACCTAGGGATTTTAGTTAAATTCTAATTTAAATATTTTTAGTATTAATTCAGGTATATTTCTTTGTAATATAGTTTATTGGCCTAATGAGGCTTTTATATTACCTGCAATAAATTGAAATTGAAAAAACAATCTTTTGATTGATTGAAAATAAAAAATTAACGAATGAATTATAAGTGTTTGAGGATGGAGTCTATGACAGCAGGAGGAATGTACCGCTGATAAAAAAATCACTTATAACAACATTAATATCAACTAAGTTGATTTCTTTAATATAAACAAACATTTTTGGCAAGATGACCTAGCGGTATGAAAAAAATAAACAAAACTTCATAAAAATCAGTAGAGTCGTTTCGTTCTGTTTCAAAATAATTTCGATATTGCTCATACAAAAATACTAAAATCGAGATTAAAAAATTAGAGGGTAAGCGTAGGAGAGTGAAAATTGGGGTTATAGATATTTTTTGGTATCAAATAAAAATGCGCAAAAGTTTTTGGCAAAAAAAAAAAAATGTTTTTGGATAGGGACACCCTAATGACCTAGCGGTATGAAATATACTTTCACGGCATATTCTCCTTCTTATCAATTATTTTATTATATGTATATATCGTTACCTAAAACTCAAAAATTTTGAACATTTTTTAGGAGAAGCAAAAAACGATAAATTGATAAATCGCCTTAAACTTTTTATAGTTTGACAATGTTGCATAGGTCTTTTAGTGTTTATCATATAATCTTTTGTTGATAGGACCGTTTGTTTTTTTTTACTAATTTTGGTCGAACGATTCCAAAATTTGTGGACATTTGTGTTGAATAGTTAGAGCCTTCTTAGTTTTAGATAACGATATGTATATACATACTGTGAGCGTCAAAATAAAGTAAACAGCTTGTTTTCCAATATAAAAAGTGTTATTTTAGTAAAAAATAATTTAAATTTTTAGAAGTTTATTATCATTTACAAAAC
The DNA here is from genome assembly GCA_963931875.1 of Pollenia griseotomentosa. NCBI lineage: Eukaryota > Metazoa > Arthropoda > Insecta > Diptera > Polleniidae > Pollenia > Pollenia griseotomentosa. The sequence goes on from OZ007560.1 coordinate 112,455,590, forward strand.
TTTGGACAATGTTATTAATATATAAAATTAAAAATTTGAAATACTTCAAAAACAACAAAAACAGTGCTATAAAAAACAAATTTACTGCCTTTTACAGTGTACAGTTCTAAAATACTAAGAAAAGTGATGTGGCTAATACTTTGTTTGATTTCTTTTTGCTTTAAGGACGGCTTCTAGTTTCTATGGCATCGATTCCACCCATTTTAAAGTTAGCTCAGTAGACATTTTTGGCCACTCTTCCTGCAGAATTTTCTTCAGAGAGTGCTTGCTAGTTATGTTTTTTTTTTTTAATTTGTCTGTCCAAATGCTCCCAGATGTTGATATCGAGCGACTATTGGTCTGATCCAACTGTTTTAGGACGTATTACAAAAGCCAACTCTATCACGCTTCACTATAGATACTGTATGTTTTTCGTTGAATTTCATATTTCTACCTTTTATTACGTTTTTTTTGTCCAACTTGCTTTCGTCAATTTTTGAAGCAAAGTATTTTTCACAGATGACAGCAAGCATGAAGTCTAATCAAATTTGGCAAAGTAGAAATTTAACTTTTTATAACTAGCATAACACTTTTTATATTGGAAAACAACCTGTTTACTTTATTTTATCTTTTTTTTTTAATTTGTTTTAGTCGCTCCTACTATTGGTGATGGTTCGGAAATGCAACCAGTAATTATAGCTAGCCCAGAACCCTTAAATTTTGCACCCAACCAAGCCCTAATGATGCAAGAACTGTTTGACCCTAACAACCCACAGACTCCGTTAACTTTGGCAACTACTCTACCACAAGGAACACAATTTGTTTTAGGTCCAGCGCCACCACAGCAGCAACAGCAGCTGCAGCAAGCCCAGTCACAACAACAAGCTCAGCAACGTATTGTGACTGGTAAAACTGCCCAAAAAACTGGCGGCATAACAACTCCTTCAGAAGTATCTCAAAGCACTGCAATCAGCGATAGACCTAAAGCTAAACCAGTTTCTAAGAAAGACGGAAAAGTTTTGCGTAAAACCACTACACAATCAACTGCAGCCACTCCACTACAGCAACCATTGTTTAGACAGAATCAAATGGTATCCATTTATAATAACTTGGTAAGAAAAAAAAAATTACTTCTCAATACAATTTAAAATTGTATTCCTTATTTTTTAGCCTATGTTAATTACTAATGAAGCTACTCCGAGTCTCCAAACCCAGCAAGCCATTATGAATCATATGGTCTTTGCAGCCCAACAGCATCAACAACAGCAACAGCAGCAACAAATTGCTTTAGACGTTGTTAATAATGGCCAAGCTACACAGCAACCGCACCAACAGGGTATTATTGCCTTAAGTAATTCGCCAGCATCACCATTAGCTTCTCCATCATCCGGTGCATCTGTTTTATATGATCCGCAACAACAGCAACAGCTTATGGAAATTCAATCAGCCGAACACCTTCAACAGCAACAGCCGCAACAGTCTGATTATGAGCAAACTTCACAAGAAATCAAAAAGGCCTTGGATGCAGCTCTTACGGACTCTAAATTACTTGTTACTGACACCTTGAATGCTCTTAGTAAGTCAAATGCAGCAGCTGCCGCTGCTGCCGTGGCCAAAGCTTGTGGTCTTAATCCAGCCGAACAGCAGGAGTGCCTAAAGAAACTGCAAGAGGGTTGGCAGATTGTTGACTTGCGCCAACGTATATTCCATAAGCAACCTAAATCACCCACTGAAACACCGCCAGAAAAGCAAATTATAGATATTACCAACATGGAAAACGAATTGGATTCCAGTGAGGCGGATGCAAACAATGAAATGAAAAATTTAGCCACACTTTGCACAGCCGCCGCTCAAGCAGCTGCTGTAAATGTTACGCCTGGAGACACAGAGTCTAAAGATACCAAATTGGCCAATGAAAGCAAGAGTATCAGTAGTGGCCAAACAAAGAAACAACGTAAGCTTTCGAAGAAGGAGAAATTGTCGCATCAGGAGGCTTTAGAACTCTGCCCATTGCCAGAGCCACAAAACGATCAAGCTAACGAAGAACATCGAAATTCCGTTGTAGATCATCAAACGTTATGCTCCGAAGACTGTCCGGCTGAAGATGAAGCTATTTCGGATATTGAACAGCAGGATGAAGGTAATACAAGAACAAAAACCTTACAAGAACTGGCTGAGGAACACCTAATGTTACCCACTAAGGGAATAAAGCCGATATCTCAGCGTCTAGAGAATTTAATCCTTTCGAATGCTCCTCTTAAGCCTGGAGACTTATCTCAGGCCTTCACGGACTTACGACAAGAAATCGGGGCCGATGTTCTGACTGTATTCCCACAAAATATGAATTTAAAATTCTCCGGAAATACAGCATTAAGCAATGCTTTGCAACAACATTTGGCTGCGGTCAAACAACAAATAGGCGATGTAACTGAAGATACCGGCGATGGTATGATAGAACAACAAGGCGACAATGAATCAAATGCCGCTCAAAATGCTGATGAACTAGTCTATCCTACAACTATGGATGCTGATACCTTGGAACAATTTGCTAATGCTGCTGCACAGTCTACTAATAACAATGATAATAATGCAGTCGTTGGTGTTACATCTGACCAACATCAAGTTAACGCTACCGGTGAGCAAACAGAAGAAGGCATGCGAGAAGAAATGTATGATATTGAAGTTGAAATGGATGACTTTTTTCATGTCATACAAAATGTTCATGATCCTGCTTTACAAGTAAGTGAAAATTAGAACATTTTTTTAATTAATTAATTTAAAAAAAAATAAGTTTTTTTCTGTCGGAAATTTTAGATATTCATAAATTTTTTTTCAACCCAATTATGAATAAAAATTCCCCGGGAGTTTTTCCCTTTCTCTATTTGAATTCAATTTTAAAAATGGGTAAAGGGAAAAACTCCCGGTGAATAATTGAATTGAAGAATTTTCTAAATTAACTAAAAGTAGCGTTAACTTTGTATCAAATTAATGTGTAGTTTATAGAACATGAGCGCCTTACTCGTCCGTTCAACTTACATTTAAATCAACAACAAATTCCGAAATTTTCTATAAACCACACATAAAAGTTATTGATAAGTTTTTATAAATCTTAAAGTTTTCTTTTTTCATTCAATTCAATTGTGTAAAATTCTTCAAAATTTTTATTCCATAATTTTAAGGAGTTTGCTAGTAATTTAAATTGTGGTGAGCTGGCAGACTTTGGAATCAATTCTATTTGCAAAACGCGATGGAATACAAATTGGGCTTTGACTCCTAAGTGGACTAGCCAGGATCACTTAATGAGTGCTGCTGCTGCGGCTCATCATCAACAGCAACAACAAGGCCTTTTAGCCACCACCGAAGAACAGCAGCAACAACAAGAACAACAAAGACAGGCGAATCAACTTTTATTGGATTATCAGTTACAACAACAGTTACAACAAAGATTTGCTGATGCGGATGAAATGCAAATGCAGGTAAGTTTTACAAACAAAGCTTTATAAGTTAAACTTTTTTAATTTACATTTTACAATGTAGCAACATCAACATCAGCAGACTACGTTGTCTTTGATACCCTTTTCACCCGAAGATGCTGCTGCCGCTGCTGCGGTTCAACAACAACAGCAACAATTACAAACACTGCCTACATCTTCGCCAGCTGGTACCTCAGCGATTGAATACCAATTGCCGCAGCAACAACAACAGCAACTTCAGCAACATCCACAGCACCATGGCTTAGATCAAGAACTTAAACAGCATATTCAACAATTACACCAACAGCAACAGACCAATGTACGTCTATTAAAGGCTGTGGCAGCTGCCGCTGCTAATCAGCAACAACAAACGACAAACCAACAACAACAGCAGCAACAAAATATGACTAACAGTAATAACAACAATAACTTTGTTTTTAATGTTGATGGATGTGGCGGTGTTGGTACTACTGTTGCCGATAAGTCCTCACAGTCTCTACAGTTATTGTTCCAATTGCCACCTACGGTTCAGCAGCAGCAGCAGCAGCAACAACAACAGCAACAGGATGAAGTATCTACTACAGCTCAACAGCTTCAGCATCTAAAATTGCACCATCAAGAATTACAAGACCAGCAAAAACAACAGCAGCAACAGTTAAAGTTATTGCAGCAACAAGAACAAGATTTGTCACAAACAACTGCAGAGAGTTTAATGCAACAACAACAGCAACAAACTACCTTAGAGCAAGTGGCACAAAATAATCTTTTATTACAGCAACAGGCCGCCTTAGCCCAACAGGTACTCAATCAACAGGTCCTCAAGCAAAAGCAACAGCAATTATTATTGCAACAGCAACAACAACAATCGACGCAGGTTTGTGAAAAAACACCTAAGTCTTGTCAAATATCTACAAATTCTGCACATTTCTCTTTTTAGGTTCAAGTTTCTACCCAGACCCAACCATCTGTTGTGGTACCTCATCCAAATGCCGTGCAAGTTCAAACATCGCGTGGTGTCAATAATCAATTTTGTCCTACTCTTTCAACCATGGCTGCCGCAGTGGATGTAGGCTTGGGCAGTGTCTGTGCTCTAAATTCGCAGCAGCAACAACTACAGCAACAGCAGCAAAGACAGCAACAGTATGAAATAACTAAAGAACAAATGTTGGCCGCTGGTTATGCAGCCGGAGTTCTTGCAGCGACTCAACATCACATAAACAATGATGCTACTGCTACGCCAGTGCTGCCAACACAGGCTTCCACCAGTTCGGGTAGCAGCAAAATGCCCGGCGGTATTGCCAAGAAGGTAATTGATAAACAGTCACGAAAAGAACGAAATCGTTATTCTTTGTTACGTTCAGCTGCCGGTAGTCAAGGTAAGTGAAGTTTAAAAACTCAAAGTTGTGACAATTATTTTTATAGTAGCAGGAACAGCTACTTATATGTTTTGGATTTTGTTTTTTTTTTTTTTTTTTCATTTAACTTATTAAACTTTATTTCAAATAATGTTTCATCAGCCAATGCAGCCGCACAGCAACAATATCAGCAAACCGTTGCCGCAACAACTGCCTTAGACAAAACCATCGATGTAGATTCCGAAACTGACTCCAATCATGACACTGCTCTTACTCTTGCATGTGCTGGCGGGCATGAGGAGTTAGTAGAATTGCTTATAAATCGTGGAGCAAATATAGAGCATCGTGATAAAAAGGGTTTTACACCACTCATACTGGCAGCGACAGCTGGTCATGAGAAGGTAGTAGATATTCTACTAAAACATGGTGCCGATTTGGAGGCACAATCTGAACGTACTAAAGATACACCACTATCGTTGGCCTGTTCGGGTGGACGCTATGAAGTTGTAGAGCTATTGTTGGGCATAGGAGCCAATAAGGAACATCGCAATGTCTCTGATTATACGCCATTAAGTTTGGCAGCTAGCGGTGGTTACGTTAACATTATAAAGTTATTGTTAAGTAATGGAGCTGAGATAAATTCACGTACTGGCAGCAAATTGGGTATATCTCCATTAATGTTGGCTGCCATGAATGGTCATACGGCTGCAGTAAAATTGCTGTTAGATCAGGGTTCAGACATAAATGCTCAGATTGAAACTAATCGTAATACAGCCTTAACATTGGCCTGCTTTCAAGGCAGACATGAAGTGGTTAGTTTATTGTTAGATCGTAAAGCCAATGTCGAACATCGTGCTAAGACTGGCTTAACACCCCTTATGGAAGCCGCTTCTGGAGGATATATAGAAGTCGGACGTGTTCTGTTGGACAAAGGTGCTGACGTTAATGCAGCACCCGTACCCACCTCAAGGGATACAGCCTTAACTATTGCCGCTGATAAGGGCCACTTGAAATTCGTTGAATTGTTATTGGCTCGCGGAGCCGCGGTAGAAGTTAAAAATAAAAAGGGCAATTCTCCTCTATGGTTGGCTGCCCATGGTGGTCATCTAAGTGTTGTGGATATATTGTATAACCACAATGCCGACATTGATTCCCAAGATAACAGGCGTGTTTCTTGTTTAATGGCCGCTTTCCGCAAAGGTCATACTAAGACCGTTAGATGGATGGTTCAATATGTCACCCAGTTTCCTTCTGACCAGGAAATGAACCGTTTCATAAGTACAATAAGCGATAAAGAGCTATCGGAGAAATGCTATGATTGCATGAAGATAATTCGTGCGGCCAAAGAGGCACAAGCTGTTAAAGCTAACAAAAATGCGTCAATACTGCTGGAAGAATTGGATATGGAGAAAACACGAGAAGAAAGCAGAAGGGCTGCTGCAGCACGTCGCCGAGAACGCAAAAAGAAGAAGAAAATGGAAAAGAAGGAGGAGAAACGACGACAAATGGAAGAGGCAACAGGGGGCTCAAGCAGCCTGCATGAACAAGACGATAAAGATTCTGACAAAGATGAGGAATCTGATCATGAGGATAACAATAATGCCGAAGATGATGATGACCATCACAATCCTCAAAACTACCGTGAAGAGGGAGATTCTGGCATAGATCAAGGATCTTGCTCTAGCACTGATATAAAGGCTCCGGCGGCTAATTTGCAAAACAATGATAAGTCTGTTGGGGGTATTAATGGAGGAAAAAATAAAAACAAAAAGAAAAATAGACAGCTGAATACACGAAATAGTAGTCCTGTTGTTGAAGAACCTCAAACAGTTCAACCTGCGCCAGTTCCCAAACAGCAGCAACAGCAACATCAGCAGCAGCAACAACAACAACATAATAAAAAGAAAGAAGATAACAGCAACTCAAAGTCTGCGTCTAACACCAACAAGAAAAATTCAGCCGAGCAAAATACGTTAGCCGCTAAAACTCAAAGTAGCAATAATTCTAATACCAGTAACAAAAAATCGGAGCAACAACATAAAAAGGAAGATTTTATGAATAGCAGTAACATCAGCAATCCTTCTTTGAATACTGGCTCTACAACAACCACAACTGGTGGTAATAAAAAGAAAGAATCCAATAAACAAAAGGAAAAAGAAAATTTGGCGCCCAAAGAATTAATTGCCGCAGGAACGGCTCAACACCATCAACAACAAACACAAACTAACAGCCACAGTCATAACCATAATAACAAACAACAAGCCTACGTACAACAACAAGCAACCAATAATAAATCGGAAACATCTTCCGCTGGAAATCGTAAATCTTTAATATTTTCTGCTTCTAAAACTGCTGAAGAAAACAACAAACGAGACATGGAATCTTTAACATCTACTACTTTGGTATCAACCACTGCAGGAAATAAAACTCATACTACTTCAGCTGTACCCAAGAAAGGGGAAGATGGTTGGAAAGAGGTAGTGCGCAAAAGTTCCACACAACAATCGACTATAACTGCATCTGGTGGCTCTGCTTCAAGTAATTCCTCGTCAACAGCTGCTGCTAACAGCAAGGAATCTTCCTCAAGTACTTCGACCACATTATGTTCTTCATCAATTTCGTCTTCATCCACGACGATAAGCGTACCTGGTGTTTCAACAACCACTACTGTTACTTCAACGGCACCCGAAATGACTTGCAAAAAGGTACAAGTACCAGTAAATGCCATCTCTAGAGTAATTGGACGTGCTGGAAGTAACATTAACGCCATAAGAGCCACAACTGGAGCTCACATTGAAGTAGAAAAACAGGGCAAAAATCAATCCGAACGAAGCATTACCATTAAAGGTCTAACAGAAGCTACAAAACAGGCTCACATGTTGATTTTAGCTCTTATCAAGGATCCCGATGTTGATATATTACAAATGCTGCCACGCATTAATACTACAATAAAAGCATCAGTAGTACCACCAGCCTCTACCACACCTCCTTCATCCATTTCTACTATGCAAGTAGGAACATGGGATAATAAAACGGCTTTACAGTCAACTAGTAGCAATATGTCTTCTGGCTCTTCGACAACATCCTCTGCCTCATCTACTCCTGGCAGTAATCTAAATTCGAAAACAACAGGAAACTTGAAGGCAAATGCAAAGTCGCAAGGAGGAGGTATTGGCTCAAACACCAATAAGTCAGCCATAGGTAGAACACAACCTTCTAAACCATTCTATACCCAACAAACTCTCACATCTAGCCGTGGCACTAGCGTTGGAGCCGCATCAAATACCAGCAATCAAATCAAACACAAAGATCTTAACAACAAGAGCTTAAGTGGACCTGGATTCAGTCAGAAATCAAGTGGAACACCAGGCAGTAAATCAACAACCTCCACTAATTTTATAGCATCAAGTGTAAATAACCAAACATTTGCTGCTAAATTACTTACAGGTGGTTCTGCTTCTTCGTCCGGCAATAATTTGTCACCTACTAAGAAATCGGAGTTAGGAGGTTTACAACGATCTGGAATAACAGCTCCTTACGGACGTGGCAAACCTGTTCCCAGTTCCACTATACCCTCTTTAGGAGGTGTAGGAGTTTTAGGCCAAACAAACAACACTTTATCAGGACCTATTGGAACATTTAATGTGGCCGAGGCTGCTGCTGCAGTTGCAGCGGCAAATGCTGCAGCTGTCCAAGCAGCAACTCATAATTCAGCATCATCGAACACAACAGCTCGATCTGTAACCCCCATAGGGCCACCAAACAAACAACGTGCACCCACTCCCACCACACAACAACAATCGGGAGGACATAACTCTAGCAACAGTTCAACAATACAAGGCACACAATCTATGCAACAGCAGCAAAATTTGCACATCAATACTGGCAATCTAGGTGATAATGTTAATCAGTCTGCAGGTACAGCATCAATGGCCACACCTGGTAGTTTTGGAACACAGCTGGCTGCAAAAATCAGCAGTGAGTATTCACTCTTCAATGATTATCATCAGTCACAATGGGGTGCTGATAACTCTCAGATTTACACAAATCCCAATGCATTGGTCAATGATAATTTGCCTCAGGCTGATGCTTCCAAAGCTCCTGGATATAATCGCAATATATTAAGTTCTCCTGTTGGAAGTTCCAAGGCCTCAAATTCCAGTACACCTCCAGGAAACATTGCTACAAGCAATCTTAACGTATCTTCACAGCAAACCCTTACTATTTTGCCTGAAACTAGTGTAGCACCCATAGGCTCATCGGCATCACAACCGGCTCGTTCACCAGCTGGTAGTTCTGTTACTGGTAACGATTTAACACCGCCCACAGCTCCAAATGCTGGCCAGAACTCACAGCCGCAACAAGATACAAGTGCTGTATCTCCCAATGTTATTAAAACACCTGGAACTATAGGACAAGCACCTTCTTCTTCTTCTCAACAACAACAGCCACAAAATACTGGAAATGTAACACAGCCTCCCCCAAGTGGTTTGGCTATACAAAGACCCAACACAAGTAGTCAGCATAGAGCGAATGCATCTAATAATTCTACGCAACAATCTCCACAATCTGCTCAACCCAGCGTTACCGACAATACTGGCAATAATTTGAATTTCGGTCCCATTGGTCCTTCAAATTCAGTGAATCGCAGCAATAATCCAGCTGGAGCTATAGGTGAACATCCACGTTTCTACGATCCCAACAATCAAATGAATGTTGCCGCTCAAATGGGCTACCAATTAGATACTACTATAATGCAGCAACAAGCATACAATTCAGTCAACTCCAGACTTAATCCAAGAGCTTCTGTATTTGGCGGCCAACAACAGCCTGGCAATAAATCACAACCAACGTCATCACAAGCAATGGCTTCGGCCATGTATCATCAACAAAACCAACAACCACCTTCCCAACAAAATCAACAAGGTAACGTCTTTAATGCCGCTCCCGGAAAACCACTGAATGCCGGTCAAAATTTAGCACCACAACGGCCACAATCACAACCACAAGCTGGACAGAGCCAAAATCAACGTTGGTATGGCTCTGATTATGCTACCGCTGGCGGTTATGTTCCACCCTCAACCAGAGACATCTTAAATTTGGAAAATGGTTCTGCAGGTGGCCTGGGTGGTACTAATTCACCAGCCGCAATGTCACCCAGTCAAAGTGGCAATGTCAACAATCCTGCTGGCCTCTTGCAGACTCCCCCACAAATGCCTGGACAGTCGGCTGATGATATGCGTAAAATACCTCGGCCAATTGGTACAGAACGTGCCTCTTGGAAATACAATAACTATCCTGGTATGACCAATATGGGCATGGGTGTTGGAGGTCTAGCTGGTGCAGTTGGTTTAGCTACTATGGATGATAATTTAGCCGCTATGACAGCAGCTGCAGCTGGTATGCCAGGTGCTGGCATGCCAACAGGTCCATTGCCACCATGGCTATTAGGAACGGCCGATAAACAAGCCGCAGCCGCTGCTGTACAACAACAACAACAACAGCAGCAACATTCTAACTGGATGAAACAGCAATATCGTTATTATAATCAAGGGGCAGCTGGAGCTGGAACTATTGGCGGTCTAAGTGGTATCGGCGGTCCTGCCGATTACCACCATCAACAAGATCAATTTCATGTAAGTAGAACTTTTATTTAAAAAGGCATACAAAATCATGTTCAAATTTACTAGAACACAGATATAACGATCTTTAAAACACTATAAGGCAGTAATTCATAAAAAAACAGGCTTAGGTTTGGGTTTGGATGTCCAATATGGTTAATTTTTTCTGCATCTTATATGGAAAAATATCGCGTATTTGAAATCGAAAACGTAAAACGCAAGAATTTTAAAAGTCGTTTTTTAATAAGATTTCTGTAATAAAAGAATTTTATAATAAATACTATACAAATATTTCTCTAATAAACAGAATTTTATAACAAAAATTAGATTAGAAAGAAGTGTATTAAAAACAATTCTTGCGTAATACGTTTTCGATTTCCATCCCACCCCTGAATATTATATTAAATATATTTTGAACATTTAAGCTGCATTATACGCCAAGAATAACAAGAATTGATAATTTCATTATTCAGTTATTTAGGAAGCACATATTAAAAAGTACTGCTTGCGACTAATAATTTAATATCAGCGCCATATTATTTCAACAAATGATACAAAATGTTCTGCCTTATAAATTGGTATGTTCCACCAAAGTGCTTCACATACCTAGATAAGAAATGTTTAATTCAAGAAAGCAATGTAATTCCCATTCTCAATCATATTTACAGAAGGACAAATAACATTGCTCATGAGCATACCACTTTTATTTTTTGTGCAAGTGTGCTATTTTCTATAAATTTATTCTGGCAACAAAAAAAAACTTCTTGTTTACAATTATACACAAGCAAATTAAAATTAATTTTTTTCTTTTACAAGATTTTGTTTGTCGTGCTTAATTCCCAATTTTGTATTCTTGATAAAATCACTGAAATTTATTGTTGAAGGGATAAGCTATTCATATGCGCATTTCACTGGTTGCTTAGGCCAGATCGTCAGGAAACTTCATCCAAAGATTTTAGAAAAACTAAAGATATTAATCAAACAAAACTGTTAAGCGAATAAGGCCCGTTTTCACAACTTACCAATAGCTAAAGGTAGGATTTTAACGGCCGTATAAAGTGTTCTATTATTACAACATTACTTTAACCTATCAGGTAGGATGAACCTTAATGTACTTTATCGCGCACCTTAGGTTAAAGTAAAGTTTTAATAATGGAACACTTTTTATAAGGCCGGTTAAAGTCTACTTTTAGCTATCGGGAAGTTGTGAAAACGGGCCTAAGAATTATAAGCAGCAGTTTTACTTATCAAAGCTTAAACAAAAACAACAACAATAAACAGTGAGCTTATCTTTTCTTACATTCCCCACTACAATTGGTTGGAATTCTTCCAACATTAATTGTAGTTGTAAGTAGGTTAAGAAAAAACAAAAACAACTTGCTTAATTGTTCTCGCAAAAAAAAAAGCATGTTGCCAGTTTAGTTTTTTAGCCGTGCACTGCCAGTTTATTATCAATTTATATAATTTTGTTTGTCGTGCTTAATTACCAATTTTTATTCGTGATAAAAACGCTGAAATTTATTGTTGAAGGGATAAGCTGTTCCTATGCGCATTTCACTGGTTGCTTAGGCCAGATCGTCAGGAAACTTCATCCAAAGATTTAAGAAAAACTAAAGATTCAAATAAACCCTGCAAATAATAGGACTAGTCCAAACACGCGTGTAAAATGTAGCCCACAAGGGACTAGGACTAGTCCAAAAGTAACCCAAACGTATAGAAACGAAGACATGTCGTCCCACTACAAACACTTTTTAACAATGATATGGTCCATGCTTGCATTACATTGGATCAGTCCATGGAGTAGTCTATTTTATCAAAATGGTCAGGTAGTCCAATATTATTTGCAGGGAAACTGTTGAGCGAATAAGAAACAGTTTTACTTGTAACAATATCAAAGCTTAAACAAAAACAACAACAATAAACAGTGAGTTTATCTTTTCTCACATCCCAACTACAAGTTGGTTGGAATTCTTCCAACATTAATTGTAGTTGTAAGTAGGTTAAATTTAATTTTCTATTTTATATTAAAATCCACGAAAATGTTCAACTTATAAGTTTCCTTAAAAAACAATATGGCGCTTAAGGCTGTTATACACTTTCCCACAAAGTCTTTAGTAAATTCCGAAAATGCAACCCTGTCATGATAAGTTGTTATTGTTTTTTAAAAATGTTCAAAGAATGATTAGCTCAGGGAAGCATTTTTGAAAAATACGTAAGACTTTGTGGGATAGTGTGTAACGGCCTTTAATATGTCAAGTGTTATTGTTTACAGTTCTTTGCAACATGAAAATCCATGTTTTGTTTTCTCGAATTTTAAATATAAATCGCCTTGTTTTTAAAAAATAAAACAGGGTTATAAAGGGTTTATTAAACAAATTTTCACAGAAATCCGTTTCATAAACCTTTTATAAACCAGTTTTATTTCTTATAAATAAGACCGTTAGTAAATAAGTTACTTATCCGAATTACAATTTTTGTTGCAAAATGACTTGGATGTAATCGTTAATGCATTTTTTGGTGGCATGTCATAACGTCCAGTGTCACAGTGTCCATGGATACTATGGCACTTTTAAGAGTGTCATAATGTCCGCGGGCATTATGACACTTTGCAAATGGACATTATAAGATTTTAAAAAGTGTCATAAGGTCCATAATTACTAAAGAAGTTAAATACAAAAAAAAATCTACATACACGCAGAGAAAAACATGTTTTATTATGGTCACAACCAACATAACTATCTTTAAAGAAACTAATTTAACCATAATATGGTTGTAGGTGATATCAGAGAACTGCAAAATCAACTATTTTTGTTGATTTATTCATACGCTTAAATTTACATTAACTCTATGCCTGCAAAACAAATTTCAACTTTGGTAATTTTGACATCGTTTTGTTCACATTTGATTTGTGCATTTGTGAGTTTTTTATTGAAAGTGCTTTGTTTGCATTTATTGTTGGCGCACGCAATAACACAAACTCCTCTTCGTCAAAAGGCAAACATTCTTATGCTTTTGCATTCACGTAGTCATTGTCCACTCGATGAGGCAACGACGAACTAAATTGGTATGAGTACGAGTCGCTTTGTTACATTAACATTAACAGCAATAACAACAATAACAACAATAACAACAATAGCAACAACAATAACAACAAAACATTGTTGTTAAGAAATGATAAAAAATAAAAACAGCCTTCTATTTCTATGGAAATTGTTTGTACCTAGTGCGTTTGCGTTCCATTTAAATTTTTTTTCTTGTACTACATAGCAACTGCTGAATGCCTACATGAGTAATGATTGTTTGATTTCTGGTTTGATTTGTCGCACCGAACACACAAACATCCTAATACAAATAACAAAGCACGATGTGCATTATTTGAATGACTGCAAACCATCAGCGAATGTGTGCAGTTGCGCAAGTTTGATTGTATGACCGAATGCGAGTGAATTTGTTGGTGTTCATTAAATGTGATTTTTTTTGCAATCGCACAAAGCCGTTCTCTGGTGTATATATTAAATATATAACGAAAACACTTTTGGGCGCAAGGATTTTCTCCTCTATGGTATAACAAATACCGGCTTTGCTAACTAAAGCTTCTCTGCACAGCTGGCCTTTGGCCGGGCGAAAGGATTTTCTCCTCTATGGTATAACATAGACCGGCTTCGCTAACTAAAGCTTCTCTGCACAGCCGGCATTCGGCCGGGCGCAAGGATTTTCTCCGTTATGGTATAACAAGTACCGGTTTCCTAAGAACAAAGTGCAAAGTGTCATAACGTCCTGCTCTGATGGACATTATGACATGCCACCATTTTTTTCATATAATGTTTAAAAATGCATATAAATTTCGTATATTATGTTATTTTGGTAGGAAAAAAGCATATACATACATATTTTATTTTCATTCAATTGGTTTTGGGTGTTATTAAAATCCAACAATTGTAACACTTAATCAAAAATTTATTAAATTATTTTAATTCTTTAAGTAGCACAATCCGATGTGCAAAATCACCGATCGATGCTGATCTGCTGATGATGATCTTGCAAGATGTTTTTGTGTTTGACAAAAAAAGCTTCTAACTGTTGCCTTAGCTTATGAAGTGTCAAGCACCCATCCCGCAGTGGGTTTCAGAAACAGAAAATGCATACCATGAAATTTCTCGAGAATAGATTGCATTTCTGTAGCATTTTTTTTTTAAGACAAATTCTTAACAGAAATTTTTTTTTGATTCAATTTTGCTGTTTTTAAAAGTATAAAAATTAAGTTTACTTTTCAAAGATTTGATGTTTGTAAGTAAAAGTCTATTAAATGCTTGTGAAAGTTAAAAAAAAAGTTTTTCTATAAATAATAAATTATATTTTATTAATTTTTTAAGCATATTTTATGCGCATATTTTCCAATAATAAATGCATGAAATTCCACGTCCTAGTCACATTTTATAAAAGCCCATACCGATTAAAATGATATAATACGGGAAAAATCTAGAAATCGAAATGAAGTGGAATAAGAATCGAATGAGATTTTGATTACAATTATTTACAAAACGACAAGTTTTTTCTGTTTTTAACAGTTGTTTTTATTAATATAATTGGTACTCAAATTATGAAGTACGTATATACAAATATTTTATGAACTTTCTTTACAGGCTTGTTTTCATAATTTCTTCGATTTTAAATACACTTTTTCGATTTATAGAACATGCCCGATAGACTTGTTTCCTTTTCCTTTTAACCGCGTTCTGCTGATCTGAAACCATTTTCGATTTTCAGATTTGCTTGATTTTTATTTTGTTTCTTTTTTTTAGATGGCTTTGGATTATCATAACACTATGCCACCACCAAATTTGAGTCAAAATCAACCCATGAACTTAATTCCCACATACACTACTTATCCACACTTCTTGGGTCATGTTGGTGGTAATGATATGTCTCATATGCCTGAAAAGATCGAATTGTGGGATCATCATGATAAACATGTAAGTTAAACAAAATAATTTTAATATGTGTATGGTCTTAACGTACGTACCCAGGCAGAAAAAGACAATCACCACGACGCTGTGCCGACGTTGCAGGTGGTACTATCAACATCAATACAACGTACTGTTTACCAAATTTACAATGTTGTCACAATATTAAAATGATAACGCCAAATGTGCGTCTTCCGACTCTTCTTTTAAGTGTTGTCACAGTACTGTAAATTTAAATTTACAATGTTGGATTCACGAATTTACAACGTAGTCACAACCGTCTTCCGACTCTTATTTTCAATATTGTTACAAAGCCGTAAATTTCAATTTACAACATTGAAGCAATAAACGCAAAAATTGAATATTAATCTTGATCTGATGTTGATAAACTGAAAATATAGTTCCCATACAATGTTGCAAATTTGCAATTTTTGTACCCATGCAATACCTCTTAAATAAGGAAACGTTTTAAAAATTAGTTTGATTTATATATTGAAATATAATAAAATAAAAAATTCATTGTTCTATTAAAAAAAAAGCATTTATAAAAGTAGAACAAAAGAAGGAAATGAAATTAAGGTTTATATAGTATGTACATATTTAGCAAACTAATTTCTACTTTTTCTTCCAATGAACCTGTCTTTGGAATTGGCGAACCATCGACTTGTTTTTGTTAAAATATTTGCCTCTGTTTCTGCCTTAAACTGCATAAGCAGACAATCTATAAAAAACATATCACAAGTACATTTATAAATACATATGTACATTATAAAGTTTTATTATATAAAAAACAGTTAGAATACATACCTTTAAAAGTATTATACGTAATGGTCGAACTGAAGTTTTCCTTATTTACGCCTTTGTTAAGCTTACCACAAGCACTAAATTGGACTTGGAGCTGTGGATCTAATAAAATGGACAAAAAGTTGTTGACTGCCTCCGTTAAACACACTGCTCTAACTTTATATGCAATTACTTCACGCTTTTGAAATAAAATATGAATTTATTACTATAGAAATTAAATTTAAAAAGAGTTTACCAAAGAATCCAAAAAGTCTGTTTCAGTCTTAAGTTTTTTCTCAAATTCTTCAAAAGCGTTTAATGTCTTCAAAGGCTCATCAAGATTTAAAAAAGATTTAAGCTCAGACAATGACCTTGACCCATCTTTAGAACTGAAATAAAAGCCGATCTTTTCCTCAAGCTTCTTTATTTCGTAAGAATGACTTCTCTTTAAATGTTTTATGTCTGCGGAAATCTGTCGCAGCATCTCCTTCACTTCAGTCAGTTCTAAACCAAATAATTAAAATAGTTATTTACATATTTTTTGTTTAATATGTTAACTTAAAATGGATACTTTACCACATGAACATTTTGGTGCATCTTTAGGCTCCGCATCTTTAGGATCCGCATCCTTAGGCTCCGCATCTTGTATTTTGTCCAGTAAAGGTGGTAATTCGCAGTCTATAGCATCTTTAATATGTCGTAACAATTAACTTAAATTATAAAAAGGATTTTACGAGTTTTATACTCACTTCTACGTTTTTTCGCCATTTTATTTTCATTTTTAGAAGTTGAGGGTACTTCATCTAAAACGGAGTCCAATATCTTCTGTATGCCTACAATTTTAATGAAGTTAAAAAATTTATTTGTAACTTATACAAAACAAATATATGTATATCATCTATACACATACTTACCTTTTTCGACTTCAAAATTAATTTGTTGTTTACGTTTGTACATTTTAAATTTTATTTGTTTAATAATGTTAAAAAAAATCTTTTAAGAGTAGCAACTTTTATAACTGTTTTTTTTCACTTTGTTTAATGCTTTTTATCATAAGCAATGTTGCATTTTACGGTGTTACCAGATGTTAATTTTTAAATCCTTCACCGTGGGTGGCAAGGGTGAATATAACACAAACTGCATTTACCCCACGTCTATACTAAAGCTTATGGTGGATATTATGAACTAAATTCGATTTTCGACAGCAGTCGAATTAGCTGATCGAACGAATTTTCATTTGGTATTATGGCGCGCATTCGATAAAAATTTACTATTGTGATTTTGTTAATTCACAGTAGTACATTTTCGATCAGCTGTCACTTAAAATAAAAAATTTTTGTTAACAAATTTAAAAAATAAAATTTATGTTAAACATGACCACGGCGGAATTATGGTTATTTTCAAATAATTTAGCTTCAGTGGGGTTTCAATCCCATTAAGTTTTGAAATTAATTTGATATGGTATCACTTTCATAGAAATAATAAAACAGCTCTGTATTAACTATTTATTTTTCATAACAAAAACGCGCCTGCAAGTCTTAAAAATTTAATTAAAAGAAACTCAAAAAATGTCGTACGAAAGATTAAAAAAACATCGAACTTTAAAGAAACAATTATGTATGTCTGTCTCGAAGATATTTTAAATGTATTTCTCGAATTAAAAGTTCTATCTTAAAGGTACAGAAGTTCCAGAATATAATTGCGAAGATATGGAAACTGATAGCACTATACTTCCATGCGGCAAAATTGAAGATATTGAGAAGATTTTTGATGTTCACGATATTTTAACTGATGGAGGCAGTAAAAGTTACAGTGAGGATAGTACATCTGATGAATCAAGTACAGATGATTATGTACCGCAAGAACAAGAATCGGATTTAGAGAATTTGCTTAATGGAAATATAAAAGAAAAGATAAAACATTGGATTTTAAGAAACCTTTCAACGCTAACTCAAAAAGCTATTGACGAAATATTAATGGTTTTAAGGTCTGAAGGTTATATATCACTTCCAAAGAGTTGTAAAACTCTTCTTGGGACTTCAAGTATAACTTGCGATGAAAAAATAATAAAAAGCTCTGATGGAACACTAGGAAAATTTAAATATTTTGGAATAAGACCAAGTCTTGATGCTATAATTTGCCCAAGTCGTTATTTGGAGAATGGAATTAATTTAATTGTTCACGTAGATGGCATGGATATTTATAACAAGTCTAAAAAGGGGTTTTGGTCGATAATGGGTAAAGTGTTTGGCATAAGTTACGTGACAAGACCATTCCTAATAGGACTATATTTTGGAAACTCAAAACCATTCTCTGCTAGAGAGTTTCTTTCAGATTTAGTTTCGGAAGCTAACGAGCTTACAAATGAAGGTTCTTATTTATATGAACAAATTCTTTCTTATATAAAATGTTTTTTTTTAAGGGATCACTATTAATGGGATGCACTACACATTTAAAATTCAAGCCTTCTGTTGTGATATGCCTGCTCGGGCATTTATAAAGTGTACAAAAAGCCATACCGGATTTTATGCCTGTGAAAGATGTATCATTAAAGGCGAAACATTAAATAACACACGCATTTTTAAAGAACTTAATTGTCAAGAACGTACCTTAGAATTATTTAGAAATAAGACAAATCCCGAACACCATTTAACAAAAGAAAACAGCCCATTATTAGATATAGACAACTTTGATTTAATTAAGTTTGTAATACTTGATGAAATGCATATGCTATACCTCGGCGTTAGTAAATTTTTGCTTCAAAAGCTAATTTGTAAGAACTCATTTGCATTTATAGCGCAAGAAAACTTACAAAATTTACAAAAAAACTTTTTAAATATTTCTCAAGATATAACAGTAGAGTTTCAGAGAAAACATTTTGACTTAGATGATTTAAAAAATTGGAAAGCTACACAATTTCGCTTTTTTTTATTATATGCAGCGCCAATTATTTTAAAAAATATTTTAAACTATAATCAATATAGGCATTTTTTACTTTTACATACTTCATGTCGCATATTGTTATCTCAAAAATCTGCTCTTTCAAAAGCGTATTTTGTGAAAAAATTACTGATTAAATTTGTTGAAGTAATGCCACATTTTTATGGCCCAAATTCTCAGACAATGAATATTCACAATCTTATTCATATTGCAGATGATGTAATAAATATGGGAGCGCCATTATCACAATTTTCTGCTTTTGATTTCGAAAATAGTCTTCGTTTTATTAAAACTTTTTTAAAGTCGTCTACCAATCCAATTGCACAAATTCAAAGAAAACTACACATTTTCCATTCCAACAATTCGGAACAAAATTTTCCCTTATTATACCATTTAAATAGAAATGCTAAATACTCATTAGGCAATATTAAGGATAGTTCGGAATCAAGAGCTTGTTTTTCTTTTGTAAATATTTTTGGGTTTAAAATTACAACAACCCATCCTGATAATATATGTTTACTACAAAATGGACATATACTAATAGTCACAGAAATTGTGGGTAAACAATTTTCCCAAAACAAACCCAATGAAATTTATTTAAAAGGTAGAATTTTTCTTGAAACCAATGAATTTTTCGAATATCCGGTTTCATCAAAAGAAATTGGATTGTATAACGTCAAAAATCTTGACAATAATATCTTCGAGTTTAACATACATACAGTTGAACAAAAATGTATTCTTACTAAATTTAATGATGAAATAATAGCTATTACTCTTTTACATTAATAGTTAAATATAATGTAACTACATAAATTCGCTTAATAAAGAAGCAAAAAATATTTATATTTTCTAAAATAGAGTTTGTGTTTTCATTTTATTAAACTAAGACTAAATTTTTGTATATACAGCGTTGTAGCGGTATAAAATTATTGTAAACACGGTATTAGGAAATAAAGGTTTAATTCTTGTATATACAGTGTTGTAGCGGTATAGTTTTATGGTAAATACGACTTTTAAAAACTTAAGTCGTATATTTGTATTTAGGGTGTTGTACCGGTGTTGAATCTTTTTTAAAACGGTTTTAAAAAACTAAGGTTGTAATTTTGTATCTACAGTGTTGTGATGGTACCATATTTTTGGTAGAGTCACAATTTTGTATTTACAGGGTTGTGGCGGTACATAATATTTAGAAGAGTCGTAATTTCTGCCTGGGTAAGCATACATATGTAAAGGGTCCGCCAAGTAACTTTTTTTTTTTGAAAATGCTATAAAAAAAAACTACTGTATACTTTCTCAAATTTCTTTTTTTTTTATTTGAAAGTACAATCCTTCCGGTTAATAATGGAAAATAATTTCATTCAAATGGCTGCCTCGGCTGGCCATGCAGTAGCCTACACGATCGGTCCAATTTTTAAGCACATTATCGATTGTGTGCAGCTGTATTTCACCAATGGCTTCACAAATAATGTCCTTTAAAGCGTCAATTGTCTCTGGCTTGTCGGCGTAACACTTATCTTTATGCCTCTGGACCAAAATCCGCACCAAACAGTGACTCGTTTTGGGTGCATCGGCTTTTCAATGTATGCGTGCGGGTTTTCTGTGCCCCAAATGCGACAGTATTGGTTGTTTACATACCCGCCAAGATCAAAATGAGCTTCATCTGAAAAGATGATTTTTTTTGGCAAAATCGGCATCTTCTGTAAGTCGATTGCAGACCCACTTAACGAAACGAAAACGCATTGGATGGTCAGTTGGCTTCAACTCCTGAACCAATTGGACTTTGTATGGCGTCATACCAAGGCCTTTATACAAAATTCGTCTCAATGATGTCTCCGAAATGTTCAATTGTTGAGAACGACGGTGAATATATGTTGATGGCGCTTCACGCACACTTTCTGCCACAGCAGCAATATTCTCGGGTGTACGCACTGTTTTTGGCTTTTCACGCTTTGGTTTATCGATGAGGATGCCAGTTTCTTTCACTTTTTTCACAAGATAGCGAATATAAGGAGCTAACGGTACTTCTCTTCTTCCAAAATCCGTACGCAATTTTCGCACACATTCTGCAACATTACCATGATTTTCAAAGTAATGTCGCAATATTTCCTAGCGTTGTTCAAGCGTATACACAACCATATTGGTTTCAGCGGAAGGATAAAACTAATTATCTGTCAAATCAGACATGAGCTAAGTGCTACCATTCACGAAATAAGTACTAGTTGAAACAAAAAAAAACGTTAGATGGCGGACCCGTTATATCCACATTATGCGTCGTTTTCTTGAATTGCCTTTTATAAATTTCATTCATTGTAGAATTTATTATTTTTCTATAAAATGAAAAAAATAGTGAAAAAAAATATTAAAAGTTTTCTTATATTTTTCAAAATAAAAAAAAATTTAAAAATTTTGAATTCTGAAAATAAGGGCCGGTCTACTTTTCATTTGTAAATAACTATATTAAAGCTCAATGCGGCACGTGTTAGAATTAAAATATCGATTTGGATTTTTTACAGAGTAAGAGTTAGTATCGGAGTTGCTCATAAAAATTTCACCGGATGGAGTTGAAACTATTTTTTGGCGACTCCACAGCCCCTTATATAAATTAATAAAAAAGCACATGGTAATTTTGACAATTTCGGTTTTATTTAATACGAAAATTAGGAAAATAACCAATACTGATATATCGGCGATACTTAAGGTTTGTCGATATATAATACATTTGTATATCGGCGATATTTTATTGTCGATACGACGATACTATTAAACATTTTTTTTTTATTTTACCGAATAAAACTTGCAGAGCATTCTTTTTTTTTATTCTTAACCGTTTTGCTTTAATCGTAGGAAAGAGGTATATTTGGCAAAAAAAAATCCATTTTTTTTTTTAAATTTTAATGCGATATTAGAGCTAACTCTTTAAAACGGTTGTTTATTTATTTTTCTCTCTTACTTATCACAGCTTTTACATTTGACAGTACTGGCAAGACAGTAAGAAAATACATATTAGTTGCCAAAACACTACTGACTGTCTTTGTCTGTTCACTTTTTAAAATATGTTAAACGTGAATGCTGCAGTGCAAGTTCCAGCTAAACGTGTTTTATATGAACTTAACAAATGAAAAAGAAGAGAATGCTATATTTGGCCCTGCCAAATTCTTGATATCCGCCACCAATTAGTTCAAACAAAACGATGTAAAATTACAAAAAAAAAATTTGGTAAGGGTAAGTTTCAAAACGTCAATTGCAAAGCAACTCGCTTTTTTAAATGCATTCTACAAAGCAACCGTGTAGAATTTTACGATAGCGGTATTCCGTGATTGGTGCGTTTTAGGTTGCAGCTGTTTGTTATTGCAATAATTTTTTTATTTGACGGTGAGCGGTATTTTAAGCAACTTTGCAATACTAGATGCAAATTAGGTATCTCCTGATATACAGAATTATTGGTCGCGAAAATTTTCGAAAAGGTTTTTGATTATTTTGTGAAACTTTTTTCCTTACGGCAATGAAGCAAAGCAAGAGTGAAATTTATTTTGTACGTTTTTGTATGAGGAATTCGCTGCATTCGCCAAACAGTGGCGTGTAGAGCAAAACATAAGTATGTTTTGTTTAAAATAAAACTTTAAAATAGTTGATATGGAGCAAAATTAATGCTTTATATCTCAAAACCATAACAAAAACTTCGTGAAACAGGTTTTGGATTCAGAAACGGGGTATTCAAAATATATAAACCGCATATCTAACTAAATTTTTTTTTTAAAAATGGTCAGTAAGTCAATCGCAATACACTAAGCAAAAAGCTATACAAAGCAATAATGTGACAATTGCAATTCTGTGTATTTTGTTGTTGGATTGCAAACAAAAACTACAATATTTTGTATTTGCATTTTCGCTAGATTATTTGCATTAAATGCTAATGTTTTTTGTCACAAAAATTTATCGCTGCGTACACAATAAGCAAACTGTATTTCATTAAACTGGATGATACATTTTTTACTTTGACTGCAAGGCATTATGATATTTTGGAACTGAGCCTTTGTATGAGGCCTATCAAAACGGTGGAACGAAAGTGTCCATGTGTTGTAAAAAATTTTGATTCTTTAGATCATCCCGGATGGCCGTTTTAATGCCAAAAGTTTTATCCCGGGGAGACTTTTGTATGGAGACTTGGTGAAATAATGGACCGATTTAACCCATTTTCAATACCAAAAGAATCTAATGTCTAAAAATAATTTTTACAAAATTTAATCGATTTCCCCTATCGTAAATAAAAAGTGAAAAGTTTTTTTCCTCGAAATTTTGCTTTCCCCATACATTTTGAAGGCAAAAGGGAACAAGTTTCGTGGGAATTTTTATCCACGATAAGGGGTGATTGTGCCTGTAAATTCGATATTTTTTTAACGTTTATGTGTTTTTCTAATAATTTTACAGACTTGGACCAGCAATTGGACCAATTGATGATGCAAACGTAAAACAAGCCAGTGAATCTAAAGAAAGCAAAAATCAACTCTAAAATACCAACTGTCTTTAATAAAATGCATTGCTTAAATACCATATGAATCCAGACACTGCAAAAACAACAAGGAGCTAATTTTATATAAAAAAAAATTATCTATCTTTTTCTCTCTCTCTCTTACTATAAAGTTTTTTTTTAATTTTGAAACAAAAAAAAAAAAAAAAAAAAGAAAGAAAATTATTAATACAAAAAATAATATTTATAAAATATTATTAAATATTAATATTACTCGTACTACTCTTCAATACAAGTTAAAAAAAAAAAATATATATATATATTTTTTTGGATTAAGCTTAAACAAAAATATAAAAATACAAAAATATTTGAAAAGAATTCAAACAAAAAGTTATAAAACAAAACTTAAATTTTTTCAAAAAGTAAATGAATGAAAATGATTGAATTAAAAGAAAAAGGAATATAATTTACATCATTATTATCTGTTAAAACGTTATACTTTGATTGCAACCCTAAAATGATAATACTTTTTTTTAAGTTTTTATTTTTTTTCTGGTAAACATTTTAAGCTTGAAGTCTTGAATAATTTTATTTTGTTGTGAGATTTTTATTTATTTATTATTTTTTTTTTTTTTGTATGTAAAAAAAGAAAATCTGTTTGCATATAAATCAACAAAGTAAAACTACTCTACTTATATTGTTAGATTGAACAACAACAATCAAAGATTTATTAAATGGAAAGGAATTAAATGAAACTTGAAAACATACACTTGATCGATAAATTGAAGAAAAGCATTAAAATAAAACAAAAAAAACTCATTTATATGGAACATTTACATACATACAATGTTAGTCTGTAAGCAGCTACAAACATAAAAGAGAAAATGTTTTTGAAATCTATATATATTATATAATAGCTACTACTTACTACTACCATACACTTTGAAATATTTAATAAATATTTAATAAAAAAAAGCATGAAATATAAATAAAAAAAAAAACATAAAAAAATCTATAAAAAAAATCAACAAAAATTTATTGAAGAAACAACAGGAACAGCAATATTCTAGTTAAATTAAGGGGTGGTTGGTTATTAAACTTTTAAAGAGTTTTATTAATAGTTTGGACAATTTCTTAAAGTTTTACTTTGAAGTACATGTCTAAAAATATAAACATGTGTTAAATCAAAATAGTCAAAGTGAGTATATTTACCAAAATTGCTCCTAAAACATGGAAAACTGCCTCGATCGATAATACGGCTCTTTTTTCGAGTTGAAATACGCATTTAATATTAAATTTCGAAATACTATAAAAATATGAGGAGCTGAATTATAAAACTGCGAGGTAAAAGTTTTTATAAGGTTTATCCAAAAGAAGCCATTTCTTTAAATTTAAAATAAAGCCATACAAATTTTAATAAATTTTTATTCTTCACAATTTTAGTTTGGAATGGTTTTCTTTCTGTGTTTACAACTCCGATTGATTGATTTGGATATATTTTATTTCGTTCATTTCCTTTATTGGAAAAACTGTTGAAATATAAATTTGTTGGATTTGTTTATTTAAAAAAAACTTAATGCCAAATTCACAATGACAGCAACAGTTTCACTTCGTGTTCACAATAAAGCAACAATTTTTTTTTCTCAAAAACACATTTTCAATCAAGACAATTAAGAACCTATAGTCGGTCAAGCCCGAACATAAGATACCCTACACCACAGTATGCAAAAAGAATTTTTGTTAGTGTACCATATTGGGACCCCTGAGAAATCATTGACCCGCCTAAACAAAATTATGTATGAGGTTAAGCTTCATTTAAAAGTTCTTTGAACCGAATATTATTTAGATATCTTCATCTATATGGATTATTTGGACCTACCGGGACAACATTTTGTCATGATATAGTAGCTACCGTAAAAGATATTTGTCCTTATTGTCTAAGGCGTTGTCGTTAACGAGAGAGTTGTTTTTTGTAATAGATTAAATTAACATCAACCTTTGTTCTTTAAAAAAACGACTTAAGCGCTTACGACAAAGCCTTACATAATCACCCTTATTGTGTTTGGCGTATTTAAAATACGCCTACGACTGTTTGGTAATAGATGAAAGAGAACGTGCACTTATTTCCTTTAATCTATTACTAAACAGTCGTAGGCGTATTTTAAATACGCCAAACACAATAAGGGTGAATAAGACCGATTATCGCCAATTTTTATGTTAATACCAACATTTATAAGAAAGTTATGGCATTAAAAGCTATTTTCGGGAGTAGTATTTGTATGGTATCCATTGGTAAAATTAGACCAATTCCAATTAAATTTGGTAAGATGATTTCGATTGTAATAAAAGGCTGTTTTCCTAAACGTGTGTTCACAATGTATCAATACCGTGTTGACGCATTGTGTACTTAAATTTTTACCTACGTTGTATTGTATATGAATATGGTTTTCATCTACATTATTTTAACTGCTTTATTTGCTTTTCTCTGCGCAGTGACAACTTCAAAGTTGCATTTCGGAACTAAATGCATTGTCAAAATTTTTATGGTTGCATTTAAGAACATGTTGCCATGTATTACTACAATGCAATAGGCGTTTAGGAAAACAGCCAAATTTTTAATCTGAATACCAACATAATAAAATGGTTTATGGGCACAAAGACCCTATTCCGCAAAGAAGCTTATATGGGGCCTCTCCACTATTGTGGTGTGGGTATTAAAATGTTAGCAAATAGTACGTATTTATTTTTTTTAACGTCATTTACAGTTTCAAACAAATTGTTGCTGAAGTAGAAGAAGACTCAACCTTTTTAAAAAAGCTTTATTTACAATTTTGTTCGAAAAATGAAACGAATATATGTATATGAAATTCTTTAAGAAAAAATAAGATAGAATAAAAACGAAATTGTTGCTATCATTGTGAACGCAGCTTAAAAATTAAAAAAAAAATTTTTATTTTATTAGAAAATTCACAAAGTGTTCTATTGTGATATATGACTTATTTGCTGTAGTTATATGAATATGAAATTCATAAAATGTTAGCAAATACAAATCGTCAGCTCATATTGAAGAAAATTTAGTTAGGTAATGGGGTATAAACATTTTAATTACCCCCTTTCTGAATCGATAACCTGTTACTCCAAATTTTTGATCGTTTCTGTGATATTAAGTATTAATTTTGCTCCATATCAACTGTTTTCAAGTTTATTAAATATTGTTTTGCTCTACACTCCACTGTTTGGCGAATGCTGCAAATTCCTCATACAAAAACGTACAAATTAAATTTTACTCTTGCATTGCTTCATTGCCGTAAGAAAAACAAGTAATTAAAGCGGAATCAAAAAAAAATGACAACAAGAAAATAAATTTTACTCTTGCTTCGCTTCATTACCGTACGAAAAAAAGTAGTAAAAGCAAAAGTAAAATAAAATGTCAACAACTCAAAACACAGAAGTAAGTAAAAGTATACATCACAAAATAAATTAACTAAAGTGTCATATGCGGCACAAAACAAAAATTTTCACTTTCAATTAAATACTATTTACTTTCAAGTTCGTTTATAAACGTTCAAAAAATTAAAATTTTTTTTTTCAAAACACATTCCGGAAACTGGTGAAAATATGTACAAAAAAATTCTATCGGTTTTTTTTTTATTTTTTTTTTTTTTTCTCAGAAAACTTTATGTAAACCTTCATTGTTGAGAATTGTAAATACGGAACTAGAACCTCTCCGAAAGGAATTCATAAAAGAAAGGAAAATGTTAAACAACAAAACTATAAACATTTTAAGTCACTATTTCTTAACTCTTTAAAATCTGAAAACCGCAGCCTAAAAATTATTTATTTAAAAAACTTTTATTAAACATAATACTTTCATTTTTTTTATATTTATTTCTCATGATTTTTTACAATTATTATTATTTTTATTTAAAGCTTCATAACAAACCGAAATACCACTGGATTAACAGCAAAAATGAAAAGAAACGTCAACCTAAAAAGGAAATGCGTATATTTATAGGTGAACCATAAAAAATATGACTAAGCAAAAACCATAAAAAAGAAATTTAAATCAAATCTAAACGGTTTTCGTTCGTTTGAAAAAAAAAAAACAAACATGAAACCTTAAATGGAAACTCTGCTTAACAAAAAAAAAAAAAATTAACATATAACCATAAATTTATAATAAAATGTATTTATAAAAAAAAAAAAACAAAAAATTAAATATTACATTTGGCATTAAATTAAACAAAATTTTAAAAATGCACTGTTTTTTGAACTAAAAAAAAATTAAAAATATTAACAGAAAAACAAACGAAATTCTTAAAACTTATTAGTATATGAAAAAAAACGCTTGCTTTAAAACAAAAAACTCTATTAAACTTTAAATTTTCTTTTAATAAAAAAACTCCCCAACCAACTTAACCCTCATTCCTTTAAAAGGTTCTTAGATTCTGTTGGTAAACAAAAAATTATTTTTAAAACTTTGCATGTAGGTCTTAGTTAATAACAAAAAATAAATTGCTTTTTTTAAATGATTGTTTTTCCAAATTTTCAAAATAAAAAATATATTTGTCTTATTTTTTAACTTATTAAAGTTTTACTTTTTAACCTTAACACATACATAAAACATACTTATACACACACATACACATTTATTACTATATATTATTATTACTACAAACATAATTATTATTAAAAAAAAAAACATTAAAAAAAGAATGTAGTGAAAGTTATTAAAACACTTCATTATTATAATATTATTACCAATAATATTAATTATAAAAAAACATAAAACACAACCTTACTTATAAATATTATTACAAGAACATAAATACGAAGATAAAAAAAAACAACAACAACAAATATTAAAAATATACTTTATTGAAATACTAAACAAAAACCAAAATTGATTTTTTATTCAGGCATGCGATGAAAATCGATCGATTTTAAAACGAACGTTTTTAAAAGTTATAATGATGAAATGTCGAACAATTAAAAATTTTAATTAATTATAGACAGAAATAAGATTTGAAATTAAATTTTAAAGATACTCACCCTTATCGTGGTTGGCGAATTTTAAAATACGCAATAGATTAAAGGAAATAAGTTTACGTTCTCTATAATCTATTTCCAAACAGTCTCAGGCGTATTTTAAACTCGACAACCACGAAATTTTCGGTTTTGAATCGTTTAGTTTTCCAAATCGATTTCCATCACATTCTTAATTATTTTTTATTTGAATTCCCACTACTAAGTTTTGAAAAGTTTTGAAATGATACACATGAAGAGAAAGGCAAGTAGACAGAAAAAATTTTGATAGCACAAAACCAAGTAAATTTTCCAGTAAATTTTATCGACTAATGAAAGTAAGTATGTATATTAAACATTCACCCTTACCGTGGTTAGCGTTTTTGTGCGGAAAGTTAGGCTTTTTTTTAAAAAATTGTATCGTGGTTAGCAAAAACGACAATAAAAGACACTCGTTCCTGCGGCAATTGGGTCTACATACCGGAACGACTCGGAGCATCAAGTGCGCCGACCAAAGATTGTCAACTCAGCAACACCAATACAAGTCGAGCTGCTACAACAACAACAAAAGACACTGTTTACAAATCTATTACATAGTCGCAAATTACACTGGGTATTTCTTGCCGGACAGAAAAAGTTTGTTGGCGAGAGGGGCAAGAAGTAAAGTGTGGCACGCATACAGCGTCGCACCTTTACCAACAAACTTTTTCTGTCCGGCAAGAAATGTCCATAGTGTTACAAAGAAGGTTTTGTTGTAAAAACTGTCGTTAATTTTCGTCTAATTACGCCTACTCCAATTACGATAAGGGTGATTTTCTTGAGTGAAATTTGTTTTGAGCATAAACCTGGGATGCGATGCGAATGCAATTTCGATACGTAAGATAAAAATGATAAGAGGCCAATCCTATATACTCTATCGCTTTCGCAAAGCAGCACAAAAAAAATCAAATACGGCGCAGATTGACAGTGCTAAAAATAACATTTTGCAAAAAAAATTGCGAATTTGAAGTCACTAAATTGTTGTGTTGGAAATCACGAAAAATTATGTTATTTCAACTCGCAAGCAAAGACCAAAGTGACTTCTTAGTCATCGCACAGACTTACAATTTTAGTTG
Organism: Pollenia griseotomentosa; assembly: GCA_963931875.1. NCBI lineage: Eukaryota > Metazoa > Arthropoda > Insecta > Diptera > Polleniidae > Pollenia > Pollenia griseotomentosa. The sequence goes on from OZ007560.1 coordinate 112,485,313, forward strand.
CAGCAATTCTTGAGTTTATTGGTGAGAAAAGTGAACAGATTGGGGAGGGGTACTCACCCAGCGGGAAAATGAGGAATTGATTACATAATCCCCCGTTGCCACATGCAAGTGCAAGTTCGAAAAACTCAATACACTCACACTTTTTCACTAACATTCATACAATATTTGTACTTTCAGCCAATCGGCTGTTTCCTCGATTTTTCGTTGATAAAACACACACTCCTTGCAAGTAATTACTTGCATTAAAAAAATAATGTATTATTTTCGAAAGAATAATAATGCATTCATTGGAATCGAGAAGATAATTTTCTCAGACAAAATAATTATGAATGGATTTCCACGTATATTCCCACATTTGCAGAATAAGGAATGAATTGTTTCTGTTCGTGAGTATTATTCGTGTTTTTCTATTACATATTGTCACGTTATATTTGATTTTTGAAATTACTCTTTTAATACTCTTTTATGGTAACATGTTTATTTATTATTAATCTGGCAACGCCATATATCTTGAGTACTTTGTGAATTCCCTTTTGCTTTCCTTTGATGAAGATAGTTTAATAAATGCAATCAATCTAACAAGACGTGTTATATTTTGCTCGAACATTCTTACAAAATTCAGAAGTGGGATTACCTAGTTTTTCCGTAATAAAAACAATCGCGAATTTTAAAATTATATTTCGTGCGTGTGTCGCAAATTGTATAAAGAAAATACAATCGGGAAATTGATTAATAATTCGTGGCGTGTGTCGCAGATTGTTTGGAAAAACACAATCGCGAAATTAATAAATTTTGTGGCGTGTGTCGCAGATTGTGTGGTAAAGAAAAAAAGCGTGTGTCGCAAAAGGTGTTGTGTAGAAACTTGTAGAAGCGTCGTTTTTGTTGTGTCGGAAAGGAAATAACATGGATCTTACATTGGTGGAACTGAAAAAGAAATTGCAATATCGTAAATTGCGAACGTCGGGTAACAAGGCAGAGTTAGTGGCCAGGTTACAGCAGTTCGAGGAAGAAAATCCTGATTTCATAGAAGAAGTTTCCAATGCGGATGGAGCATGTTATGGGTTTGACGAAGATGCCGCACAAGTTAGAGAAAATTTGCAAATTATAGAAATGCAAAAGAATATGAGTAGCCTCATGGAAGCAGTGGCTGCGCTTACAAATAAAATTGGTTTTATGGAAAAACAACAGAATTCGGTGGAAGTTGCAGGTTGTGAAATACAGACATCCACGCAGAATTCTACAGCTTTTTCTGTTGCGCCGACGTCTGTTATGTACGGACATGCACAAACAAATTCTACAACAACATATATCCAGCCGGTAACAACAAGTGTTGCTTTTAATTCTTTCAATCAACATGTAGCGTCAAGTGGTAACAGTGTAAATTTCTCTGAACATGTACCGGTGTCAACCATGTACAATCATGGTCGTTATCAGCCGTTAAATTCAAATGCTACGCTGGCGTATGCTAGTGTGCAGAACACATCATGTTATGGTGATGCAAATTTGTCTTCTACGAATCATAGTGAAAACAACAACAACAATTTGAATTTTAACTCAAGAGAATTTAATCCTCAAAGAGTGAGAGAAAAAGTACCAGATCAAAGCATAAGCGAAATAATGAAAATGTTGCCAGAGTTTGACCCATGTAAGGGGAACATATCACCGGGAAAATTTATTGAAAGGGTGGAACAATTAAAAAATGGTTATGGCTGGAACGAGTCTACAGTTTTGTTTGCTGTACAAAGCAACTTAAAAGGTGTTGCTAAAATGTGGATAGATTCCCAAAAAGTTTTTAGTTGCTGGACAGAATTTGTCGCTGCATTTGAAAAGGATTTTCCTTGTGTATCAAATTCTGCTGATGCCCACATAGAGATGATAAATTCCCGTATGAGTAAAAGTGAATCGGTTATCGAATACTATTATCGAATGTTATCAACGGGTCGTCGTGGTAAAATCGAGGAAATTGGTATTATTAAATACATTATAAACGGACTATACAGTGAAGATTTAAGAAAAACATTGACGGCAATGAATATTAAATCGTGTAATGAACTATTTACAATATTAACAAACGTTTTTGAGGAAAATAAAATGAGAAATAACTCTCATAGTGAACAAACGCGTAAAATATACAAAAATATAACCATTGATAAAAATCTTACAAATAAAACGAATAACAATGACAATAGTGATAAAACAATAACGGGTCCGATATGTTTTAATTGTCGCGAACGTGGACATATCGCTAAGAACTGTAAAAATAAATCCAAGAAAATTAAATGTGGAAAGTGTAAAGCAAATGATCATGAGACGGATAAATGTCCGTCGCGGTCGGTAAATTTAATTGATAAACAGAAAGACAGTGTAAAGGACAAAGAAATTTTTAAGGAAATTGAAATCGAAAATAACAAATACAATGCATTCATTGATTCCGGTAGTGGTAAATCATTGGTGGCTAAACGTGTATGTTTAAAATGTAATGGTCCTATTGAAAATTGTGAAGAAAAACTATATGGTTTCGCTGGTGGAGAGTACGTGTGTCGCGGAAAACTGTTAACGATAATAAAAATTGATAATTTATCTATTGAAGCTGAATTTTTAATAGTTGACGATGAAATAATGCAATATGATTTAGTGATCGGAAGAGACATTTTATCGGAAAATCGTGTAATTATTGAAAATGGTCAGTGTCGTGTAATTGCCTTAAAAGGTGAAACACTAAACGTTAATGAGAATCTTAATGAAAATGAAAAGTGTCAACTACAAGAACTTTTGGAAAAATATTCGGGTTGTTTCGCAGAAAATTTAAAAGAAATTGGTAAATGTGATGTTGTTGAAATGGACATCAGAGTAAATTCTGAAAAACCCATAGCACGAAAACCATATAATATTCCGATTCCGAAACAGAAAACGGTAGAAAAAATAATTAATGAACTTTTACAAACGGAAATAATTCGTCCGTCCGAATCGTTATACGCGTCACCAATCGTTATCGTACCAAAGCCAAACGGTGAAGATCGATTATGTGTCGATTATCGGGAGCTGAATTCAATCACAGAAAAGCAACCGTGGCCTATGCCAACTGTGGAAGGTGTTTTGCAGACTTTAGCTGGTAAGAAGTACTTTACTATTTTGGACATGATGTCTGGTTACTATCAGATTCCTATTCGTGATGAGTCAAAGCAGTACACAGCTTTTGTGACTCATAATGGTCATTTCGAATTTAATCGAATGCCATTTGGGCTGAAAAATGCACCATGTACTTTTCAGCAAATGATGTCTGTCGTTTTGGAGCCAATTAAAGATCAAGTTGTTAGTTATGTCGATGAAGTAATCGTAGCATCTGATACGGTTGATGAAAGCTTGGTAAAATTGGAAACATTTTTAAAAGTCATTCAACGACATGGCCTTACACTTCGTTTGTCGAAATGTTCATTTTTGGAGAATAGTGTAACGTTTTTGGGTCATGAATTAGGCGAAAATGGTTTGATGCCTGGTAGACTAAAAACAGTGGCAGTTAAGAATTTTCCTGTCCCGACTAATGTGACAGAAGTTAGACGTTTTATTGGTTTAACAGGATATTTTCGTAAATTTATCCAAAATTATGCATTGATTGCCGCACCGTTAACTAGATTGACTAGAAGGAACGTAGATTTTGTGTGGTCTGATGACTGTAATGAGTCATATGTGAAATTAATTCAATTATTGACAAGTGAACCTGTTTTGGGTATCTATGATGTGAACAGGGAACACGAATTGCATACAGATGCATGTTCTAGTGGTATAGCTGGAATTTTGCTACAGCGAGATGAGCAAAATGAGTTGAAGCCTATTGCTTATTTTAGTCGTTTGTGTAATGATGCTGAACAAAAGTATCATGCGTATGAATTGGAAGTATTAGCTGTTGTTGAAGCTTGTCAACGTTTTCGTATGTACTTGCTTGGTAAACAATTTTTGATTGTCACCGATTGCTCAGCAATATCAACTGTAAAGTTATCAAAGCCGTTAATACCACGGGTCTCAAGATGGTTTCTAAAGCTGTTGGAGTATGATTATCGTATTATTCATCGAGAGGGTAGTAAAATGTCTCATGTTGACGCCCTGAGCCGAGCTCCAATCAAAGCTATTGACAATGAACCTATGGTTCAAGATGTTTGTGAAAAGATAATGATGATAAAACCATCAACTGACGATTGGGTATACATGATGCAACGCGAAGATGATACTTTACGAGAAATAATTGATGTCCTAAGTGGTATTGTTAAGTCTAATCAACAAAATCAGTATACAGATGAATATGTTATGAAGAAAAGCCGTTTATTTCGAAAGGGTGTAGGTGATTCGTTGTTGTTGGTGGTACCTAAAGGTTTAAGATGGCGTATCGTAAAACTGTGCCATGATGATGTTGGCCACCCAGCTCTGGAAAATACGTTAAAAGGGTTATTGAAACATTTTTGGTTTCCACGAGCACGAAATTTTGTGAAAAATTATTTGAAGTCCTGCGTCGAATGTTGTTTCTGTAAGGAACCAGTACGAAAGGAATGTGAATTGTATGGTATGGATATACCAAAGATCCCATTTGAGGTCATACACATGGATCATCTAGGTCCATTCGTGAAAAGTCGTCGGGGTAACGAACATCTTTTAGTCATCGTAGATGCTCTTACTCGATATGTTGTTTTGTGTCCTGTAAAGTCAACTAAAACAAAACCAGTGGTGGATGCTTTGAATCAGTTAACATCGTATTTTGGAATGCCAAAGGTGTTAGTCACCGATCGTGGAACAGCATTCACATCATCAAATTTTGAAAATTATTGTAATGAGAATAATGTACAACATATAAAGGTAGCTGTCCGAACACCAAGAGCTAATGGATTAGCAGAAAGAGTCAATAAGAATATCCTATCTTATCTGAAGTCAACAGTTGATGACGCGAAAGATTGGGATACCGAAATGCGAAATCTGCAATGGACTCTGAACATGAATATCAATAGTACTACAAAATATGCGCCAATTGATTTGATTTTTGATTTTCCTGTTCGAGATATCACCGGTAACAAAATCTTAGCAGCAGTTCAACATGTGAAGGATGATATCGAACCAACTATAACTAATGCTAAACGTGAAGATGCTATCCGAAATATCAAGGATGCTAGAAAAATGTGGAAAACTAGGTTCGACTCCAAACACAAGACTCCACATAAATATGAAGAAGGTGACTTAATCTTACTTGAATGTGCTATTCCTAGTACAGGCGAGTCAAGAAAACTTGAAGTAAAATACAAAGGTCCTTACGTTATAAAAAAGGTCCTTAGATTTGATCGTTACGTCGTAGAAGATGTCGATGATGCTCAGCGTAATCAGAGGAAGTTCTCAACAATTGCTAGTAGCGACAAGATGAAACCCTGGTGTGCCTTATACCCAGATGTAGACGATGATTATGAAGATGACTCTGAAGGAACCTAGTAGACGAATAACTCGAGGACGAGTTAAGTGTAGGAAGGGCCGAGTTGTCACGTTATATTTGATTTTTGAAATTACTCTTTTAATACTCTTTTATGGTAACATGTTTATTTATTATTAATCTGGCAACGCCATATATCTTGAGTACTTTGTGAATTCCCTTTTGCTTTCCTTTGATGAAGATAGTTTAATAAATGCAATCAATCTAACAAGACGTGTTATATTTTGCTCGAACATTCTTACAATATTTTCCTAATAAAAATCCGTTATTTCTTGCTGTTTTTATGTCGTTTACTAATTTTTATTATCAAGGATAAATTATTCAATTCATTCGCAGGATACATTAAAATAATTTATTACAATCCTAGGAAATGTTCTGTGTTAAGAATGATAAACTCTGGAATCAAAAATACAAGATATTATTACTTACTTATTACTTTCTCGATTCCTATTGATTATATATTCCCGCTAGGCAGTTTTATGTACTCTGCAATTCTGTTGTGTTTTGTAGTTCTCACACTTGTCAACTTGTAGTTGGATGTAGGTGCAATTGTATTTATGTATGCACATATGAAATATAAAAACAGAGAATAGGAAAGACAAGTTAAAAATACAAAAATTGCAAGACTATAATTTCATAATCTGGACACTAATGCAAAGCAGAATTTTAAAAAATCGCTGCAACAAAAGTGCAAGTCTTGACGAGACTTAGGCCGGGTTTTTGAGATGTGGATTAAGTTTAAACTAAGTTGAACGTAGTCTGAAAATCGGATTTTTCCGGCGAAATGTGATTTTGTTTTTAATTATTATTTATTTCATTGAAGACCAAAATTTTAAGCAAAACTAAGCTGTTCCCAGTCTTAGGCTGGGTTTTTGAGATATCAGTTAAACTAGGTTTAGTTAATCTGAAAACCGATTTGTGCAGCCATTACCATGTTTGTATACAAAATTTTGGCGGAACAGCTTAGTTTTGTTTAAAACGTTGGTCTTCAATAAAATAATAAAAAAAATACATTTCGCCGGAAAAATCCGAGTTTCAGCCTACGGTAAACTGACTTTAAACTTAATCCACATCTCGAAAACCCGGCCTTAGTAAACTTGTTTATATTATGCATATTATAGTTGGGCTTTTATGAGTAAAAGGTAGCTGATTTTTTGTAAACATTTAAAAAAATTTAAAGTAATTATTTATTTTCTTCTTTTATTTACAGAAGTGTTGTTTGGCCATAAAAGCATTTAGTAAAACTTTTAAAAAGATTGGATTTCTTAAGAATTCTTTCCCACACATACATATTAACAACATGTTGGAGTTTTGGTTTGAATTTTCTTCAACCAAACTTGTAAGTTACGTATTTTAAAAAAATTTTCTTAAAATAATTTTTCGCTAAAAAGATATTTAATTCCGTGTTGCTACATTGGAAATAAGAAATTAAACAAATGGGAAATGTTGAAATAAAATATAAGCTACATGCACTTCTTAAATATTTGCTGAACCTGAAAATAAATTTTTGATTTGATGATTACGAAACATGCAGTAAAATATTTGAAAAGGCTTGAACTGCACCTTAATCCACTAGCTCGAAATATTTTAAATTATATGAAAATTCAATAAATACATAAATACTGAGAAAAAAATGTTTGAAAACCTCGTAAGCGCCATACAAAATGACATTGGCATGCAAAATAGAATGGTTTTAATAATTAAAGTTGGAAATGTTAAAGTCGCACCGACCAATTTTTTTGTTTTGTTTTAAGATAAAATAAAATGTTGAAAGTTTCAGGACAATCGGAGCATTTTTGGTGCGGCGCCAGGACCTCAAAGTCAGTTGTTTCTATAAAAGCGACACTTCGTCGAGTAAATAAAAACTAGACAGCACAAGTGCTCCTCGAGCACCCATTTTTTTAATAAAATGCAACTTTTTCCTGTATGCCAAAGGTCGAACTCTGTATTTATTTAAGTCTCCCCTACAAAAAACCGTTCTGTCCCGAAATTTGCTTTCGAACTCTAAGACGTTAACGAGTGCCCATCGGGAGTTTATTTCTAAGAGCGTACCCAACTTTTTTTACATAACTTATATTTCTTTTAAAGGATTCAACCCGTAAAATGTATGGAAAAACCATGAAATTTGCCGAATTCGAGTTATTTTTAAAATTTTTCGAAAACCAAAATTTTTACGGTGCGATGTAAAAAACACAATTTTTTTGAAGTTATGTGTCATAATCAGGTACCGTAACTGTTATGACTTTTTTCAAAAAAGAACTATTATTTTTGACTGATATTTTTTCTAGTCAAAAATAAAAGTTAAAATTTGACTAACATGTAGGCGCCACTGGATTCAGCGTACCCGAATTAGGTTAAAACGCCAGGTGCCCGTGTAATTAATATTTTCTGAGTATCGGAGGCTTAGCGCCCCTGGATCATATCCCAAGCACTTAAGTGGAACCTTATATAGCCTATGTCCTTAAGGATGTTCCATTGTTCATTTTGATGAAACATATTTTAAAATCGGACCGGGAATTCCGGAGATTACCTGTAACAAACGTACAAACTTTTTTGCTTTATAATATAAACTGCCGTATTCATAAAAAATTAATTAAGTTTAAAATGTGTTTTAAGCCAAAATTTTCTTACAAATTTTACTTAAAATGCATTTCAAATCCATTTTAATTTTTTATGAATACGGGGGTAAGTATATATGTATGTATAACTTTTTCGTAACCTAAAAAATTAATGCGGCACATATTTCAACTCTTAACTTCGTTTTATTATTATATTAAAATTATATATTTTAACTTTTATTGTAGACTGAAAAAATATCAGTTACAAAATAACCGTTATTTTTTGACTTTTTTGAAAAAAGTAAAAAATAAAGTATTTTAAGGATTTTATTCCTTGGCTATAACCATCACAATGCCATACACAAATAACGTATAGACAAATTCTTTCTTTCTGATTTTTTGATCTGAAATTTTGATAATATCTAACTGTTGTTTTCGATCCCTGGTCATAATCTTGGAGACAAATAGCGACACATTTGGCTACAGTTACTTGTAAGTATCAAGAGAGTTGCAAAGCCCTGTTTTGTTCAAAAAATTTCTTATGCGCTGTTTTCACAACACAAGTGATTGATCGAACGTGTTTTAAATTTTATATGAAAAGCACTCAGTTTTTCCAGTGTTTTTTATATAAATTTCACTACACGTTTAATTACTTGGGTTGGAAAAACAGCACTTTAAACCATCTATTTAAAAAGTTATTACTTTTTTTTGTATTCTGAAAAATGAGTTGTTGACGCTTACGTGGTTTAGGAAGACACGCGATGATATCTGACATTAGGTGTAATGAAATACATCGATTTAAAAACGATCGTTATATTATATGGGCATTTCCATTTTGACGTGTCGTGATATTTGTACCACAATATGTAAAAAAAAAAAAATGAAGAGGTGAAATTTGTAAAAAGGGTTTTTATATATGCAAAGTAATAAAGTAGGACTATATTCATAAAGAAAATTACTACAATCGACACTAAGGATTTGAATATATAAGCAAAAATATGCGTTGGCGTGACGTTAAAAAACGGAAGCGGATTTTGACTTGCATTACAAAACTGAATAAGACTGGGAATTGAGCAAGGCGTTTTATATAAAACCTTTTTTAGTAAGCTTTGGACTTATATCAAATTTAAAAAATCTTTGCTCGTTTAAAGGTACATATGGGCATTTTCAGCGAAAAGTCTCATTTTTTTAATGTAACGCCAGAATGCAAATAAGATTGTATTTTAGGACCATGTTGTTCAACCGTTTTCCCTTTTGTTACTTAATGTAGAGCCAGTTGAACTAAACACCAAAATATAAAAAAGTAAACTATACATATAAAATTTTTTGAGAAACAGCTTAAATTAATTCTGGCGTTACGTGACAAAAAGTAGACATTTCGCTGGAACTGCCCATATACAATTTTAAAGGTTCATGTTCCCCATTTTTGTTAGTATTCAAAGTCTGATAACTTTTTTCCAGTTAAGTTTACGAAAAAATTATGAAAAAGTTTTTTTGTGGAAAATTTTATTTCCTGCAAATAGTTTTATTTGCAAAATACGACAATAAATAATTTTTAAAATATGGAGCTGATTCTTAAATGATTATTGTAAAACTTTCATTCTCATCGTGTTCAGGAAAGTTCTTACAGTTTTATTGCTGTCGAAAAAATTGACATGATAAGTCCTGCATATTTGTCATATTTTTGGGAATAACACCAACGCGTTATTCTGTTGAGATTTCAGACGAATACAGCTTTATAGTTTTAGAAGTCCAGTAAGAATCAATTTAATTTTTGTTACCATCGTCTAAATTCTTTCTTTAGTGTTTTTTTTTTCTGTGTTCAAACTGCAATGAAATTATTATCGGAAAAAATATCGCTATATCTATTTTGCACATGCAACGATCTTGCGGAAAGCAATCAAATTTAGTTCGTAAGCACATACTCTCTAGAGATATTACATGATCAAAATACAAGATTTCAATTTGTGGTGAACAAAAAATTGATTTCTTCTTGGTCTTCCTATGATCTCAAAAAATAGTGATTTTTTTTAAAATGGATTAAAATTAATACATATATGGGTAATTCCATGTCAAATCGACCAAGAGTGGGACACGACCTCTTTCGATTTTAATGAAATTTGGTGAGAAGGTTCCTTTTATCCTATTAGGAACATACATATATGAACAAACAAATTTTTTTTTAAAATGTCATAATTTCGCCGAATTAGCCGAATGTGTTGAGATTATTTCTTCAGTAACTCGAAAACTACTTTACATACGAAGATGAATTTAATGTCATTTTAAAGAGAATATCTCGAAAACAAGAGCTAACTGGATTCAGTGTGCCCGAATTAGGTTAAAACGCTAACTGCCCGGCTTGTCTGTTTTTTGCAACTAGCACAGTGTAATTATTGCTCAAAAATACAATATTAAAATTCTGTTTTAAGATTATTTTTTAAAGGTTGCGAAAGAAAAAAATCACATTAAAAAAAAAAAAACACCTCCTTTAAAGTTTCAGGATTTTTGGACAACAGTTTGAGGTATTATATTAAAAAAAATCAGCCACATAAAAAATAGGTTTTTGACTTAGTCCGTTTTTAAAATTCAATATTTTGCAGATATTACATATTTCAAAAAAAATATTTTTCAATTTATGGCTTGTAGCCCCAAGTATTCTCTTTAAAATGACATTAAATTCGGCGAAATTATGACATTTTAAATATGACATAACTTTTGAAAAAAAAAATTTTTAATTTTTTTGCGTTCATATAGTTATGTTTCTCATAGGATAAAATCGAAAGGGGTCGTGTCCCATTCTTGGTCGATTTGACATGGAATTACCCATATGTATTTGTAACAAGATAGAAATACATTATTTAATTTACTAACCAAAATTTATGCATATTAGCTGTGTTCATTTACTAAAAATTGTTACAAATTTGTAACAATTGTTACAAGTGAATGTCAAAAGTACATATTAAAATAAATTTTACTAGTAACAATTGTTACAAATTTATAACAATTTTTAGTAAATGAACTCAGCATTATTAAAGGGTTAGGCTAGAAGGTTAGTTAGGTATGCTGGGTTAAGGCAAGCAGTGGTTTTTCGTACTCTGTGAACAAAAATTAATAAGATTTGTTTTGTTATATTTCAAAATTTAATATTTTTTTTTTCCAAAGTAACTAATTGTAGGAAATATTAACTTCATCTTTTTCTCAAGGTATTGTTATAAACTCAATATTGTTAGCAATAAAGTTTAAAAATCGATTTAAATAAATTCACTATGCACTAATACACTCAGAAGTGGTTGGTAAACGCGTTGTTTATTACCCAATGGTTACGATCCACCATGAGATATGGCCATATGGCAGATGCTCATGTAAATCAGTTCCTGCCCGATCTTGATTTTTGTTTTCCTCGGCAGAATTTTCGCTATGTGCGCAGTGGCTGGTGGACGAATTTCAAGTACGACGTTCATGGGGTATACTTGTCCCAGAATTACTTTTAGTTTTTACGGCAGAAATTATTTCGTGCCTTTTTAAATATCGTTAAAAGCTGTAATATACGAGCTACAATTAAATTGATATTATTTACCGGTGGTCTCATGTAGCAAGGCAGGCAGGCCCTTGGGCATGTTCTATAAATCGAAATGAAGTCAGATTAAAATTAAACAAATTTTGAAAACGAGCCTTTAAGGAAAGTTCATGAAAATATTCCTCTTTGTATACTTTATACTTTGGGTACCAATTGTCTTTCCAAGAACAATTCTTAAAAACAGGGCAAAACTTTCAATTCCACTTCATTTCGATTTCTGGAACATGCCCGCCTAGCTTGATTTTTTCGAAATTGAATTTTTTTTGTGATTTCAATACATTTTACACAAATACACCTTTTCTTAAAAAAATTTAATATGTACATAATATCAAAAATAACGATTTCACAAGCAATTTTACATTTTGATATTTTATTATCAGAATAATATCAGAAAAATCGGCATTCTTAATTGTCAACCTCAACAACAACAATCACTTTCAATGTAGCATTATTTACAAAATTTATGTAACAATTACGAAAAATTTTAATGTAGGGTGCATAAATGAACAAATCCATTGCAAAAACTTATAGTCTTTGTACACCAAAATAAAGCTTGGATATTTTTCTTTTCAATTATTTCCTTTAAAGTGAAGAAAATCGTGGTTTTTGACAATGTTATGAAGAAAACTTAAAAAAAGGCCAACAGACACGATTTTTGGCAAAAATTCGACTTGAGCGACCTCTAAACCTCTTCCGAAAAATCTCAAAAATACTTTACCCTCTAAGCTCTTAAATTATGCTTGAGCACCCATGAAAATAAAAAAAAAAATACATGTGCTTATGTATTATATTTTATTTATTGATTGCAACTAAAAATATTATCATCACAATAACAATTATTCAATTTAAACGGTATCGGTTACCAGCCTTGGTAATTTGAAGTATGTATGGATGTATACATACATATGTGGCTCTTTAGCAAATTTACAAAATGTTCCGTTATTTAAAAAATACCGTGATTTTAGAACGTGTCTGTTTGTTATGAAAATCGACTGCTTTGAAATTGCTTGAAAAATTGCTGGGTATCATTAAATAGATCGCTAAACCTTAACTGAAATTTACACATAAGAGAATAAAAATATCCTTTTTTTTTAATATTTATATATTATATTCCTGTTTAATATATTAAAATGTTTATTATCTTATAATATTTGCTGTTTTTTTTTATCATACTTTATACAATTTTCTTAATACATAATATTATATTTTCAAATTTATTTGAACTTACATGCATATATTTTTTTTTTGAAAAATCTGCGGACCTTTTAAAATCCTCTTGAAGTTTAAGTTTCATAAACAATTTTCTAGTTTTTCATTTACGAGTATAAGCTGCAAGCAAAAATTATTATTCAAATATTTTAGTATAGAATATTTAAAAATGCAATAAATTGTCACACATTTAAAGACAAGATTAAAATTAAAAAAAATTTAATTTAAGGACTTAATAACAAAGTTAAAGTCATAGTAGTTGTTCAACTCAAACAAATATATTTGCAATAATATAAAAAAAAATTATTAATTTAGAAATAACTCATGCCAGCAAACCTGAGACGATATACATATATATAAATCAAATCATAGTAATTTTTGTTTTAATTATTTATAAAAAAATTTATTAAAATGAAAAGTAAATTTATTACTTTAATTAATTAAAAATAATTCTATATATACATAAACAAAAATTTGCAATAGCGTTAAAATAATTATGCCACTTGCAACCACAACAGGAAAAACCAGAAAATTATTATAAACAATTATTATGCAAAAAGTAATAAAGAAAATTATATATTTATTTATTATATGCGTATACTTTATAATTTATTATATATAACTCTTTATAATTAATAACAATATAAATTATTTAATGGAAATTAAAAAAAAAACGTAATTATTAAATATTAAATAATTATTAATAAATTAATGATTATTATGAACTAATAACTAATTAAAAAAATAAACATCCACATACCGTATTAAAATATTATATAAGATAAAATAACTTTATTCCCCCTTTAATATAAAAAAACCTAAAATAATATTCCATACACCATTTAATACTATGCGTATTGAAATGGAAATCTTTGACAAAACTATAAAAAAAAAATTAAATTGAAGTTGCATTTAAGGTGAACATTATTAAATACGTCAAAATTTAACTGCAATTTCTAAGACATTCTGAAAAAATTAAATGAAAGAAAAAATTATTAAATTCACTAGTAATAAACAATAATAAAAAATACTGAATAATTAAAGAAAAAATGCTAAAAACAAAAAAAAAAAAAAAAAAAAAAGAATGAGAATTGATTTGTTTTTTTTTTTTAGTTTTAGTAAAATTAAAGGGCTTAAAATCTAAAGAGCAAATATGAATTTATCAATCTACCTTGATAAAATTAAGCACAAATATTCTCAGTATATGAAATTTGTTTGGTTTTCAAAATCAGCGATTCTGGCACTATAACAAATTTGGTTCATATATTTCTTCAATATCTATAAGGATATATAAAAGATCTGTCGAAACGGTGACAAATCGACAGCATATTATTGGTTTGACGTACCGACCATTTAAAAAAAAATTAAATTAAGTATGAGGTATATATAGGGTATTTTAAATACCCCTTTTCTGAATCCAAAACCAGTTTCTCCAAATTTTTAATGGTTTCTAAGGTAATAAGCATTAAATTTGCTCCACATCAACTATTTTAAAGTTTATTAAGTATTGTTTTGCTCTACACGCCACTGTTTAGCGAATGCAGAAAATTCCTCATACAAAAACGTACAAAGTAAATTTAACTCTTGCTTGGCTTCATTGCCGTAAGAAAAAGGTAGTTAACGCGAAACCAAAACAATATGAAAACAAGAATAAAAATTTCACTCATGCTTCGCTTCATTGCCGTAAGAAAAAAGTAGTTGAAGCAAAAGCAAAATAAAATGACAACCAATCAAAAACACAGCAGTAAGCAAACGTATGCAGCACAAAAAGCTAATTTTTAAAAATAAATTTAGAAAAGTAGCGTATGCGGCACAAAACAAAAATGTTCACTTTCATAAAAATGCTATTAATTATTAAGTTCGTTCATGAACGTTCATAAAAACTTATCTTTCTCTTTATAACGTATGACGAAAGCAGTAGTAAGAGTACAAAAAAATTCTATCGGGTATATTTTCAGAAAACTTCATGTAAACCTTCATTGTTGTTTTTCTCCACTACTACTTTTTGGCATATGCGCCAAACCAATAATGAGCTGACGAAATGGAGAAGTGGAAGAAATGGCAGTTTCTCTACTTTGATTGCAATTACATATTTTAATCGCTGCCCTGCACCACAACTAGATGTGATAAGGTCATACTAAGTTTGTCATTCCGTGTAAAACTTTTTTATTATTCAGCTAAGACACCATAAAGTATAAATATTCTGGAGCCTTGAGTCGATTTAGCTAAGTCCGTCTATCTCGCCGTCTGCTGAAATCACGCACACATTCGAACGACTACAAAAAAAAGAACAATATCGTTGTAAAATTATTTCTAGTTCTCCTAAGCAGTTTGGGTTTGAATTCCAGCAACATCGGTTCAGATGGATACGAGTTATGAATCAAAATGTGAAACAACCTCCCTAAAAATTTATTATTTTGTTACAAAAACTAGCATAAATAGTGGTGGAATGCATATATTGATGAGATTTTGCACAAATTCGTTCTATATGACTAGAAATGATACCACAAAATTTCGTGAAGATCCGTTCGCAAATTTACCCACTCTCGAAAAACACCTTAGTACGCATAAAACTGAAACGAATAATGCTTTTGTAATTAATTTTGGTCTGTAACCAGTGTTCGAAAATAATCAGAACATTATTTAGCGGCTCACACACCCAGGAACGTTATCTATTTTTTTAGTGTTTGTGTAGACGAACACAACCCTTAATACCGTTCGTAACTATTTTTAAGAATGATTCGTTCTATAATGTTTTTTTTTACATTGATAAGGAAATAAACAAACAAAAAATTTTAGCAACGACCGCAGCACGAACAGCTTGTGTGTGTATTGTGTATTTATTTTGTTTGTGTACAATTTTATTGATGGATTTTTGTTTTTTTTTCGTATGAATGTGTATTATGTTTTTGTAAAAAATGTTTGGTTTTTTTACCAGGCAAAAAGGTAAAGGCCCAACCAGAATGTGAATAACGTGACTTAAGTAACTTAGCAAATACATGTAAATGATATGTGTAAAACCATATTGAAGTTAAGGAAACTTTATGTTAAGTTTTATAAAACTGTCATTTGCTTAAGCAAGGTGCGAAACTAATCGCTCATTCCGTACGGAATCAACCTTTTTTTATTTTCTTTTTGTTATTTTAAATGCATTTGAGAGGCTTTTTGTTTTCTTTTTGACAGTAGCTTAAGTTTGTTTATGCACATTCTGGTTGGGCCTTAAGAAAACTGAACCGAACACAATGAAGTTAGTGTTTTAAAAAAAACCGTACAATTTTTCGAAAGATGACAAACAGGGAAACATTATTTTTTTAATGTTTTTCTACACAAACACTATTAGCGTTTGTGGTTTTCACAAATCTACCGCACCGAACACTAAGAAGCGATATTTAGTGTTTATTTTCGAGCACTGTCTGTAAAGCTTTTTATATATAAAAATCACCCTGAAAAATTTCGTGAAGATCTTACCATAATTTACCAAAGGCCCAATATAAAGCTCACTCTCGAAAAACACTTTAAAACGCCTAAAACCATAATAAATAATGTTATAAATTTTTATCTTCCGCAGTTTTATATGAGGGGGAATCAATCATACTGTCAACTTTCATGAAGATTTTCTTTGGAGTTTATCAGAATTCATTAAACTACATATTTACTGCCTTGCCTGTTGAGCAATTTCGAACGTTTACGCTCGCATAGAAAATTTCTATGAAAAACACTCAGTTCTAAAAATATTTTCCATATCAACTGCCAGTTCATCGATTTCGAACGTCAACGTTTGCATAGAAAATTATATTAAAAACAAAATTCGAAAATTTGTTTTTGTTTTAAATGTTATTTCCTTTGCGAACGTTAACGTTCCGACATCGTTAAACAGGCAGTAAATTAAATACGAACGTTCATGTTCGAAATTTTTTAATTTTTGTTTGTACGATTTTTTTAAATTTATTTATTTTAATACACGAAAAGCTTTCTTGGCCAATACTTTTTGCGGTTTCGTTTAAGTTTTTACTACTTTTTAGGTTTTAGGAAATTTTGCGAAGCAAATTATTTTTTCTGATTGTAAATTAAAAATTATAATTAAAGATACAAACTTTCATATCTTACGTCATATCTTACGTATTCTTTCCTTAATTTTTAAAAGCAAGTTTTTTAGGTTGAAAACAGAGAATTCTTTTTTTGTAACCAAAAAAAAAAACTCTAGTACCCATGTACATAATTATTATATAGCCTATATACTATAGCCTTATATACTATAGCCTTATATATTACATATTATGTATATTCTTTTAATGATAGATTAAGAACAAATTTTAATTTAACTTTTTTTATTTTACTTTTTACCAGTGATTTTTAAACATTTTAAACTGAGCAAATTTAATAATTTAAAAAGACATCATTTTATTTAACTTATTTAATTCAAAATATATAAATAAAATAAACTGCAAAATACCGGTTTATCTCTTCTTAATCAATTTAACCCCTTGCCTTCAAATTTTAAACAAACGGTTCAATATTGAATTCTACCACAGAACAGGGAGTAGTTAAGTCAAAAGCCTGTAATACCGAAGGATGTAAAACACCAATTTTGCCAATGGCTACATTGTTGAACATAACATGAGCACAACGGCCAGGAAAATAAGAGGGATCTGTTAAGAGGGAAAATAATAAATATTATTTTTAATTATAAAAGCACGAAAGCTATTTAACATACCTTCTGTAGCTTGTAGATAGTAACCATTTTTGGCCTGACTATTGGCTAATTTCCAGGGAACTTCCAAAAGTTGCATGACACGATCCAATAAACCATGTACTACTTCAAAACCTGCTGTTTTGTTGCAATTTACGGCACACAATCTTCTTTCATTGCGGGATCCAACCTCAGTCTCATCGTCAGCTACTACAACATCACTGATTTCGAAAAGTTTTAAGGGCAAAGGCATTTTACGATTGGCTACCAAAGTTTTTAAAAGTCCTGACAATAGCGTGGTTCTAACAACTTGAAATTCTAATGTTTTAGGATTAGCAATATGTACTGCAGGCATTTCATCTATAGACTTGTTTAGTTTACGGGCCACATCATCACGAGAACACAAAGTGAAAGTAAGAGCTTCAGTAAAACCAGCCTGAGCTACTTGTTCTCTCAATTGTTCGGTAAGTTTGTTAAGGGGATACTGTTTTGCAATATGCATAAAGGAAGGCAAAGACTTTCTTATGTTATTATAGCCAAACGCAATGGCCACATCTTCATAAATATCACAAGCATGTATGACATCATGTCTTGTGGGTGGTATTGAGACCTCAATGGCATCGTCGTCCTTGCAATGTGATTCCAAGAACATACTGGTCAGCATATTCGCAATTTTCTTGGGACTTTCCGCAATACCAATTGCCGAGTTGACCTTTTTCGCTGAAATAGTTTCTTGACGTACTGCCAATTCAGGATAAGAAATAGTGGTGCCATCTGGTTGTATAACATCACAAGGTTCAACTGTAAATTTCTCCGAACAATGGGATGAAAACATACAAACAATAGTATCCAAAACAACTTTAGCTTTAGTTAAATCCGTGGCGGTACATTCAATGAACACATTTGTAGTTTTCAAAGAAATCTTGGAATGATTACCGTTAATGACAGGAGGCAGAGATAATACCACACCATTGGCATCATAAATTACTGGGTAAACTGGTGAATCACGAATTATAGGCAAATATTGTTTAAGTTGAGCATGATTTGTATAGAATTCCATTAATTCATGGCCATTCATAGATTTTTTTTGATTTAGGGGAATAAAATTAATATTTTCTGGAGCTTTTGCTTCATAAGTAAAGGGTCCTTGTATGGTGTCTAAGTCGTGGGTACCAATGGCCACCAAAGTACGTTTGCGACAAATATTTTGATGCAATTTGTCTTGCAAGTCAATAAAAGAATCATACGCAGCCTGATCAAAGGTGATGTTACGCAAAACAGCGGCCACAGCGAATGGTCGAATTTGAGCAGTTTCGGGCAGGATTTTTAACACCTGACGTTTGCCAATGGCCGGCTCGACAATTTTGAATTTAGGAGGAGAGATTCTTTAAGAAAAATACAGTTTTCAATATTTTTTTTTTTTTTGTAATTTCCACTTAGTAAATATTTTTAATGGGTTCAAAAAAATTATCATATTAGCAATATTTTCACTGTTTAAACAATTGTCTGTTCGTTTTTTACTTACTTTCCTTGAAAAACCATTAAGCCGGTGACTAAACCCTCTATGCACAACAAATCATAACGATTGGCTGGTATATCAATTCTGTAGATAATTTCCTCGGAGGCATCAGATACACCAGCAGCATCATCGCCCTGCTCTTTTGTGAGCATTTGTTTCTCTGTTGTAACTTCATCTAGTTCCAAGCCAAAGGCAAAACACAGTTGTTGAAATTCATCATCGGCTAGAAGGAAAAATGTCACAAACAAAATTTATGCAAAGAAAAACATTGTTTTCTCTTTCAAAAACCAATCGAAACTCACTGTATTTTTTGCCCAAGGACTTGAACAGCAGGTCACGTTTAACTCCAATTGTAGGCATTTCGTATTTAATTTATAAATTAACCCTTTTTCTTGGGAAGAAACTGACCACAAATGCAAAAACTGCACACGCGTTAATTATTTTCTTTTGACATTTCTCTGCTGCTTTTACTGCTGGCACTTATTGTGAATTGTCAAGATGTCAAAACGCAACACTGAAAATCCAATCAGATGTCAGTTCTCGCGCGTTAAATAAACAGTTCGGTTGTTTCCAGTTAGAGTGTGAGAAAAAATGAAAAATAATTAGTTTTTAGTGCGTGAACAATTATAAATTTTGGTGAAAAATAAAATTAAAGTGTTGTTTTCTTCAAATGTAGCTTCGGTTTGCACGGGTCTAATGAATTAAAGTTATTTTTTTGCGTTTGAAAATTTTTCCAATTCTCTTAGACGCCACTGTTAGTTGAACAGAGTTGTTGTGCACATAAGACGGCTCTGTTATTATATGATTGGTAGTTTTGGTAACGGACAGCCGAGTTTAAAAATTTGAAATTTTGTTGTCAGTCATTCACGTAAGAGTGATAACACATTTTTGACATATCATGTTTTGACAACTCTGTTATTACCGTAATTTATGAAAATGGAAATGTTATCAATGAAACCGGAAATGATGAATTAAAATGAGGCTGCCAGATGATATTTTTTATAAGAAATTAAAAGAAAACGGAAATTAAAGCATTTATAGCGGAAATAAGTGCAATTGTGATTAAATAGGAAAGAAATTAAATAAAAAAATTGAATATAATACGTATAAAAATATGTAAAATACAAATAAAGTAAATTCAAAATTTCAAATTCATTAAAAATAAATTAAAAATTATAAGTAAAAAAATAGAATTTGAGAATTCGAAAAATAAAAATTGTTAATAAAAAAATAATTTTAAATATTTTAATGAAAATAAAAAATACATATGTGTTTTTTAATAAAAGGTAAAAAAAAAGATGTGAAAAATAAAGTGTATTAAAAAATTATCAAGTGTTATAAAAAATCATAATAATCTTTAATAATAATTGAAATAAGATCAATAAAAAAATGAATATTCATTACTAAAATCCAGAATATTTAAAATAATAAGGTAATTTTTTTTTAAAGACATACCTACATATGTACCTGTAAGCTTAATTATTTATGTTGTACATAATTTAAAGTTTAAATTGATTAATTTTAAACTTATTTAAAATCTACGCTGCTCTCTTGACAGACAAATTATGAAACACTTATAATGACAATAAAGTTCTTATGTGTTTTCTTACGTTCCTTTGTGACAAAATATACCTATCTAGTTAAAAAACGCTCTTCTCTGAATTTAAAATATGTATGTATATGGGCAAATTTTGTGTAACGAATGCTACATTTGCACGCGTTTTTTGATTGATATAGGTTTAAACATTTTTTGGTCTTTCAAAAGAAATAGCTTCAACTTATAGGTACATATGTATATAGCGTTGTTGCCACCAACGAAATGGTAAATTACACATGGATCATGGCAAAATTACACATGAAAAGACGAATTACACATGCTATTTTTTACTCATGTAACAGAAACAAATTTCGATCAAAACTGGAATTAAACCCGTATTTGGCTTCTTCAGAAAACGTAAACCAATTTCAATTTTCTAAGTGGAATTGATATTTAAAGCAGCAAATATACCAAAAAACTTATTATTCCACCTTTTTATTTCGTACAAACCACTAAAAATTTCTGAATTTTTGCAAAACAATTATACATAAAAATCGTCTCCTAAAATGCAAAAAGGCGTAATAACACTTTATTTTTTTACAGGAGAAGCAAAAAACTCTACAATATCAATAATAACAAGGTATAATTGGCGTTTAAATTTTTTTAATAAAGCCGCCATTTTTGATCTAAAATTGTTTGTGAACATGAAGTTTAATAAAACGAACCAAAGTCAATCAAAAACTCTTATTTCGTTGTTAAGAGTTTTGAGTTCGTCAAATTCAATTAAAAAAAAAAAAACAATAATTTTGTTTTTATCATGCCTTCATTTACAAATTTCTTAATCCTAAATACAAAGATTCAAAATGTTAAGTTTACAAATTACAAAAATGATTAGTATACAATTTCTTAGTACAAACAAAGCAAACTTCACTTATAAATTCTTAAGAAGTATTTCGTAAGATTCTTTATTTTTATGTTTCTAAAAGTTCGTTGACCAAATTAATTATAAAATTTTGGGCAGCTAATCATTCTAAAGAAATTGATATTTTTGATAAACAATAAAATAACTAATGTTTTATATGAATGTACGAATGTTTGTGTACAATGTTGTATACGAACATTCATATCGAATAAAAATGTAACAATTTCAAGTGTATATTATACGTGTATATATATGTGTACATATCGATATTTGTTTAAATTTTGTGGACAACGTTAATATTTATTTGTAGGCAAAAATAAAAGTAAAGAAGTTTGTATATTAATATGTTTGTACATATGTATATATATGTATATATGTTTGTTTGTTTATATTATTATTTTATGTGGTGGTACTGTGGATATCGCAACTGTTAAGCCCTTTTGCATTTTACGTGACGATATGTAACATACATTTCATTTGGGTATGATAAAGAATCTGATGCATCCCTCAATTTCGTCGACGCAATTTTTCAACGGAATGTTCACTTTCTCTATTGCTGCAACATTGGATATGCCGGACATTTTTATATTTTTTACTTAAATAACACAAAAATATTTTTCAAATGTCTCTTTATTTGCTTTTTGTTTACAACAATCATATCATATATCATATATTTAATGCAAAAAAACTAATATTTTCATTTTAATAATCTGTCTCCAAAGGAATTTTTATTTCAAAAGCCTTATTGCCTTCTGCCTTCAAATTACTATGTATCTCAATGTTTTCAAAATGTAAGAGTGCATGTTGTCGCGAAAATTATCTTGAAACTCCTAAAGCCTACAGTACACGGAATGTAAAAAGCCACATGCGCATGTGCTTCTGACGTAATTTTGACGTCACTTCAAAGCCACAATAGCAAGTTCGTGATGTGTGATGACGACAAATGACGTCAGAACCACATACGACTGTGGCTTTTTACATTCCGTGTACTATAGGCTTTAGTTTTATCCAGTGCTTAAAAAGCTGCAGTTGAAATAGTAAAAGTCAACGTCCCATCTTCGTTAACTTCGGGATTTATCAAACGTTTCAGTCTGTCAAACAAAACACTTCCGAACATGTCGAATGCCGCTGTTCTTTGTTGTGTAGAACTTTTTTGTTTTTGCCTGGACTACGACTGTTTTCATTTAATGAATAAGAAGTAAACCAACGGTTTATTTTTGTCCAATGAAAAATTAAAAAGTGGAAGAAAAAGCAATTTTTTTATTTTGACTGTAGTTTCTTAAACCCTGGTTTTATCTGCCGAGCATTACTTCTAATAAAACCAGATCTAATATTACAAAGTAAATCTTCCAAATATGTTGGAAGGTTCAGACAGTCCTTCGACGCTACCATATGTATTAGGTGGCACGAGCATTTTTATCAAAATAATAACTGGCTTTTCGTCTTTTAGGAACGTAACTTCTGAATTATACTGTCCAAACATTATATGTATTATGTGTATCTGATGCAAATCCAACTAGGAATCCCTTTTTCTATAATTGTGCTTTTGAGAAGCTCAAACATTTTTTTTGCAGTCGATGATCCACCCTCTTTGAAATAAAAACAGAATAAAAATCAGTGCTACAAAACGTTAAAATATTAAATTACATGGGCTACACATGAAAAAAAAATATTACACATGATATGTGTAATTACACGTGAGGTGGCAACACTGGTATATAGTAGGGAATGTTAAATGGATTACAAAATCGATTTTCGATTTTTAGAACGACTTTTTTTATTTCGGTTTTCTAAATCGATTTCAAAGTCGTTAAAGATTAATTTAAAAACTTATTCCTAATATCACAAAGGGGGGTACACCAGCCTTTTTTTTTTTTTTTTTGCAAACTACTAGAAAAATTAAACTTAGATTTTTACAGTGGGTAGATATGACTACTGTTTATAATTTAGCAAACTACTAGAGAAATTAAACTTAGATTTTTACAGTGGGTAGATATGACTACTGTTTATAATTTTCCTGCAAAAAGTGAAAAAGTGAAAATGTGTAAATTTTGAGATGGCCTCTAGAGGAACAAGTGCGATATGTATTTACATTGCACTTATTAAAATTGTATTCTTTTGAAGTCAGTCAGGCTTGTCACATAAATCAATTCCGATCGTAAGTGATTTCGTATCTTGTTTATCAAAAAACAAAATCACTTTTGATCGAAATTGATTTCTGTGACAAGCCTAAAAGTATGGATGGTATTTCAAAGGATTATGTCATTAGTTCCTGATCGGTGGTGACAGTTTCTTTTCTAAGTTACTTTAAGTTAGTTTTATACAACAAACGTTTGCATGTCATTGATGTCTGAAAGATGCAGATTTATTTCCTTGTAATTTCGTATTTGTTAGGATAAATTACATACTTTTTGTTTTTCACTCTGCTTATAACTAGATTTAAATATCGCTCGCACACTGGTCTGTTTGAATATTAGCGTATTTCCACAAGAATGCCATGGTTTAATTCACCTTTTTCTATGTAAATAGTTTGTTGATTTTCACAAAGCTGACTTTCAGTGTTTGGTTCGGTACGATATGTTTGGACTGTTTTGTTCACTGTCCACTAATGACTTTAATTTCTGAATAACAAGAACCCCAATATTAGTGTTGAAAGTATACCAACTGGTAAATACGTAAAACTACAACTTTAAACTTGGAAAACTGCGTAAACATACCACCTACACACGTATGTAAGCACAAACAAATCTTAAGTTTTATTGTGCATGCCCATAATTTATCGATTTAATTAAGATTAAAATTAAAAAATTGTCAAAATTTTGATAAGAATAAAAAAATCGATTTTAAAAGCCCAATAATCGATTTCAGTATAAAATCGCATACGTAAATTGATTGCAAAAAATCGATTTTTTTTTTACCACAAAATCGATTTTCGATTGGAATCGAAATCGATTTACCATTCCCTAGTATATAGTATTTAGTGACATTAATATGTACGTACGAATGGCATATATCATTATTTCTTAGCAGGTATTTGTTTGCGAAATAGTTGATGACAAAGTTTTGTGACGCACGCCACAAAAATTGGAAGTGACTTTAAAAGTTGAAGTGTGTTTTCCTAATTTTTTAGCGAATTTTGCATCATAAGGTATACAAAATCTAATTCCTAAAAGAAAGATGAATATAAGAGAATTTCAAAATCACTTATTCGCAGCCAAAAAATTATGTGATTTTTTGACAAAAGCCATGAAACCTTTGTGACGCACTCCTTACAACGCACGCTACAGTTTTTCCAGTAGTATATAATAAACCCAATTTTATTTATTTTAAAAAGCAAAATGTATTTTTATGAATTAAGCTTCGTTCACAATCAGAGAAACAATTTCGTTTTTTCTTCTATCTTTTTTCTTCCTAAAATATTTCATATATTTTCCTTTCATTTTTAGAACAAAAATGTAACTAAAATTTATTTAAAAATGTAACCAGTGTTGCCAATTTAGCCATTTAGTGGCTAGATTTAGCCATTTTTCACCCTGTTAAGCCATTAAAAAATGAGTTTAGCCATTAGCCATTTTTTTAGCCATTTTTCAAATTGTTTAGCCATAAAATTTTATTTGTCGTTTTTCTTTTAAAAGAATAATTTTTATTTTATTATAAAAATTTATAAAAGTAAAATAGGAATAGCTTATCCCATCAACAATAAATTTCAAGTGTTTTTATCAATAATAAAAACTGGGAATTAAGCACGAATAACAAAATCTTTTGAAATTAAAATTTTGTATTCCCAAAAATTGAAATTACTTTTTGATAATAAACAGGCAAGTGCACGGCCTAAAAAAACACTTAATTGTCAACATCTTTTGTAAAGTTGTTGTTGTTTTTTATTTTGTTTTTCTTAACCTACTTACAACTACAATTAATGTTGAGAGAATTTCAACTAATTGTAGTGGGGAATGTAAGATGAGATAAACCCACTGTTTATTGTTGATGTGTTTTGTTTAAACTTTGATATTATTACAAGTAGAACTGTTGCTATAAGTCTTATACGCTTAACAATTTTATTTGGTTTAATATCTTTAGTTTTTCTAAAATCTTTATGGATGAAGTTTCCTGATGATCTGGCCTAAGCAACCAGTGAAATGCGCATAGGAATAGCTTATCCCATCAACAATAAATTTCAAGTGTTTTTATCAATAATAAAAACTGGGAATTAAGCACGAATAACAAAATCTTTTGAAATTAAAATTTTGTATTCCCAAAAATTGAAATTAATTTTTGATAATAAACAGGCAAGTGCACGGCATAAAAAAACACTTAATTGTCAACATCTTTTGTAAAGTTGTTGTTGTTTTTTATTTTGTTTTTCTTAACCTACTTACAACTACAATTAATGTTGAGAGAATTTCAACTAATTGTAGTGGGGAATGTAAGATGAGATAAACCCACTGTTTATTGTTGATGTGTTTTGTTTAAACTTTGATATTATTACAAGTAGAACTGTTGCTATAAGTCTTATACGCTTAACAGTTTTATTTGGTTTAATATCTTTAGTTTTTCTAAAATCTTTATGGATGAAGTTTTCTGATGATCTGGCCTAAGCAACCAGTGAAAAGCGCATAGGAATAGCTTATCCCATCAACAATAAATTTCAAGTGTTTTTATCAATAATAAAAACTGGGAATTAAGCACGAATAACAAAATCTTTTGAAAGTAAAATAAACATTTTTAACAATTTAAACGCCTTTAATTTAAATCACAACTTTTATAAATGTTGAAAATCGCTATAAACTATGATGATGAAACATCTTTCAAAATAATGGAAAAGTATTCCAATATTAAATTTATAAATGGATCAACACAAGTAAATGATGAAACAGAACTGGGGCTGAACGATGTTTTTCATACAGTTTGACATAAAATTATGCCAGAGAATGCGGTCGAGAAATAAAATCAATTTTATTTTGAGGACGTTTTTTCTAATGCTCTCACATAAAGACGCTTATTCTCTTAACAATGCTACCATACTTTCATTCAATTTCATACAATTTGTAAACAAAGAAAAATAAGAACAAAAGAAAAAGAAAGAAATGAGAGTGATTTTGAAGTTACTGCCGACGTTTTAATTATGGGCTTTAGAATTTTTGCCTGAAGTTGAAGACTCAATTCTGTTTCATCATTAACGCTGTTTTTTCTGGTTGCAAGTATTTCAATAAAGAGATGCAGGCGGCAACAAAATTTTTTTTAGAAATTTCAGAATTGACCTTAAAGTTGCTCTCTCTTCCATGGTCTAATGCTGAATTTGAGAGGGTATTTTGCCAAGTAAACATCGTTAAAAGTAATTTAAGAAATAGGTTACATTAAGCAACCGTTAATTCGATTTTTTTTAATTAGGTAAATATTTTTACCCTAACAATAAAATGTTTTTACCAACACCACAATAGTGGAGAGGGTGCTATGCGTTTGTGGTGATGTTTGTAACCCTTTAAAATATTGATACTTAGCCAACCTTTACGTATACCGATTGACTCGGAATCACTTTCTGAGTCGAATTAACGATGTTTGTCCGGCTGGCTGGCTGGCTGTCCATGTACACCTTGTGCGCAAAGTACAGGTCGCAAATTTGCAAATAATTTAATAAAACTTGGTACATAGGTTATAATGTGGTGTAGGGTATCATCTAGTCGGAGTTGACCGACTATACTTTTTTACTTGTTTTTTATTGTAATTCTGGACTCAAAAGGTTGGGTTACTGTTGTCGTGATTATGATTTTCCTTCAAGTTATTTTAAACTAATATATTTAATTTTTTAAATATATATCAAATTATTAATTTACGTTTATTCTTATTTAAGAAATTGATCTTAACTTACAATTTCATAGTAAACAACTTTAAATGAATTATTTCTGTTTTGTCATTGAATTTTAATGTGTTTTTATTTAAAAAAGCTTTAGCCATTTTTTAGCCATTTTTTTCCGTAAATTTAGCCATTTTTGTTCACCAAGTTTTGGCAACACTGAATGTAACTAGAGTTGAGTCAACTAGAACTTCAGCAACAATTTGTTTGAAATTGTTTCTGACCTTTAAAATAATTTTATTTAGTTTTAAATGAAAATTTCAACAGAATGTTGTAAAAAATATTACCGTACGTGACAGATTTTTCTCTTATAGCATTTACAAGGCATGAAATATATTTTTTGTAAATATATGTATATAAAAACTTCAAACAAACAAGTATGATATAGTCGGTCAAGCCCGACCATAATATTTAAAAAAAAATTTTTGAGAGTGTACCCTATTTGGGACCCATGGCCAATTAAGATCGCCAGAACAGAAAACCAATGAGTTTTATTTAAGACGGAAATAATAAAACTCTCTTTTTAAGAGTTTTATTCAACTTTTTATTTTTACGTTGAAAAATAACTATTAATTGTAGAGTTGAGATCGTTTGACCATAGATTCTGAACGTCAATACGAATTTATTGGTACATGACAGTATAGGTCGCAGTTGACTCTAACATGTCGAGTTTTTAAGTTTAAATTGTCTGGATAACTGTTATCTACGGTCCCTGCTAGAAACATTAACTTTGGCACACAAATGTGCCGACGAAAGAAAAGAAGACGCTAACGAAGTAGAGGGTACAAGTATAAAAGTTTCTGTACCGTTATGCCGATACCGATATGTTTAAAAATTTTAATTTAGTATTCTACTGTTTGCACCAATTTTTCATACTTTCCGTCAAGACTTTGTCTTAAAGACTTAAGTTAAAATAGAAGCAGGGAAAAAAACATGAAAATAAAATTAAAAATAGATAACACTCGTTTACAGCCAAAAAATACCAAGAACGCCACATGCCTAGATAAGTTAATTGGGACCTCCTGAACACGAAAAACGCTGTAATTTTTTTTTCTAAGTACCGTTTTTTAAATAACGGTACTTTTGTGTTTTTCGGTGTATGGTCGCACCTAAGCCCTTGTGGAGCCCAACCGAAAAGTCCGATCGAGATAAATAGCATAACGTTGGAAAGGTAATTGAATGCCTTTTCAGTCGATATGCTGCAAAAAATTTATTTTTTTACCAAATAGTTTATTTAATTACCAACATTTTAAGCGTAATTTGAAAAAAAATCGGATAAAAAATAAAGTTTTTATTAAGGATTTTGTGGAACGACAATATTTTCATCTTCATTGCTCACACACTATAGTCGGCGTTAATTCAAAAAATATAAATTTAAATGACGAGCGTCTTGAACTTTTACGTTTTTTTTCGGATGGATCTTCGCGAATGAGGAACCAATAATAGTCCGCCATCATTTGTTCATCCCACCAGCCTTTGTAACGTCTCTCGATTTCTTCCATTTCCTGTTGAAATCTTTCACCTTGTTCATCAGAAGTGTAATTTAGTAATTTAGGTGTCATATTGGAACCTAAAAGATAAAAAGAATAAATTTTCAAATGAAATGTTGGTAATTAAATAAACTATTTGGTAAAAAAACAAGTAAGAGTGCTATATTCGGCTATGCCGAATCTTATGTACCCTTCACCATGGTGTGGAAAGAACAGAAGTTTATATATTTATATTATATATATCGTTTAGTTTTATTTAATTGTTTGCACATGTTTGCGTGGTATTAAATACTTATATTAAAAGATTAATTAATATATAGCATGTTTAGTTTTGATCGAATTTCAGTATTTGGTCATAACTCGGCCATTTTGTAACCGATCTTCAAAAATAAAATTACCATTTACTTTGGTGATAAAACTTGGAGTCGAGAAGTTCTATGGTTCCCGAAAATAGGTATTTAAAAAAAAACTATATTTTTGACATTACTTTTTTTTTTTACCGATTTTCCGAGTTTTTCAGCAAATATGTTCTTCTAAAGATTTCCGATATTTTGATATCTTAAACGTATGAATAGGTCATATAACAGCTCTAAAATTTTAGTTTTTATAAAAATTTAATGTTTTTTAGTCCTTTTTTTGATTATTTTGCTCATAACTTAAACATTTTTAACCTATTTGACAGATGTATTTATTTAAACAAACTTATTTATAAAAATAATAAATAAAAACAAACTTAATTATAAAAGAGAGTAATTTTTGGGATTTCAGTATTTTGATTATAACTCAGCCATTTTTTAACCGATTTGACAGATTTATATACCGACGTGCTAAAGAATAAATTTACCAGTTGGTTGGGTTATAAAGCTTGGACTCGGGAAGACCTATTGTTCCCGAAAGTGGGGATTTAAAAAAAATTTAATTTTGGTCATAGCTTTTTGTATCTGAGCCGATTTTCCCGAAATTTTCAGAAAATATTTTTTACTAAAGATTTCCGATCTTTTGATATATAAAGGATAACCATAGGTCATATAACAGTCGAAAAAATCAGGTTTTTATACAATTTTTGATATTTTTTGTACGGGAGGTACTACGCCCACTTCTCCAATCCCGCCCACATTTTGTGGGATGCTGTGTACTGATAACCTTAATGTGTGTACCTAATTTGGAAACTTTGGCTCTTGCCGTTCTCCAGATATACAGAAAAACGTATTAAAAATACAACAACAAGGGATTTTTGGAAAAAATTAGAGGTAGTCGTGGTTTTTTGCTCATATCTCAGCCATTTTTGGACCAATATTGCTGAATTTCAATAGCAAGAAATAGTGGACTGTATGTGACATAAGTGTAAAACAACCTAGCCGCTATCATGTCTGGAGTATCCGGAAAACACATATCAAACGTAAGACGGACAGACGGACATCGTTAAATCAACTTCTCTCCTCATAAGGACCCAGAATATATATACTTTATAGGGTATAAGATCAATATTATAGAAATTACAAACGGAATGACAAACTTATATATACCCTTTTCCACCTGTGGTGAAGGGTATAATAAAAAATTCCAGATCTTTACTATAACATAGAAAAAAAACGAACTTTGAGGTGCTATAACTCAGCCACTTCTTATCAGATAGAAATTTGCAGCATATCGACTGACTGCAGCATATCGACTGACTATACCTTTTTAACGTTATGCTTTTTATCTCGATCGGACTTTTCGGGTGGGCTTCACAAGGGCTTAAGTGGGACCATACACCGAAAAACACAAAAGTACCGTTATCTAAAAAACGGTACTTAGAAAAAAAAATTACAGCGTTTTTCGTGTTCAGGAGGTCCCAATTAACTTATCTAGGCATGTGGCGTTCTTGGTATTTTTCCAAATTAAAAATATGTAAAGCAGTGTAATCAATAACAGCAAACTTCGATCCACCATTACCATTGGTTAAAGATTGATGTCTGACTTTAGACTGGCAGACGCCGCAAGTGGTGCAAACGGTAGAACGGCAAAGAATTCTGATGATGAGAATGTGGTTGCTCTTAAAACTAGTTAATTGGACCCGACTTCAATCCCGTGCTTAGTCAGGAATAAAATGATCAAACAAATTAATTTTATGCTGTAAATTCCTTCCTTCACTAAAAATTATTTAATGCAAATTAAATTTAATGAACTTAAGTAAGCCTAATTAAAATATCAAAAACTTCAATTAAAATAAATAAATATTTAAATTTTGATTTTCATAAGAGGACCTAAAACTTGATTTAAATAAACGATTATAATATCTTAAAAAAAAACTAAATCAAAATTTATTAACTTCCATTGAACATTTTAAGCCAGTTGTCATTTCTTGTAACACTTTTAGAAAAATTTTTTGTGTGGTCTTTGGTTTAAATTGTAATTTTTTCTAAATATCGAATAAAATTATTAAGAAGTAAATGATGATTGCGTAAAATTCAATATCTTTTTTATAAAAATAAAACCACACGAAAGACCCCACAAAGTCAAAATATGTATAACAATGTAACACTTGTGACATTAAACAACAATAATTCATATTCACAGATATAAATACTAATAAAAAAGGATCTTTTTAAAAGGATGTGTTTTTATAAGATAAGTACCAATGATGACAATGATACGATTACAACAAGTGTCAATTGTCAACACAATCAAAATTAGACAAAAAAAATCTTAATTTACAATTCTAATTAAAAAAAAAAATTAAGTGAAAGTGAAAAAGGTCTTGTATCTAAAAACAAAAGAAAAATCTTGTTTAAAAAGATACAAATCTCAAAGTAGTAACAATCTTTTTCTGTGATAAATTTTCAATTTATATTAAAATGACAGAAAGAATAAAAGAAATTTCACTTCTTATATTTCGATTTTAAATAAACATATCAATTACCTTTGGGAAATGAAAATGGTCAAGGTAGCTACTGAAGATGCAGGTAATAATTGAAACAAAAAAAAATACAAATATGTAATTCCAAGAAAACAGTTTACTCGCAAAAGAATAAAATACAGATGCAAGTAAGAGAATGTTTATATTTAATTAAAAATACAATTTGCCACATATTGTGTTGCTAAAACTAAAGTATTTAGAAAATAACAAATTAGGGTTTTTCTAAAACTAAGATAGCAACAACATTTTTGAAATATTCAAAAGTTATTGACACATTTTTAGAATTAATGGGAATTTTATGCAGAATTAAAAACCAAATCGTTTTATAGAAACAAGTGTTTTATTTTTAACATCATTCTACTTGACTTTTGTTAAGTATAAAAATAATATTTAAAAACCTTTGGGAAATCTATTTTTCCAATAATTTGCCAATAGTCTGTTTATATTTTTGACTCTAGCAATTAGTTTGGTTTTAACCAGTGTCTGGGTATTGTTGCTGCCCTTGAAAACGGTGTGAACTTTTCACACCATGTTTTTGTCTTGTGATTTTGCTTTCTTTTGTCGGCTTGAACGAAATTGATCTAGTTTTAAAACTAACGCCCACTAACGGAAATAGTTGGACAGCAAACAATTGCTGACTTAAAACATTAGTTTTCTAAAATTTTCTGCAAAACATGCAAACATCAAATACATCATTAGGAAAATCATAACATTGATTTTTCTTTGCCGCCACCACTATGATTCGTAATTATATAAGAGGTCAACTACTAGTTAATTTTGGAAGAAGGTCACACCTACTGGTTTAAATTAATGAATTTCGCAGGATTTTAAGTAGTAATAAATAATGGAACGTTATTTAAATTCACACGTTTGGTAAAAAATCTTTGCTTAACAAACTTTGTTTAAACATTAATCTAAATGGAATATTATTCAATATGGTGTTAAGCTTTTCAAATACATTCTTGAGATTTTAAAACGTGTATACTTTTTAAGCTCAAACCGCACTTGTAAAAAATGGTATTAAACGTTGTTGAATTTTTAATAACGTTCGTTGCCAAATTTATAAAAAAAACGTTGTTAAATCGAAACAAAAACTAAGAAATTACATCAAATCAACAACGAAAATATCAAAAATTTTTGAATTTCTTGAAAAGAAAATTTCAAGGCCCGTTATTTCGAAAATCCGTTTTACATACATTGCACGTTTTTTTTGTTCTTAGAAGACCTCTCGTGAAACTTGATGCATAAGATATTCGTCGAACATTTTAACCCTCTAAAGTGCCGTTTTAGTATACTTTTGTGTGGAAGGTAAAAAAAGGACAAAAATTACCCCTTTAAACGAGTGTTAAAGGGTTAATATTCTAAGAAGAGAATCGCCATACAATTCGACTAAAGACATCTAAAATAGTCTTTTAGCTCAGAAGTACATTTAGTATATTTTTTTTGTACTTATACTACCCGCCTTTTCAAAAAATTCAAAAACTTAAGGGGCCCTTCTTTCGGGAACCTGGGCTAACTTTTCAAAACCCTTTGGCAGATTTGCTTTACCAATAGTCTAGTTTCATTTCGCGTTGCAAGTTTTGGGGCGGTTTTTTTTTGTTGCACAGTGTAATTTATTTCGTTTATTCTTGTAAGACCTACCAGTTGTTTTGACAATGGATAATATTGCATATTTTGCATAATGCTGCCTAAACTAACAGTTTGCATATAATCTTTGCGTTTAGCAAATAATCTTTTGTAGATAGGGCCGTTTGTTTTTTGCTCGGCTGTGGAGTCGGAAGTGATGTTTTTGTACCAGAGTCGGAGTCGAAGTCAAAGTACCCAAAAAAACTCGCGACTCCGACTCAAAAATTTTTCGGCATAAAAAATTTTCTAACATTTTTCAAATTAAAAAAAAAATTTAAGAAAAATTGTTGAAATTTTTACAGAATCATTTTCTTGCTATATTTAATCATTTAAAAGGTACTGCATTAAAAAAAATAATTTAAAGTCAAATAAGGACCAGTCTCATATACATGTTGCATTAAGGTTGGAGTAGGAGTCGGAGCCGGAGTCGAACTTAAAAAATTTCAGCGGATGGAGTCGGAGTTAGAACTATTTCTTGACGACAGCACAGCCATGGTTTTTTGTTAATAAAATCGCTGATTTTGGTCTAAAGTATCCGACATTTTTTGTGGACATTTGTGTTGATGCAATACATCATAATCAATTTTTTAATTTTGGATTAGTTAGGGCCTTTTGCGTTTAAGGTAGCGATAAAAAAAATTTAACAAAAAGAAAATGTGACAGTTTTTATTCGTTGGGAACACTTTTGGTTATCTACATATTTCAAAATGAGATTAATGTGTTTTTTCCAGGTGACAAGCAATTGATTGTGTAGTAATATTTATATGAAAAGCCCTCAAAAAACTGAGTGATAATCATAAAAAATTTTCTACACAATCAATCTGTCACCAGGAAATAGCACATAAATTAATTTTAAACGTGGCTAGCTCACCTTTGCCAATTTAAGTTTTTCTGCCGATGTTTCTCTATCCGAGTATGGTTTACTTAAACTTTTATACCCCTTATATTTTTTCCTGCCTCTTTTTCTTGTATCGAAATCGTTAGTTAACACATGGGAAAAAGAGTCCTTGCAACATAGCGACGATAAAGCATAATTCTCGGAGGAAAAAATGTGACAAAATACATAAAATTAATAATATTGTCGGAAATTAATTATCGATTTGTATTATTTGCGATTCAGACATTTGACTCTAATAAAAGTAGCTCTCCTTTTTTTGTTTTATGTTATTTTGTTAAATCATAACGAAGGCGTACTTATTGTTCGCGTTACTCACGATTTAAGAAAGAAATTTGTAATGCAAATAAGGAGAATAGAAAACCTTTCAGTGTTTGGTTAAAAAATTGCCTTAAACTTTTAACGAGCCTCAGTCCACAGATATCCGAAATAGGTGTCAACGCGGGCGAAAAAAAAATTGTAATACGATATGTGAACAAAGACTTCTGATAATGGAAAACGATGTAAGAACTATTTTTTCAAAAATCCTTTTCATTTTTTTTCGCCCACATTGACTTCTATTGCAGAAATCAGTGCCCATGCTCTGTAACTCTCGCGTCGAGAAACTTTTAGATTGAAATGTGTGAAATGAAACAAAAATGCCATATTTTGAAACAAACAGCTGTTTTTCTCACTAAACTGTGTCTGTAACTTTTTTTGGCGAGTACTAGCTGTCACGTAAGGAAATTACTCGCCAATATACAGAAAAAAGTGTGTCTGTAACATTTTTGTGGGAATAGTTCCCGCTTGAACTGTCAAATAAACTCCCGAATAAAAACGGTGCGAGAAAAAACTTTGACAATAAAAAACATATTAAAAATGCAAAATGCAAAGAATAATAATAATATTTTCTTATTGACACATTTTTTCATTGTTTAATTATTTTGCTTTTAACATTTTTATAAAATATACGAATTTTTTCAAAGCTAGTTTGCAAACAACAAACATTAAAGTCGCACTTTACCTTATTTGGTATAGCCGACGGTTGTATTTTCGCCGCCGTCGTTAAAAAATTTTCAATTTTAGTAAATTTTGGTTGGCGTCAACGATATGTGTGACTTGCGTTTTCAACGTCTGCAATGTCACATCGGCTTCGGGTGCAATGTTATGACATTTATAACATAACGACGTAATTTCTCTTGATAGTTTTCGACATGAGTTACAGACACGCTTTTTTCTCACTTTTTGAGAAACGATGGAATATTTTGTTTCACATATTTTCGATGCGAGTGGTTCTCACTAAAGTTACAGAACATGGGTACAGGATTCATTTCGCATAAAAGCGTAAATATAACGTCAGTTAAGTAGTTAACATTATTCCGTAAGCACAACCGAATGTGTCTAGTAGGGTTGCCAGTCGGGACTGGTTTTCACAAATTCCGGGATTCGGGACTTCAAATCAAATCCCGGTATTTTTCGGGATATCGGGATTCGGGGTTTTTAAAAATTTAAAGATAAATATTTTTTATAGATATTTATAAAAAAACGTATTTAAAAGAGGTTTACAAACAAAAGTTTTATAATTAATTCATTATTTTAAAGTTAAATATAATGTTATATTGATTACTAAAATTTGTAAAAATTAAAGATTGTAATTCATCCCTATCGTTAATTATTTTTCCCTCGTAATTATTCCCCTTTTCACATATTTGCGATCATGAAGAACTACCATGAAAAAAAGGTAAATCAAATGAGAATAATGACGTGAAAAATGTTCACGGGGAATAATTCCCCTTATCGTGAAAAGATTTTTCCCTCGTAATTTGTTCACATTTCCCTTAGATTTTCTCACTTTATTTTTGCTAGGGAACAGAACATGTATGTAAGTAGTTCCTCCTATAAATAGAATATTAAGGGCTAGATCCGTTAATAAGGCACAAACAGATATATTGGTTAACAAAATGCAAAACAACAAGTCGATTGCCTGCGGATTTGTGAAGCTTTCGAAAGACGTGGTGGCAGAATTTTGGAAAATATTTTACTTTGTACATAAAATTTAAAAAGTGCAAAAAACTAACGTTGTAATCAAACAATCCCTCCAATACTAAATAAATATTTTGCTTTATTATTTTTACTTTTCTTTAAAATATATACGTGTACATTTTAAACAAAAATTTCATTGATTTTTAATTGTTTTAATCTTTATTCTTTTTTACATTCACTGGAACTGATAGCGTGAAAAATTTTTCACATGATATTCACGATTGCTTTTTTCACTTCGAGGGGAATGAAAATTTCATGGGAACAAAAATTCCACTTGTTATTCACGATAGGGGTTATTATTTTTTCTTAATTAATGATTAATTTAATAAAGAATATGATAAAAAGAAACAAAGTACGATGTCAAACAATGTGTTAATTGTTTCAATTAAAAAATAATTACAATAAAATCTATATTTTATTTATTTACCTCAGTTGATTCAAACTAAATAAAAAACGAATTAATATTGTAATTGAATAAAGCAAACTAGTAATTGATTTATTTGCAAGATTCTATTAAAACTTTTATAAAACGAATTAAAATGAATAATTGAAATTTAAATTGAAAATTAATTAACAAAATCCATTTATTTAGTTAACCATAAAAATCTTATTTTAACTAAAACACATTTTTATACCCACCACTACTAGTGGTAGAAATTATGTAGTGTTTAAAATACACTTCTTAATTTCGTAAAATGGCTCCATAAATTACCGTAGGCCATATGCCCACTCTCGTAAAACACCTTAATAATCCTAACCCTGTAAAAAGTAAAGTTCAAATTTTGAATTGGGTGCACCAGTGGAATGTTTTTTGAATTTAAAAAGACATTTTTTTCGTCCATTAAGTTTCTTCTTTAATTATTTTCAGCACTTATCACGTAAAAATGTCTTTATTATTGTTGGACACGGTTAAAAAGAATAACAAAGTTTAAATTTTTTCTATCGTTTTCAATGACAGTATTAACAGAGTTAATAAAATAAATATTAAAGGCCAATATTGTGATCTCTATCCTCTCAAGGAGGAATGCTATGATGAATTTCTTTTTATAAAAAAAGGTAAAACAAGAAAATTAAGTAAACAATTTCGGGATTGACTAAATCCCGATGAATAAACTATGAACTTTGTTTAAAATGTAATAAATTAAAAAATTATTTTGTTAAGTATACGATTTAAAGTAAAATTATGGCATATTGTAAATTTTCAGAATTTCTTGCGAATTTCAGTTAATGTTTTTGAAATGTGTCCCACTTTATTGAAAAATGAAACTGCCACTAGGTCTGTCTAGGGTATGCATTTTAGTTAAATACTTTCGAACTTATGCTTAAACAATTAATGTGAACTTGAAGTGTTCGTTAAAACCGTTGTTTCGTACAAAGTTTTTGTTTAACAAAAACTTCAAGTTCAAGTTCACATTTATTTTTATACCCTTTACAAGTTTGCTATTTCGTTTGTAATTTCAATATATATATATTCTGTGTCCTTATAAGTAGCGAAGTTGATTTAACGATGTCCGTCTATTCGTTGAAATGGGTTTTCCAAAGACCCCAGATGTGATGCGGAATTGGTTGTTATATATCTGTCACGTCTGCTCCTTTTAATTTTGCTATTGAAATTTAACCAGATCGGTGCATTGATGGCTTACCTAGCATTTACACATGAAAGTAAATTTCTTGAAAGTCGCAATACACTCACACTTTTTCACTAACACACACATAATTTTTGATTTTTCGATGATAATACGTATACTCTACTTGCAAGAAAGTACTTTCATATGTAAACCCCAGGTTAGATATAAGCAAAAAACTGCGACCACCTTTAATTTTACCCATAAATCTCTTGTTTTTGTTGTGTTTTTTTTTTCCTTTTTTCTATCTATCTGGAAAACGGTAAGAGCCAAAGCTTCCAAATCAGGTACAAGTTTCTTGGTTTTCAATACATAACTTCTCTAAAAAATGGGCTGTATTCGAGAAGTTGGCACTTTCCTTTTAAAGACATACATTTCTGTATATCTGGAGAACGGCAAGAGCCAAAGTTTCCGAATAAGTTACAAGCATCTTGGGTATCAATAGACAGCGTTGCCAAATGTGCAGATTTATCTGCATTTTGCAGTTTTTCTAATGCTATGTTCATACGACGATATAAACCACTCGTTTCGCTCTCTGAAGCTAGTTTGCCAAACATGCTGTTCATACGATTCATTCTTGTTTCATTTTGACATTTTTTTTTTGTGTTGTTAGTGTGATTTTTTTTTAAATAGATAAAAAGTAAATAAAACTTAAAAATATATTATTTAATACTTTTATTAATATTATTATGTTATAATTATCACTTTATTTTATTAAACATCAATTTTTATTTGGTTTTTTTTTTCTTTGTTTTGATTTTTTTGAGAGCTAGTACAGATAAACTAACGATAAAGGTTGTCAAAATTGGAGATGATAGTACATTTTTCCTGTTTTAAAATGAAACGACCTGTTTCGGTCTCAAAATTTTGTGTGGGGAAACAAGTCGTTTCAATTATGTTTGGGGCGCGAAACAGGAATAAGGGAGCGAAACACGAATATTGCTGTCCGTGTGAACATGGTATAAGCCTTGACCAGTTTTCAAGTTTTTTGTTTAAAAAATAAGTTTTTTTTGTAAATTGTGCAGATTTTGCAGTTTTAAAATTTGTTACTTTAGATTTTTTATTTTTTTTTCTCCTTCTCTTTCTCCTTCTCTTTCTCTTCTATTATCTTACCTTATTTGCTTAACACATACTCGTATAACAGTGTCAATCTTAAGAGCAAAAAAAAAAAACTACACAAACGGCTTGGGAAACACACACTTTTCATTTATAAATGAACGATAATTATTAAAAAAAAATTCCAATAAAAAACTTTTATCCGCTTAAATTTTGTATGTTTCGTCTTCTTTTTCATGACTCTGCAAAATTTTCACCAAAAGGTATCGCAAACAGCTTGGAAAATATTAAACATTTCGATTTTTCTGCAAACATGTTTCAATCGCTTGTCAAATATCCTAACTAACAACGCAATAGTGTTGTACAAATGTTGCCAAGCCATTTGAGTAGTTTATTTGGCTTTTTTTTTTTCCATTCCTTTATTTATAAAATTTTTGATTACAATAGTAAAAAAAAGTTAGATAAAACGTTCAATTTGAACTTTGGCTTTTACTTTTGAAAATTTAATTATGTCCCTGTTTAGATTTTATTGTTTAATTTTGAAAGTTGCATTTGAGTTTACATGGTAAAATTTTTATTGCAGCAATTTTTCAATGTATGTATGTACAATTGACAAATAGCAATAGAATCAAATCGCAAGACTACATGTACTTGTGTACTCCTCTTAATTTCACTCTTTTTCATATAGCCTACAAAATAACGATATTTGGTAATAATATAATATTGTATTTGTTTCTGTATTACTCGTATGTTAAAAAAATTATGTAAATTATATATTTTTTTGGCTAATTTTATAAACAGTTTTTTTAAGTTAAAAAAAGTTGTTTGTTTTTCTTAATATGCAGTTATTTTTAAAACAATTGTGGCAACGTTGTCAACACACAACATCCGACAAAAGTGGGCGGGATTGGAAAAGTGGGCGTTACAAAATAAATTTATTTATCTCTATATAACGTAATTTACATAACTTTCTGTTCTTATCCTACCATGCTAAAGGGTGGTTAAATTTCAAGGGCCGATGTTGATTTTGAATAAAACACAAACTATTTAGGAAATTATTGTAATTTTATTTTATTATGATATATTGGTATTACTCAATTATGTATGGAACAAAATATCGGCCAAATGGGCGCCGCGACCACGGCGGCACACCTCCATCCGATGGTCCAAATTTTCGATGACCCTGAGGCATAATGGAGGTTCTATGCCGTTAATGTGCCGAATTATCTCATCCTTTAGCTCTTGAATTGTTGCTGGCTTATCGACGTACACCTTTTCTTTCAAATAACCCCAAAGAAAAAAGTCCAACGGTGTCAAATCACATGATCTTGGCGGCCAATTGACATCGCCATTACGTGAGATAACACGGCCATTGAATTTGTTGCGCAAAAGAGCCATTGTTTCGTTAGCTGTGTGGCAAGTGGCACCGTCCTGCTGAAACCACATATCGTCCACATCCATATCTTCCAATTCGGGCCATAAAAAGTTCGTTATCATCTCACGATAGCAAACACCATTCACAGTAACTGCCTGACCGGCCTCATTTTGGAAAAAATACGGCCCGATGATGCCGCCAGCCCATAAACCGCACCAAACAGTCACTCTTTGTGGGTGCATTGGTTTTTCGACAATCACTCTTGGATTATTATTCGCCCAAATGCGGAAATTCTGCTTATCGACAAATCCACTGAGGTGAAAATGTGCCTCATCACTGAAGATGATTTTCTTCGAAATTTATCATCCATTTTCATAATAAGTCTGGATAACTTTAACACGTTGTTGGATTGTGTATCTCTCCATGGTTCAAATTGAGTAAGTCTGAAATAGAGAAATCTCAAATAAAATTCGGAAAAAAACTTGGCGTTTAGGTGTGGTTCACATTCAACATCGGCCCTTACAATTTAACCACCCTTTATATTCGGCATAGCATTTTTACTTGTTTTGCATAAGGGCGATTGCAGATAAACTTCTAAAATTTCCCTAAAATTACCGTGAATTTTAAAAATAGTTTTCCCAGGAAATTATTCTCGAATAATAATTATAACTGTTTGCTTAATTAGTTGATTTAATTATATTTTTGTTCAAAGAAAATTTTCAGTATTAACATACGTTGTTTTGTTTGGAAACATTTTTGGTGTCTTTAAAATTTCAACACGATTTTCGTTTGAATTTTTGTATAGAAAGTTTGCAATAATTTTTATTTGGTAGCTTAAAAAATATCCTTACGTTTTGAAAATAATATATTTTTGCTCTTTTAAAAATTACATTTTAAACACATACGTTGTTATTCAAGGAAAGAACTGATTTTTCTTAATTCATACTACATATTTAAAAATATTATTAACTAAATCGTTGCTGTCAAGTAAATAAATAATGTATGCAGAAGAAAAAGGCTTAAAAAACTTCTGCAGACATTCTAATATGAATATTTATATTAAAAAAAATAAAATTTTAACTATTATCCTTTGCATCAAATGGATTGTGTTTTAAACAATCCTTCTCAATTTAAATATTTACCTAAGCCGCCCTATAGGATTGATTATATATTTGCTTAATCCTTGATATATAAAATGTAAAAAAAATTAAAAGAAAAAACTAAAAGAAGATTGATTATTGTCCGCCAAAGCAAACAAATTTATATCCCCACGCTAAACTAACTATTTTCTATTGTTTTATAAAAGAAAATATAAAAAAGGATTCATAAATAAATGTTTGTATAAATACGACTAGATACAATAGATGTGTACAAATTGGAGCAAAAGTATAAAAAATCAAAACAAGAGAAAAATGTTAAAGTCCATCCTTTAATTGTTTTTAAGCGCTAACACAGAGATCAAACCCTTTCATTTGTTAACGCGTTCACAGTGTTTGAAATGGAATTGTAAAGGATAATGATTGAACTAATAGCGTTGAATATCTATCCACACACGTGATAAAAGTATTTTATTTTTTTGTTTTTTTATTACACTTTTTTTAAAAGAATTGAGTTATTATTGTTTTTTCATCCTTCATTGAGTTGGCCGTCGTTGTGGACTTGTACCCCTTTAATTTATTTTTTTTTTGTTATATTCTGTTGTTACAGTTTTATTTTTTTCTCTGGCCGTTTTAGAAAGGGAGGAGGGCGAGTTTATAAACATCCATTTAATGTTGTTGTGTTGTTGCTTTATTGTTGTTTATAAAGCGGCTAATTTAAAATCAATTCTTGGAATTTTTTATTATTTGTATTGTACTTCAATATTGTTTTGCCATGAGATTGAGTTCCCCTGTTTGGTTTTGTATAAAAGCATAAAAATAAAAATATTCAAAAGGATTTAATCCTAATTGTCTTTTAATTATAGATTAACGCCTCCAACGTTTTTCAAATGATTAATTTATAATTTGATATACATTTTAATCAAATAAATATGTTAATTAATTCAAATAAATCTTTTGTTAATTAAATTATAGTATTTATGTTTGCTTCTCCGTCTGCTTTAATCGATAATTTTGTTATTTAACATCGTTTTTAGGTTTCAGAATTTAGTTAAAACTATTTCTCTTTAATAGTTTGAAACTCTTATAGCCCATTTACATTACAAGGATATCTAGTGGATTTGATTTGAAATCTTCCTTAAAATGTAGTGCGTTTACATTGAACGTTTTTGACATAAGCGAGATTTCGTTTCTATAACAAAAACAGCCTCCTGTTAGTTTTTTGGCTAACAAATGATGATATTCCGCAATTCTCCAGTTTCAATTAGAGATTTCCATCAGGTTCGGTCGGTTGCTATTTGTACAGCTTCGTTTTATGTCAATTGAAATGGCGCTAGTTGGTTTAACGTTGGTGGACGGCAGATTTTCTTCGGTCGTCCTTGTCGATGGGAACTTTTTGTGTTATACGGCAAGCTGTCTTTGCGATTGTGTTTGGTTATGAAAGTATGTAGCCAATACATCCGAATTTTCGCCTGAAAATGTCCTGGTGGGTTGATATCTGCCTTGTCGTGTTAATAAGCTTAGAGTTGCTAATCGTGCTAAGCGAAAAGCATCGGATGATACAGCAAAGGCAAAGGTTGGCGAATGTTTTAGCCTTGTTGTGACGTATTTATTCAGACCCCAGGTTTCAGATCCCCTCAGGCTTTGGGCTTAAGAATCGGACGGGATTTGTAATGGTTATGACCTGGCTGTATAACGGACAGCTGGGAACTGGGCTTATATAGGACTACATTTTATGTTTTAGTAGGGTTTTTTTTCTTCTGGTTCAATATTAACTTTTCTTCTGCTTTCCTTTTTTCTTTCCTTTTTAAAGTTTGTCATTCCGTTTGTAATATCTACAATATTGATGTTAGACCCTATAAAGTATATATATTCTGGTTCCTTATAACTACCGAAGTTGATTTAACGATGTCCGTCTGTCTGTTTAAATAGGTTTTCCGATGACCCCAGATATGATGGGGACTTGGTAATTATATACATATTTATGTCATATATAGTCCGGAATTGTTTGTTTTTGAAATTCAGCCTGATCAGTCCACAATTGGCTGAGATATGAGCAAAAACCACGACTGCCTCTAATTTTACCCAATAATCCCTTGTTGTTGTTGTTTTTTTTTTAATTCAAATTTAATGTATATCTGTACCCATCCATGTTCTGTTACTATAGTGAGAAATTATCGCATCGAAAATATGTGAAACAAAATATTCCATCGTTTCTCGAAAAGTAAGAAAAAAGTGTGTCTGTAACTCATGCCGAAATCTATCAAAATATTGTGTCAATAACAAAATATTATTGACCCCTATTCTGCGTTTCGATTCGGATCGAAATTTTCTCCGTTTTTGGCAACTTTGGTATTCCCATATTCTGTAACTCCCGCGTTGAAAAACTTTTCGATTGAAATGTGAGAACTGAAACAAAAATACCATAAATTGAAACAAACATGTTTTTCTCACTAAAATGTTTCAGTAACAGTTAAGTGAGAAAAACATGTTTGTTTCAACTTATGGTATTTTTGTTTCATTTCTCACATTTCAATCGAAAAGTTTCTCAACGCGGGAGTTACAAAACACCAAAGTTGCCAAAAACGGAGAAAATTTCGATCCGAATCAAAACGCAGAATAGGGGTAAATATTATTATTCTTTAATTTTTAATAGGTTTTTTATTGTCAAAATTTTTTCTCACCCCGTTTTTATTCGGGAGTTTTTTGACAGTTCAAAGCGGGAACTTTTCCCACAAAAATGTTACAGACACACTTTTTTCTGTATATTGACGAGTAATTTCCTTACGTGACAGCTAGTACTCGCCAAAAATGATACAGTAACAGTTTAGTGAGAAAAACAGCTTCTTGTTTCATTATATGGCATTTTTGTTTCATTTCACACATTTCAATCGAAAAGTTTCTCGATGCGAGAGTTACAGAACATGGGCACTGGTAGGGTGTTCAATTAATCAGGTTTTATTTTTGTTCGATTACACGATTAATCTATTTTTGGCATTTTTAACTTATTCGATTAAACGAATA
The DNA here is from genome assembly GCA_963931875.1 of Pollenia griseotomentosa. Lineage (NCBI taxonomy): Eukaryota > Metazoa > Arthropoda > Insecta > Diptera > Polleniidae > Pollenia > Pollenia griseotomentosa. Next base: position 112,529,755 of record OZ007560.1, read on the forward strand.
AAATTTTAAAATTAATCGATTAATCGAATTCTTAATCCAGAATTAATTCGATAAAAAAAAATAAACATTATTTTTTAATTTTTGATATTCTTTAATTAGGCTCGAGTTCATCAAATTTAATTTTCATTAAATTATTTTCACTGAGGGAAGGAATTTTACAACTTTGAATTTTTATTAAAATTTATTGATAATTTTTCTTGGCTGAGCTGGGATTTGAACCCGGGTTGATCTTAACATGTTTCAAGAAACACCACTTTCTATCGTCAGAAGATCTCTGTTTTCTACCCACTGCACCACTGCGGTGCCCGTTAGCCAACAGTCAAACATCAATCTTTAACCAGTAGTACTGGTGGTTCGAAATTTGCTGTTATTATCACTTAAATTTCAAATTACATGTTGCCTCCTTTTTCCTCTGTTTTTTTCGTATTCTTTCTGTCAAGACTTTGTCTTGAAAACCTGAATACATTAGTTTATTATGTTTTTTTGTCCACTTTCGTCGACATTTTTATTTGTACAAATTAAAGTACAAATGTAAACATTAGAGCTTGTGCCATAGCTATTTCTAAGAACAATTTTGATTTTTAGTTGAACTGTTAATTTTTAATTTTTGATATTCTTTAATTAGGCTCGAGTTCATCAAATTTAATTTTCATTAAATTATTTTCACTGAGGGAAGGAATTTTACAACTTTGAATTTTTATTAAAATTTATTGATAATTTTTCTTGGCTGAGCTGGGATTTGAACCCGGGTTGATCTTTACATTATTTTTTAAATTAAACTTGCCAGTGTAGCTCTAAATTGTTTCTTCGCTTTCGGGGACTTAGATTTTAAAAGAGTCAATCAATATAACTATGGATTTTTTGAAACTTTTAACGGACATTCCATCGTCTGCTATACTTCATTTCGATTTCTAGAACATACCCAATAAATTAATATAAATCTTTGAGTTAACATAATTTTGTCGTTTTTTCTTTTGTAAAATGAAATATTAAATTGTGTTGAAAAATTGAACAAAAGTATAAGCTAAATTACTCACTTAACATGACTTTTTTCTTTAATTCTAACGGACACATTTGGTTTGTTTATCCGACTTAAAACTTAAAAAAAATTATACATTTAACATTTAGTAATATTATTGTAATACGATTAATCTGTATAAATTCTTCGATGAATCCTTCAACCGAAATTAGAATTTTAAATTATTCGAACAATAAATCGTCTAAATATGTTCGATTAATCGAACAAGAATTAGTCGACTGATCACCCTAATATCTGGAGAACGGCAGGAGCCAAAGTTTCCAAATAATATACAATCATCTTGTCAAACACAACATCAAAACACAACATCCGAAAAAATGTGGGCGGGATTGGACAAGTGTGCGTGGTACAAAGTTGAGTTTTTTTTATATTCAAAGAACGGTATTTATGAATGTAACTTTGTGTTATTTGCGCACCATGGTGAAGGGTATATAAGATTAGGCATAGATGATTATAGACAGCATTCTTAATTGTTTTTTCTTAATTTCCCTTTATTACATTCCTTAAGTCGTTCCAATGTTCAACCCTAGTGCCAAATAGTCCGTGGACTCGGATAAGCCAAGGCAAATCTCACCCAACATCTGTGAGTGACCTAACGTAAAATTTCCTAACAGTCCCAGCTCCCTCAGCCTAAGAAGAGTTCAGCCATTTCCTATTTATTCCTATTCCCCAATAAATGCCACAATTTAGGGGGATGTTTTTTCCTTGTACGCATTTGATTTATGAAAAAAGCGTCCGATTTCCTCCTTGCTCTTTTAAGAATCAAACATAATCCATTTATATTGTACATATTATAATTTGTTCATTTCTACAAATTCTAGCTAATAACACCTTTCGCGTTTTTAACACATTTGACATAATTTACTTCATTTTTGACACTTTTCACAAAAAAAAAACAAAAAATATTTGCACACTTGATTAACTTAAAATAACCACCGACCACACACACGCGCCTTGTAGTTTGTCAAGTATTAAAATTTTTTTTTTGTTGTTCGTCGTTTTGCTTTTTCGGTTATTAAAAAGCCTCACGTGTGTCTATCGAATTATTTAATCATTTAAGCCTTATTAGTAGTTGTTTTAGGTCATGCGCCACCACTTACTACCACAACTACTAGCAGAACTACTTGCTTTTATTAAATTCCTGCCAAGAAGAATGAGAAAAAAAGAGGAAAGAAAAAAATTCTTTAACTACTTAATTGTCTTAAATAACCATAATTGGTGGAGGTCCTTTAAAAAGTTGTTGGTTGTCTTTTAGTTTTTTACTTCCGATTTTTTCCAACTTTTATTTTTGACACTTTTTTCAGTAAATTTTGTTTGTGTTTTTGGTGTTGCCTTTTCTACTGGTTGATCGCAGCAATTTTTTTTGGCCAGAGTTGTGTGTTTCATAAGTTTTTAATTTCTTTAAAGGTAACAGATGTTGAGCTTTTGTTTTAGTATATTGTTTTTTTTTTTTTAGTTTTACATTTTAGAATCCCTACAAGGTTAAATAGTTTTTTTTTGTTGTTTTCTCTTTAGAGTGTCATAATGTGTGGCATAATGTTTTAATAAATGCTTTTAACATAATTAAGATTTAAAAAAAAATAAAGAAATTGTTTATTGTTGACAATCAATTGCCGTATGTTGTATTTTGAAAAGATTTTTCCAAGATAATTGAGTTGTATTTTTTTTAATTGGTAGCTGATATTTTGAATAATAAAACCAGGCTAAAAACTTTAGTTTTGTTTGTATTAATATATATTTTTATTATATATATTTAGCTGGTGAGGCCTAACTCCATTTGTGAAAATAAAAATGCAAAATTTTTTATTTCATTTTTCCCGACGTTTCGTGAATTTTATGTTCACTTCTTCAGGGGATTCGTCTATTAATATAAAATAAAATCATCAACATTTAATAATACAATAAATATAAATGTAACGAACTTACAGTGAAAAGAAACAAATTTGTATTACATTAATATATTTTTAAAAACATAAAAGCCAACACTAGTGGTGTCATCTACTGTTTTTCAAAACAACTCTATAACTGGCGCTTAAATTGTCAGTATCTTCTTTTTTATTCATTGTTCTATTTATTTTCTGTTGAATTCTTAAGCTTTCTGTTGTATATCTTTTCCTCACGTTATTTACCTTGTCAAGTATTCTTATGTTGTCAAAATCAGGTTTGTGTTTTGTTTGTAATATGTGCTGTGATAATGCAGTGCTCTCTTTAGTTTTGGTTGATAATATTTCTGTAATAATTCAATACTTTTCTGACAAATATAACATTAAATACAATCAAAATTATACAAGTAGATTTGATTTTAAGGCAACTGAAACGACTAAACCATGGCCCAATTAGTAGGTCTGCGCACAACTACAACAATGCAACAATAGAAAAAACAACACGCGTTTTGTTTGTGTATACAAATGGTAAAAATGTCAAAAAGGTGTCAGCTGTCAAAAAATATGTGTTTTGTATTTATTTTGTTAAATTAAAAATTTTCAATCGACATTTTGGTAAAATAAGTTTGTTCTAAAAAAGTGCTTAGAACTAATTGGGCTACAAACAAAATGAAAACGAAAGGACAATGGGAGATTTTTTCTATATTTTATGTATAGAAACATTATAAATACATTTTTACATTTTGCAAAATACTAAATACTTGTAGTAAAATTGATCATGTGATTTGACACCGTTGGATTTCTTTCTTTGGGGTTATTTGAAAGAAAAGGTGTATGTTGATAAGCCAGCAACAATTCAAGAGCTAAAGGATGAGATAATTTGGCACATTAACGGCATAGAACCTCAATTATGCCTCAGCGTCATCGCGGCGGCCATTTGGTCTATTTTTTGTTCCACACATAATTGAACCATACCAATATTATCATAAAAAATAATGACAATAATTTCCTGAATAATTTGTGTTTTATTGAAATCAACATCGGTCCTTAAAATTCAGCCACCCTTTATTAACCTCATCTTCAGTGAATATAAAATTATGGTGATCATTATGGGGATCATCACAGCATTTATCATTTTTCGTAGTAGGCAAAAGCATTGAAAGTAATGTTCGATTTGTTCTTTCGAGATAGCCATTAGCTCTCGGCGTTCTAACTGCATTGAGCACCCTTCCCAAATTGTTAATTTGTTAAGTCGTTTGTCTTAGAGATTGACAATAAGATACCAACAATTAATTGATAATAATTAAGGCAACCAAAAAAAAAGCACTAAAAAAAACAGTTTTAAGCTCTTAAAAAAAGCATTTAAAAACATGAAAATAAGCTGTTAAAATTAAAAAATGGCAATATAAATTTCTTTTTTTTGCCATTTTATTCGAGCGTTTAAGTTATTCAGACTTATTATGAAAATAGCAACAGTGGATGATCAATTTTCGAAGGAAATCATCTTCAGTGATGAGGCACATTTTCACCTCAGTGGATTCGTCAATAAGCAGAATTGCCGCATTTGGGCGAATGATAATCCAAGAGTGATTGTCTGGTGCGGTTTATGGGCTGGCGGCATCATCGGGCCGTATTTTTTCCAAAATGTGGCCGGTCAGGCAGTTACTGTGAATGTTGTTCGCTATCGTTAGATGATAACAAACTTTTTATGGCCCGAATTGGAAGATATAGATGTGGACAATATGTGGTTTCAACAGGACGGTGCCACTTGCCACACATCTAACGAAACAATGGCTCTTTTGCTCGACAAATTTAATGGCCGTGTTATCTCACTTGGTGGCGATGTCAATTGGCCGCCAAGATCATGTGATTTGACACCGTTGGACTTCTTTCTTTGGGGTTATTTGAAAGAAAAGGTGTATGTTGATAAGCCAGCACCAATTCAAGAGCTAAAGGATGAGATAATTCGGCACATTAACGGCATAGAACCTCAATTATGCCTCAGCGTCATCGCGGCGGCCATTTGGTCTATTTTTTGTTCCACACATAATTGAACCATACCAATATTATCATAATAAAAAGTAATGACAATAATTTCCTGAATAATTTGTGTTTTATTAAAATCAACATCGGTCCTTAAAATTCAGCCACCCTTTATTAACCTCATCTTCAGTGAATATAAAATTATGGTGATCATTATGGGGATCATCACAGCATTTATCATTTTTCGTAGTAGGCAAAAGCATTGAAAGTAATGTTCGAGTGTCTCGGTAAACTAGCTGGTAGCGAGCTAGTCTATCAGCGCCGAGGTTGCGGGTTCGATTCCCGCGAGAGACTCTGGTTTCTTTCCTGCAGACAAGCATAGAGCTTCGCGGGATTAGCTTAAGAAATTAAAAAAAAAAAAAAAAAAATTTGTTCTTTCGAGATAGCCATTAGCTCTCGGCGTTCTAACTGCATTGAGTACCCTTCCCAAATTGTTAATTTGTTAAGTCGTTTGTCTTAGAGATTGACAATAATATACCAACAATTAATTGATAATAACTAAGGCAACCAAAAAAAAAGCACTAAAAAAACAGTTTTAAGCTCTTGAAAAAAGCATTTAAAAACATGAAAATAAGCTGTTAAAATTAAAAAATGGCAATATAAATTTCTTTTTTTTGCCATTTTATTCGATTAATACTAGGGGTTTTCCCGGGATTTCCCGTCCCGGGAATTCCCGGGAATTTCCATTATTTTATTTCCCGTTTTCCCGGGATTTTTCTTGCGGGATCCCGGGAATTAAAAAATTCCTCATAATTTCAGAAAATAGCTATTTATACTTTGAAATTTAGTTTTCTATTCTCTAAAAATCAGCATCTGTGGATGGGTTGTGGATTAGATCAATTGCAAGAAGTGAGTACATGTATTTAAATCAATGTCTCCTGATGCAATAAATCTACTAAAAGCAGAATGGGCAGTGCTACAATTGATAATTATAACATTTAGTGAAGTGAAGAGTTAATAAAGTACATTAATTCAAAATAAGATGCAGGCAGTAAAGTTTCATTGTCCATGAACAAGTCCTAAAAATAGGAGATACCTAAACATATCGCTCCTTTATTGCGACATAGTCATATCTACAAAAACAAACGATCTTGGCAAAATGCGATTAAAGTTTTAAAAATGTACCGATTTAAAAATATATTTTGCTATAACTTCGGTTCAGTTTGAGATATAATACGAGAAGGTATGAAGGAAAACTTTGCTAAAGTTACTTCAAATTTTGAGATATGACTATGATGCAATGAAGGAGCGATATGTTTATTAGGTGATAAACACAAATTTTCAATTTCAATTTGTGTTGGTTTATATACCCGTGAAGTGCGGGGAAACCGAAATAAAATAACATTTTGGAAACTTGTGTAAAATACTACAACATACAACTTGAAAAACACATTGTCCTAAAGATTACAAATGGACCTATTGAAATGAAAAGGTTTGTAAGAAGCAGTCCGGTTGATGCTATTTTTGCATCAACCTTGACATACATTTGACTGATATAGACGTTGCTTATAAAAAAGAAAAAATTGCTTCTGATTGTGAATCCGAAGCATGCTACAACGGTGCACTTTTAACTATTTGTCCAACCTCGGTAAAAAATTAACGAAGTTTTTCGGAAACATGATAATTAGTAAATTAAATCTGGAATATACATTTTGACGACTTACTTAGCGCTTTGAGTGTGTCAGAAAGTTATTTCCTAAACCGTTAAAAAATTTTACATATTTCTTTAAAATATTTTATCTATTTTATGAATTATATTTTTGATCTCATATCTTGAGTACCTCAATTTTAATTTTGTTTTTATTATTGTCTTATGAATTAAATTGTTATGTTTATGTTATCTTTTTATCTTGTATCCAGAGCATAATAATGCTGAATAAAAGCATAATAATATGGAATGAAGGCGTGAGGTGATAATAATTCAAGTTCCTATTTCAATCTTCAATTCATTTTTTAGTATTGAACCATTTCATTTACTTTCTTTGTAAACAAATTCCCTTAAGTTTTTTTTATAAAAGTATTTTTTCATTAATTAATACCAAAATTTACTTTGTATTATTTATATGGAGCGGGATCCCGGGATCCCGGGAAATTTAAAAAAATTTCCCGCTTTCCCGGGAATCGAAAAAGTCCGGGAAAAAAAACTCTAATTTAATACGTTGTTGCAGTAAATTATAAGTTGATGCAATAAATTTTCGAAAAGAAAACTATGTCTATTTGGAGTCAGCAAGTTCTTGTACATAGAAAAAGTTCTTCCTTAGTCTACATATGTTAAAGGAGCATATTTAAAATTGAGTATTTGCTCTGAAGTATATTTTATACGATTAGACTTACAATTCCGCTTGCCTCCCATAAAACCCTTAATATCTTTTAGTCCCGAAAATCCTTAATTTTTTAATAAAACTGATTGCAATTTTTTATTTACTTTGTCTGCTATATCCCCTGGAACACCGGACATTTCGCTTATTATAGCTATATTCACTTAGGAAACCATTGAAAGATTTTTTAATCTCAATTATTTTAAAACTTCGTGTCAAAACCCATAATTTGCAGAAATGAACAATATTTGGTTCCTCAAATCACTTTCATTCCAATTTATACAGATAATTTCTTATAAAGTGACTGTGTGACTGAGAAATTTTGTCGTTAGAATGCAGCTATGGAATTTCAAGAGAAAAGAACTTAAACAAGCAAATAATGAAATACGTTGATAAAAACTAAAAACTTAAACACATAAAAAAGATATACCACTATATAAATAGTACGTTACAATACCGCTAAGACAGAGTAACATAAAAATCAAGTAAGAAAGTATAGTCGGTCAAGCTCGACCATGTGAAACATAATACCGCATATTTAAAAACAAATTTTCGAGAGTGTATGGCTATATGAAAATTTCATTCAAATCGGTCTAATAGTTTCTGATAGGCAGAAATAGCCCCCTACCTCCCCTCATGGTCCTATTTTTAAAAAAAATGCATACCTTACGTGTCCATATAAATATGGATCTATCTACATATGTTTAAAATTTCATTAAAATTGGTTTGATAGTGGGCACAAAGACCCTTTTCCGGAAAGCAACTTATTAGAACCAAATTTCAATAAATCATCTTCAAAATTGCGACCAGTACTTTGCGCACAAGGTTAAGTGGACAGCCATCCGGACGGACATCGTTAGAAAGTGATTCTGAGTCGATCGGTATACTTAAGGACCAGTATTTTAAGGTGTTACACACATCATCACAAATGCATAATACCCTTTCCACTCTTATAATGTGGGTATAATAACATACAGGTATAATAAAAGTTGTTGGGATGATATTTTACAAGCACAAAAAGGGTTGATACATCAAAAAAAAAAAAAAACTTTTTTTTGCAAAAATTTATTAAATAATATTATTTTTTTCGTATGAAAAAATTAAAAATTATCTTAAACTGGCAAAATAAGCAAAAAAAGCCGATATTGCCAAAATAAGCAAAAAAAAAGCCCTAACAAATATAGCTCATTTTCTTTGTTTTTTTATGATCGGAATTTGTCTTCAATCAAAATCATTCTATCTTGTAAACCAAAAAATAAGCATTTGCTTATTATGGGACACACTAATGTTCATATTACTATTCGTTTCTATAATGCTAAAACAAACAAATTTTAAATATATAATCCTTGCTACGAGGTTTCGTTTGCAACTTTTCAAAATCTACGGAATCAATTGCTTGTCACCTGGAAACAACACATAAATTCTTATAATTTCTTAAAACCAAAGTTTTTCAAAAGTTGTTAAGCTATGTTCACACCTATTAAATATTAGACTTCCTAGCAAAAAGTTTGGCTAGAGCAAACATTATTTAACAGATTCTTAATTACATTATACAAATTCCATCTTAGAAATAAATAGAAATTATTAAAAATAAAGCTTATGTTTGATCAATTTACTGGTCGCGCTTTTTTGGATTACAAAAAAAAAAAATAGTCAAACGCATGTCACTTGCTTCTAACATACCTACCAGCTATCTCTATTCCTTAAAGGGGCTCTCATACAAAATTTTCAATACACACTTGAAATATATTGAAGAAAAAGCCCCATAACTGCCAATGAGTCGCCTGCTGCGGAATAAAATGTATGACCAACCGCCATTCGTTTTTTGTTTTAAACATTTTCCTTAAACATACTTGCTCTTTATCTCCAATTTTTAGGGAGGCTCCCACACAAATATTGCGTTTTAAGAAATTCTTAAATTTAATGGAAATTTTTCGTCTTTTGTGAATAAAATCAAAAACTTTAAACACATATGGCTTTTTTTGTTTGCAACTTCGTTTCTTATATGCCTAGAAAAAATTATAAGCTTGGCTGCATTTTAAAATTTGTTTTTTTTTTTGAAATCTCAAAAATTTTGAAATTTTGCTAAAAAATTAATTTGTTTTGCCAAAAAAATATTAGAAAAACCTTTAACCTTTCTTAAAGGTAATTTTATTGTGGAATTTCGGGTTTTTTTTTAAATTTATTCAATAAACTTAACCGTTTTTTCCATTTTCGAAACAATGGAATATCTCGAAAACAAGAGCTTACCTAAAAAACCGGCTAGCACCACTGGATTCAGCGTACCCAAATTAGGTTAAAACGCCCGGGCTGGTCGGTGTTTTTTAAAATAAATAATAAAAATGTTTTTGAACAAAATTAAAAAATGCGTGATTCATAGAAAATGCGTTTCTTTAACAATTAAAAATTTGATTTTTTAGCGGCTTATTCGATATTTTTCAGTTTAATTTGTTTAATAAGAGAATAAGAAAAAACTTGCTAACAACTTTTCTACAAAATTAATATTTTCTAAGCTATGAAACATACAAGTCAGATTTCATGTAAAAATATAATTTTTCTCAAACTTTGGTGGGCGTGAGGGACGTCCTAAATTTACGTTGGTTTTTTATCAATACCCACCAAATTGGCGGGTGAAACCTAAAGAAATCCAATTTTTGGTTTTAACGGTCACCCTAATCTACATACATATAAGGGCTGCCAGGGGAAGAATGAAAAAGTTACGCTATTTTTAAAAAAAATTAAGAATTGTTGTCAAGTTACACTTCGAAAAATTTCTTGAATAAACAGTAAACTTATGTGATTTATAAGAACAAAAAACATACATATTTCTATTCCCATTTTCAGGTTTAAGCATAGAGTACTTTTCGTTTATAGTCACCACAGTTTTAAGTCCCTTTAGTGATATATTCCAACTTATCTGTTTTTTCTGCCGTTATAAGTTAATTTAATATAATGGATTTACGTTATAGTCCATTTAGCGATGTAAGCATATTTGCCATATATTCCATCTATAGGCAGGCATCAAGGGCGATTATCTTAAAATTTGTATTGCGTTGTTTTTTATCAATACCCACCAAATTGGCGGGTGAGGCCTAAAGAAATCCAACTTTTGATTTTAACGGTCACCCTAATGTACACAAATGCAGTTTCAAAAGAGAATCAAAGAAGGTTTTTGCGGCAAATTTTTCATAATATGGACGAGGACTAAAAAAAAATGTAAAATCTTAAAAAAAAATTTACTAAAGCTTCTATAATATTTTATTTTTCTCTGCTCCGTGACATTTTAAAAATACCGCTCACTGTCAATGACAAATTGATTGCAATAGCTAACAGTTGCAACCTAATAAAACGCACAAAACTCTGAATACCGCTATTGTTTAATGACAAAAATGCTTTTTTGAACTGCTATTCTCAGTAAAAGCACATTTTTGAAACCTCTCTCTCTCTATGATTTTAAGAAATTAAGAATTTATAAAAATGGGATCTAGTGAAATCTTACAACCGTTTTAAGCCGAATTCACAAGTAAATTCACTATCAAAGCGCAAAAAAGATTGAATATTCTAAGGTAACACCACTATTAAATCTAGCTATCAAACAATTTTACAAAAACCTTAATCAAACAAAAGCAAACAGAAACAATCTTTATTAATCCGTATCATTGCAAATAAATTTTATTTCGGATGAATTTAAAATTGCCCAAAAAAAAAAAAAAAAATTAACGAAAAAGTGAATGAAAAGAAAGAATTAAGAATTCTTGAGATAACCACTTTGTAGCACACTTGTACTATTAAACAGTTTATTTTTTAGGTTGATTTGTTATATTTTTATTTTGGCTGAAGAGGAAGTGGCAAATTACATTTAATTTTTTTATCAGTGAAATAAAATGAAATGAAGCGAAAACTAAACACAAAATTTTCGAGGTCGTACGTACTTTTGTTTCTTCCTTCCATCAATTCATCTTGTTCTTTTCAAAAGACATTATCTTTTTTCTTTTAAACAAGTAACTAAAACTATTGAGAAAGAAGTGTGGGTACGAATTTAATAAAAGTTTCTTTTTTTAAACTTTTTGGTTAAGTTTTCGTTAAACAGTTTCAATTTGTTTTAATTTTTTTTTTATTTTTTTATTTTTTGTTCGCCCGTTAAGCTCCCTAAGAAGTGGTAGTGGTAGTAGGAATACGATCAGTGGAAGAAAAAAAGTTTTTTGGAAGTGCTGGACATCATGCTTTAAGGAATATCTCTTTGGATTTCAACCTGAAATTTACTTTTTGTTAAAATAATTTGCTCAAATATGTACAAACAAAAACATTGTTGTTAAATTTAATTTGATCATTAAGTACTTGGTTGGTTTTCGTTGGCGATACTCAGGTGTGGAATTGTTTTAAGTATTTTACATGAAAATTCCATTTAAATGTTCAACATGGAGGAGTTTAATTTGCTCTTCCCTTTTTTGCGTTTTATTAAGTGTTGTTTTGTTATTTTGAATTAGTGGAATGTTGTTGGAATGTATGCCATTGATATAATACATACATTAAAAACATATAAAGCTAATTTTTTGACTTTAACCGCTAATTTGATGGACCTTTAACCCTTGAAAAGGCAATTTCTAGCTGAAATAAAACAAATTTTGTTCTTAGTTTTGATGCAACGTTTGAACAACATCACAGACTATAGACAAGTCTACATTACAGACTATAAACTGCTTTGTACTTATTACTGGTACACTAGATAGGCTGGTATATCGTACACTCGATACACTTTAGACTACAAGCTGAAAACATGTTGCTAGAGGTTAACATTTTTTAAGATCAACATACTATGGTTGGATCTTAACAACGTTTATGCTTGTAGGTAACCATATAATGGTAAAATATGACCATATCGTTGTTAAAATTTACCATAATTTTTTCGAAATTAACCATGTAAAATGTATCATAATATAGTTAAAATTAACCGTAACTGAATCAAAATTAACCATATTAGCCAATATTAACTATATAACGGTAAAAAGTATGGTCAATGTTAACCACATTCTGGATATTTTTATCAGCCCTTTTAACAATTTGCTTTCTGAGTCAAGTTGTAATATAATTTTATATCGTTTTTTTATATGTTCCACTTTCATAAGCTTTTCTTTAATTCACTTTGTAATTCGCAATGATCCTCATCAGCATTCTTTCTGTTTTACTGGTTTGTACTACTAAAGCTATGGTCATACTTATTAAATATTTAACCAAATAAGCGTAACCACTACTTTTGTAAATAGTTAGTGTGATAAAACATTACCTTAATATCACAAAAGAAAACTAATTATACTCCTAGTAAAAAACTATTTTAATATAGTCTTTGTAAGACGTGGTATCATAATCAAAATGAATATTGGAATTATATTTTAATTTACCGGTTGTTCACGTTTTTTTTTTTTGTTATTTATTTGCCAAGTGTGACCGTAGCTTGATTTATGTATTCAAATAAATAATTGAAAGAAAAAGAATGTGAAAATTTCAAGCAAACCAAGCAAGTGATTGAAAAGCATTCAACTACTGTAGAGAGCAAAAGAAATAAATTTTGTTACATTTGAATATATTTTTTTAAATTTATAACTAAACATATAATGTTTTAAAATTAATATTAATCACAACATGTTCAAGGACAACCGTTATGTGGTTAAGGCTTATGAATGGCGGACTAATTTAACCATAATATGGTTGCTTTTGATAATAATATGCTTAAGGGAACTAAAATCTGTTTAAGTGTATAATTGTAGCAAAATTTTATTTAGCCATTTTATTGTTTAATTCATCCATATGTGTTGCAAGAGGCAACCATATTATTGTTAATTAGAAACAGAATTTTATTAATCGTAAAAAAAAGGAATGTTAAAAACAACAATACAAGTTTTTTTGTGGATATTGCGGGGACCATAATATATTTTTAGCCAATACATATTTAAAAATTTTTTTTTATTATGAACAAAATGAGGTTTTCGAGTGTAGTCGAAACTGCCGATTAAAGAAATTTTTATATAGTATTATGACGCACACAAGGTAGACTCATTTGGGAGTGTAGACATGCTGCTCTATAAAAAGAACTCGGTTCTCGGTCAAAATTGTCTTCATATAAAACAAAAACAATTTAACGCACACATGTACAAATTTTGGCTCATATACAAGAAATTTGACGTTTGGGTTCCAACTGGGGTAAACAGCTGACAAACATATGGGCCAACGGGTCTACCTTGTGAAAATATACCTTGGACGCAGATTCGATAAAAAAGAAAGACTATTGTGAATTTTACTGATTTGGTGTATTCACAGTAGTACATTTCTATCAAGAAGCACTTCAAATCAGTGTTCGAAAATAAACAGAACATTATACAGCGTACGGCTCACATACCAAAAACGATATCTATTTTTTTAATGCTTGTGTAGACAAACACCACTCTTAATACCGTTCGCAACTATTTTCAAGAAACTAACGAACATTATATACTGTGTGGTTCTTTGTTAAAAAACAGAACAATTGTATTGCTTCTGTAGACATACATTCTACAATCTAAAAAAACGGCGAGCACCACTGGATTCAGCGTACCCGAATTAGGTTCAAACACCAGGTGCCCAGCTTGTCTCAAAAAAGTGTCAATTTCTTGCACTGCTGCAAGCAAAAAAATTTTTGTTTCCAAATTAAAAAAATTAAACTAAACATGACTACGACGGAACTATTGTTCGATGATTCGTCTAAAAAAGATGAACGCATACTTGAACTAGACAGGAGCAGAAAAGGATGAGCGAAAACAATTTCGTTAGTTCATACTAACTGAATTCAAATTGGCAACAGTTTTGTGCTCATGGAAGGAAGGCTAGGTCTTGCACAGCCCACGGTACCTGTAGTTCTGTCAGAAGTTCTGGAAAATTGTGTTTGCCAAAGATAGATAAAATATCCAAGCAATTTAGCATCCTACTTTTTGCTGCACAAAAGATCCTCTGGGTCGCGGTGCTCATGGCCTTCTATTTATACATACACCCTACTTTTTAATTAAATTAACTTTTATGCTAATTCCTTTTGCCAATAAAGGAAAACGATTTTTCCAAAAGCTGCTTGCTTCTTACAACCTTAGACCTGCAAAAAATTATCATAAATGGTTAAGAAATTTGTATTTGGTCCACCAAAACAAAACAATTTACAAATATTTACATTTTCGAAAAGTTTTTTAAATTAAGTTGCAGCATCAAAAGTAAAATTGTTTTCGTTAAAAAATTTGACTCACAACGAAATTTTCGACAGTACTGTCAACTCATAATACAAATTTTATATGCGATGGTCGAGGATTTTAATTTGTCAAATGCAACTCATAATTGAGGTAGTTTTTTCTTTTTTAATCAAATTTATTAAAAAGACCACATCCTTCCGTTTTTTAATGAATAACAAAAATATTTTTACTTTTGGATTTGGTTTTCTCATTTACTATTATTTTTTTTGTTAGTGCGAATAGCAAAATGTTCTCACACATTTCACGCTGAGTCCTTTTGTTTGGTTGTTGTTTCAAAATCGGAAGTTGCACAAAAATGATCATCACCATGATCATATCGCTTTTACTTCTCCTTTCTCATACACTCATACTCGATCACTTACACACGCGGTGAGACAATAATAAATGAATGGTAAATCTTTCTTTATAATAGTAACAATAATCGTAATATTTTGTTGTTTTTTTTGTAAATTATTTAAGAATCCTTTATTTTCTGTCGAAATCTTATTAAAAAATTAATGTTGCCTTTTTTATTAATCATTTTTTTCTTATATTTTTCTTATGAGTTTTATGTGGCTTCCGTGCCACCTGTTATGTGTTGGATAGAACAACGAAAAAACACTTGAATTTTGTTTAAACCCTTATGCTGTTCTGCAACAAGGATCCTTAAGGATGCACGATCACTCTCTCCCTCTCTCTTTTGCGCTTAAAAAATCACCGTAGATTTTTCTCAAGTGATTGCACAACAGTTTTTATTGTTTGTCTAGTAGAAATAAAACGAAAATTTATAATAATATTTAAATGGGAGTTTTTATTGGTTTCATAACCAAATGTTACTTTCTAAAGATTCGTTTTTTCAATTTTTTTTTCCTTAAAATGCATGAAATGAGTTTTCACTTTTTTGTTTCCTTTTTTGACTTTTATTTATTAAAACAAAGAAAAAAGATTAAAACAATAGTTATTTAATTTTAATATTTGAAATTTGTTCAAGACTATCAAAACAATATCAATTTAATGAGTCAATGATCATTTTCATCTGACATTTATGATTGTTACTTCCGACTTAGGGATGCTAGGATATAAACAATTATGCAGTGGAACAAATGTTTCTTATTTTTTACAACATGAACAAATTTTAGAATATTGTAAATTGAAAAGAAAAGAAATCTGTTATATTAAAAACTCCTTAAAAACTATTTCTAACCCCAAGTGTCCAACAAGAGTTAAATTTATTTTATAGCTTTTATCATGATTACAACGATCTTACCTGTTGTGGGCTCTTAAATTTACGATTGCAAGTGTAAATCAGCAAAAGATACATATCTTTTGAAGAAAAGCAAAAGCAAGGTATTTTTAATGCAGTGCGTCCATTCGTATGGCTATCGAAGAACCCAGAAAGCTTACAGACTAAACAAGAGGCTAATTCTAGCAATCGTGATCGAAATGGTTTTCGCTACGAAGGAGATTTCGATGGTGGTCTTATTTCTTATTCTAAATTCAATAGGTACTCAACGAATCGAAATTATTTTTTCAGTGTTGTGAAAACTCAAATAAATGTTTTAGAACACTGAACATTTTTAAGAAATTGTAAACAAAAAACATATGTTTGCACACTCTTAAACAATTAAGTTAAAAAATAACTAAAAATGGATCCCGCTATCTTTTGAAAACCTGATACAGTAAACAGTAGGGTGTTCAACAAATCGTGTTTTATTTTGGTTCGATTAAACGATTAATCGACATTTGGCATTTTTAAGATATTCGATTAAAGGAATAAAATTTTAAAATTAATCGAATAATCGAATAATATTAAATCCAGAAATTTTATAAATTACCAGATTTTTTTCTATAATTTTAGAAAAAATTAGTTGAGTAAATAAACATACTTTTTTAAATAAAACTTGTCAATGTACCTCCAAATTGTCAATAGAATTTTTAATTTTTTGAAACTTTTCACGGACATTCCATCCTCTGCTATGCATCTGCAAATAATTTTCTCTAGAGAATCAATCGAAGTATCTTGTTTAAAATATTTATTTATTGGACCACTTGTAGCCCCCTTTGATTTTGTTGGTGGAGTACTATGTTATGGTCACTGTGCAGGTGGTAAGTTAGTGAAGTTGCTGAAGAACATTTACGTTAATTAACTTTTGGACACCTGTTACATTAAACATTATTAGATTTATTCTTCGTACAATAGGATCTGTAAAAAAGGATTTTCCGACTGAATTCTGAGTTGATTTCGCGACCTTAAGTTTTGTTTTATATAAATTGTATGAAATTTAGAAGTTTTGACATGAAAAAGACGCTTGATGTCCTTGTTTAGGAAGCTCAGGCACGAGTTGTAAAATAATCTTCTCTTGGCATGCTTTTTAAAAGACTCGTTAGATAATCTCTACAAACATCACAAACGATTCCCTTTATGATTAATATAAGCGTCTTTCGCTGTGTTATGGAAGAGCCTCTCATACGAATCAGCACGTGTAACAGTTTCTCCCGTGCGAGGAATCGTCTACAATTAAAAAATAAGCTCGTCGACGATCAAAAACACTCTTTAGGAGATTCCCAGTAGACTCCTAGACGATTGAAAATGGTAGCTGGGTAAACTCATTTAGATTTAATACGTTTGCTACTCAGCGTTAAATATTTCTGACACAGGAGTTTTCACAGGAAATTATGTCTGTTGGCGTAATTAGATTTAAATAATCTTTTATTAATACAATGAAAAATGAGAAGAAAGTGAGTGTTTTTAGGAGAGAGGGGAGAAGAAATTGCTTTCTCTTTTCCCTTCTCTTCTAAAAGCTTAAGACTTGACGAGTCAAAGTTGACATGTGTGAATCGACACTAAAGAAAAAAAATTTATTTTTATGAGTAGGGATGAGATTTTCATGCTCTAAAAAATCGAAAATATTCACTAAAAAATCCAAAATATGCACTAAAAAAACAAAAAATATGCACTAAAAACTTACGTTTTTAATATTTTGTATTATAAACGAAATTTTTCTTTAATTTTGGTTTATTTTATTAGTTAAGAAAAATTATTTCTTCACCGAGTTTTTTTTAAAAACTTTTTGCTATCTTATCTCGACTTAAGATGTTTTGTCAAAATACCACAGATATATACTTACACACATACATAAATTTTCAATGATACAAACAATTTAAATATTTCATACAAAAATATAAATAACAAGTACAATTTGGTGTTCCGGAAAAACCACAAAAAATGGTACTTAAACTAAAGCTTCGCAGGTATAGCCGGCCATAGGCCGAGCAAAATAATTTTGCCATTGTGGTATAACAAACACCACCTTTGCTAACTAAAGTTTTCAATATTAAATAGTATATGAATAATAGTCCCAAAGTAAAAATTACGATTTTATTTGGGGTAATTTTTAATACCTTCGCATTGGGGTCACTTTTCATTTCACTTTAATTGCAAAAACACCTTAACGAAAGAATGCAAATAAATTCCCTTAAAAAATACCTTAAACTTGCATGTTGTTGCTCATTTAGTACTTTGGGGTAATATTTCCTGAGGTCACATTTCGAAAAATAAAAAATGAATCGAGATGATACAAAACGTTTAAATCTGAACACATGAACTGCTTGCCTTTAGAGGCTGAAGTAGAACGTTGTGCTGAATTATTCGATACAAATTGATATCAAACAGGCTAAGGTCTGGTTGAGGTAAAATTTTATGTCTGCAAATAGCTTTTTTTTTTGAATGGGACAGACAGCAACTTTAGGTCAAATGAAGGCTTTGTGTTTTTAAGCATATTCTGGAGTTAACTATAGGTAATAACGTATTGTGGTATTTCTTCTGATTTTGCAAGATATTCTTTGGTGTAAAGCGGATAAGATAATTATCCAGTCATTTTCCAATTCTTCAGCTTTTCCTTCCCGAGTGTTCTTTATTTTTAAATTAAAAAAAGTGGAAACTCGCCAAATAAAATTCATGGCTTGCGTAACCGAGATGGTAAGCGAACCTTTTACGTTTTTCCCTTACAAACCTGCTAAGTGGGAAGCTTAAGTTTTTATTGGGTAGGGGTTTTGTCATAAATAAGATATTTCATCCTGCTGGCTTGCAGTTCAAATTCTATGAAATGTATCTGCAGTAATTTAAATCATGCATAAAGCACGTTGTTATCTGACACATTTTAATAAATTTTGTATTTTAGTATAAACCAAATTTTGAAATCTGCAGACAAACTGCTGCATTGTCCTGCAGACTGTAGTGGTCATGTAAATAGTATTTAAGAAATTATTAGAGATACTTATTTTTGTTTTATTAATTTATTTTCTTTTCTCTTTTTCTGTACTTTTTATCTAGTACCCTAAACACATAACAGAACGGTCTATATTAAAGTCTCAATTACTCAGAATTCTTTAAATAAAAAAAAAACAAATCACGATTTATTGTACAATTATTATTTAGCATCTCCATAAAAACTACCACAATCGTTACACACCAAATAAAGTTTCTACTTAAACTTACAAGTACACGTACTATTGTTAAAAAAAAAACTCTAGAATTATTTAAAAGATTTTATTTTGAACTCCAAGGATTTCAATTGTAAAACACTTTCCATTGAAGATGTTTTTTAATTCATAAAAAATACAAACAATGAATTTTTCTCTTGTATGCATTTTTTTCAAATGCCGTTTACTTACAAATTGCTACAAAAACTAAAAAACAATGATTCATTCATACAATTTAAAGATGAAGTAGTTCTTTATTCATTGTCAATTATTTGAATTGCATTGTTTTCAAAAAAAAAAAGTGTTACAATTACCAAGATTGTAAAAAAACACATGGAGAATAAATGGAAGAAGGTGTAACTACAAGAAAAGGGCCAATAACTTCGAAGTATTGCTGCTAGGGGGATCGATTATTCGATTTGTTTTACAAACCGTGTTTCGTTTATTCCGAATGGTTGCTATTTAAAAAACCCGATTTTAGGTGAAACTTTAAAAAAAAAAACGGTAAACCGGTTTTATTTATTTAAGGTAATAACTCTTGACGTCGATGTGTTTGTGTATACGAACTCAACCCTTAATAACGTTCGTAACTATTTTCAAGACTTGGTTAACTAATGTAAACCTAAATTTTTTTTCCATAAGGGGGTTAAAAAACGTAAAAGAGGATTTAAGGTAGATTAATTTGATTATAAAATCAAATAATCTTACTATTATCTAATCTTGGTTTAATCTTAAAGTAAAAAACCCAGATTACGAGCGGAATGAATGGTATGCCAGAGTTAAAACTATTATTTCTATTAATACAAAACAGGTTTACGTTTTTTTTTTCTTTTTTTTTGATATTTAAAATATCTATTTATTAATTAAGTTATTTGCATTAACAAACACTTTTTCCTTATTGATTGGCCTATATTCGTTTCGAAAATGAGGACACGTGCTTAACACTTTGACCCTTTTTTCGAAATTTTGCAAGTAAAAAAAACCATCAAAGTTTTAAAGTGCAACATTGTAGTAAGATAATGCAACATAAAGTGAGATTGCGTGACTGTCAATTAAAATCCAGAAGACGAAATGCACTTGCTGCGACTCTAAGAGATTTTTTTAAAGACATTTTTAAAAATAAAAAAGTAAAAAAAAATTATTATGTATTTTTTTTAATATTTAGCAAAAATGTCAAAATAAGAAAGCAATTTTTAATAAAAATAATGAATAACCATTTAACAAGTCGCTTTGGGGCGTGAAAGTGATGTCAAAAATGAGCTGTCAGAAAATGAAAATAAAATATTTAAGCACCTACTTTCAATTCTTTTAGTTAGAGCGTTATCTTTATGTATGTTCATATGTATGTAGTTAATATTGAATATTTATTTTAAGAAAACTTAACACTTTTTTCTAAATTGGTTTCATGTTTGTGTAAAAAACCCAACAAAAAATTATCAAAATGAAAATGAAATTTGCTATTTAAGTCAAATAAAAACAAGTCAGAAAGTATAGTCGATCAAGCCCGACCATATGATAGCCTACACCACAGAATTAAGGTACACATTTTCTAGAGCGTACCCTGTTTGGGACCCATAACAAAATTATGTTATTAGGTTAAGATTCATGTAAAAGTTCTTTGTGCAGAATATTATTTAGGTATCTTGGTCTATATGATATTTTTCTGTCATTAATTAATTTTAGGGCGGGGTTTATATAGGACCTTGGTCTAATTCTGGAACTACCAAGATAATATTTGTACATGATATAAAAGCTATCATCAAAGTTAATGTCGCAAACTTTTATGTCAATACCTACATTTATAAGGAACTTTTGGCATTCAAAGCTGTTTGCGGGAGTAGTATTTGTATTAGAGCTACGATTAAATATGGACTGATATAAATAATATAACACTTAAAAGAAAATACCAATTTTTAATTTAATGAAGCCGAAGCGGTATCAAAAGTACGGATTTTCTTAAATCAAGTACATAATGCTTGATTCCAGTACGCATTATTCGAGTGCCCCGTACTTAAATTAATCCGAAAACGGGATTGACTTATGTAAAAGTGAGATAAAAACTAATCCCAAACTGTTCTTGATTCAAGAATTTCTAAGTTTGTTTTAATTCCAAATTCGTACTTGAAATAATCCGAAAGTGGATTGATTCCATCCTAAACACTTAACCCCAGAGAACCAGAGAGCGAGAATATCATTAATTATTTACTTTACTTACCCTTACCCTTACCCACCCGTTTATTTCAACTATATTGTTTTCCCCTTTGTTTTACAGAAGAACTCTCAATCATAAGACACCAGCAGCATGGCAGATATGGTTTTCGTAATCATTTAACTTTAAAAATTTGTATTGAACTAAAAAATTTTAACAAATAGAATTCGGGAATTTTTGCTTCTATTTTTACTTTTTAAACATGATAATGAATTTATGTTTTATTTTCTTTTGAAGTGTTGTTTTGTTTGTACAACAAACTTTTACGAACATACGCGTATGCAAGCACACATATAGAATAAAGTAAAGAATAAAATAAATAAGAATAGTAATTGAATTAAAAAATATTTTAAGCAGGCCTTTAAAAAGGCCTGAAGTAAGAAGGTCTTCTGAATTTCCCCACTGGGAAGTTCAAGCTTTTATTTACTTGATTTAAGAATTTTAAACTTATTTTTAGAAATAGTAGTGCTGGGAAACTATCGATAGTACTATCGATACTATCGATAGTCTTAAACTATCGAAAATATCGATAGGAAAATTATAAATATCGATATTATTATTATTTAAAATACAGCTATGAAGTCATGTTACAGCAGCTATACACACACAGTTTTTTGTCGCAAGTTTTTACTTGCTATTATTCATAGATGGGCGTAGTGCACTCATTTTGCAGTTTCAACTCACACTTAGTGATAGTGCAAAAATATTGCAATTATTTTGTTGATGTTGAGTGATGAATTGAAAATTTGCAGCCTCACTAAACATGAGTGATAGTGTTGTTAAAAAATTTTGCGCTTAAAAAACAATAGTTTGATTTAAAAAAAGCAATCATCAGCTTTTTGCAACTTTTTTCTTCTTCACTCATTTGAGTTCAACTTCAATTGTTGCACTAAATTTAATATTTAAAACTTGTTTTTTCATGATAAAAGCCAATAATTATACAGTTATTGACAAAATTTCATTTTGTTTAATGCTTTTTACTTATGCATATCCTCAAAAGAAATCAAAAACCATGCACATACAAAGTAACATTTTCTTAAATTTTAGTGAGCCAATATTTGTATGCAGCTTTTTTGATTGCATGTTCAAATTTTGCACTATTTGATTTGAGTGCAGATTTTTGCATTCAAATCTGCGTTTAGTGATAGTGAAAAAATTTGCAATATCACTCAAAATTTTTTATTGGTAGTTAAAAAATAACAATCACCACTAAAGCTGGTAAAAAAGAGTGCAAACTAATTTCTTTGCAGTTTTTTTTAGTGATAGTGCAGTGCTGATTTAAATCAATATTTAGTGCACTACCCCCAACTATGCTATTATTAATTTGCGCAGAATAACAGCAATGAATACAAACAACAAGAATGGCAGGTGCTATGGATTGCTTAGCTGTGCTGTTTTTACTACAAACTTAGGGCCTTTATGCCGAAATTGTTACATACATATATGTTTACATAAGGAATGAAATGTCAGATAGTTTTATGATGTTGTAAAAAACAAATCAAATAAAAATGCAATTGCAATTGCGAGCATAGTATAAAATAATGAACGACCATTAGAGAAAAAATCCGCTAGATTGATTACCTTTTGGGTTGAGAATCAAATTCAATTTAGTACATTATCTAAAGTTGCAATCAAGGTCTATTGAATAGGTCTGCGCAAGAAGCCTGATGATCATTGTTTACGTTCTTTTTAGCTGTCAAAAGTTGTTTACATTTTGCTTACATTTGCATGTATATGTTTGTTTACGTTTATTGTTTTGTCCCACACAAATTTATGGTATGCCACACATACACGTTTTTTCCTTTTGCCTTGTATATGTGGTAGTAAGTTTTTGACAGCTAAAAAGAAATTTTACACAAACAAAATACATGTCGTTTTTTGTTTTTGTACAAGTAAGCAGACCTATTCAATAGACCTTGGTTGCAATAAAATATCCTGTAGTCCCTGTTGCTTTGGTTCCTTCAGAAAGGTGCTTATCAGCATCACAACTTTTAAAAACTATCATCTAAAATAACGTGCGTACATACATAAGTCTCATACGTTCATTAAAGTGATAAAATCAACGAACTGTAGCCTGATAAAAAACTAGTTAAAGTTTTCCTTTTTAAGTACAAACATTCAGTCGATAGTAATATCGATATATCGATAGTAAAATCCGAGCTATCGATAAATATCGATAGTAGAAAATATCGATAGTATCTCAGAACTACTATCGTATTTAAAAGCTTAAAAATGTAAGTAAGTGGAAAAAACTTAAATTTAGTACGAGTTTTTTTATTTCTGTGTAGGAAAGATGATTTAAATTGCAATTTAAATTAGTTTAAACTATTCCGGAAAATAGCTTGTATAGGCGCAATGTGAAATTAATAACCGCTTCTCCACATTTTCAAAAGGTTTGGTCCTTGTGATAATTAGAACCAATTTAACAAATCCCTATGCTCTTTGCAGGAGTAAAAGGAACAAATATATATATATTTATATATAAAATCTTATCGATTTAGCTCCGAAATTGCAAACTATACTTTGCGCACAAGGTTTACATGGACAGCCAGCTGGACGGACGGACGGACATTGTTAAATTGATTTGAAAACAGATTCTAGGTCGATCGGTATACTTAAAGGTGGATCTCGGACCAATAGTTTAAGGTGTTACAAACATCAACACAAATGCATAATAACCTCTCCACTATTGTGGTGTGGGTATGAAATGAGTTTGCAAAAAAAAAAAAAAAAAAAATTGCGTGTTCAATGCAACATTTTGTATTTCTCACTTTTTGAACTGAAGAGAATATTTTTTATGGGTGGTCTTTTTGTATACTGTTTGCAAAATGCTGGGAGGATGCAAAAAATGCTTGATTCATTTTTACGCTCATGTAAACAAAGGTGGGGAAATTGCTTCGTGTTGAAAACATTTTTTGTTTTTTTACCATAAGCTTAATATTCATTAAAGTCAAATTAAATATTCCATTGTTGTCAGAAAAGCTCATATTTTTCAAACCCCAAACACCCACATACTCTGTACCCATCAAGTTCGTAACATTCGTTAACATTTAATGTGAGTACGAGTATCTCTGACAATTAAACATCAATAAAAAGTGATGAGTTTTTTTTTCTTTGTTTTTAACAAGGTTGGATTTATTGTTTACCAAACAAATGTTTACTTTGTCTTGTGTAAATATTGTCTATGAAATGTGATGGCGATATCATTGAAATATTATCAATTGATACAAAATAAATACATTATAGATTTGGACAAAACTAGTTTGGGAATAAAAAATGTATGCATAGTCGTAAATTATATATACTTCGACCATTTTTTTTAGGAAATTTTATGTTAAATTTTAATATATCGAAAAATAGTTAAGATTTGTTTCTCTCTTTACCTCTGTCTGCATAGAAACAGAGGGTTGACAACCACAGAAAAAAGTCTCCAAAATATTGCACCAATTAAAGCATTCATCAAAAATAAAATCAGCTTAAATTAAATATTTAGTCAAGTGAACTAAACGTTTAATCAAGTGAATTAAACGCTTAATCAAGTGAATTAAACGTTTAATTGATACTATTAATTTGTTTACTAGAGCAAATTTAATTAATTTTTTTTTAATAATATCACAAATTTTTTTAGTGGAAATTAATTTTTATTTTTTACCGTGTGAAAAAGAATTCAGGGACGTAACTTTGTTTTGGTGAGTACAATCTCGAAAATTCTTCTGCAAGTACTAAAGCGTATGGGCTTTACCTATTATAATTTTGACTTGTTTTTTTAAGCAAATTTGTATTGTTAGCTTGTTGAATATTTTGTTTTCAAATAAAACATTTTTGGGGCATATTTTTAACAATTTGTAGGGCATATTTTGAGGTTCTTACTGTATATTAAATGCGCACAATATTTTAAAGCATATTTGCGGTTTCCCTGGTTAACACCATAGTCTTCTTGATTTTATCACTTTAAAGTTGTTCAACAATTGAATCCAACTACCACAGCCTGAATCTGCAATTTTATGCCTCAATTAATTAAAAAAAAAATGCTTGACAAAAGTACGAAAAAACAGAAGTGGGGAAGAAACATGCAAAAAATTAAAAATTATTAATTACAGTAAATTTCGATCCACTCAAATATCAAAAGATTGATGTTTGATTATAGACTGACAGCAGTCGCAGTGGCAAAAAGCGAACAACTGCAACGAACTCTGATGAGAATGTGGTTATACTCGAAATAAGTTCGACCCGAGTTCAACCCCTCGTTCAGTCAAGAATTAAAATTATCGACAAATTTTATTTCATTTCATCCTTCATTTATATAATTTAAAGAAAATTGAATTTGATGAACTATAGCCTGACTAAAAATAAATCAAATCTGGATTTAAAACCATAAACAGGGGGCTAAAACTTTTTCGATCCGAAAGCAATTTAATTTCTTATTCTTTCAGTCGATACTGAACGAATAGAAATTATTTTTTCGGTGTTGTGAAAACTCAAATAAATGCTATACAACTTCGATTCGATCAGTATCGACTGAAAGTATTAGAAATAAAAGTACTTTCGGACCGAAAAACGATTGAGATATATTGCCTTAGAAATATTTTAGCTTTGTATCGAGGGTCAAGAATTTTAGATTAACCATAGAATTCATTATTTTCTTAACCCTCAAATCTTTCATTCAGAGCTAATGTTAAGCAAGTCGTTAATTTGTGGGACTCTGAGCTAGTCTCCATCTCCATCTCCGTTGATTTATTTATTTTATTTTTTAATCATGTTTGAATATTGTTAACTAGCGGAATAGCGTCAGACAATAAAGCAGAAGTAACTCAAAATTTTCAGCAAAATAATTTTAAGTCAAACAAACATGAATGAAAATAAGAAGAAGAAACTTAAAATTTTTGGTTTTGGTTTTATGCTCTGCTTTTATGTCTTATTTTTCTTAGATCTTATGCAAAACATAAGCCTTGAAAATTAAACTGTTTGCTTAAAAAAAAATCTATCTTCGTATAGACAGTAAAATATCGCTGATATATCGGTTACATCTCTACTTCAAATGCTACAGATGTTAAAAACATAAAAGTGAACATTGAAATTTTTCTTAACAGAAACATTTTGCTTGAGTTAATCTAATAAATGATTGCTTAAAACAGTTTTCTTCAAATTTTAAATATAAATATTTTCTCAATTACTTTCGTTTATAAATTACTCTCATTAATTACTAAATAATTGTTATGAAATCAAAAAAAAACCTTCTTAGAATTATCCATATTTTATACAACTTAAATATTCGAAATTAGGTAAATAATGTTCAAATTAAAAATATAAGATACAAGAGCTCTTTCCCAAGACTGCGAGAGAGCAACAAAAACCTGGACTAATTTTCTAACAAGAATACTTAAAAGGCAAACTAGACAACAGGTATTCGTAATGTTAAATGTCATTGCAACTACCTACTGAGATATTGTGTTGTAACATTCTCAACCAATTTTGATGTTGTTCTTTCAAACACCCATAACATTCTCAAAAGCGGCTTTGTATGGCCTTTGATGTCTGTCTGTCCTTGTGACTATCCTCCAATTGTATTAATGTGCCCTAGTAACGCATTACGCATTGCAAAATGTTTTATCTACAATCAATAGATTTTGAATCAGATGATTTGAAATTTTGTTAAAATTTTTTATATGTGATTTGAAAAGACTCAATGTTTTGCCAACATGTTGTGTGACACTGTTGGATTTCCCATAAGTCAGTCTCACCATGAGGAAGATTTTTAAAATTATTGATTTCTATCATTGACAAAAAACAAACAAAACACAACAAAAAAAAAAAAAAACTTGTGATACTTATTGTAAAACATTTTACAAATATTTGTTAAATCCTTGTGGCGCCTTAAAGATTTTTATTTGGCCTTAGATCGTTTTCGAAGCTAAAAGATCTTGTTATGGAGATGATGTTAGCATATGTGAAGTGTGAAGATTAGTTTTAAATTGATGAAAAAGTGGGACTGAAATTTCTGTCTCTGTATGTAGATTAATATAAAGTCAATAATTTTTAGATCGAAAATGGATTACTTTAGCCAGATTTCAAAGTTTAAAGGTAAAACGAATTTGAATAAAATTGGAAACTCTTTTGAAATCATCAATTGCTTTAAAGAATTTTTTTGTCCAATTATTTTGAGGTTTTTATAACAACTATTTAACAACAAACATTTAACAATCTGCAGTTTAACACACAGAACCAATCGCAAGATAAACCAAAAAAAAAAAAAAAAAAAAAGACAACTAGTAAATTTTACGCATATCGGAAACACCAATAACGCTTTTTTGCACCCTTTAGATACAAGTATCGTGTATCTGCCATAATCAAAACTACCAAAACTCCAAAGTGTTTAAGAGTACGTTTTGGCATTACGTACCGCAGCAAAAAAAAAAAAAAAAAAAAAAAAAAAAAAAAAAAAACTTTATCGCATTAAAGGATACCACAAACACATCGATACATACCAATAGGTACATCGGTCGTAAGGAGTCTTTAATCAGACGCAGGTGTAACCGAAAGGCGTTCGTAAAACAAATGTCACAACTCGTTTACATAAAATTTTATAAGATAGTAAGTTGTAGGCCACCTTATGCGTTTAAAAGGCAGAGAGCAAAAAGAATATGTTCTCCATCTATTTCCTATTTTTAAGACTTATCTGCAAGCAAGCATAAATAATATGTATCTGGTTAAATAAATCCAGTACAGTATAGACACAAAATATATAAAAATTGATTTCGAAAAAATGATTCTAATTAAAAAATTAATTTAATTTTCACCAGTTAACAAATTAATAGTATCAATTAAACGTTTTATTAACTTGATGAAACGTTTAATTGACTTGATTAAATTTTTAATTAAAACTGATTTTATTTTTGATAACTACTTTAATTGGTTAATCATTTTAAAGAATATTTTCTGTGCGAGACTTATATCAAATCTACAAACATTTTTTTAAACTTTTTAAATTTGACTTAAGATGTTTTGTTAAAACGCCACAGATATGGATGACTTGTCCCGTGAACTGAAATTAAGAATCTACAATACCTGCGTTCAGCCAACAAAAAACTATAAAAGTGCAGCCTTTTACTAATCGTTACCTATGCCAAAGGCTCGCCGTGTAATCAGATGTTTTTGACCAGAGACTATAAGTAACATCGAAGTTTTGCCCCTGTCAATCCCCGATTAACCAAGACATAACACGAACGAAGTTTGATGGAATCGGTCACACGTTAAGGTCAGAGAATAGTTTGTATCTCTGAAACTGCTCTAACATACAACTCTTAGGGCAATCGTCCTAAAACCACTTGGCGGAGATCAACCCTCAAATAGCTAACCACGCCATAATTTACGTCGGACGATGAAGTTAGGGCAGCACTAATTGAGGTGTTGTTCTCCCAAGAAAGAGAATAGTGGATAAGCATCATCAATCTAAAACAAATGAGTAGGTGAGTTGCAAAACTTGTTCGTTTCAAAAATTAAAAAAATTGAGATAACAATCGGTTTATACAGACATTTTAGCACTATATATATATATATAGATTGTATCGAATCATGTCCTTTTCTATGTTTTTTTGTGACATAAAATTGCAGTTGGTAACAAAACTGGTTCGTTCTACTCAACAGACATTTTCAAAACTATCTCTTTGCATTTTGTGTAACAAAACTCGCTGGTTCACTGTTTTAAACTTTCTGTTAGAAGTGCACCAAGATATCGTTGATTAAATCTGTGGCTTGGTGCTAAAAGGGCCAATGTCAAAATATTAACTTTTGAGAAAATTTAAATTAAAGTTAAAGTTTTTATAGAAGAGTTCTTAGTGAAATTGGCTAGCAAAGCCTTTATGAAGCTGTTCTGGGTTAAATTAGAACTTGACTGTTTAAGCAAAATAAAAGCGAGTAATAAAAGACACCTTATGCAACGATTAACTCAAAACAACAAAATATTGACTTTGGCCCTTTTAGCACCAAGCCACAGAAATATAGTCGAGTTAGGGAATTTAAAAATGCAAATTTGTTAACAAGTTCGCTTTGGCATACTTGTTTTTTGTAAATCGTATATTGAAATAAATTTTTGTGGGGATGTTCTTATATATGACTGGAAATCTGCTGTAGCTCCTGTGGTGAAAGCACTTAGTGAGCTACATTTTAAATTCCGACCTTCAAAGCGAAAGCTAATAGAAGAAAAGGAAGAGGAACTCGGAAAAAATGCTTGACATTGTTCCAAATATACTTTCTAACAATGAGGGGGTTTACCCGAAATATGATTTTTGAATAAGTTTATCTACTAACTTGGGGAAAATTGGAGAGAACATAAAGACTTGCAATTATATATTCTTGGAGAATAAAAATATGGATTAAGGAACGGGAAAAAACCATGACGAGTACACTGAAGAAATAGATTTCAATTTATTTGTTTAAAAATTCATATTTTTTACACACATCGGGTGGGAGATAAACTACACCAAGCCACATTTTGAAAACTTTACAAAAGACCGCAAAAATTTTAAGTTTACAAATTTGCCTTTGCCCGAATATTTTTTATAACTCTAATATGTTTTTTTTATGTCGATGATATCGTTAATAAAATAACGTCATATAAGGTAACATACGTTTCCTTATTATGTTGGACTTGGTGTGATTTACCTCCCATGTTGGTATTAATACTGTTCAATCCCCTGACACAACAGCACCAAGTCCAACAACAAATGGTCTGCTATTTCCGAAAATGAAAACAAGGCTTACACAAATTTTTTTACCTTCCTTTTCTCTTCAAAATGTGTTATACAAAATTTTTACAAGCAACAACTGAAGGAGCATCCGCATTTTCAAATAAAAATATATTTTATTTTCCTGAGAAAGGTCGAAATATTTGACTTACAATTTACAAAAAAGGATTCTTGATGCTCTTTGCCTCTAAGCACATTCTCCTGATTGTAAACAAATCCAGTGGTAAACAAAACTAAGTACACTTGATTCCCTTTATATCTAAGCAAGTTGGACTTGGTATTGTTTTTAACTTTTCTATCTCGAAAACTACATTAGATAGGACTTATGTGCATTTACACATCGATAGAGGAAAAATTCCGATTCCAACTGTATAAAAAACGCATTTTGAAAAAAATTTTAGTTGGGCTAATTTATCTCCCACCAACAGAACTGTTGTAACATTTTTTAGCACTGTTTGCCTAATTTTAATTAATTTATATAACTTTCAAAATATACTAAGTTCAATGATTAATTTTCCTGGTGGGCTAAAGTGCGTTGCAAAACTAGTTCGATCCCATATGGATCGTAGAAAAGCTAGTTTCTTCGAAAATTTGTAGCAAAACTCGTTAGTTACAAAAATAAATCTATTATTTTTTCTATATTTCAGTTGGTTTCAATTTTTCAACTGTTAAACTATTAATCAAGAATGGCATAACACTTCAAAATCAAAAAAATTCAACTAATTTGGTCCATTTAATACGGCGCTATATGTTTTTTGCGTTTTCCCAAAATTCGAATAAAGTGTAACAAACGAGTTTTGCATCTCACCTACTCAAATTAAAAATTGTGTTTTTAAACTAAATATTATAAAATGAGAAAAAAAAGAATATATGGGTTTTTCGAAATTATTATCGGAATTCTATTGAAAATAATTATGAACATTTCTATGTTTTCCCGACAATGACTTTAATAATAAATGTGCAAGTGCCCGTGCATAGAAAAACAAAATCTTATTAATGAAAAATTTTGTATTCCCGAAAATAACTTTGATTTATAGATTTCATTACTTTAAATTTTTCTCTTACACATAAAATGCATCATAAAGTTGCAGTTGCATAAAATATGCATATTTAACATACAAAAAAATGAGAAAGAAAACGGTGAAGAAGTTTCCTTAAGTCTTTAAGTATTTAGGCAAGGGTGAGTTATTTGAGACAAGTGTACCAAGGCTTAAAAGGTTACTCATAAATTTCTTCGGTTTGTTGCTGTATACTCCCATTTGTGCGGTTTGTTGTGTGACATTTTTATCTAATTGTCGATTGCCTTAAAATGCTGAGGTCTTTTGTGTGCGTATGTCTGTCCGTCTGTTAAAATTCGTTTGTTTTTCAATTTTTATTGAAGATTGTCATAAAAAGATTGTTAATCGTTTATGCCTACAACAGATCGGTGTTCTCAAACAAACTCCTGTTGAGAACATTTGACAATATTGAGATTGTCTTATAGTTTTGTGTGCAAATTTGGCGGTTACTTTATTTTTTTCTTTTAATTTTCTATTGTCTTCATATTTTGGGGTGTGCTGCTACTTGTTTCAATCGCTGTTTTATTGTTCATTTAACTTTTTGACATTTAGTTTAAAGTTTAACTATTGTTCTAATGGATTATACAAATATACGATTCTCATTAAGGTTGGTTAGAAAATCAACGCCTTTTAAATCGGCTTAAGGTTTTGATATAAAATTTATAGGCAAGAGGCAAGTCCTGAGAAATGTTTCTGTGTGGTTTAAAAAAAAAAAATTCCAAGAATTTTTTAAATAAAAATGGTCGTTTAAAAAAAAGTTGCAGGCAAAAGGAAAATGCAAATAATTCTAGAAATTAGGAAATAAGGATTAGTTTACTGTTTCGAAGAGTCAATAGAGTGTTTTCTTTAAATAAATTTTGTATAAAAATAAATATTTTATAAGGCTCTAACATGTTTTTAACTTTAATTGAAAAATTTATAGAAAATTTAAAAAATCGTTTGCAAACTGCAAAATAAGATAAATGTTATTAAAATTTTCAAACTAAAACTTGTGAAATGTATCCTGGAAATCGTTTTAAACTGCGATTATATTTTTCTCTAATCATCTTCTAATGATGCAACTATTGATTATTGTAAAACTTTTTAGTTCCCCTAATTGCTACTGCTCTTAAATCTCAACTTAGCACCAGGGGTAACTTAAAAGACCACCACGTCAATTAATTCCTTTCAAAATAACCGCTAAATTTTGCCTAATCACGCGCAAAACAATTACAATTCCATTACACTCATAAACAAGTCAAAAAAGTGACCAGCCTCCTTTTATTCAACTGCTGTGCCGCTATAAAAAAAATCGACATAAAAAGAGTAGAACAAAAAACTAATAATCGTTAATAGAAATAAATATAGAGAATCGAACGAAATAAAATCATAAATTCGTTCTTTGGTGGGCACGCTTATTAGGTGAGCAATAATTATTTGGCTGCTTTAACTTTCCATCCAATCATCCACTATGAGTCTTATAAAATGATGACGTTGTATGTTAAAACTGGACAAGCATGAAGAGCCGGCGCTAGTAGATTTAAAATTGTTAAGGTAATGGGCGTCTTTTTCTTGTAATACCGTAACAATTTTTAAGAGCACATTTGCCAATACACAGATACTCTACCTACACATTAATGCTTATAGTTATGGCTAAAAAGTCATAAACAAGATATTTCCATTGTTACATTTTAGGGCCATTGTTTTTACTGCAATGACCGTAACAATTTTTGTTTTTGGGACTCGAAGAAAAGTAAAATAAAAATTTGGTACTTTTTTTTAAACAATAAAGGATAAAAATAGGCTTTTTAGTACCCAATGTTTCAGAAAAAAGGCCTGATTTCACTTATAGATTTCATGTTGGTCCTAGGATATTTAAAACTTGAGAATGTTTTCCAAAAAGGTGTTCACAGAACTGTTAAGGTATCACTATTATGACAAGTGTCTTCGCTTTTGAACACATGAAAATTATCGTCATTGTGATGTCAGCCTTAACATCACTTGGCCAAATTGTCATCACATCGGCATCACAGAAATGACGTATAGAAATCAGTTTAATAAAAAATGTCATCAGTGCGATGACTCAGTAACATCGGAGAAAGGGCTCATTAGGCTCAATTTATTGACAGTTTGTCATTGGGATTTACTTAAGTCAAAGTGAGAGATTATTATTATTTACTTATGTTTGTTTCACTTGTTTTTTATTCCTCCCTTTGTTTACATAAGACCTCTCAATTAAAAGAAGCCTGCAGCATGATCGTTACGGTTTTCGTAATCATTCTACATACTTTAAAAATTTGGTGTATTTAAGTTTTAATTAAAATTCCGGGCCTTGAAGTTTTTACATTTTTTGAAAACCCGTTTTACGTACATTGCACGATTTTTTGGGTCTTAGAAGACCCCTAAACAAAAGTGCCGTTTTAGTATACTTTTGTGTGGAAGTTAAAAAAAAGGACAAAAATTACCCCTTAAGATGAGTGATAGAGGGTTAATACATTCTAAGAAAATAATCGCCATACAATTCTACTGAAAACATCTGAAATAGTATTTTAGCTCAGAAGTAAACTTAGTATATTTTTTTTTGACTTATACCAAACCCCTTTTCAAAAAATTTAAAAACTTTAGGGGCCGATACTTCGGGAACCTGAGCTCACTTTTCAAAACCCT
Organism: Pollenia griseotomentosa; assembly: GCA_963931875.1. NCBI lineage: Eukaryota > Metazoa > Arthropoda > Insecta > Diptera > Polleniidae > Pollenia > Pollenia griseotomentosa. Next base: position 112,563,424 of record OZ007560.1, read on the forward strand.
TTGGCAAATTTGCTCTACCAATAGTCTCGTTTCATTTCGCGTTGCACAATGTAATTTAAATGAATGGAATATGGGCATTTTCTGCGAAAAGTCTACCTTTTATCCTAAATTTTTGGTAATATATAAAATTTTAAAGTTTCGCATAAAATTTAAATGTCGAAAGTAAAGCAACACGTTGGGTAAAAAGAAAAATATTTAAAAAAGAAAAGCCAAAATTTCGCAAAAAAAAATTTTGATTTGCTGCGATTTGCATATTAAAAATTAACATGTCGTCAGCTCAGAATTGGTTTGGCGCATATTATGACGATTTAACCATGATATGCGCCAAACCAATTCTGAGCTGACGATATATCAAAAATTCCTCAAAAAGGCAAAATACACTGAACCAAAAACCCAATGAAAGTGTACGTTAAGCAAACAAATTACGTTTATTAAAATATTTTCGTTGGCTCAAAGAATTATTCGTTAATATAATAAAAATTTAGGTATTATTTTCATTACCCACATTAACGAATAGTTCGTTGAGCCAACGAAAATATTTTAATAAACGTAATTTCGTTTGCTTAACGTACATTTTCATTGGATTTTTGGTTCAGTATATGCGCTATAAACTTGAAAAATGCTTTAAAAAGGCTATTTTAACTCAATATGCAAAAAAATGCTGCAAACGGTAAAATATGCAATAATATGCACTTACAAAGCTCTTAAATGGATAAATATATTGTTTCTGCCATCATTGGTCGCACGAGGAAAAACATGCAATTGCATATTTATGGTTTCCCTGGTTATAACATTGATGTCACAATTCTGATGTTAGGGCGTCAACAATATGAAGATGCATTTTTCTATGAGAGCATGTGCATATTGTACAATATTTGCAACACAATTACAAAATATTTTACGATATAGATCAAAAGACTTTTTATTTTATCCAATATATTGCGCCACCTCCTACTAATATGAAATACAGACACCCAATTTAATTGTACAGTATCCATTGCTAAACAATAATATTGCAAATGTTTGGGTTCCTTAAGTGGTATTTACAGGATTTTAAGGATGTTCGTTAACCGATATAATTAGGTGTTCTTGTTAAAATTTTAAAAATTTAAAAATCTAATCTGAAAATATCTCTTACTATTAATTTATATTGAGGGGTCCTCGAACAAAGCAAACTTCCGTAAGCGGAGTAAAATTACTATTAATTTACATTGAGGGGTCCTTGAACAAAGCAAATTTCCATAAGCGGAGTAAAATTAGGTGAGAGCATCTGCATTAAATAAATGATATAAAATGTATAACTATTTTTGGAATAAAATTCTGAATAGAGGTTCGTTTTAATTGTATTTAGCCAAGTTTTTCTGAATAAGACTCGAAGTGTAATAGAGCCGGCGATTCTTTATCCTATTTAGTCATACGAAGTGTCAAAAAATCTTATGATAATGTGACATAGATATGCGATTGCGTGCAGATTTGATAAAACGTCCAACAAAATCTTCACATACATTTTACGGTGGCATGTCGTAGTGTCCACGGACATAATGTCCATGGACATTATGTCGCACCAAAGAACGACATTAAGTCCATGGACGCTATGTCGCTCAGCGATGCGACAAAATGTCCATCAATATAGTGTAATAATGTCCATGGACATTATGTCCTTTTTTGGTGGGACATAATGACCATAAAAATTGTAAAGCCAATGTTTACTTAGCGAAACCGGTACTTGTTATACCATAAAGGAGAAAATCCTTGCGCCCGGCCGATGGCCGGTTGTGCAGATAAGCTTTAGTTAGCGAAGCCGGTATTTTTTATACCATAGAGGATAAAATCCTTGCGCCCGGCCGAAGGCCGGCTATGCAGAGAAGCTTTAGTTAGCGAAGCCGGTGTTTGTTATACCATTGAGGAGAAAATCCTTGCGCCCAAAAGTATTTTCGTTATATATTTAATATATACACCCAGAGAAAAAGCAGCAAAACCATTTTTAAACAAATTATGTTTAATTTAATTAAATCATTGTCACCGACAACCATATTATGGTAAAATTAGTTTCTTTAAAAATAGCTTTGTTGGTTGTGACCATAATAAAACATGTTTTTCTCTGCGTGTATGTAGATCTTTTTTTGCATTTAACTTCTTTTTGTTATATGTGGACATTATGACGTCTTCATATATGACATAATGTCCATATTAAAAACGACTTAATGTCCGCGGGCATTATGACGTTTTCCAAAACGACATAATGTCCATGGGCTTTATGTCGCATCGAAGGGCGTCATAATGTCCATGGACATTATGTCCGTGGACACTATGACATGCCACCACATTTTACCAACAACTACAACGATAAAAACTTCCTAAATTCAATAGCTTTCATACCTAATCGCTACTAGCAGCATTATATTACACCAATTTATAAAATTCACACGGTAGTTCGCATATGCATGTAGCTCAGTTGGCTAAAGCAAAAACTTAAAAATTTCCTAAAGATTAAGAAGTAAGCCCCCAAATAAAAAATTTATATCAATATAAAATTGATTTCTAAGTTGTATTGAAAAGAAAAATTATATTTCCGATACTAGGATTTTAAATTAAAATTTTTAATTAGAATAGAAAACAAGTTTTTTTTATTTACTAAAATGTACTTTAATTTAATAATACATACAAAAAGAATCTTCTTTTGCAAAAGTACGATCACATTAAAATTATTGGGGAGTTTTTTGCAATACAATAAAAATACAGTACGTTATTGAGGAATTTTTTGCAATAAGCTTTGAAAAATTATATCCTGTAAGTGATGTCCATTTTCTGCTTCGCACATACGTTCTTTTTTTAACATATATACCATAACTTTTCGCAAAATTTCGGGTGTAATGGCCATGATTTCATTTCGAATGTTGGTTGTTAGTTGGAGTATGGTTCTTGGTTTGTAAACGAACACTCTTTCTTTCAAATATCCCCAAATAAAACTGTCAGGAGCTGTTAAATCTGGTGAACGTTGAGGCCAGTTAAAATCGCTTGTGCGCGAAATAATGCGTTCGCCGCTGTATTAACACAATAGAATGTTGGTTTGAAAAATAAAATTCAATTATTTTTGTGCGTTGTTCGATCGTGTAATGGTTCATAATTAATTCCCTAAGTCTCCTTCAAAAAATACTGAAAAAAACAAAGAAAGAATAATAGTTAAAAAAGTTATAAGGAACCATATATTCAAACCATATAGGTAATTCTGCGCCACCCTGTATAAGGGCACTTCCAAAGAGAAGCTTTCTTTTCATCACGTTACGACATCAAGCAATTAAGTTTGTATTTTAGAGCAATGTTTTTATAATTTTTCCTCTCTTTCACTAAATGTAAAGCTAGTTGCGCTTTGTAACAAAACAAAACACAAAACAAATTAATTATATTAAAAATTTTTCTTTGAGAAACAATTTAAAATGCTTGGTGGCGTAACATTAAAAAAGTAGACTTTTCTGTGGAAATGTCAATATATAAAAATTAAAAAGCGTTTGTTGGCTTGTTCCCTTTAGATTCCCAAAACCTCCCCCGGGAGATGTGCTGCACCTATGGGGACGTACCTAAGCAGCATAGGGAAATTCAACCTCTTGATCATATTTCTTCTGGGGTATATCAAAGGTCGGTCAATGAATGTAAATTTTTTAAATTCCTGACAACAGGACTCGTATGATAGAGAAGCCGCCAACCTGCTAACGCCCTTTCAATAAATTTTACAGGAGAGACAAAAAACTTTTAATATATCATATGTGCAGCTTGAGAGAAAAACCAAAAATATAGTTGGTTTAACACACTTCAAGACCCAAATTGAAGAAAAACTACATGCTGGCCTACGAGGCGTACCTTTTTTTTACCACACGGCATCAAAATCTTAATTTACTTAAAAAGTGGATTTAGCAGGGTTGCATATTAAGCCGACGATATGTCAGCGGGCTAGAGATGCATGACAGTTGTTATTTGTGTCGATATTTTCTCCTCGGACATCGAAATTAAAATAGGCGTGTCAGGTGCATGCATACCTAGGATGCTGTAAACATCTAAAATGACAGGGCTCTTGAAGTATTCAGGTTTCTTGTGTCCGGGTTGCTCACCAGAATACCCTTTTGTAATCTGGCACTAGGGGAGTCAGTAGCCCCTGGTACTTCAATACTGGCCTGACTGTTGGCTGAGGCCTCCGTAAGTATGCTTCTCGCAAGAAATGCTTCCTCTTATATTCCTTTCTAGAAAGTTTGTCTTGCGGTGCCCTTGTCCTGCTTTGAAGGGATACTTTCGGAGATCTCGTAGTGGCAATTGTTTAACCCTAAAATCGCAGGGATGGACTTTTCCATATGAAAGGCTGATTTTTAACCCTCTCACTTTCGGAGATCCCGAAGTGGCAGTTGTTTAACCCTAAAATCGCAGGGAGGGACTCTTGCATATGAAAGGCTAATTTTTCACCCTTGTGGAGGTTCACTAGATAATGTTGCTATTCAGCAACAGCTGCTGGATTAACCATAGCAGTGGTGGGGATTTGATAGCTCCGGCTTCAAAATATGGGGCGAGTGTATAATTATTGTCTGCTTTTACACCCAATTGAAACCTGTATGTAAATGTAACCCGAGCACACACACGGGAATTTGGTAAGTGCATACTAACTTACCAAGTGGTTAAGATCCACCACGAGATAAGGCCATATGGCAGGTACTCGTGTAAAGCGAAATCACAACAACTCCTGAACCGATTTCCTGATAACCGGTCAATTAACATAGATTATAAATATTTATAATTTTTCAATTGGGCGTGGTACCTCCCATACAAAGACAATATGAATTAACTTATATCTGGCGAACGGTTACAGAAAAATGTTTTCATATATCTGTCGAAAAGAAGGCTCAGTTCAAAAAGTGGGCGTGGCAACCCCCATACAATGATAATATAAGCAATTAAAGAATATCTGGAAAACGGTTACTGTTAAAGTTTCCAAATTTGATTGATTAAAAAAGTAGGCGTGGCACCTCCCCACACGAAGACAATAAAATTTAGAGTTTATCTGCTAAACGGTAAGGAGTAGAAGTATTTATGTGGTACAAATTTCTTCCTTATCAATACACGAGATCGGTATTAACATTTTTTTACTAATATAATTTCGATGGGGAGAGCGAAGCGCACCGGGGTATGGTAGTTTTAAGTAAAAGCTAAATTATGAAAACCAATAATAACATTTTCTACAAAATATACCCTATAATCAAAATTGTAATAGCATTTCAAAAGGTACTCATTCAATATACCTGATCTCCAAAAACTTATTGCAAAGTAACCAATTTATGATGTTTTAACAAGATCTGAATGATAATTTCATCGTGTTCCTAATCTCAGCTTCATCTCTTTCATCTCTAAAACAGTAATAACCACACTTTTTTTTAAAGTAAGCGGCAAAATAACTAATCACAAAGCTGGACAGTGTTATCACAACTACTTCAGTCTCTGGACGAACATTCGCCCAGTTAAGAATGACCAAACTGTCCTTGTTATTTGCTATTGCCAAATGTTCTGTTCTGGCATGTCGTTTTGTTTATGATGCGATTATGATAAGAAGAAACCGGAAAGATCTTCTAGTGATCGGTTGCTAGATTGCTAACAAGATGAAAAAGATGAGATGTGCTGACAAATTTGATGAGTTTAAAGGAGGCCTGCTGAGTTTGTGTTTTCTTTTTTTGGATTTTTTCACCCAGGAGTTGTTAAACAAACTTTATGTTTGTTAGTTACGCTTATTAAGTTCGAACATTGCTCACTTGAGAGTTCTTGTGTTTTGTACTGGTATTTTGCCAATTATGTGAGTTTTTTTTAAGATATGTCTCGAAGATATTTGTTTAATTTTGTTATTAATTTTGCGTTATTCACAATTCGTTCAGTAGATTTTTACAAGTTTTGTTGTTATTTCCTCCTTTTTTGTTTGTTTAGGTAGCTTAAGGTTTTTAAGACGTTGTAATCGTTCCGGTTTTGTTATTGCAACAATTATTCTTTTAACTTGTAACCCATAATTATAGTGTTTTTTTTTAATTTACTATCGTACTTTAATCATTGTAAAATTATTATTATTGTTTTTTTTTTTTATTTTTTTTTGTAATAGAAAATTATTTTTAAAACTTTAAGTTAAAGACCCAAATTATAATTATATTATAACATGGTTTAAAGTTAATTTCCGTTCTTTATCCTGAAACTTTTGTTGGTGACTGTAAAAAGAGGACTTATCAAAAACAGTATTTGAGGAGCTCTATAATAAAACGGAACAATTCCACTTTCACAATTTTTGGATAAAAAAACAAACAAAAAATGAATTTAAGCCGGTCGATGTATGTGTAATTGTTACGTTTTGATCCGATTCAAAGTATTTAAATAAATTCGTTGAAACAATGACTATAAGGATCCCAATAAAAAATTTAATCATTTTGCGTAGCACTAATGGTACATTTAAAAAAATAAGCGCACAATTATGCGCTACGCAATAAGACATACAGAAATGCAGTAAAGTAAGTGAAAGAACTCTCAACAACTTTTATAAAAAAAAAAACATTTCAAGTGCTATGGCATTCCCTTACTACGAAGCATGTTTGTAAGGGAGAATACTAAAAAATAACTGTATCAAAACATTCAGTGTGTAAAGCTGATCGTTACATCCAAAAATTTTTTTATGCGCTGAATTAAGCGCTTTATGTGTCAAAAATGTATTGCTTTAAAGTGGGAACTCGCCATATAAAATTCATGTCTTCTGTAAGCGCAATGGTAAGCGAACCTTATATGTTTCTCCCTTACAAACCTGCTTCGTTGGAAGCTCCATTTTTATTGGGACTTTAGTAAGTACATTATTTAGTCAAAAAAGCAATAAACTTTAAAAGTGGAATTGTTGCGCTTTGTAAATATTCAAATAATATTTGCCACTACATCTTTAAAACTAATGACGCCATCATCATCAGCAGATGAAAATACAGAAGAATCTGCTAGCTATTTTGATTTCAGAAAATTTAAGAATTTCGTTGGGCTGTGTAATTAATAAATTTCCTCCACGCGCACTTTAACAAATGTTGATTATTTTGAAGGAGTTTTCAATGACATTTTGCCTTAACTGCGGTCCTATCTCATCAATTTAACGCCGAATGTTATCTTTTAAGGTATCAATTGATTCTTGATATTAAACTTTATTGTACAGATGTCCCCGAAGAAAATAGTATAACAAGCATTGTCACAACTCACCGATAGCTAGAGGTAGGATTTTATGGGAGATATAAAAGGTTTTCCATTATTACAACTTTCCGTTAAGCTATCGCTCTCTTTAGGTTAAAGTAATGTTGTAAAAATGGAACACTTTTTATACGGCCGATAAAATCCTACCTTTTGCCATCGGTAAGTTGTAAAAACGGACCTAAAGTTGTTGTTATCGACTTTTTTGTTTCAAAATCTTGTGAAATGTAAATAAAAGTTTTATCGTTGGAAAAAAACTTAAGGGTGGTCCAACCATAAGGCACGATGATAATTGTGGGTCACACCTTAACGTCAAGTTTTTTGCCCAACTTAATTTGATATTTCTTTACTTCTGTGTTTGACAAACTCAACCATTGAGAGGTACAAAATTGAGTAGCGCTTTAAGATTGTTGAAGTCTTATACAAAAATGGGCGTTCAAATCAAAATGATTTCGTGCACTTAGTGTTTTTTTTGGCCAGTATGTTCAGACCTTACAAATGTTTGATGAAAAAATCCAAAAAAGCGTGACCAGTAAATTGATCAAACTTAAGCATAATTTTTAACAATTGTTAAATGATGTTGTAAGGTACCAAGCGTGTTGAAAAAGCAAACAATTTTTAAGTAACACTAGTGGTTACGTGTAGAACATCAAATATTGATGGGTGTTAACATAGTTTAACGCCCGTATTTATAATCAATTTTTAAAGTTATAGAAAGTTTATAAGCCGATTTGTGTATGGAAATTCTGTTCAATAAAACTGTGGTTAGTATAAAAATTTTTTATGAATACGGTTGAAAGTCTATAAAGAGTAGCGTTCATTCCCGGGATTTCAATTATTTTCTATTCCCGCTTTCCCGGGAATTAATTGCGGGATTGCCGGACAATTTTGAAGAAAAACTTTTTTTAAGACTTTAGTAAATTTATGTGGGATTTGTGTCTTAAGTTGTTTTATCCAACTTAATTTCACAACAATATTAAAATTTGCTACAAATTAAGGCTTATTAAGCTGATTTTTGAGAATGTGCTTTATATAGGGCCTATGGTAAAGTATAGACCTATCTTCACTCCAATTTTATATATTGTCTTTGCAAATTGTAGTGGGCTAAATTTTGCAACAACATTTTTAAGTTTTACGGTCAGTGCCCCGGTAGGGTAGCTAGTAGTGAGCTAGTCTTCCGGGTTCGATTCCCGCGAGAGACTCTGGTTTCTTTCCTGCAAACCATTGTAGCGCTTCGCAAGATTAGCTTGGGGAATTAAAAAAAGGGGCTTAGTTAAAGTGTTTTCCGAGAGTGTGTTTTATATGGGGCGTATGATAAATAAACACTCCATATTTACAAAATCTAGTGGTGTGATTTCGAGTCTAATGAAAGTAGCTTACGATAAATTGCTCCACAAAAGCATAACTCGTTACGCTTTAAGCCATACGAGAGTGGTATTAATATGAGGCCGTAAGTAATTTATGGACCGATCTTCACAAAATTTTGTGACATATAAAACGAATTTGTTGAAATTTAATGACAATCGGTGGGTGTGTGGTACATTCCGTCACCAATTAGAAATAGTTTTTAGGGTGGTTGATAAACATTTGCGTGCCATTATTATTTTCCTACTGAACCAATTATGCTGGAATTCAATCCCAAAATGCTTAGGAGCACTAGAAACTATCGCTAAATCGACTTAGAATCAGGGCTGTCAGACTTGGGGATTTATCCCCAAAGTTGGGGATTTCATGTGAGCAAAAAAGACAACAAAAGTCAGTTGGGGATTGGGGATTTTTTTGGGGACTTAAAAAACATTTTGAGGATTTTTTGGGGATTTTTTTTTTATTATTTACGCTTATTTTTGTTTGTTTCGTATATAAAATATGAAAAAAGTAGCAAAACTTTTATCTTACTCTTATATAGTGTAAAGGGTCCTAATTAAGATTTACATTTTTGTTAAATGTGTAAAAGGTACTTTATAAACATTTTATTTTTCCAAATAGAAACTGGGAATTATTTCCTTTCGCAGGTTACTTTATATTATATTCAACATTTTTTTATTTTTCGAATTTATTCTATGAGTTAAATTTCAGTTATGTATTTTATAAAGCTTTTTTGTAATAGTTCTATTCCTTAAATTTTCTGCTGGTGTCTAATAATTGTAAATTTTTCTGTACATACAATATACTTCATTGCTATCCAAAGGATAGCTAAGGTAAAATGTAACAAGAAAATACAATATAATAGTCTGGTAGTGTATAAAAGTCATTCCTAAAAATTTAAGGAATAGAACTATTACAAAAAAGCTTTATAAAATACATAACTGAAATTTAACTCATAGAATAAATTCGAAAAATAAAAAATGTTGAACATTTTATTTTTCTTGAGTGAGTGTCAAAAAAAAAAAAAAATTAAAAAAAGATCTAAAACCGTTGGAAACACATAACATTTTTGATTTTTTAAAGACAATTTTGAAGCACATATGTCTTCCCAAAAAAAAGTAAATATAAAAAATGATTGTATTAAAGATTGGGAAAAAAATTGCAGGCTATTGGTTAGTAGTTATGATGCATCGAGGTACTAAATAAGTGACGGGTATATGTATGTATTTTTATTGTTGATTATAAGGATGGCTTAAACCGATTGAACAAGCTCCAAATTCTTATTAATTGGGCCATTCGTCACTGGAATCGCATAAAAAGGATTTTAAAAAACATGCCGAAACCAGTCGCTACAAACAAAATAAAATAATTTTTTTGAGTAAAAATTTTTATTTGGGGTTTTTTGAGGATTTCTTAGTAACATTTTTCTAACTATTTTTTAAAAAAAATTTTAAATTTGGTCAGAAAAAAATATGAACTTTTTAAGGTTTTGTTTATTGGAGATTTGGGAATTTTCGGGGATATTTTTTTAATTTTTTTGGGGACAAGGAAAAAAACTTCCTGGCAACCCTGCTTAGAATCATCGATTCAATATTTTTTTCTTTCGTTTGGTGTCAATAACTTAATCATCTGGGGCCAAATTACGGCATTCGATATCAATCGAAATGTCCATTTAAATTGTATTGTAATTTCGATCGATATCGAATGCCGTAATTTGTCTCCTGCTCTTAACGAAAAAAGTCTATGAAATGCACCAAACAAATAATCTTCAATTTAACATTTCGAAAAATTACAGTTTTTGATTTAAGACCTTTTTGCCTAACGTCAAAGATATAAACTTCATGGGATCTTAAATTAATATTAAAAGGATTCACATAAAATGGCAGAAACTCGATTCCCTTAAGACTTCAATATTTTCAGCCTAATTATGCAAATTTTGATCATATCCGGGAATGAGCCCTGAATTTAACAATGTGTATACGTATATCGATTCTCATGACTCTATTGGCATCAGAAATAACCTCCTAATTGACTTAAAGTAACTTTAATTTTAAATGTTTTCTTATTTGTTATATTATAAATACTTGATTTTGTTATTTTAATTATACTAGCTAGAAAAAATATAAGTTTCTTTGGAGAAATAAGTAAAAAAAAATAAATAAAAAGTTTTATGCGGGAATCTAGAGCCAGATAATTTAAGAAAAGTATATTCATGCGTTAAAGTGATTTCTGAAAATGTACGAAGATTTTCCCATTTTACTGTTAATATCTATCTGATTTCTTTAATTAACAAAAATTCCGATTTTAGTACCAAACTTAAATTATGCTTTATAAAGAACTGTTTAATCAACCTTATTAAGCTCTAAGTTATATAATCCTTATTTTAATGAAATTGATTAAAATAAATCGTTTTCTCATGGTTTCTTTGAACTCTCCTAAACTCTTTGTCAGAAAGTCCATCTTAATTGATGTGGGAACAAAATTTTAATTTCTCTTGCAACAGTTCAAGTTTCATCACAAAAATGTACCAAATACCAACTTAAATTGGCCTGGGAATTTTTCTTAATAACTTAAAAATAAGAAACATATGTTTTAATATTTTAAAAATTTGTGAAGAATCAAGAAAATATTTCGGTATAAATCAAAATATTATAAACAAAAGTACTTGAAGATATCATATGTCCCCGTGTTACATGCGAGTGATCTTGCATTTAAATAAAATTCCTTCAAAATCCTTTTTTAAAGTATTAAAAAAACATCACAACTGTTTGTAATGAAGACCTATAAACAGTTTCAAATCTTAAGATTTTAAGTAAAACTTACGATAATTTGCAGGTGATTGTAAGTTTGTAATTGCAAAAAAGTTCCATAAAAAGTTTTCTTTTTCCAGCAAGAAGTAACCAATCAGAACTGCTTTCAATGATTCCCACCACACTCATTTAGGGAATAGCTCATTGGCTATACGAACAAAGAAAAAAAAATAAAAACAACTTTGAATGCGGCTGTATAAATCAAAAACTTAAATCCAGCAACAACAAAAAGAAAACAGACGGCTCAAAGAGCACGTGCTGGCTGGTCTGGTTATGAGAATATAAACCATAAATTCCAACACATTAAAAGGCGCTGAGAAACCAAGAAAAATACAAAAACCTTTAACAAAGGAGACTGGGAAACCAGACAAAAGTGCTTGCAAACAGCCCTTTTAAATCCACAAGAGTTTGAATGAATGTGCAAGAGAGTATCTGTGTGTGTGTGTATCTCCACTTATAGGCAAAAGAATGCAAAGGAAAGCAATAGTGCTGTGGCAAGTTGCAACATCATCTAGAAAAAATGTTTACCTGTATTTGTATAAGTTACCACAGCACTGGCAGAGGTATAAATAGTGGCAACAGGACGATGGTTAAAGCAGAAACTCATTTGAGTTGCAAGGAGTTACAACGTTTTAAAGTGTATTTTTTTAATTATTTTAATTTGTTTTAATTAAATACCAACAAAATGTCGTCAAGTGAAATTTATCGTTATTATTACAAAACCTCCGAGGATTTACAAGCCTTTAAAGTCAATTCAGGGGAGGCTTACTTTAACCCCATGGCAGCCTACAACCCCGCTATTAACGTACCAGCTCAAAATCTTAATCTGCCTTATCAAGGTGGTGTAATTGTTAATTCCTCAACGAATTACATGAATTGCAATGGATTTTTAACCTTCGAACAAGCTTCTTCGGATGGTTGGTTAACTTCTTCGCCAGCCTCTCATCGCTCGGAAAGTCCGGAATTTATTGATTTAAATATCATGTATGCAGGTCATCTTCAACAGCAGCACCAGCAACAATTACCAGCCTTAAATCAATACAACTCTTTAAACCACCACCAACAATTAAACGAACCACAGCCCCAACAAATATCTCCAGTGGTTGCTGAGCAAACTCGCTGTGCGCCCATGGGTTCTTCAAATGTAGGTACCTGCAAAACTGTACCAGCTACAAAACCCAAACGCTCTTACAATCGTAAACCAAAAGCTACTAACCCAACTTCAAACAATCCAACGGTTCAGCTAACCGTAACACCCACTCCAGCACCCTACACCGAAGATTTCAATAATTTTGTTGATTTCGACAATACCGGCCTATTCGATGACAGTGTAGATGCCGATGACAACATGATGTTTTTCAGTCATGATGGCAACAGTTCCTCTCACGATGATTTCGATGCTAGTGGCTCTTTTGATTTAAATGATGGAGAAGCTGATGATTCTCTTAACGATTCAGATCCATCCGCACAAAATGGCAAAAAACGACGTGGCAAACAAATTTCTCCCGTTGTAAAACGTAAACGCCGCTTAGCCGCCAACGCTCGTGAACGTCGTCGCATGCAAAACCTTAATCAAGCTTTCGATCGTCTACGCCAGTATTTGCCCTGTCTGGGCAACGATCGTCAATTGTCCAAACATGAAACTCTACAAATGGCTCAAACTTATATTTCGGCCTTGGGTGATTTACTGCGTTGAATGCTTCTATCTAACTCATCCTTGACCACATACACCTAATAAATTGGCTTTTAAATGCCGAGTTGAGCTCGTGCCAAAGTTTGTACCTTAAACCAATTCCTGCCTCAAAAAAACCTCTGAAAACCGTTGCTGTATTATACAAAAATATATAAACTTATTAAAAACAAAGATAATTAATGTTAATCGTTTGTTGAATTTCAGTATTATTAAGTTTATTTTTTGTAAAAAAAAAAAATTTATATAATTTTTTAAGTGTAACTCAACCGGAAGACATGATTAGTTTTATAAGTAAATTTAAGTCTTTTTTTTTATTCTAAGAAAATTAGTTCAAATATATATTTTTAACAAAGAATTTAATTATTTTTGTCTTTTTATTAAAAGAACGATAGTCAAGTGTGAAGTAGTAATGTTACGAATATTCCTATTCGTATCGCCGAGCATTCGCCTATTTCATGAAATTCGTATTCCTATTAGTCAAATTTAAGCGAATATTTTGTGAATACGTTCAAAAAAAAAAAAACAAAATACAAAAGTTAAAAAAAATATTAATTTTTAAAAATTTTAATTACAAAAAAAACTTTATCATTTGTTTGTATGACTGTTGAGTCGTCAAAAAATTGTTCTAACCCCGACTCCGACTCCAACCGCTGAAAAATTTCAGCGGTTGGAGTCCTTGATGCTTAACACTGGTCCTTATTTGACTTTAAACTCTTTTTTTAATGCAGTACCTTTAATATAGTTAAATATAGCAAGAAAATGATTCTGTAACAATTTCAAATCGATATTTTAATTCTAACACGTGCCGCATTGAACTTTAATAGAGTTAATTTACATATGTAAAATAGTGTGTCAAAAGAAAAAAATTACTTCTGAAACTTATTTTAAGAATTTATTGCCGGGCATAGAACTATATCGTAAGAACCTTTATTAATGATTTGTAATGATTTGTTGGGTATGAGTAATAATATCATAACCTGGGTACAAAACTGAAAACCGGTATAACTCAGGAACGGAAAGAACTAATTCAAAAAAATTGTTTCTCAATTATTAAGAATAAATTGATCTTTCAAACTGCATTGTTGGTTTGTTTCATTTTCATAAAAATTTTAAAAGTTATTTACAAAATGTATGGAAAAATTACGAAAAATTTTAATGTTTTAAAATGAGTAAATTAATTACAAAAACTTATAGTCTTTGTACACCAAAATAAAGCTTAAAAGTGAAGAAAATCGTGGTTTTTGACAAAGTTATGAAGAAAACTTAAAAAAAGGCTGGCAGACCCGATTTTTGGCAAAAATCCGATTTGAGCGACCTCTAAACCTCTTCCGAAAAATCTCAAAAAAATCACAAAAATATTTTACACTATAAGCTTTTGAATTATGCGTGAGCCGCAAAATTTATTTTTTTTTTGGGACACACTTATGTAAAGTAGACTGGTCATTATTTTCAGACTTCAAAAGTTTTAAAGCAGACCGACCCGCTTAATTTTTTTTTTTTTTTTTTTTGATAATAGAAAATTTGTTTATGGCGGAGCCGCGAGTTTTTGTGGGTACTTCGACTCCGGATCCGTTACTAAAACCTCAACTCCGACTCAACAGCCCTGGTCTTTTGAGTAAAGTAAAAAACAAACCAAATATATCAAAACTATTATTTAAAAGATACTGTCTTATTTCTTCTTACCATGTTAAATTAATAATCAAATCTTAGTAGAAGCAATATTGAACTTCAAAAATAAAAGTTTTGAAGCCGTTGCTCCCTCAAGCCTATTGCAATGCCCCTCACCACTAAACATTCGGTCGCTCGAAACACTTGTTGGTGATGTTACTAAATGTTGCCTAGTTATAGGTAAACGAAGCTCAAATTTTTTTTATTTTCTTTTCACCATGTCAGTGGGTTTATGTCATTTCCATCCGTTTGCCGCTAAATATTTCGTAAAATATTTCTTTTGACATCGCTGCAAATACATATCGTCGCGTTTCTTCTTTAACTACGCACTATAAAAAATTTTTGTTTTTTCTGACCGAAGTGAAAATTTTTTTAGAAATTTTTTTTTAAATGTGGACTTTATATAAGTATATGATTTGTTACCAAGTTAAGATAAACGATTGAGTGCAGCATTCCGTTTGTAATTTCTACAATTTTGATCTTAGACCCTTTAAAGTATATATACTCTGGGTCCTTATGAGGAGAGAAGTTGATTTAACGATGTGAAGTCCCTCTTCCCCCCCATTTGTAATTGCTTTCATATACTAGCATAATGCCCTATATGATTATCGTTATCACTCTTCTTTATTATTTAATCTATTTAACGAAATAATTTTAACAAATAGAAACTGGGAATTTTTGTTTCTATTGGCTACTTAAAAACTCGCCAAAAAAGATAAATCTACGGTATGACAACACTGCCTATACTACAGAAAGAAAACAAACAAACCACATACATCGTACAAACCATTTTGGTGAATATAGGCCTCTTTTACGGTTCACAACTGAACGGACTGATCCTACCCGTAAGAAATAGACTATTATAAATGGCGCCCGAGCAGGGACTAGTTAAAATAAAGTATCATAAATATATATATATATATATATATATATATATATATATATATATATATATTTTATTTTGCTCTACTAAAATAATACTATAATTTTGTGAAAACTTCTAAAAAATCATATTTGCAATCATGAGTCGTACGTTCATAAATCTAATAAAAAAGGAATTATTAAGTGAATACCTTGAAGAGCTCGAAGGTACCGTTGATAAAATGAGAGGTCGGTTAAGAAGTTATTTAGGTAAAGGCAATCTCCCACCAGATCATGAAACATTAATACAAAATTTGAGGTTAAGGTACGATAGCACATTGTCAGAAAAAGAACTTAAAGCTTCAGCAACACGCACTACACGAGGTTCGTCGCCGTTAATCTTCACAGAAGCTAATGAGCGTAGTGCAAAAATCAATTCTGAGGCTTGTGATAAGGTAAGGACCCATTGTGCTTCTTAGAAAGGGTAGAAGAACTAGCCACGTGTTATTCTATTCCTCTAAATGCGCTGTTTAATTACATACCAGAGTTATTTAAGGCAGATGCGTTGTCTTGGTACCGGAACAATAAAATGAACTGGAAATCATGTTCGGTATTCGTGGAGGAATTTAATTTTTATTTCTTGCCGGTGCAATTCTTTGAAACACTCGAGGATGAAATCAGAAATCGTCTGAAAGGGAGGAATGAAAGTTTTGTGGATTACGTTACTGCGTTACAATCTTTACAATCAATTAAAAAGAGTCTTCCGGAATTGTCGATCGGAATATAAAATGTACATAAAAAGACGCGAGTTTACCAAACTATGAGATCTCATCATAATGGCTAAGGAGTATGAAAGTATCTGCTTTGCAGAAACCAGAAGTTCTCCTCAGATACAGACGGCTATGGTTGATTTGTAATTTTTGTATGGTTTACAACTTTGCTATATTGTGGTGAACAAAAACATCAAAAATAATTACAAATAAGTTGAGCTGTGAACAATAAAACGGGCCATATTTCATTTTAATGATATTGAAACAATGTTCTTCATGGTTCAGTTGTCTAGGGGGTTTGTTAAGGTTAGAAACTGTGAGTCCACTGGTTCGAATCTGGGTTTTTCAAAAACCAAATTTTTTTTTTAATTTTTATGTTCAAAAACGATTTTAAAAAAATATTTACCAGTTTTCGCTTTTTAAATTTAATTTATAATGAAGTTTTTTGTATTGTAAATATGTATGTATATGTAAAAATTATTTTGTTTTTGTCTAGTTACTCGGTATTCTGCCCCCAAAATGGTGAAGGATATATAAGATTCGGCACAGCCGAATATAGCACTCTTACTTGTCTTTTTTTTAAATTTATGAAAATATTGGGAAATTTTTCTATTAGTATGGTTTTATCGGCAGAATTAGAGTGGATTGAAAATTAATAAATAGAACTAGGAATTGAAATTTTACTTGGCTCTTAAAAAATTGATTGCAATTGATTGGACAATCAATCAAATATCTTCCATAAATATCAATACCGGAAAATCTTTGTAAAATCTTCGTATTTTTCTAGGTAACTTAAGTGTGCCATATTCAGAGTTATTTAATTTATGGCGAATAAAACGTAACGAAACAAACAAACGGACCTCTGTTTATGACCATTTTATAAAATTCATTGCTAAAGGCAAGTATTCCAAACATTTTAAACAACATTTAAAAGATCAGTCGCGAGTATTTTATTTAAATCTCCGTATTAGATGGCGTAAGAGTCGTCGAAAACTGCCAACAGGAAGACGAACAATATTCTGGGAGCGAAGATAAAGAAATCGAGAATCATGTTTTTTAGATTCATGTTTTTTTAATTTAATTAATAATTAAGAACTAGAATACCAAACTTTGCAATAAAAATTTGTTTAAAACAAGAGTTTATTTTATGTGGGAATAAAAGAAGTAATGGTTTTAAAATGTGCAAGCGTGTCTGATAAAACATTTTTTTTTCGTGTGACAGTGCGTGACTTCCAGAAATCGAAAAAAAATCATTTAA
The DNA here is from genome assembly GCA_963931875.1 of Pollenia griseotomentosa. Lineage (NCBI taxonomy): Eukaryota > Metazoa > Arthropoda > Insecta > Diptera > Polleniidae > Pollenia > Pollenia griseotomentosa. The sequence goes on from OZ007560.1 coordinate 112,581,082, forward strand.
TTTGGCCCAGTCGTTTGGCTTAAAATTAGTTTTGGCCAAAAAAAAAAAAAGGAAAAATTTCCTATACAGCCCAATTATAAATAAAAATTCCCCGGGAGTTTTCTCCCATCTCCCATTTTTCCTACATATGTAAACTCAATTGCAAAAATGGCAAAAGGGAAAAAACTCTCGGGGAATTTGTATTCATAATTGGGCTGATAGTGTGCTGGTTCGATTCCTGCTAAAGCATGTGGTCTGCTTTATTTATTACAAATTATTCCAATATATCGAAATATTAATTTATTTTCCACTTTTATTTTTTAGGTAAGTCACAACTGATATGAATTCGTCTTTGATTCCATTGGAATGATTGGTGAGTTAAAATTTGAATTGAATTTTAAATTTAATGAATATTAGTAATAAAAATAAATAGAATCTGGTAATTTATTTCTCATGGTGAGTAACATTTATTTTATAAATTTTCATATTAAATCGAATGTGTATTCTAAGTCAAATCACAATTTTAAAAGCCGTAGCGGGCCCGAAAATGCATTACATTTTGCTGGTATCTAACAGTTGTATAAATTTTCTGTACAACTTACTTCATTGCTAGCCAAAGGATAGCTAAAGTAAGACTCGTAACAGAAATATACAAGCGAAAATTCTGATAGTGCATAGAAAATATTCCTGGAAAATATTGAAGGAATAATATTATTAAAGTATAAAAGCTTTTAAAACTGTGAGTTGACTTAGAATACACATTCGAATTAATATGAAAACTTATTAATAAAAATCTGTGGTCACAAGCAATAACCGCCTAAGTCGAAATAGTTTTTAAGAAAAGGCACTTTATATTTACGCTTGCGTTTCTGAAAAAATTAATTGCATTAAAAAAAAAGTAATTCAGAATCGAAAATTCTTACCCCCACAAAGCTAAGATAAAAAAATTATAGCGAAAGTTGTAGTTATTTCAGAAATATTTAATAAAAACAAATACAAGCTCAATTGTTTCTTAAGTCGACTTAGGCGGTTATCGCTTGTGACCACAGAAATATTTCACAAATTAAATATTCTCCAACAATCGTCATTTACATACGTTTAAAATGAATTGATGAAATGAAAAGGTTTTGAAAACGTATGTACCTACACTTTTTTAGAGGGAAGGATGGGGGTACTAAAAAATTGCATATATAGAACTTAATCATTTTATCAACCTCAATTTTCGATATAACTTCAATGTTCAATGCTTGTTTATCAGAGGAATTCACGAGTGAAGTACAAATTTTTGTCCTGACGTAAAATCTATTATAAAAGTTATCGTCGCCAAATTGTATGTTATGGCATTTTAAGCTAGAGTCTAAAAAAATTAGGCAAGATGAATATTTTGGAATAAAATATGTGTGGACCAGATTTAATCTAAATGCCAAGATACTAAAAAATGATGTTTTTTTGGAGTGATACAACTTTGAGTTGGCATCACTGCTTTATTTGACCACCCATTTAACAGCTGATAGTTGCTTTTTGTTTATTTATTTATTTATTAAATCATTTCATAGTAATACAATAAGCCTTAACAGGCAAAAAAAAAATTTCATATTACAAGATACATACATCCTGAATAAACTAAACAGAAATGGAGATTCATGTACATTTACCTACAAAATTAGAATTTGTTAAGAAAATTAGATAACATAGAAGAAGGAAAAAAGAGCAATGTAACAAACTTAACTTAACTTGACAGGAAACAGTTAGGCAACTGTTCAGTAAAATTTCAAGTATTGCAAAGATGAGATAAATGACAGTGAGTTAAAAACCGTTATTAAATTAAATAAATGCAACGTCAAAAGAACACACTAGAATATAAAGCACAGATTTAGAAATGGAAAATGAAGTTTAATCATCACAAAATCGCAAAATCAAACCCTAAGCAACAGTAGAAAGGTAATTGAATAGTTTCAAACGAAACGCATTATTGGAATAAGAGAATATCCGAAGATCAACAGGCAGATAATTCTAGTTCCTTGCAATCCTAACAATAAAGGATCTTTCAAAAATACTACATCGAATCCTAGGGATAATTATTTGAGGGTTTCTAATAGAGTGTGAAAATGAAAACTTAGTACAAAGTTGATAAGGTATGCCATACTTAATAACTCTGTAAAAAAGAAAAAGGCAACGAATATTCATAAAAACCCTAAAACTTTGCTTTGATTTCATTACACCAGAGCAACGCGTGCAAATTGTTAAAATTTTTAATCAAAATGACTCGGCGAATGGGCTGAAGCACATATTGTTATTGATTTTGAATTTCCATTCAAAATTTTATTTTCCGATGAAGCCAATTACCGGTTAAATGGGTACGTAAATAAGCACAATTGTCGCATTTGGAGTGAGGAAATTCCACAAGCAGTTGTCGAAACACCATTACATCCACAGAAAATTACTGTTTGGTGCGCTTAATGGGCTGGCAGAGTCATTGGTCCATATGTCTTCAAAAACGATGATGGTCAGAAGGCGAAATGTTGTCGAAAATTGGTGTTCCAGATTGCGCTTTCTACGCGCCAGCCGTGGCGGCCACATGGCCGAAATCACATCTAAGCATTAATGTCATAAAATTTTCTATCCAATAAAGACCGTTTCATTGATATCAAAACAATATTACTATGTTTTATTATGATTTAAACTTGTATCACTCTATAAAAAACCCTTTATGTTATAAGCACAAATACTCTATACCGGAAAGAAGTATGTATGGGGGCCATGTGAAGTTATAGACCGATTCTCACTATTTCAATATGCTTTGTCCTCATGACAATTAAAACGAATGTTTGAAATTTCTACAAATTATTTTCGAAATTTCGACCTATACCTTGCGTACAAAGTTAGGTTAGGATGGCCCAAGGCACACCTACACTTGGAGATATGCGGTCCATTGTGAATCCCTTCAATATAGAGGAAGAAGGAGAAGAAAAGATTTGACAGATAGATAGTAGACAAAATAAAAAATAAAACTACCCCTACAATCCCCTCATCAGAAATAACCGTCCTAGTTCCCTGACAAACCCCAGTAGATCACTGGATTTCATCCAGCAATATACCCAAGTTCGTCGTGAAATCTATATCCTAGCCATTTCTGCCTGAGACCCTGCATCCTAGGACAATAGCAGAGTACATGCTTAATCGTCTCTAGCCCCTCAGTGTCCTCGCATGATCTGCAGAAATCCGGTACGGTATTGTCCCATTTACTCGTAGAAGCCCTAACAGAACAATGACCCGTCAAGAACCCTATAAGAGTCCTGCGACCACTCCTAACCAATCCTCATAGAACCCTGTTTGTTTCTGCGTCCAATCCGTGCCACAATGCCCTAGACACCCTGAAATCCGCTCTATTCCTCCAGGACCGGTTAATGGTATCGCGGAATCTATTCCGTATTACCACATAGTAGTGACATAAGGGGGGTTTTACCTCACGTCTCTTACCACTAACTCAACCTTGCAGTGTCCGGGTACCCAACACAGCCTTACTATGAATACCTCCATAAGCTCTCTCAGAGCATTCCTACACCGTGCGATCAGGCACGATCGCACCGTATAATTTGTCAATGCTCTGATCCGCACAAGGTAACATGGGCACACAACCAGCAAGCAGGACGGACGGATTGACATCGTTAGATTGACTTAGAAAGCGTTTCTGAGTTGATAGGTATACTTAAAGGCTGGTCTAGAACCTATATTTTTATGAGTTACACACACTGACAAAAACGCGCTATTGTGGCTGCACTTAACAGTTTATTTACACAACTTTTAGAATAGAAAAGTAAAAAGTTTGTATCAAATCAGTCAAAGGACTACAATGGTACTTTAAAATATCAAATATGTAGCTACAAAGTTATACATATTATGTTGTATCCGAAAGGGACTTATAACAAACCTGCATAGTAAATCATGATTTCATACGATAATCAATACGTAAGTGTTGAAACTTTATTTAAGGTTAAAACCATGGACCCATTCCCACCAGTTTTAAGAAAAGTGATAAATCTACTTGAAGAGTATTTTTTAACGTTGATTGATTTCTTTAAAAGTTCTTTTTAATTTATATAAAAATGATGATGACCATTCTTCTTAAGTAATATTTATTTGTTTATCTTAAAATTTCTCTCAGCGTAAATTAATTTCGACACATTGTCGTTTGATTGTTTTTTTTTTTGCTCTCTGATTGCTGTTACCACTTTATTATTAGTAAAGGTGATCGATTTGGCGCTTCGTGATCAATTTAAACCAAAAAACAAATATTTATACTGACTACGATAGACAGGGAATCGACGAAAAAAATCCCAAAATAAGATGAAAAAAAAACAGCTTTAAACAATAACCTACAACTCATCTAAAAAATCAAGTTAAAACAAATAATCCTGGTAAAAAAAACAAATAAAGATCTTATTTAAAGGCTTCTTTAATTTAATGTTGACCCAAACTTTGCACACACATTTTTTCGAACTGTAGACTCTCGATCTTGTATTGTGTCAATAATTACAGATCAAGTGTGTGTAGTGATTGTGTTTCTTTTTGCCAAATTAAGTTAAATGTTGAAGTTTTGGGTCGATATTATTTTGGAGGTTGATTTTGTTTTTTTCTTTTGTTTTTGGGAGTTTTAGCAGCCGCAAACACAACTAAGATTTAGTGTGCGGATTTGTTTTTTGAGATATGGGGAGGGGAAAAAGTAGAAAATCTAATTAAAATTTTGATTTTTACAGCCGAAGTGAATTTCAGTAAGATTTTACTGAATAGTCATAAATAGTTAGAAGTTAGAAAGGGCAAGTTCTGATAAAGTGATTGCTTTTCAATCACACTCACAATATTCTGTACGTCAAATTAACTGAAATTTAAATATAAAATAAATGAAAATTCAGTTAAAAACCGGTCTACTTATTTTTCATTAATTTTAAACGAAAAGTTCATTTAATTTTTACTGTCAAAAATTCACCTCCATGTTCCGTAAAAACAAATTAATTTTCAGTTATTTTACATATACATGAATTAACTATCAAAAAATTAACTACAAATTCCGTAAAAACAAAGGAATATTCAGTTATTTTATTAAATTCAGTAATTTTTGTTTACTCCACAAAAGAGCCGACTTTCTAAAAAGTACCAGACAGACACCAGTCCACTTGTTTTTCTAATGAGAGAGAGAATATTATTATTTACTTAACCCGTTACACACGTTTGTTTTACTTTTGTTGTACTGACCACGTTGTTTACAGAAGAACTCTCAATTACACTGTGCAACAAAAAAAAAAAAACCACCCTCAACACTTGCAACGTGAAATGAAAGTAGACTACTAGTCGCCAAAGGGTTTTGAAAAGTTGGCTCGGGTCCCCGAAATATGGACCCCTAAAGTTTTTGAATTTTTAGAAAAGGCGTTTTGGTTTAAGTAAAAAAAATATACTAAATGTACTTCTGAGCTAAAAAATAATTTCAGATGTCTTCAGTAGAATCGTATGACGATTCTTTTCTAAGAATTTATTAACCCTCTAACTCTCATTTTAAGGGGTAATTTTTGTCCTTTTTCTCTTCTCTTACACAAAAGTATACTAAAACGGGACTTTTAAGGGTTAAAATGTGCTACGAATATTTTCTGCATCGAATTTCACCAGGGGTCTTCTAAATCAACAAAATCGCGCAATGTATGTAAAACGGATTTTCGAAATTCCGGACCTTGAAATTTTTGAATTTTTTGAAGGGCTTAATAGTTTAATAGTTAATAGATTCGTGTCTGGTATCATATTCGTAATGTTTTTTCCCTAATTTCGTTCTTAAATCAAAACGATTGCCACCTGATGAGTTATTATGTGTTAGTCTTGTCTGAATTTTAACTCTTGGAATAAAAAACACCTCTTTAGTTTCTCAGTTACACTGAAAAAACAAATTAATCCATCCGTACTTTAATGAAGCCGAAGCGGTGTCGATAGTACGGTAAGTACGGATTTCCTTAAATCATGAACATATTATTTACATGATTTAATTACGTACTACATAATGCTTTAGTTCAAGTACGGTTTATTCAAATATCCCGTACTTAAAATAACCTGAAAACAGGATTGACTTAATTAAAAGTGGGATGCAATTAATCTCAAACGGTGCTTTATTCAAGAATTTCCAAGATGGTTTAGTCTCGATTTGTACTTGAAATAATCCGAAAGTGAGATTATGGCCCCTATTACGGCTCACAACTCAACTCAGTTGAGTTGTAATTAAGACAACTAGTTGTGAGCAGTTCTAATTTTTGTTATGTTTTTGTTCACCGAAATATAGCAAAGTTGTAAACCATAATACAAACACCAACCCTATCTACTTTTTTGCAGATGACAGCAACCTTTGCCATTCGTACTCATTTGAATCCAGAACAAGCGCATCCGTTGTCGGTGCTATGAGACAGAACATGAATGATACGCTTGGCCGAGACCTTGACATAGTCTCGGAATGGGGTCGTGCAAATAGGGTCGATTTTAATGCCCGAAAAACCCAATGTTGCGTGCTGACGCATAAACGCGCGACAGAACAAGGTGCCTCATCTGTACATATGGGTGGTATAATTATTGAGAAATCAGAATCTCTTGATGTTCTGGGCATGAAGATGCAATGTTTTGTCCGATGGACAGAACATGTATTCAAGGTGTCGAAAGAAGCATTCAAGTGCCTCGGTTTTTTAAGACGGTGTTAGATATACTTTACTCCATCTGATCTGCTTACTTTTTATACCACCTATAACCGACCGCGTATGGAATACAAATCGTATGTGTGGGCCGGTGCTATAAAGTCTATTTTGGAGCTTCTCGACCGCGTGCAGGAGAGAGCGCAGGTTCTCATTGGTGACAGTAGGGTATCCAATGCTATTGACTCCCTCGAGCTTCGTCGCAGCTTGTGTTGTATTTGCCTGTTTTATCGTTACTACAATGGAATGTGTTCTGACGAAATTACGGATCTGGTTCCTGCAACCCGTACGTTTGCTCGTAATACACGTTTTTCCTCACACGTTTTGTGGTCGATTGGCAGGTGAATCGTACAACGCATTACAGGGGGAATTCGTTTTTTTTTTGGCCGGACTGCTGAAGCCTCCGCTCTCACTTACAACTTACAGCATTAAAGTCGAATGTTCACGAACACTACTCTCTCTATCCTTTTTCACATAACGTAGTTTCCTAGTTCCAACATTGTAAAATTCTTAATGTTAGAATTATAGAAAAATGGGTACAAACTTGTGTGGGTGACTGTACTCAGGTATAGTAGATTGGATTCAAAGTGAATCCCCAATAAGTAGCTGGGTTTATTGGTGGTAGTTAGGAAACTATGTAAACCGGAGCTCTTATAAGGTTGTATCCAGTGGATGTTATAATTTCTTGGTGAAAAGGAATTATAATTGCAGTATTGCGGCGGTTCAGTTTGGAAATAAATAGGCACGTTGTCAGGTTACAATTCAAAATATGCTTTATTTAGGGATAGATGCTTACCCTTTGAAGGTTTGATTAGAATAAAAATAATAATACAATTTTACAAGCCACGAAGGCACTAGCAATAAAGATGGCTAATCTTAATTAGCGCTAATAAGTTGACAGATTGTCATGTTAATTTATCCATAAGTATAATATTATTAGAGTACGAAATAGGGTTTTAAATTCAGTGCTTGTAAAACTGTATAGTTAATTCACAATTGTTATAACAACATTTTAAATTCAAAGTGTGGCAAAGTAAATAATTGATAAAATAAAAATTAAACAAATAAGATTTCTTTTTGCTAATTTAGACAAACATAATGCAATGCATTAGTCGGGGTCATTTCCTGAGTGCTGTTCCTAACAGAAACAAATGTATTTAATTTTAACAAATAAATAGAATATGGGAGTTATTGCTACTTATTTTGATTTTTAAACCTGAAAATAATCTATATTGTTCTTCTTGAAGTGTTGTTGTTGTTTATACAAAAAACTTTTACAAACACACGCATATGCATATGCACGCATATTGGTTTTCGAAAGTTATCCCATTTTGAATTATTTTAAGTTCTTTAAAGTGGTATTCGTACTAAAATTTTTGAGTACGACTCATACTAAAGTAAAAAAAAACTTAAATTTAGTACGAGGTTTTTCTTTTTGTGTACAAAGGATTGCCCCAGCGTAACGCATATTTTTCGTTAATCTTGCTTGTTGAATCAATCCATTGTAAGTTGTGCTTGAAATTATCTGAATTGATCAAATCTGCGTACCCAGTCAAAACTATATTAAAAAGTGCATATTTTTGCATCGTTAAAGCAGTATTTCCGATATGTAAAATCGATGCTCTACGACTCTGCGCTCCTGGTTACGTTCCACCTTCTTTTCTTGGTTAAATTTAAATTTGAATGCTTTTAAAGAAAAGAAAATAATTCAGTATTGAGCTCTTTTGTTATATTTCGAACATATTTTTCAGCTTAAAACACCTCTCGAATTCCACCATTGCTTTCGAAGCACATATTTTGTGTGATTTTGCTTTTAGATTCGTTGAAGCAACTTTAATATATACAAAAGAAGCGTTCGATATCACGTGGCTTCTGTTTATGTGGCACTGTCTTCGCTTTTAAGAAATTTTAAACGGAAAAAGTAACACAATACTTCGCTTGGTTTTCTTGCGTTTGAGCTGTAAGCACTGAAGTGTCAGAACTAGTCTATCCAGGAGAGGTTGTTGCTGCTGTAAATTTTGTAACGATTCTTAAATAATGTGGGTTCCACCAAATGCGAACGCCAACCACTTTTAATGGTAAAGTTTTAATTAAATATAAGGAAAGGTAAAAGGGTCACATTCTTGCTTTTTTGCCAGGTAAAAATGTTTGCTTCATTATAGCTATTTAGAGAGTTTTTCAGAAGAAATATTTTGTTCCTCCAAGAGACTTTTCATCCTCCGATTAAACTTGTTGTTAACTTTTTCTTACCACTTGCAGAACAATCACATTAAGAGTCCCTTTTTGAAAATTACTTGTTCCCACCACCAATAAATAAATTTGTTTGTAGGCGATTATTGTGGCCTTTACTCACTCGTATGACCCAAACTTAACGCGATCAATAAATTGTGTTAAAGTTTTGTAGGTTTTTGGTTCTTATGTTATTTTTTTTGTAGTTTGTGAATGTTACAAGTTGTCTGTGAATTATTGAAGATTTTCAGAGGGATAAGCCGCTCCAGAAGAAGTTGTTGGTTCGTTTTCCTGTTATTGTTTCATTCATAACTGTTTGTTCGTTTGTTTAAACGTTTATTCGTTTATTTGTTTTCTGTAGTTCGTACAACTGAGTGAGTGAGTGGATAATTCGCTGCTAACAAATCCAATTTGTCGATATGTGGTAATCGAAAAAGGCCGATCAACGTGTGTACGTACTACTTCTTTATTCAGTGTGGATGCTGCTTGAGAGGCAATTTTATTTCATGTGTTGAGGGATTAATTTGACAACACTGTCGCAGCTTTTTTGCTTCTTTATGGGAAATCGCTTAATTCATTTCTTTCTTAAGGTATTTTTTTTTATTATTTTTGGAGGATGTTTTTGTTTGTTTTTATAGGAAATTATTAAGAGGGCGTTTAAGTGTTTATATATGTATATACATCTTAGTTTATTATTTTTTATTTCATCTACAAGTTTATTTTTGTGTTATTTGATCATTATTATTAAAGGAAATTCTCATAATTAGTTATAATTTTGGGTTCCAAGTAGGACACAGTTTCAGTAAGAAAGGGAGTACCTGTGTGTTTCTTGTGGAGGAGGTGTATTTGTTTTATACTAAATATTAGTTTGGTTTTAATCAGTAGTTTCTATATTGAAGTGTTTTTTGTTTAACTATTTAATGACTTAATTAAAAATTTAGTTTATACTATAATATTAAATTATTTAAGCTTTAATTTAAGGACAGGTGCTTAACAAATTTGTAGAGTGAAATAAGTGTAACAATTTTTAAGAGAATTCAACAAATCAAAATACGAGAAGATGTTGCAGAATGATCAGAAGAAAATATTTTCCTTTTATTTAGATGCACTAGGTCTTATTAAAATATAAGGAAGTTGAGCGTTACGGATTTGCATATAAGTAATGCTGAAGAAATTCTTGCAAAATAATTGAAAGTAACGATATTTTCTTTTATTTAAACGTATTGGGGGGTTTTTTTAAAGCAGGGGGACATGGAACATTGCTTTGAAATTGCGTGTACTGATATTTAATGTCTTAGCTAAGAAAAAAATATGTTTGAGAAAACTCGGGGCAAGGATATGCCTAACTCCCATATATCCTGAAGTAAAAAATTTAATATTAAGCTACAGTTGTTTTAAGAAGTTAGTTTCTGTCTGTAAAATGTTACATTCTAGCGCTGTTGTAAATTCTGTTGCATTTGGCGCAAGGGCATACCTACACTGATCAGGGCTGTCAGATGTGGCGATTTTTCGCCAATCGATTTATAAACCTAATTGGCGATGCAATTTTGTGTTTGGCGACATGGCGATTTTTTTGGCGAACTATTAAAAAGTTGGCGATTATTTGGCGATTTCTAAAACACATTTTATAGTTTTTTTCTTTAAATTTTTAACAAATTTTAAAATCGCAATACGAATGCGATTGTTTTAAATGATAAATTGATAATATTGCCAGATAAATACAATAATCGGATCTTTACCGAAAAACTAATTTTGCAAAATAAATTTTAAATATTAAAGTTGTTTTTTATTCGACCTTTCCAATTTAATTATAAAAATACTTGAGCTCGAGGCCTGGATTGTTCTTTAATTAAAATTCTTCTTTATTAATTTCCAATATTTCGCTACTCTTCGAGTAGCATCCTCAGAGAGTTGTTTTTTATTCGACCTTTCCAATTTAATTATAAAAATATTTGAGCTCGAGGCCTGGATTGTTCTTAAATTAAAATTCTTCTTTATTAATTTCCAATATTTCGCTACTCTTCGAGTAGCATCCTCAGGGAGTATAATGGATTTTAAATAAACACACAAAATTCTAAATAATTTTTCTTCTTTAACGTTGCTTATAACTCGTCATCATAAATACTACTAAATTTTAAATCGTTTTCGATTGCATAAGAAATGGGTTTTTTTTAAATAACTAAACAATAATGTTTACTTGGTAGTATGCAAAAATAGTTGAATTAATAGCGAAAGAAAATCATAAAAATTTTAAAAATTGATATCAGATTCTATATAGCAGTATCATGCGCAAAGCCAAAAAAATGCGCACTTTTACACGAAATAAAATCAAATATTTCTTTTAAACCTTAAAATATTAAAAAAAAAATTTAATATTCACTTGAAATTTTCGAAAACCCTGATTTTATATAGAATCGAAAACTAATCTGGGTAAGACGGTAATTTTTAAAAATAATTCAGGTACTTTGTTAAGACTTTAAGTATTCCAAAACAATTTCAAATATCTAATTTAAATATACCTTTTAAGATATTTATCCTTTGCTTCAAATAAATACAAAATTTTACCTTATTCTGGCTTATATTCACATAGAAAATCACGCTTATAAAAATTCACTTTTTTGCATCAAACTCTACTCAGTTTACATGCTTGATAAAATTAATGTTTTGGCAAAATTTAATTAACTGATCTCACAAGTTCTAGGTTTTTAAGATAATCAGCCTTCTTATAATTACAAGAATTCTAGTTCCCTTCAGCATACTTTTGCAATTTTAAGTCCCTAAACTTCTTGCGATTGCGATTAATGATTTACAGATTACAGAATTCAAGTCAGAATCACAATGTTAAGCGTTTGGCGATGTTCTACTATAATTTAAACACACTACTAGAATAAGGATAAATATGGAAAATTTATATAAAGGTTAAATGCACTTGTATACTCTTTTTTATATAAAACTTTTATTTGGCGATTTTTGGCGAATTTTTTTTACCAAAAATCTAAAAAATAAATTTTTGGCGAATTTCGGTATATTATTTGGCGATGAAGGTGAAAAAAAGTCTGACAACCCTGACACTGATAGAAAAGGCAACATAACACTGATCTATTTTGACCGGTAAAAATAAACAGAAGATTATTTAGCGTTCGGCTTACACACCCAGGAACGATATATATTTTTTAAGCGTTTGTATAGACGAACACAATCCTTAATAGCTTTCGTAACTATTTTCAAGAAAGTAACGAACATTATATAGTGTTCTGTTCGTCGTTAGAAAACAGAACGATTGTAGTGATACTGTAGACAAACATTATATTTTAATGTTCTATAATGTTACTTTTTACGAAATTACTTAAAGATAATGCTTTTCTTACAAATTTAATTAAAAATTTAATAACTGCCTATAAACCTATGATAACAAACACAAATGGTAACATTGAAATGGAGGAAAAATATTTAATCAGTGTAAAATACATACCGGGCCTCACGGACAATAAAAACATAAAAGGTGCAATAGATAAAAATGCATGAGCTTTGCTTACAAACCAAACAAAACATTTAGTGCAATATTTACAAATACAAAAACTCCAATAAACAAACTACAACAAAATAATGTAGTGTATGAATTACCATGCAAGGGAGACAACAACAACAGCTGTGACTTAGTTTACATTGGTACGACCAAAAGGAATTTGGAGACAAGAATGGGAGAACACAATTCAGACATAAACAAAAATAAAGAAAGCACTGCATTATCACAGCACATATTACAAACAAAACACAAACCTGGTTTTGACAACATAAGAATACTAGACAAGGTGCCCATTCACATTATACGATTTTTGTCGTTGCGATTCTTACTTTATGAGCAAGAGGGGTGAGAGGAATTATAAGGGGTACAGAAGCGAGTGTACTCTTCGATTCGTTTTGTTCATTCATTCGTTCTCTCAATTTTCTCTCATTTGTCAAAAAATGTATTAAGGTTGTTACGACAAAAATCGTACAATGTAAATATGAGACCGACTTCAAAGAGGAAACGACAATAATCGCAACGACAAAAATCGTATAATGTGAATTGGGACAAGGTAAATAACGCGAGGAAATGATATACAACAGAAAGCTTAAGAATTCAACAGAAAATAAATAGAACAATGAATAAAAAAGAAGATACTGACAATTTAAGCGCCTGTTATAGAGTTGTTTTGAAAAACAGTAGATGACACCACTAGTGTTGGCTTTTATGTTTTTAAAAATATATTAATGTAATACAAATTTGTTTCTTTTCACTGTAAGTTCGTTACATTTATATTTATTGTATTATTAAATGTTGATGATTTTATTTTATATTAATAGACGAATCCCCTGAAGAAGTGAACATAAAATTCACGAAACGTTGGGAAAAATTAAATAAAAAATTTTGCATTTTTATTTTCACAAATGGAGTCACCAGCTAAATATATATAATAAAAAAATATATCAATACAAACAAAAGAAAGTGGCCAAAAATAAAGAAAAACAAATACTTTTTTTTTACATTTATGAAGAAATGAACAAACAAAAATTTTTAGCAACGTCCACAGCATGAACAGCTTGTGTGTGTATATATTTTGTTTTTGTAAATTTTTTTTTGCTTGCTTTTTGTTTTTTTTTTCTTATATGTATTTTATTTTGTAAAAATGTTTGGTAGTTTTTTACCAACCAACAGAGCGCTAAGCACAACTAAATCGAACAAACACTAATGAGCTGAACAAACTCAATGAAGTTTGTGTTTTTTTAAGAAACCGTACGGAATTAAATGTTCTCATCTTTTTGTTGAGTTGGATAAGAACATTTTTATTTTTGTGTTCGAAAATGACAAACAGGGAAACGTTATTTCTGTGGTTTTCACGAATAATCGCGTAAGTCGGTTTTTACCGAAATTGAGATAATGATGTCAAAGTGCTACATTTTGCATTAGGTTTTTATAAGTATTAAGCTTTTTAGAATATAATGTAGTATTATTAATTTTTTTCTGCTAAAAACAACTTAAGTTAACTGTTTAATAAAATATTTTGCTATTATAACGATTTATGTCGACATACATCGCCAAAAATTGCTGAATATGTTTCCAAATAAAAAGCATATGTGATGTTATGTTGTTATTCGTGCAAAAAATATGAAAGTATTTTTTGAAAATTTTTCTATTAATAACAACTTATATGTACATGTGCGTTTATTGTTGACTTCTTTAGTTGCAACAACAGCAGATGAGCGGTTGTTTGTAATTTTAAGTCCATACGTTGTGCTATAAGTATCAAAAACTCTGAATATGTCGCCAACTTGTGTGCTAAAAATAACAACGTAAGTCGTCATGTGTGATTAAAATAATAACATTTATTTTCACAAAAAAGAACTTATGTGGAGATATGATGTTATATTGCACACACTTAATGAGTCAATCAAACATATGCATTTTTAATCCTTTTACAGATTGTGATCCTGTGAGGATTTTTTCATGAAAACTATGTATAATACGTAGAAAGTCACTGTTAAGAGGATAGTAAAGAAAAAAGTTTAAAAAAGCATCTACAGAAGCCGCAATTGAAAAAAATAATTGTTTTTGCTCTCCTGAAAAGTTTGGTTTTATAACTTACGCGATTATTCGTGAAAACCACAGATTTGTTTAAATGATTTACTACACAAACCCTATTAGCGTTTGTTTTTTTTTTTTTTTTTTTTTTTTTTTTTTTTTTTTTCTTCTCAATATTATTTATTGAATCTTCATACATTTAAATATGAACTAACAATAATTAATCAAATCTTAACCTAATACTTTATTTTATGTCCTGCCAGTGCCAGACAAAAATTTTCTTCATCACGGGTTCTGTTCACTTATCTAGGTGTTTGTCGCTCATCTAATTGGATAAGTGCTGCAGTGTCTCTTCTTCTTAAGCGAGTGTGGCCGCTATCATTTAAAATATTTCGTGCTAGTGGGTTTGGATGCAATTCGAGCCTTTTTAAGTATTTAACTGCATATTTCGTAATCATAGTTTTGACTAATGGAACATTGAGATCCCTGTGAATATTTGAGTTTTTTACATACCAAGGGGCAGCTGTGATTATTCGAAGAATTTTATTTTGGCGCCTTTGAATCTTTTCTATATTAGAGGCCGAGGCAGTGCCCCATAACTGAATACCATAGCACCAGATTGGCTTTAAGATGGAGTTGTAAAGAAGAAGTTTGCAGTCGAGACTAAGGACAGAGTTTCTACCAATAAGCCAATGAATTTGAATGGCTTTTAGTTTCATTTGAGTTAATTTTGCCTCTATATGGCATTTCCACGTTAATCGCCGATCCAGATGTATACCCAGATATTTTACATGCGAAAGTTGAGGAATTATTTGATTGTTGATTGTTATATGGGGGCAAGATTCCCGGCGCAAGGTGAATGTTATATGCACGCATTTTTGCTCATTGACCATTATCCTCCATTGTCTTAACCATATTTCTAGTTGAAATATATGATGCTGTAAGAAACGAGATGCTTCATAACGGTTTTCGTGGACGCTTAGAAATGCTGTATCGTCTGCAAATGTTGAAGTTTGGGTGTAGTTACTTGTTGGCATGTCCGAAGTATAAATTAAATATAATAGAGGGCCCAGGATGCTGCCTTGTGGGACTCCAGCGCCAATGGGCTGAGGTGAACTTAAGAAATTTCCTTCTTTAATAATAAATTGACGACCGACTAAGTAGCTTTCTAGCAGCTTGTGTGTGTTTGCTGGTAAATTTTGTTTCAATTTATGTAATAAGCCTTCATGCCAGACTTTATCAAATGCTTGCGAAACATCGATGAAGAGTGCTGAGCAATATTTTTTTTCTTCAAATGCTTTTCTTATGACATTTACTATTCGATGAGTCTGTTCGATTGTGCTGTGTTTTCTTCGAAATCCGAACTGATGGTTTGGAATACATCTATTTTCACTTAAAATCGGTGTTAATTTTGAAACTAATAATTTCTCAAACAGCTTTGACATATTTGATAATAAGCTAATTGGCCTATATGACTCAACTTTTGTATGATCTTTACCTGGCTTTGGTATCATGGTAACTAAGGAAACCTTCCATTTTTGAGGATAGTATTCAAGGCGTAAAATAGCATTAAAAATAAAAAGAATAATTTTCTTTGCTGTGCGAGGTAGCTCTAAAAGCATTTTATTACTGATTTTATCAATACCAGGTGCCTTCTTAGTGTTTAAGTCACAAATAGCCTGTTCGATTTCTCTTATCTCAAATCTGAGGGGAATAGCTGCTCTAGCAGGAACAGGTGGTAACTCGACCGCAGTATCGTGAGATATATTTGGGGTAAATACGTTTTTTAAATGATTAACAAACAGATTTCCCTTTTCGTTATCATTTCTTGCCCAACTTCCGTTCAAGTTTCTTAATGGTGGCTTAGAGATAACTGGCCTATTTAGATTTTTAGCTGCACGCCATAATGAGTAGTCTGATTGCGGAGTTGCATCAAGTTCCTTAAGATATTTTTGCAGAGAATCCGTTTTCTGTATCTGTAGTAACTTTCTTAGCCTTCTTGTACAATCTTTTAACAAACTCTTAAGTTGAGGGGATCTGTGCAATTGCCACTCTCTTCGGGCTCTTCTTTTTTCAGACAGGAGACGCTCAACATCTGTGGAATAAATTTTAATATTTTTTGTTTTTTTTTGGGTAATACTGGAATGTTGTACAGCTAGCTTTAGAAAACTGTCAAAATTAAGAATAGCGCGATCTACGTATTCCGGTGTACTAAGCGGAATATTTTCTGTGCAATGGGTGCTGAGATATTTTTTATATTTTAGCCAATTGATTTGTGTAGCTGGCGTCGCTAAGTAACCAGTTGGAGATACAGTTCTATTGGGGTTCATTAAAGTAACAATTGTTGGTGTGTGGTCGGAAGATAATTCTAAGGAAGCTTCAACATAAATCGTTTCTAAGGGGATGTTTTTAACCACGCCAAAATCGATGACATCTGGTATTTTTTGCTGATCAGTAGGCCAATATGTTGGTTGTCCGCTCGCTATCACATTCAAATCCATTTTAGTAATAGTATTAAATAGAACACGACCCTTTGGTGTTATAAGTCGGGACCCCCAGAAGGTATGTTTAGCGTTATAATCGCCAGCGGCCAGGAAACAGGGTCCTAATGATTTGAAATATTTATAATATTGGCCTTCTGATATTGAATATCTAGGTGGGGAGTATAACGATGAGATTACTACGTTTCTATTTAGTTCTTCAACGCAAATGTTTGTTGCTTGAAGATAATCTTCACGATGATCACCCATTAGGTAGTGTTTGACTCTGGTTTTAATTAAAATGGCAGAACCTCCACAAGCTCTATCTCGAGGGTCCTTTGTATCATATAGTATATAACCATTTATTTTAAACGTATTTTTTGAAGTCAAATGAGTTTCAGAAACCATCATGACATCAATTTGTTTATTTTTAAGAAAGTATTCTAGTTCATTTTTATGTTGGCGGATGCCGTTTGCGTTCCAAAAACAAATTTTTATACAGTTCATGGCTTGTTAAGTACAGCTTGCAATAACATTGATTGCATTCTAAGAATTTCCTGCATCATATTACCCATTGTGTTCGTAAAATTATTTACTGTTTGCACTAATGTTTCCATGGTTTTTTCTAAACGACTTAAATTAGAAAATGGAGTTTCATCATTACTTGGCGAGGCACCTTGCATTGGCTCATGGTTTGATTTTAGAACGTTAGCATAAGAGGTTCTGTTATTACTAAACTGGGGGGCTTGAATTGCATTTGTGATAACTTGATTTGCAACCTGCATTTGAGGGGCATTTGTTTTTGGTCCAACCGTCTGCTTGACGATATTATATACAGGGCATCCTCTATAATTGGCAGTGTGATTACCGCCACAGTTGCTACATTTTTTAACGTTGGGGTCGGTTTTAGGCTTATCGCAAGAAACTGTACCGTGTAGCTCACCACATACTACGCAAACAGGGGGTAAGTAGCAGTATGCCTTTGTATGGCCAAATTCTTGGCAGTTTAAGCACTGAACAGGTCCATTTTTTTTGTGCGGCTCCTCAATTGTAATTTTTCTGTGTAGAATATATTTTAAACTATAAATGGGATGCGTTTCGTTTTTTTTTAACTTAATGTCGCCGGGCTCTAATTCTACTCGAAATAGTGGTTGTGGATTTTTGTCTCTATTTCTAATATTTACCACGTGTTTTATCTTGAAGCCTTTTTCTTCTAAGAAAGTTTTAATTTCCTCTGGGTCTACGCATGAATCAATTCCCTTAATCACCACCTGGAGACCTTTACTGCTCTTGAGTTGGTATGTATAAAAACTTTTTTTAAGTGCCTCAAATTTGTTAATAATTTTGCGAAAATCATTTTCATGATTCACTTGAATTTTCGTTTCATTTATGCTACCTCTCTTTATTGCGGCTACATAAAACGAATTTTCACCAATCAACGAAATTAAACTCTTTATTAGATCATTTGAGTTATGCTCCCTAAGATATATCGGGGGAGGCTTGGGCGATCTTATGACGTTTGGTGCTTCAGAGGATTCATCCTCCAGAATTGCAAAGCGATTTTGGGAATTTATTTTGTCAAAAGATGGCACTTTTGATGCCGAAGCAACAGCTGAAGAGGTAGGGCTGCGACCCCGCTTAAGGACTGTTATATACCTGTCCATACCAACTTGGACTTGAGGCTTTTGGCAACTTTTTACAGGGGGGTTTTCCATTGCATTAGTGTTTTGGTTCATGGTATCATTTCCCACTAAATTTATTTTTGACGTAGCGGCAATACTTGTTGGCCTGGCAACACTTGTTACCAAGTCTATTTTTAGTTTTTTTAATGAGTCACTATCCACCGTTTGTGTAAATAAAGAGGGTGAGAGGGAACGAGTGCGAAAAATTGGCTTAGCCGTTAAGTAGTTACTATTGTTTTGTTTTGTTTTATTTATTTCAACATTATTTTCGTTGGCATGCACTGTCACATAAGCATTTCTATCATTTAATTTTATTGTTGTTACATTGTTTTTACTCATGCAAGAAATTGTTTTTGTTTTTCACCGGTTTAATGTGCTTTTAATGTTTTTATTATTTATTTTATTTTACAACAACAACGCCAAAAATAAGAAATTTAAACTAAAATGTTTGTGCACAGAATATGTATACATACACATGTATGAACATTCATACGTACATATGTATATATTTTTGCTTTATTTATGTTTATTTAATTTTTCGTTATAATTGTTCACTTTTATGTTAAATAATTTAAATAAAAAATATCATATATTTTCCAGCGTCCATTCGCTTAGTGTTTATATTCCAAAATCAAATTTAATTAATAATAAATTAAAATCGTATGCGGGGTTGAAAATACACGTCCGTTTCACAACAAAGCACAAACTGAACTAGCGTTTGTGATTTCCACAAATCTACCGAACCGTACACTAAGGAGCGATATTTAATGTTTTTTTCGAACACTGATTTTGACATCAGTACTATGACGTTTTTGACACCATGACACTTTTCATCATTGTGATGTCAGCATTAACATCACTTTGCCAAATTGTAATCGGGGTCAAAAATTAAAATTATGTCATCAATGGGATGACACATCGGCTTCAGAAAAATGACGAATCGAAGTCAATTTAATAAAACGTGAAATGTTGTATTTCGCCCTTTGATTACAGAAAAACTCTCACTTACAAGACACCAGCAGCATGACCGATAAAGTTTTCGCGACCATTAAAAATTTGATGCATTTCACTAAATAACACTTGTTTAGAGCCAAAAAATACCAAGAACGCCACATGCCCAGATAAGTTAATTGGGACCTCCTGAACACGAAAAACGCTGTAATTTGTTTTTCTAAGTACCGTTTTTTAGATAACGTACAACCGAACCGATCGAGATAAATGGCATATCGTTGGGAAGGTAATTTAATGCCTTTTCCGTCGATATGTAATTTAGGTGTCATATTTGAACCTAAAAGTAAAAAAGAATAAATTTTCAAATGATAACGGCTTTTTTAATATACATGTTTTCACTCAACGCTTACCAATGGCATGGAATTTTTGCAGTAATGTATCGATCTTCCCAGCGTAATCAGGACTTCTGTAGTGAGCTGGACCTAAACACTCATTAAATGCTTGGTCACCGTACAGAGCCCGTTGAGGACAGTCGTGACAGTCGGCCCGAGCGAAGTGGACATACGCACGGAGAGTACAATATCAAAAATGACCCACTCATTCCTCAGGAGAAGATAATACTTTCTCCATTACATATTAAGCTTGGGTTATTTACAAATATTGTGAACAAGTGGCCAAAAGCCAGTCTGGCTATGAATTACCTTAAACAAAAATTTCCGAGAGCCACAGCGAGCAAAATTGAAGCTGGTATATTTGATGGACCTAAAGTACACTTCTTATTCAGTCATTTGGATATTTTCCCCACGAACTTGGGTACGGAAAGTGATGAACAAGGTGAAAGATTTCACCAGGAAATGGAAGAAATCGAGAGACGTTACAAAGGCTAGTGAGATTAGGGTTGCCATCCGTCCTATTTTCCCCGGACACCGTCCTCTTTTTTTGGGTATCCGGGGCAGTCCTACTTCTTTTTCATCAAGTGTCCGGGGTTGTCCGGCTTTTTACACCTTCATTGAAAATTTGTTCCTGCATTTAAACTTTAAATCACAGTTCACAAAATTCATTTAAAAAAAGATTTAGGTGCTCGGGTTTTTTTTTAAGATAGGTATGATTTAATTTTTGGGGACGTAACGTGACAAAAAGAGTACTTTTCTTTGAATGTGCCCAAAGTGGAGCTCCCAAAAAATGCAACAAACAAGCAAAAGCAACCTTATCAATGTCGTTACTTTTGTTCAAATAAATACTTATTGCTCAAATGATTATATTAAAATTTTATTTTAAGATTATTTTTGGAAATAAAAAAAATTATATCTTAAAAAAAAGCACATCCTTCAAAGTTTTAGGAATTTAAAAAAAACAGTTTGAAGTATTATATAAAAAAAATTCAGCAAAAAAATAGGGCTTTGACTTAGTCCATTTTTAAAATTTGATATTTTCCATAGACATTTTTTTCAATATATTTATTGTAGCCTCAAGTATTCTCTTTAAACTGACAAAAATCATCTTCGTATGTAAAGTAGTTTTCGAGATATTAAAAGAATAAACTCAACACATTCGGCTTATTCGGCGAAGTTATGACAATTTGAATATGACATAACTTTTGAAAAAAATTAAACAATTGTTTTTCGTTGATATATGTTCTTTATGGGATTAAATGAACCCTCTCGGCAAATTGCATTCAAATCGAAAGGGGTCGAGTCCCACTCTTGGTCGACTTGAGATGGAATTACCCAAATTAAGTTTTTTTGTACAACCCAATTTTGGTTGTTAATTTTTATGCCGTCGTTAATTTTATTAATGTTAGGTTGTTTAGAAAGTGTCCTCTTTTTTCGAACAAATGTCCTACATTTTTTATGCTGGCGTCCTCTTTTTCTCAAAATAGAAATGGCAAGCCTAAGTGAGATGAACAAATGATGGCGGACTATTGTTGGTTCCTCATTCGCGAAGATCCATCTGAAAAAAAACGCAAATGACGCTAGTCATTTTAATTTACATTTTTTGAATTTACGCCGAATATAGTGTGTGAGCAATGAAGATGAAAATATTGTCGTTCCACCAAATCCTTAATATCATTCGATTTTTTTCAAATTACGCTTAAAATGTTGGTTATTAAATAAACTATTTGGTAAAAAAAACATTCCAGATCTTTAATATAACGTAGAAAAAAAAAAACGAAATAAAAATGAAAAATTTTGAAACAAACGTAAAAAATAGGCAAATTGAACTTTGAGGTGCGATCGGACTTTTCGGTTGGGCTCCACAAGGGTTTGAGTGGGACCATATACCGAAAAACACAAAAGTACCGTTATCTAAAAAACGGTATTTAGAAAAAAAATTACAGCGTTTTTCGTGTTCAGGAGGTGCCAATTAACTTATCTAGACCTGTGGCGTTCTGGGTATTTTTCCAAATTAAAAATTTGTAAAGCAGTGTAATTTAATTAAATATAATATTGATATTCGTGCTTTTTATTTTACTTTTTAAACATGGAAATAATGTTAATAATTCACAAAATGTGACATCGAACTGATATTGTCACAGCATAAAGGACGCGTAAAATATGACGAAATTTTCTGATTACGTTCGTCACTGGATTGATGTCACTTTTTGCCTCATTGATGTCACAATTCTGATGTAAGTGCATCTTCAATATGACGATGCATTTTTCTATGAGTGAAGCTCCCAGACATCCTTAAAAAACACTTAACGGTAGCTGCATTTTATAAAGCACTAAAAATTGATTAGGATTTGTAAAGTAATGCGTTATAGCTTTAGTGTAAATTTGGTTTCATTTGTTGCATCTCCCATGTATCCTTTTTCTCAAGAGCCTAGTTTTAGCTGCATTAGTTCGATAACACAAAATTTTTCTCATTAATATTATTCACCAACAATTATTTCCCCGTTTAGTGGTCAACAAAACTACAAAGTTTAAGAAGAATACATTAAGAAATGAAGTTTTGCATTACGCGAACATATGTTGTGCAACCTCCTCCATTTTCGTAATAACGGTATATCTCGAAAACCAGAGCCAATCTAAAAAAACGGCGGGCACCACTGGACTCAGTGTAGATGAATTATGTTAAAACGCCATGTGCCCGGCTTGTCTGTTTTTTCAACTAGCAAAGTGTTATTTTTCTATTGAATTGCGCATATACATATCTGTGGCATTTTGACAAAACATTTGAAGTCCAGAAAAGAGTTAAAAAAAAAACTCAGTGCAAAAACCACTTTTGTTAAATAATAAAAAAAAACTAAAATTAAAGAAAAATTTCGTTAATAATACAAAATTTTAAAAACGTAAACAAAAATGTTTTTCAATGAAAATTCGTAAGATTAACAATATATTTTAACTTTTTAAATGTGGCTTAAGATGTTTTGTTTAAATATACTAGCTGACCTGGCAAACGTTGTTTTGTCATATAACTTATTTCTAGTGAATATTTTGGTTTTTAATTAAAAAAATAACGTATGTATTGTAAGTTTGTGGGGATGGGATCTACATATATCAGAGAGTGGAAGCGCTTTATACCACCATCGGTTATGAAACAAGTAAAAGTGCTATATTCGGCTATGCCGAATCTTATATACCCTTCACCATGGTTTGGAAATAACAGAAGTTTATATATTAATCTAAATATATGTATATATATAATATATATGTATTATATATATCGATTAGTTTTATTTTATTATTTGCACATGTTTGCGTGGTATTAAATACTTATACATATTAAAATTTTAATTAATATATAGCAAGTATTTGGTCATAACTCGGCCATTTTGCAACCGATTTGACACATTTTTACACCGACATCTTAAAAAATAAAATTACCATTTACTTTGGTGATAAAACTTGGAGTCGAGAAGTTCTATGGTTCCCGAAAATAGGTATTTAAAAAAAACTATATTTTTGACATTACTTTTTATACCCTCCACCACAATTAGTTGTGAAGAGGGTATACTAAGTTTGTCATTCCGTGTGAAACTTTTTTACTATTCATCTCAGACCCCATAAAGTATATATATTCTGGCTGCTTGAGTAATTCTAAGTCGATTTAGCCATGTCCGTCTGTCTGTCCGTCTGTTGAAAACACGCTCACTTTCGAAAAACTCAAAAGAAATAAACAAACTAGGTGTCAAATTGCTTGTAGTTATCCTAAGCAGTTTGGGATTGAATTTCAGCAAAATCGGTTCAGTAGGACCAGAGCTATGAATCAAAATGTGGAACCACCACCTTCAAAAACTTGATAATTTTGTTACAAATTATGCAAAAATGCACGGAATGACATAAGATTTTGCACAAGTCCGTTTTATTCGACTAGAAATGACACTGTAAAATTTCGCGAAGGTCGGTCCATAATTTACCCTAAGCCCCATATAAACACTACTCGGGAAGACCTATGGGATTTAAAATTAATATTTTTTACTAAAGATTTCCGATCTTTTGATATATAAGGGATAACCATAGGTCATATGACAGTCGAAAAAATCAGGTTTTTATACAATTTTTGATATTTTTTGTACGGGAGGTACTACGCCCACTTCAGTGGGCGTAATTTCTAATCGAATGGTAATTTCTAATCGAATAAAACGGACTTGTGCAAAATCTTATGTCATTCCGTGCATTTTTGCATCATTTATGTTAGTTTTTGTAACAAAATTATCAAGTTTTTGAAGGTGGTGGTTCCACATTTTGATTCATAGCTCTGGTCCTACTGAACCGATTTTGCTGAAATTCAATCCCAAACTGCTTAGGATAACTACAAGCAATTTGACACCTAGTTTGTTTATTTCTTTTGAGTTTTTCGAAAGTGAGCGTGTTTTCAACAGACGGACAGACGGACAGACGGACAGACGGACAGAAGGACAGACGGACAGACGGACAGACAGACGGACATGGCTAAATCGACTTAGAATTACTCAAGCAGCCAGAATATATATACTTTATGGGGTCTGAGATGAATAATAAAAAAGTTTCACACGGAATGACAAACTTAGTATACCCTCTTCACAACTAATTGTGGTGGAGGGTATAAAAAGAGTAATTTTTGGGATTTCAGTATTTTGATTATAACTCAGACATTTTTTAACCAATTTGACAGATTTATATACCGACGTGTTTAAGAATAAATTTACCAGATAGTTGGGTTATAAAGCTTGGACTCGGGAAGACCTATGGGATTTAAAATTAATATTTTTTACTAAAGATTTCCGATCTTTTGATATATAAGGGATAACCATAGGTCATATGACAGTCGAAAAAATCAGGTTTTTATACAATTTTTGATATTTTTTGTACGGGAGGTACTACGCCCACTTCTCCAATCCCTTTTGTGGGATGCTGTGTACTGATAACCTTAATGTGTGTACCTGATTTGGAAACTTTGGCTCTTGCCGTTCTCCAGATATACAGAAAAAAGTATTAAAAATACAACAACAACAAGGGATTTTTGGAAAAAATTAGAGGTAGTCGTGGTTTTTTGCTCATATCTCAGCCATTTTCTGGCCGATCTGGCTGAATTTCAATAGCAAGAAATAGTGGACTATATGTGACATAAATGTAAAACAACCTAGCCGCTATCATTTCTGGAGTCTCCGGAAAACACATATCAAACGTAAGACGGACAGACGGACGGACAAACGGACATCGTTAAATCAACTTCTCTCCTCATAAGGACCCAGACTATATATACTTTATAGGGTCTAAGATCAATATTATAGAAATTACAAACGGAATTACAAACTTATATATACCCTTTTCCACCTGTGGTGCTTTTACCACTTTTGCTTTTTTTACGCCCTAAATTTGGCCTTTAGTTTCTATAAGACTTAAACTTTCATCGGATAATTAATTAAGAAGACAGTGGTAGGATGTGCATTTACCCGTTTTGCCCTATTTTACGCCCTTAATGTTGGAATTTTCAAAAATTATATCTTAAAGTTCCTTTCAGATGTTACAGTGTCTGCATGCCAAATGTAAGAAACCCGGTTTATTAGTTATGAATATATGGAGAGTGGGAGCTCTTACCCATCTTGCCCTATTTCCCGCCGGTGGTACACTATTTGCCTGCCGATTTTCAAGCAAATCGGTTGATTAACTAAGAAGATATAGGGAGCGGTAGATTGTACCCTATTTAACGCCCTCTAGCGATATGAAATATACTTTTCTCATACCTAACAAATACACATACAAAATTTCATCAAAATCGGTCAAGCCGTTTCGGAGGAGTTCACACGAGAATTTTATGTATAAAGATTATTAATCCCCTTAGGAAAAAAAAGTTTTAGTTCACATAAGTTAACCAACACATAAAAACCCATTCACTTTTGTTGGGCTTGATGAGTTGGTTAAGTAATGTGAACTTAAATTTTTTTGCTTAAGAGAGTAAATAATTAACTTCAAGGCTTTTTCGTAATGTCTGCGTTAATAAAGTTACGTATTTTGTTAACATCGGCCAAAATTGCCCAATTCAAAATATTAAGACAAATGTAGAGCATACAATAAATTAATGTAAAAATCATTCCGAAATAAATAAACAGAATTAACAAATTTTTGATGGATGAAATTTCTATATTGGGTAAAAATTTTCCCAAAAGTACCAAATGCGTTTTATTTTTTTAGTTCAGAATAAGGGTTAAAACAACGACAACATTTTTGTACGAAAAACTGTCCATAATAAAAGAAAGATTTCTAAATTATTTAAATCACAGAGCAAATTAACATATGTACATTAGGGGTGGAATAGTGCACGACTTTTTGATTTCGATGCGCTAGAACCCAATTTTGTGAGTCTTGTAAAAAAACGCATGAGCCAAATTAGGGGGGTGGGATGGGTGTAAATGGCTCCTCATCGGGGTCAAAGCTAGGGGAAAACGATAGAAAAGCCAAAAAAAGCTTTACAACTGTCCCTGAGTCGCTCCTAGAGGGGTAAAATGTAAGACTGACTCCCACTAATATTTCCCCTCTACATTTTTTATTGACATACTAAAAAATTATGTTTCTAAAACGACTGTGCATATTTACTTTTCTTAAAGGAAATTTTATTGCGGAATTTCGATTTTTTTAGTTTTTTCAATAAGCTAAAGCGTTTTTGAGTTATGCGAACATATGTTGTGCAGCTCCTCCATTTTCGAAATTTTTGTATGGGGACCACCCTAATGATTAAAGATGGTATGCTCTGAAAAAATGCTCGGGTAGCAAAAATATTGGGAGTCCGTCATATATTTGACTCCTCTCTGGGCTAGTTAGGGCTGTGGCGGGTAATTTTATAAAAAATAATATTTAGTATGAGAACCCCCTTAAGGAGCACAGATAGGGGGTTAGTATGTTAATAAAAAAGGTAGAGGGGGAAATATTAGTGGGAGTCAGTCATACATTTTACCCCTCTAGGAGCGACTCAAGGACAGTTGTGAAGCTTTTTTTTGGTTTTTGTACTATTCCACCCCTAATGTATTTATCCATATACAATAATCCTACATAATTTTTGTAAGATATTTAAAGCTTCAACATGTAAATTCTAATAGTTAATCTCTGCCATTGTACATTGTATTTAACTCTTAAAATCCCAAATTCTTCTTTAATAATACAGACTGCCTTTTCCATAATCCAATTTGTTGCGTTGTTTTCATTTAAACTTTATGTATAAAGATGATTATAACAAATAATAATTTAACACCAATTCCATGACAATTTTACACGCACACAAACAAAAGATTTAAAGATCCCATAACATTTTATCTGTAATTGTCACTTATTTTAGGATAATACCTTGTTAAGATCCTTTTCTTTTTCGAAACTCAGAATAAACACCGAAAAAAGCGTGACTGGTCAATTTGTCAATTATCGAAATGAGGGGGAATAATAAAAAAAAAAATAAAAAAAAGACATTCAAAAAAGTCTTACCCCAAACTCATAAAACCAAACACGAATATATTTTTTTTTTTATTTTAAAAGAACCAACAAATGAAATAAAAAGAAACATAAATATGAAATATAAAAAAATAAAATTTACCACCTGCAACCAGGTGCTTGTTGTTGCACTTCGATACCGATTTGAAAGATTTCGATATCGCAACAATACACAACGACACAGATCGAACGGATGTCAATTAGTTTAAAATTCATGAATGAATGAAAACGACATTACGCTACCAAAAAAAGGACTACTGCGATTTTGCTTCGGTTTTCTTTCTCTTGTGAAAAAAAAATGGAAAAAGATCTTTGGATGATGATCATGTTGATGGGAAGTGAATCCAGATGCTGGTTTTAAGTTTTGCATGATGATTTCGTTTGTTACGTTTTTGTGAAGGCAGCTTCCATTTGTTGGCTGAATTATAAATTTATATGCAATTTTAGTTTATGGATTAAAAAGTGAAAAAAGCACCCTACGCGTTCTTTTGAAAGTTTGTAGTAAAAGTGTTGCGAAATTTTAAAGCTTTTGCGAAATCTGTAAATGTTGCGTAATCTTTAAACTTTTCTAAGAATCAGCTTAGTTAATGTTAATGCTAATGTTTTTATTAAATAAGATGTTTGTAACGAAAAAAGTCTGAAATTTTTGATTGCGTTTTTATATGAAATATTTTTTTGGCCGGCAATTCCTAGAAGCTTTTGCAGGACCACTAAATATTTATACAGTCCTTTTCTGAAAATCACTTAAATTCAAATCACGTGATGTTAAATCACATGTGATATTGTGGTGTTCCGTTTTTTTGTGTTTTCGGTGTGATTGCCGAAAGTTTTTTTTTTGAAAAGTTTCGTTAACAGAGTCACCAATGTAAAGAATTTTGCAATTGCAATAATCGAGGAGTTGCGTTAACTGAGTTTACACTGCATATCCATTTTTGAAAAACACATTTCTTTAAAAATTCAAAAAATTATAAACTTCAAATATTTAATTTTACTATACTGTGATGAAGCGTATATAGGATTCGTCAAAGCCGGCTATATCACTCTAACTTTTTTTTTAGCTTTCAAAGTCTACACTGTCTCCATCTAAACCTTCCGTTCTCCCTCTCTGCAACATTTTTTACAAAAATAATAATTGAACCCTATTCAAAAACCTCAAAGCTAACGAGCACATTCCAAAAATTCAAATTAGCTGTTAGTGTTAATGATGCTTAACACCATCAATTTGTCAACTCTTGTTAGTATCCCCAAGTGATTGAGTGGTGGCTTCACTTTAAGTCTTGACGACTTTAAAATTGCGGTTAAGCTTTATAACATAACAATTTCATTTATGACCAAACATTTATAATACAATGTTTAAGTCATTTAAAATAAAAGACTACCAAATTTCTTGTTTCAAGACAAATCTTTTAGTTCGGTTACATAAAACAATAACCCACTCGATTTCTTTTAGTGTTTTTGCTTACTTTTTATAAAATTTCTTTTAATTTGTGTTTAAAAGTGTGTAAATCCTTAAATTTTTTCGTTACTAATAGTTTTAAATTTTTAATTGCAATTGTTAGAGTTTTTTAAGGATGTTTTTTCACAAACAATAAATTTTCTCAGGCATGTTTTTAATTGGGATTTTCTTTTCTAATATTTTGCCCTCAAAACCACAATAATTTCTAAAGTAACCATTAAATTGCAATTGTAAATAAATTTCCGTTTCTGCATGCGCGTTTGATGTGTGAAGATTTTTTGTCTAATCCCATAATTATAGATGTATGTGTGCCTTATATTCTAACAATTGTATGAATGAATGTATGTATGTTTAAATTGTTTTATAGTACAAAAAAAGTATCTTTTGTCTGAATATTGCCACGCGATTCGGAGTACAATTTTTTTTTTAACAAAACACTTCAGAAAAAGAAAGAAAGAAATAAAAAGTAATTGTTAAAAAAAAAATGTATCAAAACATTTTGGGAACATAACATTGCTACCCGAAAGAAAAATGAAAGGCTCGTTGGGTATAAATATGTTTGTAAGTTTTATTGTTTACCTCTGAGTTTGATAGTTTTATTTACTTAATCTTGAGTATTTACTTAATATAATATCCTATTAAATTTCACCACAGCTTTGTTTGCTAGAGCTAGAGATCTAATTTTCAATGACCTCGTCGCCCAGATCTTGTCAAATTTAATGACTCGCATTAGGTAGAGTTGCAGATAAGTAGCACAAAACGCTTCAAATTTTTTCTTGAATTTAATTACAATGTTGATAATACTGGTTTACAAAATTTTCCAGCCTTTAAAAAAAAATATGAGGATCTCCATAACAAGACGTAACAATTCCACTATTACAAATTTTGAAAATATTTTTTTTTTTTTTTTTTTAAATTCATATTTATTTGCAATCTATTTTACAGAGAATAAAATAATAAGCAAAATACATAATTACTAAAAAATTACATATATTGAGTTCCAATGAACCCAAAAAAAGAAAATACAAATTGTAGTTCTAATAATACGGTCTTTTTTTTTCTTACAAATATTTTCCTATTTTCTAAAGGGTAGGTCAAGTGCATGAAACCTCTTTAACCTTTGAATTTCGTTACTATCATCTAACAAGTTGATTGCTAATACATTTAAGTGATTGCTAAGTCTAGTAAGGTATCTTTCACTAAAATTATTGATTTCTTCTTTGACCTTTTTAATTTTAAGATCTCTGTGGATGTTGTTATTGCTGACAAGCCAAGGTGCATTTGTTAATAATCTAAGGGTTTTGGATTGATATCTTTGTAGAATTTCTATGTTCGAATTGCTTGTTGTGCCCCAAAGCTGAATACCATATGTCCATACCGGTTTGAGAATTGCTTTATATAGTAAAACTTTGTTTTCCAAACTTAAGCTAGATCTAGGGCCTAATAGCCAATACATTTTTCTTGTTTTTTTATTTAAGTGTTCACGTTTCTTTATTATATGTGTTTTCCATGTTAATCGGCGGTCAAGATGGAGGCCTAAATATTTCACAGTGTTGTTTTTTGGTATAATAGTTCCATTTAAATACACTGGGGAACATTCATTTTTTCTTAATGTAAACGTTAGGTGAACCGATTTTGCAGTATTTACTTTTATGTTCCATTTTTGTAGCCATTCTTCTATAAGATCTATTTGGTTTTGTATCAATTCAGAAGCTAAGATTGGTGACTCATGAGAAGCTAATACAGCAGTATCATCTGCATAAGTAGCTGTGGTTACATTGTTCATTACTGGCATATCCGATGTGTAAATGGTGTATAATACTGGACCTAATACGCTACCTTGTGGAATTCCTGCGTTAATGTTACCAAAATCTGAATATGTTTCCTTAATTGATTGAATTATCACATTAATTAAATTTAAATACTTCTAGACCAATTTTTTTAACTGATAAAAAAATACTGTTAATCAATTCCAATTTTTCTTTTTCATTTCTGTGATGTAAAACTTGATACACTTTTGTGCCTCATAGGAGATAAGCCGCTTTGGCATATACCGGGTAAAATCTAGAAAAGGAAGGAATTTAACCCAGTACGATGTATATACATATGTCAAATTGTTGCGTTTTGGTCCGATTCAAAGTAAATAAATGCGTTATAACAATGACTATAAGGATTTTTATATGTAGAACAGTATTCAGTTAAACACAAAAAAAAACATTTAAATTCAAAGTGGAATTGTTGCGTTTTATTATTTATTTATTTATTTATTATTTATTTATTATTCCAAATCCAAATCCAAATTCATTTTAATTTTTATTTTCTATCGGGCTCAGATTATTTTATGGGCATGACCAGGGCTGTCAGATATGGCGATTTCTGTTCAAACGTGGCGATTTTGAAACGTGTTTGGCGGTGGCATTTTCCAATTGGCGACTGTCGACTTTTTTTTTTGCGATTTTTGATATAACTGGCGATGTACTTGGCTATTTTTACCATTTCTATTATTTCAGCGATATTTTTAACAGTTTGTCATTTTTTGATATCATAACTAATTTAAAAAAAAAAATCATCTAGCAACTTTTTTCACATGATTTTTGTTTTGTTATCATTTTAAATGAATTTTATGTTCTGTCACTATTTAAATCTAATAGTATGTATGCAGGCAAAAAAAACACCAGTAATGAAATCGATGAGGCTGAAGAGGTCGTACACTGAAGACTTGTGTACTTAAAAAAAAAACAGAAACAAAACAAAATTTACTATTTAGTTGACTGAAATATTATAAAAGCTTTTTCTGTATGCAAAATTTTATTAAAAAAAAAATTCGAAAACTGAACAAAATTGATGTTTTGCGATTTCTGTTTGTTTGGCGATGGAACTCAAAAAAATCTGTTAACCCTGGACATGACTAATATCACAGTGCTACAAAATTCGGGTCATCGCCGCCAGCCTCAACACTTGCAACGCGAAATGAAAGTAGACTACTAGTAGAGCAAATCGGCCAAAGGGTTTTGAAAAGTTAGCTCGGGTTCCCGAAATATGGGCCCCTCAAGTTTTTGAATTTTTGGAAAAGGCGTTTGGTATTAGTAAAAAAAATACTTAATGTATTTCTGAGCCTTAATACGTAAGGAAATGTTAATGTTTCATTCTTTGAAACTTCGAACTAGTAATAGAAAAGGATAAAAAATGTACACAATTAAAATTTTTAAAGACCCAGAATTATTTAATTAAAATGATAACAGTTGTTGTTTATTTGCAAAGCAGCTGCATAAAATACTTTTTGGATTAGATTCTGAAAATGGAGGAAATTCTATTTTTGTAAGAGATGATAACAACAGTAAGAAATAAGCATGTCAGTAACTTTTGAATGCAGCTATTACACGGAAAGAAGCTTATTTTCTAAAGTAATCAATTTCGTTTCTTAAAACAAGAAAATCCAAAATCCAAAATTAATTTTAACTTATTTTGTTCGTGTTTAGTAAAATTTCCTTAAAAAGTTTCAAAGTTCAATATTATAAATAATTCAAAAAGTACCACATGTAGAACGAAATAAAAAATTTCATTTGCCGTATTTTCCCTTTTTTATACTTATTTTTTTCCATTTATATATAAATATTTTAATGAATGGAGAAAAATGTTTTGTAAAAAAAAAATACAAAAAATAGGTAACATTTTCACCCCTGAAACGTTTGAATTTCTAAAAAGTTCAAAATTTTTATTTGTGTTTTTTTTTAAATAAGTTACAAACATATGTGGTACAATTACAGTGGTCGGAAAAAAGAGTCGAGAGCAAGGACTTTGTTATTGACTTTGGCGTCCCAAGTCCAAATCCGTTTTCAGTTTTTTTCTATCACGTCAGGTTTTTTTTATAAGGGGGACTAATAAAAAAAAAGTTCGCCCGAAATAAGGCGGTTCTGCTAAAGCATTTCATGATAACTTGAGAACGTGTGTCTGATTTTGATCAAAATACTTACAAAGGATAAGAAATAAAATCTCCTTTAACTCATCCAAATTACATTTTCTTATATTTCGAACTGTTTCGGAGTTATTATTCAGAAATAAGTTGCGGTAAATTTGGTTTTTCATGCAAAACTAGTACTTTTATGTTTTCAAAAATTCATAAAAAAATTACTACGACAAAAATTTTACCACATAAAAAAACTAGACGTGATAAAAAAAAATTGAAAGGATTTGAGTTAAGCGCGTTAAAATCTTTATATTCTATATATTTCTATTTAAAACAATTTTTTCCGACCAGTGTTATTATTTCTATATTTTTTGGTTTAACGGATTGATGGGATGGCAACAAAGTTCTAAAATACTGGTTTTACTCGTTTACTCCAAAAAAAAGGGCAAAATTTCAAAGAAGTAGCAGGCACCTGACCGCTTATTTTTTTAATGTTTTAAAGTTTTAAATTTTTTTATGTATTTTTTTTAGTTAAGGAGATATGAGGTTAGAGAACTTACACATTTTTACTTTTTTTACCCCAATTGTGGATCGATCTAGCGAGAGACCATTTTCATATAATAATATGAAAAGGAAATAATTCACACATTCAAATTTTATATACTTATTAGTGTTTTTCATACGGAATTTTGCGGGACAAAAATCCCGGGATCCCGCACATTTTTTGGGAAAAAAATCCCGGGAAATTTGTGCGGGAATTCGCGGGATTTATTTTATTTAATTATGGCAATTTTACTGCTGATAATTGCTAATTGTAATTAAGTTGTGTCATGAAAAAGATCTTAACCGTTAGGCAAAAAGGTCTTAAGTCAAAAAAAAAGCATTTTGAGTTGTTGATTGGGTTTAATTCAATTTTGTTTCTCTTTTGTTTGGTTTAAATCACTTTAGTCTAGCACAACTGCTTCAAATAGTTATCATCTTCTCTTAGGAAAAAAGTCTATGAAATACAACAAATAAATATTTTTTTAATTTAACATAACGAAAAACTACAGTTTTTAACTTAAGACATTTTTGCCAAACGCACATAAAAAATTCTCCAAAATTTTTCACCAATTAAAGCATTAATTAAAAATATAATCAGTTTTAATTAAAAATTTTATCAAGTGAATTAAACGTTTAATCAAGTGAATTAATTGTTTAATTAATACTATTAACTGGTTTAATTGATACTCTTAATTTATTTACTGGTGCAAATTTAATTAATTTTTTAATTAATATCACAAATTTTTTAATTAAAATCAATTTTTATTTTTTCTGTGCGCCAAAAGGATGTCAATTCATATCCGATAAGTAAGGTAATCATCTTAATGTTTAATGCTCTGAAATTTCAAAAGAAGAAGAGTAAAAATGTACAGAATTTTTAATTTATTTAAAGACCCAGATTTATTTTATAAAAACGAAAAAAAGTTGTTCCCACTTGCTTCAAAAAATTTTATGATTTTATAGGCAGAGCAGCTGTATTAAAGATTTTTTGGATTAGATTCCGTAAGAGATGATGGCAAAAGTTATTAATAAAGAGAAGGCTTATTCGATTCGAAGAAAATAATTTTTTTTTAAAAAAAAGGAAGTACAAGTTTCGAGGGCAAACCTGCGTAGAAAGGAAACGTGTTTTCTCATTAAAATCTTCTTGATAAAAATTAGAAATAGGCTTTCAAACGATAATGTAGAAGCTGAACTGAAATAAAATCCTAATTTAAAAGAAATATTTTGTAATAATTTGTTCAAATAATCGGTTTTATATAAATGCTGTTGGCTTTGAATTAATTTTGTGTCAATAAGTGCTTAAGTCTATTTGTTTAGTTCTATAGGAGAACAATGAAAAACTTTAAAGGTGGCATTTTAAAATTTACTCCGAATTTAATATAATCATCAGTTCTCTGCAGCTATAGCTTTTAAAGTTTTTATTCCTCAATACTCCTAAGTCACAGATAGGAAGTTTTTAATAATCCAAAAGCACATTGAAAAAAGATAACCAACAAGTCATTTACTATAACTTTCTCAAAAATCCTACAAAATAATGTGTACTTTTGAACATGAAGATCTTAAGATTCCATTAAGCACCTTTTTCTTTTTGCCATAGAAATAAAAAAAGTTGAATGCATTTATAAACTTATTTAATTGATCTCAGGATATGTTATCTGTTCAAATAAATTAAATTAAGTAATATTTTGCATCGATTTGTATTTAGCGGGAAAAATAAATCCTGCTTTCCCGGGAAATGAAAAAGTCTGGGAAAACAAAAACTCTATTATATATAGATCAAAATGGATACAGTTTTCTCTGCTAATACAAAATGTTAAATTCCTGTTTTATATAAATTTAACACAT
Source organism: Pollenia griseotomentosa (assembly GCA_963931875.1). NCBI lineage: Eukaryota > Metazoa > Arthropoda > Insecta > Diptera > Polleniidae > Pollenia > Pollenia griseotomentosa. Next base: position 112,616,340 of record OZ007560.1, read on the forward strand.
TAGACTTGATCTTCCTTTTCAAGACATGGGAACCCAGTCCTTTATTTTATACATTTTTCCTTAATCACTTTACAACATTGTTGCAAAAACTCATTAAACACATTAAATGGCGCTAAGGGAAATATTTTTTCACAATTCCTTATAGAATAAAAAAAAGAGTTCTACAGTTAAACTTTTAAATAAAAGTATGCTTAAATCAGTTGGAAAATCATTGGCAAACGTCCAATATTTAACCTTCTTAAAGGTGATAAAGTTTCGCACATTAATACCTAATTACTTGAATAATTGGGACAACGTATTAAATTCACACTCTTTAACCAATCAAGCTTAAAACACAAACTCATAAACACACAAGCTCAGCTTGAGTTGTCCGTTAAAGGGAGACGAGAAAAAAATTGAGTGACGCGACAAGACAGACAAGTCCTGGAGAACACATAGTCGATCTATATGAAGTTCATTTAAAACAGAAGCAGAGTAAAAAGACACACAGAGAACAACAGAAAGACAAAAGTAAAATTTGTTTTTGAAAAAAATTAAAATAAAAAATGATCTTCCAAGCCACCCTTGAGTAAAATGTTAAGAGAACTTGATCAGCAGACTTTTTATTGTTCATCTTAAGCCAGACATAAACTAAATTTTGTATAAATTGATTGGGTGCTAAAAATGAGTCTGTTTTTTTTTTTTTTATTTTTTTTTTGGTTTTTGAAAACTGCTTAAGACACAGTTTAATCTTTTTCACACGAAATATGATTTTTTTTTTTATCTAGAAGATTTAGTTTAACTTAATATTATTTATTGAGGCCATGAACCTGTACGTAAATATTTTATGAAATATTTAAATATGATATTCTATTTTATTATATTTTTGAAAGTTTCTAATAAGAAATTTAACTGTTAATATTTGACAAAAAGGTTTTTCAAGTATACATAAGGTAAACAACACTGTATCCAACGATGAACTTCGATCTATTTTAGAGGCATAGAACTTTTTTTAAAAATAAAACCCCACAAATTTAATGGAATTTCCAAAATTTTGTCTTTATTAGCTCAACATTTTATTGCATTTCATGTTTTAAAATAATTTCTGGCCTATGGCCTATGGCCTCTGCGACTGCGTCTTATGAACGCCATCCTGTCGATCCAATTTTGTATAATTTTTTTCGATCAGACCCACTCCTATTTCGTCAATAGAGCTTCGAATGTTGACTTTTAAATGATCAATCGTTGCTGGCTTATCAGCATAGACCAGAGATTTGACGTACCCCCATAAAAAGTAATCCAATAATTTCAAAGCACACGAACGACCTGGCCAATTTAAAGGTTGTTTTTGAGATAACTCGGTCAACAAACGTTTGGCTCAACAAAGTAATAGCTTCAAGTGTTGGATGGCATGTTGCAACCATTTATCCTCCAAATAATTTGCAAGAACATGGGGAATAACAAAATCACGAAGTATTTGTCCTTAGCCTTAGCGATTCACGGCAATGTTGGCACAGGTTTCGAATTTAAAGACAAATGGGGCTATGATGCTTTAACCATGTATGTATATACACTTTATTTAATAATTCTCAAAAACATGGAATGTGGAATTTTTATACCAAATGCTTCTTAACCCTAGGTAACTTTTTACCACTTAGGTCTCCTCTTGGTCAGGCCTGACCCCAATTAGAACAACTTAAAAAAATACCCCAATTAAATAAAAAGTAAATAAATATATTTTTTATTAAATTATTATTTTAGATAAGCAGGGGTGTTCTGGAAATCGAAAACACAAGAATTTGGAAGTTGTTTTTAATACACTTTTAATCAAATTTTTATAATGATTGTTATTAAATTTTGTTTAATAGAAAAATATTTGTCATAAAATTCATTTATCACAGAAATCTTTTTAAAAAACGACGTTTAAAATGTTTACCTTTTCGATTTTAAGGACACCCCTGTATACGAATTTATTATATAATTTTATTATTTTATTTTACATGCAAGTCATCGAATATGTAGTCCATTATTTTGCACATTGCTTTTTCGCAACTGAGTGAAACGAGTTTTCTGCTTGGTTTTTGTAGTTAAATTATACTTAGCTCATAACGGGCCGTAGTTTTCTGATTTAATTCGAACTTGATTCATTCAATTCACAACATATCATTTATAGAATTTACCTTTCTGTTTTTTTGATATATTGTTCTATATGAAAAATATTGAAAAAAAAAATTTGTTCCGTCCCAGAGGGTAACTTCATAGACTTTTACATAAAAATAGAATTTCACCCCACTAATCTTGCTCCAATCAAATCTAAATTAGTTTGATTCGATTCAGCACACATCATTTATAGACGCCCCTGTTTTTTTTTTTTTTTTTTTTTTTGTTATATTCGAAAAATTGCAATAACTGGAAAACACAAATTTAGTCTGGCCAGACCAAGACGGTAATCCTAGGGTTAAGTTCCGTTAGTTTTACCTTTTGGTACTATACTATATTAAACTTTATAAAAATACGGGTTTTCTTTTTTCAAATAATTTTTTTTCATCAATATTCCCAAAATTAACAACCGCTAATTTTTGTGTATGCTAGACAATGGGTACAAAAGTGTGCATATCCAATAGACAACAAGCTGATACAAAACCTCATTGTTTTAAAAACTGACTGTTTAAAAAAATACAAAAAATTATGTAAGTTGTACAAACTTAAAGTTAAGAATTTTTATTTCTAAAAATAAAAAATCTTAATTTGAGAAAAAAGATCTTTAAATCTTATTTTAGTCAAAAAATCTTCAAAAATAAGGTAAAATCTTCATTCTGGCAACGCTGCTCATGATGATTGTGCTCTCTCCAAAAATTACAATTCTGCCTGTTTACATACCCCTTAAGCCATATATAAGCCTGAAAATGATTTTACAATAAAAATCTAGTTCAACTTCCAGTTGGTTCTCAGCCTTTTTAACGAACACCCTACGAAACAGATTGTCCTCTGGCTTTAATTATTGTACCAGTTGGATCTTAAATATATGTAAACCAAGATCTTTTCGCAAAATTTTCAAATAATGGACGGGCAGAGAACGGCGTAGGATCCATAAATTCGAGTCCTCTGTCACACTCACGTCTACAGCGACAATTGCGTCTTCTGTGCACACGGTACGTATTAGATTTAAAAGAATATGATCCAAAAGAATAAATGTGGTGATCAATTGATCCACAGTATTGGGTATTTGCTGCTCAGCTGGACCATTATGCTCACCGTAAACTTGACGAAATGCTCTATAAGTTTGGCAAAATATAATTCCACGAATTGTAAACGTAGTTCTGGTGTTAGTCTTTGCATGGTGATTTGCCAAGGTACTCGAAAAAAGTAAAACACACTTCATTAGTATGACAGCTAGTTTTACAGAATCCCTATCGGAAGTTATATACGTCTATATATAATTATAATTTGATTTTGTCACACTCTTGGTACCATATCAAAGAATATCGTAGATCCGTTCGTCATATATTTTCTAAATCAAAACTTTTTGGAATTTGCACTTTAGTTATAAACCAAAAATACTTTTAATATATAAATACTTTTTTATGATTAGACATTTATTCGGAGCAAAATCAGTTGGGTCAAAAGAAGTCGCTTGCATTAAAAATAACAGATGTAATAAAAATGTACAGATAAAATGTCTGTACTTGTTTAAGGCAACACAAAAACAGAAACTTATCGAACCGTAATAACAATTGTTCTTTAAATAATTTTAACTTTTAAAATTCAATAAAATAAAAATCATGTTTAAACCCGATAGAATATAGTTTTACAAGATTTTTATTTAAACATTTTATACAGAAAAACTTTGCACAAAATTTTGCTAAAATTTTATCAGTACCATTCCTCAAATTTGTACAAATCGCACAAATCATATATCGATTTTTAAATCAACAAAAATATCCTGTATATGGAGGAAAGCATTTAAAGAATTTCGTACAGATCGGTATCTTTTTCCTTCTTCCTCCCACTCCCAGCGGAGCATGGGACCTAATGGAGTTTCAATAACAGGTATGTTAACTCCTGACATGGGTTTTGCATCTCCAAATCAAGTGTGCATGCTACCCTAACTTATGTATATTTAAGGAAGTAGTGTCCGCCCTTCCGTACCATTATGACTTTGGATTCCCACTCCCTGAGAACGGGAAAAGTCGTTGACTGCTGCTCATCTCTAAATAAGATGGCTGATCAGTTTGATAGTCATATGGCTCCCAGAGCATGGGAATATACTGGGGAATATTAGGGCAGATGAACTCGAACTACGGCGACCGACTATCGATGTGACCGATGGGACACGAACACTGGATCCAGGATTGTCAGGCATTTGTGGCCCCGACGGATGACAAGCGAATTATGTCTCTACTATCGATGACCAAGAGGGAAGGAAGTATTACTTTTCATATTTCATAAAGATAGTCATGTGCAGCGTCTCGGAGCCGGACACCATGATTACTGCTTCAGCTGTGAGAACGAAATTGAGGAGGAGGACGTAGAACACCTTCCCTGTCACTGTCCTGCACTGGCGAGAAGGCGACTAGCCGAAAAGGGATCCGCCACCTTTGACGGATTGTATGATATCTTTGGCGTTGAACCAGAGCGCATTTTAAACTTTGTTGGAAGTTCGGGTTGGCAGTTTACGAGGGGGGGGGGGGCGGTTCTGTTTAGTGGAATTCCATGGCATCAAAATGGATCATTTAGTCTAAGTGTGTCAGGTTGATACTGACTGCCATTTCTTCCTAACCTAATCTAGCGATACAACTCTTATTATCATCTCTATCTCGATTTAAATCTGTTGTATTTGACGATATTGGTTTAGATTCCGTCGGATTTTCTTTTCATTAAAGCTGATTCAAGAGAACTAAAGAATCGTTTATAGATTTAACCGGACAAGATCGTTATTCGTTTTATTCATTATAAATGCAAATCGCCTTTTATTGCGTTAAATTCCCCTTTTAAGTATTTTACTTGATTTTTTTTTTTAATTTCCTAACAAAACCATGAAATGTTGAAGCTAAAAACACCCTGCTTAATGTCACTTTAAAAACAACATTTAAAGGACAATTTTTAATCCCTATTAGTTTTGTTTTATCGTCAAATATTACTTTTCTCTTAAAGAAATGTATAACTTCCAAAAAAATCCTTATTAACGAAAATTAAATAATCTTAAAAAAAAGTCTGAAAGAAAAAATGTTGTAGCTAAAAACAATTTAACAGGCATTTAAACATGGCCTCAAGTGCTTTAGCAGTACGATTAAGTACTACATTCGTAATTTTAGACCCCAGCAAAAATCAAACAACAAAATCAAATTGCTGAAAAAATATCAGTCCAACCTTAACAAAACATTAAAGTATAGCGGTGCCCAATTACATGTGCAGCTAATGAGCTGGAAAACTATATCAAATGACCCAAGCTTTAAGAAGGCAAAAGCAACAACAATAGGTAACATAACAAGTTAAAAACTCTCACTACTTAAGTAAATAAAAATCACAGGTTTAGTTTACTTTGCAACAACACACTACCATTCAATAACCAAAAAGGACCAAGTTTAAGGTATTTTTTTTTTCTTCTTTGGGTTATTTTTCATTATTCCCTGTATTGGCAGTTTTTTGTTTTTGGGTGATTTGACGTGACAAAGCGATGGCTTGCGTGTGGCAATTTCATTTAAAGTAAAAAATTTTAAAATATCTTGCAAGAAAAAATGTTTTAAGCTTATTAGGGTGATAATTTGATGCCTTAACAGCAACAATGAGAACAAAAAAAAACGTTTTAGAAAAAAAAACAAAAATGTTGTCAAAAATCAGATCATCAGATGAAGAGAGTTAATACGTAGAAATTCTACAGTTATGTTTTCGGTTAAAGTTTTGTATTTAATAAACAGGGTGGCGGATAAGTAAAGTTATGATTAAATAAGTTTTGTTTACAATTTTTTTTTTTTGTTAACTGCGACTAGCTTGGAAATTTTATGATGGGAAGAATCGGGACCGAAAAAAACCAAAGTTGTTAAATTTCATTTTGAAAGTCAGCATTCAATTATTCACGTGACCTCAATGGTCATTAACAAAATTGCAGAATATGGGGCACCCAAAATTCAAGAATAATTGTTTAGAGGCACAGTAAGGTGTTAAATAACTTTAAAAAAGATTATTGCACCACATATTTTTTTCGAAAACACGAACAAGTTGCGGTTATTGTGAATGACATTCAATACCGGGTAATGATCTAAAATTCTTTAAGTCCCGAGGTAGAGAACAATCCATAACTGCGATTCCAACAAAACATTATTCAATTAGTCAATAATCATCCAACAGCCTTAGGTAAATATCCGAGAAAAAGTGAAGGCGCTGGGACCTTATATTCTAAGAAAAGCTATGGAAAATATTATTTGAAAGTTCAAATTTGGTAAAGTTTACATGAGTTAACCAACACATTAAGTGAATGGGTTTTTATGTATTGGTTAACTAATGTGAACTTTAACTTTTTTTGCATAAGGGGGATGGATTATCTTCAAAACATATTCAAAGCCATAATCTTAATTATATTGAATAAAATCAAAAAGAAATAGTTCATTAAATAAATCATAACTTTAATTATGCACCACCCTGTACATATGCATATTGCTAAAAGCACACTACAGTTGGTATGTTAAAATAGAAAAAACACATTCTGAGTCGAATTAGCGATGTCCGTCCATCTGGATGGCTGGCTGCCCAAGTAAACCTTGTGCGCAAAGTACAGGTCGCAATTTTGGAGCTAATTTGATTAAATTTAATACATAGGCTCTAATTAAAACAAGGACCAAGCCTATTGAAAATGGGGCGAATCGGCCCATAATTACATATCCCCCATACAAGCTTCTCTCCGGAGAAGGGTCTTTGTGCCCATAAACCATCTTGTTATGTTGGTATTTATATAAAATTTGGTGGTCCATACTTATTTTACTGCAATCACAATCATCTAAACAAATTTTATTGGAATCGGTCCATAACTGACCATTGAATCTTAACCTCAATTACATAATTTTAGGCGGCACACTAGCAAAAATTGTTTTTATATACTGTGGTTTAGAGTGTTATATGGTCGGGCTTGACCGACTATACTTTCTTTGTTGTTTTTATTAATTTTTGTTAGAATAAAAATCATTTTTCTAAAAATTTTGGAAGATGCTACAATATCCATAGCAAAGCCACTGCTGCAATATCTGACGCTATTCCGCCAGTTAACAGCCTTTGAACATTATAAGAAAATATATTAAATGAATAAACTGAGATGCAGAACAATTGAGAGTTGCAAAAATTGTCCACCTACTTAGTTGCCAATTTCAATGAATGAATTTCAAAGACAATAGATTGAAAAACGTCATATTGCGCTGCGTAACATGACTCTGCATTCCGAAGGTGTTGCAGAAACGGCCACCCCTACTACTGGTAAAAGTTCTGATAAGTCTACAATAACTCACTTTTGGAGGGTTTGTGAAAATCGTATAAGAAAATTTCGGGAAGGATTATTCTCTGTCGATCCCACGCTGTGGTTCAGCTTTAGAAACGGAAAGTGCGAACAGCTTCGCACTTTGCTTAAGCAAATGACAGACTCATAAGACTTAACAAAAAGTTGCCTCAAATTCAATATGGTTTGACACATATGATTTACATGTATTCGCAAAGTTGCTGAAGTCAACTTAAGCATTTTATAAGTAGTTAGGCCTTTAGGTTTTCAATTGAGTCCTGTGGCATTTGAGAGACCATTTTCCACTGCCGGTCTGCTTAAACGGATTTGCAAAATCGTCTAGCTCTGCAAAAGTTAAGAATACTTAGTTTTTTAAACAAAAATCGTATTAATATTAATTTAAAATATAAAAAAAATAAAAATCTCTCACGCTTTTTTTATTGCTTAAAAAATAAATTGACTTTTGTTAATTTTACCATGAATTCAAATTTAATTCGTTGTTTTTAAAATCCTATTAATAAAAATTAAGCTCATTAAATTTAATTTTCATTAAATTATTTTTATGAAGAAAGGAATTTTACAACATGAAAATTAATTAAAATTGTTATTGATAATCGTTCATTCTTGACCGTTGGCGGGGCTCGAACCCGGGCCGGCAGGTTACAATGACATGTTTCGATCGCAACCACTCGATCTCCTCAGATGGATTTGCCGTTTTACACTCGCAGCCATCGACGACTGCTGACGTCAATAGTCAAACATCAATCCTTAAACCAAATTGTATTTTAACCTTTAATTGTATTATTCCTTTCTTCATAAAAATAATTTAATGAACTTAAGCCTGATTAAAATTATTAAAAATTTGGATTAAAAACCATAAATAGTTCAACAAAATAACCACAATATACTAATTATTATTAATAAAAATTTTAAATATTAATAATCTCTTACACTGTAATTTTGTATAATATAAAAATTACTCTACTTGAGTCTTGTTAATTTTACCTAGTATTTAAATTTTATATTCGTATCGGTATCGGTATTGCCGAAATTTCTTTTTGAGTATCGGTATCGTATCGGCAAAAAGGGGTATCGTTACATCCCTAGTTGTAACATGTTTGCTGCTATCGAAAGTTTTTCCTGGGGAAAAACTCAGTTTAATACAACAATTACTGAGTTGACAATGTTTTCCACGAGTGAGACTCGTATTTAATTGTCGTAGGAAAGAACTAGTTGTACCACTTAGTGCCAAAAAAATTCTTTAACCTCTTAGAGTTAAGCAACGATCATAATTTTTATAGAACTATTTATACCTCCCTCAAAGACTGTAGCATCAACAAATTGTGTTATTGTGTGATTTACTTGAAACGCTTTCACTTTAAAAAGTCTTAAAATTTCTCCTTAAAACGTTCTTTTTCTTTTGCAGTTTTAAAAATGTTCATATTTCTATAAGATGTTTATTTGCTTAGTATGTTTCGGTTACCCAAAGCATCCATCATTAAAAATCACAACAATTTAAAGTTCATTAGCTTCTTATTTACATACATAAATTCTTCTTTTGCATTTTGTTTCACTACCATTTCTACTTATTTATGGCTGAAACTGAATACCTAACCCCCCCCCCCCCCACATACTCTACTATACAAGCATCGATCTACAAGTAAATCAATCCATAGCGTGAGATACTTGTCCTTACGGACTGTAATTTGTTTTAGACTACAAAATCAAATATTTCCAAAAATAAAAAAATAAAAAAACATGACAACCATAAAAAATGTGATTTTAATTATTGACACATCAGTTAATTGTGTGTGATAACAGAGTTTAAGAGAGAGAGAAAGACAGAGAGTGCAAAGTTTTTAAATAAGCAGTTAGTTGTTTGGATGATAGTTTCGAAAGAAATGCCATTGCCAAATTCATAACGTCAATGTTTGATGTATTTTGTACTTAAGATGAAATGGCAGAACCACCTACATTGAGCTTAAAACACACAAACCTTTTTAAAACTGCAAAAAGTTTTGGTTTCAATGTCTTGTTCAAAGATGCAGACCTTAAAGAGGCTGTATGTGAGCTAAAGAGAAAATTTAGTATCCTTAATTAAGATGCAGTCATGCAGTTTTAAATACAGACATTAAATCTGTAGGCTTCTTTGTTGTTCTTTTTTTTTTTTTGTATTACTCCCTGGTCGTATATGGATAAATAACGGTTGGTAACTGGATCTTTCATCATCATTATTTTTCATTTTCACAAAACCAATGCAATTTTATTCTTATGGATTTAGCACGGTTATTTTAGCAAACAATTGATGGCATGCAAAACTGAAAAAGAAATCTTAGATCTCGAATCTCATCTAATATCCTTTCTAATTATCACTACAACATCGTTATTTCTTCTCTTTGATTTAGACTTTGTTTTTCCGGTTTCTTGTGGTTCTTTTCGCTCACTATTTCTTTAATTTTCCTATTCAATGTTCTATGAATATTTCTTTAATTTTCCTATTCAATGTTCTATGATTGAGTACAAAGTCGACTAATCACTTCCTTTTGTTTAGCTTCCTTAAAAACAATGCACTAACATCTAAATGTCTCTCGCTTTATGTTCTGCTATTCGGTACTTGTATCCAGTTTTAGCTACAACTACAAGAATTTAATTTACCTGTTTTTATTTTTACAAATTAAGAAAAAAGAAGACCTCACAGTTTGTTTTGGGTTTAGTTTATTGTATTTAGTGTTTGTTTTAAATTTTAGCTGCAGTTTAGTGGGCGTTTCGTCCGTGATTTGATGTCGCTAATTATAGAGTTTGTAATTTTTTACGCTATTTGGAAGAATTTACAACTTAATTACCGATCACGTTAAAAAATAATTCTCAGTTGCTTTGAAACCCTAAAAATACCACACAGAAGTGATTTATATTGATGTCAAAAAAGATCATCGGAAGAGTACGTGATGTGCCATTGAGTGGTAATAGTAAATATTTGCACTTCTCGTTGATATGTCTACAAAAATAATTCTAAAAATTCCTTATTTAAAGCAATCTTCTTTTGGATAAACAGGATTTAATATAAATTTATACTCTGTGCCGATAATGCGATGGTAGCATCATTAGATATCTTAAGATAACGAAACGCAACAGCCGTTGAAAACATTATCAACACAGAAATCAGTTCGGGGGCTAATTCTAGTAGTCTTGATCGAATACTTTTTCGATTCGAAAGCAATTTTATTCCGAATTCTTTCAGTCGATACTGAACGAATCGAAATTATTTCGTCAGTGTTGTAAAGCATTTATTTGAGTTTTTACAACACTGATTCGTTTGGTATCGGTTGAAAGAATTAGAAATAAAATTGTCTTCGAATCGGAAAAGTATTGGATCACGATTACCAGAATTAGTCCAGTCCACTGTTTTTTTCTGGCTATTCGGAAACAACAACTTAATTTATATCTTAGCTTCAACAAATATGATTTGTGCATATTCCTCTGACAAAAAAAAAAAACCATAAAAATAAAGTGCAAGCCAAAGCTTCTTTTGTATGAACGGATTCGGCAAAAAAAACCAAAATGTATGAATCGACCCAGAAATGATCTAACTAGCAGCATAACTGACCAGGTTTGCGATATTACAATGCAGCAAAAGACCTTCCAAGTGTTACACTTTTTTAAATTTATAAATCAGCGTATCATCGGGCATTTTTATTAAAAAGGATGGTCGTATTTCTAGTACAGTTAAAGAAGATACCAATATAAACGCAATTTAATAATATTTACAGTGCGCTCGGAATAACGTCAACACCCCACTTCGTCAACATCCCAAAACGCCAAACTTTTTTATAAATAAAGCAACATATAAGCTTAGTAATAATTAAATCAGAGCACGTTTAACTCTCTTCTTGGTTTAAAATGTGTTTTAACCAACAAATCTATGAATCAGTAAACACATAAACCATCTTTAAACGCATAAAATTGGGCGCTTAAACTACCAACACAGACCATATGAATTGGACAACATTTATCGTAGTGCTGCGACATGTTATTTTTTAAAATACATATAATACATATGAAACTGATTAACAGCTGTTGAGTTTAAAATAAATAAAAATTTAAGCTTAGTTCAAGTATTTATTAGCCATTAGAAAAATCATATTTGTAGAAGCTATGTCGACTTAGCATGTTTTTTTGTTTTTGAATTTGAATTGAGAATTGAGTATTGTTCATCTTAAATTCTGTCAAATTTTGATGTTGATCGACTTATCCAAACCAAAGTTATGCACAAAAAAGTAAACTAGCATACAACTGAATAGACTTTAAGAGCTTCTCCTACAAAACTCCCTTTGAGACTAAGCATGTTTTGGAGTGGAGCTGTCGATATGTGCATTCATTATACGTATTTATCTACTTCTAAATTTGGGAGTTCCCCTTATAAATTTCTATTAGAAGTGTAGTTGCATATTATCCTCTTCTCTGCCGTAGCTTTCTTGTAAAAGGCACACTACCAGTCAAATTTTTAATTTTTTTTTCTTAAGGTCGTCCATTCAGGAGTGGAATAAAGATATTTCCATGGATAGCGTTACTGGGTCGTATAAAAATGAGAAGTAAGACGTGACCGCTGATGACGATTATTATGTGGATTAAAAATGTTCAAACAATAAAACCAAGCGAAGCAATCAAAATTTTTCTTATCAGGCTTTAGATTCGGTCGGATGCAAAATGACCTAAGGGAGAAAGCTGTAGGCAGCGTTGCCACGACCAAAAAAATTTTTAACAAAAATGTAAAAATAAAGTAACCAAAAGCGAAAAAAGTAACCAAAATTATTTGTACAAAAGTACTATTTTATTCGCACTTCAGTTTAAGGCCCCTATTACGGTTCACAACACAACTCAGTTGTAATTTTTGTTATGTTTTTGTTCACCGCAATATAACAAAGTTGTAAACCATAATACAAAAATTAAGAAATTACAACACAACTGAGATGAGTTGTGAACCGTAATAGAGGCCTTAAAATATGTCTTAAGAAGAATTTGTGTTTGTTTGTATATTCTAGGCTCAGAAGCCGCTGGACCAATTTTTATATGACAGTATATTACCGATGGTCTAGAAAGAACAATAAGCTATATAATTTTTCGATATTTTTAGTAGAAGTCAATTATTAACCTTTATGAGCTAAAGCTTTCAACCTTTTTATATGCAGAGCTCTTACAAGTAAAACTTTTAAGTCTTGCTGTGTGTTATGGTATCAAAATGCAAAATTGAGCTAAATTATACGGTAAATCTTTTATACACATAGGGATGGGATCGGAAGGGCCTTTGGCCTTATCGTTTATCTTTTAAATTGTTTCAGTTAGACCTATGAAGCATTAAGAGTAGCAGATAATAGCCATCTGCACTTTAAAGTATATACCTTATACAGTATAACCCGCTAAATTATCCCACGCTTATTTGCCTTTAGTATTGAATCCCCGTTTTTTCTTCCATTTTTCAAACAAAAATCCACGTTGAATTGCCATACGCTTAATTACCCAATTCTGGTAATTGCCTTAAATAAATTAATTAATTAAAATAATTAATAAGCAGGGAATCCGGAAACCAGATCTGAAAACTGTTTTATGAGCATAAAATATGAACTAAAAACTTGCTAATATTTCTTATATGAAAGCAAAATATTCAACAATTTAGTATTTGTATTAAAAAGAAACAAATTACAGTCGGTAAAGACTATACACCATTGTATTTGCAGACGAATTTTCGAGACTTGCACTATTGGGGTATTCACAACGTGTGCTATCATGTTATATTGTCATAACGTTCTAACATTTTACAATGGTTTAAAAATATTGTTGTTGCTTTATTAACAAAAAGTATCTTAAATTAATAGAACTTTGCTTGCTACGTTTATTGTGCTGTCGTAATTATTCAGAAGAGACCTGCGCTGAGCGGCTGAGCCGAGGCGCATTAGTTTTTATAGCCGTCGCCCTTGATGGTAAAGTTTATCCGACTAATATCCGAATTTAACCTGCGGCTAGTAATTTTTGCAACAAAACACTTACTGCGTCAAATTATATCGGCTTATGACTCTGATGTTTGGTAAACAAACAAAATAAAATTTATTTGTGATTTGCGTCTAAAAAATGGAAAATAGTCAGATAAGATCTAATTTAATTTATTAATTCATGGATTAGATTTAAAAAATATTTTGATGTTAGGTAAATATTTATTTTTTATACTTGTTTTAAATCAGCTGTTTTAAATTCAAAATAGCACACTAAATTATGAGGGGTTGTTCACAACAGTCGTATTTTTTGTGTGTTATTATTTTAAGACATGACTTTATGACACCTTGTGAATCCCCCATATGTATTTGCAACCGTTTCGCACTAATGGGCTCACCAGAATAAAGTTGTGAGTTTAAAATTAATATAAGAGTTATTTGTGCCGAATATTAACTAGAAACACCAAATATATGAGATTTTTTGTCTTAAAGAGATTAAAAGGTGGGTTGCAAAATTTAAAAAAAAAACTGCAAAAATGGCAATGAGATCACTTTAAAAAAGTTTTAATGAGTCGGTCGTCTGATTTCTATGTGTTATGTGTAACACATCAGCACAAATTTACATACTTGCTTTTTCCTTAATTTTTATGTATATAAATATAATTTTAAAGTTTGAAATAACATTTTTCTTCATCGAAAATTTTCATTGGCTAACAATTGTAAAGTGAAAATGACATGTAAATGGCGAAATTAAAGCATCAGAAGATTTATTTGTTTACTAGAATTTCAAGCAATTTTTTTTAATTCGCTGAACATCTATTAAAATATGCTTTAAAACAAACGTGAAATAACGGCTACAAACTTTAAAAATGCCCTTTTAACAGAAAAATTGTGCACCAAAAATGCAGCATTGTCTAAAATATTTTCATTGGACGCTGCAATTGCAGCAAATCCCATCAAAAAAAGTAATTTTTAAATAGATGAAAATAAGAATTGGTTTTAGATGCACAAATACCACAAAAAAGCGGAGCGGGTAGTTCTTGTTGCAACACAAATGATTGGTTATTTTTGTGTTAAAAAAAGTAACCAAAACTGAAAAAAAGTACACAAGTACACATTGAAAAAAAAGTAACCAATTTTGGTTAAAAGTAAGGAAAACGTTAGTTAGGGCTTTTCTATATTAAAGTAACGATATGCAAACATGAGTGCCCCGGTAGGCTAGCTGATAGTGAGCTAGTCTATCAGCGCCGGGGTCGCGGGTTCGATTCCCGCTAGAGACTCTGGTTTCTTTCCTGCAGACAAGCGTAGAGCGTGAGAGTGATCCTTTCAATAATATGTTTTGCTTCGCGGGGATTAGCTTAGGGAATTCAAAATGAAAAAAAAAAAAATATCTTATGCTTCGTACAGACGGTGGCCAGATCTTACAATGTTGTCATTAAAATTGCCTTAAAATGTCTTGCAACTGTGTGAACATTGTAAGCTCATTTTCATTTGGCAGATGTGTAAAATTAATAAGATCTGACCACCGTCTGTAGGAAGCTTTAGCATTAGTTATATTTCAGAGTGAGATAATACCCATTCTTGCTGCGCGTTAAGTACTTTTTTATGCAAGCCCATTTTTTCATATTTAATGTACTTTTGTGTTTGCGTACGATTGGTTTTATATCGTAAAAGTATAATTAATTGGATATAAAAGTTGTTGCTTTTGCTATTATAGAAAAATGTTTTTTTTTTTTTTTTTTTTGACAAATATGGCGCAAAAATTTTTACAACAGGTTGACTTTTATGACACTAAGCGGGACATAAAATGTAAACTCCTTCTTGTGTGGAATTTCTCGAAACTCACAAACCTCTATTTGAGTTCTGCTAGCTTAGCTGCCGTTTGCATTTTATGGCCTGCAGCCGTATTCTGTAATTCGCTAAAGCTAAATCTCTGTCGCTAAAAATCTTTAAATTGATTTAGCGATTTTTGGCTACGAATGCAATTCTATAACCTGCATTGTTAAATTTGGCAATGCCATTAAAATTTAATTCACCGCTATGTTACCTTTTAATGTCATCGCTAAAATTTTTAAATTTTGAATTCTCTTAGGAATTTTAGCGATTGGGATTTAGCTTAAGCTAAGCGAATTACAGAATACGGCTGCTGGCTTCATGAATATTTTGGCTAAATTTTGATTTGTTCGAAGAACATTTTTAATTTAAACTTTGCATTCAATATACGACAAGCTAAATGTACGATTGTTCGACTTTTTCAAATACCGGTTTTCGAATATTCTGAATAGCTGCTATATTAAAAAACCTGGCTTAACCGACATTTTGAAAATAACCGGCTAACCGGTTTTAATTCGAATACATAAAAATACAAAAATCAAATTAGGTTTTATAAAAAAAAAGTTAATTTGAGCAAAAACAAAACAATTCACGATGGTAAGGAACCAACAAAATACATAGATATGACTTAAGGTATGATTGAATCAAAAAAAGCGTGACCAGTAAATTGATCAAAATTAAGCTTTATTTTTTATAATTCTATTTATTGAGTTAACTTTTTTCTTAAGATCATAATTGTATAATGTAATTTCTTATAGTTATATAGTTATTAGGGTATTCATTCGGTTAACCGTCAATCGGTTAACCGATTAATTACTACCCGATTAACTGATCGGTTAATTTAAAATTGGATTTTTTCGATTAACGATTAAACCGGTTAATTTCAGTCGATTAACCGATTAACCGATGTAACAAAATTTTTAATTTTTGGTAGTATTATAAAATATTTTTTGTCTTTTTTATTATTTGTTTTATATAATATACAAAAGGTATGTGTTTAGAAATATTTTTTCATACAATAGATTTCCTTCTAGCAATACATTCTTAAAATAAAGTAAAATACAATACTAAGGAATTCGGAAATAAACTTTTTTGCAGAATGTTCGGCGCTGAGCTTTGTCAGGTCAGTCAGATGATGGCGTTACAACAGAAGAAACTCTCGATAGTAACACAAACAGTTTTTTAACATAATTAACCGAAACAATTAGAAGTGTTAAAAATTTTAAAAAATTAAAACAAAACTCTAATGCCATAACTGAAGAATTTATATATTTAAAGAAAAAGGAAAAGGACTAATAAATAATGAAATACATATTACATTTTAAATAAATATATAATATGTATTTATTTAAAAATACATATTACATTTTTATGAATTATTTTTTTGTTTGCTCGTTTTAGTATAAGAATTGTTATGTTTGGTATGTTATTAAAGTTTTTTATTAACTTATGCATTTTTATTTATTGAAATTACTTAATTTATTGAAAAAACTTTATTAACCGGTTAACCGATCAAAAACAAAATTAACCGATTACTAACCGATTAAACCGAAACCTCGGTTAATTAATCGAGCGGTTAACCGATTAATGCAAAAGCCCGATTAAATGAATACCCTAATAGTTATAGACCTCCCTACATACACAGAAAAAATAGAAAATCAACTTGAATTAAACAGTTCGCTAAGACAATTAATTTTTTTACTAATTTTGCCCCTGCAAAAGTTTTGATTATATCAATTAACGGTTTTGTATTTTCGAGTCATGCCACACAAATTAAGTCAATTAAAAAATTTACATTTAAATTTATGTGTTTTGATAAAAAAAATTAATTGAAAAAATTAATGTACACCAATTGAACAATTTTTGGCAATCATATTTTCTGTGCATTGACAAATGGTGTTGGCATTGAAATTTGACGGGTGAGTTCAAAAATATTTTTAAGTGGAAATAAAATAAAAAAGTCAGGGCTTTAACAACAACTTTAACTGTGATGGAGACTGAAAAAATTACAAATATCAATGTTTGAAAAGAAAAACTAGACTGGTAAAAATTAATGAAAAAATTGAACTGAAAGTAAAACTACACACAGGTTACACATTAAACTAATTGCACATGGACTACACACACGGATTGGCAACTCTGGTTAATATGAAAATGTACTGCGGTCCTATATTTTCTAAGAACATACATTTTTTTTTTTTTTTTTTTTTTTTTTTTTTTTTTGCAAATGTCTCTTCGTTGTACCAATGTAGATTTTTCCACACTCCTCATTATCCCCGCCATCACATTCAATCTTTTTTTTTTTTTTTTAATTTTTTTTGGCTAACTCTCTTGAGTTATAATGCCACAATTTTTGGAGCTTCAACCACAAGTACTCGTTCTACCTAAACCTTCGTCTAGGAAGGCGAGAGCTTCCAGAATCCGCTCCAGAGTATTTTGGTCTCCACCAGTAAACGTCTGAGTTATCCTTGGTAACTCCACCAGTAAAATTTTTTTTTTTTTTTTAATTTCCTAAGCTAATCCCGCGAAGCGCTATGCTTGTCTGCAGGAAAGAAACCAGAGTCTCTGGCGGGAATCGAACCCGCAACCTCGGCGCTGATAGACTAGCTCGCTACCAGCTAGCCTACCGAGGCACTCCATATTTCCATTATATAGTTTCTATAAAATGTTTAATAAAAAAAAAGAAAACAAAAATATCCATCAATAAATTTATATTTTTCAGGATTAAAAGAACAATTCCCAGTCTGGCCGAATTTGTTTTTTTATTATTTGGAACTCTTACAACAAACCCTGCATTTTCATGTAAATATTTAAAATAAAAAAAACTCTCTTGCTGCGATTAAATGCTTTGTTTTTAGTGTCTCTTTCAACATTTTAGAATTTTATCCGAATTCAGAACGATTTTTCCACTTCTAAAGCGTTATATTTACCACAAATCAGTTTCACTTTCATTAAATATAAAATTAAATCATAAATTACAAATGTTTACAAAACATTTAAAATTTATTCGTGATCAAAACGAAAGGAAAAGTTGCGTAACTAAAATTTAAAGAAAGAAAATAATTGAATTAATCAATATTTTTTATAAAAAAATTACAATAATTTTTACACTTTTAAGAATAAATGTTTTGTTTAAGTAAATGTTCTTTTTTAGATTTTAAACAAATTGAAAATTTTCCAGTTGCAATTAAACAATAAAACAAAAAATTTTAGCCGGCAATGTTTAATAAAAAGTAAATGTTAATTTTGAAATAATGAAAAGAAAAGAAAAAAAAAATTAAGCAATAAAATTCGTTTTGGTTCACGCAAATTGAAAACCTATCAAGGACAATAAAGCCCATAATATTTTTTAGTCTACAAATGAATTCTAGATCATAAAGAAGAGTAATGAATCAATTTTAGAGTCTTTTAAAGGACTTTGAGTTTTGTATGAATCCCATAAACAATTTAAAAATAAGATTTTTTTGTGATCCTTCTGGGGATTGTGTTTTGAACCAAGTTTCCTTTTGTTTTCCAAGTATTGGTAACAAGTGTTAATATGCTATTAGGAGAGGGGTTTGAATATGAGTATGTGGAGTAATGTGTGGTAATCTAAGCAAACCCATTGTTCTTAATGGGTTTTTTTTTAATGGGAAAACCACTAGAAGAAAGAAAAAGGAGAGTGATCCTTTCAATAATATGTTTTTGCTATTGTTTTTAATTTAAGCCTAAATATGAATTTCTATTCTGAACACTTTAGCCCATTACACTCAAACAACCATCTATTGTTCTATTTTATTCTGCTTTTGTTTGATAGTCATTAGAGTTTTATTTTCTTTTTTTCTGTGTTGCTCATCAGCCATGTAGTTTATGGCCACCAACGTTTAAATGTTGACAGGCGTAACACGCCTCTAACATAATAAACAAGCAGTAGATCCTCTTCAACTACTCTCTCATGAGTTCCTGCTCTTATCCGAGTGTGTGAATTTCAATGTCTGTGGTCCTTGAAGAGAAGGCCTGGCCAGCTTATTCTCTTTATTGTGTTCGAATTTATTTGACTTTTTGATTTTCTTTTTTCTTACAACATGACAGTTATGATGTGGTTATTTTGTTACAAGGATTGTTAAGGATTCCATAAATATTTTCTAGGAATTTCTCAGTTTTGTTCTTCTTTTTTACTTGTACTTGTAGATAGATGCAAGATTGCAAAGGATTAGATTTTGTACTTTAATTTGAGTTTGATTACAATCGTTGGCTGGTGTAATTTATTAATTTGTGGTGTTTGTCGGCTTTTATTGTTTGGTATTTTTAGAAGGTGTGTGCATTAACATTTTTTTCATAATTTTTATTACCAGTCAATCAATTTTATTGCAAAACGTTTACTTGAGTAAGATTGTTCTAAAAGTAAGGATGTTAAGGAGAAATAAGGACACACTAATAATTATAATAATATTGTTGTGGTCGCAGCACACGAAAACACAAATAGGAAAAAATTTTAAATAGTGAATATGCTAAAAATTGAAAAACCCTCGTCTAGAGTTAGAAATAATTTTTTTTTATACAAAAGCCACTCGCGGCCTAAAAAGCGATCAACACTACCTTTAAGGAAAAGACATAAACTTTCTTTTGAGCAACAAAAAAAAAAAAAAATTTCCCCTTAAAAAATATAAAAAAAGTTTTAAATTATAAAAAAATTAAAACAAATTTTTTAAAAAAACAAAAAAATTTTTTTCAAAAGATTGATCAAATAGCTATCTAAGCTACTTTGGACAAATTTTGCTTACACCAATAGGTAATAAGTTACATGGATGAGAAAGAACACCTGTTGGCCAAAATGTAAAATTTTGACCCCCTCTTACTCAGAAAATCTTGTTGAAAATTTGTGTCTAAACTACTATCCAATAGGACTAACCTTGGTGCAAATTTCATCCAAATCGGAAGACATCGATTTCAAAATTGAGTCACTTGACATGAATAAAAACTTTACTGACTGACTGAAACTTGAAATTTCGACCAGAGGTTGGTCACTCATCAAATTGATTCACTGAGGGGGATTTTTGGAAATTTAAATGTTAATAGGGTAAAAGGGGCACAAACGTGTTAATTCGCTAATATCTCATCTCTCAAACACAGAGATACACAAAATTTTAAAACTTATCATTGTTCATTAAAAAAATAAGCGGACTCTTTTCAAACTCGACCCTTTTTGGGAGTAAACGGGTAAAACCTGTATTTTGGGAATTTTTTTGTTACCCAATCTATATTTTAAACCAATAAAGAAGGAAATAATAATTATACCACACTCGCAACTTATCTTAACAAATACAAATTTGGTACATTTTCGAAACTTTAAAGGTGATAATCGTACCTACTTTTACTAATTTTTCTCCATCTATGTCTTAATATAATTTTTTAACTGACTGACGAATTGATAGCATAGCCTAAACGCTTGAAGCCAAAAAAGTTAAAATTTAGACCATAGATGGATGGTCTCTCGCCAAATCGATCCTTTAAGACGGGTTTTTTTGAAATTCGAATG
Organism: Pollenia griseotomentosa; assembly: GCA_963931875.1. Taxonomy (NCBI): domain Eukaryota; kingdom Metazoa; phylum Arthropoda; class Insecta; order Diptera; family Polleniidae; genus Pollenia; species Pollenia griseotomentosa. The sequence goes on from OZ007560.1 coordinate 112,637,137, forward strand.
CTTAAGGGGTAAACCCGTGTTAATTCGTTAATTTTATATCTCCTTAACTAAAAGAGATAAAAAAATAATTAAATACTTTTTCGAAATTCAAACGTTTAAGGGGTGAAAATCATACATTTTTTGGTACTTTTTATAAAACATTTTGCTTTGTTCATATACGTATTAGATTGTGGGATCCCACTACAATATTGAAATTGTTGATACTTTAATGGGGAGAAAAAAAGTATCAAATAGGGGAAATAAGGGAAATAAAATTTCTTTATTTTACGTCTCCGTTCTACATGAAAACGCGTAAATTCTTAACTAAAAGAGATTCAAAAAAAAATTTACTAATTAAATACAAATTGCTCACAAAAAAAAAATAAGCAGACAGGTACCTGGTACTTTTTTGAAATTCGGCCCTTTTGGGGAGTAAACGGGTGAAACCTGTATTTTGGACATAGAAACTTAAAACTTTGAACTTAGAAACATAAAATTATAAGTGCAGGGCCCTAAGTAAATGAGAACCTATAAGATAAAAAATGTTGGTACACTCACAATATTCTGTACGTAAAATTAACTGAAATTGTAATATAAAATAAATGAAAGTTCAATTAAAAACCGGTCTACCTATTTTTCATTTATTTTTAACAAATAGTTCATTTAATTTTTACTGTCAAAAATTCAACACCATATTCCGTAAAATCAAATAAATATTCAGTTATTTTGTAAAATTTTACTGTCAAAAATTCAACACCATATTCAGTAAAAACGATTAAATATTCAGTTATTTATTAAAATTTTACTGTCAAAAAATTGACCCCATATTCAGTAAAAACAATTAAATATTCAGTTATTTTATTAAATTTTCGTTTACACCACAAAAAAGCCGAATTTCTAAAAAATACCAGACAGACACCTACCTTACTGCTTGTTTTTCTTATAAGCGAGAGGGGGAGAATATTTTTATTTACTTACCCAGTTACACACGTTTGTTTTACTTTTGTTGTACTGACCACGTTGTTTCCAGAAGAACTCTCAATTATAAGACACCAGCAGCATGACCGATATTGCTTCGCAATTATTTTACTTTTAAAATTTGATGTATTTAACTAAATTATTTTAACAAATAGAAAATGGGAATTGCTTACACAAAACAAGCAATTCATTTTTTATAGATAAGTAAAAATTAATTTTTGGTAGTTAAATTATATAAAATAACTGAATATTTAATTGTTTTTACTGAATATGGTGTTGAATTTTTGACAGTAAAATTTTGTAAAATAACTGCATATTTATTTGTTTTTACGGAATGTGTAGTTAATTTTTTGACAATTAATTTATATACGATAACTTAATATTGATTTGTTTTTACGGAATTCGCGGTTGAATTTTTGACAGTAAAAATTAAATGAACTTTCGTTATTTTAAATTACATTTTCATTTTATTTTCATAAAGAAGAAGTTTATTAAATCAACCGACAATATTAACTGCAACTGAAAATCCGTATTAATATGCACTTAGTTTTTTGAATAACTGTTAGAATCAGTTAAAAATAAATTTGCTTGGAATTTTAAATGTTTATTTATTTAAAAATGACTGAACGGAATATTTCTTAAATAAACTACAGTCCGTTACTGTAATAATATTGTGAGTGTACTTTTTTCTTAAAACCTAGAAACATGAACTTTGGCGTAGAAATATGTACACAAAAAAAAGGGAGACGCAAACGTAACAGCGGGTTAGTCTCATATCAATGTTTAGATATAACGACATCGAGTTACTTTCAAATAACATTGACTAAGGTCAAAGCTTTGCATCAAAATTTGTCAGCTATACATATAGTTTATCTTCAGTTTAAGCCCAACTCTTTGGAAATCAGTTTTGTTGAAAAATAATTTTTATTGCTTAACTCAAAACCAGATTAGCTGTTTGTTAACATTTAAAATGAGAAATAATTTTAATTTTGATATGAATTTTGCTAAATTATTTATACTTGTGGTATGCCCTGGTACGCCAGTAGTTAGTGAACTAGTCTATCTGTATAAGGGTTCAAGGTTTGCTTCTCGCCAAATACTCTGGTCTGTTTGACTACAACAGGCGGAATGTGTATGCTATTATTGCTCGGTAAATTAAATTATCATTGTATTTTTAACTCTTTTAAAAAAAATAATATAAACTATAATTCTATTTCTTCGACCTTTTTTATTAAATATTATTCTTAATAAATTACACAAGCTTAATGTCACTTTTTTAAAAGAAATATGTAAAAAAAACAAAAAAAACATGTTCTCAAAAACCAAAAGTATTAATTATTTGTGACTCTTTAAAGATGGCGGTCAAGGCAAACTAAATGTAGAATTAAATGCATTACTTAAATAAAATCCATGCCAGATGCAAAAAGAAGTTAGTTGATTGGTTGACGTGGCTTCTTACAGCCTGTGAAAAATTAAGTTCAGTCTCGGAGTCGCCAAAAGCACGATGGAAAGTCAGTGTGCGTAGTACTGGCCCAGGATGTTGCCCTTTAATATCCCAATAGATCTAATGCCCTAATTTCCGATATCGCGGAGAGACTGGGAGTATCTAGCCACCCAGTAACCTCTGTCTCCTGGACATTAGCTTCTGGCATTCACAGATTAAGTGAAAACCCGTTTCCTATTTTTGAGGGACGTCACAATTGCGACGGTATGCATTATCTGGTGAACCCATTCTATTCGCTTGGATTTCTATTTGCCAATAACCCATCAGAACTGCCAGAAACTTGTAGATGTCTCTTCGACCAGTCCTCATAAGCTTTTACGATTCACTTTTAGGATTGCAATGTTAACTTTGTCATCCTACAGGTTCTAAGATTGTGCCATCTCTTGCCAGCTTCGTACGCGTTGTGGGAAAAATCACGCTTTTAATCGTTCTTAGGTGTAATGCAACTGGTTTGGCCATTTTAGATTCATTCGTGTACACTCTTATGTCATAGCTAACCGTTAGGTGTTCCCTGTCCCATTTGCACTTGGATGGAACTAAAACTTGTAAACCCCTTTCAAAGTTCATGTTAGGAGTAATATAGTGAGTAAGTAGGCCGTTTCAAGAACCGTAAGAGCCAAAAGAAGTAACACAACCGACAAATTATTTTCGTTTTAAAGCATTTAAAAGCAGGAAGATTCGGTCTCACATGAACAGATACAGGCATATGGAATTATGAAAATTACTAATTTTATGCATCGAGTTGTGACAATGGATCTATTAAGTGATCCCGAAGCGTAAAACGGCGCTTTAAAAACGAGTCCTACCAGCTGAGTCAACACCAAAGTTAAATATCCTGATTGGTGCTCTGCTGCTAAAGCGGAAAAATACGGGCTGCCTTAAAAAGAGAGCTGTACCGATAACATTTAATGCGATAACAATTTATGACTGTGAGAGATTTTTTTAAGCTGATATCGCCCAATTAGTGTATGCTAAATGAGGTCTTTATTGAAGTTCAAGATGAAACACATTAGCATGTTTTTAAAGCTGAAACAGATTTAACTTCGAGTTGAATACTTCTTTGAAATTCATCTCGAATAAAAACAAATAAGCCAACTGAATTTGAATAAAAAAACCTTAAATCGAATTTGCCAAGCTGCTCAAGTTTAACAGCTTTAATTTTTTCATTACTTATTTTCTTTAACGCACAACATCATTTTTTCATAAACTGTTTCAAATTCATCTCGTAAATATTGAAAATCCAAACAAATATTATTACCCATTCGCTGAATTTTGGCCACAACATCATCCTGAATCTGCTCACTATTCTCCTGATTTATATTCATTCTGCTGAATGTTCTTAAAACAACTTGAGCTGCTTGCAACATGTGATGATTGATTTCAGCCAAATTGTAAAGAACACAAAGAGACACACTGGCATGATGACTTACTCTATCGATACGTTTTAAATCGGCTACATTGCAGACATACACCAATTCATGTATGTCAATGGCAGCATCTCGGATATATTTTATTTCTTCTAAAACTTCATATTTCAGCTGCGAGATACTGGAATTAAGAGCTTTTTTGCAAACAAAATAATTGTCCAGAAGCTCACGATTAAACCGTGCAATTTGCCGCTCGTATTGTTTATAACACTTTTTTAGCTCCTCGGAATACTCTAGATTGTTGATTTGATTAAGTTTTTCTTCAATTATCGATTTGTAATTGTGCATATAATCGAGGGCTTTATTAAGTAAAACAGAATTTTCATCGATTTGATGTTGTGTCTCATTCCAGGCCTGTTCAGCATTTTGTTTTTCATCGAGTATGAGTAAACGTATACTTTGATAGAGAGGTCCATGTTTTTTGGATAATTCCGGGATAAAGACTTTAGCTTCGAGTGATGAAAGCTAAAAAAATAAGGGAAAATTATTATTTTAAAAATAATACGGATCAGTAGCGCAGAGAGAGAGAGAGAGAGATGGTAGGCTTAAAGAAAAAGTATAATTGTCCCTGATTTGCTTAATTCTTAAACTGAGCAAGAATTCTTAAGTTTTTCATACCATAAAACAGAATATAGCCAAGATAAATTTATACTTCATTGCGAACTTTATTCAGACAAATAAAGACGTTAACTAAAAATGTTAGTCAAAAGTTGCTAAAAATTATTTGGCAATTTCCCTTTACATCAAAATAATCAAAGATAAAAAGTTTCATTGAAAAATTAATTACGGATAGTGCATTTTTCAATTAAACATAAAAGACAATGAGTCATTTTATCAATATTTATTTAAATCTACACTACACTTCTTTCTTATCTCCAGCACTTAAAAAATCAAACTAAAAAATATTGGCAACAATCAACTTTATCTTAAAATACATTTTTCTAGCATTTCACTGAAATAGTTTTAAGTTAAACGTTAAACATTAAAGTTGCTAAAAATGATGAAAATATTAACTATTTCATTATTTCTATTAAGTGCCACAAATGTAAGATTATATACTTAAACCTGTCAAACGAAATTTTTAATAAAGTCAAAATAATTCTTTAGGCCCAATCTTCCTCTGAGGTGGCTCAATCTAACAACAACAACAACAATGGACCAGTTTCAAATATGATGGAAAACTTAGCCGAACATACATCAAGTGTAACTAATGAACTTTTAGCTCAACTCGAAGCAAAAATTGAACGTACTACCAAAACTTTAGTGGGTAATATTGAGGTCCTTGTAACATCAGCCCTAAATCAATTATCACAACCCATAGAGAAGACTCAAAAAGAAATCGAAGCCTCTCAGTGTCAACCTTTTACCTCACTAGAACAATTAAATCAGCGTGTAAATTCGGAGCTACAAAAATGTACCCTTAACCTGAACACAATTTTGAATACCTTCCAACAAGATGCGCAAGAATATAATATTGCCTTAGAGCAAAATATTAGGGAGATCATTGATTTACCTAAAAAATGTGAAGGTCTGGATAGTGGTTCGGGTTTTGGTAGCAAAGTTAGTTGCTATGTTGAAACGATAGCCGATTTTAATAAGCAAATTGCCGTTATTTTGAATCAAGCCAGTGTGACTTTGGTTCATACACGTCAGTTGGTCGAACAAGCAATGCAAGAGGGTCGCAGTTGTGCCGATAATGTTATAACCACTTCTGTCGAGGCTTTGGATGAGATATTGGCTTCTTGTCAGTTGACTAAAGAATAAACATATTTCTTCGAGTAATTATTGAAATTTTTAATTATGTTTGTATATTTAGATGTGGAAAATACATCAAGAATAAAATTTATTGAAAATTAAAAAAAAAAAAAACTTTATAAGGTGGTGAACCGCTGTAAGAAGTTGGCTAGTATTTTTCTTCCTCGGGCCTCCATTATTAAAATTAAACGCAACTTTTTTTCGAGGCTCTATCACGATATCAAATCATGTCTCCCGTACAAAAAACCGTTCTGAAACCGACCCTCACTATTTTTATGTAACATCCGAATTGTAGCCCGCATATTTCGGCTTGTTGTATTGAAAATGTGTTGCAATTATAATTTTTATGTTTAGGAAAGCGTTGGCCGCTCTTATTTAGGTTGCTCAGTTTTAAGTTGTTTAAATTGTTCGTTCAAAACCTCTAAAAAAATTTAAGAAATATCGTCATATCGACAGTGAAATATCGCCGATTTACCGGTTTTCGTTACTTCCCTAGTTGTTATTAATACCGATATTCTTTCAGCTTCGTACCGACGGTCGTCAGATCTTAGAATATTGTCAGTAAAATGTGCTAAAAATTGCCTTTCAACCGTGAGAACTGGCAATTTTTTTTAGACAACGTTGTAAAAAAAAAGCATTGTCCGTCATTCTAAGACAACAATATTGTTAGATATTACACGATTGTCGTGAACACTCTTCGTTGCAATTGGCAGATCATTGTCATACGTTGGAAGCTTATTTCTTATTGTCAGATGTACGAGCTTTATGGATCTGAGAATGGCATCATTGTCAGAGACCTTTGTCTATTGGCAACGCTGCAAATACATGCGTATCAGGGATGGAAAATGGGCTTAAAAATTTTTTACCAACTTAAATAACAAAACGTAATTTTGAGATTATGACGGTACCAATTTAATATTTTCCGGCTCATCTCTTGGTATATAAAGGGTGTTCTTTTAAGCCCGATAAAACTTGAAATTGTAAAAAATAACACACAAAATTAAATTGTAATCAAAATTTTTTTTTTATTCGAAAGATCAATACGTGACATTAACATTTGAAAATGATTTCGGGCATATGGGCATCGCGGCTGTTCTTGACGAAGCGCATTCTGGACGTCCAATTTTGGGCCACTTTTTCGAGCACTGCTGGCCGTATGTCACGAATAACACGAACAATGCTGGCCTCCAAGGCGTCAATTGTTGCTGGTTTATCAGCATAAACCAGTGACTTCACGTAGCCCCACAGGAAATAATCGAGAGGGGTCAAATCGCACGACCTTGGAGGCCAATTGACAGGTCCATTTCTCGAAATCAACTTATCGCCAAATTTTGATTTCAATAAGTCGATGGTTGCGTTCGCCGTATGGCACGTAGCGCCATCCTGTTGAAACCACATCTCCTCCGGATCAATGTCATCCATATTTTCAAGCAAAAAATCATTGATCATGGTGCGGTAACGATCTCCATTGACCGTAACGCGAGCTCCGGCCTCATTTTTGAAGAAATAAGGTCCGATGATGCCACCAGCGTGAAAACCGCACCAAACGGTGCATTTTTCTGGATGTAATGGAGTCTGTAGGGTCTCTTGTGGATTGGTCTCGCTCCATATGCGGCAATTTTGCTTATTAACAAACCCGTTAAGCCAAAAATGCGCCTCATCGCTGAACACAATGTTGCGATAAAACAACGGGTCAGTTGCCAACTGCCAACTGCGAATCGACGACTGATTTTCAAAGTAAATTTGGATAATTTCGTAGCGTTGTTCAAGCGTGAGTCTATTCATGATGATTTGTTAGAGTATACTGAAACGATAAAAAAAAATATTTCATCAAAATTTTATTTTTTGTGTTACTTTTTACAATTTAAAGTTCTATCTAGCTTAAAAAAACACCCTTTATATTTAGAAAAATTACTTTTTATTAATTATGTATCAAAAAAAGTACAACTGCACCATAGCTTCCATCCCTGATATGCATGAGTGAAAAGTAAAAACAAAAAAAGTTTAATTTTGCAAAAATTAAATTTATTTTAATGAAAATCAATGAAACGTTTTTAAGGCAACTTAAAAAAGTAAAAAATCCTTGGTATTGCTTTTGACCTTCAATATCAATATTTCCACTTTTTTAATTTTTAAATCAACACGCATTTTTCATTTTCTGACAATGTACAAAAACCAGTGTTCGAAAATAAACAGTACATTATTTAGCGTTCAGCTCACACACCCAAGAACGATATATATTTAGTAGAGTTTTTTTCCCGGACTTTTTCGATTCCCGGGAAAGCGGGAAATTTTTTTAAATTTCCCGGGATCCCGGGATCCCGCTCCATATAAATAATACAAGTAAATTTTGTTATTAATTAATGAAAAAAACTTTTATTAAAAAAACGTAAGGGAACTTGTTTACAAAGAAAGTAAAAGAAATGGTTCAATACTAAAAAATTAATTAAAGATTGAAATAGGAACTTGAATTTTTATCACCTCACGCCTTTATTGCCTATTATTATGCTTTTATTCAGCATTATTATGCTCTGGATACAAGATAAAAAGATAACATAAACATAACAATTTAATTCATAAAACAATAATAAAAACAAAATAAAATTAAGGTACTCAAGATATGAGATCAAAAATATAATTCATAAAATAGATAAAATATTTTAAAGAAATATATAACATTTTTTAACGGTTTAGGAAATAACTTTCTGACACACTCAAAGTGCTTAGTAAGTCGTCAAAAAGTATATTCCAGATTTAAATTACTAATTATCATGTTCCCGAAAAACTTCGTTCATTTTTTACCGAGGTTGGACAAATAGTTAAAAGTGCACCGTTGTAGCTTCGGATTCACAATCAGAAGCAATTTTTTCTTTTTTATAAACAACGTCTATATCAGTCAAATGTATGTCAAGTTTGATGCAAAAATAGCATCAACCGGACTGCTGTGTTTTTCAAGTTGTATGTTGTAGTATCTTACACGAGTTTCCAAAATGTTATTTTATTTCGGTTTCCCCGCACTTCACGGGTAATTTGTGTTTATCACCTAATAAACATATCGCTCCTTCATTGCATTATAGTCGTATCTCAAAATTTTAAGTAACTTTAGCAAAGTTTTCCTTCATACCTTCTCGTATTATATCTCAAACTGAACCAAAGTTATAACAAAATATATCTTCAAATCGGTACATTTTGAAAACTTTAATAGCATTTTGCCAAGATCGTTTGTTTTTGTAGATATGACTATGTTGCAATAAAGGAGCGATATGTTTAGGTATCTCCTATTTTTAAGACTTGTTCATGGACAATGAAACTTTACTGCCTGCATCTTATTTTGAATTAATGTATTTCACTTCACTAAATGTTATAATTATCAATTGTAGCACTGCCCATTCTGCTTTTAGTAGATTTATTGCATCAGGAGACATTGATTTAAATACATGTACTCACTTCTTGTAATTGATCTAATCCACAACCCATCCATCCACAGATGCTAATTTTTAGAGAATAGAAAACTAAATTTCAAAGTATAAATAGCTATTTTCTGAAATTATGAGGAATATTTTATTTCCCGGGATCCCGCAAGAAAAATCCCGGGAAAACGGGAAATAAAATAGTTGAAAATTGAAAAAAACCCTAATATTTAGTGATTGTGTAGACAAGCACAACCCTCAATACCGTTCGTAACTATTTTCAAGAAAGAGCCGAACATTTTATAATGTTCTGTTCTTCGTTAAAAAACAGAACAATTGTAGTGATACTGTAGACCAACATTATATTTTAATGTTCTATAATGTTTCTTTTTTTGCATTGAGAAAGAAATGAACAAACAAACCATTTTAGCAACGACTGCAGCATGAACAGTTTGTGTGTGTGTTTTGTGTATATGTGTTTTTGCTGGCTTTTTTTCGGATGTGTATTTTGTTTTTGTAAAAAATGTTTTTTTTTTACCAGCCAAAAGGGATGAACATTAATCAGCCGAACCGAACACAATGAAGTTTGTGGATTTAAAAAAAACCAACGGAATTAAATGTTCTTATCTTTTGTTGAGTTTGATAAAAAACAGTATTATTTTTGTGTTCGAAAGATGACTAATAGGGAAACATTATTTTTTTAATGATTTTCTTCACAAACACTATTAGCGTTTGGTTTTCCACAAATCTACCAAACCGAACACTAAGGAGCGATATTTAGAGTTTATTTTCTAACACTGCTAAACACAGACCGATAGCTTAAGGAAGGATTTTATCGGCCGTATAAAAAGTGTTCCATTATTACAACTTTACTTTAACGTACCATGGATGAACCTTAATTTACTTTATCGCTCACTTTAGGTTAAAGTAAAGTTTTAATAATGGAACACGTTTTATAAGGCTGGTTAAAGTCTACTTTTAGCTATCGGTAAGTTGTGAAAACGGGTCTAAAACTTGTTTAAAATTTATTGCCAACTCTTGGCGTGTGAAGACATATAAAACACAGGCTAAAATTGGTTATCCTTAGCAGCTTGGGATTAAAATTCAGCAAATTTGTTTTATGTGACTATAAGTGATACTACTAAATTTCGCGAAGATTGCTCTATAATAACCATACGTCCCATATAAATCCCACTCTTGGAAAACAGTACGCCTAAAACCGTAGCGAATAAGGCTGCTGTAATATGATATGTATTTTGACTTGTATATTTCGTTAGAACTTATTTTATAAAAAAATAATAAGGTTTATCAAATGGGATGTTACCAATTGTAAACTTTTCCATTCCCTTAATTTTTCCATTTTCAAGTTTTTTAATTTTGTAGAAATTTTTTACAACCAACAATGTAACCATACCAGAGCAAAAGCAAAAACTTGCTAAAACGGCTAAATTAGAAAATTCCCGTTCATTAGTTTAGGGTACAAATATTTTATCTCTTTACAGGTTCTTGAAAAGGGCTTAATATAGCCCGAAAAGAGCTAAGTTGGCATCTTTGAACGCAAAATTCTTATCTAAAAAGAGAATTTTATAAATTCCAGGAAAACCATTTTCAAAACAATTTTTTATAGATTGCAGATACTTAACTGTATTAAGTGGTTAAAATACTGACTCCAATTTGTTTATTTAATTACAAATTAAAACAAATATTGACAAAATGCCACTGGTTCTTATTATTAAATCTAATAATAAACTAAGAAAAAGTGCTGTATTCGCCTTTGACAAATCTTGTTTAATTTCTAAAATCTGATTGTAAATTTCTCGGCAAAAATGTTTGGTAAAGGCCGTTATTCGCAATCCTACACAATCGTACGATTCATTTACAAGAAAAGCTGACTGAATTCTCTCCGACATAAAAAAATGTCTGCAAAATCTGCTGTCAATGCCACACTATCCCACAAAAAAGACGCAAACTCATATGACTCGGCTACTTTACAAAAAAATGCAACTCTGATCGCATGGAAATTATTAAAAAAATTTCTTAAGTTAACCTCAGCCAATTGGCGCTGGAGTCCCACAAGGCAGCATCCTGGGTCCTCTATTATACTTAATTTATACTTCGGACATGTGAATAAACAACTACACACAAACTTCATCATTTGCAGACGATACAGCTTTTCTTAGCGTGCACGAAAACCGTTACGAAGCATCTCGTTAAAGGATCATATATTTCAACTAAAATATGGTTAAGACGATGGAGGACAATGGTAAATTAGCAAAAATGCGTACATATAACATTAACCTTAAAATCAATAACCAAATAATTCCTCAACATTCGCATGTAAAATATCTCGGTATACATCTGGATCGGCGATTAACGTGGAATGCCATATAGAGGCAAAATTAACTCAAATGAAACTAAAAGCAATTCAAATTCATTGGCTTATTGGAACAAATTCTGTCCTTAGTATCGATTGCAAGCTTCTACTTTACAACTTTATCTTAAAGCCTACACTCAAAATATTATGTAGTTTAATTCAAACGAAAATTCATTTAAAAAACGGATCATTTACATTTCATTTAAAACAAATGATTTTTACATTCATTTTTAAATTTTTTATTTATTAAACAACATATTCCTTAAAATTGAATAGCTTTTACTTTTAAAAAATATATTTTAACTGACATAAATCAAACTACATAGCAAAATTAATACGGAAAAACATTTTATTTTGGTAGTTTGTTTTTTGAATAACAAAAATAAATGTTGAAAAATAAAATTATTCGTAAAATAACCATATTTTTATTAAATTCTAACAGTACGGAAAACGAATTTAATAACCTACAATCAGTTACTGTAATAATTTTATGAGTGTATCTGGTGTGAAGGTATTCAACTATGGGGCACTGCGTCGGCCTCAAATATCGAAAAAATTCAAAGGCGCCAAAATAAACTTCTGCGAATAATCACAGCCGCTCCCTGGTATATTAAAAGCGCAAACATTCATAAGGACGTCTATGTGCCAATAGTAAAAACTATGATTACAAAATATGCAGTAAAATATTTAAAAAGGCTTGAACAACACCCAAATCCACTAGCTCGGAATTTTTTAAATCATGGCGGCCACACTCGCTTAAGAAGGGACACTGCAGCACTAACCCAATCAGAAGAGCGATAACAACCTACTTCCAAATTAGGTACAATCATCCTGGTTATCGTGGCGTGGCACAAAATAGATTTTTTTATATCTAAAGAGCGGGTATGTAAGATTCGGCATAGCCGAATATATCACTCTTACTTGTTGTTTTTTATTTCTGTTTGATAATGTGCGTTAAATTTATAAAAAGTTTATGAAACGAATTTTCTATGAAAATTGATGTCCTACATCGGGCATACTACATATATACGGTGATTTTGATTTACGGGAATACTTGCCTTGCGACTTAACTTTACAGTGAATCTCAACCATATGGTGTCTTAATATTAGGCACTTACAAAATTCCTCTGTGTGAATGAAAAATCATTTGCAAATGCAGGTAGCAATCCACCAAAAATTATTCAATCACTCCTTGTTTAGGAGCCGGAGCTCCTCCACTGCTTTATTTATACGCCCTGCAGCTTCTGTCGAATATCAACAGCACCTAGGGTCATCCACAACCGAACTTTCTCACAAAGGTGACAAATCAGCTTTCCATATGAATGTAACCCTAACCGCAACTTTGAATTAAAGCCGATAGTATCTCTTCGTCTAAAAAGCTGATCTTCGTTGAACCCTTTTGTGAGTCCATGCCTTGAAAAAGGCACTTCCCCATCGGACGGTGAATAACTTAGTGAAAACTTACTGACTATCAGCAAAGCAAGGCTCTCGCAAAGACAATCATCCTGTAAGATAGGAAGCATTTCTCGCTAGAAACATACCAACGGATACCCCACAGATAGTCAGACCGGTTGCACTAACCGGGGGCTACCATACAGAAAAATATTTTTTCTTTAAGCTCTTTATTAATAAAACAGCTTTGATAATTAATAATTATGCTTTTGTAAAATATAAATTTATTGAAAAGAAATTTGTATAATTTTGATATTAGTGTTGTGTCATAAAGGCCCAAATACACTTATCAAAACACCCAACTAGCATTGTTTTCTTATTAGTGAAAATGTGTGGCACTGACGATGCTGGATGGAAAATCAAAAAATTTAGATATGACGGCGAATATTATGTCCAGAAAATATTATGCCTGCATGGCAAGCATTTGACAAGGGAATTTAGCCCTTAAGGTCTGTTTATTTTTTTAAAATTATTTACCTGTTTCTTTTAGCTTTATAACAACAAACGACATTAAAAAGGTTTCAGAATATAGACAAAATTAAGCTAAGACATGTTACGTTAAAAATATGTTTCTCTCCTAATTAGGGATCACCAGAAGACAATTCTTATGACACATCACTTAAACAAACACAACAATTATAATAATTATTATTGTTTAACCACGTTACAGTAGCCCAAAATTTTATCCATAAACTTTATGGTAGAATCTACCACATCACTTGTGCAAAGCTGAGCTTTTTTTACTGCCTCATCGTCCAACTTTTGTGTACGCTCTACAGTCATGCTGGCATTATTTAAAACAATGAAAATTTCTTTATAGGCCTCGGAAATCTTTTTCACATAACAACTAACACTGCCACCAAAACCGGATCCATTTCCCTTGCTCTCACATTTTTTGGATAAATTCTCTATTTCCTTTACTTTTTGCTTTAGGACATTATTATACTCATTCGCTTGTTTTTGGAAGGTGTTTAAGACATCATTAAGATTTTGTGTGCATTTATCCAAATCTGATTCAATACGTTGACCCAAACGCTCGAATGTAAAGTATGGTTGGCAACGTTTTGAGATTACAGTATTTTGAAAATCCTGTATGGGTTGCGATAAGTCACTTAGAGCAGATGTTATGACCAAATCAACATTATCTTCCAAAGATGTGGTAGTATGTTTGATGTTGGCTGCTACTTCAGCTAAAGTTTCATCTAAATTTTTCGGTTGATCCTCCTCAGAAAAGGGCAAGCCCTAAGAATTTGATTTAATTTTTTTTATAACATTAAAAAGGATTTTTTTATCTTCTTTACTCACATTTATGACACCGAATAGAAAAACTGCTACAAACAATATTTTTATCATTTTTATCAACTTTTTGGTTTAACGTTTTTTGGAAAACTGTTTCTAATAAGTTTGATTTGTGAGCTATATATATACCTATATAATCGTCTACATATTGGCAAATTAAATTTTTTATGAAAGAAAGATATCGTTGTAAAATTTTGGTACTTGATTATACACTGTAGTTGAAATAATGAAAAAGTTTGAAGTGCAATTAAGGGTTTAATTTCCGGTTCTAATTGGAAAATTAAAAAAAAATGTTTTTTCTGTTTTTTTCCACACTTCAGCTCAATATTTTTGTACTTGTACATATAATATATAAAAACACAAATGAAGTTCTCGAGAAAGATATTTTCTTTATATTCTCATGATGCTCCATTCTCAAGATGACCCAGCTTGAATACGAACCTGAAGACGGTTCACGCAGAAGGAGAAGCGCAGAAGACCGAAGCCCTTGGAAATCTATTCTACGTTTGGCTGCAGAAACGAAAGTTCCATAATAGTCAATTTAGAGAAGCTACCCAATAAAAAATGGAGCTTCCATCGAAGCAGGTTTGTAAGGGTGAAATACAAAAGTTACGCTTACCATATCGCTGACGGAATACATGAATTTTACATGGCGAGTTCCCACTTTGAAACAATACATTTGCGACACATAAAGCGCTTTATTCGGCGTATATAAAAGTTGGTGAATGTTACCACCAGTTTTAATACGCTCCCTTACAAACCTGCTTTGTAGTAAGGAAATGTCGTAGCACTTTAAATGTTACATTTTTTTTTTTAAATTTGTTAAGAATTCGTTCACTTAAGGTAATGCATCTCTGTATATCTTATTGCGTAGCGCATAAATGTGCGCTTACTTTTTATAATTTGCTATTAGTGCTTCTCAAAACAGGAAATTTTTTTATTGCGTAAGGCTTCTCTTACCTTCGGCTAAGTCTGTACTTTCCAAGAATACCTAAAGTTCTCTTACGAATAGGACAAACATAGTCTCTCCAATATTTCCCTAGAGATCAAAGTAGCAGCTAGGAAAAGTGACAGTTTATACAGTGCGGATTCGATATTCGCAACGTGTTGCTATTACCGAAAAGTTGCAATGATCGACCATTGCTTACTAAATGTATTGCCCCATTTTTTTAATAAAGAAAACTTCATATTTTATTAACATAAACTAATTCTTCAGACTTTACTTAAAGAAATCTTAAACAAAATCTTACAAAGTATAAAATAAAACAAAACAAAAAACTAAGTGCTGGTTCAGACAAGTCAGATTTTGCTGAAACTGGTTATATTCAATTCTCTGTTGAACCTGCATGTAAGTTCATACGCAATCAGCTTGTGTTGTCAATTTTCTTGTTCTTTACCTTAAAATTAAACTCATAAAATATATTACGAATACCAAAACAAAAGGAACAGTTTTTCCCCCTCTTTCCTAAAAACTGAAGACTAGATGAGTCAAAATTGATGTGTTTGAACTAGCACGAACTGTAAAATCGGTATTCTTGCTGAAACATTAGCAAAGCAAGCAACTTAAAAAAAAAAATGAAATTACTCAAGTATTGTAATCTACGTACGCTTTGATAAAACTACCTTTCTAAGCAATAAGTAAAGAAAGAAAGAAACATTGTAAATGAATAAAAAGATTATGTTGTACTTATTGCGATCCTTTTTTTTAATAGTTGCAGTCATAAAAATTCCAATGCAAAAATATTGCCTGATGCGAAAAACGGGGCTTTGAGATAATCGGTGGTTGCCAAAATAGACTTCGCACTGTATCTCCTTGTTTCTTATGCTTCTACTTGAATTAGGTTAATTATACAGTTTTTGTTCTGCTCTGAGTTGACAGCATTGCACACTACTACAGCAAAAAAAAGGTTAAAAATGTGTACTATATATAGTCTATAGTCATTAATTTTGTATAAAATGAAAACACTCTCATATCGATTTAGTAAGAAAAGGATCAGCTTAAATCTGTTATTCCGACAACTGCCGTTAAGCCGGGAGTAACAGTAACGTTGCAAATCAGCTGCTTCATTTTGTTGTATGTAAAGCAATTAGAACGATTATAGTTAGCAGTAAGATAATACGTCTAACTCTGTAAGAAATAGATTGGTCTTCCTTTTTTACGGTAAGGTTACTGTAACTGTAACTCCCGACTAACTGAGCCTATTCGTACCGCCGCAAAGTAGGATGGTTTCATACATCATTAAAAGTTGGCACGAAGTATTATTTTGACTAAATAAAGAAAAAAAGAAAATTTTATTAAAATCGGCCACTCCCATCGCCCACTGAGCATACAATCCTAATGGATTTTTTTGCATAAAATTTGTCCTATTCAAGCAAAGGTCTTGAAATTTGGTACACAGACTTTCAAGAATAACCAAAAGATGCATGCCAAGTTTCATCATCGTCAATCATGCGCACCACCCATATACAAGTATAAACAAAATGAGTCCAAAATAATCAAATATTTTATTCATCAACTATATTTCTTTAACTACATCATCTAGTTTAGAGACACCCAAGTCTCATATGCCTATACTCTCGAGTACAAGGCAAAAATTCTGCTGCAGCAATGTCGACACACGTACACTATAATATTATTAGTCTGAATGCCGATGACGAACATTCGGATTGTTTTTTTTTTTCTTCATTTCAATAAAGAGAATGACATTAATTGACATTCAGATATAGTTGTAGTTAGCAGAGCTGTCAGATTTTTTTGAGCTCCATCCATTTTACCCTGCCTTTACACATGCAAGTAGTGGCATGCCACTGTTGTATACATATTATCAAAGAAAAATTGTTCGAAAGAGTCGAATCTCATGCCATTGGCTTTTGTGTTTACACATGCCACTGCGAGTTCATTTTCAAAATGTCGTTGAAGCGTCAACTTAAGATAATTTGTTGACTTCTCAAATTAAAAAAAAAAGTACCAAAAAACCAAATAGAGTTACCGAGTTAATCATATAGGCACATTTTTCGGGAAATGTTTTACATTTATTTATATAAGCATTATTTTAACATTATTAATGCTCTATAATTAACAAACTTGCTTTTATTAATGCGCGTTTCAAAAAATTAATCATAATAATAAACGTATCATGTTAAAACTTTAATAACAATTTGACAATAATCCAGTTAATTTGCATTAAATTTTGAACAGGGTAACATTGTTCATCGTTTTGTCATTTAGTGGCAAGCAAGTGCCAAATTTCCACTCGCATGCAATTTTTGCTGCCACTGGAGCTGCCATTGCGAAAAATTTGAGTGTATTAGTAAAAAAACGTGAGTGTATTGAGTTTTTCGAACTGGCAGTGGCATGTGTAAATGCTAGGTTAACATTTATGTTTGTTATTCAAAAAATAAACTACCAAAAAATAATGTTTTTTCGTATTTTTTTTTTTTTGTTATGTAGTTTGATTTTTGTCCGTTAAAATATATTTTTTTTTAAAGTAAAAACTATTCAATTTTAAGGAATATGTTTTTTAATAAATAAAAAATTTAAAAATGAATGTAAAAATCATTTGTTTTAAATGAAATGTAATGATCTGTTTAAGTTGTTTAAAATGAATTTTCGTTTGAATTTAACTACATAATATTTTGTCTATGAACCGATTTTCTTAATTTTCACTATCAGTAGTTTACTTAATTATTTCATGTGAAAAATAAGTAACAAAGTTCAAAGATTATAAGAAGACATCACAAAGTTAAGGTTTATAGGTAACCTTAGAAAATTTATGGGTACAAATTAAAAGCAATCGTGGTCACGACTGCTGTGATCTAATTAAGTTTTAATACCAAACTTTTCCAGACTATAAAAATATAAGAACCTAGTTACAATCATATTGGGTCTTCGGAAAACCCATTTCAAACAAGACTTTATTGGGTGCATGGTTAATATTGTAGGAGTTGCAAGCGTAATGATTACCAAACCAATTTTATATATTTTGATTTTGATCTTGTATGTAAATGAAATTAATACCTACCCAGCGAACAGGATGTTTGTTAGACGATTGGTTGATTATTCAACACGATTGAAAATGCTAGCTGGGCATGATTACATATTATGTTTTTTTTTTTAATCGACAAAGTAAAAATCGAACACAAATTTTTAATAAAAAACCAACTGCCTGTTTTTAGAACGCGAGCGCAAAAATTACTCGTGCAACTAACATTAAAAACTAAACCAAATTTTGAAATTTTGTTTTTGTTTTAAATTTTAGTTAAGCAAGTCACTTTTGCGCTCGCGTTCTAAAAACTGGCCGTAAATTATAAGTTGTCCGATTTTTTTTGACGATTTTTCAAAACGAGAAAGACGATTTTTTATTTTTTCTCAGGATATTGACGATTTTTTACAAATTTAGATGGCAGCCCTGCTACCGGTATTTGTTGAAGCTCTAGTGCACTTTCTGAACAATATTAATCTATACTTTCTGTAATCGTTATTACGTGCTTTTTCTGCTTCTATGTACTGCTGCATCAATTATGTTCTTTCCATGTATAAGCATTTTATGGACAGTAATGCCTTGTTCGCACGGTGCTTTGGATTACTTCGCTCTCCGTTTTAATTACTTATTTGAATTACCATGTTCGCACGGCATATTCCTAATCGGTTTTGACAGTTTTTCTTCTTCTTCTTTTTATTAATTTTGTTTATTGCTAAATTTAATTGTTTTTTTGCGGTAACTTGTATTAAGAATGAAAAGAAAGAGTAAGTAAAAACTATTATTTCAAATATATACATACATTTATTTATTTTTCCAGTAAATAGAATATTTTGTTTGTTTTTTTAGTGCTTTGACAGCTGGTGATGGAAAAAACCGATAAAAATTAGAGATCACATTGATTTTAAAGTAATCCACAGGGTAATAAAAATTTAATTACGTACAAATGAGATAATCCGCTCTCAAAATTTTATATGACGAATTATGTAATTTTGATAATAATTAGGCTGTGAATTACGAATGAGAGAGCGAATTACGAAAAAACGCTGTCGTGCGAACATGGTATAACAGGCATGAAGTGCAAGTTATGTTTTTTAACAATAACTCAGCCGTAATCCATGCAAATTCTTTAAAACTTCACATTTTCATTTCATTATGTTTCACAATTTCATTATACTTTTGCTATTCATTTGTCTATATTTGCTGTCAATCAATTATTAACAAATGTTTGTTACAAATAATTAAAAACTGCGATATCATTAAAAAGGTGTAAGCCGAGATGTATGCAACAGATTTTATCACAAACCTACACTGTAATATTCGTGGCATTTTTCAGAAAATTTATAAGCTTGTTGTATTTAAAGATACACCTTATCCTTCATTTGGTTCTGCTAAGAAGACGGAAGTAGCTGGAGCAAACTTCTTTTTTTTTCAATTTAAAACTGGAAAACTAAAAACGTTTTCAAAAAGAAAAAAAAAACGTCATTAAAATGTTAGCAGTGAAAATATGGGTGAAATACTGCGCTGCATTAGGGATTTCAAAAGCTTATATATTTATCAGTGAAGTAAATGTGGACCAAAAAACTGTGATATACTCCACAAAAATAATAGTCACACAATAAAAAAAATTATAAATATTTTTTAATCGGCTTAAAAAAAAAGTTTGCTTTTCTGATGCAGCGCAGTGATGAATTTACGAACGTACCCTATCTTACACGCATAAACTACTGCATTGCATGAAAATTGTGATCTGTTTTCTTGGTACTATATTTGAGTAACTTTACTAGATTTTTTTATAGGGCAAAAATTGCGAAAACCAATATTGTATTCTTCTTAGTGAAGCAGTTCTCTATAGATTTTGAAAAGTAATAGTTGAAAAATAGCTTTTTTGCCAACAAAATCCTTTGTGCACCGTTATAGCTATAAATTCCTTGATCCTAAAATCCCCTGAGCCTTTAGCTGTTGCCCATTTCTAAACGAGATGGCTGAGCAGTTGAACATTTAAAATTGTGTGTTTGTTTTGTTTGTTTTGTTTTTGTAGAAGAAATATTCTTAGTATATAGTATATGATGATATTTATATCAAAGTACCCTCAAAGTAAAGAAACCAGAATATTAATGTTAATATTTAGAACTACAGTTGAACTTCTATAAGTCGAACTTCTGTAAGTCGAAAATTCTTTAAGTTGAAGAGAATCTCTTGGCAATAGCGGTGGACAATTCAGATGATTTTGTTTCTATAACTTGAGCTCTTGAACTTCTTTATATTGAATTTTTCTATAACTCAAAGTAAAACATTTGTACCACGCGTGACCACACTTCCACAAGTCGAATTTTTTTCCAAAAATTTTTTGCCATCTTAAATTTTTGTTTTATTTAAAACTAATTAGCATTTAAAATGTGACATTTTTATCTTAAGTTAAATAAAATTTGATAAATTTAGATTAAATAATTCTATGTTTTTTTAAATTTTGCATGTAAACACTTATCAAATCACACAATATTTCATTAAATGAAATCTTTAAATATGTATGTACTTATGTATTTGTACAAAATAAAATTAAATAACATGAATACCGAACGAATTTAATTTTTTGTTGTGCATTCATTACAAAATTCTTTAACTTGAAGTTTCTGTAAGTCGAACTTTTTTGTCGGGATAATGAATTTTCAAGTTATAGAAGTTCAACTGTATTTTGCAAGTGAAACTACCAAATTTGAAGAAATCCTGTAATTTTTAAACAGTTTCTATTAAACCCCAGTTGTGCTCTTAAAAGATACATGTGTTACAAAGAAATTAAGGACTCTCTTCCACAAATAATCCCAACAACTGACGTCATAAATTCATTCTTAAAACTGATGCACGTGCATAATTGAGCAGTCTCCGAAACAAAAAATGATTGAATGTTTTATAAAAAAAAAAATAAGAAAACCAACCCAAATAAATATAAAAACTTATTTTTTTTAATTCGTAAAAAATATATTCGGTACAATAAAAGACGACAACATGTTCGTTCCTTCATAAAATAGCATCAGCAGCATTAAGAAGCATTGTCAACATGGCACCTTTCTAAAGGAAAACAGCAACAACAAATGAAATTAAGCAGAGAGAATATATCAAAAAGTACGTACGCACGCGCAGTTTAGTTAACGTACGTCAAAGGATAAAAACGGGTACGTACTACCGAGTATTAGACCGACCAACTGTTACCGTTTTATTAACAACCAACCAAAAAATAAAATAGATGAAGAGTAACAAGAAGACAAGAAAGGGTTGCAAAATAAAAAAATGGGGAAATAAACTCTTTTTTTCTTCTTTTAGTTTAGTTCCTAACTAAAGAGCGTAGGTCCTTTTTGGTTTTTATTTTCTGAGTGATTTTTTTATTTAACGCTTACTTTTACAAATATATAAATAGTTAAAAAAAAGGTTTTGAAAAAGAGGTTTCCTGTTTTGAATATTATTTATTATGGATCTCAATTTTTTTCTTCTTTTTTATTATTTATGGACTTTAGTATTTTATATTTAACTCGTGCTTTTTCGACATTGTAATAATAACTAAAATTATGCTTAATGTGACCAACTATTTATTTTTTTTTTTTTTAATTAATTCAAAATGTTAAAAAGTAAGAGATTTCATTAAATGACATCAAATATCAAGAACAATATAAACATAATAAATATTTTCTGACAAATCAGGGTCGAAAGCTAAATAACAAATTAGTTCTCTTCATCGCTTCCGCAAAATTTTTTGAAAATGAAGCAATACTGGCAATTAAAATTACAGATGGCGCAGATACACAGTAATGAAATGTTAATATGTATATGTAAAATAATTTTGAAATTTTTAAATTTAAATAAAATAAACAGCGATGATTTGCTAAAAGAAAAAAAGATCTGAATGACAAATGCGCAAAAGTATTAAAGAGTACCTACCAATCACAAGATTTGGTATCATTTTCTTTTGCACCGCAAAAGAGAGTACACCCCAGACAGCGCATCATTGTTATGTAGAAATTTTCTCTAATATCTATTCACTTAAAACTACTTTTTTAGGCCACAAAAGAAAAACTTTTTCGAAAGGTCCATTCTAAACTATATTTTGATAATATTCGATATCTTATTTTCAGGGGCATTTAAAAAATTATGTTGGCATGGAAATGAAGAGTTTGTTGCTGCAAAAAGTCTAAATAAACAAGTTTTAAAGTGTAATGTCATCTTATTTTATCGACCATTCCACAATTTCACTAAGAGAAATTCAAGTTGATAAAATTCTGCTTGCTACGAAGCCTGTTGTTCTTCACAAAAAATAGAGCCATCAATTTGGAGCCTGGACAGAAATTAAATTTAGTCTTTTCTATTAAAGTAAAAAACCTAAAGTGTGGCTTTTGAACCCGATAGAACCAAGGCGAATTTACTTGAAGGTGAGATTAACTCTACAAGAGCAATGCTATTAAAAAAATGTTTGTTTACATAAACATGGGGTCTTCACCTGACAATTTTTTGCTATACCAAACGTCAAAGTCTATATAAAATAAATCTCTAATATTTTTGTCAGCATTTTTTGTATGAAGTTTGACATTTATTATGACAAAAAATTGTCAGGTGAAGACCCCATGAAAAAACTGTAGTTTGTATACAGACTTTGACAACTCGACCACAGAAAAAACACGCTGTCGACTTGATCTAGTGAATTCGCCTTGGATAGAACTTACAAAATGTTAGCTGTCAAACGAACTGTCATACTGGACTTACTCTTAATATTTGTGATCAGCTTACTCTAGAAAATCATGAATAGATTTACGCTTGAACAACGCTACCAAATTAACTTTGAAAATCAGTCATTGTTGTTTTAACACAAAATTGTTAGTGATATGGCTCATTTTTGGCTGAACGGATTTTTTTGATAAACAAAATTGCCGCAGATGGGGTGAGGCCAATCCACAACAGACCCTTTAGACTTTATTTTATCCAGAAAAATACATCGTTTGGAGCGGTTGACACGCAAGTAGCACCATAAGACCCAATTTCTTCAAAAATAAAGCCGGAGCTCACGTTACGGTCAATGCAAATTGTTATCGCACTACGATCAATGATTTTTTTTTTTTTTTTAAGTACCTGACATTGATCCGGGCGACAGTAACCATCGACTTATTGAAATCAAAATAAGTTGGTTTTAAGAAATGGACCTGTCAATTGGCCTCCAGGGTTGAGCGATTTAATACCTGTCGATTATTTTCAGTTGTAATACGTGAAGTTACAAGTTTTTGCTGATGAACTAGCAACAACTGACGTCGTTTACATTATCCGTGTTATTCCTAGCAAACGGCCAGAAATTCACGAAAAAGTTGCCTTAAATTGGATGACCAGAATTTGCTTCATCAGGAGCAGCCCATATACCTGAAATCATTTTCGAATTTTTAAATCATTTTAAATGACAGGCTTGATCATTCTAATAAAAACAATTTTTTGACTAGAAATTAATTTTTGGTGTTATTTTTTACGTTTCAAGTTTGATCGGACTTAACAATGTGCCCCGGCAGGCTAGTTAATAGTGATCTAGTCAATCAGTGAGAGGGTTGCGGGTTTGGTTCCCTGCAGAGACTTTGGTATGTTTCACTACAACGAGACTAAGGTCCAAGTTACTATTGATCGGTTTATAAAGATAGAATATAATAAGTAATTTTATTTGTAAGTCTTAGGCTGGGTTTTTGAGATCTCAGGTTAACTTGGTTAAGTTAATCTAAAAACGAATTCGTGCCGCCATTACCATGTTTATATACAAAATTTTGACGGAACAGCTTATTTGTGCTTAAAATGTTGGTCTTCAATGAAAAAATAATAAAAAAAAATCGTATTTCGACGGAAAAATCTGAGTTTCAGACTACATTAAACTTAATAAATAATCGGGTTTAAAGAAAACATTTTTAAAACTAAGGAGGATTTTTAGACGGAAAATTTCGGGAATTTCTTTCCAAAGTTTTCGACTTGAATTATAGTTTGTATGACATTAAGTGGCCAGTTTTTTCATATCAAAAGAAGTTAAAGAAAAGGGAAACGTATCATTTTGGAAAATCTATTTCCACGGCTTTTGGGGCGAAAAAGACAGTAACTTTGAAAAATGATTACCATTATTAAACCCGAATATCAAATCTTTTGCTTTAAGTTTTTACCACGATTGGTTTCTAAAATTTTTTGTGATGCGATATGAAGATCTAAAGCATTTTGAAACTGAAGGCCAGATGAGCGACTTCTTTTAAATTTTAATGTCTGAAATACAGTTATTATGGAATACGTAAGACTTGAGTAAACTAGACTTAAGTGAACTTGTTTGTATAACAATAATACCCACTATTCTGCGTAGGGGAGCGTAGGACAAAAATCTACTCGCGAGAACAACTCGAGTGAATTCTCTCGTTTTAAAATTTTTGCTGGCTAGCTTAAAAGTAAGACTCGCAAGTACAAACTTTAAAACAAGAGAATTGATATTTAAAAAGAGGTGTATTGAAATTTAGCAATGGATTCCTTAGATCATTGACGACCTAAGCCAGGTCCTTAATAAATTTATTTTGGAATAATAAAGTATATCTGAGTTGGTCTCATTTTTCTCATTTACTTTAAAAACTGATGTATTTACAAATAACAAAAAAAAAAAAAAACGACAGCAGGATAATATAGATACTTGTTAATGTGTGAGTGTGTATGTGCATTTAAATTTTTGTAATTATTTTCAACAAATGTGTTGGTATGGGTGTTAAGGAAATACAAAAGGAACTGTTAAGAAAAAAAACTGTTAGTGTTCTTATACTTGTATTGACAAAGGGGAAGCCTAATTTTTGTAAGTCAAAGTAGCACCAGATGACGGCATGCGCCTACATTTTGGGAAAGATCCTTTAAAAAAAATATATATGTATATAAACCATAAATACAATCAAAAGAAATAAAACGATGACATACTCGTACTTAACAGCAACATATGTTACTTCTACTTGTGGCAGGATCAGTTTTTGGCTTGAGTCCTTTTCTTTTTTTTTAAATTGTATTTGGATTTCTGTAACAAAACATTGGATGTTTCTACTTTCTTCTAGTTGCCAGTAAAAATAAACCGTTTTGATTATTATTTTTTTTCTTAACAGTTGTTTGGCCTTTTTAAAGTTTTTATTTTATTTTATCAGAAAAAAATTTCTTAAGAATTTCGTTAACCTTTAAAAATGTAATATTAAAATAACATCAATCAAAAAAAAAAAAAAATATTAAAACTAAAGTTTTTTTTGGTAGCTGAGTGCCAAAATATTTTATTTTACATTGTAGTTTTTAATTCATCTCAACATAAGCGTGATAAAATTTATTCGGTTCTTTTTAATTAAATAAAATTTTTAGGCAATTTGAATACAAATTTAGCACGAATTGTTTAATCGCTTTGTTTAGTAAAAGTATATAATTTTTATAATTATGGTTACTTTGTATTTTAAATTGTTTACGATTAAAAATTGGATTAAAATTTGTATATACTGTTATTTAAATTCCGCTCTATATTTAAAGTTTAACAGCCATATTCATAAAAAGTTCTTATTTTAAGCTTATAGTATGTAATAACTATTAAACGCTTTTTGTCTTATAAACCTCTTATAAAAATTTGTATTCATAAACGTACAATAACAGCTTTTTTACTATTAATTGTTTGCAGTGATTTTCTGTTTAAGTATGGCAACTTTCTTTATATTTGGCTGCAATTTTATTGTTAGTGATGCACGAGACTTCTATTCGGTTTACATGATATTCTATATTAAAATTTTTTTTATAATTTTTTTTAATTGTAGACCTTCAAAATTATTCTTATCTAATAAAACTACATATTATTTTAGTTTCTGAACAAAATGTTGCCGAAAGCTATCATAAAATCTTTTGTTTGAACCTTTTTTAAATATTCGATAAGAAAGTAATCGAATAAAAAGTTTGTTTACTTTTTATTAACATCACTATTATTATGATTTGTTTATTTTATTTTTTTTTTTATATTTTTGAACAATAATTTGTGGTTTTAAACAAATAAAAACAACTACATAGTTTCAATAATTTAATAAATAATTAAAGAGAATATCTGCATTCATTCATTTAAATCATATAATTTTTTTTTAAATAATTATCAATATAACTTTAAATTGGCTGTCTAAAATAAAAAAAAAATAGTAAAATGTATTTAACATGTCTGTTGTAATAAATAAAACATTTTTGTCATTATTTTCCAATATATTTCACAAAAATAATATCATAAAATTCAAACACTTATCAAAATTTCATTTTATTTTTGGTTTAAAGAAGGGCAAATCCAACAATAAATTTTCTTAGAATTTTCGTAGAATGTTATGACTAGGAATGCGATTTCCATGCAAATGCATGTTTTTTGCCGAAAGTCTAAGATCGATGTCGACCAATTATCTAACCGAATCATTAAATTTTCGTTAAAATGGCATCGATTTGTTTTTGCATGTTGTTGCATATTTTTGTGAAATTGCATATTTTTGCATATAATGGTTTTAAATTCATATTTTTTCATATTTTAACATTTTTGAGTGATATATTTTTTAAATTTCGATATTATAAAATAAATTTCTACAAAACCTTTCCAAATACACACAAAAATTTTCCAAAAAAAATTTTAAGATCAATAAATAAATTTTTTTTAGAAAAATATTTTCAAAATTTAGACAGAAGATCCTTCTATTTTTAACCGATGCAGCGCCTTACATGTTTAAGGCTGCCAATGAGCTTAACATATTTTATCCAAAACGGTTTACATGTTAATTGCTTGGCATATGGGTGGTACTGAGGTGTAGAGGAAATTATAAGCCAATTCGATAGTATTGATTTATTTGTTTTATCGTGAAAAATATTTTTTCAAAGGCTCCTTTATGAGCTGCAATTTTTAATGAAATGTATCCCTTGGTAACCTTACCACCGCAGTCAGTATTAACCTGGATGCTGTAGAATACTATTCAAAAAGTTTTGAGCAATTTAAAAATGTTATTGAATAATAAGCCCCGGTAATGCAATTAAAAAGGTTAAATAAATATAAAATTTAAATAATACAATAAATTTCAAGTGTTTTTATCAAGAATAAAAACTGGGAATTAAGTACGAATAACAAAATCTTTTAAATTTAAATAACATTAAAAGTCAATTAGCATTTTTATTTTCCAACTACGGATATATTGGTGTAGCAATAACTCAATTTGAGGAATATTGTTCAGTTAAGACAACTCAAGTCAAATTAACTGATATGCAGAAAGTAAAATTAACAATGTCGAAGGAAGAATAGCCCGACCAATTAAAAAAAATCCAAATGCTTTGCAAAAAAATTAAGGATTTCCAAAAATAAAACAAATTTTAACTATTTTTGATCTGGAATCAAATGTGGGATTTAAATTAGAAAATTAATATTCTCCAAATGAATTGGCATCTTTCAAGTTTGCTCCTATAACTTCAGTTGACGATGAGAGATCATTTTCCATTTACAAAAGTTTTTTGCGGCCGAACAGACTTAAGCTTACTTTTGATAATATAAAAATGTATTTATTTGCTTATGCAAACAAAAATTTAAATTAGTTATTTAAACTAATTATTATTATTTAATTAAGCTTGAGGTCTTTTTTTTATATAAAAAATATTAAATTTATTGAACCAATATTTCGGCACTCCGTTGTGTGCCTTCTTCAGGGTTTTTCTTCAATTTTTGACAACAATTTTTAACAAATTAAATAAATATAATAAATATAATTTGTTAAAAATTGTTGTCAAAAATTTAAGAAAAACCCTGAAGAAGGCACACAACGGAGTGCCGAAATATTGGTTCAATAAATTTAATATTTTTTATATAAAAAAAAGACCTCAAGCTTAATTAAATAATAATAATAAATTTTGTAAAGGTCGAATAAAAGTCTATTTGTTTAAACTAATTTTTAAAAAAATATTAGACTGAACTTTTTATTTTATTTTGTTTATTTTAAAAAAATTAAAAAAACGCCTTTTTAATGAAAATGTTCAAGATTTTAGTGCATATTTTTTATTTTTTCAAGGCATATTTTGTAGTTTTTTTGTGCATATTTTATGCGCATATTTTCGATTTTTTAGTGCATCAATCCTAAGTAATGACTATATATGTATAAAAAAAGCACAGTTCAAATATCCGATAAGACAGATCTCATTCTCACCGCCATCCTGCATATCATACAGCGGCCCGTGATAGTACCTATCATGGTTCTAAAGCAGACCTTGCCCCTGCCCAGCAGCGAATCCAAATAGGTCTGTCTTTGCACCGGCCACAGCGCACGCGATACTCTGCTGTCCATTCTGTTCCGCCATACCCGATGTATCCTGCTCAGAGCCCATTTTCTATTCCTTCCGAAATAAAGCCTATTGGATCCTCCGTTTCTGAGCCAGTCTCGCCAACTCATAAGTTTTTTCGTTGCCTGTGATGTTGCGGGGTCCTGGTACCCAACACAGCCTCACTACATACTCCCCTAAGATTTCCCCTAGAGCCCTCCTGCAATCATACACTGCCTAGATTTCACATAACATCCCATCAAGGCCTTAAAAGCCGCCTGGCTGTCCACATCTGAGTGACACTAGATCCCCAGTACAAAAAGGAAGCGACCTCTCTGAATCATTCACCATTACAAGAGATCTTCGACAGGGTGTAACTTCTTCAATATACTGATGGAAAAAGTATTGGAAATAGCAGAAGTTAATAAAACACGTACAGTGAACACCAAATGCCACATTCTCCTATATTCGGACAACATTGACATAGTCGAAAAGATAGAGCGAGATGTAGCTAGAGCTTTTTCCAGAATCAAGAAAGAATCGGCGAAGATGGGTCTGTTAAGGCCGCATATTGCAACGTCGAGGTAGTAGAGGAGTTTATTTACCTCGGATCCGTCAACAACAAAAATAATATCAGCATCAAATTAATTATTTACCTCAGCTCCGTCATCAACAAAAATAAAATCAGCATCAAATCAAGGTGAAGGGTCGTGCTGCCATATAAATGCTACTTTGGGCCAAGCAGACAGCTTAAGAACATAGCCCTTTCTCGACAAACTTAAATAGTATAATACAACACAGTTTTTCTACCTGTGCTTCTTTATGGCACTGAAACATAGCTGCTTGCGAAAGTAGATGAAGCGGTGTTAGGTGTTTTTAAATACAAAAACCTTTGAAAAATCTATGTCCCGATCTATTTTAACGAGCAGTATAGGCGTCGAACGAACCGTGAGCTGTATGATCTATATCCCGACATTAAAGTAGCTTAGCGCATCAGAATACAGCTGGCTGGGCCATGTCGGTCGAATGAATATAAACGCTCCAGCCACAAAGGTGTTGGGTGGGGGAGGGGGGGGAAGACCGAGACTCCGGTGGAATAAGTAAGGCCGGGTTTTTGAGATGTGGACATTGTTGCCAACTTTTTTTTTGGAGACTTACCGTCAAATCGTACTTCAAAAACCACTAGAAGCCGCCTAATTTTTTATTTAGCGTAAAATAATTTAAAATATCGCTAAAATCTCAATATTTTGCAAAATGTTTATACAAATCAATATATTTTATTTTATTTTATTATAATTATATATTAAGGTTTTTAATTTCCCTGACTTTTTTAGTCCCGGGAACGTACAACAATGTTTCTTTTAAAAAAGTGCCTAAAAGTTGGTAATAGAAAGGTTTTAAATTCAAATCCGTATTAAATTGTTTCTATCACGTCTAGTTTTATATAGGCTGGTGATGCTATATATTTCATCACAACTGGAAAATGATTTTTCCGATTTTGATACAATGATTGAGAACAAAATTTACAAATGATTACGAATAAAATTTCCTTTCAATCATCCAAATAACATTTTTTATATTTTTAACTGTTTCGGAGCTATTCAGAAGTAAGTTACAATAAATTTGGTTTTTATGCAAAACAAAAAAAAATTTATAAAAAAAATTGTATTAGTACAAAAGTTTTAGATTTTTCTCAATTATCAAAAAGCCAGATATATTACAAATAAAATAAGAAATATATTCACCCCTATCGTGAATAAATTTTCCGTCGCAATTTTTCCCCTTTTCACATATTTGCGATCATGAACAACTCCCATGAAAAAAAGGTTATTCAAATGAGAATAATAACGTGAAAAAATGTTCACGGGAAATAATTCTCCTTATCGTGAAAAGATTTTTTCCTCGTAATTTGTTCACATTTCCCTTAGATTTTCTCACTTTATTTTTACTAGGGAACAGAACATTTATGTTAGTAGTTCATCCTATATATCGAATATTAAGGGCTAGATCCGTTAATAAGGCACAAACCGATATATTGGTTAACAAAATGCAGAACAACAAGTTGATTGCCTGGCAGAATTTTGGAAAATATTTTACTATGTACATAAAATTTAAAAAGTGCAAAAAACTAACGTTGCAATCAACTATCCCTCCAATACTTAATATTTTGCTTTATTATTTTAACTTTTCTTTAAAATATATACTTACATACGTGTATATTTTGAACAAAAAGTTCATTGATTTTTAATTTTTTTAATCTTTCTTCTTTTTTACATTCACTGGAACTGATAGCGTGAAAAATTTTTCACATGAGATTCACGATTGCTTTTTTCCCTTCGAGGGGAATGAAAATTTCATGGGAACAAAAATTTCACTTGTTATTCACGATAGGGGTGATTATGAAAATGACTAACATTTTGCCGAATTTGTCCGATTTGAACGAAATATTAGTCAAGCCCATAAAAATCTAGACGTAATAGAACAGTGAACAGCTTTGAATTCAGCACGCTAAAGTCTATTGAAATCACATAAGAAGGTTCTTGCTCCCGCCTTTTTTATTTTTTCGACCAGTGTAATTAGCATAATCAACTATAAAACTACGAATTATTTTTGTTAACTGAACATAATTTGACAGAATTCCAGTTAATCCAAATCAAAAAATTAAAAAAAAATATTGCAAAATGTTTTTATAGCGGATTCAATTCAAAAATTCCTACTTGAAATCTCTAATTTTATGAAAAAATTTAAAATTTTCAAATACCTAGAACAAAAATTTTATATTCTACATATTGCTATTAAAAAAAAACTGCTAGATTTCTCGCTAACCGTCAAAAGGGAAATTTTGCCGCGATGGGCACATAAAAACCGCTAGAATTACGGTAAAACCGTCAAATTGGCAACAATGGAAGTGGATTAAGTTTAAACTCATTTTAACGTAGTCTGGAACTCAGATTTTTCCGACGAATTTTTTTTTTTATTATTTCATTAAAGACAAAAGTTTTAGGCAAAACTAAGCTGTTCCCTCAAGATTTTGTATACCAATTTGGTAATGGCGGCACAAATCTGTTTTCAGATTAATTAAACCTAGTTTAAATGAGATCTGAAAAACCCAGCCAAAGTGAAAGAAAATAAGCAAATCCTTGGTTTAACGAACTGGATAAAGCACGCACAAGACAGAAATACTTGGAAATCATTCAATAAACAGGCCAAGACCAGCGACAGGCTGTAGAGCCAAATTAAGTAAGTAATTAAACTGACATTGTTCGATTTCAATTTAGTAAAATTAATAATTTTATTTTAAGGGTTTTCCTTATATTCCAATATTTTATATTACAAAATACTGATATTGAAAACATTTTGCGGAATTTTGAACCATTTACCTTAAAATTTTGTTATAAATGATTTAACATTAAAAATCAACTTACAATAAATTTTCCAAGCCAACAGATGGCAAAGTAGTTTTGATAGATACAAACAAAACAAAACTGCAGTTACTTTTGAGTGTTACTTCTTTGTTAACCGAAAAATTTAAAATTTTTTTTTGCGGTATAAAGGTTAAACATTTAGCCAATGTCTTAGCAGATCAATTGAACAAGAACAACAGAGATGCATAGATACTCGTAAGATACTAAACACTAAAGTACGAATACAATTTTGTATCTTGTAGATGATAATTATAGCTAAACACACGGAAACTACAAATGAATAAGAGCGCGCGCGTTTTTGGCCACTAAAAAAATTATTATCATTGTAGAGGCACCTAATCTTTGTTGTTTTCTTGCACAAACAACAGAAATACTACTAGACACAAAAATCCATCACATCGACCATCTGTGATGTTTTGTCATTTGGTGCTACAAAAAGAGAGAAAAACCTTTTAAAGTTCATTTGAACACACATACTGTTACACATAAGATACTCCACGCTCTTTCCCTTTTATTTAATGATTAGTCAGTCATGCTGATCAGACTGGGTCAATAAGGAAATTAAAATATTAAGTGAAACCGACGCGTGCCTGGGCTTAAAATGAAATTTTATAGAAAATAATAAAATAATAATTTAAAATGAATATAGAAAACTAAAAATACAAATTTTTTAAATAAGTATTTAAAAACTTATAAAAATAAAAATGTGTAAATAAATCTTAGAAACTTAAAAAAATAAAAATGTTTGAATAAATCTTAAAAATCTTTGGGGAGAAACATTTCGAATATGTTTACGATCAAATAAACAAACTAAAATCCCAACTACAGCTGTTTATTTTATTTAACTATATGACAATATCTGTCATACTAAATCAAAATATTCACTTGTCATTTTGAACCATCATTCAATGATCTCAATAATTTTGAATTTCTTGCATACATAAATAATTACTTTTCAATATTTCAGCTGCAAAATTCCTATTTTCTTTTTCTTTATTTGTTAAGCCTGAATACATATTTTATTGAGCTGAAATAAAATTTCAATATCCTGTATTTCAATATCAGTAGCCCTTATTTTCAACTATTGCTAACAATTCAAATTATTTGTGTGTAGTATTGTGTTTTCTTTGTTTGCATCCTTTTTTTGACATCCTTTTTATTTTCTGTTTGGTTTTATTTTTATCTTGCATGCAAGTTTAGTCGCGTGTCACTTGAGTCGTTTTTTTTCCAAAACAAAATAAAAAACGAACATTTAAAATGTTGTTAACATGCTCTGCTGCTTCGAACAGGAGAGTCCTACAAAGAGACAAGTGTCATTAACTTTTATTGCTATAATCAATTCTTACTTACCAATAAATGCTGATGTTTTGATGACCTGTGTGGTCAAGAAGTTGTAAAACAATTTATGAGTACATTTTACGTTTAAGGCAAAAATGGACATAGAGAAGCCAAATATTTTGTAACATTTCACAACAATCGTTGTCAAAAAAGAAATTTTTGATAATTTTTTTTTTCAGTTTAAATATTAGGCTAGAAATTTTTTTATAGACCGTTTACACTGCAACAAAATCTAGTACTTTAGAGATTTCGAGAAAAATCTGGTATGTAGTTCTGTACCCATGTTCTGTTACTTTAGTGAGAACTTCTCGCATTGAAAAGAAGTGAAACAAAATATTCCATCGTTTCTCGAAAAGTGAAAAAAAGTGTGTCGAAAACTAGCCACAGAGATTATATCGTAACGTTAAAAATGTCATAACATTGCACTCGAAGCCGAAGTAAAATTTCAGAAGCTAAGAACGCCAGTCATGCATATCGTTGACTCCAATCAAAATTTACTAAAATTTAAAAATTTTCAACGACGGCGGAGAAAATACAACCGTCGGCTGTACCAAACAATGTAAAGTGCGACTTTAAGAGCTTTGAACACATTCGTATATTTTATTAGATTGTTAAAATAAAATAATTAAACAATGAAAAAATGTGTCAGGAACAAAATATTATTATTATTATTCTTTGCATTTTACATTTTTAATATGCTGTTAGTGTTAAAATTTTTTCTCGCCCCGTTTTTATTCGTCCGTTTATTTGAAAGTTCAAAGTGGGAACTTTCTCGCAGAAGTTTTACAGACACACTTTTTCTGTAAATTGGCGAATAATTTCCTTATGTGACAGCTAATACTCGCCAAAAACGTCAAGCGCCTATTAGACTGTCATATTTGGTATGGGAGAATGGTATGCCATCAAACCATCATACTCGTGTAGATTTTGACGAAATCTACTCCAAATCTAGTAGTACTTAGTGATGCAACTATATAGAAAGAAAAACCATCGGGATGAAAAGTAAAAGTAGAAAAACACACATTATTTTCATGTTTAAAAAGTAAAATCAACAGTTTAAAAGTAGAAAACATGTCGGGGTATGATGCTGGTGTCTTATAATTGAAATTCTAAAAGGTGTAAATCGGGTAAGTGGAATCAATCTTATTTCACTTTCGTATTATTTTAAGTACGAATTCGGGATTAATTCATCTTTATAATACTTGAATCAAACGCATTTTGAGATTAATTCAATCTTAGTTTTTGACTTGAGTACTCCGTACTTGAATTAATCTTTCTATACTTGATTTAAGACAATCCACGCTTACCGTACTATTGATACCGCTTTGGGTTGATTAAAGTACGAATGGATAGATTGTTCTTTTCAGTGTATGAGTTTTTTTTTCATGTAATACTAGAATCTACTTTCCTCTATAAGAAACAAATTACATTTTAATAAAAAACAAAAATGGCGGCTTATTAAAACTTCAAGAAAAGAGTAAAACCCAATCGGTACATTCTGTCACTAATTTATGCTAGTTATTGTAACAAAAATAAAAAGTTTTAAGTGATGTTGTTTCACTTCGTCTTTTTTCTACTTAGACTTTAGTGCTGGATTTCAATTCCAAACGGCTTGGCAGAACAAGGGTTTGGCAACAACTTTTTTCTCTTCTGTTGAGTCGTTCGAATGTGCGCCTGTTTTCAACAGACAGACATATGGACACATCTAAATAGATATAGAATTAATAAAAGACCCAGAATAAATATGCTTCAAGGGGTCTTAGATGAATATTAAAAAAGTTTTACATGGAATGACAAACATAGTTTAGCACCATTCAACAGTCCAGCCAAAAACTAATGAATTTTGAGGGCCCACTGATTTTCAGAATTTTTGGAGACCCATAAAAAAATTTGGTCTTTAAAATCGCCTTATTAAGTATATAGTTTTACTACCGGTTGGTAAAACAATTGAATCTATAGTGTTGTGGTTTTTGCACTGTTACACTGTGTAATCATAAATATTGACAGAAAATAGCTTTTAAAATATTGATAACTAAGTATAAGTTACGCGATAAGTTTTTTAAGTATTAGAAGATTAACCAAACAATCAAAAGATAATGTTGCGTATGGTGGTGCCTTGCTAAGCAATAATATTAAATCTACTTTATGAATTGAAAAAAATTACTTTAAAAGAAATTCAGTTTGCAATAACTCTTTAAATGAGCTAAACGCTTAATAAAAATGGAAAAATTAAATATAAAAAATGTACTACTAAGTCTGGCAATAACTATTGTAAGTATTTTTTCAAAAATGTTTTCAATTAAAAAAAAAAATATTATTTTAAACAGCTTGCTCAACCATGTCCAGCTTATAGAGAAATATCCGGTTTACTGGATGATGCCAAGGAATTAAGCCACGACGAAATTAATGCTTTAAAACCATTATTCGAAGAGCTGCAATTTCAATATGACTTTATAGACAGTAAAACATCCGAAGAAGGCTTGAAAGTGGACGAATATTTGCTTGAGTCCACCTTAAACGAATTTGAACAATTACTAAACCAGATGTTCCCGCAAGAAGCAACCAGTTATTATAATACCACTCTACCAACTTTGGAAAAAGTTATGGGCAATTCCAATTTCAGTTTAATGACCAAAGAACAACAAATGGAATTTTTGGATATGAAAAGTATCTTGCAAGATGCTTTAGATGAAGCTCAATTGAATCTTAATGAGTTGGTGGCCAGGGCCTTGTTGTTGGAAACAAATTTATTAAAGATAAACAAACCCAAAATAATAATGTTTATTTTGAAAGCCCTGCAAATGGGTTATAGGGCTGCGGCTCGTGTGGGACGTGCTTCCTACTGTACTTACTCCCATATACCCCAATTGAACACATCTCTCCACTCCCTCTATGATGGAGTAGACTGCTATCTATACACCACTTCCTTAATAGTAAAAATCCAAAATGAGATCTATCAAACTGTAAAAACCATTAAGAGAAGTGTCTTCGAGTTGGCTGCAGTTTATGAAAAAGTGGCCTCTAAAAATTCTCTTATGGGCAAAATTGTTTCAGTGATATTAAATGTGACCAAAATTACCAAAAGTATTTTGAATACCCTTCGCATGGCCAATCACGTTATAGATAGCGTAGCAAATCAGTTGCCTTCAGCTGCCGAGGGTGTAGTAAATTGTGGTTCAGATTTTATCCCTAAAATGCCTTTTGTGGTTAAGTCGGTTGCAAATGTAACCGAGTGTATATTGTTTGTAAACAGTACAAAGATTAATTACGATTTTATGAAATCCGAAGAGGAATACAATAGAGATCTGAATAATGTTATTCCGGATATTGTGGATGAGGATGAGAATGATGATACCGACAGTAAATAGATTCTTGTTTGCGAATGAATACTACATAAATGTATATAATACTCCAATAAATAAAATTAATTGCATTTCTGTACTTGATAAATCAATTCGTTCAGCGCACGACCTCTAAATAAAAAAAAAATTTTATTCACTTTTCAAAAACAAACTGTTTGCAAAAAGATAATTATGAGCTTTTTGTAAAATAGATGTTTAAAAACTTTGTGCAAAAAGCTTTAGATAAGCTTTTTATATATAACCTTTACACAATAGCGGTATTCAGTGTTTGGGGCATTTTGGGTTGCAACTGTTTGTTATTTTAACAATTTTATCATTGACAGTACACGGTATTTAAGCAGCTTTGCAATGCTACACTGAAAGAATTTTCTTCGCAATACCAATGAATTTTGACATTAATCCCATGAAAAATTGCATTAAAAAGGAACCTATGCAGCGCTTCGTTGGATCAATGAAACCTGTTTCATTAAAATGTATTTACCCAGTAAAAACTTCGCCTACAAAATAATGTGTTGAGTAATCAGAAAAACATAAGAGCACTACTTACAATTCTACTGAAAGAACCAATGAATTTTATATGGGATGTCCCAAAATGAACGCATTCAAAAGTAAGTCATTAATTTTTTACCTACAAATATCCAGAAATAAGTAGTGGTAGAAGTTGTTATAGATGTCGTTATAGAAGAAAGCTACTAAATAATGAGTTAAGGAAGCTATTCATTTTGAAAAAGTAAGCGAAGTTTTTACTGGGTAATGAAACATTACATTAGATCTATGAATATTATTCATTGGATGAATACTTTCAATAAAGTAACAAATTTTTTTTTCTTATTTTATTTTTGTTTATTATTTTTTTTTTTATTTATTTTTGTTTTTTTATTTAATTTTTTTTATTTTATTTTATTTTATTTTTTTCTGTCTCTGGCGGGAATCGATCGCGCAACCTCGGTGGTGATGGACTAAATATGAGATTAAATTGTCCATAACAACAATAACAAAGTTGATTGAAAGTGGATTGAAAGTAGATTGAAAGTTTTTGTTTCATTACTATAATGACATTTTTATTGTCATAATGAAAATTTAAATTTATGAAGTCAATTATTGCATATAACATTAGATGTATGAAATAATTAAATCTTACATTTTTTAATTAACAATTAAACATTTTTTTAACGAAACTATAATTTTGTATTAATTTATGAATATAGTTATGTTTGTATATTGTTTTTTTATGTTCCCAATTAAAATTTTTTGTTTAACTTGGACAAACTTATGTTTTCATATATCCAATGAAAATTTTTAACGTAATTACGAAATCCAATTAAGCGGTTTTAACGAAAAGACTTCATTATAACTATGAAATTCCATTTAGACAATGAAAATTTTTATTTAACCATTAATTAACCAATGAAAATGATTCATTAAATATATTTGAAGCATTTTTCTTTCAGTGTAGATGCAAAAAATGTCAAAATATACAAAAAAACCAAAATATGCTCAAATAAGCATTTTCACCAAAATATGCAACAAATCGATGCCATTTTAACGCAAATTTAATGATTCGGAAGATAATTGGTCGACATCGTTCTTAGACTATCGACAAAAAACATGCACCTGCATTGAAATTGCACCACTAATAATAACTGCTACTATTTCATAAATTTTTTATTTTAATGTGCTTTTCTCTACACTTAAAGTAGGCTGTAGATTGTGAACGAAATTCGTTACTACATGTTTTAAAGTTTTAGCTCTAATATTGCATCAATATTTTTTAGTAATCTTGAAAAAAAAAATTAAAGTTTTGCCCGAAATATAATATATTTTTTAGGGTCGGTCAAAAATTTTTGTTCTTGTATCGACTTCTAATAGTAAATATTAATAATTTATTTTTAGTGTAAGAGCCCGCGCTTTGATCTTTAATCTTGTTAAATTTTGAATACTTGTGACCGGTACGGTGTTTCCGAAAGAACAGCGGCTGTTATTGCTTCTTCTGTATTGCAAGATATATCTCCTAGCAGCTAACTAATTGGTATATCAATAATTCGACGGGAAAGAAAGAAGAACGTTAAGAATATATGGGGCAATCCAAGTGAAATCGAATAGTTTGGAGAAAAATATTTTTTGAATTCCTTTAGTTTTTATTGTGTTGATTTTCCTTATCAACAGCACATTTCAGCAAATTTTCAGATTTTTTTGGCTAATAGTTACAATGATGATATTAAATATTAAATCGAACATTAAAAAAATCGCGTTATAAGAAAACTATGTTTAAATGAATACTCATAACTTTCACAATATTTGTCCAAATATAATAATTTTTTTTGTATTTTTCCCGTCTACTATCTAATAAAAATTATAAAAAAAATATTGCACAGTGGGCTTAATTGCGATTTTTGGGATTTAATATTTTTAATAAATTTTTCTTTGATTTTCTGGAATTTTTTTTTTGTAGTAAACTATTTAAGTAAATTTTAAGACCCATTTGGTTGTAAGATTCAAATAACTACTATTTTTTCTGATTTTTTTAAATTAGTTAAAATTTTTTTTTTTTTTGTTTATTAAAAATTTTTTTGTTTATTAAAAAACAATAATTATTTTTTTTTTTTATTTTATTTTGTTTAAGTAGTTTTTATTAAATTTTTAAAAATATTTTCATTTTTTGATAAAAACTTTTTAGCAATTATTGTACCAACATTAGAAGGAACTATTGAATGAAGTGTTTGCGTTCCCGGAATTGATTTAGCCGTTTCATATACCAAATCCAAAGTTTTCTTGCGTCAAAATAATGCTGGTCTGGAGAAAATTTTACTTTAATGTTTGATAAATTACTCGACTCGGATGCCCATTCATACAATTCCAGAGCTGTAGTTATTTGTTTATCAATTTGTTTCTGAAAACTTGCTCTTCCGGCAATTCTTTGCAATGTGGATCCAATGCCGTCACATGGTCCCTTACAGTGTGCTGTTGCAAAATATTGCCATTCTGCAGAAATCTTAAGGTCTTACTTGTGAAAATATAGGTTTACAAAATTTTTGAATTGCTGCGGTGCGATAACTATCGGGAATATGCTTGGCTGATTGTTATTCCAATGAAAACCGGGTGCTGCGTTCTGTATAATAAATGCGTAATTTTCAGCAAAATCACAAATCACCACAACTTCATCTTTTTTTAAGGATTCTTTAATTTGTTTAAAAAAAGTAGATTGTTTCTTGCTATAAAATCATGTGTTAAAAGACTCGCAAGATTCTTCAAAAGAATTCCGAAGAGTTTTTCACAATGTCTCAAGGCTGCAACGAGGGTTAGATATCCAATACTTATATTCTGGATATCGATTCCTGGACAATCTAAACATTTCCCAAAATAACACTCTAATGATGGAAAAGGACACAAAAGCCGTTTGAAGGAGTCACTTTATTGAATTAGAGGTACTGTTATGTTATTACTGCTAAGTAATCACCTATCATAAAATAATATTATGTGTTCACGAAAAGGGTGAAGGGTGCTATGATCAGTGATATGTTTTGCTTAGATTCAATTAAAAAACCGTACAGTTATTTAATGACTATTTAGCAGAGCTGTAAATATATCATTCTTGAATTTGATTGAATGCAACTCATTTTAGATTTCGTTCATTTGAATTGCTAATTCTTTATTCTAATTCATTTAAATTCATTTAAATGAATTTAAATGAATTCAATTCAAATGAATCTGTAAAATGAATTGCAATTTACTTTAACAAATTCATTTGAATTGAAAACGAATTGCAATTCATTTTACAGCTTCATTTGAATTTGTCAAAGTGGATTTCAATTTATTTTACAGATTCATTTAAATTGGAAACGAACTGAAATTAATTTCTGCCTAATTCGTTCGAGTTGATTAAAATTTAATTCAATTCTTTTTTGTTATGAATAGAATAAATTCAAAATTTAGCTAATTCACGGCATGAATGATTTACGAATTAATAAAAAAATGAATGATTCATTTACAGCTCTGCTATTATATATTGCAAAATAAACGACCTAGGATTTAAAATATATCCTGCGAAATCCTAGAAAATTTTTGCACAGTGGTTTAAATCAAAAAATTTTTTTTTTAACAAATTTCAAAAAATTAGAAAAAATAGCAGTTATTTGAATCTCACAACCAAATGGGTCTTAAAATTTGTGGAAAACATCATAGTTTATTACAAAGAAAATTCAAGAAAATCAAAAAGTACCAACAGTGCAAAAAATTAATTTTCAATTCAATTCAATTTATTGCAGGTAATATAAAAGCCTCATTAGGCCAATAAACTATATTACAAAGAAATATACCTGAATTAATACTAAAATATTTAAATTAGAATATAACTAAAATCCCTAGGTCCCAAACCAAAATAAAAATCAATGTACATATATATGTACAGTGTACATTGTACACATATACATATATATATATACAAAGGTAGAATTAAATAAAAAAATATAAAAAGACAATATAAAAAGACAATTGATCCCAAAATATATGTAAGCAACCTCACGTCTTAAATGAAATACAATGAATTGTTCACTATAAGTTCGGAAGGACAGCCAACATTTTCACACGAAAGGCGTTATTTGAGTGTGAAAACACACGAAGCTCAATGGGTAATGTGTTCCAACAACGTGCAATTCTTACAATAAAAGACCTTTCAAATAAAGCATTGTTAATTCTAGGCAATATAATTTGAGGGTTTCTTGTTGAATGGGAAAAAAGAAATTTGGAATAAAGTTGCGTGGGAAACCCGCTTTTTATAATTTTATAGAAAAACACCCAGTTACGTAAAGTTATTACATTACCGAAAGAACAGCCCATAAAGCGTTTTACATATTCAGATATGTGATCATTTCTACGAACACCATAAACGTACCGTACAATCGTGTAGCGATGCGACCTAACTTAGAGGTTACATAATTCATTGAACCAGAAAAAACTTCAAGGCCATATAAGATCTGTGGCTTTAAAACTGCATGAGCCAAACGCAATTTAATACGTTGTGGCAAATAAATATTTGTAGAGTAAAGTTGACGCAATAAACTTGAAACTTTCCAGCTAATGTTATCAATATGAGCCTCAAAATTTAGACATTTATCTAAATAAATGCCTAGACATTTCAACCGATCCACGAAGTTCACGCGTGTTCCACCAACATATATATTTAAATCAAGTAACTCCTGTTCATTGATACCAAAAGCAAGAGCTTTAGTCTTTGACGAATTTATGGATAGGCAATTTTCATTAGACCAATATAGAAAACGTTGAAGAATATCATTGATGTTTAAACATAAATTATTAATTTCCGCTCTTCTGCCATTAAACAAAAGTAATACGTCATCAGCGAACAAAAATGACTTACATATATGGTTATCAATATAACTGGATAAGTCATTAACGTATAACGTGAAGAGAATGGGTCCCAAAACTGAGCCTTGGGGAACACCAGATGTCAGATGAAGTAGATTAGAATATATATTGTTAACATCAACGAACTGAACACGATCTGTCAAGTACGAATAAATCAACTTACAAGCAGTTGCGGAAAAATTAAATATTTCTCTTAATTTTCTTATCAAAATTCGGAAGTTAACAGAACTTAATGCTTTAGTCAAGTCAAGCGATACTAAGGTCCGCTACCTTATTATCATTCAAATGACATCTGATATCATCAGTTAGGTTAAGTAAAAGAGATGTAGTACTATGACCACGACGAAAAGCATATTGCGAAGAAACAATACTATTGCGAACAAATGACAATATCTGATCCTTCATAATATGTTCAACCGCTTTAACATATTAAATCCCGAAAGTCGCATCCAAGCCTACTGTGCAAAATATTTTCTATTTTTTTGTATATTAGACAAAAAAAAAAGAAAAAATACAAAAAAAAAATGTTCTATTTGGATTAATATTAAAAAAGTTATGAGCATTTATTTGAACATAGTTTTCTTATAACGCGATGCAAAAAAAATTTTAAAATTTGCCGAAATGTGTTGTTGAGAAGTAACATCAACACAATTAAAATGAAAGGGATTAAAAAAATAATTTTATCCAAACCGTCCGATTTGACTTGGATTGCCCCATATACTTTGACGGCCGAAAAGATATGAGGCTTAATATTAATTAAAAGGGAGCTCAGAA
Source organism: Pollenia griseotomentosa (assembly GCA_963931875.1). Lineage (NCBI taxonomy): Eukaryota > Metazoa > Arthropoda > Insecta > Diptera > Polleniidae > Pollenia > Pollenia griseotomentosa. The sequence goes on from OZ007560.1 coordinate 112,679,899, forward strand.
ATACAAACAAATATGGATTGAGGAACATGTATAAGTTCTTAAGGAGCCAGATTCAGTGCGTGTGTTGGCTATGCAACACCAGATCGAAGTACTTTTAAAAGTTTTGAAATGTCAATTATTGACATTCTTTCGTCTCAAAATATTAATAAAGAAAATTTTATGGCAATTGGTACAGTCACTAACACTAGGAAATTTAACGGAGAAATAAGAGTATTGTAAAAATACTTCAGCGCCAACTGCAATGGATTATTTGCATGCAACATTTGAACGAATTGTCATTAAAAATCTATTTAACAAACTTTTTTTTTTTTAATTCCCTAATCTAATCCCGCGAAGCTCTACGCTTGTCTGCAGGAACCAGAGTCTCTGGCGGGAATCGAACCCGCAACCCCGGCGCTGATAGACTAGCTCACTACCGGCTAGCCTACTGGGGCACTAGATGGTGTTTGAAAGTAGGGTTTGCTAAAAAATTGTTTTGTATGTAATACAATTTTTTATGTATTTTTAATCAGTTACTTTTATTAAAAAAGAAACATTTGTTCTTCTTAGTACTTATTTTAAGTTTAAAGAATTTTGAAATACCTTGCCATTATTTATTTATTTATTTGACGTATTCGGCTTATAATTAAAAATTATCAGCTAATAATAATTTTGGCAATGGCAGCGAACGCTTTCAGCTCAATGTTTGTACACATCTAAAATTATATCTTAATTATTTCTGTTTACATTTTTTTTCTACGCGGAAAAGAATTCCCTGGAATCCCGGGATATTTTTTTCGGGAATTTCAAATTAAATTTTTTGAAATTTTAATTTGTTAGCATCGTTAAAATAAAAAAACGAGCAATAAAAATTTTTTATTAGAAAAAATTAATTTTACCAAGTTGCTATTAATAATTACTACTTAATATTAATAAGTTTTAATAACACAGTGCAGCACTAAAATCTTGAACCAATTGAGACCCCCAAAATCTGAAAGCTTATGATGGTAGTAGAAAAACCCTAGGTGGGTTTTGCATTATTAGCTAAGGTTTTTTTTTAATTCATGTTTGAAGTTTTCGACTGGGGGTGTATTTTAGTACAATTTTCAAAAACATGTACTGATTCTTAAGTCTATATCTCGTGAACTATTCGAGTTATCGCTTGTCTCTCTTCGGCAAATTTTAAGCTCTTCATCAGATCTAAAAATTTTACCTTAAGATAAAATCGAAAAAAACAACAACATCTTACTCAAAACAGCAAAACTGTCAAAAAACTTAGAAAAATTGATGATTTTGAACGCAAAGAATGAAAAATAAGGACACTTAAAATCTTTTTAAATATATTTTTAACTTTAGTCGTCGCTTTCGGAGCTAGTCTCATTATCTGCAAACGTGTTCCCGACCGTTTCGCTTGCACACCTGTTTTAAGCAAAAAAAAAAAATAAAAAAAAAAATGCACAAAAAATTAAGAGAATCAAAATTTTAAGAGAATAGTTAACAAGTACATAACCGGCAGTTGCTCTATCTGGACTCGATAGTCTTCGTGGTGGGTTGGCTTTAGAATGTTCTTGAGGGAGAGATGTATGAGGACCAGGAATGTACACTACATTTGACATTTTTTTCGACTCATTCCATTTTTAAAATTTATACATCCGTAGCATGTGTTTTCATCGTGTTCCTTTGGGTCCGTCCATATTACTGGTGTTCTATAAGGCCGTGGGCTTGGTTTTCTGTTTATCCAGTTGAATATATAGCAAAAGCAACGTCTGCATACTACATCTGGTGTCCACGAACAATCGAATAAGTCGAACTGGTCAGAATAATATAAGAGGTACCCATTTCTAAATTCAGCAGTAAAATTAGTTTTTTGTGTTTTCATTGCACGTTTGGAAACATAAATACCACAAACGTAGCAAAACAAGTTCAGCTTCCAACACTTTTCCATATCAACTTTTTTTTCTACAATGTATGCCGTAATATAAAAATTCCCCAAACTTATTTAATTAAAACGTGCAATAAACACAATGCAAATTTTTTGACATTTGATATACATAGTTTGATGACACTCAATGATCAAAAAACTAAAGCCGGTAATGTACTTGTTAACTATTCTCTTGAAATTTTTATTCTCTTAATTTTTTGTGCATTTTTTTTTTTTTTTTTTTTTTTTTTGCTTAAAACAGGTGTGCAAGCGAAACGGTCGGGAACACGTTTTCAGATAATGAGACTAGCTCCGAAAGCGACGACTAAAGTTAAAAATATATTTAAAAAGATTTGAAGTGTCCTTATTTTTCATTCTTTACGTTCAAAATCATCAATTTTTCTAAGTTTTTTGACAGTTTTGCTGTTTTGAGTAAGATGTTGTTGTTTTTTTCGATTTTATCTTCAGGTAAAATTTTTAGATCTGATGAAGAGCTTAAAATTTGCCGAAGAGAGACAAGCGATAACTCGAATAGTTCACGAGATATAGACTTAAGAATCAGTACATGTTTTTGAAAATTGTACTAAAATACACCCCAGTCGAAAACTTCAAACATGAATTAAAAAAAAACCTTAGCTAATAATGCAAAACCCACCTAGGGTTTTTCTACTACCATCATAAGCTTTCAGATTTTGGGGGTCTCTATTGGTTCAAGATTATGAAGTTAAAAAATGTGCTACAGTGTAATTCGTGATCCAAAAAAAACAAGTAAGAAAGTATAGTCGGTCAAGCCCGACCATATGATACCCAGCACCACAGTACTTAAAAACACATCATGCTTATGTGTCCATATAAATATGGATTTCTCTATATTTAAAAACTTCATTAAAATCGGTTTGAAAGTTTGTGAGAGGCAGAAATTGCCCCCTACATCCCCTTGTGGTCCTATTTTTGAAAAACTGTATAGCTTATGTGTCCATATATGTTTTAAATTTCATTAAAATCAGTTTGAGAGGCAAAAATTGCCCCTTTCTCCCCTTGTGTTCCTATATTTTTTAAAACTGTATAGCTTATGTGTCCATATAGATATGGATCTGTTTTAAATTTCATTAAAATCGGTTTGAGAGACAAAAATTGCCCTTACCACCCCTTGTGGTCCTATTTTTTTAAAACTGTATAGCTTATGTGTCCATATAGATATGGATCTATCCATGTTTTAAATTTCATTAAAATCGGTTTGATAGTTTCTGAGAGGAAGAAATTTCCCCCTATCTTCCCTCGTTGTCCTACGATTTGGCCCATTTTCAATAGGCTTGGTCCTTGTGCCAATAAGAACCTATGACCCAAATTTTATCAAGTTATCTCCAAAGTTGCGACCTGTACTTTGCGCACAAGGTTACATGGACAGCCAGCCAGCCAGCCTGCCAGCCAGCCGGACGGACATCGTTTGTTCGACTCAGAAAGTGATTCTGAGTAGATCGGTATACTTTAAGGTGGGTCTAGGACCACTATTTTAAGGCGTTACACACATCAGCACAAATGCATAATACCCTCTCCACTATTGTGGTGTGGGTATAAAAAATAAAAATATACATACATACATATATATAACATATGAATGTAACAATTTATTTGGTTTTGTTTTGGTTTTCTGTGGAATTAATAAAGCTATGTTAGACTGTTGTATATGTGGATGTATTTTCTTTTAAAAAAGTAAAAAGTTTTGTCTTGAACTCATTTAATAAAATCATTCTTTTATTTAAAGAATCCCGAGATTCCCTGGAATCAAATTTTTTTTGTTTCGTTTCCCGGGAACAGAAAAGGTCCGGAAAATTAGAAACTCTAATATATATGCATATTACGTTTAAATATTCTTACAAAGATTAGTAGTTTTAAGGAATTTTATAATAGGTGTTATGTTTTCTATTACCGGATTGGACAATAGGTTAATGGGATCTGTGCACCTGAATAAGGTTTTTCTGGAATTTTTAGTTTTTGGACCTTCATATAGGTAGTGATAGGGTGTTGTTGGGAATAATATGTTACAGTTGCAAAAAGGAGTAAAATTATTATTAAATAATGTTCCGTGGGTAAGTCTGGTATGACCCAAGCGGAGTCGCTCGTATTTGATACGGTCTAATCTACTAACGTTGCGGTCATTGTCTACGACCAAATTATCCATCGAGCTCTGCAAAACATTAGTTCTCCTGTACCAGGAAGAACTACGACTAAATATGTGATTCCTATTTTGTTGGGTACAGAAGTTATCTATTAATTTATCTATGTATATCTTTACGATTATAATTTTGTGTCATCAATAGTGGTTGTCTTGCAGCCTCTTTGGCAGCATGGTCCGTAAATTCATTACCCCGTATTAGACAGTGTCCAGGAACCCATACCAGGATGATAACGGGATATTTGTTAGCCAAGAAACTCCTAATTTTAATTGCGTTGCAGTCATTATTTGATATGTTCAGAATAGATTGTAGTGAGGAAAGGGAATCTGAACATATGACAAACTTGCACGTGTGTGAAAATAAATATGAAAAGTTAAATTCGGTTCTTAAAAATAAAAAATGTTTAAAAAAAATATCGCATGCGTATTATAAAGAAAATACGACCATTTACACGAAATTTTACAGTTTTTATGAAAAATCAATCATTTTTATTTAATATTTAAAACTAATTAGATATTTAATTAGTCTTTTTATATTAAAATTTATGATTTTTAAAAAAATACAACTTAGAGTGAAATTCTCATGAAAGTGCTGTGTGAGGGATGTGGCCACTGTGTCCAAACCCTTCGATCTCAGGGAATCAAACCGAATGGAAAATGAAGACTATGGACAGGGCTACAATAATCAATAATTACTATATCCAAATTGTATTTGAGAAAATGTTTATACATTCTTGAAAATTTGACTTAGAGTGAAATTATCATGAAAGTGCTGTGTGAGGGATATGGCCATAGTAGGGATATGTCCATAGTCTTCATTTTCCATTCGGTTTAATTACATTGTAAACAAACGCCACATGTATTTTAGTAAAATTATTTTTTTTTTAATAAAAAATTTAATAAAAATATGGATCAAAAACTGTTACCGATTGTGTTATTTTATTTTTTTATTTCTTTTTTAATATTAAGTTCATATTTTTTGCTTTTGCTTAAAATTCCACGTGAAATAAAGGCAGCTTACATTATTTCGCAGTTGTAACATTTCGGAACTTTTTCACAAAATAAACAGAGTACAACTCCATCAACATAATTTCGTAGATATTCCGCACAAGTTTTTTTCATATGCATTTTGACAGCATTTCACGTGAAATGTTGAACAGAGTACCAGGCTTAAGTCGCATTTTTTCAAAAATCATAAAAGCTGTAAGATTTCGTGTATCGCATGCGATATTTTTAAAAAACGAGTTTAACTTTTCATATTTATCTTCACACACGTCAAACTTGCCATACTTTCCCTTAACATAACATGTAGCATCGTGTATTGCAATTAGTTCTGCGGAGTATGTAATGCTGTGGTAGGTAACATGGATCTTTTGATGCTGCGATTTTCCGTAGTTATAATAAATTAATATCAGTTTTGGAACCATCGTGTACATAAATTGGTAGTTTTTAAAATAATCTTTTATCATTGAGAACATGATTCTGAATTCTAATGGGTTTGCTTTAGATTCTATGAGTTCATGAAGTGTGGTGTTTATAGATTCGCTGGGGAGAAACCAGGGTGGGAGTTGCATTGATTTATGACTTGGGTCTGCTATTTGTAGGGGTATATCCAGTTTCTTGCAGGAATCAACAATTCTATGGAATGACAAACTTTATGGTATAGAAAATGGTATATTTATAAAAAAAAACACTTGTAACTTTTTGTTTAACTTTTTTAATGTAAACAAGTTGTTTTTGTTTGTGTACCATGTTTCAATTTGAAACTTTCTGCTAAAATTTTAATAAAAACTTTAATAAAACTAATATTTTTACAGTTAAGAAAATATTTGCTTAACTGTTGTTTAAACAACCTTGAAAACCAACATTTTCCTAAAACTCTAATAATTGTTTTTGTTCAGTTCTAAAATTATTACAATAAAATTTTTCTATAAATACTGAACCCAAAAGCAACGATTTTTAGTTTTATTTAAAAGTTCATCGAATTATATTTTGGGACTGAGTAGAAAATACAAAAACAGAAAGAGAAAATTAAATTCTTAACAATGTTTGGGCCCATCGTTGTCTTGGCGTTGTGCAAAGATACAATCGATTATCGCCGAATAAGTTACTCAAGATTTGGATAAAATTTGAGTGCAAAAAGATAAATTAAGGATCGTTCATATTATTCAGGATGTGTGCGAAAATTTTCGCAACGAGTTAATTAAATTTTCCAAAAGTATTCAGTACAATAAAAACTTATAATAAAAAAATTATGTTTTTAACTTTAATTTAAAAACTTTTATTAAAAATAAATTTAATCTAATTTTTAAAAACATCAAAAACATTTAGAACTTTTTATTCCTTAATTTAAGGTTTGCTAAAAACCGCAAAAATGTGAAACCTCGGTTTCGGGTTTTATATGATTAAAACCAGTCTGTTTGGGTTCGGTTTTCGGGTTTGGAAATTATCCAAGTAAAACTACATACATATAAATTGTTTTGTATGTAATAACATTTTTTTTATTTATTTTAATTCAGTTACTTTTATTAAAAAAAAAAACATTTGTTCTTCTTAGTACTTATGTTAAATTAAAAGAATTTTGAAATACCTTGCCATTGTTCCAGGCTGTTATGTAAAAAGTTTTTTTAAATGAAGTACGAGTATTATGTATAATTTGCAATTTCGTTTGGCATAAATATATATTTAAAGTAAAAGCTAAAACTGAGGTTTTTTGGTCGGTTTTCGGTTTCGGTTTTTAGGCATTAAAACCGCGGTTTCAATTTCCGAGGCACTATATTCGCATGCTGCATGCAAACACTTAAAATAGTATGTAGCTAATTTCAAACTAAAATTCATTTTAAATAACTTAAAATTCATTTAAAGCCCAGATCATTTACATTTCATTTAACATAAATGAATTTTACATTAATTTTTAATTTTTTTATTTAATAAACAGCATATTCCGTAAATTAAATAGTTTGTTCTTTAAATAAAAAATATGTTTTAACCGACAAAAATTAAACTACATAACAAAATAATTACGGAAAACATTAAGGGTTTTCATGATATCGCTTAAAAGCCTCGCATTCTGTGCAAACTGTGCATTTTTACGCCCTCGGAAATGAACTTTCAAAAATTGTATGAGAATTCATTTACACAAGCTTCGTAAATTTTCCCAACAATTTCGACTCGTAAACTTGCGCTGTTGTTATGTAATGCTTACCGTCGTTTTCAATGAAAGTTCCAAGCGTTTATAAATCGCAAACAATAAATTCTTGCAATAGTTTGGGCAAACTGGTCTTTTGGCTTTCTTTATGCATTTTTGAAAACAAAATTCACACTTTAATCACAAATTTCAACTTTTATGTTTATGTTTTTTTTTTTAATTTATTTTTGTATTGAGGTTTCTTACAAACACAAACACTAAAAAGTGGCTTCATGAAACGAGTCTCGCAAGTTTGCCCATTTGCACAAATGGCAACTTTAAGCGATATCATGAAAAACCTTATTATTTTTTGAATTACTACCATAAATGTTAAAAAATAAAGATATTCGTGAAATAACTAAATTTGTTTATTCAATTTTAACAGTACGGAAAACGAATTTAATAACATTCAATCAGTTACTGTAATAATTTTATGAGCGAATAGAATTTTAAAAATATCAGCTAAAAGTATAAGCTGAGTACATATTGTGTAAAAGTTTATGCTCCGGTATGGTTTGAAATAAAAACAAATCTAACTTGCAAACATGAGTATAAAAAAATGATGTTGTTGGATGAAAATAAAACCGTGACAGAACTGGCATCCAGACGAATTCAAGAACACGAAGCTCACCTCATACTGGGAAAGTAACTTGAGGTACCGACTATCAATTTTAATGCAAGTATCTACTTTGAAAAAATAAATTGGAATTAATACCATGTTCACACGGACAGCAATATTCGTGTTTCGCTCTCTTATTCCTGTTTCGCGCACCAAACATGACTGAAACGACTTGTTTCCCCATACAAAATTTTGAGAGCGAAACCGGTCGTTTCATTTTGAAACATGCTGCGAAACAGGAAAAATGTACTATCATCTTTAATTTTGATAACATTTATCGTTAGTTTAGCTCTCAAAAAAAATCAAAACAAAGAAAAAAACAAAATAAAAATTGATGTTTAATAAAATAAAGTGATAATTATACAACAATAATATTAATAAAAGTAATCACCCCTATTCTGCGTTTCGATTCGGATCGAAATTTTCTCCGTTTTTGGCAACTTTGGTGTTTTGTGCCAATGTTCTGTAACTCCCGCGTTGAAAAACTTTTCGATTGAAATGTGAGAACTGAAACAAAAATACCATAAGTTGAAACAAACATGTTTTTCCCACTAAACTGTTACTGAAACATTTTTGGCGAGTAATTTCCTTACGTTACAGCTATTACACACCAAAAATGATACAGTAACAGTTTAGTGAGAAAAACATGTTGGTTTTCAACGAAGCATCCATATGCGATAAAAAAAAACCAAGAGACGTTTTAAGGTGCATGTAGACGACATGTTTTTTTTTACATCTGACTTGTCAACTTTTCAAGTCACATGTAATTGTGCATGTCTGTCAAAATTGCTGTTTTACAGGAGGTTTATAATATACGGCACAAACGTACATGTAATTTGCTGCAGACATTGTCTCTGTTTTTTTTTTCGCATAGTTATTCCAAAAACCAAAATAAAAGTGCCGCCATGAAAATTTTTATTTACGCCGTAAAATAGTTTAGCCATCTTAACATATTTTTCTTTTAATTCAATGATACCAATTTAGGATATTATAATGAAACAGTTTTTATATATATATTTGCATAAATTCTATTCAATGGTGGGATGATCATACATATCTCGGTATTGTAAAATATTAACTTCAGCCGGCTAATGATTCCGTCAAAAGTGTACGCCGCTACCGGTTTCTTCCCGGCATAGATTTCTGATGTCAGATGGTTTGTCAGAAGAAAATAGAGCACGCTCTAATTGAAATCTTGTCAGATGACTTTTGCAGTAGGAAATTTGACATGTCAGATGACAAAACCATGTCGTATACGGTTGCCTTTAATACAGACGAAACATGAATCAAGACGAGAGATGCCCAGATTTGACAGTTTTGATTTTGTGACCAAAAAATAACTAATATAATTTCGTGATTTTATTGTTCTATGTTGTAAAGGCTGTTTAAATTTTAAGGACCGATGTTGATGTTGAATAAAACACAAGTTATTTAGGAAATTTTTGTCATTTCTTTTTATTATGATAATATTGGTATGGTTCAATTATGTATTGAACAAAATAACGGCCAAATGGCCGCCGCAACCTCGGCGGCATACCTCTATCCGATGGTCCAAATTTTTGATGACGCTGAGGCATAATTGAGGTTCTATGCCGCTAATGTGCAGAATTATCTCATCCTTTAGCTCTTGAATTGTTGCTGGCTTATCGACGTACACCTTTTCTTTTAAATAACCCCAAAGAAAGAAGTACAACGGTGTCAAATCACATGATCTTGGCGGCCAATAGACATCACCGCCACGTGAGATAACACGGCCATTGAATTTGTCGCGCAATAGAGCCATTGTTTCGTTAGCTCTGTGGCAAGTGGCACCGTCCTGTTGAAACCACATATCGTCCACATCTATATCTTCCAATTCGGGCCATAACACGTTCGTTAACATCTCACGATAGCGAACACCATTCACAGCAACTGCCTGACCGGCCGGATAAGCACTGTTGTTAGGTGTATAAGAACGAAATTTTTTTTAGGTTTATTTAAAAATTTGTTCAGTTTTAATTAATAATAATTGATAGTAAATAACATATTAAAATTTCAAAAATGGCTTTTTTCAAAAATACCTAATTTTTATTTGTTTTAACGTAAGACAAAATATATTGCTGTCAGAATATGATTCGAGATTTTTTATTATTTTGCTATCAAAAAGCATTGAAAATGAATTTTTTATTACTTGGGATGAGATTTTCATGCACTAAAAAATAGAAAATATGCGCTTAAAAAATGCACTAAAAAATCCAAAATATGCACTAAAAAAATATAAAAATAAGCACTTAAAACTTAAAAAATTTCTATAAAAAATCGTTTTTCAATTTTACTAAAAACAAAAATATAAAAAATTCAATCTATCGTTATCAAAAAATCATTAAAAAAATCAGGGTTTAAAAAACTGCAGTCAAAATAAAAAAAATTGCTTTTCTTCCACTTTTTGATTTTTCATTGGACAAAAATAAACTGTTGCTTTTACTTCTGAAGGTAGAAGTAAACATAACACGCGTTTATTCGTCGACGTTTGTCGTGCGTTTAAAAACTTTAGCGCATGAAAAATTGCAAGTTACACAACGCGTGTTACAAAAGCCATTCCTGCCAGCTGTTTTGAATTTGTTTACTTATTTGTGCATTGAAAACGGATTGGAAAGTGTATCAAGATTTTATTACTTTACTGAATTTATTCTTATTATATACATAAATATTGTATGTATGTTTCACAAATTTTATAAATTATTCTTTTTATTGTCAGCTGATTACTTGTCAAGAATACACAACGCGGTAAAAAGTTCAAAGTTAACCAACTTTCTGGCGCAAACGCGTCAAAATATTTTGCATGTAGCTTGTTCTATGAAAATACAATAGTTTAACTTTTTTTGACAGAAGTCTACAGAGCGCGCGCTAATTAACGCGTGTTATGTACTTCTACCTTGATTCATTAACTTGGTGGCCACACGATGAAGTTTTGCCTTTCAATTCCTTTCAATTTGCAATACACTCTCACTTTTTTACTAACACACTCACACTTTTTAAATTGACCACGAGATTGCTTTCAATTTCACTTCTCCATTTGTTTGGCAATTTTAATTTCAATTTAACAGCTGATTACATGTTAGTCTTTATAAATTGTTTTTTTGATGACATCTTGAAAGTAAATTGCTTACAAATTGAGTGCAGCCTACGTCACAGCTTTAAATTTTTGTAAATTTTGACAAGCAGTATATGTAAAAGACTATCAAGAACAACTTGATCGTGTGGCCGCAGGGTAAATGAAAACAGTCGTAGTCCAGGCAAAAGCAAAAAACGAAAAGTTGTACACAACAAAGAACATCGGCAGTCGACATACATAAATCCCGTAGTTAACGAAGATGGGACGTTGTGTTTTTGTTTTGTTTTGATTTTGCGGTTTGAAGTGCGTTTTTCTATTCTTTAGTTAGTGAAATTAAATAGACTTTATTAAAATTCAGAGAACTTTTAAAATACAAACCTAATAAACCAAAGAAATAACATACATATGTTTATGAAAACGATAATGTTATTTAAAGTTTTATTTAATTAAAAAAATTAGATTGTTAAGCATTAAAACAAAAAAATACATATGTATTTATGTACACATGTTCATATGCCTGTATTCATAAAAATTTTTTTAAATTTAATAAAGGTTTAAAGAGCAATTTTACTAAAATTGTCCTTAATAAACGTTTGTTAAATTAATTAATCGTTTATGAATACGGGGGTTAGTATTTAAAAAAAATATGGAAAACAAAAACACAACGTCCCATCTTCGTTAACTACGGGATTTTTTAAAAGTCAAACCAAACACTTCCGAACATGTCGATGGTCTTTGCTGTGTACAACTTTTCGTTTTTTTGCTTTGGCCTTGACTGCGACTGTTTTCATTTAGAGCCAGTTTTTGACATAAAGATCAGCGATTAAATTAGAACTAATCTTTGAAAATCGTTTTTGGGTAGTCGATTATTTCATTTTGTTTCCAAGTTTAAACGCCCAAAGTTGGCGGCTTAAGCTTGCGACAGAACTTTCAAAGGTACGAACAGCTTATAAAAGGAAATATTACTTATGAAAATTTAACTTTTGTATAAAATTAAATTTTTAAATAAAAACAAGTTAGAGTGCTATATTCGGCTGTGCCGAATCTTTGATACCCTCCACCGACAGTTCGAATGTTTAAGGAGTAATATCTGTATGATGTCTTTTTATTATTATTATCTTAAACTGTGACGATTTGTTATTAATTATGGTTTTAGGAGACTAAACTGTTTTCCGGGAGTAGGGCATATATGGGGCCTAGGGTAAATTATGTACCGATCTTCACGAAATTTCACAGTATCATTTATAGTCCTATAAAATTGTGACGAGCCAAAATTTGTTATGATTGCATTATTTTTTACGGTTTTAGGCGTACTAAACTGTTTTCCGGGAGTAGTGATTATATGGGGCCTAGGGTAAATTATGGACCGACCTTCGCGAAATTTTACAGTGTCATTTCTAGTCGATTAAAACGGACTTGTGCAAATTTTTATGTCATTCCGTGCATTTTTGCATCAATTATGTTAGTTCTTGTAACAAAATTATCAAGTTTTTGAAGGTGGTGGTTCCACATTTTGATTCATAGCTCTGGTCCTACTGAACCGACTTTGCTGAAATTCAATCCCAAACTGCTTAGGATAACTACAAGCAATTTGACACCTAGTTTGCTTATTTCTTTTGAGTTTTTCGAAAGTGAGCGTGTTTTCAACAGACGGACAGGTGGACATGGCTAAATCGACTTAGAATTACTCAAGCAGCCAGAATATATATACTTTATGGGGTCTGAGATGAATAATAAAAAAGTTTCACACGGAATGACAAACTTAGTATACCCTCTTCACAACTAATTGTGGTGGAGGGTATAAAAACACTTTAGAATATTTGAAAATTAAAACAACACAAATATAAGTAGACCAAGGGCAATAAGAATAGGTCCAAATCTTTTTTTATTTATTTAATGACAATTTTTTTTAATTTAGAGTTTTATTAAATATTCCACCTCGTAAGATAAAATATTGCTTGATTGTTTTGCTTCTTTTTCGATTTCATTAATTTAAAAATATATAATATTATATAACACAATACAAAATTCTCGCCTTTTCTTCTTCTTTTTCACGTTATAAGAACAGTAATTTGATGACAATTTTCGGCATTTGTTTTAAACTGCCATACTTATACATAAAAGTATTGTAAATTCATATGGCAATGGTAAAAGCTTTAATCTTTCTCTCAAAAATGCCAAAGAGGATTAAGGCTAGATTAATTTTTTTATAAGATTAACAAATCTTACTATTGATCCTGGTTTAAACTCTAAGTAAAAAACCCGCTCTTAATGAATCAGAAGTGAACGCAACAGGTTATTTTTGTCCAATGACAAATGAAGAAGTCAAAGTTACAGCACAATCTTATACAAACATTAAAATGTTTGTTTGTTGAAATAAAAAAGTAATGTTTCATTAAAAGTAAAACTTTGTGTTGTACTTGAAGATTGCCAATGCATTTTGAAAAAATTTATTTTCAGATCCCACTTTAATTTCAGATCAGAAATATTTGAGATATATTTTATTTTTTTGAAATTCTTATTTTTTTTGCAAAACGTTTTGGAAATTTTTGTTAATCTGTCGGGATATTCTTCCTTCCACATTGTTAATTTTAATCATCGGTATCAGCAAGCTTTTCTATCATTCTTGTTACTACTGGCTGCAGTGAAAAGGGAATCAAGGGAAACATTTCATTAAAAACGGCAATATTAACTTATTTCCTCTGCAACGCGGTAACAATTTTAGGTAAAATATTTTTTTCCATTGGATGCCTTTACCATGTAAGGTGCTGCATCGTTTTAAAAAAGAAGGATCTTTTGTCGAAACCTTGAAAATCTTGTATTAAAAGTAAAGCTCCAAAATAATTTGTTTATTTATTTTAAAACTTTTCGGAAGGTTTTTTTGTGTTTTTAAAAATGATTTAAAGAATTTTTTTTATAATATGAAAACTAAAAAAAATCACTCAAAAATGTCAAAATATGCCAAAATATGCGTTGAAAACCTAAATATGAATTTTCACCAAAATATGCAACAATATGCAAAAACAAATCGATGGCAAAAAAACATGCATTTGCATGGAAATCACATCCCTAGTTATTACTTTCCTAAAAAAATAAAAAAAGGCAAAAAAGATTAAGCTTCCCTTTAACAAGCTTTTTTATACCTTCCTTTATGCAAACACACATTTTTTCAAATTTTTTTTTTTATTACGTTATCTTGTACAATTTATTTGAAAAATTAATATAAAATACAAAAAATTGGTAAAACACATTCAAAACCAAAATATTATACTAACATAAATCGTTTTTTAATATACGGACAAGAAATATATTAAAAATTAAATAAAAAAGTAAATAAATACGAGCATTTTTCCGTTTAAATAAAAGTACATTTGTATATAAATTAATAAATAATATAAAATTTAAAAAGCTTTAATTGACTAGACGTAGCTTTCCTTGTGACGTTTAACATACTGATCGCTCTGAGATTTATTAAGGCGTTCCTTAATGAAATTACTTAAGTCGCCGGATGCGTTAATGGGGCTTCTTTGCAAAGCGTGAGGTGAGGATTGAGATTTCATTACACTATCACGCGATGTTGAAGATTTAGCCGCAGTATCGGTTGGAACGATTTGGGGGGCAACAATAATGTCGGTGAATAGACTTTGCCGACATAGAGCCGATAGTGCACTGCCACCGGAGGTGTTGGAATTCGTTGAAGCTAACGGTCTCTTGGTTTCTTTCGGTTTTTTACCTTTAACTCTACGCAATTTTGAAGCCAGTGTGGCAAAACCTAATTTGCTGGAAATTTTACCGGATCTGGTAACTTCTCGTGGTATAGAATCATAAATACCGCCTAAGTCCTGGTCGGTGCCGGTATCGGATTGTGTGGGAGGAGATTCTGCTCTAATGGTATCAGCACTGAGGCTTTTATGCAACTCATTGTCCTCTGACACGGCCAGTTCACAGTGCACAGAACTTTCATCAGCAGTAGTTGAACTCAAGCTTAAATCGCTTAGCCTTTTTTCTCCCCAGTTCTTATCACGGCGAAAATGTTCCCTTAGTTTAACCACTGCTATGGGGCTGGGTTTTTCACGTAGGAACTCTTCTTTGGCTTTCTGTATGCGTAAAGCTCGTTCGTTTAAAGGAGTCATCGGCCGAGAGGTTTGTTCGAATACTGGACTAGTGGGTTCAGAGTTAGTGGGCGTGGGAAAGTTAAATTTAATGAGTTGGCTGGTAGGCGTTAAAGATTTGCGATCCCATTTTCTGGCTATGCGTGGCACCGTGTTATCATATTTATCGGGTGAAAGAAATTTCGTTAGGTCATCTGATGCCACCGAAGAGCCTGAATGCGTTTTCGCAATTTTATTTTCAATTTTTTTAATAGTGGCTCCTTTGACATGCATTGAAGTAGGATTAAATGTTTTTTCATTATTTTTTCTATACAAATGATCCTTTTTCGTTCTAGGATATTGTAGCATATTCTGAAATCTGGTAATATTATCTAGCTTAAAGGGGCTCTCTCTGGGGCGACTTAGCAAACGAAAGCTATCCTTGGCCAAAGCTGTACGAAAGCCTTTGGAACTATTACCATTGGGGGCCTGCTCCGTCTTAGTAAGACTTTGTACACTTCGTGTTTTACGCATATCTTCGGAATTATTTTCGGAACGCACATCATCTAAACTTATGGATTTATGTGCCAAAAGCACACGGGGCTTGAGCTTTATTTCCAGATCTCTTAAAAATTTTTCTCTCTGAGAGTTAGCTATACTGTTTGATTTTTCTTCACTGGGAGTTTGTTTTTGTGGGGTTACTTTATTGTTTTGTATTTGATTGGTGGTTTTCATATTTGGCACTGTGGGAGAATGTACGATTTCCTGCTCGATAACGGCTACACCATCTGTAGCCATTGGTTGCTGCACTGCTGTAAATACTTTTCTTTTAGTTTTTACAAATACATTGGGTAAAGAAGTCGACGTAGCCAAGGGTAATCTGGCAAAAGTAGCATTGCTTGGCCCTCCACTATTTAAAGTGTTTACAGCCGTATCACAAATTTGTTTTATTGGCTGTCCCGGTCTAACCTTTAAAACATATACCATATCTTCTGCAATGGGTGTCGAACTAGGATCTTCGTCAAAAGATCTTTGTTTAAGGCGATAATTTTTACGCTTTAGACGTCTAGGTGTCTCTAAAATATTGTGATTATCCACGTCACTACTGTCACTTTCAGTTTTGCTGTTTTGTCTTGAACCCATTTTGCGTAAACGTACTTTTTTCTTAACTCCTCCAATCCCTGCCGCACCAGAGTTCCCTCCACCGCCTGTGCCGCCAGGCAGACCTCCAATACCATTACTATTGCTAAAACTTCTTGGCTGAATTTCATTCTCCACCATTGAGGTGCTTAACTCATCTGTAGCTTCCAAGGTTGTGGAGAGTGTATCAAAACGATTTTCTGTTGGTGTTGTTGAGGGTGGATAATTTAATCCCTCATCGGTTATAATATTAATATCGGGCACAATATCTTTTGAAAAACGTGGATAGCCACCTTCTGTAATAGAATAATAAGATTAAGATTAGAGTAAGGGTATAGTATAGTATAAGGTGTCATTAAAGAGTTGTCGAAATATAAGTTTTATTTGTATTTTATGGTTTCCCTGAAAACTTAATTAATTTCAAGATGAGATTTTAAGCCCTTATCCTTTTCATTGATATTCCACAAATATCATTGTTATACAATTAACCCAGGCATGATCCACAGAAGAATATCCCACGACCATTTTAATGAAAACTATCGGTACTTTCATCACTATCTTAAGTTTTCTTGTTAACCTAACTTTTCACTGGGGTCAAAATTACTGTTATGCGGATTATCTTAACATAATGATGAAGAAAATTTTAATCAACCAATTTCAACAACTTTTTAAGCTCCTCGCCTTGTTCTTGCATCCGATAATAACACTGTGCTAGTTGGATAAACAGACAATCCGGACATATGGCGTTTTAACACAATCCGGGTACGCTAAATCCAATGGCGCTAACCGTTTTTTAGGTAAGCTCTTGTTTTCGAGATATACCGTTATTTCGAAAACGGAGGAGATTGCACAACATATATTCGCGTAACTCAAAAACGGTTTAGTTTATTAAAATTACTAAACCAAATCGAAATACCACAACAAAAGAAAAGAACTTTTTTCTAATAAGCGCAGTTGTTTAAGAAACATAACTTTAAAAAAAAAAATATTTGCATTTGATTTTATAATTTTGCACATCAAATATATGGAAAATAATACTTATTATAATTTGTTGTTATCCGGAGTTATGTGTATTGAGCGTTATTTTTTTTTTAGTATGCTTCATTACTAAGTTCAATTGTTTAAATCGCATTAACAACACTAAAATTGTCATGCTAAATGTTTAAAAGGTTTTTTTTAACTTGTGAAATATTGTTATATGTATTGCAAAATGATTCATCGATCCATCATGGTTTGTATCCTAAAAAATAAACTGAGTGTTATCCGAAGTATTTTAAATTAATTCAAAATTTGTATTGTATAATTTGGGCGTTAATGTTAAAACACATCGAAGATAAAACACCTCAATTGTTATAAATATAAAGTTTGTATTTTGAAAAATATGAAATTTTTACAAAAATGTATTGAGCGTTACATTGACAAAATTTGGATACACTATTGGGGGATTCACAAGGTAGTCGTAAAGTTGTAAAGTCATATGTCTTAAAATAATTACAAGAAATATATATGACTGCTGTGGGCAACCGCTTACAATTTAGATTTCTACTGTACAGTTATGACGAATCAATGAACACAGCATTAAAATTTTTATTTTGTTTGAAACACAACGGTTTTTTTTTTACAATTGTAAAATATTATTTAGGACATTATGACGATATGACTTAATAGCACACCTTGTTAATACCCCAAATTTTTTTGTAAATTTTAGGACGGCAAAAACAGTTGACACCAGCAAAATTTATTTTCTCTAACACAATAGTATGGAGAGAATATAATGCGTTTCTGCTGATGCTTATAATACCCTTTAGTATACCGATCGATTTAGAATCACTTTTCAAATCGATCTAACGATGGCCGTCCACATGGCTGGTTGCCCATGAAAACCTTGTGAGCAAAGTACATGTCGCAATTTTGAAGATAGTTTAATTAAATTTGATATAAAAGTTCTAATTGTTACAAGGATCAAGTCTATTCAAAATGGCTAGAATCGGTCAATAATTTCACATAGCCCCTATACAAGCTTCTTTCCGGAATAAAGTCTTTATGCCCATAAAACATTTTTTATGTTGGTATTTCTATTAAAGTTGGACCAAACTAATTTTTACTTCCAAATTTAAAGTGAATGTGTTCATATGTGACCATAGCTTCAATATAAAACCTGCTCCCGAAAACAGGATTCGTTAAAATCATTCTAAGAACAACGGTGAAAGCAAATGTAACGCTCAATACACAAAAATCTTAAAATTTCGTAAAATATAATTTTTGTTTCAAAGTCCACTGAATGAGGTGCAAAATTAAATATAACCTTTCTTTCTTATATTTTCAACAATTAAATTGGTAAAGTTTAAAAAAAGAACACACACTTAAATCAGAATCACCCCCATGTATACAGATTTGCCACACCCCTAGTCTAGAATATTCTCGCTCGAAATTTATCATAAAATTTTTAAAATAGGTTGTTTTCAGGACAAGCTAAAGATTATTCAGGTTCAGAAACATTGTACGTATCGACTGTAATGTAAAGCATAATACTGGGAAGTGGATTTTGAAAAAAAAACATGCGATTGTCTGCAAAAAAAAATTCTAACGCTCTCATAAAGTGTCTCTTTAAAAACTTAAGAAGGATTTTTGAGTTAAATATATTAATGGAAATTGAGCAGATCAAATTAATGCTATTTTTTACTTTTTATTAAATAAAATATCTCGTAATCGCGCTCGATAACAAAAATTTTATTTTGTAAGTGCGTGTGCAGAGCTCCAAGTCGATCGGCTCTAATCGGGCTTAGCGTCGCTGGCTGTGTTAAAAAAAATAGCAAGGTTTTTTTCTGTTTAAGAAGGTATATATAAGTTTGTTTTTAAATTATAGAAAATTAATAAATTTAACATCGGCTCCTGCCGGCTAAAAGCCGCCGCTGACTATTTTTCTTCAAGCCTGCGCCGCCGTCAATTATATTATTTACTTTACATATTTTCAAAAATAAGCCTTCGGATGCAACACCTTTGATGAACTAACATGGCAACTTACGTATATTTTGTTTAAGAATTTCAAGAGTTTCGTGTAAACCTTGGATTTCCTCATTATATTGAAGATTTCTTTCTTCCATTATCTCCTGACAACAGGCCTCATCTAAAGGACTTTTCTCGCACTGAAGAAAAAAAAACAATTTGACGGTATTGAAGAATTTTTAAAAATTCCATTGCCTCTTACCAAATCCCTTAAACGACTTAGCTCATTTTGTACATCCGATATTGCATTAAGTACATTTGGCTTCATTAAATTATCAGCATAATAGGAATAACTGCTACGGATCAGAGCCAAAACTCCATCGCATAAATGCAACGCTTCATTTTCAGCAATATCTGATGATTTTTGCTTCAATAACTTTAACAGCTCCTCCGAATTTTTTAAAACATTTAGCAAAGGCGCCACATTGGTATGGGACTCAAAACTTTGAATTTTCCTTGAGTTGCTAAAGGCCAAAAAAGTAAAATCTTTTGTTTATAGTAAATTGAGGAGAGAGTCAATTATCATCTTACCAAAAGTCTTTACAAGCTTTTTCCTCATATTTATATATGGGCGTTTGTTTTTTATCCAATGCTGGCATTAATTTTAAAGGTGACGCAGTCTCTACAATATGATCCTCAACTTCTACCATAACTGCCTCGGGTTCGTCATATTTCTTGTAGTCACTATCCAAGGCCGCCAAAGCATCTGTGCTGCTTACACCGCCCTCCATTTCTTTTAGCTCGTTGACATCGTTCAACGACAGACTGGAGGCTTGTTGTGAAATGACCGGTAAAGCCATGCTAGGCGCAATACTGTCCAATGATAGGGAACGACTAAGTGTCGGAGAGTTTTCATCTAAAAAGCCATAAGACAAAATTAAAAATTCTATATTTTCTTAAAACAAATCCTACGATTATGTGACTCTTTCGAGATGCGTTTGACATCAATTGGACAATACCCAGGATGTAGTAAAGCAAATGTCGAGGATTCTGGTCCTATACCTCTAGCTTTTTCCCATTCGTAAAGTTTGCGTGTAAATTTACGAGATATACCCTCAAATTTCATAACTCCCGCTGAGGTTTTCACTTCTATTTCCTTGGCTGGATGTTCGCCAACAATTGCCTTTAGTTTCGCTAATCTGTAATAAATATTAAATTTTTAAAATCAATTAAGACTTTCATGTATTTGCAAAAATGTTGCTACCTTTCGGATTTTTCTTTATCGTGGGGTTTATGCTTATCTACTCGCTTATCACCGGCACGATCATCATCAGATTCACCTTTTTTGCCAGAGCCACCATGTTTATACGTCCGTTTTAAAGAATCTGTACAACTTGTTGCAGACCCACCACGTTTTATTTTATTCCATTGCTCTGAAATTTTAGAATTTATGATAATTAAGTTAGGAGTTCACAAATGAGGACCAACTTGCAAAATTTTTAAGCTTATGATCTATAACAGGGTAGTTTTAAATCGGTCTAAGTTGGTTACGATCGATTTCTTGGCCATTACAATATTAAGAGAATTGAGATATTTAAAAAGAGAAGTTAAGAACAATTTTAAAAGCGTATCTAGAGCCAAAAATTTAAGCACTAAAACATTTGTGCCAAATGTGGAAATAGATTTACATGAACACCTGGCATACGGCCTAATCTCATGAAAAAGCTTATTAAGCCCTCTTGTGAGCTCATGCCTTAAAAAAGCACTCTCCCATTGGACGGAGAACAGCTTGATGAAAAGCTGTCTTCTCTCAGAAAAGTAAAGCTTCCGCAAGGAGAACCTTCCTAAAAGACAGGAAGCTTTTCCTTTTTAGTGGATATTTACGATAATACCTTCTTTGAGATGAGGATCCAATTTGTTGGTCGCCCAGAATGTTTGGATAAGTGGCAGTAGAAAGGATGATAATGTTTGGCTATCCACTTTGGGCATTTCAGGTGTTATGTTCTCTGTTCCAGAAGCCTTATTTGATCTTAAGAACGAGACAATGCTTAATATTTCGTCAAATTCGGGAGCCATGTACATAAGTTTTCGGCAGCAAAGGGTTTATTGGATGGCAAGCTCCATAGCGTTGTCTCTATATTTCAAGTTGTTCTGACCGAGCTGCCGTCAGCGCTCACTCGATGTTCTTTGCTTTGTTGTTGCGAAGTTTTTACACCTGAGCTTTTTGGTGATATCATACAGATCTTTCTGCAGCTTTTTGCGCATCGCATGCGAGATGTCATTAAAATCGTCTTTTATCGCTTCTAGCGCTTCGCTTTACCAATTTGTCTTGTTGAATTTAGGCTTCTCTCAGCAAAACTATCTCTGACTGCATTAAGTTTATATTTAGCATCCCTTCTTGTTTGTACCAGATGCCAAGTATCATTTTATATCCATGGCTTTTTCCGTGGTATTTTGTAAACAATATGCACTCTTGCGGCGTACTCAATGCGTTTTTTGTGGATAGAACTTGGCTTAAATCACTGTAAAAGTTGTCCTTTTCTGTAGCATCAGATATTTCAGTAGGTGGATTACACTGCATGCATGAAAGGTTTCTAGCTTTAGTTCGAAAATTAGAAAAAATTATTCTGTCTCTGCATGGTTTCCAGTTAATCAGTACATGTCGGGCATCTTTGGACAATAATATGCCGACACTATTCGACTTTGGTTGGAGCTCTGGCTTTCCAGAGTACAGAAGTGTGAGGTTATCAGATGTTTTATATTCGCCTCTTTCTGGCCATCTGGTTTTGAACATTCCTAGGAGTAGCAGTTTGTATTTTGTGAATTCTCTTGACACTTGCGCCAGTTTTGAAGGACTAAGAAGTGGGCGCATGTTCCAAGTCCCGATTTTCGTTGTCCTTTTCATGCTAAATGTTGTCATCGAAGGGATCTGTTGGTTTCTATTATTTGTTGTGGTTTCTGTAATCGGTAGTGTTTATGATGGGTAACTGATTGGGACCCCACATCCGATCTCAATGTTGGGGCTGCCAACAGCCTCTAGGCAGGATGACCGCCGTGCAGCTAATGGTGCAACGCTGAGTTTCAGTTTCAGGAGGAATGTAATTTTGGATCTTTGTCGTATCCCAGGTATGCATATTTTTAATTTGTCCGGGAGGATGTAACACCAAAAGGTCAAATATCCTTGAGATAATCCCTTCAACCCCGGTTGTAGGATTCTTTAGAAAATTTTTTAACTTTCCTTTAGTTGGTTTCCAGAATCTTTATACAAAAGTGACAGACATGCTTTAAAGATGTTCTTACACATTAAAGTTATTCAATTAAAAGTGTATAAATCGGTTCTCATTAACATTTAGAGTTCAAGACCAACACTTCATTTTATATAAAAATATACATACATACTTCTTTTACCAACCCAATCATATTTTTTTTCTTATTCTTATTTTGCTACAAACCGCTAAAAATATATCATAGTGAAACCGACTTTATAAGCGATTGAGCGCTGCAAAGAATGTTGTACCAGGGGTGGCAAAGTTAATATAATTGTACTTTTTTTTCAATTCGTACGGGACATTCAACCCGGATGCTGTTAAACGTTACTAGTCATAATTCCGAGCAAAGCTAACTTAACTTGCAACTTATCAACAATTTGATTGAGACCAAAATCCTAAAACCATTTTGGACTGTGCTAGCTGTGATTCAGAATGATAACCATGAAAAGCGGAGAGGAGCTGGAAATTATTTTCTGGACCGACATCATTACAGTTTGTTAAATTTTATATTTTTTTGAATTGATTTATAACCAGGGAAACCGGAAATTGCACCTTTTTATGCGCATTTATATTTAGTAAAAACTTGAAAATTTGCCCAAAAATGTTTAAGCCTAAAAAAAAATTATGGCATTAAAAGCTATGTTCCGGAAGTTTATTTGTATGGTTAAATATGGACTGATTTAAAAATGTTGTTAAGGTGATGAAAGTAGCAAACAAGTGTTTGTCCCGAATTTATAAACAAAAAGACTTTATTTCGAAGGATGTTTGTATAGGGGCTATGTGAAATTATGAACCGATTCTTACTTTTCACATAGGCCTTGTCCTTATGACAATTAAAACTAATGTGCGCAATTAATTCAAATTATCTATAAAACTGCGACCTGAACTTAACGCACAAGGTTAACAGTAACAGACAAACCAGTCTGCCGGCCAACAAAAAATTCTGATAGTACATAGAAAATATTCCTGAAAAATTTTGAAGGAATAAGACTATTAAAGTATAAAAGCTTTTGAAGATTGTAATTTGACTTAGAATACACATTCGAATAATATGAAAATTTATAATAAATGTTACTCACCATGAGAAATAAAAATTTCTAGATTCTATTTGTTATAGATATTAAACTTTAAAATTATTTTTTTTTTTGTTCCGCTGCGAAAGCACCTGTTGCCATTAAAAAAATTTAACAAATATCAAAATATGATTTAAAAATGAGGAATATGAGCTTTAAACTAAAAAAATGTTGCAAAGGATAAAATATGCACTCACAAATCGATGCAAAAAATTCATAAAATGCCCAAACGAATGCTTTCACAATGAAAAACTTGCAACTTCATATTAACCAGAGTTCTTAGAACAATATGTGCCGATGCAATAGATATAACTATAGAATTCAAATAGGGAATAGAAAAATGATGCGCAATCTGTTTATCCATATCTATTAATTCTCAAGGAGCTTGCATCATACGCTTGTATGATGAGATTTACTCGAAACACTCACCCAATTTCTTTTGAAAATCTTCGGGTAAATCTTTTTGATCTGGCAGTGGTGTTAAACCTTGGCCCTCTAATTTAAGCTGACCTGTTTTCCATAAATGCCAGTCGATTTTCGCATTTGCATCTTTAGTTATGGGGGGAGACATGGGCGCCGCTGGTTGTAAGCCACCAATAGAAGCTTGTTTCTTAACACGCCATTTTTGTAATTTCTTTTTGAAATCAGGTGTAAGATTTTCCTCTAAAAGTTTAGCCGAAAGATTACTGCTTATAGCCGAGGGATTAGGTGATAAAGGTTCGGCAGGTCTAGGGGCAGTAACTAAGGCCATGGCTGTAAAAGGAAAATAAAACCATGTAAAATAAATTTTTTTTATACTTACATACATTGGGTATGTATATACTTTACCTCTATTTGACTTTAATTTTTGCCATTCCTTTCTTTTATTCTCAAATTCTTTATCCAATTTGGCTCTCAAAATTTGATACCGACGATTAATTTCATCTTGTTGGAGTTCATAGCTTTTGCGGGATGTTAAATGATTGGGAGAATTCGGTTCAGAAAAATCACCACCACTGGAGATATCTTCACAATCTTATGATTTTTTAAATTTGTTTTTTACATTAGTTAAAATAATATTTATTAAAAAAATGCTTAAAAATCATTTAAAATAGTTATTTATACTCACCAAATTCTGTGAAGAAATCAGAATGCCGGGAAGGACTTGAGGGCACAGATGAATTGACTGGAGATGAAATTTTTTTAAACGTACGATTCAATGACTGTGTGCCATCTTGTGGACTGGCTTTCAATAAATGAGGTGATGTGTAATATTGATGATCAGAGTCGTTTAGATCCTAAAGGAATCGGTTTAATTTTTTTTTTTGTTTAATTGTTTAAAAAATAAATTATTTATTTACTATTAATAGTAGAGTCTATAGTTTTTATCCTTGAATTATATAAAATTTACCTGTTTCAAATTCAAATTTAAAGGACTAGGAGGAGAACGATTTTTACGTTTTGAGCCCGAAGGTATAACAGCCTCAACATCTTCTGGCAGCACTTCAAAATCTGGCACCAATTTACATTTACGTATGGACTTGTTTGAAGATGATTTACTTGGTATACCACTGCTATTAAGTTCCGAAGGTGTTGTTGTAGCTATGGTGGACGTTGTTAGACTATCAGGAGTTCTTGCTTCTTGAAATTGTGGTTGAGAGACTGGCCTTTCTCCTGGAACATCTAGTATATCACTTTTAGATGAATCTCTTCCTATAAAATTTACATTAAAAGAACATTTAATAATTTTTTAGTATATACTTATAAAACGATTTTTTTATACTTACTTATGCCACAAGCGTTATCAATATCATCCATTGAACTCGCCGAACTTATTGTGCCCGGGGTACCAGCGTCACTAAGTAAATGACCAGATGATGAACTTAAAATGCTATCAGCTGAACTGGTACCACAAGGTAATGACGGTACACGTAAATATCTGCAAAATTTATAAAAACAAATTTAAAATAAATCAACTACAAATTAAATAAATAAAATCAGATAATGATAATGTTTATTCAATTTATTCAAACAAATAATGTTTGTATACAACTTTGCATAACTCGCGCTTATTCTCTATTTATTTAAAATCCTTATTTTATAAGAAACAATTTTTGAATTCTTGGTAAAATAACAGATCGATTAAATCTAATTAGTTAATGCCATTGTTTATGATTCTTTCATGGCAAAAATACTGCACCGATTATTTCAAAATTTCGTTTACGGCAAGGAAATTTTTTTACGCCTATTTTTGCAAAAACAATACTATTGCATTCAGATATCTATGCATCCGATTTGCTACATTTTAAATATTTAAAAAAACCCAGATGTAACGGAAAGTGTGTGCCAAATTTCATCATTTTTTCCGCAGAAAACAAATTCAAAATATATACAGACATTCGATATTTCTGAAATTAAGTTGTTTCTGGAAGGCTGTCTTATTAGGAAGCTAGATTTGAAGGAGATTTACATGGATACCAGCCTTATGGCTTACTCTTTGGTGGATATTATCCACTTCGGTAACAAACTATGCGTTAAGCAAACACCCCTGAGTGTAAGAGCTACCAGTACACATATGTAGCAATTTGATTGTGTAAACCGGCAGAATTATACTCTCGCCCCCTGTTTAGAAACATCTGTTGAATATCAACGTAAACGATCCGATCCTCACAATTTGAACTTTCACAAATGAAAGCTCTAATGTAGTTCAGGAACTCCCTTACCGCGTTTTGGGGCTTAAACCACAGCCAGCACGTGATCCCCAAAAACATCCTCCCGTGAGAGTAGAAGGCCATCATTCCGTAAAACACACATTTTATGAGACAATCATATTCTTCTACATTATCTGCTCCTAAATCCAAGTCACCAATTCCACCAACCCACTACACTCTACATCACGCGATAATTGGGTATACGTCCCGGAACGACTCGGAGCATCAAATGCACCAGTCAAAGATTGTCAACCCCGCAACACTAACACAAGTCTGGCTGTTACAACAACAACAACTAATAAGCTCACCACCGGAATCTCAACGCTTCGCTCTCAACAACTATGTACCAAGTCTTCACCACTTTCACCAACGCAATCCACTCTTCATTGCCATTAGCTCAACTTTTTCGACTTCACAAAATCTACGACCTCACTGCTCACATTTAAAACGGTCCCTCGTCACTTCATTCGATCAACAAGGGCCCAACCTTACAGCTTAAGCTCTCCGTCCAAGCAAAAGCACCACCCTTATATTCTCTCTAAAGTTCACTCTCGATCCCTCAAATTTTCGCTAATGCAAAAAATCCAGGTCTTCACTGATTGAGGCAGAAAATCAGCTCCTCGACCCTTCAACACTATCTCTAACTAAAACGTTTTCAATATAATAAAGATCTATCCCTCTAGATTTGTTTAAAAATTATTTGCGTTTGAAAAACTTTAATTCCAAAACTTTTGTCCATTATAGACAATTTGAAACTTTTTATGGGCTAGCGGACAATTTTTTAACTGAAATTTTTGAAAAAAGAAAACTTACCTTGCCACTTCATTATTATTTGGTGTCAGTCCTATACTATCACGAGAACCTTCAACTAGAGCGGGCACATTGGCTCGTTCCCATTTGAAAGCGGCTTTAACTTTAGTCCATTTTGATACTTTGGATTTACTATCACTATAGGTACTTTGACGTCTCAACAAATGGCCAGCATTGCTCTTAGAGGCATCACGTTCTCCACGCATACTAGACATATCCTCAATCATAAAGGATTTACTGCGTTCTCGTTGCCTTTAAGAGTAAAATATTGTTATGAGTTGCAAATCAATTTGCACAGAAAATATAATTCATGTACAAAAAAAACACAGTTATAATGAAATATAACAATATATTCTTGAATTTTGCAAATATTTTCAATATCTTTAATTTCGTTATAACCCTGTTCGACTGTTATTATTTACTGTTTAACATCCTGCAGTTTTGGTTGGTTATGTACTTGAGCATTTTGTTCTGGTTTCAAGATGGTCTCTAGTAGAGCTATAGATTGTTCCATATCTTGATGATCGATTTCTTCGTCGTAAAGCGATTCTGAAGCTTGATGCTTCTCTAAAAGTTTTGCTGGCTCCTCAAACTGTTATTAAAATAAATAACATAAAAAGCAAAATTTAATGAAGATTTAAAATATATACCTTCCTTACCTTTCGTTCCAAAGATCGTACGTAACGTAAGCACTCCTTACGCTGTAACATTTGCCTGTCCATGGTTAGATACTGGTCCCACATGGTGTACATACGATTTAATTGTTCTATGGCTCCATAAGCTGCCAAAGCAGCTGTTATCGTTGAAGTTAAACGATATTGTAGGGGTTCTATACATTCTTCACATTCCTTACGTATTGTTTCGCAGCATGGACATTGATGTGATTGTTGTTGTTGTTGTTGTTGGCGTTTATCTTCATCGTGGGATCCTTTTCTTTTTGAGTCTTCCATTGCAGTTCTATTGGCTGTTTCATGGAAATTTTTGCAATCATTTGCTATAGATCTATTAAGCATTTTCTGAAATTCTTCTTGGCGTTCAGCAAAATTGTAAAGACCATAAAATTCATTGGATTCTTTTTTTGTTGGTGGATAAACAAAGACATTTTCTATTTGAGAATTCCTTGTTTCCTTTGGATCTGGCGGCGGTGACGGCAGCGGTTCTCGCGGAATGATTGTTGAAGTACGTCGTGATACTGGACGTGAATTAGGTGTTGTGGCAGATGATGATGAGGGTGTATTCATTTGTGTTCTATCAACTTGTAGTTTGTCCATTGATGAAGAAAAGTAAAATAAATTTTTTAATTAAAGCATTGGAGCTAGAAAACAAAGTTGAGAAGGAGAAATATTTTAATAAGAAATTTGAAAAAAAAACAGAAACAAAAAATTTTAGTTTTCAGAACGGTCAGTGTTCAGCCAATCCGCTTTTACGTGTGCATGTATATGAGAGCATGTTCTAAGTTCAAGAAGCAATTCCTTAAAGAAACTATAAATTTCAATAAATCATTTGTAAAGGCGAAAACTTTATTTTTTGTAACCTAGTGCAATTTAAATGCATATTAACGTATTTCCAATAACTTTAAATATATATTTATCGCACTAAATCAACAAGAGGGTATTAACTCAAAATTTAAAAAATTTTCAGTAGAAGCAAAACCATTTTTAATTTAACATTTAAGGCAAATGAAAAAGGCCAACCTTTTATTACCAAGAAGTAGACAAAATATGATATTTTTACAACGGGTAGGTAGATATGAATATTACGTGTCGATATGTATATATGTGTAATTCAGTACTATTGTACGATGCTTCCTTATTTAGAAATCCAGCATTGCTAATTTTGTTAACGATGGCGGAGTAAAGTATTAGTGTTGCAAAAGTGCAAACGCAAGATAGCGTAGCCCTTTTTTGTTAAGTCCAACAACAAAATACTCAGAGCTTTCGTTAGATTTCAATAAAGTGCTACGTTATTTTGCATTTGCCCTTTAGCAAGCCTAATATTGAACTCCGTTATTGACAACATTTCCAACGTGCTAATATCATACAGGGTGCATATACAAGTAACTGTTGTTTTTGGTGCATGATTTTGTTGCAAAAATTTTGATATGCTTCAAGCACCAATGTAATTTTTAAGGCGCAGAACAGACGGCGAGAAACGGATTGGAAACCAGTTTTATTGAAACCGGCGTTCAGAAAACTTGTGTTTGCGTTTCAACGCCTTTGGCGTATTTTTCTTCGCAATGTATGGATGTATCCGCATATTTTTTAATTACGCTTTTTTCTTTGTTTTTTCGAAGATACAGATACATAACCACAACTTCGTCATCACTTGAACTACACATTTTTCAGATGTCTGTTCCTAAAGATAACTGAAATAATTGTGATAATTTTTTAACATTTTGGTACAACTTAGGTTGCGGGGTGTGTGAAAAACGATTGAAACTGTTTTCAAACCAATCATTTAAAAACGGTTTCGTTGCAGTTGCGTTTCATCGCCCGTTCTGCGCCTAATGCGTTTTAACTACATGGTTTCGATAAATAAAGGGTGGTCCAGCCCTGTGAGTCAGACCTTAACGTCAAGTTTTTTGCCTAACTTAATTTGGCATTTCTTTGTTTCAGTGTTTGACAAATTCAACCATGGAGAGGTACACAATTGAGCCTTAAAAAATGGGCTTTCAAATCAAAATGCATTGGTCAATATAATCAATCGACCAATGAGTCCACAATCGGGAAAATTGTGCGCAAATTTCAGTAAACCGTGTCTGTAGGAAATGTGACAACACCTGTGCACAGGGATGATAAATGAGAAAACCAATATCGTACGAACTTTTAAAATCGTACTTTTTCGATCTCAATAGTACTTACAGCCGTACCTAAACAAGAGCGGAGGGCGTTTTCTAGCTGTCAAAAATTCTCATGCCCATACAATTTGTATGAAGCATCCCTAAATAGTTAGCGCGGCGTCAACGCTTTGCAATTGGAAAATCCGATTTTGACAGCGCGTTTAATAGTGAAGTAGAAGAAAAAAGAAAATGCAAAAAAAAACATTTTGCAAAAGCATGTTGCCAGGTAAGTTTTTTTAGGCCGTGCACTTGCCAGTTTATTATCAAAAGTAATTTTTGGGAATACAAAATTTTAATTTAAAAGATTTTGTTATTCGTGCTTAATTCCCTGCTTTTATTCTTGATAAAACACTTGAAATTTATTGTTGATGGGATAAGCTTTTCCTAAAAAAACTTACCTGGCAACATGCGTTTGCAAGTTTTTTTTTGCATTTTGTTTTTTCTTAACCTACTTAAAACTACAATTAATGTTGGAAAAATTCCAATCAATTGTAGTGGGGAATGTAAGAAGAGATAAACTCACTGTTTATTATTGATGTTTTTGTTTAAACTTTGATATTGTTACAAGTAGAACTGTTGCTTATGATTCTTATACGCTTAACAATTTTATTTGGTTTTATATCTTTAGTTTTTCTAAAATCTTTATGGATGAAGTTTCCTGATGATCTGGCCTAAGCAACCAGTGAAATGCGCATAGGAATAGCTTATCCCATCAACAATAAATTTCAAGTGTTTTTATCAAGAATAAAAACTAGGAATTAAGCACGAATAACAAAATCTTTTAAATTAAAAGCTTCACAAAATGTTATAATATTCTTTAACATTTTTTTTTTAAATCCTTAACTATACCACTTTCAATGTTATTTCTGGATATAGAAATACATATGTTCAGAGGCAACCATAATATGGTTGTGGCTTATTGATGGAGCACTAATTTAACCATAAAATGGTTGTCGGTGTTAATAATATGGTAAAATGAAACATAATATATTTAAAATTTTCTTTTAAAATAGTTTTGTTGGAGGTGACCATATTTGAACATGTTTTTTTTCTGGGTGTGTGCGTGCTCGCCCATTTCGGCGGCGTCATCTTACGTGAGCGGGTGGTGTGCGCTATCGCAAGATGATAACGGACTTCATGTGGGCAGAAACTGAGGATATAGACCTAGATGGATGATGCCACTTGCCACACAGCCAACGAAACAATGGCTCTTTTGCGTGAGAAATTCAATGGCCGTGTTATCTCACGTCGGGGCGATGTTAATAAGCCGCCACGATCATGTGATTTGACACCGTTGGATTTCTTTCTTTGGGAGTATTTAAAAGAAAAAGTGTATGTCAATACGCCAAGAACAATTAAAGATCTAAGTCTGAGTTTATACGGTTCATTCTTTACTGAAAAGATTGCTACTTTATAGGCGAGAGAGGCGAGGGGTATGTACTCGTTTCTTTTCCACTCGCCCCTCTCGCCTATAAAGTAGCAATCTTTTCAGTAAAGAATGAACCGTATAAACTCAGACTAAAGGATGAGATAATTCGGCACATTAACGCCATTGAACCTCAATTATGTCTCAGAGTCATTGATAATATGTACCATCGGATGGTGGCATACCCCTCACCGAAGCGGTGGCGAGCATTTGGCAGATATATTGTTTCACACATAATTGTCCTAGATGCTTCTTTCATAATAAAAAATATGAAGAGAGCAACAGTTAGATATTTTCTTGAAATGCAGTGATTTGCGCTTTTAGAGAATGATGTAAGAATTTTAGAAAATTTCCCAACTTTACATATTTTAATTTCAGTCAATTTTAGGAAAACTTTTCTCAAATTTGAATCCTAAGCACAAAACAAAATGCTGTGCTTTCGAAAAATAGTTCAAATTATGAAAAATATGTATTTTTAAAATCGATATTTAATATGTAAGATGTATGTATGTACACTAAAGTGATTACTTCATTTAAACAAAATTAATAGAAAAATACACGCAATAGCCTGATCAAAAAACAACAACGTAAATTGTTCTCTCCGTAAGTCCCTAACTACACTAATTATAATTTTAGGAAAAAAGCACGTTTTCCCCAATAACTTAATGTGAATAAGATGAAACCACCAAGAATAAAAAAAATTAGGAAAATAAATAAACTACAAAATAATTGTGTTTAACCAACAAAACAAAAAAATTGTGAAACAATTTGTGAAAACTATTACAACAACAAGTGAGGAAATATAGTAGGACAAGACTGACCATATGATACCTTATAACACGAGCAAGAACACAATCAAAATTCTTGCTGTCAAGCTCTTGTGCGTTTGCTTGGCGTTATATCTAAATTGGTTTAATTTTTAATTCAGCTGTCATAAATACTAACAAATTTTTTACTCATACTATAAACATGCTTGTCAAGCATTTTGATCGTGGACCCCTTAACGAAAAGCTTGCATTTTAATTTTCGATCTATTAATCCTATACACAATAACGCAGCTACTTAAATTTTTAAGTAAAGTTAAAATTAATACACAGAGGGAAAACAAAAATACAAAAATTTACACCACCCGTTGTCAAAAGTAAGCTATCCTCATTTTTGCTTAATTTCACAATGGATGGTGACAAATTTTAAGAACATCTAGTTCTTATTGTTTCCATTTTTGCAAAATATCGTTGTTCTATTGAAAACATATGGTATTCATTATGACAACGTACTTTTCTCATTATCGAATTGCAAATCTACAAAATAAAAAAAAACTTAGTTTTTTTCATTTCTTATTTAAGGCGACCGTACACGACATGTTTTTGTCATCTGACATGTCAAATTTCCCACTGCAAAATACATACATGTCGTGTGTTACCTTTTTAACTTTGCTTCTGTAAAAGTCAGACGCAAAGTCATCTGACAAAATTTTAATTAGAGCGTGCTCTATTTTCTTCTGACAAACCATCTGACATCAGAAAGCTATGCCGGGAAGAAACCGGCAGCGGCGTCCACTATTGACGGAATCATTAGCCGGCTGAAGTTAATTTTTTACAATACCGAGATATGTTTGATCATCTTACCATTGAAAAGAATTTATGTGAATATATATATAAAAATCGTTTTATTATAAAATCCTAAATTGCTATCTTCGAATTAAAAGAAAAAAATGTTAAGATGGCTGAACTATTTTACGGCGCAAATAAAACTTTTCATGGCGGCAGCAAGCTATTTTGAAACCGAGCACATCTTTGGTTTCTGCAATAACAATGCGAAAAAAAACAGAGACAATGTCAGAAGCAAATTACATGTACGTTTGTGACCGAATATTATAAAGCTTATGTAAAACAGCGATTTTGACAGACATGCACAATTACATGTGACTTTAATATTTGACATGTCAGATGACAAAAACATGTCGTCTATATGCTCCTTTATCTATCTTCTTCTATATCCCAACAAACACGAGGTCAAACCTTGAATTTGAAATGACTTTATCATTTGACATCAAACACAATTCTCAAACGTTTTTCAATTGTTTGATTTTAACATTTAAATTCAAATTGATTATGATTTGAAAATAAACGTAAAGCATTAAATGTTTTATCAATTTAATGTCAAGTTGGAATCAAATGTTAAATTCAAAACTCAACTTGGCAGTACTAAAGCGAAAAATTAATGTACACATTAAAAATGGCGATTAAGTTACATTTTTACTTCGTGGTTAAATGTGTTTTACAAGTGAACCAATTGTTTCTTATGAAAAATATAAATTATTTGTAAGTAACTACAACGATTAAGAATTCGAATTAAAAATTAAATAAAACGGGAAAGTGAAGAAATTATAAGTTTGTTATATGATCGCGGTGCTCCTCCCCAAAATAAAAGGGAGACAATTAATTCGTCCTTGCAAGAATTAGGGGACGGAAGAAATTTTATTTCATCTTTTAGATAAGGGGCCGAATGTTTAAGGGACGGAAGGAATTTTATTTCATCTTTTAGATAAGGGGCCGAATGTTTATCTAAAAGTTTATTTAAATAAATAATGAATTTAAATTAAAAAAATAAAATATTTTTGTTAATGTTCCACATTTTTTATGATCCACATTTGAAAAAACTTTTTAGAATTACTTTTGAAAGCAAGTTGAAAATAAAGACATTTTTCAATTTGAAAATAACTTCCCCTTTTGGTTGAGAACGCTATGATTTTAAAACGTTTGTCGTTCAAGAAAGCGTTTGATTTCAAACCATTTTCAATTTAAAATCAAACTCACGTGATGTGTAAAAAATGAATGTGTGTTTGTATGTATGTATGTTTGTTTGAAGTCAAAAGAAGGCTAACCGGCTGGACCGATTTTCTTGAAGTTTTCACAGCGCATTCCTGGAAGGAAACATATGCTATATTTCGTTTTGAAATTGCAAGTAGGCGAGGTGCCACACCCAAATGAAGAAAAAGTTTTTGAAATTGTTTATCTGGAAAACTATTACAGCTAAAGTCTTCGAATTAAGTATGGTCAACTTTGACATCCAGACGAACATTGGGTTAGGCATGGCATTTCCCACATGAATTAACTACTAAAATTTGTATATCGGAAAAGAATAAAACGAGTACCCATATTTTGCAAGAGCAACATTGACAGCCATTTGAACATTTAGGGAAGAAATGGGTGCGCTAAAAAATGTGGGCGTGGCACCTCCCTTATTTGAATATTTTAGACAAATATGAAGTAAATCTGTGAACTAGAATTTTGTACGAGTAACTTTAATTTCAAAATGAATATTTAAGGCGAAAATTGGCAGATCACTAATTGTGGGCTTTGCACCTACCTTTTGTTTGAAGTAATAAAAAAAATTCTTATAACTTGGAAACTATTTTAGCTACAGTCTACAAAGTTTGGCAATAGATGACGTGGTACTCTTAAATGAATTAAATACTAAAATTTGTATATCCAATAGTGGGCCTCAAGTAAGAGCAACTTTGACTTAGAAAAACCTTAGATTTACTAGTAACATAAAAATATATTTTTAATTATTAAATTTTTATTTTTCATTACATGGCGAAGCACATCGGGTATTAACAAGTTTTATAATCTCTCCAGTTCTGTATTAGGAAAATCAAACAATTTTGTATAACTATTAAACAAAAAGTGAAACCAAAACTTAATTATTAACTCATTTAATATTTGTTTCTTTATTAAAAATTTCGTTAACTTTTTATTTATTTATATTAATCTTTGTATTTAACATCTTCAAACTTCAAGACAAAACTTAAAATTAAGCAACAGCTAATGTTTTCAATTTGGCAATAAATATTCTAGCTGCTACAACAGCGCGACCCTAATTAGACAATGTTTGTGTTTTTTTTTAATAAAGGGTGATTTTTTATGAATTAAGTTTTACGGGCTGGCAGCACTGGTTGGTAATTGTGTCCAAACTACATCTGTGAAAGTGAAAAGTGTTCAGTATACTCTGCCATTTCATCATGGAGAAACTCACAAGCGAGCAACGACTGCAAATCGTTGAAATTTATTATCAAAATTCAGCTCGATGGAAATCCACTGTTTTATCGAAAAATTGTGCTCAGCGATGAGGCTCATTTCTGGCTAAATGGATACGTAAACAAGCAAAACTGCCGCATCTGGGGTGAAGAACAGCCACATGCCGTACAAGAGTTACCGATGCATCCCGAAAAAACGACAGTTTGTTGTGGTTTATGGGCTGGTGTTATCATCGGTCCATTTTTCTTCTAAGACGACCGTGGAAGAAACGTTACCGTCAACGGCGAACGATATCGAGCCATGATACGCAACATTTTTTTGCCCCAATTGGCTGAGTTGGACTTGGTCGGTATGTGGTTTCAACAAGCTCGTGAAACAATGGACATATTGAAGGATGAATTTGGTGAGCAGTTTATCTCTTGAAATGGCCCTGTGAGTTGGCCGCCAAGATCATGTGATTTGACGCCTCTTGACCATTTCTTGTGGGGTTATGTGAAGTCGTTGGTCTATGTGGACAAGCCAAACACGACTGAAGCCTTAGAGTATAACATAACACGGCAAAGACCAATTTATCGATTCCGATAAAAAATTTTAATATATGATGCAAATTTGAGTGTTTTATTAGATTTTAATAAAACTACGCTTAAAAAATTACCCATTATATTCTTTGACAATGTTTTGTTCTTTAATCGAAAAAGTGCAGCATAATATCCTTTCCTTCTATTAGATATGGTGTAGGGTATTACAATCTTGTGCACATATTCATACAATACAGCACAAAAATACAAATGTAAACTTTAGAGGAAATCATCATTTTAATACAAAATGGAAAAAATAAACGCATTATTAAGATTTAAATAAAATCAACAACATCATCATAATAATAAAATTGTGTAGAAAAACATCAAAATATTTTCCCCCAAATAACTTAAAAAAATTAAGGGCAATTAAAATGAGAAGAAAAAGCAAAAAATAATGGAGGGCAAATTCAACAAAAACAAACCCAAAGACACAAACATTCTAAAAAAAAGAAGAAAAAAACTCTGAACGTGAAAGAGAATTTTAAACTTTTTTAGCAAAAATGTTTGTTTATATCAATTTAGTCAAAAAAAAATAAACTTTGGTTTTTATTTTATATTTTTAAGTCACTAAAATAAACAGTTCAAATTTTTTGAACATTTAATGGGATAGCAAATTTGCAGCGTTGTCAACTTTTTAGTTTTGAAAGCACTAAAATCAATCAATAACGATGAAAGATTTTTTTAACTGTTTCTTTATTTTTTATTTACCCTTCAGCACAGGTGTAAAGGTAATTCCGTTTGTAATTTCTACAAAATTAATCTTAGACCCCTTAAAATATACATATCGATGGCTTAATAGGTATAAAAAGGCGTAATTCGATTTATTTACAAGGGGAGAAAAACTTAATGAAATCCGTAAATTTAAAATATAAAAATGTTTGAATGCAATTTTTAAAGAAATATGCAACAAATGTTCAAATATTATGCATTTGTATTTATCTGCCTGAATAAACACAAAAAAAAATTATTTTTTATTGAGTTACGCCTTTTTTATATTATGACATCGATTTATATTATAGGTCCTTATGAGAAGCGAAGTTGATTTAACGAAGTCCGTCTGTCTGTTGAAATGGGAAATCCGAAGACCGCAGAAATGTTTAGGACTTGGTTTTTTCACACTTATTTACACATTTCTATTGAAATTCGGCCAGATCGGTCCATAAATGACCGAGGTATTAGCAAAAAACCACAAATATCCTTAATATTTGCCATATTATCCCTACAGGTGAAAAGGGTACATTGTACGGAAAAATTTCGTGGTATACAAGGCATTGATATTTTAAGTGTATGTATAAACATTTTTACATATTTCCTTTTTTAAGCATTAGGCCAGATTCCCAATGACAGCAACATTTTTACTTAGTGTTCACAATAAAGCCACAATTTTTTTCACAAGCACTCAAATTTTCAATCCAGAAAACGTTTGCAAATTAATTAGAACAATGTGTCGTATTTATTCAGCAATGTCACAGAGTATAATTTGATTTGGAAACGGAATTCATTCTGTATTTTGGTGCTACAGAAAATGACGAAAACATTTTTCGGAATGAAACCATTATTGTTTTCATGAACGGAATGGGAGTTTTCTGTATTTGAAAGGCCAAAAAACTATCAAAATACATTTTTATCAAGATATAATTTTTTTTCTTCGATTCTGAACGGAATTGTTCTCTGTTAAATGGCTGATTATTCTCTTTTAAAACATATTGTTAAAATTTTCATAGAAAACTAAATAAGAACTATTATAAGCTTAATTTAAAGTTTAATACAAATCAGGGTTGGCTGCTCACTGGGTAACCCAGAAAAACCCACCTGGGTTTTAATGGGTATTTTGTTAAAAAAAACCCAAGTGGCTTTTTTTCTTTATATTTATTTAAACAAAAATGGTATAATTTTTAAATTTTTTTTTTTTAGAAAAATAAAAGAAAATGATTATAAAATGCATACAATGGGTTTATATGCCCATTTGTACGTATGTTGATTTAACGTTAGTGGGCTTTTCTCTTTTTATACCCTCCACCACAATTAGTTGTGAAGAGGGTATACTAAGTTTGTCATTCCGTGTGAAACTTTTTTATTATTCATCTCAGACCCCATAAAGTATATATATTCTGGCTGCTTGAGTAATTCTAAGTCGATTTAGCCATGTCCGTCTGTCTGTCCGTCTGTTGAAAACACGCTCACTTTCGAAAAACTCAAAAGAAATAAGCAAGCTAGGTGTCAAATTGCTTGTAGTTATCCTAAGCAGTTTGGGATTGAATTTCAGCAAAATCGGTTCAGTAGGACCAGAGCTATGAATCAAAATGTGGAACCACCACCACAGATTTTGCACAAGTCCGTTTTATTCGACTAGAAATTACACTGCAAAATTTCGCGAAGGTCGGTCCATAATTTACCCTAAGCCCCATATAAACACTACTCCCGGAAAACAGTTTAGTACGCCTAAAACCGTAAAAAATAATGCAATCATAACAAATTTTGGCTCGTCACAATTTTATAGGACTATAAATGATACTGTGAAATTTCGTGAAGATCGGTATATAATTTACCCTAGGCCCCATATATGCCCTACTCCCGGAAAACAGTTTAGTCTCCTAAAACCATAATTAATAACAAATCGTCACAGTTTAAGATAATAATAATAAAAAGACATCATACAGATATTACTCCTTAAACTGTCGGTGGAGGGTATCAAAGATTCGGCACAGCCGAATATAGCATTCTAACTTGTTATTAATGGAATTTAACTTCAAATTCGGCCTTTTTCTAAATCTAATTCATTTTTAAAATCAAAATCAGGCTTTTTAAAATAAATGTCAAATACTCAATTAAATTACGAAAATTCTGAATTTGTTTTTTAAAAACCTGAATTTGATTTTGAAAACGCCGAAATTGAAGTTTAAATCGTATACATAAAAAGTGGCTCAGATTTTAAATGTCGATACATTTTAACAAGCGCTAATGCTTTTTGCAAGGGGAAAAAATGTTTTCTATTGATGCTGAACTAATAGGGCAATTTATTACTGAAGTGAAAAAATCGTAAAAGTTAGCTGGTGAAAATTTTAAATTTTTGACCATTCAGATTTTTTTGATTGCAATAATGGAAAATTGCATACTGAACCGATTGCCTTCGAATTTTGAAATTTTACGCAAAATAAATATTTAAAATATGAATAATAATGTATCCCATTTTAAAAATTATATTATGGCATTAGCTACACAATTTGAGTCAGATGCGGAAGTTTTACCTACTATTGAAAATTCATGGCGGATAATTCTTATGCAAAGGAAAATATTAATGCTCCAATTGAAAAAAGGATTAAAGTTTAATGTTACAAAAACTATGTTTGTTTGAGGCAGTAGCAAATATTGCGTTTAAAATTTTCTCACTTCTATATTCAAATGCAGAAGATGAGTGTGATTTTTGTGCAATGAAGTTCAAAATACGTAACCGAATGCTTTTAAAAGCGGTAATGCTTTACTACATATTTAAGATAGGTTATAATGGGAAAATTCTTGCTGTAAAACATACCGACTACCTGTAAATGTTACTATCGATAGCCACAATGCTTATAAAATATCAGCATTTGAAATTAAATTTCTGTAATGGCCAGATAATAATAAAAATTAAGAATATATGTGTGTTATTAATTTTGATATATAATATTTTGATTTCGTATTATAATATACATATGGTTTGTTATGATCTCCTATTATAACATGCGTTAGTTATCTGGGGCCTAATTCTGGCAGCCGTGATCGAGTACTTTCTCGATTTGAAAGCAATTTAGTTTATAATTATTTCAGTCAATACTGAACGAATTGGAAATTTTTTTTCAATGTTGTAAAGCATTAATTTGAGTTTCACAATACTGAAAATATAATTTCGATTCGTTCAGTATCGACTGAAATAAAATGGCTTTCGAATCGAGAAAGTACTCGATCACGACTTCCAGAATTAGGCCCCTGTTATATTTTTTTTCTATTTTTATATATTTATATAAAAAAATTAAATTAACTGCCTATTTTTCAAACTAAAGCCCTGTTCAAATTTGTGAAAAATGTTGAGCAACATAAATTATTTCTCACGAAAATTTTTGACATGTATCAATGTTACCTATCATGCGAGTTTGTACAATTTGACGTTTTTTTTCCTGCAAAGTACTTATTTACTAAAAATATTTTTTAATTTAATAAAAAGTAAATATGGATAAGAAACTGTAACCGGTTGTGTTATTTTAATTTTTTATTTCGTATTTAATAATCAGTTAATATTTTTTTGCTTTTGCGTAAAATTCCACGTGAAATAAGTGCAGCTTACATTATTTCGCAGTTGTAAAAAAATGTTGCCAGAAACATTTCGGAACTTTTTCACAACATGAACAGAGTACAATTCCATCAACATTTTTTCATAGATATTCCGCACAAGTTTTTTTCATATGCGTTTTGACAGCATTTCACGTGAAATGTTGAACAGAGTACCAGGCTTAAAACAAAAATTCTCGTTTAGAAATTTATATAAAAAACAAAAACAAATTAGAGTTTTTTTATTGTTGTTTCAATTTAAATTTCCAAGCGAAAATTTTTGTTTTGTTTTTAAAAGCAGGCAGTAAAACTAAAAATTTTAAATTTAGTGCTTTTTTCCAAAATACGCGTTTTAAATTTAAACTTGACAACGCTGAGTTTAACCAAAAGGTTTTTAATTCCTATATATTTACATTGTAAATATTTGCCGGTTTTAGTAAAATTTAAAGAAATAAAGCACTGAGCAACTTGTCAATAATTTTCGCTTTCAATGTTTGAAAAAGCACTGGGTTGACGATGCTGCAAATATCTTCTCTTGATCTTTTTGTTTTTGCTCTAATAAGAGAGAGATAGAGTATACACGGGGAAAAAATCACTTTCACTGTTTATTTGTTTGCCAATTTTGTTTTCCTTTTTGTTTAGTTATTGTTTTTTTTTTAATTTTCCCAAATATATTTTTGTGTGTATCATTCATTATTTGAATTTTTTTTTTTAAATGAGTTTTACGAAAAATTTTAAGAGGTTTTTCAAACGTATACACATTTTTTATGGCCACTTTTTTACTTTTAGCACAGAGGAAAAACAAAAAAAAAATGAACTTCTTTCTGTGTAAAGTAAAATTTTCTTTTGAATTTATATAATTTTTATTAATAATTTTTAATTTTTTTATTAAAACTTTTCGTTTCTTAAACTATTACACTATTTTAATTTAATACCGTTAATATTTATAGAATTCTTTGGTTTAATTTAATTTTTCCATATACAATTTTTATAAATATTTATGTATGTACATATATATACATATTTTCTTAGGCACCGCCATATATATTTTTTATTTTATTTTATCTAATCCAATACGATCCGCTCGCTGCTGCCTTAAGAAAAATTTTTAAATTTATTCACTAGAGTTTTGAAAATACACGTCCGCCACGTTAAACGTTCAATACATTTCTATTCGTAAAATTTATTCAGATTTTTTCCGTAAATTAATGATGCTAAAAGCTCTACGATTTTCTCTCGACAGATTTTAAAAATACCTTTATCTCTTTATTATTTTCGAATCGTACTGTTTTGAATGTTCCACTTTTTTTAAAATGAAGGCGACGACGACTCATTTCTTTTATTTTACAAATGTGTTGTTATCATTTTAAAATGATAACACAAATATTTCAAATCCATTTTTTACATTTTTACAAATGTATGTATTTTGTGCACAAATTTTCCAAAATAATTCAAAGGTGTTAAGTAGATTTTGAAAATTTCAAGTACACATACACACACATTTATTTGAATAAGAGGTATGCAAACATATCGTATCGGTTCCTCTCAAGCGGGTTAAATCAAAATTTTTTAATTTTCAATAGAGACCAAAACTGTATTTTTTTAATATGTACTCTTATATCACAAAGATTGCTACAACCAGGGTTGTAAGGCTTTTTTATTTAAAAATCTTCAAAACTTTTAGCAAAATTCGTCAAAATCGTCACGAGCATTTAACAAAATCGTCAACAAATCGTCAAATATTTAAATTTTACAAATTAGAGATGATTTTTTGCATTGAGTGGTTCAAAAATATAAATTTTTAGCAAGAAATTCTATTTATGATAAAGAAAGTTTTATGGTTAAGTTTTATTCTATTTATTTCAGCAAGTGGGCTGAAATGTGTATATTTGACATTTGAAAAGAAATACATAAGAAAAAATAATTTAAAAAACATAACAAAAATTTATTAATTTCATTTATCCATAGTCACAAAAACATGATATAAAAAATAAAATCTCATTTGCTATTATATCGAGCTACCTTTAAATGATTAATTTTTAGCGCTATCACTATTTCAAATTGTTTTTACTGTTGATGGTGCTAAACCGAGGGTTCTGTCTATATCAACAGTCTTTTTACCCGACTTGAAACGTTTTACATATTACGTCCAATTTAAGTGCCACACTAAAGCATTTTCTTCTCTGCACTCATTTTTCTACACAACTTCTTATTAACAACTAACTTCTTACTTCCTAACACGCAACTATAAAAATAAAAAAATTCTTCACATATGATTATTTCTTCAGCGAAAAAACACAATCGTATGTAGCGACGCAAATCGAATCATAAAAACGCAAAGCGGATTTAACCAATTTTTAAAAAGCGGACCAAATAGGACCGACGCAAATCTGGGCTCTAGTGTTTATCTAGAGTTAATCTTTGAAGATTTTTAATTTTCACAGACTCTATCATTGAAAATCCTGGCTGTTGTGCAGGCTTGCCAGTTAAGCACTTTTAGTGCAAGATTTAGCACATTTTTTCTAAATTAGCACTAAAAATATCGAAAAAAGTGCTAAGTGCTAGTTTAGCACATTTTTATAATTATTTAGATACAAATCACTTTTTTTAAGATCCCAAAACCACTTAAAAGCTCACATAATCAATTCAAGTAAAGTATCAATTCTTTAAGTGTATAAACAAAAATACATACATATTAGGCATATAACTTTTTACAATTTTTGCAAATAGGAAAAATGGCATAG
Source organism: Pollenia griseotomentosa (assembly GCA_963931875.1). Classification (NCBI taxonomy): domain Eukaryota; kingdom Metazoa; phylum Arthropoda; class Insecta; order Diptera; family Polleniidae; genus Pollenia; species Pollenia griseotomentosa. Next base: position 112,722,832 of record OZ007560.1, read on the forward strand.
CATAATCGAATAGAGCATATATTTTTTTTTTAAATCACATTAAAGTTTTCGCATCAAACGCAATTACCAATTAGAATTCTGGCACTTTTGTCTTTTATACTTATTCCGAAATACCAATTGCAATTATTTTCTATTTGTAAATTTGTATGTGAGCGAAGTTTGGTTTTCTGATCATACTATCAATAAAAATAATTCTGCCACACTACAAAAATCATTGTCGGGCTTTAGAGAAGCAAATGAATGTTTTCTCAGACATTGGGACAAAAACCCATCAGCTTTTCAGAAAGTACAGCGAGGCAACCTGCTATTGGACCAACGACCTATTGGATAGACCTTGCTAAGTACTAGAATGAAAACAGAACTGTTATGTTCAGTTATACACATAAACGAAGTTGCAAAATTAGACAACGTTTTTTGCCACACTTTAAACATATCGGACGATATTGTAAAAAAATCGGTTCATCTGAAAAGTACCAAAATGAGTTGGTACATGAGGAAGATGAAAATGTCATAACTGATATTTTAAACAGTTGTAACAACTTTATTTAATGGCGATTTATTTTCTGAGAAAAATAGGTTACAGTGTATACATGTAATACTTTCTAATGTTACCTTTAATCACTCGAAGTGCTACATGTTGTACAACTTCAATAGAACAAAATTACCTGATTTTATTTACAACTATTACACTTTTATCATTAATGTACTTCATGAGCGATTTTAAAAGCTATTTGAGCGGTTTCTGCACGCTATTACGGTTTGGCAACAAATATTGACATCAGTAATGGCTTAGAAAAATTAAAACGATTATAATAGACTTTTTGCATTTTAATATGTAAATATTTTTATATTTTGTTTTAAAACAATCTTTTTACAAAAGTATGAGCGGTATGAATTATGACAAAGAAAATAAAACATAAAAAAGTTGTATAACAGGGCAGTATGAACTACTTTAATAGAAGTAAGGGTAAAATATGCAACATGATTTGCATATTATTCTTCAACTTATTCACAAAAGAACTTGAAAATTGTTCCCACAGTTGTATTTTTTGTACAAACGAACACAAAAATGTAGAACATGTTATATTAATGCAACATATTTCTCAGAAAAGAAATCGTCATAAAATTTTTTATAATGTAACATTATAATAAGTGTTTATATTAAACAAAATTAATATGTAAAAAAATTTCAAATGTAAATTTTTTATTATATTCATAAAAATCAATGTTACAAAACTAGCACATTAATTTTTCGCTGTAGAACAATTTGTCGATTTAGCACTTTAAATTTTAATTCTTCTGGCAAGCCTGCTGTTGTGTGATCGAGTAGATCTTGTAAAGATTTTAATTGAGCATACGTATTTGTAATTTATGTTGATGATGGGGGCGGATAGCAACTTTGTTTTGCTTGCTGAATTTTATATATGGTTGAAATACAGGAAATTTTCTTTCCAAAAACAGATTTCTTAAGTACATGTATTGAGGTCTTGTTAAATTTAAATCAATTCATCAAATGCTTGAGTCATTTCAGACTCTTCCAGAGTTTTAAGAACCTCTTTCTTTTTGAGTTTTTGAAAAAGGCCTCAATAGTTCAATCATTTTTGCTTCATCTACTTAGCCAATTGACCGCAGTCCTTGGGTAAACGCATCATGAAGATGATATAATCCATTTTCTTTACATAAGGAACTATTTTTAGTTTTTGTTGTTGATTTCGACGTTGTCTGATAAGAGCTGCATGGTCTTCCTGTATTTAACCAATCTTCATTTCTTTTGAGAAATACTTAAACAGTTCTGTTCGCCTTCTGCAACGAATTTTAAACTCTGGTACTACAGATTTTTTAAATTTTTTTTATATTAGTTGTATGTATGCTTCTGAAAACTGATAGTTTTTTGGTAAAAAACTTAGTAAACTTAACAGATTATTACCAATTGCAATGTAGGCAAGCATTAATGTGTGCATTGAGCACTTTAAATTATCCATTTTTAAATGCGTTGTTTTTGTGAAAATCCAAATCGGGTATGCCGATTTTAAAGAGATTTTGCTTGTCAAACCACCTAAATTATTTTCTCATTGTTAAAATTAAATTTACCTGTTAAATCTAATTTTATTTTCTGCGAGCATTGCGGCAAAAAAAATTTTGGTTGGTTGTTCAACGTCGGATGATTTGCTTATTTTACAAATGTGTTGTTATCATTTTAAAATGATAACACAAATATTTCAAATCCATTTTTTACATTTTTACAAATGTATGTATTTTGTGCACAAATTTTCCAAAATAATTCAAAGGTGTTAAGTAGATTTTGAAAATTTCAAGTACACATACACACACATTTATTTGAATAAGAGGTATGCAAACATATCGTATCGGTTCCTCTCAAGCGGGTTAAATCAAAATTTTTTAATTTTCAATAGAGACCAAAACTGTATTTTTTTAATATGTACTCTTATATCACAAAGATTGCTACAACCAGGGTTGTAAGGCTTTTTTATTTAAAAATCTTCAAAACTTTTAGCAAAATTCGTCAAAATCGTCACGAGCATTTAACAAAATCGTCAACAAATCGTCAAATATTTAAATTTTACAAATTAGAGATGATTTTTTGCATTGAGTGGTTCAAAAATATAAATTTTTAGCAAGAAATTCTATTTATGATAAAGAAAGTTTTATGGTTAAGTTTTATTCTATTTATTTCAGCAAGTGGGCTGAAATGTGTATATTTGACATTTGAAAAGAAATACATAAGAAAAAATAATTTAAAAAACATAACAAAAATTTATTAATTTCATTTATCCATAGTCACAAAAACATGATATAAAAAATAAAATCTCATTTGCTATTATATCGAGCTACCTTTAAATGATTAATTTTTAGCGCTATCACTATTTCAAATTGTTTTTACTGTTGATGGTGCTAAACCGAGGGTTCTGTCTATATCAACAGTCTTTTTACCCGACTTGAAACGTTTTACATATTACGTCCAATTTAAGTGCCACACTAAAGCATTTTCTTCTCTGCACTCATTTTTCTACACAACTTCTTATTAACAACTAACTTCTTACTTCCTAACACGCAACTATAAAAATAAAAAAATTCTTCACATATGATTATTTCTTCAGCGAAAAAACACAATCGTATGTAGCGACGCAAATCGAATCATAAAAACGCAAAGCGGATTTAACCAATTTTTAAAAAGCGGACCAAATAGGACCGACGCAAATCTGGGCTCTAGTGTTTATCTAGAGTTAATCTTTGAAGATTTTTAATTTTCACAGACTCTATCATTGAAAATCCTGGCTGTTGTGCAGGCTTGCCAGTTAAGCACTTTTAGTGCAAGATTTAGCACATTTTTTCTAAATTAGCACTAAAAATATCGAAAAAAGTGCTAAGTGCTAGTTTAGCACATTTTTATAATTATTTAGATACAAATCACTTTTTTTAAGATCCCAAAACCACTTAAAAGCTCACATAATCAATTCAAGTAAAGTATCAATTCTTTAAGTGTATAAACAAAAATACATACATATTAGGCATATAACTTTTTACAATTTTTGCAAATAGGAAAAATGGCATAGCATAATCGAATAGAGCATATATTTTTTTTTTAAATCACATTAAAGTTTTCGCATCAAACGCAATTACCAATTAGAATTCTGGCACTTTTGTCTTTTATACTTATTCCGAAATACCAATTGCAATTATTTTCTATTTGTAAATTTGTATGTGAGCGAAGTTTGGTTTTCTGATCATACTATCAATAAAAATAATTCTGCCACACTACAAAAATCATTGTCGGGCTTTAGAGAAGCAAATGAATGTTTTCTCAGACATTGGGACAAAAACCCATCAGCTTTTCAGAAAGTACAGCGAGGCAACCTGCTATTGGACCAACGACCTATTGGATAGACCTTGCTAAGTACTAGAATGAAAACAGAACTGTTATGTTCAGTTATACACATAAACGAAGTTGCAAAATTAGACAACGTTTTTTGCCACACTTTAAACATATCGGACGATATTGTAAAAAAATCGGTTCATCTGAAAAGTACCAAAATGAGTTGGTACATGAGGAAGATGAAAATGTCATAACTGATATTTTAAACAGTTGTAACAACTTTATTTAATGGCGATTTATTTTCTGAGAAAAATAGGTTACAGTGTATACATGTAATACTTTCTAATGTTACCTTTAATCACTCGAAGTGCTACATGTTGTACAACTTCAATAGAACAAAATTACCTGATTTTATTTACAACTATTACACTTTTATCATTAATGTACTTCATGAGCGATTTTAAAAGCTATTTGAGCGGTTTCTGCACGCTATTACGGTTTGGCAACAAATATTGACATCAGTAATGGCTTAGAAAAATTAAAACGATTATAATAGACTTTTTGCATTTTAATATGTAAATATTTTTATATTTTGTTTTAAAACAATCTTTTTACAAAAGTATGAGCGGTATGAATTATGACAAAGAAAATAAAACATAAAAAAGTTGTATAACAGGGCAGTATGAACTACTTTAATAAAAGTAAGGGTAAAATATGCAACATGATTTGCATATTATTCTTCAACTTATTCACAAAAGAACTTGAAAATTGTTCCCACAGTTGTATTTTTTGTACAAACGAACACAAAAATGTAGAACATGTTATATTAATGCAACATATTTCTCAGAAAAGAAATCGTCATAAAATTTTTTATAATGTAACATTATAATAAGTGTTTATATTAAACAAAATTAATATGTAAAAAAATTTCAAATGTAAATTTTTTATTATATTCATAAAAATCAATGTTACAAAACTAGCACATTAATTTTTCGCTGTAGAACAATTTGTCGATTTAGCACTTAAAATTTTAATTCTTCTGGCAAGCCTGCTGTTGTGTGATCGAGTAGATCTTGTAAAGATTTTAATTTAGCATACGTATTTGTAATTTATGTTGATGATGGGGCGGATAGCAACTTTGTTTTGCTTGTTGAATTTTATATATGGTTGAAATACAGGAAATTTTCTTTCCAAAAACAGATTTCTTAAGTACATGTATTGAGGTCTTGTTAAATTTAAATCAATTCATCAAATGCTTGAGTCATTTCAGACTCTTCCAGAGTTTTAAGAACCTCTTTCTTTTTGAGTTTTTGAAAAAGGCCTCAATAGTTCAATCATTTTTGCTTCATCTACTTAGCCAATTGACCTCAGTCCTTGGGTAAACGCATCATGAAGATGATATAATCCATTTTCTTTACATAAGGAACTATTTTTAGTTTTTGTTGTTGATTTCGACGTTGTCTGATAAGAGCTGCATGGTCTGCCTGTATTTAACCAATCTTCATTTCTTTTGAGAAATACTTAAAAAGTTCTGTTCGCCTTCTGCAACGAATTTTAAACTCTGGTACTACAGATTTTTTAAATTTTTTTTATATTAGTTTTTTATATTAGTTTTGGTAAAAAACTTAGTAAACTTAACAGATTATTACCAATTGCAATGTAGGCAAGCATTAATGTGTGCATTGAGCACTTTAAATTATCCATTTTTAAATGCGTTGTTTTTGTGAAAATCCAAATCGGGTATGCCGATTTTAAAGAGATTTTGCTTGTCAAACCACCTAAATTATTTTCTCATTGTTAAAATTAAATTTACCTGTTAAATCTAATTTTATTTTCTGCGAGCATTGCGGCAAAAAAAATTTTGGTTGGTTGTTCAACGTCGGATGATTTGCTAAAGCTGGCTATACACTAGTGATTTGTGCATGTGATTTGTGCGAGTTCGACATCGAGTTGTATCTTTTGTGGAGTTGTTTAGAATACAAAAATTTTTTGTATTCTTCTTCAATGTTTTTCTTTTTTTTTTTTTAATTTATATTTTTTGTTGTGTACACAAATAAATTATCAAAAGTGCAATTGCATCATCCGCTTCACAATTCATGTTATCTTTTTAACGTTTTTGGTTATTGTGATTTGTTCGTCGTGTGTGGAGAAATGGAACGCTAACAAATCACTAGTGTTTGGTCAGCTGTAAAGATGCCTCTCCATTTTGGATAGTTTTATCGGATCAGATTTTTGTGCATATAACGCACTTTGGAAGGTCTTCACCATTTTTATATTATTATGTAAAGCCAAATTTTAAATAACGTTAAAAATATTGTATTATCTTGGACATGTTTAAGCTTTACTTCACATTCTATCAAACTAAATTAAATGGCAATAAAAGGTAAATTAAAACAAAAACCAAGTATGTATATTTTGTCACGTAAAATACAAAACAACGTATCATTAAAAAATTCAAAATTGACTTTTTAATTAAGTTTTGTTCCTTTTATTAAACTACATTGATCCCTGCAATCAAAAATGGCGACTTTATTAAAGAAATTCAAACGCCAAGTACACTTTGTTGTTATTGATTTTGTAAAGTTGTTTGCTTCTCCTGTAAACTTATAAAAAGTGCTGTTAAGTTATTTTGTATTTTAGGTGACGATATGTACAATGAAAATTAAAACTATACAATTTTAAATAACATTGTTTTTCCAGCTATTCACGCGGAATACGGACCACCAGAGGTCTCGTGACACCCATTTTGGAACCGTTGGTGTAGGGCATAAAAATACTTTTCTATAAATGCTAACGACAACGTTCATCCGTTTATCGTGTCCTTTTATTCTTAATAAATAGTGAAGAGTGTTATTTACATACATGACGTATTTTCCAATTTTTTGAATAAACTTTTGCAATTTTTTTAATTGTTGAGCAAGTAAATAATAGTAAACAAAAAAAATTGTGAATGCTGAAAATAGAAAATAAACAAACATTTTAATGATTAATACAAATTTATGTATATTTTAAGTATGTATATACATACATAAATACATATGTATAAGACATATTTATATATGTATGTAGATTAAATTTTCGCAAATACAAAATGATTGTTTATATTAAAAAATAATTACGAATCGCTTATTCTGATCTTACGTTAAGATAATTATTTATTTAAAAAAAGTCGTTATAACAAAAACAATATTTTGTAAAAAAAATATTTTGTAAAAAGTTAAAACGTTAACAATATTTTGGCGAGGGACCAACCTCCGGTTCATATTTTATCTTCCACGTGAGTTAATTTATTTTTTAAGTATAAAAAAAGTATCAAAAAATCTCCTTTTTAGATTTTCATCCACTCAGAACATTGCATTTTTAATTTAATCTTTTTTTTTTTGTCTAATACTAACGAAAATTAATTAAAGTACCAGATGTTGAACAAAAAAAGTACCAAAAAGCTCCCATTACATATTGTTAATCACTCAGGACCACTGTTGACAAGTTTTTTTGAACATTTCCCGGCAAATTGGACTTCAAAACTGCTAGAAACCGCTAAATATTTAATTTAGCGGCATTTTTTAAATACCACTTAAACCTTAACATTTTAAGAAGTTTTATATAAATCAAGATATAAGCTGCTTTTTCAAAAGTTTATGACTAACAAATACGTTACATACTAAGGTTTTTAACTTCCCTAGCTATTATATTACCAACAAAAAAAAAAAAAAAAAAACAATTTGTTAGAGTGATGAATCGGGCTGTGCCGAGTCTTTGATAACCTCCACCTACAGTTCGAATATTTCCGGAGTGGGGCTTACATGGGACTTATGGTAATTTATGGGCCGATAGTCACGAAATTTTAAGACACAGTAGTTTTGACTTAACTGCCTTTTATTTACGTGCACTTTTGACTTAACTGCACAAAATTGATAATTTTTGGCATTATTCTTTATAATCCCATACAAATTCCTTTTTTAAGTGCACTTTCTTTACCTGCACATTTAAGATAAGTGCCCAAAATTTTTGGCATTTTAAAATTACTTTCATACAAAAAATTCAAGTTAGCTGCACTTTGACTTAACTGCCCAATATACATTTATTTATTAAAATATATCTTATAAATAAATTTACAAAATATACAAAAGGCGCCGGGTTACAAGACCATATGCGCACATAAAAGAAAATTAATGTCTAAAAAATATTTACATTTGTATTTTCAGACTTACTTAAATATAATATTTATAGTTAAAAAGTAGAAAATTTTTGAAATTAAATAAACAAGAAAAAGTTCGGAATACTGAACCAAGTTATACATCAGAGATACCATGTTTCCGTAGGCTAACTCTGATTGATGGTAAATTTGCACACGTTGTACAATCTAAAATCTCCTCAAGGTGTTCGCCGCTTTTAGAAATGGGACATTCTGTCAAGATATGTGGAACGGATAAAAAAACATTTCAGTGAGAACATCGTGCTGGGTCCGTGTTATTATAATAATGTTGAGTATTGAATATAGCTCTGCCAACCCTAAGTCTGGTTAACATCACACAATCGCTTCTAGTCAGGATGTAATTGTTCTTAGGCCTAGTCTGAGTGGGATGAAGTTGCTTTTGTATACTACGAAACTGGTAACAAATAATATTCGGAATACATGGAGTTTCAGTTATTTCCCGTAGATTTTGAGCATTATTGGCGACATGATCTGCATACTCGTTTCCCTCAATGCCTATATGCGATGGAATCCATAATATCAAAATATTCGGGTTATCAAAGGGCAATTTCACTATATCGTTGTATGTTCCATTTTGATTTTTGGTTAAAGCTTTAGTTACGCTTAGACTGTCCGTACAAATAATAGTTTTTACTCTCCTTTCGATGGCATATGAAATTGCAGATTTTATGGCACTTAATTCCGCCGAAAAAACTCCAGCATTATTAGGTATACGCGCTTCCACCTCAGTAGAAAATTGCGTTTGACTTATTTGTTCAATAACCGAATTTGTTGTAACACCATTATTAAAAGAACCATCTATGTAAATTATCATTTCAGGAGAGAAACTGTCCAACTTTTGCTGTAGGGTTTTCCGGAATACTATTGGGTTAATATCATTCTTATTGTGGATACTTAAATGCGTATCGGTCCTAGCAAAGGTGGTAGCGTTTAGTGTGTCATAAGGTTTTTCTGGAATGGAGATGCCTTCTTAAAAGCGAGATGATTTCTGAAATTGCAGAGGTTGGTACAGCATTCAGGGGTTCAATATGATCCCAAAAAGTTTCATGGAGACCATCAGTTGGAATTGTAATAGCTCTTGAAGCCATATTAATCGCACTCTTTTCCAAAACGAATTTAAAGTCCTGATACCCAGCTTCAAGTCTAAGCTTTTCTAACGGCGCACAGTGGCGCCATTTGAGTTTTTTCGTTGCAAAACTCATATCTTTTGAACCGAATAAGATAATTGAACAGTTTAAACAGCATATGATAGATAACTGTTCAGCCTATGAAATGAGCGTTTGGAAAGGGTGCTACGCTCTGTAGGGGCCTAATTATGGGTTATCAAAGTTAAAATTAGTAGAAAAATCAATTTTATATATATATATATATATATATATGTGTTCCTCTAACTCCCATTGGAGCATAGGGCGCCAACTAAAAAAAATTATTTTTACATTTTTAGATTGTTTTTATTTTTTTTCTTTAGGGTTTTATGTTTTAAATTATTACCCAACAAATTAAAAAAAAAAATTATTTTTTTTTTTTAAATTTATTTTTTTAATTTTCTGTAAAATATTCATCACAGTTCGTAAGAGAAGGTATATCTAAAAGACTAACCATTTCTAAACTATAATTATTTTCTAACTCTATTCTTGACTTCACATGCCGCAGGGAAGAAATAAGTGGATTGGAAGATGCTGCCAACATGTTGAAGAGGTCCTCATTTTGCCTTACCCTTGATGCTTTGAATGTGTTCTGCAATCTATATTGTTTATAAAATTTGTTAAGAGACTCCTGTGCTTCTTCAGAAAGCTCTTCAATTGGCAAAGACTGGTACTCAATTATATCTTTGCCATGCGTCAATATTTTATGGACGGTCGGGGTTGACCATTTGCAATATATAGGCTTATGCTACCATGCCGAAAAATTTACCTGTTCCCTGCATACATATGGATTAAGGCTGAATAATGCAATTTTGATATTATGCACGTGTCCAAATAAGATTTGTGCCTACCTGTAGGGACCATAAGTCAATATTGTTCTTGACCATTTGTACGCCAAAGTATTGTTTAAGTGAGGTACGTACCTGCTAATTTCAATGAGTAGTTTTTTTCAAACTATTAGATCAAACTACTGTCAGTCAAAACATATAAGGGAATGGACGCCATACAATTTCTGCAACCATGTCTTTTTAACCTTTTTTACCTCTAGAAGCCAAACGGGCAGATAAAATTTTTGAATTATGTAAAGAAATAATCAATGAACAGGTTTTGCAAATATGGCAAATATAGAAAAATATGGATTTTTTATTTTCCGTCAAAGTTGAAAAATAGTGAAAAAACGGATAGTTTTTAAATAGTGATTTACCAGGAGAAACTTAAAGCAAACAGTTATTTTTTTTTATCATTATACATTTAATAAATACATCAATCAACACAAACAAAAAATAAGGCGATTCGTTACCTATTTTTCGTGATATTACACCTGAAATCGCAACAAATTTACTAAAAATTGTGTGTTTTTTTGAAAACCGAAAGTCGGTCAACTTTGAACGGCTATATCTTCTAAACTAAAAATGTGATATTATTAAGAGTGGCAGATTTGAAATCGTTGAAAAGTTTCCTATAACATGGGTTTATTCAAAACTTCGTCTGCGCTCATGAAAATTTTGATTTTTGCAACCTCGTTTGCTCTACGGGTGCTACTGTGCGGCGTAGGTCTTAATAAGCCAGAAGCAGTTCTGTAGCAGTTATTTATAGCCGTATTTAATTTTGCGATATTCTTCTTCGAAGTCCACCCATATATTGTAATACCATGTAATAAAATACCAGTTACCAGAGACTGGCAAATTTCGAGTGCAGTATTAAAATAAGGACCCTTTTTACGTGAACATATTAGTTTTAGGAGGTTGTTTATTTTGCTTAATTTTGATGACAAATACTTTACATGAAAGTTCCATAGTAAATTTTTTGTAAATAGGATACCCAATACTCTCATTTGATCACTAATGGTAATATCAACGTTTCTGATGGTAATTTTCTCATCGTTACATCCTCTTTTCCTGCAGACATGAAGTACTTCATCTTTATCGATTGGCACTACCGCGCCTCTATCTATTGCCCATTTGTGGATTTTTCGATCAAGGTCTGCTACATTCGTGTTAACTTCATTCTGATTACCAGAAGCAATAGCAAAGATTTTATCTGCATAAATACCTACGTAATATATACCAGGAGTGTTTTCAATAGCCTTGCCAATGAATAAGCGTAAACTGTGAACAAGACCACTGCCAGTGGTGACCCTTGTGGAACACCATTATCTAAATTATAAGTTTTCAAAAAATAGCCATCGACCCTGACCGTAACCTTGCGATTAGAAAGAAAAGACTTGATGAGTTCCATGATAATCTTGGGAATACCCCATTCATTCATTTCCAATATTATAAATGTTAGCACCACCCGGTCAAAGGCCTTTTCTATGTTCTCGGATACGACCAGACTATGGCTGCGTTGTTTAAGATTTCTTTGCAAAGTTTCTTCCATCTGATGACATATACTATGAACACCATGCCGAGGTATAAATGCATGCTGTATTTTTGAAATGTAAACCCCAGCTATCTGCCAGAATCTTTTAGCCAAAACTTTGGAAAGAATCGGTAATAATGATATTGGGCGGTAACCTTCTAAGCGACCAGGGTCCTTACCAGGTTTAGGAATTGGTGCCAAAATTGCCATTTTCCAAGCTTGCGGAAATACTCCTCTTGCCAAAATACTATTATACAGTTCACACAAGCGCAATTTCAATTCTAAGGGAGATTTCTTGATCATTGAATATGTTATCTTGTCTCGTGCCGGCGTAGAACCAGTTAATGTTCTCAATGTTTGATCTAATTCAGAAACTTCTATTTTATTAGCGAGAAAATCTTTTTCAGCGCAACTCTGTGGTAGATTTTTAATGTCCAGATTTTGTTTTGAAAAAACTACATTTGCATCCAGTGTTGTGTCCGAGCTAATTGAAGTCCAGAATTCAGCAAATTTGTTTGCAATTAATTGAGGGTGGCTAAAGCTGTCATTGTTGATAAATAAACTGGGGAAGTTACTCATCCTTTCAGACTTTAAATTATTAACTTTTCTTCACAGAAAGCGAACATCCATTGTTGGTTTCAAAGAGTTTAAGAAATTATCCCAGGTTTGTCTTTTTGCGATTTTGCATTCTTTTTTGACCTTAGCACACAGTCTTCTGTATTCCAAAATATTAGATTGGCTGCGACACCTCTTGAAATCTCTCCAAGCTAGTTGCCTCGATCTAATAAGTTTAGCTATATAAGAGTTGAACCAAACAGGATTATTTTTGTGCTTAGGCTTACGATTTAAAGGGATACTTTCGTTAGCCGCCTTTCTAATAATGCGCTTAATTTGACTGGCTTCTCTGTTTATATTTATTGATGTGGGATGATGGTTACAAATACCGGATATCTTTTGCCTAAAAAGTTCCCAATCAGCATTGGTGTCATTAAATCTTGGTGAAAATTGCTTTTTAATAATATCCATGTTATTGGAGATCCTAATGGGGAAATGGTCACCAACCTCAGGCATAGGCAAACAAGTCAATACCAAAGTAGGAGCAAAGTCAACACTAGCCATAGTCACGCCCACTGATGTTAATGTGTTTCTGGAATTCAATAGGGTTGGCGATCCATCGTTCAAAATTACCATATTATTATCATCGGAAAAATCTTCCCAAAGTCTTCCACTCGTAGAATTCGTGGCCGAACCCCACAAAACGTTTCGCGAATTAAAATCACCCAATAATAAATGATGCAAGCGGGGAAATATTATTAACCACAGAAGCTGTCAACCTTAGATCGCATTTTTTGTATATATTTGTTATATGAATTTTAATATTGGATTTAATTACAATAGTTTGGAAAAGCAAATCTCCAGATGATTTAATATGTTGTGTAACATTTATGTTGTTATTGACCAGTAGCGCAATACCAGACTTAGCGTACAAAAAATTTTTATTGTGATGAAAAACCTTATAACCAGGCAAATGAAGCAAATGCCTGTTCGTATCTACAATGTGTGTCTCCTGTAAAGCGATAATGTTTGGTTTATGTGAGGCGACGAGGAGTTCAAGTGCATATTTATGATTTACAAATCCTTGGAAGTTCCACTGAATGATATTTATATTAAACTCAATATTCATAAAAATAAAGGTTTATTTTTTGCCTTTTTCCTTGTTTTTATTTAATTTCTTTAATGTTCCTGGTGTTATAAGAACCTTTAGTTCTGGAAAATTATTGTAAATTTGCGATGTTGGGGAAATATCGGAGTTTGAAATAGTATTAATCGATCTGGCAGGAGTTCTCAAACCCAAACCAACATTTATATCATCAATAATAATAGCTTCCGTTAGATTTCTATCAACATTCATGTTTTTAGGTATGTCGTCATTTTAAAGAAAATTTTCATCTACGATGCTCATTTCAGTTTGGCTTTCCAAGTCTGTTGCAGAAAAATTTAATGTTGAGGATGATTCTTGACCCGCTTAAGAATAATTTGTTTGTATTTCTGAATGTATAAGTGTGAAGTTCATTTTATTATTGTAAAGAGTGAAGAGAGAATGTTCATCGATTGTATTTGTGTTGATTGTTGGAATTTTATCATTAATTTTTGTTAAGGTTGTTGTTGTTGTTGATATTGTAGCGGTTGTTAAATTCGTATTGGTTGGTGTTGCCGTATTGGTTATTGTTGATGAAATAGGTGTAGTTGTTTGTTTATCATTTAATACTTGTGCGTATGTTAGTACATTTTTTGTTTTTCTAGGAAAAGGCTTGAGTGTATTTAAAACGGGATTGTCGTTATAGATTTCCCAAGCTTCACGATATGTACATCTTCTCGAAATTCTTAAAAAATTTACAGATTTGTGCTTCCAAAAGGTAGGCCAATTTGGATCACTAGACGGATGAGTTTCCAATTGACAGTTTACACAGTACTAACGGGTACAGGGTTCATGAGGTGTTGGTGTGCCACATTCCTTACACATTTCAACATAACGGCAACGTTTTCTTGTATGACCAAGCTTTTGGCAGTTTTGGCATTACATCGGATTTGGTATATATTCCTCGACTGGAACTCTCTCCCATCCTAGCTTAAGTATTTCTGGACGATATATGAGGTCAAATGTTACAACTGCTGCACCTGTTGCTACGATTTCTTTACCATCAAGTTTTGTTATTTTTCGTATTTCAACAACTTTCTGAGATTTAAGTGATTCCAGCAATTCTTCTTCTGTAATGTTAATAATTTTTCTCGAGAAGATACGTCCTTGAATAGTATTTAAAGTTTTGTGAAGGTAATTTTGACCGGAATGCAATCAATGTAGTTAACTTTTAGAAATTGTTCAGCAATTTTCCTATTCGGGACTTTAATTAGCAGGTCACCACTTCTCATTTCCGTAACTTCTAAACGTTCTTTGCTAATGAAATCAAGACCACGTTCTACTTGGAAGACGTTGTATGAAGATAGAGGAGCTGCTTCGATTTCAGGTTCCGATGATATGGCCGATGCTACTAGATATCTTGGGATTTGTTGTTCATTGTTGGCAATTTCAGGCAAAGGAACAAAATCATCTCGATGTAGTCGTTTTTTTTTTTTGTTTGGTTTACTCACTCCAGCCGTAGAATCTAGTTCCCTGAACCGGTTGTAATTCGGGGGATAAACCCCATTCATGGTGGTGGTTACAGAAAATTATATCGTAATTCTTTCCTTTCTATCAGACAAAAAAAAAAAAACAAAATATATGAAACCAAAACTTAACACGTGGCAAAAAAAAAAAACTTAAGACAAATTTTCTTCTTCTTATTGAAAAAACACAATCACACTATCAGAGAGCAAAAATAAACGATGTTCACGCGGCAATTGCCTGACAGCGACTGTGCCCAAAATACATATTTTCTGAAATAATTCTTCAAAATCCTTGTTTACGTGCATTTTGTATATTTGCACATTTTTCATATTTTTGGGCATTTTGAATTTTCATATAAAACATCAAAGTTAGCTGCACACATGAAAAAATATGGTGGCCACTTTTTCACATAAATATCCAACATTAGCTGTTTAGTGCCGGTTCACACACGTCAAGTTTGATTCTTCAAGTCTTGAGCTTTTAGGAGAGAAGGAAAAAAAGAAATCCATTTCTTTTCCCCTCTCTCCTAAAAATCAAGACTTGACAAGTCAAACTTGACGTGTGTGAACCGGCACTTATAAAAACCAAAAATCGCAAACAAGTCAAGTTGGTATCATTATAATTCATTTATTTTGTTTGCTTGTACCTACATTTATGCATATGGGTTGTGGTTACAGCAATTTTGCCACGATTATATGAAAGGAATAGCAAATCTTAGGTATGGAACAGAATAAAGTAGTAGTAGTAGTATTTATTTGAAGCTAACAAATCGAATGCTCTGTTGCGCAACAAAGTTCAAAGTTTCGAATTTTGCGCTTCAACGGCAACGACTACTGCAACGTATTCTGTTGACACTACTTTGAAACTGCCGTTTTTAACTTTTGACAGCTTGCAGCGCTATTCTTAACTTTGTACTACAGCGACTATTCTGTTCCCCACTTTATTGTTACCAATTTGGCTATCTCGTTCTATATAAAAATGCATAACAAATTACTACAGGTTGTTTGAATGTCATTGTTATTATCAATTTATTAATAAAAACGTTGTTACTCCTCTTTCAAACACTTTACTTAAGCTGCACTTTTAAGCAGGTACCCACAATTGCGTACCTGCAAATTAAGGCAGCTAAATACATTTAAGATAGCTGCATTTTTATTTACCTGTACAAAAAATCGTGCAAAGGAGATTGTGCAGCTAAGTCAAAATTACGTATAATTTAGAGTCTTATAAAACAATGGCTTTTATAATAGAACACAGATTGAGAGCGTTACGGTTTTACGCGTACTAAGGTTTTTTCTGAGAGTAGGCTTTATATGGGTACCAATGGTAAGTTATGAACCGATCTGCTCGAAAGTTCACAGTGTGATTTCTAGTCATATAAAACTGTGACTGACCAAAATTTATTACAATAGCACTATTTGTTACGGTTTTAGGCTTACTTAAGGTTTACAAGTATGATGTTTAGTCATATTGAACGAATTTGTGCAAAATCTTATATCGAAATGTGCATTCCGCCACTATTTATGCTAGTTTTTGTAACAAAATGATAAATTTTTTAGGGTGGTTGTTCCACATTTTAATATATAACTATTTTCCTACTTAACCAATTTTGCTGGATTTTAATCCTAAACTACTTAGGGAAACTACGTAGAAACAATTTGATACCAACAATTATTTTTTCTTTTGAGTATTTTAAAAATGAGCGTGATTTCAATAGACAGAGAGACAGACAGACGCACATGGCTAAATCGAGAATTACTCAATGACCTAAGAAATATATATTTTTTGTGGTTTTAGATGAATATTAAAACAGTTTCACACGGAATGACAATCTTAGTACATATACCTATATAAAAAGGCAAGCAGTTTATAACATTTACGCTTTTTTGCCAATTATTTGCCGTTTTAAGCAAGTAGGTAAAATTAGTTAGATGAAAGTAAATAAATTATATTGCTTGGGATCTAGCGAAACAATACCTTACCTTTTGTTTCAAATTTTTAGCAAGCTTTAAGTTGTGAATTTTCATATACAGCCCTAACAAAATACTAACTGAAAATCGAAAAAATGTCATATACAATCCTAAGTTAACTAAAACTACAAAAGTAAGTTAACCCGTGAACATAAACAAGTAGTTTTTAACCAGAAAAACAGAAAATCTTAATAAGAAAAACTTATTTTTCACCGCGATTTACATTTCAAAAACGCTAGATTTAGCGGGGAAATCTCTTAATTGGCAGCAGTGCATGGGGGTACCGTGGTATTTTTGAAAGTACTGAAAAAAGTACAATAGTACTAAATTTTTCATCTCTGGTTTGTATTCACACTATCACACATAAACATGCACCAAACAGTCACTCTTTGTGGGTGCATTGGTTTTTCGACAATCACTTATTGACGAATCCACTGAGGTGAAAATGTGCCTCATCACTGAAGATTATTTTCTTCGAATTTCTTGCCACCATTCTGACCATTCCCGTTTGGAATGGCTAAGAGGCTTTAGTTCTTGAGTCAATTGCACCTTGTAAGCGTGTAAATGCAAGTCTTTATGCATAATGTTCATCAACGACGAGCGTGAGAGGTGCAATTGTACGACGAAGAGTTGAGGTAAACGGCTCTTCAGCCACACTATCGTGAACAGCAGCAATATTTTCTTCAGTACGAGCATGCACTGGTGTTTTCACATCTCCTGCAGATCCGGCTTGCTCAAATTTTTGCACGATTTTTCCGATTGTACGCACAATTGACCGAAAAAATCACGAAGTGCACGATATGCATTTTGATTTGAACGCCCATTTTCATAATAAGACTGTATAAATTTAACGCGTTGCTCGATTGTGTATCTTTCCATGGTTCAGATTGAGTTAGTCTGAAATTGAGAAATATCAAATTAAATGCAGAAAAAAACTTGACGTTTATGTGTGGTTCACATTCAACATCGGCCCTTAAAATTTAACCACCCGTACTTAAGGCTAGATTACACTATTATACTTTGTATTAATACATGTCAAAAACTCAAGTAATATGACAAACTGTGATAGTGCGATGTATTGAGTTTTTTTTTGATATTGATGGAATTATTGCTATATGTATTGTTATGTATTGTTAAGACATTAACTATATTCTTGACTTCACATGCCGCAGGGAAGAAATAAGTGGATCGGAAGATGCTGCCAACATGTTGAAGAGGTCCTCATTTTGCCTTACCCTTGATGCTTTGAATGTGTTCTGCAATCTATATTTTTTATAAAATTTGTTAAGAGACTCCTGTGCTTCTTCAGAAAGCTCTCAAATTGGCAAAGACTGGTACTCAATTATATCTTTGCCATGCGCCAATATTTTATGGACGGTCGGGGTCAACTTCTTCTGTGGATACATTTCTGCTAAAAGAGATGCAGTTTTCGACGCATATTCTCCATTTTTTGTAGAATTGACATTTTCTTTGCAGTTTAAAACATCTAAGATCGTTCCCAATCTTTTCACGATTTGATTGTCAATTCCAGTGATTCTAGTTACTGCCTCATCATTTTCAAAAAATCTCCTAGAAGTGTTTCCATCGTTTGAGTTACCGTATCCGTGCTTGGGACAGTCTACTTTTAGTCCAACTTGTTTAAAAAAAGCATCCTGTATTTGCTACTTTCTGATCTTTTCCTTATCCTTTATTGATGTATTTTTATCGAAGTTTTCCTCCTCTTGTGGTAGGGTATACGCCAGTTTTAGCAAGAATTCCATACACCTTATCCTTGCGTGCAATGGTGACATTCCATATTCGTAATTCTCCTCATTTGTAGAATCGTTTAAATTACCAAAGTTCTTCTGACTCTTTTTGCAAATCGGGCATGACATTGTTGAGGTTGTTCCTGTCAGTTCGTTTACGACTTTTCCGTCAACCATGGTCAGATGGAACTCGTAATTGCATTCAACATATTTTCCTTCTCCAATTCGCAGCTTTGTAGGCTTAATCTTGCTTATTTGTTCTTCAATGTCCTTCACCGTGGTCCTTATGAGTTCTGCCGATTCCCTTGCAAACTGAAACATTATTGGTCGGCAATAATGCACTGATGACGGACGTGGATTTTTCCAGTGTAGGTAAACATCAGATTTAAGCCGCAAAGGAACAACGGATGCCATAAACATATTTCCGTCCGATATTGTAGCGTCATCGGAAGATATCCTTTGCTTATAAACGCTTTGTCCGGTTGATCCATCGCAGCCCCATTTGCTGATCAATGTCAACTTCTCAGGAAGAATTTTCACCTCATTTTCAGGAAGACTCTCCAACAACCGTTTTGCTGTATGGCCCATGCGATCCTGCAGATTGGCTTTCGCAGAGACTTCCGTAAACTCCGTATGCAGTGGTCGTGAATTTATTTTGGCTTGCGTAATATGCTTGTATCCGGGTAAAACGTCAGCGCCGTGTCGCGTTAAGGATGCCCGTAGTTTCTCATATTTCTCTTTGGAAAGTTCTAAGTCCATAAACAAGGCCAAGGCTTCTTCGGATCCATACTTTTTAATGTGTGCGTTTGTGGGCGTGGGAATGCTTTCCTTAATCCTTTTTAGTCGCAGTGGGCTTGCATCAGCAACAGATTTGGTTATCTGCGACCTAACTCTTTCACTATCCTTTGTATATTTAATAGACAGCGCGTCCGATAATTGCTTCGTGGTCAAGTCATTGGTGGCATCGGCAAGTTTCCTCTTCCTTGTGAAAATTGAACACTCCTCAATACTTTTTTTTGCCTTCCTTTTGCTCCTCTGGTTGATGTGGTGGGATTATCTACTGCCAATATATCCAGGATGGTGTCTTCATTAAGCCAGTCCTCGTATTTGGAGTTGAAGTTCTGAATGGTTCGATTAGATTTCACCCATTTTGCCTTAATATTTGCATATATCAGATAAAAATTATTTTTTATATTTCCGTATAAGCTATCAAGTTCTTCTAAAGCAGCTTCCGTGAAAAACTTTGGTGTGGTTGACTTTCTAAACAGTTCAAATAATTTTAAATTGTTCAACGCCATGTTTTCAATACTTAAATTGTTTAATGGTTTCAGAAATTGTTGCGCCAACTTTCAGTCGTAGACTAATCCAGGCATTATGCTTATTTTGCAATATATAGGCTTATGCTACCATGCCGAAAAATTTACCTGTTCCCTGCATACATATGGATTTAGGCTGAATAATGCAATTTTGATATTATGCACGTGTCCAAATAAGATTTGTGCCTACCTGTAGGGACCATAAGTCAATATTGTTCTTGACCATTTGCAATATATAGGCTTATGCTACCATGCCTAAAAACTTACCTGTTCCCTACATACATATGGATTTAGGCTGAATAATGCATTTTGATATTATGCACGTGTCCAAATAAGATTTGTGCCTAACTCTAGGGACCATAAGTCAATATTGTTCTTGACCATTTGCAATATATAGGCTTATGCTACCATGCCGAAAAATTTACCTGTTCCCTGCATACATATGGATTTAGGCTGAATAATGCAATTTTGATATTATGCACGTGTCCAAATAAGATTTGTGCCTACCTGTAGGGACCATAAGTCAATATTGTTCTTGACCATTTGCAATATATAGGCTTATGCTACCATGCCTAAAAACTTACCTGTTCCCTGCATACATATGGATTTAGGCTGAATAATGCATTTTGATATTATGCACGTGTCCAAATAAGATTTGTGCCTACCTGTAGGGACCATAAGTCAATATTGTTCTTGACCATTTGCAATATATAGGCTTATGCTACCATGCCTAAAAACTTACCTGTTCCCTGCATACATATGGATTTAGGCTGAATAATGCATTTTGATATTATGCACGTGTCCAAATAAGATTTGTGCCTAACTCTAGGGACCATAAGTCAATATCGTTCTTGACCATTTGCAATATATAGGCTTATGCTACCATGCCGAAAAATTCACCTGTTCCCTGCATACATATGGATTTAGGCTGAATAATGCAATTTTGATATTATGCACGTGTCCAAATAAGATTTGTGCCTACCTGTAGGGACCATAAGTCAATATTGTTCTTGACCATTTGCAATATATAGGCTTATGCTACCATGCCTAAAAACTTACCTGTTCCCTGCATACATATGGATTTAGGCTGAATAATGCATTTTGATATTATGCACGTGTCCAAATAAGATTTGTGCCTACCTGTATGGACCATAAGTCAATATTGTTCTTGACCATTTGCAATATATAGGCTTATGTTACCATGCCTAAAAACTTACCTGTTCCCTGCATACATATGGATTTAGGGTGAATAATGCAATTTTGATATTATGCACGTGTCCAAATAAGATTTGTGCCTACCTGTAGGGACCATAAGTCAATATTGCTCTTGACCATTTGTACGCCAAAGTATTGTTTAAGTGAGGTACGTACCTGCTAATTTCAATGAGTAGTTTTTTTTAACTATTAGATCAAACTACTGTCAGTCAAAACATATAAGGGATGGACGCCATACAATTTCTGCAACCATGTCTTTTTAACCTTTTTTACCTCGAGAAGCCAAACGGGCACGTATATATATATTAGTTCCTTTAAATTCCTACAAGGAGCATAGGGCCAAAACGGGCACGTACGGGCAGATAAAATTTTTGAATTATGTAAAGAAATAATCAATGAACAGGTTTTGCAAATATGGAAAATATAGAAAAATATAGATTTTTTTTATTTTCCGTCAAAGTTGAAAAATAGTGAAAAAACGGATAGTTTTTAAATAGTGATTTACCAGGAGAAACACAAAGCAAACAGTTAATTTTTTTTTTATCATTATACATTTAATAAATACATCAATTAATACAAAATAAAATAAGGCGATTCGTTACCTATTTTTCGTGATATTACACCTGTAGCCCGTTTCTGTATATCTCACATCGTAAAACTCTTCGCATGAAACGTGTGAATTGCAACAAAAATAGTGTGAAATGGAACAAAAAATGGTTTTTCTCACACAAGTGTTTCTGTATCTTTTTTTTGCGAGAATTATCTGTCATTTAAATAATTTTCCAGCAGTTATTGGAAGGATGCGAGAAAAAGTGTTTCTATAACAATATTTTGCGAAAAGTTTCTTTCAAGAACTGTCAAAATAAGCCACATTTGAAATTGGTGGCGAGAAAAACAAAATGTAGATATTTTGAATTTAAAATATGTTTATATACTATTTTTTTTAAATAAATAAAAAAATAGAAGGAATATAAATGATAAATGCATAATTTATGTATATGATGAAAAAATATATATATTTATATATATATGTCCTTTATTTATTTAAATACAATGTAGATACAGCGATGTAACTTAAAATACTTAAATAAATTGTTCACGAGGAACATAGGGCGTCAATATTCCATGTGCCAATCATAAACCGTTGTTTAAAGCCAAAAGTCGTCATCGGAGGGGGATCGTTATTATTTAAATTTGTTGACGTTTCTGTAATCATACGAGCTTAGGAAGATTGACTGATTAGGCCAAAGCCTCCGATCCTAGAGTTGGGGCTGCCAACACCGCTAGGCTGGTTTAATACAGGTGAGTTTCAGTGACTAAATGTTATCAGTTGTCACCTATTTATGATGAAAATAAACATAAAACAATTGTTATATTTTGTTAGTTTAAATTTTTGTTAGCCTTTTCTTGTTTTGGTTTTAATCAGTGCTGCCAGATAAATTTGTGTCAAAATCGTCAATTTCCTGAGAAAAAAATAAAAAAGATCGTCTTTTTTGTTTTAAAAATCGTGCAATTTAAAATCAATTTTAAACAAATTTGTTTCGACTTTTATTGAAAAATAATCAAACAAAAACATAGTTAAAGTTCATGGGTATTTAATAATTATTATTTAATAATTGAGATATAAATGTTTAATTTACCTATTCCTATAATCTTTTTCTTTTTTACCTGAAATAGACTTAGTAGAATACGTTGTAGTTAAAATTAAAAAAATCGGTTCATAAATAAACGGGTTAAAGACCCAGTAAAATCTTCGCCTACAAAATAATATGTTAAGTAATCAGAAACACATAAAAGCACTACATACAATTCTACTGAAAAACTAATGAATTTTACAAGGGTTGTGCCAAAAAGAACAAATTCAAAAGTAAGTCATTTTTTTATCTTAATACATCCAGAAAAAAGTAGTTATAGAAGTTCTTATGGAAGAAAGCTACTTAATAACGAGTGAAAGAAGCTATCCATTTTGAAAAAGTTTTTACTGGAAGACAAACAAATTTCTTTCTTGCCGGAATAATGGTTTTGGCACAAAAGTGTACATATAAGATAAGAATATCAAATAACAATCATATTTTTTATATGTATATAAGAAGTATTAAATGTTCAAAATAAGCCAAGTCGGTCCATTACTTTCCCTTGAAATTTTGCTTTTGCCGATACATTTTTTAGGTAAGAAACAAACAATTTCGAGGACAATTTTCACAATAGGGATAAATATAAAAATTTAAGCAGCCTTGTTTCTAAAGATATCTTTTTTTCTAATAAACAAACATATAAAAATATTTACAATTATCTTATTTCGAAGACTAAGGGGCTAAAGCTGGGATCACACGATTGCCGCAATGCACCAATTTTCATACTTTTTAATACCCCAATCGTGTGACTGCACAACCAATTGGCTCATGTACCAATCAAGGACAATATTGTGCTTACTTTTACCAATCAAATGCAACCCTGGTGCGGCAATCGTGTGACTGTTTTCTATGCAACCGCGCGTCAATAAAAATAACAAAAATGCACCAATATTTATTGTGTTCTTGTGCGGCAATGAAACAACACAATACGCACCAATATTTGCCTTTTTTTTAATAAATTTTCTTTTTTGTGTTTCTTTTAGTAGGTAATGAAGATAAATATTTATTTATTTATTATGTATTTAAATTTTTTTTAATTATTGTTGCTACATATTACCAAAATATGTATGTATGTATGTTCACAAGCATATTTAGCTGTTCAGTGCGAATATTTTTATTTAAGTTTCTAAGCGAACCTTAACATACGAAATTGTTGAACAGACTTAATTTTTGGAATTTCTTAAAAAATTTAAATAAAAATATTCAACAAAAATTTGTTTAAGTACATAGTACATATATGATACATATTTAATTTTATTTAATTAATAACAAACCAACAAAAACTTTCAATTAAATAAAAAAGCTACCACAACAGCTGTTTTCGCAGTTGTCAAGTAAGAACAATCGTGTGACTGTGCTGCGGCAATTGTTGTAACCATTTCGCTTTGTACCAACTAGCGGCAATTAAATTGGCTTAAAACAGGGCAATCGTGTGATTTCAGAATATTTTATTGGTCCAATTTAATTATTGTGCGTCAATAAAGCACAATAAAAATTGTGTCATATTGGTGCATTTGCGGCAATCGTGTGATCCCAGCTTTATAGTGTAAAACACAACGCCAACAATTTCTTTAAAAGCAAAAATAAAATCAAAAATATTTTATAAATTTGTTGT
This sequence comes from Pollenia griseotomentosa, assembly GCA_963931875.1. NCBI lineage: Eukaryota > Metazoa > Arthropoda > Insecta > Diptera > Polleniidae > Pollenia > Pollenia griseotomentosa. The sequence goes on from OZ007560.1 coordinate 112,747,050, forward strand.
TGCTTTCTACAGACATTCATATTATTTTTTTTTTCAATTTTCAACGCCACAAAATAGAAGTGTTTGAAATTTAAAACTTCAAGATGAATTTCTATAGAAAGTAACAACAAAATTATAAAATATTTTTGATTTTGTTTTTGCTTTCGTCACTTTTTTAGAAAAAATCATCAAAACGTCACTTTGTTAATTTTGGAACAAAAAATTGTCAAGATGACGATAACTCGTCAAATCTGGCAGCCCTGTTTTTATTATATTTATTTCTTTTGTTGACGTTTCGCTTTTATTTGACACTTAAGTACTGGAAATATTCCAGTATAAACAGAATTCGTTGTGTCTGTTTTCGCATTCAAATACAGAAACACTTTTATCTCATAAATCGAGAAACGATGGAATTTTTTGTTTCACACTTCATGTAAGAAATTTTACGATGCGAGAAATACAGAAACGAGCTACTGAAATCGCAACAAATTTACTAAAAATTGTGTGTTTTTTGAAAACCGAAAGTCGGTCAACTTTGAACGGCTATATCTTCTAAACTAAAAATGTGATATTATTAGGAGTGGCAGATTTGAAATCGTTGAAAAGTTTCCTATAATATGGGTTTATTCAAAACTTCGTCGGCGCTCATGAAAATTTTGATTTTTGCAACCTCGTTTGCTCTACGGGCGCTACTGTGCGGCGTATGAAATAGAACAGTGTTGAAAAATTCAGTACTTTGGTACTTTTTTCAGTACTTTTTCATATTAAAAATACCGCAGTACCCCCGCGTTGTTTTCAGCACTTTTTTTTATCCTTTGAGCTTTTTAACTATGATGTGATCATTTCGAGAGCAGGCTTTGGTCATCATGAGTTTGTTGCAAAATTTATGTTGCTGTTTTTGGTTTTTAATAATAATAATTTTTCTTTCCAGAATGGTATATTTGTTCTTACAAGTGGCAAGAAAATTTATAAAAAGGGATGTATTGGATAATATGTTAGTGAAAAATTTTAATATAAATTAAAACCATATTTATAGACACATGCAATGTTACGGAAATGGTTTATGAAGTAAAAGAAACTGCGAAATCATTTTATTCGACAGTTTGCGAAACATTAAGAACTAAATTTTGTTTTGAAAATAATTCCTTAAAAGGGATAATCAGCTTCATTCCAGAAAATATTGTTTCCAAAAAAACCAATAGTATAATACTGTTGTTATTAATGTTATTTACAAATGATAAAGAAGACTATGATAATATAAGTTCTCAATTCCGTGTTCTAGAGGATTTTTCAGAAATAAAGCATTTCAGAACTGAATATATTTAAATTTCTTGGAAAAATATAACTAATATTAAGAACTTAACTAATGTTTGCTGACATTTTACATATTGCTTTTGGTATTTTATCGATACCACATTTCTGAGCATCAACTTAACAAACATTTTCAAATGCATAATGATTTTAAAAGCAAAGAAAGAAATCGTTTACACGTAGAAACTGTTTCAAGTTTGACAAAAGCTTAAGATCAATTAAAATCAACTGGTAGTTGCTGTTGTAGTTATAATACTTCTAATGATCTCTTAAAGTAAATTTGCTTTATCTTATAACACTGAATTAAAAGCTTTATTTTTAAACATTAATGTTTTAAGCTTTTTTTGAACTATGTTCTATATATGTAATATATACAAAAGTCTGAATAATGTACATTTGCAAAAGTTAAAATATAATTATAAATACCAGTATAAATTTCCAATATACTGTGAAATGTGTTGGCAACAATGTACTTTCTTGTTTTGCTTTAAGAGTTATGTTTTTTTTAATAAGAGTTGCGCCATATTTAAGTTGAAACCATTGTGCCACTTATTAAAAAATATAGGGCAATATAGAGATAATATGGCGAATAACAATAATATTATAAATGGATGGGGCGCTTGACGCTTATGTATAACAGAAATATTATTTACATGTGTTCCTCAAATATAAATACGGTTTGCTATTAAATACTTAGATAAATGAATTCTAATAAAATATTTTTTGTTTTTTTTTTCTTTCATAAATTATTTTTTTATTTTTTTTTTAACAAAAAGTACCATTTGGTGGGAAAAATACTCTTTTAGTTGAAGTTCAGTACCATTTCAAAATTTAAATTTTGCAACACTGAAATAGAAATAAATCTACTAACCCCGGGTCTCCACGTAGCAATATTTATTGCGGCAAACGTTAAATTTGATTGCTCCATTAAATTTGCGACGTATAGACTGCATATTGCCATGAGTGCAATCTATTGCGCAATGATTGCTTTTCTGATTGCTTGAGCAATTATTGCTTAGCAATCTGCTGTCAAATCAGTCGTAATTTATCTGACATTTTATTTCTCTGTTCAGTTGTTTACTTATTTGTGTGTTTATTTATTAAAATATGCAAATAAACAAAAAAGTAATACAAAACACAGCTACGACAATTACAATTAATTATTTTATTAAGTTAATTTATTAATTGAAAAAAGAAAATTTAACAACCACTTGAAAACACAACATAAATCATTTGTTATAAATACCAGACCTGGGGGTCTCAATTACATTTTGTATTTAATTACACCTATAATTAAACAATTACATGTAATTGTAATTGAATTTTTTCAATTACAATTACATTTTTTTTGTAATTGAAAAAGAAGTAAAAATCAATTACAATTACAGGTAATTGTAATTGAAGTTTTCTTAAATTACAATTACATGTAATTATAATTGAAAAAATTCCAATTACAATTACATGTAATTGTAATTGGAAAAAAATCCAATTACAATTACATTTAATTGAAAAAAAAATTTTTCATTAAGTAATTTAAAAAAAACAAGTAATCATTACTTTTTTAAGTATTTATTGTCAAAAAAGTATTTAATTACAAAAATGATCAATTACATATTATAAAAAAATTTCAAACATAACAAGTATCCTATTTATATAATTAAACAAGGTGTTATATATAAAAATAAAACAGAATGCAACAAGTAATGTAACAAAAATAACATTTGAAACGAACATTGAAGTTCTGTTTGAACTTCACAATTATAACAACAACCTTATTTATTGGACTAAATAAGGCGTGCTTAAATAATAATATTCTGGTATGTGATGAAAACGGTCGTTTTTGATTTCGTTAAAATTGGAAATTTTAATAGTGATTTGTAAAGCCAAAGTCTTTCTAATCGATTAAGTTTATTAAGATAAGCCAGTCTTTACCATTTAATAACTTTCAGTTTAAAAATGTTACGAACACGTCCGAATTGAAATTTCAATAATGATCGAAATGAAATCGATCGTTTTTCATCACATACCTGATTGAAAAATAATTAAGACAAGGAACCAATTTAAAAAAATTTATTATTTGCTTTAAATAACACCATTTTTTCAAAATTGTCATCCGTTAAACATTGGCGCCTAGGTGTTAAAATAATACCGGCGAACGAAAATAGTCTTTCAACTGGTCCTGAAGATGTTAAGGGAGTGTTTGACCGTAGAAAGGCCTGTAGAATTGTAGGATATTTTTTGAGGCAAGTTAAAGATGAATCCTTATCGTGCAAATAAAGCTGAAGCTCACATTTTAAACTACTATCTTCTTCAAAATTGGATGTATTAATGTCTACAGAATATAAAATAAAAAAATATGAATTATACAGGTATATTGTATTTTTAAATAATTCAAAAGTCACATAATGAACTTTAGAAAGATATGTATAATTGAACTCTAAGTTTAAACCGACAAGTACCTTCTATGATGTCGTCGCCGAAATCGAAGACAGGTGTAATATTTGATGTACTTGTTGTATCAACACTTTTGGGGGTATACAATTTGTACTTTTTGCAATAATCAATGAATATGTTTTCAATATCTTCCTTTGTCGTATTCGAGATGTAACCAATAGCTTTTAACCATGTCAATTTAACGTTGGGGTGGGATATTGATGCAACAATTGCGTCATAACCTTCTTCAGTTAAATTAAAAAATTGCTGAAATCGTTTTAAAAGATTTTCTTGAAGCGTTATTATAACTTGTTGCAAAAATGTTAGGTGTTCACTTATGTAATTGAATTTTGTTCAATTACAAGTAATTATTTGTTGATTAATTACAATTACTTGTAATTAGTAATTGAACATTTTCAAATACATGTAATGTGTATTTGATTTTTTTCAATTAACAATTACAAGTAATTGTAATTGACATTTTTCAATTACAATTACATTTTATTGTAATTGAGTTAAGTCCTTACTTTCAATTACAATTACTTGTAATTGTAATTTAGACTACCTCAATTACAAATTACATGTAATTGTAATTGTAATTGAAATGTAATTGAGATCCCCCAGGTCTGATAAATACAGCCACAAAATTTTGGACAACTACTCGCGGTGAAAATTGCAAATTTATAGCAAAACAATTTCAAGTGTTCTCCAGCAATATAGTCAGCAATTACTGCTCCATTGTCCATTGTTTTGGCTTTTACTTAGCAATAAATATTGCTACGTGGAGACCCAGCGTAAAAAGTCGCCGCGTATGACGCCATGATTGTGTGTATTTTCATATACACAAATATGTTTTATTTTTGGCGACGAATATTCGCGGCCAAAAATTCGTCGTTCGTCCCAGTTGTGTTCCTAGCATAAGTTGGACAAAAATTTGACGTTTAGGTGTGACACACAATTAACATCGTGCATTATAGTTGGACCACCCTTTAGTTATAATAAACCTAAATAATATTCATACATAAGAAAATTCGATAATATAATATAAAAACTATAACTATACGTAAAGATATCTGTGACTAGCATAAATTTTCGTTTCGAAAATTATTATAATTTGATTTTCAATATTGCTAAAACACGTGAATGTAGTTTTTTAAAACCTTACTTTTACTTACATCCCACAAACTAAAAAATATTTCGCACAAAGTGGAGTATACGACAAAATTGAAAAATTTTTTCAGACGTGAAAATGGCTATAACTTACAAATTTGCTTCCATGACTTTGGATATTTTCACATAAATCGATAAAGAACTTCAAACACAATATCTGACAAAAATATTGGACGACTTTTTTCACGTACATTTTTGTGTATGAAAATTTGAACCTTAAAATTCGATTTCTCAAAAAAAATATTTGTTATATACGGCAAGATAACTTCGGCATTTTGATGTTTAATAAAATAAAGTGATAACTATAACATAATAATATTAATAAAAGTATTAAATAATATATTTATAAGTTTTATTTCCTTTAAAAAAAAAATCACACTAACAACATTAAAAAATTGTCGAAATGAAACAAGAATGAATCGTATGAACAGCATGTTTGGCAAACTAGTTTCAGAGAGCGAAACGAGTGGTTTTTATCGTCGTATGAACATAGCATTATATACAGTGGGGAGCAAAGGTGAGTACATGTTTGTATATCTTGCACTTCTAAGGGAATAAGAAAAACAATAATAAAGCTATTTAAAATTTTTTTTATGTATTTTATTTATTTTTTATTTCTTAGCAAAATTCAATTTAAAACAAAATAAGAAAACAACACGTTCATAGGTAAACATAAACAAAACTTTAATAACTCTCATGTACTCAATTTTGCACCTTCCTACTACAATTAATATTGATTACATTTTTAGTATTTAGTACATAGTCCTTTATTATTTAAAACACTTATTATGCGTTTAGGCATACTTTCTACCAAGTTCTGAATAATTTCATCAGGAATGCGCTGCCACTCCAGCTGCACACGAGGCCATAGCTCGTTTAAGTTCGATGAATCTGATTGATACTGTCCCAACCGTCTTTTCACGATTGACAACAAATTTTCAATTGGATTGAAGTCGGGACTTTGCGGTGGCCACTGCATTAATTGAAAATTTTGCCCAGTCAACCATTCCTTAACGATTTTGGAGGTGTGCTTTGAGTCGCCATCCTGTTGAAATATGACTTCTTCCTCAGGATATTTGCTCATATCCACAAAACCGGGAAGATGGGTCTCTAAAATGTTCAAATAATCCTCTTTTCACATGATACCATAAATTTTTTGCAGTGGTCCAATATGCCACCAAGTAAAGCAGCCCCATACCATAACGCTTCCTCCACCATGTTTAACAGTTTGTTTAACATGGTGTCTTTGTATGGTCTTCCCAGGGCGGCGACAGCAATACTGCTTACCATCTGACTGAAATCGGTTGAATTTGGGTTCATCTGACCAGAATATTCGTTTCCAATCATCGGCAGTCCAATTCTTGTGTTCCAATGCGAACTTTAATCGTGCTGCAACATTTTTCTTTCATAATGCAGGTTTAGGTTTCTTAAAAGCTGATATGTAGCCAATGTTGTGCAGCTGTCCATCGGCTTACAATTTTATTTATTGCTAGGGAAGCTTCCTTTGGCGTTAAAGATTGATTTGCCTTCATCTTTCTCATCATTAAACGTGCGTCGCCATCCGTTAAAAGTCTTCGGCGACCCAGAACTTGCTCTTGGGAAGTAATATTTCGCCTTTTCCGGACTCTTATCACCACTGACTGACTCACTTGAATTTCTTTGGCTATTACTCTCGATGAGAAGCCATTTTCTGTCATGGTTAAAATACTATTTTCCACGATTCGCGATAGCTTTCTCATAATTTTAAATATTTTGGAATTTGTATTTTATATTTAAAATGCACCTTTTATTTACATTACGCAGTTTATCAAACAAGACGTTAAACTAAAATTTATATTAACAGAAACATTAATAACACCAATCAAATCATAAACCAAATCAAAATTAACGGTAAATTTTGAATGTTTCTAAGAATATGGTTGAAAACACGCGGGTGCAAAATTGAGTACATGAGAGTTATTAAAGTTTTGTTTATGTTTACCTATGAACTTGTTGTTTTCTTATTTTGTTTTAAATTGAATTTTGCTAAGAATTAAAAAATAAATAAAACACAAAAAAAAAATTTTAAATAGCTTTATTATTGTTTTTCTTATTCCCTTAGGGCTAAAAAATCAGAGCAAGTTAAACTCTCTTTTTGGTTTAAAATGTGTTTAAACCAACAAATCTATAAATCATTAAACATATAAACCATCTTTAAACGCATGAAATTGGGCGTTTAAACTACTAGTACAAATCATATGAATTTGCCAACATTTGTCGTAGTGCTGCCACATGTTATTTTTTTAACAACATGTAATACATGGGACACTGATTTATTGTTGATGAGTTTAAACTACATATAAATTCAAGTTTAGTTTAACTAAACCAGCGTTTAAACCATCAGTGATTTATTAGGCATTAGAAGTGCAAGATATACAAACATGTACTCACATCTGCTCCCCACTGTATATATGTGCTTGGCATATATAATAGCTGATTAGTAGGAAAGTTTTTTTTCTAGCAACAGGCTGGCATCTCACTAAAATATAAACAGCTGTTGATTTTTTTCACCGGACGGCAGGTTATGTAGCGCCTTACGAAGATTATTTCAGAGTTAAATTTTTGCAAAAAACCTTAATAAGTTTCAATAAAATGTTGTCTCTTATTACAACATCTATGCGTAATTTAATAATACGCCACCAAATTGCAAATGAAGTGTTAAGGACGGTACACACTACTGCTATTTGCGAAGCTGCTCGCAAGGGTACACGCGAAAAGGCACGCAAGAAGAAAGTAAAAGTGGAAGTAAAAAAAGTGGGCTTTATCCCACACAATCAAAGAAATAAAAAGTAAGTTGTAACATTCTAACTTTGTCCATAAAATAATAATTTGTTAACAATGGTATTCAGAATCAATTTACAACGTGAAAACAAACATGTGGACGATTCATGGAAACAAATTGCTACAGACAATTGTTATGTAGGTAAATATTATCGTTGGGCAGTATATAGGGTTGACGAAGCTATTCAGTGTCATCGCGAGACCCATCATCCTTCAATGTATAACGAGCCAAACGCACCCCTTATTATTGATATTGAATTGAATATGAAAGGTGAAAAGTCTACTCGATTTGTGGATAATTTTCAACGTATGGCTATAGTGCCACATAAGTTTCAACATGGCGAGGAAAGGAAGATTTTAGTTTTCACTAAAGGCAATGTACGTATAATTAAATTTTTTGATTTAAAGCTTGCAACGCGTAGGGATTATACATTAGCGTGGCCGTTTGTTGTATGGAGAACTTTTTTTTTATTTCTTATATTAAATTAAATTTCATCCAAATCAAAAGACATCGAATTCAAAATTGGGTCACTTGACCACTTGAGAAAAAACATTTAGTATTATTAAAGCATTTGAAAGCTCATCAGAGATTTTATTTCTAATCCTTGTTGATATGTATATTGCCTGCTACGGAAACGTACTCTCGCTTTCTACAGACGTTGGTTTTATAGTAAGAAGCGCGTCATACAAAGATTTTAAATTTGTTGGCCTGTGACTTCACAGACGTCAAATTCTTTTTTGAAATCTTTTCTTTACATATATTTTTTTTAGAATTTGATATAGTCTTTCCAAGGTGTTCTTAAAAGATAGTAGATGGTATTAGTGATGGTGTATCGTGTACATTTTCATTTTCTACTTCGAGAAGCTTTTTTGACATTTCATCAGCAATTAAAGAGACCTTTGATTTATTGGCGTAGGAGTCCGATTTGTAGGTAGTTTTTAGTAATTTTAGTAAAAATATATTTTTATTGCTCGCTTTTTGATTTTAACGATGCTAACAAATAAAAATTTCAATAATTTGATTAGTATTATTATTTAATTAAGCATAAGGTCTCTTTTTTTTATAAAAAATATTAATTTTATTTAATCCAATATTTCGGCATTCCGTTGTGTGCCTTCTTCAGGGTTTTTTTTCTTGAATTTTTGAACAATTTTTATCAAATTTAACAAATTAAATAAATTAAACAAATTTCCCGGGATTAATTTTAAAAAAGTGTCCCGGGATTCCAGGAATTCTTTCTCGCGTAGAAAATCTAATATAAAACGTATATAAAATGTTTGGTATTTTGTTTTTATTTTCTTAATTATTTTCTAAAATATTAATTTTAACAAAAAACTTTCTTCGAGGCTAATGTTGTTTAAGAGCTAAAATATAGCCATATATCATATTCTTGTAAAATGTTGTTTTTAAGAGATAGTCATATGCAAACAAATTAAATTTGAATAAAAGGCTTGTAGGCAAACTTTGAGAGGCGGACGCCCCCCTAAAACATAACTTATCGCTACGAAATTTTTTTGTATTTTTTTTACATAAAACTGAACCTATTTGGGGGGCGGGGGGAGAATATAAGAAATAAAAAAAAATAACGGCCACCCTAGTATACATACTTAAACTTTCGGCGAAGGTGCAGTTTACGGGGCGTAAAAAAAAATCTGGAATTAAAAATAAAAAAACAAAATTTAAATTTAAGGGGCTGAGGCTCGTGGGCCCCCCGTGGATCCAAAATCCAAGATCCGCGCACTAATTGAAATGTGCGAGTACTCAATTTAAAGGTAATTGTACAAGAAAAACGAAAATAGTAAAATTTAGGGCGGGCTGGACTTCTGGGGCCCTCTGGGTCAAAAAAAGTGCCCCCACCCACTTATATATATGTGTGAGTACTCAAATTAAAGCTAATTTGCTCATGATTGAAAATATGTATTTTGTTTTTTTTTTGTACTTGTTAATGTTTTATGCTCAATTTTTTTCTAAATTTTTTTTAATTTGTTTGTAATTAAACCATCTCGTCATATTTGCTTTATTTTTTTCGTACGCCCTGTAAACTGCACTTCAACCAAATTTTCTGAAGAACTTATGTATGAAGAATAATGTCGATTAGTTTTAGCCAAAGAATAACGTTTTACGGGGCACACGAAAAAAAATTGGACCTGCTCTGGAATTTAAAAAAATCAAAATTAAAAGTTAAGAGGGCTGAGGCCTGTGGATCCCCTGAATCCAAAAAACCTACCCGCCCACTTAGTGGTATGTGTGGGTACTTAACTTTAAGGTAAATGTGCAAGAAAAACGAAAATAATAAAATGTAGGGCGGGCGGGACTTCTGGGGCCCCTTTTTTTTATTTTTCCTCTATGGTATAACAAATACTGACTTCGCTAATTAAAGCGGATGCGTTCGTAAATGCATCAATGCGCTGCATCAGTGACTTCAAATGGTTATATATTTATCAGTGAAGTAAATGTGGACCAAAAAATTGTGAAATATTCCACAAAAATAATAGTCACACAATAAAAAAAATTATAATTAATCTTTTATCGCCATTAAAAAAAGTTTGCTTTTCTGATGCAGCGCAGTGATGCACTTACGAACGTACCCAGCTTCTCTGAATAGCCAGCTTTCGGCCGGGCGCAGTGATTTTCTCCTCTATGATGGAACAGATACCGGCTTCGCTAACTAAAGTTTCCCTGCATCGCGCAAGTTCTTTTCAAAATTTTTATTGTAAAGATAAACGCATAAAAAAAAGAAGATTCGGAATTAGCGCAAAATGGGAACATTTTTTTAGAAATTACTTTATTTATTACCACATTTTATTAAAATTAAAAGATACTAAAATTAACCTAGAGAGGAAAAATAAAAAACGAATACAAAAACAACATCTTATTTGCAATCGTGAGCAAATCTGTAATTTTCATGGGCAACCGCGTATGTCCATTTTTTCGATTTTGAGATGTTGATGCCATTTTGCTTAATTTTTAAATCTCTTTACATGGATCTAAAAATTTCTGAAAAAATTAAGGACCAATTCAGATTTTTTAACGTAATGACCAATTTCAAAAAGTTCAATACGTAGCCAATAGTTTGATCTAGAATGGATTTTGAGCACTCTTAAAAAATTTGATTTTAAGACATTCGTGGTTACCCATGAAATCCACAGAAATTACCAGGTGGAATTTTTTTTTTTTTGTAATTTTGTGTGCCCCTTAAACTGCAGTTTAGCCAATTATAAAAAAAATAATTTTCTGATTTATAATATAAATACGTTCTTTTATATATTTATTTATAACGTATTTACATAAACATATGTACATACGTTTTACAATAATCTTGAAATTAAATCCGACCCACTTTCATTTATAGGATGAAATAATAGAAGCCCGTCAAGCTGGTGCTACCTTAGTGGGTGGTATTGAATTAATTAAAGATGTTACCAACGGTGAACTCTTGCTTACTGACTATCAATATGTTATAGCCCATCCTAATATTTTGCCAGAGCTTGTAGCTTTGCGGGGTTTAATGAAACGTAAATTTCCGAATCCAAAAGCCGAAACATTAGGTGCAAATCTAACCGAAATGATAAGGCGGTTTTCCGATGGCATCAGTTATTCTGCAGCCAAAGATGAACATCAACAAGACTTTGGTTTAATCACTGCATCTATAGGTACCATAGACATGGATGTACTACATTTAGAGGAAAACTTACGTTCTCTGTTACAAGATGTTAATTCGGTGAGGCCAAAACGAGAAGGCCGTTTTATAACACGTGTTCTGTTGAAAAGTCCACCAAGTCGGGAACAATTAAAAATAGATGCTTTTCAATATGTTCCGGAAATGTACGACAAAACTGATAGTGCAAATAAAAAGTCTACCAATACAAAGCCAGCCAAGGAACAAAATAATGATTTAGATAAAGAAGATGAGGATGAAATCGAAAAACAAAAGAAAGCTGTAAATTAAATAAATAATGTTTTTTAAAATTCCTAAATCCATTAAAAGTAAAGAATTATTTGTTTCTTATATTTTTCCATTGACTAAGCAAATTGTTATGACAGGATCTGATACATATGTATGTTTGACCGCTTCCAATTTGATGCAATGTATCTTTGTAATATTTTCTTAAGATTAGTTTTAAATTAACTTTCTTATGCAGACACATTTCGGAAATTTGATTTTATATTTAGACCATGTCGCTCTTGTATGCCTTTAATATAAGTAATGAAAAAAGTAATATTAAATCTTAAAGATGCACCGTATGTATTATTTTAACCTTTTTTAAGCTGGCAGAATTAATAACTCTTGGATAAACCTTTTGAGTGTGCCTTGCTCTAAACTATGTTAAAAGATTGCTTGATATGTATAAGAAGTGATTAATCCTGTTTGACATTATTCAGATATAACACCAATAAAAATATAACTTTGTTTCGGATAAATAACTAAATTTCCAAAATAACTAAGTTTGGTATTTCTTCCCAATCCTTTTCGCCTATTTTTTTATAATGGCCTCAACAGAAACAGAAGGATTTTCATTTGTTTCATTCTGTTCATTTAAAATCTTTCCTTGACCTTTTTTTTAAATCTGGTTTCACTTTTTTACCACCTTATAACATCGTAAACCGTTAATCATTATCTAACCCTAATTAAGGCTATATATAACTTTCAGTTTTTCCTTCTCGTTACTTCCTTTTAGCAACCAAAAGACATAATCATCCTTATAATGGTTGTCCTTGTCGTTAACGACTGTGTCGTTTTTTGTAAAAGATTAAAGTAACACACAACCCGTGTTCTTCAATCTACTACAAAAAACGACTAAATCGTTTAGGACAACGATAACCGTAATAAGACTGAATATATATACTCTGGAATAATCTGGTGTCTCATTTTTATTAAAGTTCTCTTGCATCTTGGACACATTTTTTTACAAAAAATTGTTAAAACCCTTCTGTGCCTGGAGTCAAACCTATATGGACTTTAATATATAGTCATAATATCATTTACTTAAGATATACACATAGAATTATTTTTTGTACCACGACCACATATCTAATAGCCAAGCTTTTGTACCAATAGCGGATAACCCAGGCTATGTGCACCAGATTTGGACCATATCTCTCCTACCGTTCTATAAATATAAAGAAATCTACTCTCCAATCCCACCCAGATCTAATCAAATGTTGTATATTGATAACCAAGATATTTGAACCAAATTTGGAAACTATCTCTTGCCGATCTACAGTTATACAGATATTTATTGTCATTGTATGGGAGCTGCCATGTCCACTTTAAATTTAAAAAAAAAATAAATATCCTATCGGCCATGTTCTGGCAATCGCGCGATTTGAAATTGTAAAAAGCCAGATTTATTTGATGGTGTACTGAAACTTGTGCGTTTTGCTTGTGATCTGCTCTAGTTCCCTTGAGAATACCTTTGCAATTTAAAGTCGCCTCACTTCTTCCTATTACTAGCTAACTTTTATTCGATTTCAAGTCAGAATCGCAAATTTGAAGCATTCTTCTTGAACTTCTTTCCGACCATCAGCAATATGATGTAAAAGTTTCATAAAGATCGGCTCAGCGGTTACATATGTATATTAAATCCTTATAGTAAAGATTACACATTGGAAGATTTGTTTTTTTAACATATTTTTTCGTTTACAAATTGCAGAAATACAAATATTTCATATTCATACTTTTTAAGTGTGAAGTTAAGTTGATAAAAAATTGTTATCTTATGTGAGATTTACGGCCATTGTCACAAAGTTCAGTAAAAACTAACTATTACTTTAACTTCCAGTTAACAATATGTTTTTGATTTATAACTGGTAGTTAATTATAACTGAACTTGGTAAATTGGCCGGTTCACAGTTAAACAAGATAAAATTATCGGCCATGTTCTGGAAATCGAAATCCCGTGAAATTGAATTCGAACGAATTTTGAAAACTATCCTGTTTTAATTGCATAAAAATATTTCCTCTTATGTATATACATACCTTATACTTTGAGGACCAAAACTCGTTACAAGTATTTATAAATCGTTGCCTGCGAAGAATACTAAAAATATTTTGGCCAGTTACTATATCTAATGTAAGATTATGGAACGAAACTGGTCAAAAGCCCGTAAATACTAAGAAGGGAATGGTGATGAATAGGGCATACCTTGCGCAAACCCAATGACTATGTCACCAGAAATGATATTGAATGGAACCCACAAGGTAGCCGAAAAATAGGTAGACCATCCCACACACGGCGTCGCCAAATTGAACTCGAAGTTGTCACACAAAACAAAAGCTGGGAATCCGACAAATCACAATGGAACCAATTTGTTATGGCCCAATGCTTCTTATAGGAACCACGGGAACTAATATATGTATATATATATATACATTGAGAACTGCTTTTGAAATCAGGAAAACATACGTTCATTTAAAAAAAATTAATTAAAAATATCCATCGACATGGCCGTATTATTAAACGCAAATTTTTGGATATTACTAAGCATAAAAAATAATAACAAACTTCTTGCCTGTCTGTTTATATTTCCTTGTTAAGCTAATACTTCTTGTCTGATTTACTGTTTGAGTCACTATAATTTTTTTTTCTTAATTTATTCGGTTTGATATATGTAGATGTTTATTCAGTATTTATTTGGTGATTATTTGTGAGATGATATAAAAAGAGACGAAGATGTGTCTGTATAAATCACTTGACAGAAATCTTTCACTTTTATATTTTATGCAATCAAAATTATCGAATACAAATGTGTTGGTAAATTATTTTAAATATTTATATTAACAACAAATTTGTTTAAAGTTCAAAATTGTTCAAGGTATATCAAGGTATATTTAATTTATTTTATATTTTATATTTATTTATTTTATATTTGTGTAAATATACCTTGAGGTATATTATACCATGATATTGTGAACAAAACTTTTTAATTTTTATTAATCACAATTAAAATTGATTGATTAATCAAAATTATGATTAATCAGGGGTCTAATCACCGCATACGATATCGAGCAAAATTGATCGAAATTATTTATTTTGGAATCATGAAACTCGATATCGAATGAAATGTATTGCATTTGAAATAATAGCATTCGATATCGAGTAACTCGACATAACATTTATCGAGTTTTCATTCGATACGTCGGTGTCTATCGTATGCAAAAAAAATTCGATAGTTTATTCAATACGATAGTATCGAATGCGGTGATTATACCCCAGTATATTAAAAAATCGATTACTAGTATATTTATTTATTTATTCAAGTATTGAAACCCTAAGCCTGTAAGGTATATATCCCAACTTAAAATTTATATGAAAAATGACAGAAGTCTTTATATTCCTTTGTAACAAAAGTCTTCTCCGTTTCACCCTCATATATTTGGTAACGAACTCCGTTTATATTCGGTTTTATCCTGAAAACATAAACAGTATTTAAACAGTTGACGTTTGACATTAACATCTCAACACGACTTAAAAAATCAAACAAGAAAGCTTCAGCAATGGATAACTTTTTTTTAAAGTGCTGTAAAAAAACGAAAAAAAAACAAAAATAGAAATCATTACATGCATAATTATAAGGTACATACTTTAGGAAATT
Source organism: Pollenia griseotomentosa (assembly GCA_963931875.1). Classification (NCBI taxonomy): domain Eukaryota; kingdom Metazoa; phylum Arthropoda; class Insecta; order Diptera; family Polleniidae; genus Pollenia; species Pollenia griseotomentosa. The sequence continues at coordinate 112,762,360 of OZ007560.1, forward strand.
TTGAAACAATTTGATGTTGTAGAGGTTTTTCAATTACGGCTTTGGGATTTTTGTAAGCCACGTAAATGTCTTTAATTTTATTTAAATGTGCGTGATATAGATAATGTAAAAATTTCTTGCTTTTCTTCTCATAATTTTTGCACATTTGTTTAACTAGAACAAAGTTACATTTATTAAGTTCATCCATTTTATCACTGAAATAAAAAACATAAGTAGGTATATAAGTTACTTAAAATGTGTAAAGATATACATAAAAATCGCTATTTTTGATCATACAAATCATTAAACTGCTTTTTTGCCATAATGGCTTGCACGGTACCGGAGTAAATAAGATCATATTTACTTAAATCACAGCGAAATATTCCAATTTGTTCAGTATTTTCATTCGAAGGATTATACATATTTGGTCGGCCTTGTGGCGAGTCTAAAAATATTTAAATTTATTTATGTATGTTATATATTGTTTCACATGTCTACATACTAATGTGTTATTATTTCATACATATATTATTTACCTGCAAAAACATATCTCTTTATTTGATTGTGATAAGTTTGAACAGACGATGTTACTACGTTATTATCATTGGTCATTCCCTCTGCTTCATTTTGATCTCCAGTTGTCATATAAATGTTGCCGTTATAACGAGTAACTCGAATCAATACTTCATTGATTCTCCTGCTGTGAATAGATTCCATTATACGAACTAATGTACCGGTACGTGTATATACTTTAGTTCTATATTTCAAATTAGCTTCCTGAACTGACATTGCGTATTTAAGGCACAATTTAATACCTTTTAAATTGTTTAAAGACATGCAATGTTCCTTTAAGCCAGCATTTAAATCTATTGGAAACAGCTTATTTCGGGGACTAATGAAATAACGAATTCTTTTGCCAGGTGCAATAGTATCATACTGTCTTTCGTAATATGCAACAATTCGAGTATTTAATAAATTGATTTCATTTTTTTTGTAGCGATAAAAGTCACTAGGACTAACACTATAAAAATAAATTAATTTTGGCTCTGCCATTGTTGAAAGTTTACTTTTATTTAAATACAAATATATATATTTAAGATATTTATGTATGTTTGTATATAAAAGGCGCTATAACTTACAATCAGCGTTGCCGTTGAAAATTTTCAAAAAGAGGTGCAAAAAGGGTTTTTTCCGAAACAGAATTTATCGAAAAAGGATATTTGGCATAATTCTAGTTTAAGCAAGCTAAAAATATTCTGTTGTATTCATAAAAATATTTTTAATTTAATAAAGGTTAGCAAAACATATTTTCTATGAAAATTTGACTTAATAAACGTTTGTTAAATTTAATAATCGTTTATGAATACGGAGGATTGACTCCAAAATTTAACCACTAAGATAAATTTTTGCTGTGAGTTCGAATAAAAAATCGAAAATATGACCCTTTAAATTTTGGATATGTTATTCTTCAGAAAATACCTTAAAAACTTGTCAATTTCCTTTACTCATTTATCTTTAAGCTTTTAAAAAGGGAAAAAAAAATCGAAAACAAATGTAAGAAAAAGTAATCCATTTAAACCCAAATTTATTATTTTAAGCTTTTTTTCTAACATTTTCATTTTAAAGGTTACTTAAAAATAAAAAATTTGGCTTTATTGTGTAAGGCATTGTCGTTAACGAGGGAGTCGTTTTTTGTAATAGATTAAAGCAACGCACAACCTTAAAACATCGTAAAACTAATTGTGATTTTTAATTGAACTGTTGGTTTTAAATTGACGTTATTGATATTTTAATTAGGCTTAACACCTTTATGTTCTAGTTTTTTTATAAACAAACAAAATAAGTTTTTGGGGGTGTGCTGGAAATCGCAAACGCAAAACGCGAGAATTTGGAGGCTGTTTTTAATACACTTTTATTCTAATTTTTATAATTTTTCTTATAAAATTATGTTTAATAAAAAAATGTTTGTATAATATTTGTCATAAAACTTTTTCATTACAGAAATTTTACTAAAAAACGACTTTTAAAATTCTTGCGTTTTGCGTTTGCGATTTCCAGCACACCCCTGTTTATTTCAGTTTTAATACATTTTTAAAGTTAATTTTTATAGCATATTTCCGATGTGCTAAAGAATTCTTTCTTTCGTACAAATACATTAAAAACAAAAACAAAATTTTTAGAATTTGTTTTTTTTTTTAAATTAAATTTTTCAAAAGAAAGAATTCTTTCGCACATCGGAAATAGGCAGTTAATATGTGTAATGTATTATTATATTTTATTATTTAAACAATTTTTGAATGTGCTTCTTTGAGTCAAATTTCAAAGCTTTATTTTTTGTAATAGACAGGCTGTTTTCCTAAACGTACATATGTTTATAAAGTGTAAATACAGTATTGATGCATTGTTTACTTACGTTTCTACCCACATTGTATTGTATTTGTATATGTTTTGCATCTACATTTTTTTAACTGCTTTATTTGCTTTTCTCTGCGCATTGATAACTTCAAAGTTGCATTTTAGAACAAAATGTATTGTCAAAATTTTTATGTTTGCATTTAAGAACATGGTGCCTTGCTTGTATTCATAGATGGGGGTAGTGCATTCATTTTGCAGTTTCAACTCACACTTAGTGATAGTGCAAAAATATTGCAATCATTTTGTTGATGTTGAGTGATGAATTGAAAATTTGCAGCCTCACTAAACATGAGTGATAGTGATGTTAAAAAATTTTGCACTCAAAAAAAAGTAGTTTGATTTAAAATAAAGCAATCATCAGCTTATTGCAACTTTTTTTTCTTCACTCATTTGAGTGCAACTTAAATTGGTGCACTAATTTTTAAATTAAAAACTTGTTTTTTCATGACTAAAGCCAATAATTATACCGTTATTGACAAAATATCATTTTGTTTAATGTTTTTTACTTATGTATATCCTCAAAAGAAATCAAAAAACATTCACATACAAAGTTACATTTTTTAAATTTTAGTGAGACAATATTTGTATGCAGCTTTTTTGATTGCATGTCCGAATTTTGCACTATTTGATTTGAGTGCAGATTTTTGCATTCAAATCTGCGTTTAGTGATAGTGAAAAAATTTGCAATATCACTCAAAATTTTTTAGTGGTAGTTAAAAAATAACAATCATCACTAAAGCTGGTAAAAAAGAGTGCAAACTAATTTCTTTGCAGTTTTATTTAGTGATAGTGCAATGCTGATTTAAATCAATATTTAGTGCACTACCCCCAACTATGCTTGTATTACTTCAATGCAATAGGCGTTTAGGAAAACAGCCTAATATTTTCTTAATACTTCACATACTTTTTGCTTACGACTAAATTTGACATTGAAACATCAAACATATACATATAATATTATTATGTATGTATATAAAAAATAAAAAAGAAATGGAGCCAAAATGCAAGTAAACTTCAATATAAATAAGACGCCAGATTTGTCCACAGTATATATTTATATTATGTCCTGTGGTTGCAATAATGAAATAAGATAATAGTCCTATTTCTTTGATATTTCACTGACTTTGACTATTTTCCGCCAACACAAGTTTTGGGCAACCGCCATACAGATGTCTATGTAAAAAGCAAGGGGCCTTATGCAATCTGCATACCAAATTCATTAAAACAGAAAAAGTACCAATTCTTTCAATTTTTACCTCTTAAAAATTACCCTTTATTTTAATATGGGTAGTATGTAATCTCTATACCAAATTTATCGAAAAGAGAAAAAGTAATTATATTTACAGTTTTTCCTCCTTTCGGCCCCTAAAAAGTACACTGTGTAATGTATGCTATAATCTGTATGTACGCCAAACTAATCGATTTTTTTTCTTTTTTATTCATGTACATATGTATTTATATATACATAGACACCCAGCGGTAAATATTGAAAGGATCGCAAGGGGCAGGCCTATTTTAAGGCCATATACTCCTTTATAAAAGATTTGCTTCGTATGATATCCCGCCTTCAGAAGTATGCCTTTTAAAAGGTATAAATTTCTTTTTGAATGACCTTTCAAAATATCCAGTACACACTCGCTACTCCCTTCTTTAAGAAGGGAGAAAGGAAGTTGTTCCTTTCTATTTTTCGTAACCTTCCGTACTCCCTTCTTTGAGTAGGGATCAAAGTTGATATTAAAGGCAGTGTGGAAGGGCTTGCTCTCAATGATAACCTGTGTTAAAAATAAATAAGTATGGAATGCGTCGAGAAGGGTTTGTGACTGCTAAATAAGGCCTTCTATTAGGCTTCTTTACTCATTCCAGTTACCGCTGGGTATGTTTACTTGGTTCTTTTTTTTTTTGTCTTAAATAAGAAAACCGTTAGAATATTAAAAGGTACATACATTTAAATTTAAAATGTACCTTGGAATATAAATTAAATGAATTTAAAGAAAGCAGGCGATTATTGCATTAGCGATTTTAAATTCTACAAATAAAGACGTGTCAGGAAAGAACTAGTGTGTGCAAAATTTTTATGTTTTTTTTTATTTTACTAATAGCGGAAAACACTTCATTGCAAACTACCACAACAACTTAATATATACCTATAGCAATTGTGCTAGATTTGCAAGAGTATTTGAAAAAATGTGAGTTAGTGCAAAATATCAAATAATGAAAGTTTTTAGTCCCAATTTACACTATGGACATTTCTTACCGGACATAGACAGTGTGTTGGTATTTTGCATGTGTACATACTACATATTTATATAAGTATGCATTAGAGTATTCAATTATGTATTCCACTTTTGGTTTTGTTTGAGTAAGAAATTAGTCGATTTTTGAATTTTAAAATTGCTCAATAATTCAAATAATTTCATCCAAAAAAAAGCATACATCTCTATTTGAATTGATATTTGTATTATACTTACATATTAATAAACAGAAAAAAAACAATAAAACAAAAATGCAGTTTAACAATAAAATAACAATTCAATTTCACTACGTACATACATATAAAAAAAGAAGTAAGAAAGTACAGTCGGACAGGCCCGACTATATGATACCCTACACCACAGTATTTTAAAACACATTTACGAGAGTGCACCCTATTCGGGACCCATGCAGAATCATGCTAATGTATCCATATAAATATGGATCTATCTATGTTTTAGATTTCATTAAAATAGGTTTGAAAGTTTGTGAGAGGCAGAAATTGTCCCCTACCTTTATACTTAAAGGTGGGTCCAGGACCCATATTTTAAGGTGTTACATACATCAGCACAAATGCATAATACCCTCTCTACTATAGTGGTGTGGGTATAAAAACTAAAACTTTTAAATAAATAAATAATTGGAACAATCAAAATCCCGGCTGCAAAAAATACAATTTTTATGTATTAAAAAGACCGAAACTTTTTTTTTTTTTTTATTTTACTTAAAACTAAAAATTTTTGGCGAACTATTTAAGTTATAATGCCAGGGTATCACACAATTTTTTGGAGCTTCAACCACAAAACCTCGTTCGACCTAAACCTTCGTATAGGAAGGCGAGAGCTTCCAGAATCCGCTCCAGAGTATTTTGGTCTCCACCAGTAAACGTCTGAGTTATTTCCTTGGTACTCCACCAGTAAAACGTCTGAGTTATATATGGTTCTCCACCAGTCACATTGAGTTAATTTTGGTTCTCCACCAGACAACACATTAAAACATTGAGGTTAAAAACGAATGCATATTGTTAATGCAGAAACCGCAAAAACTGTAACTCGGTACAGTTATACGACGCCGAAACACTAACCAATGCGGGGTGACAACGCAAAACGCACGAAAAGCAGACAAACAAGAACGACCTGTTTGTCCTTTAAAAATAATGACAAAAAGCGCGAGCTGCTTCTCCACTCAGAGCAGTTTAACGAGTGGAAGACCGAAACAGAAAAAGAAAATTTAATTAAACTACATACAGTTGCACAGAAAACTATACATACCCCACCAAAAAATGTGTTTTGTGTTAAAATTAAATTACATTTTAACAAAAACTGTGTTGTATCATTCCTTGTAAAAAATAAAAAAAAAAAAATTAAATCAAAAATTTTAGGAAAATAAGATATGGGCATTTCCCTAGAATGGTCTACCAGGATGAAAAAATAAAATGTTGATAATCATCGTCTTTTATTGTTTATTATTATAAAAAAAGTCTATGTTGTTATAAAAGAATGGCTTCATAGCATGTCTCAGCTGTTTTACTCGAAGAAATTGCACTGGAAACTGGAAAATTTTATATTTTCTTATAGTTTTTACTTCTAAACACATTTTTATATGCTTATTTTACATGCAAAAATATGTTATGTTTACACTCTTTCTTCATAATCTTTTCATTACAATCAATTGTAAATTGAGTATTTAGTTGTTTGTTAAGGAAATTTGAAGACATTAATGGGAAACTGCATGGTGATAATAATAAAAAAACATATGGAAAAATCGTACGTTCGCGACCGGTACATAAGCCAATTTAACAAAAACCGAAAGAGATATTTTTTTTGGTAAATATTGCATGGAGACCTACATTAATACACTTTTAAAATAAATTAATCATTTTTGAATATTCCGTTCCATTACGCAGATTTTTACATTTAACTGCTGTCAGCCAAAGTTGACTTCTATTTTGCGTACGTTCGCGACCACATGTTTATAACTCTTATTATGAAAACTTAAACTCGATGAAATCCATCCTTTGCACTAAACATACATCTACCCAAATGCTATCGAATCGCAAGAAAAAATGCTAGGAAAAGTTTTGTTTTCTATATTGTTTGTACATCAAAAGCGTACGAACGTACGTTCGCGACCCCAGGAAATGCCCATATTTGTTTAGTAATTTAATAAATTCAGTTTTTAATACACAGAAAATGATACATTCCTCTACCCTTGGTCAACGGTATTTTACAATTTTCAAAGAATTTACACAAATTTTGTGTCTAAGTTATAATGCTTAAATAAATTGTAATTTAATTTAACAATGATTACAATGATTACAATTAGAAATCTCCATGTTGTGCATCGAAAAAATTTGAAACCATTGCATAAAATTTCTAAAATTGTTGGAAACTCAAAGTTTAGCGTACAAACTGTTTTCTAAAAGTACAAAAAGAACAACAGTGTTAAAAAATTGTCAAGAACTGGCCGTCCGCCAAACATTATTCAATGCGTTAAACGACACAGATTAACCCATTTGCGCCAGGCGTACTCATATGAGGACGGTTGTTCATATGACCACAATATTTTGTTCTGACCTTAAAAATTAGTATTTTTATAAACACACTAGCTTAACCCGGTGCGCCTCGCTACACTGCTTTAACCACGTTTAAAGACTCTCCCTTTAATAGTTCTGCAGTTGAGAGATTTTTAATATATGCATCCTATGCTAGGTATTTCCCCCTGCGCCTACCCGCTTTATTTTTATTTTCAAACGTGTAGTATACCATAGGAGTGACTTCTGCAAAGTTTGAACATTGTCACTATAACAGCTCTTAAATTATGCGATATTAAACATTGGCGTCCTATGGGGGTACCACTTCCCCCGCTGCTATTTTATTTTAATTTTGGGGCTCAGAAGATCCTACCACCAAAAGTTCAACAGAATGCGTGCAGCGGCTCTTATTAATATTTCTATCTATGAGGGGTACTGCTTCTCCTGTGTCAAGTCCGCCCATTTTTATATTGAAGTTCTTAGTTTACCATAATAGTAGCTTTAACCACGTTTGAAGACTCTCCCTTTAATAGATCTTCTGTTGAGCGATTTAAATGTATGCATTCTATGAGAGGTATTTCCCCTCTTGCGTCTACCCGCTTTATTGTTATTTTAAAAAGTGTAGTATACCATAAGAGTGACTTCTACAAAGTTTGAACATTTTCACTTAAACATTTCTTAAGATATGCGATATTAAACATTGGCGCCCTATGGGGGACCACTTCCCCCGATGCTATTTTATTTAAATTTTTGGACTCAGAAGATCCTACTACCAAAAGTTCAACAAAATGCGTGCAGTGGCTCTTATTAATATTTCTATATATGAGGGGTACTGCTCCTCCCCCGTCTACCCCGCCCATTTGTATATTGAAATTTATAGTTTACTATAATAATAGCTTTAACCACTTTTGAAGACTCTCCCTTTAATAATTCTTCAGTTGAGCGATATTTAATATATGCATCCTATGGGAGGTATTTCCCCCCCTGCGCCTACCCGCTTTATTGTTATTTTCAAAAGTGTTGTATACCATAAGAGTGACTTCTAGAAAGTTTGAACATTCTCATTATTACAGTTCTTTAGATATGCGATGTTAAACATTGGCGTCCTATAGGGGATTCCACTTCCCCCGCTGCTATTTTATTTTAATTTTGGGGCTCAGAAGATCTTACTACCAAAAGTTCTGCATAATGCGTGCAGCGGATCTTAATATATGCGATAATTAATATTGGCATCCTATGGGGGATACCAATTCCCCTGCCCCTATCGAAAAAATAAGTAGCCTATTTTATTTTTAGGGCTCACGTGATGTATCTGTAAAAATTTCAGGAAAATCGGTTCAGTAGTTTAGGAGTCTATAAGCCAACAAACAAACACACAAACAAACATACAAACATTTTTCATTTTTATATATATAGAAGATAGAAGATAGAAGAAGAAGATAGAAGATAGAAGATGCTTAAATTGGTTAAAATTGGAGGTTTTATTCATATCTTTGAAGAACTTTTTTATATGCGTAGATGCTTTTATGCGTTTTTAAAGTCGTAAATTTAAACACTGTCGTTTTTGCAAATTATAATGAAATTGAGCATATATCATGTGTTTTTGATTTCAAAAGCAATTTTTAGCAACAGGCTTATAGAAATATTTTTTTTTACATTTCTATGGCAATCAGATTGATTCCAGGTACCTCAATAAGAATCTTAAATTAAAATCTCTTGTTGTCTTGTAATCAAGAAGTCCGACCAGTGGAGCGCATTGTACGAAGATCTTTCAACAGACGAATCAACGATAAAATATTTCTGACGTCATCCAACCAAGCAATGATTACAAGTGCCGAGGGTATTGTTATGCTTTCGACGCATACTAAAGGAAATCCGCAGGAGAGTCGAGAAATGAGAAATTAGGATTGAAAGTCGTCAAGAGTTTGTTGAAAAAAGCAAACGTTGGGCCACATGAGCATTGTTGCGAGATTAAAAAAACGAAAAAAGGCATTTCTTTGTTCTTTTTTCCCTGTGCTGAATGCGACTTCTAATTTGATACAGGCAATTAAATTTTTTCGTGCGGTGGCTTGACTGTAGTGTATGCACCATGTGTACAAACTGCATGGAGCTGCTTTAAAAAAAGAAAAGTGGATCTGATCATTCCTCTTGTCTTCCAGAACTACAACGAAGTCATGGGAGGCGTCAATCAAGCTGCCCAATCTATTGCAGCATATAGATCAGCTGTGCGAGGCATAAAATAGTGGTGGGTCACATTTACCAAAGTAGGTATATACTGGATTTGTCTGCGGCTAAGGGCCATACTGCGCTGCATTTGATGCGCATATGTGATAAGCTTGCGATGCTTACGCAAATGATGCCAATGCTTGTTTGTTGCGCTGTTTGATTATATTTTAAGCACAATATGCATCAGCCAGCTCCAGTTTCGCCAAGGTATATGCAGAACTTACTTAAGATATTCGGAGGGTGAAAACGATGATGAAAGGCGGTGCAAGCCTTCATCAGTGGTATCAGGTAAAACTTAGATAATATTGGCGACATCCCAAAAAAAAGTTCGCCGGAAAAAGAATAAAGAGCCGCAACCAAAATCTGGATGCCCACAGTAAAACACGGAGAAGCTTCTTTTATGGTTTGGAGTTGTATGTCGGCGTCTGAGGGGGGCAATTTAGTTTTTATTTATTACAATGGACCGTTTTGTGTATTTGATCGTATTCAAAAATAATTTGAGAAAGCCGGCATCTAAAATGGGCCTATCTATAATAAAGGGCTGCATGAACAACTTCATTCATGAACATACTGAAATGCTTATTCACTGAAAGTCGTGTTCGAATAAAATTGTGATTACCGAACAAACTGTTGTTTTATTCATGCTGCTATGAACACATTTCGTTTCATATCGTAAACACACATAGGTTGTTCAATGAAACGGGCTTTGTTTCATAGTTTTCATTCTCTCTCATTTATTTTTATTAATACTCAAAAGCAATGTTGCCACTTCAGTAAATTCATATAATTATTTGCATGCGTTGCCCATGTGTAATTTAAATTTTAACACATATGTAGATATACCTATGCACATACATATATGTATAGTATACATATTTGGAATATAAACAATAAATAAAATGCAAAATATGTTTGTTTTTTTTTTTTCTTCTCATTTGCATTTTTGAGTAATACAAATCTTTGAAACATGGCAAGATTATTATATTATTAGCTATCTACTTTTTTCTGTTTAAGACAAAAATATTGCCGAACATTTTTTAATGTTAGTCAATGTTTTCGAAAATAAAATTAAATATCTTTAATTTTATTGAAAATTTACATTGAAAACAAAAATAAATTTGAGTTTTTATTTCAATATTAATGTATCTCTTAAACTTGTTGCATTTACCCCTCATGGTTAATTCTATTTTTTTTTTTTACTTTCTTATGTTTTTATTTTTCTACAACTGGCAACACTGACATTTAAATCATACTGTTTTTTCATGAACTTATTCGAGATTTGTTCAATGGTTGTTCTGTTTCATGGTTGTTAATGTTCATATTCTCTTGTATAAGCAAATAAACTAATTTCATCTTATTCGTCTCTTAAATATCGAGTGTTCATTGCTTTCATTTCATTGTATTTCATCTTACTGAATACGAATGAAGCGAACACAAAATTATAATGAAGGTTTCATGAACGTCATTATTAAGTTTCATGCAGATGTTTAATCTATAAACTAGTACTTTCAGCAACGTTCACAGTTTTAGGCAGTGTTCGAAAATAAACACAAAATATCTCTTCTTAGTGTTCGGTTCGGTAGATTTGTGGGAAACAAAAACGCTAATAGTGTTTGTGTAGAACATATGTTTTTCAGAACTAAAACGTATCCCTGCCGTCAAATGAGTAGCTTACTACAAAAAAAACCAACTTTAAGTTAGGTTGTATAGACTAACTTAAAGCCAACTACTACGCAATGCAAAATTTACATTAACCAAAGTGTATACAAACACTGTGTAGTATATTTTAAGTAGAGAGAGCCAAGTCGTTAGCAAAAAAAATCAACGTTGTTATTGTTGTTATGTTATGACAATTTAATCTCATATTTATATTATATTCAACCTTTTTTTTATTTTTCGAATTTATTCTATGAGCTAAATTTTAGTTATGTATTTTATAAAGCTTTTTTGTAATAGTTCTATCCAGTGTGACACAAAGAATGCTGATGAAGGCCGTAGCGGGCCAGAAAATGCATTACATTATGCTGGTGTCTAATAATTGTAAATTTTTCTGTACATACAATATACTTCATTGCTATCCAAAGGATAGCTATGGTAAAATGTAACAAGAAAAAACAATATAATAGTCTGCTAGTGTATAAAAGTCATTCCTAAAAATTTAAGGAATAGAACTATTACAAAAAAGCTTTATAAAATACATAACTGAAATTTAGCTCATAGAATAAATTCGAAAAATAAAAAAATGTTGAATATATTATCAAGATTTTTAGAATGTTAAAATTTTAAACACAGAGAGTTATTACAAACGACGTTATATGTAAGAAATACTTCAAAAAATAAAGGTTACAAATTTATTAAGAATAAATTATATGACATATACAGACAGTGTAGCCCAGAGTTATAGGAATTTAGTTAATAAAAATAGAAACGGAAACTAAAAAAATATCCTGAAGACGTAACACGAAGGAGTTTTTTTTTTAATTTATGTACATTTGTACATATACATATATATATAAATATATTAATTTTCTTTGCAAAAATCCATGTACTCTTTAGTAACAAAAGTTTTATCCGTTTTTCCATTAAATACATCATAAGTGAACTTTTTATCTTCTGTCGTAAAACAAAACTCATAAACTGTGTCTAAACAGTTGACATCAGACATTACTTTTTCTACCTTTTCCAAAAATTCATATAAAAAACCCAAACAATTTGCTGGCTTCCAAAAGCAATTCTGAAATATTGTAAAATTGAAAATTGTATCAATATATATCGTATACAAATTTGCACATATTTTTATACATATCGTCCCCTAAAATACAAAACAACGTTTCATCAAAAAATTCGAAATTGACTTTTTGATTGATTTTTGTTTCTTTTATTATACTACGTGTTCACAAAAAATGTTAGACCCCTGCGATCGAAATGGCGACTTCATTAAAGAAATTCAAACGCCAAGTACACCTTGTTATTGTTGATTCTACAAAGTTTTTTTTTTTTGCTTCTCCTGTAGACTTATTAAAAGTGTTGTCACGTTATTTCGTATTTTAGCTGACGATATGTATGTTGAAAAATACTACCTTTGGCAGATCCTTTGAACTTTTATGCTCTACGGGATCATAGATAATTCCATTTCTAGTTTTGTACCCAATATAAATGTCACTTACATTAGCTAAATACGACTGAAGCCAATACTTTAAAAATTTACTCTCCTTATTTTTCAAAGTTTTCCACATTTGCTTGGTAAAGACAAAACGGCGTTTATTAAGATCATCCAAATCGTCACTAAATTAAATTAAAAATTTAAGTCGTTACATATAAGAATCTGGTACAGGGTGTCTGGTGGCAAATTTATATTTTTAAATACGATTACATATTTCAAAAAGTAATAAACGGTGCGGAGGGAGGGTGGTGCCGTTGGAATTATCGACTGTGCGGATTTTTCATTCACGATGTCGCAGTGGTCAAGTGAGCATCGCGCGTTCGCTGTGGAGACATTTTTAAGAGTAAAGATTCTTACGTAATTGCTCGTCGACAATTTTGTTCAAAGATCGGTATTCGGCAAATACGTGATTTAATTCGTTCGTGGGTGCAGAGATTCCGCGCAACTGCTTCTATGCTATGAATGATCCACGGCCAGGGCTCAGTCGATCTTCAACATTGAACTGGTTGGAAGCAGTTTACGTGAAAATCCGCGACTTTCAATACGGAAAAGAGTAGCCTCACTGGGACTTCCAAGAGCGATTATTCATGAAATTTTAAAAAAGGATCTGAAGTTCCATCCTTTTAAAATTCAAATCGTTCACACAACAACAAGCAAAACTTCCAAAACCCTCGATTGAAACATCAAAAACCATTGCATTGTCCCAGGGTAACTGTTTGGTGTGCCTTATCCACGCATGAAAAACAAGTCTCCGTCTTGAACAGTGTGTTCAACTCGACGGAAGACATCTGGATGACATACTCTTTTAAAAATAAAATCCGCATTTCCATTCTATCGTACAATGCTCTTTATAAAACCTTGTGTCAATTATTACGTTTTTTATTTAAGTTTGAAAATATTAATCTGCTACCAGACACCCTGTATAATTGAATAATTCGATTCAAAAGAAAATTCATTAGAATTTGTTATCGTCATCTATAATACAAACAATCGGTTCTACGCACCGCAACGACTCGGAGTTCAACGAACACCGACTAATAAAGGCTCAGTTAGCGGGGAGTAACAGTAACCTTACCTAAAAAAGTAAGACCAATCTATTTCTTAAAGATTGAGACGTAACATCTTACTGCTAACTATAATCGTTCTAATTGCTTTACATTCAACAAAATTAATCAGCTGATTTGCAACGTTACTATTACTCCCGGCTAACTGAGCCTTAAGGATTGTCGACTCAGCAACACCAGTTCTTTCGGTCTCGCTGCTACAAAAACAACACCAAAAAACGAGTTTTTCATTGATTATGGTTTGTTTTATCAAACGACATGTTGTAAATTTTTTGCTACTACTGTAAAAATAAAATTACGGGTCGATTACGGATGGCAACTGAACTGAAGCTGAGTTGCCAGCAGCAAAATCAGGCAACGCCTCTCATGTTAAAATATAAAAAATTTTAACATCGGCGGTGTTGCCTGATTTCGCGGCCATCCGTAATCGACACATCAAAGAGTAGTTACGACCGTTTGCATTTAAGGTGACGATATGAACTTTAATTTAACATTGTATCGTAATCTTTTGTTCTTTGGAACATAAAAATTACAAAAAAAAAATCGTTTTATAAAAAGAGTTGTAAAAGTTACAAATTTGTGATTTCTTCGTTGTCGATGATTCCTTGAATTTCCCCAGAATAAATCATATCGTATTTGCCAAAATTACTACGGTGTACACCAATTAGCGCTATATTTTCATCAACTGTTTCATTGCTTTCAGGAGAAATATTTGGAGAATCTAAAATGTATTTACAAAAAAAAGTATAAAATTACAAACAATTCTAATATGTAAATAATTTGGAATATATTTTTATATCGGTCAAATTTTTTTTTTTTTATTTAACAGTGAGATAAAAAAAACTTAAAGTTTTGACGCACATCTAATTTATCCAAGCTTACCAAAAGCCAAATTGTAATAGCCAAAATTTGTCTGCCGAATCTTGTATACCATTGTAACGTAAAATGTATGATGCAAAAACTCAGTATATAACAAAAAGTTGTCCAATTTGATTTCGAAAGAAAACAACGAATTTATTCACAAACTCATAATGAGAGCCATTTTCACATCAATGGTCACGTGAATAAACAAAATTGCAGAATTTAGCATTCTGTTCTTCCTGTGAAAAATTTTGTCTCTAATCGTTTGTCCTATACCAATTTAATTTCTTGCAGAATTTGTAATAATCTTTACTTTCAAAAGATTTTGTTATTCGTGCTTAATTCCCAGTTTTTATTACTGATAAAAACACTTGAAATTTATTGTTGATGGGATAAGCTATTCCTATGCGCATTTCACTGGTTGCTTAGGCCAGATCATCAGGAAACTTCATCCATAACGTTTTAGAAAAACTAAAGATATTAAACCAAATAAAACTGTTAAGCGTATAAGACTTATAGCAACAGTTCTACTTGTAATAATATCAAAGCTTAAACAAAACACATCAACAATAAACAGTGGGTTTATCTCATCTTACATTCCCCACTACAATTAGTTGAAATTCTCTCAACATTAATTGTAGTTGTAAGTAGGTTAAGAAAAACAAAATAAAAACAACAACAACAACTTTACAAAAGATGTTGACAATTAAGTGTTTTTTTAGGCCGTGCACTGCCTGTTTATTATCAAAAAGTAATTTCAATTTTTGGGAATACAAAATTTTAATTTCAAAAGATTTTGTTATTCGTGCTTAATTCCCAGTTTTTATTACTGATAAAAACACTTGAAATTTATTGTTGATGGGATAAGCTATTCCTATGCGCATTTCACTGGTTGCTTAGGCCAGATCATCAGGAAACTTCATCCATAACGTTTTGAAAAAACTAAAGATATTAAACCAAATAAAACTGTTAAGCGTATAAGACTTATAGCAACAGTTCTACTTGTAATAATATCAAAGCTTAAACAAAACACATCAACAATAAACAGTGGGTTTATCTCATCTTACATTCCCCACTACAATTAGTTGAAACTCTCTCAACATTAATTGTAGTTGTAAGTAGGTTAAGAAAAACAAAATAAAAACAACAACAACAACTTTACAAAAGATGTTGACAATTAAGTGTTTTTTTAGGCCGTGCACTGCCTGTTTATTATCAAAAAGTAATTTCAACTTTTGGGAATACAAAATTTTAATTTCAAAAGATTTTGTTATTCGTGCTTAATTCCCAGTTTTTATTACTGATAAAAACACTTGAAATTTATTGTTGATGGGATAAGCTATTCCTATGCGCATTTCACTGGTTGCTTAGGCCAGATCATCAGGAAACTTCATCCATAACGTTTTAGAAAAACTAAAGATATTAAACCAAATAAAACTGTTAAGCGTATAAGACTTATAGCAACAGTTCTACTTGTAATAATATCAAAGCTTAAACAAAACACATCAACAATAAACAGTGGGTTTATCTCATCTTACATTCCCCACTACAATTAGTTGAAATTCTCTCAACATTAATTGTAGTTGTAAGTAGGTTAAGAAAAACAAAATAAAAACAACAACAACAACTTTACAAAAGATGTTGACAATTAAGTGTTTTTTTAGGCCGTGCACTGCCTGTTTATTATCAAAAAGTAATTTAAATTTTTGGGAATACAAAATTTTAATTTCAAAAGATTTTGTTATTCGTGCTTAATTCCCAGTTTTTATTACTGATAAAAACTACTACTACGTTTAAAAAAAAAAGTTTATACATAATTCTTTCCGATGTTGTTTGTGTTTCATACAAATCTATAACTAAATGGTTCCCTCTTCTTATTATTAACGTATGCATGTATCTGAAAAAGGTTATTTTGAATTACATTTTATCTCTAAAGTGAAATTAATATAACTACTAAATTCACTAAAAATTTTAGTAAGGTATTTTAAAACTAAAAGCATTTTAAACTAAATCTACGGTCACACTTATTAAATATTTGACCAAATAAGCGTAACCCATACTTTTGTTAATAGTAAGTAAGAAATTACATGGCCTTAATATCACAAAATAAACTTATTATACTACTAGACATAGCAAAAAACTATTTTTTGTAAGTCCCAATTTACACTAGGGACATTTCTTGCTGGACATTTTTTTAATTCTCTTTTAATCTTACCTGAAGCGTTTACATATGAAATCAGACAGAAAATAATATAAAGCAACAAGATGTAAACTACGAAAAGTAAGAAAGAGAAATGAAAAAATATCCACTCTACCTTTTCGACCCCTCGCCATCAAACTTCGTCTGTCCGGTAAGAAATGTCCCTAGTGTAAATTGGGACTAAGATGTGGTATTATAATCAAAATAAATATTCGAATTTAAGGAGATGATTATTTAGTTTGCTTGTTGTTCCCGTTTTTTTTTTCGTCAAATATTTCACAAGTGTGACTGGCCGTAGACTGGCACCGTATGGCGTAGATACGTTGTCCAAAAAACGTAAAATATTTAATTAAAAGGTATACAATAGTTGGCGCAAACCATTGTAGAATAAGTACAAAGTATAGTCATAAGAAATTTTGTTCTCAGTTTTAAGTCCCATATAACGCCAAACAAAAGAAAATAAGAACAAGTAAGAAAGTATAGTCGGTCAAGCCCGACCATATGATACCCAGCACCACAGTACTTAAAAACACATCATGCTTATGTGTCCATATAAATATGGATTTCTCTATGTTTAAAAACTTCATTAAAATCGGTTTGAAAGTTTGTGAGAGGCAGAAATTGCCACCTACATCCCCTTGTGGTCCTATTTTTCAAAAACTGTATAGCTTATGTGTCCATATAGATATGGATCTACCTATGTTTTAAATTTCATTAAAATCAGTTTGAGAGGCAAAAACTGCCCCTTTCTCCCCTTGTGTTCCTATATTTTTTAAAACTGTATAGCTTATTTGTCCATACAGATATGGATCTATCTATGTTTTAAATTTCATTAAAATCGGTTTGAGAGACAAACATTGCCCTTATCACCCCTTGTGGTCCTATTTTTTTAAAACTGTATAGCTTATGTGTCCATATAGATATGGATCTATCCATGTTTTAAATTTCATTAAAATCGGATTGATAGTTTCTGAGAGGAAGAAATTTCCCCCTATCTTCCCTCGTGGTCCTACGATTCGACCCATTTTCAATAGGCTTGGTCCTTGTGCCAATTAGAACCTATGTCCCAAATTTTTATCAAATTATCTCTTAAATTGCGACCTGTACTTTGCGCACAAGGTTACATGGACCGCCAGCCAGCCAGCCTGCCAGCCAGCCGGACGGACATCGTTAGTTTGACTCAGAAAGTGATTCTGAGTATATACTTTAAGGTGGGTCTAGGACCAATATTTTAAGGCGTTACACACATCAGCACAAATGCATAATACCCTCTCCACTATTGTGGTGTGGGTATAAAAACATTAAAACAAGCGTCAAAAATCAAATAAATTAATTTGACATTTCATGGGTAAAAAATGAGAACTCTCCCTAATGAACCTACCTACCTGATACTTATACCACTATGGCGCAAGGCGAATTCATTTCAGGTAATCTCGGTACTACCATGGTGGAATAAGCAGGTGGCATCGTTACGGCAACAAATACAACATTACAACAAAAATGGAAACTACATAACCGTTTACGTCAAAAAATACATTAAACAAAAATCAAAGCATGCCGCTGAACGTGATGAAATAAATAAATTTTTAGCCAATTTTTATTTAATTATGGTCAATATCTTATCAAAATTATCAAAAACTTTAATAAAAAACAAAAATCACAGCACAAAACGTGGACTTTTTGTAAACATAAAAAAAACTTTGACATAAACCTAGACAAACAATGCAAGAGCAAAAAATCGTCATCTGGCGTAGTGCTGCCACCTGTTTATTTCACCATGGGTACTACAACAAGTACAATGTCAAAAACAACAATAAAACATAACAGAAACAAATATAATAAACAAAATTTTTAAGACCACCTGTAATGAATTAGCCTTGCTATGGCGCAAACGTAAAAGCGTATCAACGTCGTACTCCGACATAGATTTTATTCTCTTTTATACGCCGGTTACGGCTGTATTGCTGTAGAAAAATTAAAAATATAAAATAAAACAATTTTTGTGTTTTCAAACTGAATATTTGAAAACAAATAGATGAGGGAATAAACCATGGTGGAATAAACAGGTGGCAGCACTACGCCAGATGACGATTTTTTACTCTTGCATTGTTTGTCTAGGTTTATGTCAAAGTTTTGTTTATGTTTAAAAAAAAGTTCACGTTTTGTGCTGTGATTATTGTGTTTTACTAAAGTTTTTGATAATATTAAATTAAAATAAATAAGATATTCCCCATAATAAAATAAAAATTGCCTAAAAATTTATTTATTTCATCACGTTCAGCGGCACGCTTTGATTTTTGTTTCAAGTATTTTTTGACGTAAACGGTGATGTAATTTCCATTTTTGTTGTAATGTTGTATTTGTTGCCGTAACGATGCCACCTGCTTATTCCACCATGGAATAAACAAACAAAAATTTCAGTAAATTTGTATTTTTATACCCACACCACAATAGTGGAGAGGGTATTATGCATTTGTGCTGACGTGTGTAACGCCTTAAAATAGTGGTCCTAGACCCACCTTAAAGTATACCGATCTACTCAGAATCACTTTCTGAGTCGAACTAACAATGTCCGTCCGGCTGGCTGGCAGGCTGGCTGGCTGTCCATGTAACCTTGTGCGCAAAGTACAGGTCGCAACTTTGGAGATAACTTGATAAAATTTGGGTCATAGATTCTTATTGGCACAAGGACCAAGCCTATTGAAAATGGGCCAAATCGTAGGACTACGAGGAAAGATAGGGGGAAATTTCTTCCTCTCAGAAACTATCAAACCTATTTTGATGAAATTTAAAACATGGATAGATCCATATCTATATGGACACATAAGCTATACAGTTTTTCAAAAATAGGACCACAAGGGGATGTAGGGGGCAATTTCTGCCTCTCACAAACTTTCAAACCGATTTTAATGAAGTTTTTAAACATAGAGAAATCCATATTTATATGGACACATAAGCATGATGTGTTTTTAAGTACTGTGGTGCTGGGTATCATATGGTCGGGCTTGACCGACTATACTTTCTTACTTGTTTCTAATATTATTTTTAAAAGAAACCAAAATAAGTTGACGATGGAATTGCTGGTAAATAGAGCGTGCTTTTAGAAATGCAACTACGTTCTTACCAGTGTTCGAAAATAAACACTAAATATCGCTCCTTAGTGTTCGGTTCGGTAGATTTGTGGAAAGTACAAACGCAAATAGAGTTTGCGTAGAAAATCTTTTTAAAAAAATAACGTTTCCCTGTTTGTCATCTTTCGAACACAAAAATAATACTGTTTTTATCAAACTCAACAAAAGATGAGAACATATAATTCAGTTCGGTTTTTTTTTAATGTTCGCCCCTTTTGGATGGTAAAAAACCAAACATTTTTCACAAAAAGAAAATACACATACGAAAAAATAAACAAAAAGCCAGCAAAATAATTTTACAAAGACAAAACATATACACAATACACACATAAGCTGTTCGTGGTGCGGTCGTTGCTAAAATTTTTTGTTTGTTCATTTCTTTATCAATGTAAAAAAGAATCATTATAGAACATAAAAATATAACGTTTGTCTACAGTATCACTACATTTGTTTTGTTTTTTAACGAAGAACAGAAAACTATATAATGTTCGGCTCTTTCTTGAAAATAGTTACGAACGGTATTGTGTTGTGTTCGTCAACACAAACACTAAAAAAATAGATATCGTTCCTGGGTGTGTGAGCCGAACGCTAAATAATGTAATTTTTATTTTCGAACACTGGTTCTTACGACGTACGACCTAGCTCCTAGCATATAAAAAGTAGCTATGGGCAATCATGGACCCGCCTAAACAAAATAATGTTATGAGGATAAGATTCATATAAAAGTTCTTTGTGCCGAATATTATTAAAATATCTTGTTCTGTGTAAGATTTTAGTGTGGGGATTTATACACACATTTTGCCATGCATAATAGCTATTGTCGCCAATTTTTTACGTTTATATTAGGGAATGGTAAATGGATTCCAAAATCGATTTTCGATTTTTCGATCGACTTTTTTTATTTCGTTTTTTTTTGAAATCGATTAATCGAACCTCAAGATGGATTTTAAAATCGTTTAAGATTAATTTGCAAACTTATTCCTCATATCACAAAGGAGGATACACCAGCATTTTTTTGGCAAACTACTAGAGAAATTGAACTAAGATTTTTACAGTGGGTAGATATGACTACTGTTTATAATTTTCCTGCAAAAATTGAAAATGTGCAAATTTTGAGATGGCCTTTAAAAGAACAAGTACGATATTTATGTACATTTCACATAAAAATTGTGTTCTTGTGTAGTCAATCAGACCTGTCGTGATTTCGTATCTTGCTTCACATAAAACTTAATCACTTTTGATCGAAATTGATTTCTGTGACAATGGATAGTATTTCAAAGGATTATGACAATAGTTCCTGATCGGTGGTGACTGTTTTTTTGCAAAGTTACTATGTATTAAGTTTGTTTTAGAAAATTAACGTTTGCATGTTATTGATGTCGGAAAGATGCAGATTTATTTCCTTGTAATTTTGTATTTGTTAGGATAAATTACATACTTTTTGTTTTTCAATCTGCTTATAACTAGATTTAAATATCGCTCGCACACTGGTCTGTTTGAATATTAGCATATTTCCACAGGAATGCCATGGTTTAATTCACCTGTTGTGTTTTAATAATATGTTGATTTTCACAAAGCTATCTTTCAGGGTTTGGTTCGGTACGATATGTTTGGACTGTTTTGTTCACTGTCTATTGATGACTTTAATTTCTGAAGAACAAGAGTTCTTATATTAAAGTTGAAAGTATACCAAGGGTACTAATAGGTAAATACGTAAAACTACAACTTTAAACTTAAAAAACTGCTAAACATACCACCTACACGCGTATTACCCACAAAAAATCTCAAGTTTTATTGTGCATGCGCATAATTTTAATAAATTAAGATTAAAATTAAAAATTGCCAAAATTTTGATACAAATAATAAATTCGATTTTAATAGCCGAATAATCGATTTCAGTATATAATCGCATACGTAAATTCGATTGCAAAAAATCGACTTTTTTTTATCACAAAATCGATTTTCGTTTGAAATCGAAATCGATTTACCATTCCCTAGTTTATACCAATACATATTAAGGAAGTTATGGCATTAAAAGCTATTTTCGGGAGTAGTATTTGTATGGGGGATATGGTCACATATGGGCCGATCCCAATCAAAATTTGGTTAGATGATTTTGATTGCAAAAAATAATAAGATGGTTTAAAAGCACAAATACCCTATTCCGGAAAGAAGCTTGTATAAGGAAATTATAGACCCTTTTTAAAAGGCTTGGTCCTTGTGCCAATTAGAAACTATGTAGGTACCAAATTTCTTTACTTTGTGCTCAAGGTTTACATAGGCAGCCAGCCAGCCGGACGTCTTAATTTTGACTTAGAAAGTGATTCAGAGTCGATCGGTATGTTTAAAGGTGGGCCTGGGACCCATATTTTAAGGTGTTACAAACATCAGCACAAACGCACCACTATTGAGACTTTGATATAAAATTGTGAGTTTGATGTGCTTGATGTGTGTCCATGCCGCTTTAGGATTTTTGATTAGCTTTTCTATGATACACATGTTATACCATTAAAACATGATATGATATTTTTAAAATTTTGGAGGCCCTTTGATCGGAAAATATAGGTCACCAATTGTTTGGTTTTTTTTTAATAACGTTTTCTTCGCTTAATTTTTTTATAAGCTTGGATAAATCAGTTTTGTTTCCTTAAGCTTAGCATTTTTAAAAAATCTATTTCACTATACAAAATTAAGTTAACAAAATAGGTACATACCTGCAAATAACAATTTTTCCAAACGATTATGATGAGTTTGGACTGGTTTCAATTCATTTAATGAATCATCGGACTCTTCCCGTACCATATATAAATCGTCATTATAACGAGATACTCGTATTGTTGTGATTAACTCATATGGCTTCAAATAAAATGCCTCCAACAAATGAGCTAAAGTACCACGACGTGTAATAACTTTCGTTTTTTCAATATCATCAGCACCATTACTTCCTGCCTTCGTAGACATAACGTATTTAAGAGGAATATCGATATGTTTTTTGTACATAACTCCTTCTCGACGTATATAGTTTGTATCAATACCTGCAATCATTTCGATCGGATATTGATGAGGTTCTGGTTTTCTAAAATATTTCATTCTTTTGGCGCAAGTGATCTTATCATAGTTATAATCGTAGAAGGCAACCAAACGAGGTCTAGTAAAATATACCTTTTTTTCTTCATAATTTCTTAAATTTTGTGGACCGATTTTATAAAAATACTTTGCTTTAGATGATTTGGATTCCATATTTTATATTTTAAATAAACCTTTATTGCACGGGAATTAAACGAAATCAATGCACAATTGCAAATACATACTATAGTACATGGTGGAATAAGTTTGTATATAGTTGTTCTTGTGTGTATACTAGAGTTGCCAGTTTACGGGGGTTCCCCTAGATTTAGGGGATTTTATTTTATTTAATGAACATTTTGTGGTACGAATTGGCGATCATACATTTACCCTACGTTACCACATACAAGTAATTACTTGCAAGTAGTGTATACGTAAAATGGCCACACGATCAAGTTTTGCCTTTCAATTCCATCCAATTTGCAATACAATCTCACTTTTTTACTAACCCACTCACACTTTTTGAATTGACCACGAGATGGCTTTCAATTTCACCTTTCCATTTGTTTGGCAATTTAACTTTCAATTTAACAGCTGATTACATGTTTGTCTTTATAAATTGTTTTTTTGATGAAATCTTGAAAGTAAATTGCTTACAAATTGAGTGCAGCCTTCGTCACAGCTTTCAATTTTTGTAAATTTTGACAAGCAGTATATAATCGTGAGGGAGTTTATGTGCTCTATCCGCCATTTTACACATTTCGAGTTAATTATGCCAATTTAGGTTTTCGACCCCAAATTTTTCAAATATGTAATCCGTTTTCGGCTTTCTCATCTAGTTTCTGAGATAAAATTTATCTAGTTTCTGAGATAAAATTTATGAGAAAGCCGAAAACGGATTACATATTTGAAAAATTTGGGGTCGAAAACCTAAAGTGGCATAATTAACTCGAAATGTGTAAAATGGCGGATAGAGCACACAAACTCCCGCACGACGATATGTAAAAGACTATCAAGAACAACTTGATCGTGTGGCCGCAGGGTAAGCAACAGCTGAAAACTAACCATGTGACAAAATGATATGCTGTTACTTTTGTTGACATTTACCTGGCGTTTACATTTGCCAGTACTGGCATGACAGTAGCAATACATGCAAACTTTTTTTTTTCTACTGTCTAGCAAATTTTGCAGACAGTCAAATTGGACAGTGATTCGACATTTTCTAACAATAATCTGAAGTTTTATTAGCAAAAGGAAAAAAAAACGTAAAAAAATAAATATATTTTGCTTTGATTTTTTATGTTTTAGTTAAGTGTTATGTTTTTTTACAAAATATGTTATTTTAGGCTGTTTTTAAGATTGTTTAGTTCATATAAAACACGTTTAGATGAACTTTCACTGCAACATTGACGTTTGACATATATTTCAAAGTGAACTGTCTTAACTACTGTCTTGCTAGACAGTAGACAAGACAGTTGGAAAAGTGTGCATGTATTAGTAAAAAAGTTTGCATGAATTGCTACAAAGGCGAATTCATACAAGGTGGTCTTGGATTGCTACGTAAAGGCTAGATTACACTATTGTACTAATACATGTCAAAAACTCAAGTAATATGACAAAGTGTAATAGTGTGAATGCAATGTGTCACGAAAATGACAACTATTATGAAAATAGTTTGACATCCCATACGACTTCATGGTTTTTTTAAAAAAAATTCTAAACAATAATACTTTTTATTGGATCAGGGTTGCATTTTATTTCATGTGTGAGTGTTTATACTTTGTGTGATGGTGTGAACACAAACTGTGATTCGACATTTTTTTAAATTAGATTTTTTGACAGTCGCAAAAAAACTCATTATATTTCTATCTCCAAAGTATTATGGAATACGTAAGACTTGTGAGATAGTGTAATCTAGCCTTAAGCAACAGCTGAAAACTAACCTTGTGTCAAAATGATATGCTGTTACTTCTGTTGACATTTATATTTACATGTTTGCATGACCCCTTTCAGACTCGGAAAGTTAGTTGCGCAAGTTACTTGCCGACAACAACAAAGTCTGTACAAATTGTTTTTCTTTACCCCGACCTTACCGCTAACGACTACAAACCAAGAATTGCGCAAGTAACTTGCCGAGTGTGAAAGGGGTTTATGTTAGTGCACAGCTAATTTGTTTACTACAGTGTTGTTTTATTTTGACACAACGTTAAAGTAGTTTACAGTGTTGTATCCGTTTTCAAAATAAGACCACCTTGTATGAATTCGCCTTGGTGAGTTGTTTGAGTTTTTCGAACTTGCACTTGCATGTGGAAACGGGGGATTTCCCTACGTTTTGCAAAAATTATATTAAAAAGTTTGTGTTTTGGGAATTTATTTGGGTATTTATAAAAATCATTATAAACATTACATTTTAGATGAAGCTTGTGAAATTAATAGTAGTGTTTTCTTCTCTACTTTTTTTTTGCGAATTTCCTTATGGTTTTAGTGACTTCAAATCAATTTTATAGTTTGTTCGAAATTTAAAAAAATTTCGCTCATTTTCGCTATTTTTGCAAACATTTTTTATATATTCCGACAACTTGTTTAGCGATTTCAAAAAATTTTGACGGTTTTTTCCAAGTTTGCAATTTTTTGCGAATTTTAGACATGTTCGCGATATAAGCGATTTTTTCCTGTGGTTCTTTGGAGCTTTAACGATTTTTAATAAATAGCCGCTTATTGCAAATTGTTGCGAACTTCCGCTAATATAACAATTTTTACCGAATTTTTGCAATTTCTTATAGTTTTAGCGACTTTTAATCAATTTTATGGCTTGTTTGAAATATTAAAAATTTCAGATATTTTTGCAAATTTTCCGAATTTTTGCAATTTTCGCTAGACTTGCAGAACCTAAATGGGGTTTTGTTAGTTTCGAAAGTACTTTAAGTCGTTCCACACGAGAAGTACCCTACAAGAAATGCATAACTTATGGTATGCTTTTACTAAAGTAGCGTTAAATTAAAATATATAGAGTCTATGAGTTTGTTTCCTTATTTGAGCGGCATATCATATACATGCATTAATGTGTATGTGTATGCGTAAAATTTAACACATTACAAATAAAATCCACCACTTGTAGTGAAGGTTATAAAAAAAACAACAACAAAAACGACATTACCAACACTGTATTACCATAGCCACTGTATGACCGTAGAAACCAAAATTGAATTGGTTTGTATGGTATGTTTATGTCGTTTTGTTAATACAGTGTTGGTATGGTAATGTCACGTCTAATTGGACCTTTAAAGGAAACAAATTGAGGCAGTCGTAGTTTTTTTACTCATATCTCAGCCATTTGTGGACCGATCTTGCTGAATTTCAATAGCAAACAATTCCGGACCATATGTGACATAAATGTATAATAACCTGGCCCCCATCATATATGGGGTCTTCGAAAAATCCATTTCAACGGACAGACGGACATCGTTAAATCAACTTCGCTCCTCATAAGGACCCAGAATATATAAACTTTATAGGGTCTAACATCAATTTTATAGAAATAACAAACTTATATATACCCTATTCATCACCTGTGGTGAAGGGTATACAAACGTCAATTGTCATTTTACTGTATTTTCTCAAAAAAAAACCTCAAAATGACGAAAAATCGTCACATATAACAATCAAGTACAACTCGTTCAAAAACTATAAGCAATTTGTTTTTGTAAAATCATTGTACAATGTCAAAAACAGAAATTAAACACAACAGAAAGAAAGATAAACAAAATTTTGACATCCAACAATGATAAAGCTTTGAGACCCTCTGTAATAAATTCGCCTTGGTATTATCAACAAAAACTCGAGGAAACAGCCGATTGGCTGAAAGTACAAAAGTGGTGTGAATGTAAGTAAAAAAGTGTGAATGTATCAGTGTTGCCAGTGAAATTTCGAGAAAGATACATTTTAGTTTCCAAAAAGATAAAATTTTTCCCAAAAAGATACATTTTGAAAAAAGTTTGAAAATCCATTTTTAACGTTTAACATTTTTATTTCATATTAAATGAATATTGTAAAGAAAATGATATCATATAAATTCATTTTTATATATATTTATTTTAGTCAAAAATATTAGGTATGTATGTAATTTTTAAAAATACAGTAAGCTAACTTTAAAATTAATTATATGTAACTATCTTTAGAAGTTATCAAAACAAATTCATTTTTGTAGACGCTTATACTTAGGCGATTATATCAAAAAGTTCATATAAATTTCCTGACAATAAAAAAGATGTTCATGTTTGCTCAGAACAACTTCGTACTACCAGTAATCATCGATTAAGGTTGATCGTATGTTGAAACATCCTAAATGTTTTCTTTCACCATTATTAAAGCTGCTATTGTATTAGTATTGAATTGGTTACGATGATCAGTATTAATAACACTATGCTAGTTGAAAAAACTGACAAGCCGGGCACATGGCGTTTTAACATAATTCGGGGACGCTGAGTCCAGTGGTGCCCGCGGTTTTTTCAGATTGGCTCTGGTTTTCGAGATATACCGTTATTTCGAAAATGGAGGAGGTTGCACAACATATATTCGCGTAACTCAAAAACGGTTTAGTTTATTGAAGTTACTAAAAAAACCGAAATTCCGCAATAAAATTTCATTTCAGAAAAGTAAAACTCTTTTTCTAATATGAGTAGTCGTTATTGAAACATAATTTTTTTTTTGAAAAAAAAATTAATTTTTTTATCAAAATTTCGAAATTTTTGTTTTTTAAAAATTCATAAAAAATTAAAAAACGCAGCTAGGGTTCTAATTTTTTGTAGACTTATAAAAAACGAAGCTACAAACAAAACAAGCCATAAATGATTAAAATCTGTTTGCAACTTTTGATTTTATTCACAAAAGTCGACAAATTTTAATTAATTTAAGAATTTCATAAAACGCAATATTTGTATGGGAGCCCCCCTAAAAAGTGAAGATAAGGGGCAAGTATGTCTCGAGAAAATGTTAAGGACAAAAAACTTATGGAGGTCGGTCATACATTTTATCCCACTAGGAGTGACTCCTATGCAGTTGTGGAACCTTTTCTTCAATATATATGAAGAATATAATTTATATGGAGCATTTCACAGGATTTTTTTAATTTTTAAATTCTTTATTCAAAATTATGTACATATATATGAAGAATGTGCCAATGCAGAAAATTTATTTTCAATGACATTTTGACGTAAAATTTTTTTAATGAGGTTTTTGTGCCATTTACAATACAAAACAAAAAAACAAATATTCAAATGTATGCTATTCCAAAGAAATATGCATTTTATTACCACACTTTCACTTTGCGGTAGGAATTTTGGAAAATCCACAGTTACCGATTAAAAAATTCTTAGAATTAAGAAATAAAGTCATAAATGCTTACATCCTTGTATTTTAATGTGCTTACAAAACCACACAAAACGGTATTTTATTGTGCAGTCGAAACCGCACTAATCGGTCTTGTAAAAAACTTAAATAACATATTCTATTGTTATACCTGGAACAGGTAGAAAAATTAATCGGTCTGGCTTTGGTTTTTTTTACAAAACATGGTCATGAAGGTCTCGACAGGTACTTTGATTAAAACAATTACAGTATAAATAAGAGTTCCTCAACCCCTTTACTGTCATATGGAAAGTGCTTGCGAAAGTGATTAGTGAAGTTTAAAGCCTTTGACAGTCTTGTATCTAATCAGTTATATTGAAATATCTAAGATGGAGGCGTGTAAAAAGTTTAATTACTTTTTTATGTGTGTGGAAAATATAAAAATATGCCAAGTCGCCGTAAAATCAGCAATGAAACAAGTACCTTGTATGAATCATATTTTTCTCTAAGTGTTATATATGGTAAGAGTTGGACACCATCAATAGTGTGTACACACTGCATTTACCAATTAAACAAGTGGCGAAAAAATGGAGACGCCATGCCATTTGGTGTTCCAATGATTTGGAGAGATCCCATAGTTCATGCTGAAGATGAGTGTTATGCGTGCATAAATTATACAGCGGGTATGAACAGAAGAAAAATGACTTATATATCTTATACTGCAACAACATATGCTCGATTACCGCTGCCACATTCTGATGAAATTCCTGTTCCGGATAGCCAAATACCAACAGAACATATTCCCTCAATAATTCATTCTGTTGAAGCGGGTGGGCCAGCTACTTCAATGTATGAACCGTCATGCATCACGGTTCCATGCAGTCACAATGAAATCACGCAAGATCGTCTGGATATAATGGTACGGCGTCTTAAATTATCTCAAAGACAGAGCATTCTTTTAACAAAAGAGCTAAAACGAGCTAATATTTTAGCACCAGGTGTACAAATATACGGGGCTATCAATCGCCATAGACGATTTACGACTTTTTTTAAATCAATTGAGAATAATTCTATCGGGTATTGTACTGACATCCGTGGCTTGGTTTTAACAATGCAAAATGAATATAATCCTGGAGATTGGCGCTTATTCATTGATTCTTCCAAAAGCAGCTTAAAAGCAGTTTTGCTACATGCCACTAATTTAAAAAGTCCTATTCCGATAGCACTAAGCACAAATACTAAAGAGACATACGCATCAATGAAAAAAATAATACAGTTAATTAAATATGAAGAACACAAGTGGAAAATATGCGCAGATTTAAAAATGGTAACTCTTTTAAGAGGTATGCAATTGGGCTATACTAAAAATATGTGCTTCATGTGCTTATGGAATACGCGTTTCGATGGCGACCAGTACAATACACGGAATTGGGCTTTACGTGAGGAAAGCAGATTGAAAAGAAATAATGTTATTGAATTACCACTTGTGCCGATGGAAAAGATTTTGCTTCCTCCACTCCACATCAAACTGGGTATTGTAAAAAATTTTATAAAAGCATTGAGCCCAGATGGTGTTGCTTTTACCGAATTGCGCCGAATTTTTCCACGATTAA
Source organism: Pollenia griseotomentosa (assembly GCA_963931875.1). Lineage (NCBI taxonomy): Eukaryota > Metazoa > Arthropoda > Insecta > Diptera > Polleniidae > Pollenia > Pollenia griseotomentosa. The sequence continues at coordinate 112,792,207 of OZ007560.1, forward strand.
GCGGCATGAAAGTAAAAGAAGGTATAAACTGTAACTACTTTATTAAATTAGATTTATATTTCATATAATATAATGTTTTCATTTTAAAGGAATTCTTAATGGATCGGACATTCGTCGTCTTATGAAGGACCATCAATTTGAGGTTGCATTGAATGATATCGAGCTATTGGCCTGGAATTGTGTGAAATCAGTAATAGAAAATGTATTAGGAAATCACCGGTCTGAAAACTGGCGAATTTTAATCAAAAATATGCTAACCGCATTTAAAAACTTAAACGTTAGAATGTCATTGAAAATACATTTTTTGCATTACCATGCCGAAAAATTTAATGAACAATCACCAGACGAGTCTGATGAACATGGCGAGAGATTTCACCAAGTAACAGCCAGGCTCGAACACTGGTATAGCGGCAAACAACTTGATTCGCTATTAGGGGATATTTGTTGGAATCTGCAGGAGGAAGAAGAATAAATTTCTAAATACAAACTTTAACTAATTAACAACAAAAATAAATGTTTTAAAATTTTTAAGTTTGGTTAATTTAAAAAATAAAAAAATTTCATCTATTATGAAAAAATTAAAAGTTGTAGACAGACTTTAATCACTTATACCTTATTTTATTTGGAACTTTGTTTTTTATATGCGTAGAAACTTAGCCTTAAATTTGGCCCCTGCAGCGCCTAGGATGCCCCTAGATAGGTCAAATGTATGACCAACCCCATTTTATTTTTCATCTCAATCATTTATTTCCAACATACCCACCCGCTATCACCATTCCTTAAGGGGGCTTTTATACAAAATGTTCAATGCAGACTAGAAATTCATTGAAGAAAAAGTCCCATAAATGCCCCTAGGATGATAAAATGTATAACTGGCCTCCATTAGTTTTTTGCTCTTAACATTTTCTCAAATTATACTTTCCCTTTATCACCACCCCTTAGGGGGCTCCCATACAAATATTGCGTTTTATGAAATTCTTAAATTAATTAAAATTTGTCGACTTTTGTGAATAAAATCAAAAGTTGCAAACAGAAATGCAATCATTTATGGCTTGTTTTGTTTGTAGCTTCGTTTTTTATAAGTCTACAAAAAATTAGAACCCTAGCTGCGTTTTTTAATTTTTTATGAACTTTTAAAAAACAAAAATTTCGAAATTTTGATAAAAAAATTAATTTTTTTTTCAAAAAAAAAATTATGTTTCAATAACGATTACTCATATTAGAAAAAGAGTTTTACTTTTCTGAAATGAAATTTTATTGCGGAATTTCGGTTTTTTTAGTAATTTCAATAAACTAAACCGTTTTTGAGTTACGCGAATATATGTTGTGCAACCTCCTCCATTTTCGAAATAACGGTCTGAAAAATCTGAAAAAACCGCGGGCACCACTGGATTCAGCGTCCCCGAATTATGTTAAAACGCCATGTGCCCGGCTTGTCAAGAAAAAAAAGTGTCAATTTCATGCACAGTGTAATAATTAGTTTTGGTTGGCTGTAAATGCTCTCCACACATGCATTTGAAAATGGAAGTACAAATATTAAACAAACTATGTTTAAACTTTGCTTAAACATGAATTTACCTTTAATGATAAGAAAGACAAGGCAGTTAATATGCAGCTAATATTTTTAAGATTAAGATACATGCATGTGTTTTCCACTAATTAAGAATAAGCAAATACACAAACAGGAATACCAGCATCTGCACTAATGATGTTGGTTTTCCCAATTTTGTAATAATAACAATATTAATAAACACACAAACAGAAATACCAACATATACAGTAATGATGTTGGTTTTTCCAATAGATAATTAGGGTTTAAATTTGAGATATGTGATAAAACATACGCATGTGCGTGGACACATGCAGGTAAACAACCCTTATTATTTTTCCTACATTAGTATTAATTTTCCTACATTAGTTTAAGATTTGTTAAGTTAGCTCTTAAGGTTTTAATTTTGTAAATAAATTTCAGTGTCTTACAAACATTCAAGTTGAATCTTTGTCTGTGAAGTCTTAGGTTTAACATTTGGTCCTTCGAAATTAAAAAGTGAACTAGTAAATACTAAAAATACTTGAAAGCGTAAGTCGTGGCTAAAACAGCGACTAAATATATAAAATAAAGCGTAAGTCGTAGCTAAATAGCGACTACTTTAAAACAAATCAGTCTTAAAATGACAAATAAAGAAAAGCTGTTCGAAAGGCAAAAGGAACTCGGAGAAGAAGTTATTAATATAAGAGTTAATTATCTCAAAAAACAATACGAACTTCGAGACTTCCAGAAGAAACAAAAATATTGGATAAAATTATTGCCGAATTGACGGCAAATAATTTAAAATTATTAGCATCTGGCATAACATCAGAAGATTATTTTAAAAATAATTATTATGAAGCCTTATTAAAAGTGCAGGAAGAAGCTCGACTTTTAATTAAAGATACCCTACTTAAAGAAGAACAACTAAACGTTGCGGAAACATCTCAAGCATCAAAAGAAAGCAGTAAATTTGAAAAAATAATAGCTACTGAATCAAATGATGAAGTATGGGAACAATTTGTTGAAATGGCGGATTGGTTAAACGACTGGTATAAAGAACTTTCAACTAACGTTGCCGGCATGCCCAACAAAAAATTAAAAATAAAAGAAAAATTTCTGGAAACAAGATACAAAAAGTTTCAAGAAATACATCAAGAGTTAGGTGATTCTAAAAAGTCAAAAGAAGCATATAAAATTATGCTTAATGCTGAAAATACGTATTTCAGTGCTCTTGAGCTTATAGCAGATAGCACAAAGGAATCAATACAACTACCAATCAACATGGGCATAAGAGAAACAGAGTATTCCAGCTCAGCACATTTGGGGAAAATTGATATTCCAGAATTTAATGGCGATATAAATGAATGGGCATCATTTCACGATTTATTTAAGAGTCTGGAGCATGATAATATACATCTGTCCAATGTAGAAAAGATGTACAGACTAGTAACAACACTAAAAGGCGAAGCAAAAAAAATTGGTGCAACATTTAAAAATCACTGACAACAATTATCAAGCAGCATGCGAGATTCTCAAACAAAGATATGAGAATCGTAGACTGCTATTTACAAATCAAGTAGATATATTACTTGACCTACCAATGGCAAACAGTGAATCGTCCGCAAGTTTGAAGCATCTTTTAGATACAACTAACAGCTGCTTTTATGCCCTAAAAAGTATGGATCTTAAATTAGAAGATGCTGAGCCATTTATAGCTCGCATTGTGATTAGAAAATTAGATAAAGATGGTTTACGATATTACGAACAAACCGTCAAGAAGTCTAAAGAAATTCAAAATCTAAAGGACATTCTAAGCTTTTTGGAACAACAAATTCAAGCCTTAGAGGCAGTCTCAAACAGACAAGAAAAGAAAATAAATAAAAAATCATATGAATCAGGAAAAGTGTCGAATGTACAGTATTGGATAAAAAAATCATGCTTACATTGCAGTATGAATAACCATACAACAGCAAGTTGCAGAAAATTGTTAACGTTACCAGTCGAAGAAAGAAGAAAATTAGCTTACAACAATAAATGGTGTTTCAGATGTCTAGAGCACAAAAACGATAAGTAGTGTTCAAATAATGTTAAATGCAGTCATTGTAATAAAGGTCACAATAAGATTCTACATCTGAATGAAAGAACTGAATCAAAGCCTAATAGTTCAGCAATGACGACCAGGGAAACATCCGCTACAGTACTTCTAGCAACTGCACAAATAAGGGTTAATGCAGCAAATGGAGAATTAGTAACGCTAAGAGCGTTAATAGATCAAGGTTCTCAAATTACAACTTTATCGGAAGAAGCTGCACAGATTTTAGCATTACCACGCATCAAAAGTAAAACCGAAATTCATGGACTCGGTAGTGCAGTGGTTGGACTATCTAAAGCAAAGACAAAATTAATCTTGAGGCCAAGATTTATGAGTAATATTGCGGTTGAAGCAGAAGCCCTAATTTTGCCAAAGTTAACGGGGGCACATCCAAGCCAGTCATTTGAAGTTAATATAGAAGATTGGAACAACTTTATTTTAGCGGACCCATCATACAACAAATCTGATAGAATAGATGTTGTTATTGGAGGTGATATCATTCCTAACCTAATACAAAAAGGTCTACGCAAGAAAGGTAATATTTTGGCACAATCAACAATTTTTGGTTGGATATTATCTGGTGTCATTAACAAAAAATCAAAACCATCACAAGTATTAGCAGCTGTTACAAATCTAGAAAGATTCTGGGAGCTTGAAGAAATAACAACAGAATCCGATGTCTATGAGGAAGATAAACATTGCTTAGAATTTTTTAACAAAACAACAGTAATAGATGCTGACAATCGGATAGTGGTTAAATTACCAATTAAAAAGGATGACAATGAGCTTGGAAATTCAAAAAAACAAGCTTTAGCAAGATTTCTAAATCTTGAGAGAAAATTAGAAGCCAACAATGAATTACGGACAGAATACGTTAAATTCATGGAAGAATATCTTAAACTGGGTCATATGAAAAAGGCAGATTTTGACACTGGCAAATATTATATGCCTCACCAAGCGGTTATCAGAGAGAAAAGTCTGACAACAAAATTGAGAGTGGTATTCGACGCATCAGCAAGAACAACAAACGGAAAAAGCCTTAACGATGTGATGTACACAGGACCTAAACTGCAAAAAGATATTTTTGACATAATTTTGAAATGGCGGCTTTGGAAATATGTCATCATGGCTGACGTCGAAAAAATGTACAGGCAAGTGAAAGTGTCAGATACAGATCAGGGATATCAGCACATATTATGGCGATTCAACAAGAAGCATGTAATAGAAGAATATCAATTAACAACAATCACATACGGAACATCGTCTGCTCCGTTTCTTGCAGTAAGAGCACTATTTTATATTGCAGACAGATGTTCAAATGAAAAAATTAAAAATGTAATCAGAGAGGATTTTTACATGGATGACCTTATCACTGGTACTGACACAATAACGGAATGCAAGAAAATTCTTCATGGTGTTCAGAATCAGCTTAGCAATTACGGTTTCAATTTGAGAAAATGGTCATCAAATAACATAGAAATCACAAAAGATGTATGCAATTCCACGAAAAACGCACTAATTCAAATTAAAGATAACGGAACCAATTTTGTAGGAGCCAATAAAAAACTAAATGCTGATTTTAAGGCAGCAATTGAAAAAAATAATACACTGATTCCTATCCTTGCTGAACAAAAAATTGAATGGCATTTTAGGCCCCTGGCAGCCCCTCACTTTGGAGGGATTTGGGAATCCGGAGTCAAATCAATGAAATATCATCTCAACAGAATACTAGGCGAAACTAAACTGACGTTTGAAGAAATGAGTACCTTGCTGGCACAAATAAAGGCCGTTTTAAACTCTATGCCATTAGTTGAATTAGGCGCTAATGACGTTGATGGGGTAGAAGTATTAACACCAGGACACTTTCTCATTGGGAGACCGCTGCTGGAAGCAGGAGAACACATTGAAGATTCTGCTATAACATCATTAAATAAATGGAAACTTATTCAGCGGCTCAAAAAGGACTTTTGGAATCGCTGGAAAGATGAATACCTTGTGACACTTCAACAGCGAAATAAATGGAGACATCCTATTGAAAATCTGAAAGAAGGGGCAGTGGTGTTGATTAGAAATGAAAATACTCATCCAGCAAGGTGGCCTCTTGCAAGAATAATAGTAGGATATAAAGGACAAGACGGGAAAGTACGAGTAGTGAAGCTAAAATTCCAGAATAACATAATAAAAAGACCTATTCATAAACTAATCGAACTCCCGATCTTAGAAGAATCAGATAATAGAGAACAAGATACAGTAAGAAGTTTTCACATAAAAGTCAAACGAGCAGAGAAAAGCATATTCCTGAAACCATTATTGTGGTTTATATGGTTTCTGGCTGCAATAACACTCGTAAACTCCTCTTCACTTAAAGATAATGCCGGTGCTGGCATTAAAGAGATTCCATTGAATACTGCATTGTATCTGGATAATGTTGGAACAATGAATATAATCAATTCCAGATGGACCTTGATTATCCATTACGACTTAGACCAATACTATGAAGAAATAGCACGAATAAAAAGATTAAAAGAAAAAATTAAGAACCAATGTGACGTATTAGGAAACTATCAAGAAACATGCGAAAGTCTGGTATGGTTAGTCAATCGCAGATATAACATGTTGGAGCAAAACAACAACTATTTCATGAAAAAGGAAAGGCAGAAACGATCACCTTTCGAATTTGTTGGTTCAATATACCATGTGCTTTTTGGAGTAATGGATGCTGAGGATCGCAGATTAATGGAAGAGAATATGCGAAATATTTTCCAGAATGAAGGAAAATTGCAACAGCTTGCAAAGCAGCAGACATCAATTGTAAACTCTACAATAAATGTGCTGAAGAAAACCACCGAAGAAATAAACAGAAATTTTAATGGAATATACCAGCAGCTGAAGACATTCTACAATGAAGTCGAAAACACTACCAATTCTGAGCGATTAATTATTATGTTTCAAGTCATGATTACTCAGCTACATGTAATGATCGATGAGTACAATGAAGTTCAATCATCAATCATGGATTTGCTAATTGATGTTAACCATGGTCACGTCAACCCCCATCTTTTAACAACTGCACAGCTACAAGAGGAACTATCAAACATAAAGAAGTCTTGCCAGGAACGAAAACTAGCACAGAATTGAAAGAAGTCTACAGTTCAATGGAAGCTAAAGGTATCATAATGGACAACCGTCTAGTAATCCAAGCGGAAATCCCTTTATATAAAACTCATACTTCTGAAATATACGAAATAATTCGTCTACCATTCGAAGGAAATAACTCTGCAATAATACCTATAGTTGACGGAGACTACATAGTGTATAACTTTGCAACAAATTTATATTTTTTGATGTTACAATCTCAGCTTAATACATGTTCAAGAAGCTCTCAAGAACAGTACAATTGTAAAGAAAGTTACTCATGGAAACCTGCTGTGGAGCGTTCATGTGAAGTTTCGGCATTAAAACAATCCAGGCATGCAGAATGTTATTTCCAAGAGTACACACATAAAAGAAGTATATGGAAAAAGTTACACATGGAAAATAAGTGGATATTTACTATATTTGATCAATCAACGATGAGCGTAGATTGCGGTAATAATAAACATGACTGGCTAACATTACCTTCCAAAGGAATATTGGATTTGCCGGCTGGATGTACAGCGGTATATGCAGGAATAACATTAGCTGCTTCTCGATATTTTGTAACCAAGAAGAATTCTTCAATTCAAGCAACCTCATGGGGCGTGGAATTCCAACAAGCACAAAACAAGTTGGTGAAACCTTTTGATATAACGATGATTAACAACTCCGAATCTATACAAAGGATACAACAAGATGTGCAGACAATGCAGGCTAGCAACACTGAGCGGATGAAAATTAAGTATCACCATGTATCCGGACATATATCCCTTATTCTAATTGTTATTTTAATTACAATATTAATATTATTTTATGTAAGGTACAAATGTAGCAATAGTCATAAAACTATAGTGAAACTAGATTTTTCACCGCCGATGCCATTAGACGCCCTGCAGAATGTTTAAACTTTGCTTAAACATGAATTTACCTTTAATGATAAGAAAGACAAGGCAGTTAATATGCAGCTAATATTTTTAAGATTAAGATACATGCATGTGTTTTCCACTAATTAAGAATAAGCAAATACACAAACAGGAATACCAGCATCTGCACTAATGATGTTGGTTTTCCCAATTTTGTAATAATAACAATATTAATAAACACACAAACAGAAATACCAACATATACAGTAATGATGTTGGTTTTTCCAATAGATAATTAAGGTTTAAATTTGAGATATGTGATAAAACATACGCATGTGCGTGGACACATGCAGGTAAACAACCCTTATTAGTTTTCCTACATTAGTATTAATTTTCCTACATTAGTTTAAGATTTGTTAAGTTTTAGTTGAGATTTATTTGCAAAGCTTTTGTAAAAATTAACTTGTAAGTTTACCACAACACAAGTAAATAATATTTAAGTAAATAAATAACATTATAAAACAAAAAATATTAATAAATACATTTTTTTTTGCACAAAACACAACGTCTGTTTAACTAATGCATTTTTTTTAACGTGGTCTGTGTTTTGTTATTTTTGTTTTGATAATGCCATTTGTGTTGATTGTTGCTGCCTGTTTTTACACATTGCCACTTAACTACCAAAAAAAAGCTTTCTGTCTTTTTCTTCGAAAGCTGCCCTCGCAACTGATTTGGGCCTTTTTCACACGTCACTTTTAACAGTTCTGTGGTATTCTGTGCAGAGACTGATGATAGACTAATGTTGTGAATAGGGTTGTCAGATTCATTTTGACCTTTTTCGCCAAATTCAATGTCAAAAATCGCCAAAGTCTTTGTTTTCCAGTTCTTGACAATAAAATACATATTTTTAGAATTATTAAAAATATTTTTTATAAATTCTAAAAAATTAATTTGTTCAGTATCGCGAAAATACACCAAAAATGTTAAAAAGTCGCCATAATATATGTTTTGTTTAATATTTATTTAGAACGCAGTAAAAATAGTTAGTGAACACAAAAGAGGCACAATGTTTACTATAAAATGGTTTATAGTAGTCTACTTAAAGCAACAAAAAAAGAATTTTGGCTGTTAGAATTAAACAAATATTGGATATACATTTGTAAGTATAAAAGTTGCAGTTATCTAAAACGCTTTACTGGCAAGACTACCTATTTGTCTTCATTTTTGGAATACATTTATTCAATGAAGGTACAAAAGAAGTGCAACATGTTCTATTCACATTCGTATAATTTAAACCTCGTAATAACGCGTCTAGAAGTTCGTAATGCATTCTATTTACTTCGAAGGCGAGTTTTTGTGAATTTCATAATTTCAACACAGGCAATACTTGTTGTAATTACCAGCATATAAAGTACAGCCAAAGCAAGTTCCTCTAAATGGTACGTACCTGCCGTATCCATGTAGCTATAAACTTTTGGGCTAAACCTATATAAATAAAATGAAGTTTCATTATTAAAACCCTCTTTTCAATTAACAAACGCTAATTTGTTCGAGTGTGTTTCGTAAACATCGAAAGGTACGTTAGGACTCATAAAAATCTTTAACAATAACGTTTTTTATCTAGGATAATAAATTGCCACATACATGTAATGGAAAAATGTTCATAGACTTTAAATATATTCATGTTTTAAGAAGTTATATTTATTGATTCTTTTAAGAGCACTTTTAAAAACGAAAAACAATTTTCTCGAAGATTTTTATTATTTTCATCAACCATACATATGAATGCCTCAAATTTCATACATAAAAATACTAGAATAAAAGTAATATTTTTTCTTCTTATTTAATATAACGAGTTTTTAAACAAATCCATAGTTCATCAAAAATAGCCAACAAAATCGCCAAAAAGTCGCCATGTCGCCAAATTAAAAATTAGGTCGCCAAACAAGTTTGAAAATCGCCACGTTTGGCGAGAAATCGCCACATCTGACAACCCTGGTTTTGAAACGAACAAAGTCCGAGTTAACCTAGCATTTACACCAGGGGTGTCAGCGTCATACACAATTGTGTTATACTACATTTACATTAGGCCGAAATCTTGTAGATTTGATTTAAAATCTTCTTCGAAATCTAGTGCGTTTACATTGTACTTTTTTGACATTAGCGAGATTTTGTTTTTATAACACGACTGCTGACTTAAAGTTTTTTCGTTACACACACAAACACAAAAAGAAATATACATTAAAAAATTTGCATTACCTTTTTTTTAATAATCAACGATATTTACTTAATCAATATTATTCGTGTTTTTAATTTTTTTACAATTTTTATAAAAATTTTTAATATTTTTTTTAACAATTTTTGTTTTGTTTTTTTTTTAAATGTCATTTTTTCTTGTGCAGGGAAATATTTTTTAGTGCTATATTGTAAAAACCATAGTTGCATCATTAAGTACTACTAGATTTTGAGTAGATTTCGTCGAAATCTTGTCACGAAGTAGATTTTGTTTTGTATGGGAAATCTAGTCAAAAACAACTAGATTTGGCTCGAAATCTCGTAAGTACTAGATTTTGCGTAGGTGTAAATGTAGTATAAATTAATTCACACACATTATTCACACGCATTCTTACGCTCTTTCATTTAGTCCACCAGTAGCCCGTTTCTGTATTTCTCGCATCGTAAAATTTTCCGAATGAAACCAGTAGCCCGTTTCTGTATTTCTCGCATCGTAAAATTTCTTACATGAAGTGTGAAACAAAAAATTCCATCGTTTCTCGATTTATGAGATAAAAGTGTTTCTGTATTTGAATGCGAAAACAGACACAACAAATTCTGTTTATACTGGAATATTTCCAGTAATTAAGTGTCAAATAAAAGCGAAACGTCAACAAAAGAAATAAATATAATAAAAACAGGGCTGCCAGATTTGACGAGTTATCGTCATCTCGACGATTTTTTGTTCCGATATTAACAAAGTGACGATTTGATGATTTTTTCTAAAAAAGTGACGAAAGCAAAAACAAAATCAAAAATATTTTATAATTTTGTTGTAACTTTCTATAGAAATTCATCTTGAATTTTTAAATTTCAAACACTTCTATTTTGTGGCGTTGAAAATTGAAAAAAAAATAAATAATAATATGAATGTCTGTAGAAAGCAACAACAAATTTATAAAATATTTTTGATTTTATTTTTGCTTTTAATGAAATTGTTGGCGTTGCGTTTTACACTATAAGCCCCTTATGCCCGTAATTTCTACAAATAGGTATCTAGCTGTGTATAATGTGTATAATGTGGAAAGTAATGGACCGACCTGGCTTATTTTGAACATTTAATACTTCTTATATACATATACAAAATATGATTGATATTTGATATTCTTATCTTATACATATTTACACTTTTGTGCCAAAACCATTATTCCTTTTTCAAAATGGATAGCTTCTTTCACTCGTTATTAAGTAGCTTTCTTCCATAAGAACTTCGATAACTACTTTTTTCTGGATGTATTAAGATAAAAAAATGACTTACTTTTGAATTAGTTCTTTTTGGCACAACCCTTGTAAAGTTCATTAGTTTTTCAGTAGAATTGTATGTAGTGCTTTTATGTGTTTCTGATTACTTAACATATTATTTTGTAGGCGAAGATTTTACTGGGTCTTTACCCGTTTATTTATGAACCGATTTTTTTAATTTTAACTACAAGGTATTCTACTAAGTCTATTTCTGGTAAAAAAAAAAAGATTATAGGAATAGGTAAATTAAAGATTTATATCTCAATTATTAAATACCCATGAACTTTAACTATGTTTTTGTTTGATTATTTTTTAATAAAAGTCGAAACAAATTTGTTTAAAATTGATTTTAAATTGCACGATTTTTAAAACAAAAAAGACGATCTTTTTTATTTTTTTCTCAGGAAATTGACGATTTTGACACAAATTTATCTGGCAGCACTGATTAAAACCAAAACAAGAAAAGGCTAGCAAAAATTTAAACTAACAAAATATAACAATTGTTTTTTGTTAATTTTCATCATATAAATTAGGCATTTATCATTTATATTCCTTCTATTTTTTTATTTATTTAAAAAAAATAGTATATAAACATATTTTAAATTCAAAATATCTACATTTTGTTTTTCTCGCCACCAATTTCAAATGTGACTTATTTTGACAGTTCTTGAAAAAAACTTTTCGCAAAATATTGTTATAGAAACTCTTTCTCGCATCCTTCCAATAATTGCTGGAAAATTATTTAAATGACAGATAATTCTCGCAAAAAAAAAGATACAGAAACACTTGTGTGAGAAAAACCATTTTTTGTTTCATTTTTCACTGTTTCTGTCCCGATTCACTGGTTTCAGTCGGAAAATTTTACGATGCGAGAAATACAGAAACGGGCTACAGTAAATCGGGACAGAAACAGTGAAAAATGAAACAAAAAATGGTTTTTCTCACACAAGTGTTTCTGTATCTTTTTTTGCGAGAATTATCTGTCATTTAAATAATTTTCCAGCAATTATTGGAAGGATGCGAGAAAAAGTGTTTCTATAACAATATTTTGCGAAAAGTTTCTTTCAAGAACTGTCAAAATAAGTCACATTTGAAATTGGTGGCGAGAAAAACAAAATGTAGATATTTTGAATTTAAATATAAACAATTGTTATATTTTGTTAGTTTAAATTTTTGTTAGCCTTTTCTTGTTTTGGTTTTAATCAGTGCTGCCACATAAATTTGTGTCAAAATCGTCAATTTCCTGAGAAAAAAATAAAAAAGATCGTCTTTTTTGTTTTAAAAATCGTGCAATTTTAAATTAATTTTAAACAAATTTGCTTCGACTTTTATTAAAAAATAATCAAACAAAAACATAGTTAAAGTTCATGGGTATTTAATAATTATTATTTAATAATTGAGATAAAAATCTTTAATTTACCTATTCCTATAATCTTTTTCGTTTTTACCTGAAATAGACTTAGTAGAATACCTTGTAGTTAAAATTAAAAAAATGGGTTCATAAATAAACGGGTTAAAGACCCAGTAAAATCTTCGCCTACAAAATAATATGTTAAGTAATCAGAAACACATAAAAGCACTACATACAATTCTACTAAAAAACTAATGAATTTTACAAGGGTTGTGCCAAAAAGAACAAATTCAAAAGTAAGTCATTTTTTTCCAGAAAAAAGAAGTTATCGAAGTTCTTATGGAAGAAAGCTACTTAATAACGAGTGAAAGAAGTTATCCATTTTGAAAAAGTTTTTACTGGGAGACAAACAAATTTCTTTCTTGTCGGAATAATGGTTTTGGCACAAAAGTGAACATATAAGATAAGAATATCAAATATCAATCATATTTTGTATATGTATATAAGAAGTATTAAATGTTCAAAATAAGCCAAGTCGGTCCATTACTTTCCCTCGAAATTTTGCTTTTGCCGATACATTTTTTAGGGAAGAAACAAACAATTTCGAGGACAATTTTCACAATAGGGATAAATATAAAAATTTAAGCAGCCTTGTTTCTAAAGATATATTTTTTCTAATAAACAAACATATACATAAAAATATTTACAATTATCTTATTTCGAAGACTAAGGGGCTTATAGTGTAAAACGCAACGCCAACAATTTCATTAAAAGCAAAAATAAAATCAAAAATATTTTATAAATTTGTTGTTGCTTTCTACAGACATTCATATTATTTTTTTTTTTTAATTTTCAACGCCACAAAATAGAAGTGTTTGAAATTTAAAAATTCAAGATGAATTGCTCTAGAAAGTAACAACAAAATTATAAAATATTTTTGATTTTGTTTTTGCTTTCGTCACTTTTTTAGAAAAAATCATCAAAAAGTCACTTTGTTAATATCGGAACAAAAAATCGTCAAGATGACGATAACTCGTCAAATCTGGCAGCCCTGTTTTTATTATATTTATTTCTTTTGTTGACGTTTCGCTTTTATTTGACACTTAAGTACTGGAAATATTCCAGTATAAACAGAATTTGTTGTGTCTGTTTTCGCATTCAAATACAGAAACACTTTTATCTCATAAATCGAGAAACGATGGAATTTTTTGTTTCACACTTCATGTAAGAAATTTTACGATGCGAGAAATACAGAAACGAGCTACAGAGTACACAATTATTCGTCGATTATCAAGCGACGAGTGCACATGCGGCGGATGCTTACGTATTTTTTAAGAATAATTGTCTCTTTATTCACTAATACTTATATAAAGTAATACAACCACAATTGACATCACTGATTTACACATGAACAAGGCGAATTTAACTACAGGTGGTGTCGCAACTACAACAATCCAAAAACAACAGAAAAAACATAGGGGTTTTTACATTGCATTGTTAGTGCCATTAGCTCGAAATGTCAACCATTTTTAGCAAAACACTAACAAATCAAAACAAATAAGCTCGAACTGTCAAAATCAGATGCCGTTTCGACACCACCTGTAGTTGAATTCGCCTTGCACATGAAAGTAAATTTCTTGAAAGTCGCAATACACTCACACTTTTTAACTAACACACTCATAATTTTTGTACTTTCAGCCAATCGGCTGTTTCTTCGATTTTTCGTTGATAATACGTATACTCTACTTGCAAGAAAGTACTTTCATGTGTAAACCCCAGGTTAGACGAGCGAACATTTGGAAGGAAAACATCTGGAATTTTCTTTTGTTTTTTCATTTGCGGTCACATAGACGAACATGTTGCTGGAAACATTCTGTTAATATTGTTGTTTTTTTCTGAAAAAGCAAGGTAAATGTCAACAAAGAAAATGAGAACAAAGCGTGTCGCCGAGTACCGAACACAAAAACCATTCTCTCTTCCCCACCCGTAATTTGCTAACAAACAAAATGTTTCCCTTCCAGATGTTTCCCTGTCTAAATGGGCACAAAGTTGTTGTATACATGTGAATTGCCGACCGTGTCTGTGTGAAAAATACGATTATAGACTGCCTCGCGCAGTGATGTTAACCGTACGGTAATTACCCTTTTTTACGGTAATTTTGGGCCGCAAAAGGTAGCAAGGTAATTCTATTAAAAATACGGTAATTTAAAGAAATTTGGATTTTTGAAATACATATACTTACATAAATATGTAGGTTTTATAATTTTCGCTCTCAAGAGGTGATTTTCAATTTAAAAATTTGCCTTGGTTTAAGTACGGATGGATTGATTTTTCTTGTGACTATAACAATTCAAAAATTATTTTTTTACTGCCAGTTTAACGGTTTCGAACGTTATCGTTCGCATAGAAAATTTATATGAAAAACACTCAGTTTAAAAAATAATTTCAATATAAAATTCTATGCGAGCTAGGGTTTTTTCCCGGGATTTCCCGGGAATTTCAATTATTTTATTTCCCGTTTTCCCGGGATTTTTCTTGCGGGATCCCGGGAAATAAAAAATTCCTCATAATTTCAGAAAATAGCTATTTATACTTTGAAATCAAGGCCCATTGATAGATAGGCCTTGTTTGAAATTCAGTTTTCTATTCTCTAAAAATTAGCATTTGTGGATGGGTTGTGGATTAGATCAATTGCAAGAAGTGAGTACATGTATTTAAATCAATGTCTCCTGATGCAATAAATCTACTCAAAGCAGAATGGACAGTGCAACAGTTAATAATTATTACATTTAGGCCCGTTTTCACAACTTACTGATAGCTAAAAGTAGACTCTAACCGGCCTTATAAAAAGTATTCCATTATTAAAATTTTACTTTAACCTAAAGTAAGCGATAAAGTTAATTAAGGTTCATTCTACCTGGTAGCTAAATGTAAAGTGGTAACAATTGAACACTTTTTATACGGCCGATAAAATCCTACCTTTAGCTATCGGTAAGTTGTAAAAACGGGCCTTAGTGAAGTGAAGAGTTAATAAAGTACATTAATTCAAAATAAGATGCAGGCAGTAAAGTTTCATTGTTCATGAACAAGTCTTAAAAATAGGAGATACCTAACCATATCGCTCCTTTATTGCAACATAGTCATATCTACAAAAACAAACGATCTTGGAAAATGCGATTAAAATTTTCAAAATGTACCAACTTAAAGATATATTTTGCTATAACTTCGGTTCAGTTTGAGATATAATACGAGATGGTATGAAGGAAAACTTTACTAAAGTTACTTAAAATTTTGAGCTATGACTACGATACAATGAAGGAGCGATATGTTTATTAGGTGATGAACACAAATTTTCAATTTCAATTTGTGTTGGTTTATATACCCGTGAAGTGCGCGGAAACCGAAATAAAATAACATTTTGGAAACTCGTGTAAGATACTACAACATACAACTTGAAAAAGACATTGTCCTAAAGATTACAAATGGACCTATTGAAATGAAAAGGTTTGTAAGAAGCAGTCCGGTTGATGTTATTTTTTCATCAACCTTGACATACATACATTTGACTGACATAGCCGTTGTTTATAAAAAAGAAAAAATTTCTTCTGATTGTGAATCCGAAGCATTCTACAACGGTGCACTTTAAACTATTTGTCCAACCTCGGTAAAAAAATGAACGAAAACATGATAATTAGTAAATAAAATCAGGAATATACTTTTTGACGACTTACTAAGCGCTTTGAGTGTGTCAGAAAGTTATTTCCTAAGCCGTTAAAAAATTTTATATGTTTCTTTAAAATATTTTATCTATTTTATTAATTAACTTTTTGATCTCATATCTTGAGTACCTTAATTTTAATTTTGTTTTTATTATTGGGTAAAAACATATGAAATCAACCGAAAATATTAACATTTCTGACCTCAGCACCTCCAAATTTGATAAGATTTTGTACACATGATCTATGGATCAGCACAATAATATTTGCCAACTTTCAGACATATAGCCTTCCAACTTTCAGAATTATGGCCATTCCAAGTTGGCAAAAATCAATAAAAATGCACTCAGATGCCTTAACACAATTTTTAATATCTCGAAAAGTATTCATTGTACGTTAATAATAAAGGGCTCATTTTACAGACAAAAACATGCGCCATTCCAAAAAAATTTTGTTTTTAATTTTCGATCAAGGATAATGTAAATAAAAAAGGACTAAAATTTCCAAAGGATATATCTCGAAAATCAATATTTTTAAAAATTTCAAAAAAACATATGTTAATTCTTATTATGTTTTGTACAAGTCTGCCAAATTTCAATGTGGAGTCTTTATTACAACATGAGTTATTAAGAAAAAAGCAGGCGAAGGTTTATGTATTTCATGAAATGTACCAAAATAGAAAAAGGTGACAAATTACAAAAAGAAGGACAAATCAAATGTAACGGAACTTTTTCGACTTTTCTTTGCTTAAACTCTTTTTCTCCATTGCTAAACCTTTAATAAAAAGTACAACATAATGTATTATCATTATTAAACACTTTATTACAGCATATTTATTTATTTCTGAAGGATTGCTATTAAAAAATCTGCATCTGCCGAGTAACGCTTGACTTTAATTTTTTTTTTATCTACAGGTTCAATAGAATGCAGCTTTTGAGTTCCAGGAATAGTACGCAAATCTTTAAAACGAATTTAAAGGAACCGTGCTTCTTCTTCGTGGTCTTTTAGAGTTAAAAACTCGAAATTACAGTTCAAAAGATTTTGCAGGCACCATTCATATAATTGTTTTGGAGTAGTTATTTGACCTTGTAATGGACGCTGTAAACTAGCTCGACGTGCCTCTCTCTTTACGGTACCTCCAAGACCGTCACTTGGGCCTTTTCCATGGCTTGTTGCAAAAAAATGCCACTCAGCATTACATCCAACATCTTCCATATGATAACATAAATTGATAAAGTTCTTTTTATTTTAAAAATTGGGCAGCACTACCGTCTGAAAAATACGTGATTTTCTTCGGGGTTGTTTTAAACTTTTTTCTCAAAAATACATTCAGGTGGCGATGGAACAGGTTGTGATGGGTAAAAATAAAACTCAAACTTTTTAGATCTGAAGGCAAATATTCACTTTACGACTACGTTACACTCTTTTAATTGTACATTGATGACAGAATTCCATTAACTTCTGCTAATGATATAACGTTGCCCATGTCTGATAAAAATTGTGCAGATAGCTAACGTATTATTGTGCATGCCTTGACTGGGAGAATAAAAGTAGGGTAGGTTTCATCACTGGGGGTTAAAATCACTGGGGGCTTCACTGTTAGTGGTACGGAAATGTAGATATTCGGCAGATATAACGTTTAGCATATCTGCATCATTTTGAAAAAGAACAGGAAAAAAAATATAGTAAAAACAAGGGTACACTAAGGTTTAGTTGTTATTCAGCATTTGCTTAAGCCTTAGATTATGTTGGTTAAACTAACGGCGGGAAACTGACCCTTAACCTAAGTTGAGCTAATTGAGTGACTTTGGTTTGTGTTTTTTGTTAATTCCGACCTAAATTAACGGTTCCTTTTTTTTTTTTTTTTTGAAATATTTGTTTTAAAATCTGGCTTCATTAAAATCACGCCAGAAATGAAAAGCACATTTAAATAAATACCTCTGAGTGAAGCAGTAAAAGCGAATAATATAAAGTAATTGTTGAAAATACAAAAGTGATAAAGAAAAAAAAGAAAATTTAAAAATACAAGTTACTGAACTTTTGTTTAAAATAATAAAGTTTTAAGGTAATTGCCCATTGTGTGTAGTGCCTAAGTGGCCGAAGCCCATAAAGTTTCTGGGATAGTTTTTTATTAAATCACAATCTTTTGTGTAATTTTCACTATACACCAAGCCGGATAGTACAAGGGTGAATCACGTGGAAACTATCTGCGGTTAACAACATATTCTTGAATTGGCCAGCAATAAATACAAGTTCTCTCGATTTCGGCAAGAAATCGTATATTGGGATCATCGGCCAAAGTCCTGTCGGTATTCCGGTCTACCCCAGGTTGGAGAAACCTCAAGGGGAAAATTTCATCACGCCAATATCGCGCCATATATTTATTACATCTGACCCCAAGCTCTAAAAACCTTCTAACCTGACTTTATTGGTTAGGTTATTAATAGAATCTAACCTCGATAAGAGTCTTACTTCTGCCATTAACATACGCACCAATTAATGTTAGAAATTTATGGAAAATTATTTAAGTAGATTAATATACATAACGTAAAACTACCTTCATAAATGTCCAACCAGTGTTAAATGACCTTTTGACCTAGCGAAGAACCTATTGTTTTTGGCTAATGTGGTAACAGTGTCATTGTAAATTGAACACCTATTCCCTCATGGGTACACTGGCAATATACGTACTTTAATAAACTCTAATAGTAATATTACACTAACTGCCTTTACCTAAAAGAAAAAAAATAAGGCTGGCTACCTAAAGTTATAATTAAAACAAACCTAATCTAAATAAATAACTTCCCAATACATTTCTAAACATTAACCCATAATATTAATATGTATATGCCACTCCGTCTTTATGCAAAGTAGCATGATTAGTTAGTCACGTAGTAACAATCATCTAATAATAATAAATAATAAGTTGAAACTAACTTTATATGCCACTCCCCCCCCCCACTTATGAAATGATCTTTTAATTTAAACATGAAACTAATAGTTACTTAACCTACCATAGTTAAAGCGCCCCTTACATAAAAAAGTAAAACCAACACAAAAAAAAATAAAAAAATACTAACCTACGTATAATCAAATTTGTCAGTATATTTAACAGATGCACAATTATATTATATTATTGATCTTACCCTAGAACATGCTATAAACATACTTACGTACCTAAATACTTAACCACAATGCAAAAGCAAGACTCACTAAAAATCCCAACCTATTTATACCTACGTACATAAATATAATAATACTCCACCAAATCATCAGGCCTGATTGACTTCGTGGGATCTTCTTTATGTAAGTACTCCGAACAAGAAAAAAAAAAACCAATAACAACAAATATAAAGCCGTATAGTAGAGGAATTATATTGATTAACTCCAGAGTAATTAAATGAGGATGATGGTACATTATCTCTTTGCTAAACAAATTTGTTTTTTTATTATACTCAATATGATTTCTCTTAAATAAGTTGTTGTTATAATATTTTATTAATGAACCACCAAAACCAACAATTGTAGCACTATATTTTTATAAAAATTTTTTTTTTGTGTATTTTATTTTTGCATTTTGGTTATTTGAGTACCACAATCTTTGAAATTCTTTTATAGGGAGGTCAACCTATATTAATTAACAGCACTGACATTTGAGTTCATAATTATTTTGATAAGTATGCTATATCTAATTTTTGTTTTATAATGAAGTAAAGTTAATTGTAAATAAATAAGAATATCAGTAAAATGAAAAGCTAAGTATTTTAAAATTCAGGTTGATGAAATGTAGAGGCTAATGTAGCGTAAGAATATAGTGGGCTGAAAGAGATACATTATGTGGTCATCAGCAGGCAGGGTGGGAAAATTGGACCATAAGGACAATTACATCTTGTTCCTTAAGAGGGTTTTAGCAAACTTAATTTCTACAGCATATCTTATTTTCATTCCTTTCTCTATAACTTGTACTTTGCACACAATTTAAAATTTTAATTAGATGTAACGCATCCACCCAATTTGTTATCACAGCCTACGCCCATTTCCCTGAGCTAGTACCGTAGCATAGCTAGGTGTGCAAATAGTGATAACCCGGAGTGGCTAACTGTCCGTTACAAGGTGAACAGCTACAGAATCTTGTACAAGACAATCAGATATTATTATGAAGTTTGTATGTTGTGTTTTTCCATCTGATTTAAAATAAATAGCAATTGGGTATAAAGTGGCCTCAGAGTTGTTCCAGTGAAATCCCTGGACTGCATCCTGAATAGTAAAAGAAGCATTTTCTGAAAAATCGCAAACTGCTATATACTCATTTTCTTCCAAATTTGATTTTCTTTCGCTCAGATATGCTGCCTGCTGTTTTGCAATAAATGAATGAGGTAATAGAATTTGAAGCTTTTCACACAGGGAATCCACAAAAACGTCGGCTTGGCCAATCATGGTCTCCAAATTATCCCTATCTACACTAACCCATTGTTTATATGTTATTTCATCTATATCATTTTGCTCTAGTAATTGATTTAGTTTTGCTTTTAAATTTTCAATTCCTGGACACTTGTTACATTTACGTAGGTGACACTTTGAAGAAGATGGAATGCATGTCATTTGTTTCAAACAATCTTTGTAACATTCAAGCTGATAATTCGGAACACCAGCAGTTAATTTTTTTAAATTTATAGCATCAATCATCAGCTTCACATTTTGATGCTTTGTACAAACACACACGTTATGAGATCCACTCGCATTTGCTAGAATTATATTCCTCGGACGAAGTTGGCAAAACTTGGAAATACCTATTTTTATTCCATCATGTCGTTCCTTGAATAAGGCGTACATTTCTCTTAAGTTTCCAAGCAAAAGTCTTTTATTTTTCCTGACTTTTGTACCATTTTCAAAAACAGACACGAAATCTTTCTGTCCGGGCATACACCTGCTGACGTCATCGGATTCATAAAATGATTTTACTAAACTGCTTGTCACTGGTGAAATTTGACTTCCCAGTTTTGCGTTAGGCGTAGTCATAACACCCTTTGTTTCAACCAAATACTTACTTCCTCAATTTTATGTATTGTCCAGCTTTTTGGTAAAATTGTTAGCAGTTGGATTTTCTCACTATTTTTTGTTAATGTTTTAAACTTTTCTTTTAATTGTTCTATTATTTCGGATTGTGGGCACATATGCGAAGTTGATTGTGCTGAACCGTGGAAAATTTTGTCTTGAATCGAATCACTTATTTTCCTGAATTTTGCATCTCTGTACCGTTTTTCATGTAACTTCTTCTTCTTTATCGGAGATTGTTCCAGATACGGTAAAGATTGGTTTAATTTTGAAATAGCAACTTCTTCCGTGCCTGACGCAATGTCATCGAAAGTATCTACATTATCGTTTGTGTCTGAACCTTCTTCCAAATTAGATTTATTAGATTTCTTCACATGCGAAAATTTTATTCTACATGTCCCACAAATTTTATTTGAGATCGTAATGTTTTTATCCTTAGTATACTGTAGCATCCATTCTTGGACTTGTCTTAAACTTTTATTGCACCCAGTGTGACCGGATTTTTTAAAAGGATTACAGCAAAATGTTGAATTGAATGGCATATTTTTTATTTAAATACCACAACCGAATGAATTGTGCACGACTTTTTTGTATTGACAATAATTATAATTTATTTAAATATTAAATATAACACTTTGACGTTTAGCACTTATGAAATCTAGTATTCAAGTTTGACATAGAGTCTCTGAACTATTTATACTGTTTTTTTTTTTTTGGTACAAAAAAATAGATTTCAGGTAAAAAAATAAACGCCTTGCTTTTCTTGAATTGGAAAATTTGCGTGAACTACGGGTCATAAAATGTTTTTTAAATAGGGACTGAATTTGCTACTGCTAATAAGCCGGCCACAGGTCATAAAATATTTGTACATTTTTTGTGTGAACAGGCAATAAATATTTCGCCTAGGTTATAAAGTCGAAAAAGTTCCGTTACATATGATTTGTCCTTCTTTTTGTAATTTGTCACCTTTTGGTATTTTGGTACATTTCATGAAATACATAAACCTTCGCCTGCTTTTATCTTAATAACTCATGTTGTAATAAAGACTCCACATTGAAATTTGGCACACTTGTACAAAACATAATAAGAATTAACATATGTTTTTTTGAAATTTTTAAAAATATTGATTTTCGAGATATATCCTTTGGAAATTTTGGTCCTTTTTTATTTACATTATCCTTGATCGAAAATTAAAAAAAAAAATTTTTTTGGAATGGCGCATGTTTTTGTCTGTAAAATAAGCCCTTTATTATTAACGTACAATGAATACTTTTCGAGATATTAAAAATTGTGTTAAGGCATCTGAGTGCATTTTTACTGATTTCTTCCAACTTGGAATGGCCATAGTTCTGAAAGTAGGAGAGCTAAGACACTGAAAGTTGGCAAACGCTATTACTATGTTTAACTTTCCCTTCGTACCAAATTTCATCCAATTCGGAATCGGTGCGGTCAACTCATTGGTTGATTTCATATGTTTCTACCCTATTGTTTTATGAATTTAATTGTTATGTTTATGTTATCTTTTTATCTTGTATCCAGAGCATAATAATACTGAATAAAAGCATAATAATAAGGAATAAAGGCGTGAGGTGATAATAATTCAAGTTCCTATTTCAATCTTCAATTAATTTTTTAGTATTGAACCATTTCTTTTACTTTCTTTGTAAACAAGTTCCCTTACGTTTTTTTATAAAAGTTTTTTTCATTAACTAATAACAAAGTTTACTTTGTATTATTTATATGCAGCGGGATCCCGGGATCCCGGGAAATTTTATTAATTGTTTTTGATCTTTTAGCTAGGTTTAGAATTTTTTTTAAGTTAGCATTAAGCGGTTTACCACTCAACTTTTGTTCAGCTGAAATTTTGCAGTTTCTGTATTATGGCTAACAAGTCTTTTTTAGTGCGGTTTACAAAAACATCAACTGAGTTGAGTTGCACACCAGAAACCAAAACCAAAGTCAGAACTGTCGCTTAACTCATACTACTGGCAATTATAAAAAAGTCTGTGTTGTAGAATTCTTCTGCAATTTCAATAGCTTGGTACTGTGATGAATATGTTATGTATGGCGACAACAATTAAACATTTAAAAATGTCATCGAATGCAAGATAATTAAAAAATTAAATATAAGAAAAAGTCGATTACTCGAGACGAAAAAACCGATTTCTCGAATACTTCGAAAACCGGCCTTTTTAAGAACCCGGTTTTAAAAAACCGAAAAAATAGAAAAAATCGGATTATTTGAATACTTCGGTATTAATAAGAAAGTAAAAGGCCCAAAAACTTTTGTTTTACATCAAAGTGTTTTGAATGGTTTGTTCACGCAAGAAGTCTAAGCATTCATATATCTGGTCCAATTATAAAAGCAAAAGTAAAAGAGGTACATGAGAAATCTGGTTATAATGACTTCTCAGCTTCTGATGGATTTCTACACAAGTGGCTTAAAAAACATCCTATCCTAACTTGAATTGCATTGCTGGAGAAGCTTCGAGCGTAAATCAGTTTGATGTGACATATTTTAACGATAAAGTTTCTTCTATAGCGTCTGTTTAGGAACCAAGATATAATTTCAACGCTGGTGAAATTGGCATTTTCTTTCGTGATCTACCAGATAAAAATATGGCGTTAACGTCAGAAAAGTGCTTTGGCGGAAAATTGTCTAAGGCTTACAATTTGGTTTTGCGTAAATATGGTAGTAGAAAAACTATTGGTGATTGGCAAAGCACATTTGAAAATGTGAACATCAAATTTCTATAAGCATTTTGAAAACAAAACAAGAAAGCTTGGATGACTCACGAAACAAAACAGATACATTTTATAGTTTTTAAACAATGCCGCTTCACACTTTAAAGACATACCCCCTCCCTTATGAAAAAAGTTAAAGTCCACATTAGTCAACCAACACATTAAGCCCAGCAAAAGTGTAAGGGCTTGACGTGTTGGTTAACTAATGTGAACTTTAACTTTTTTTCGCATTAATAAAAATAATTAGTATTGTGGTTATTTTGTTATTAAGTTCATCAAATTTAATTTGCATTAAATTATTTTTATGAAGAAAGGAATTTTGCAACATGAAAATTAAATAAAATTGTTATTGATAATGTTTCATTCTTGACTGTAGCCGGGCTCGAACCCCGGCCGCAGGTTACCCTGACATGTTTCGATCGCAACCACTCGATCTCCTTAGAGTGATTTGCCGTCTTACACACGCAGCCATCGGCGACTGCTGACGTGAATAGTCAAACATCAATCCTTAAACCAAATTGTAATAGTTTTTTTTTTTTTTTTGCCTCAAACTTTAATAACACTGTCCTTGTTGCAAAATTAGACAAGCCGGGCGGGCACATGGCGTTTTAGCATAATTCGGGTACGCTGAATCCAATGTTGCCCACCGTTTTTTTAGGATAGCTCTTGTTTTCGAGATATACCGTTATTTCTAAAATGGAGGAGGTTGCACAACATATATTCGCAATTCCGCAATAAAATTTCCGTTAAGAAAATTAAAACTTTCTTTTTCATATGAGCAGTCGTTTTAGAAACATAATTTTTTTTTTTTTTAATAATTTTTTTTATCAAAATTTCGAAATTTTTGTTTTTTAAAAATTCATAAAAAATTGGAAAATGCAGCTAGGATCCTAATTTTTTGCAGACATATAAAAAACGAAGCTCCAACAAAACAAGCCATAAATGATTAAAACCTATTTACAATTTTATTCACTAGTCGACAAATTTTAATTTCATAAAACGCAATCCATTTTTGTATGGGAGCCCCCCTAAGAAGTGGTGATAAGGGGAAAGTATGTCTCGAGAAAATGTTAAAGACATAAAAACTAAATGAGGTCGGTCATACATTTTATCCCACTAGGGGAAACTCCTGGGCGTTTATGGGACTTTTTCTTCAATCTGCATTGAACATTTTGTATGAGAGCCCCCTTAAGGAATGGAGATAGCACATAGGTATGTTAGAAATAAATGATTGAGATGAAAAATAATGTGGGGTTGGCCATACATTTGACCCATCTATGGGCATCCTACACGCGGCAGGGGCCAAATTTAAGAATGTTACAAAACCTCCTTATGTGTATGGTTTGAAGGTTTGAATTCTTAAAATAAAGCCGGTACAGCGCGTATGATGCTCCTAGATGGGTCAAATGTATGACCAACCCCACTTTATTTTTTATCTCAAGTGCAATTTATATCCAAGCAATTTGTTGATCCTGCAAAAACTTTGATGTTCTCGATGCTTTATATTTTATTAAACAATCGTAGAAAAAAAACACCCAAAACCATCTTTCAACAGATTTTTTAAAAAAATCCTCAAGAATGGGAAAACGATAAATAGTATAAAATTGGTATGGGTATAGTTGGCAAATTGCAAGTTGTTAATGATACCGCAGAAAGGGCTGTAAAGCTAATGGAAGAATTCAATAAAGTTTTGTCACATGATGAAGAAGAAAAACAATTCATAATGCCTAGTGTAGCTGATTATAGGAAACAATAATATTCTAATGCAAACCAATCGGTTTTATTAAATTAATACATAATAAAGATAAGCTAATATAAGTACATATGGGCAAATCCCAGAAACAGTCCACCAACCAAAAATTTTTCAAATTAATTTTTTTTAATGCAATATAAGACTAGATGTATAATTTTATTTTTTTATTAAAAAATATGTAATTCCATGATAAATAATACAATAATTTTTACCGAATCCTTCCCCACCCCTGATCTATTAATGTTATACATGAATTTAACAATAGTTTAGCTGCTTTATGGGCTTAAAATAGCATTTATATAGCAGACTCTTTAAAACATAAATTTCGTTAAAAAAAAAAAATTGATATTCATTCATACATTCCTTAATAATTACAAAATTAGTTAGGTGGAATTGAAATCGAACAAAATTTTGATTTCAACTATTGGCAAAATTACTGTAGTTTTTCCTGTTTTTAAGAGCTGTTCTTGTAAATAAACTTGGTACTCAAAGTATGAAGTATATAAAAAGGAATATTTTTATGAACTTTCTTTACAGGCTCGTTTTCAAAATTTGTTCGGTTTTAAATCCATTTTGGATACCTTATGTTGCAGAATTCGCTAAAAATTAGGAAAATACACTTAAACTTTTAAAGTAACTTCCACTTTTTGTGGCGTGCGTCACAAAACTTTGTGATCAATTATTTCGCAACAAATACCTGCTAAGAAATTATGGTATCTGCTATTTGTAAGTACATATTAATGTGACTAAATACTATCAGCCCAATTATGAATAACAATTCCCCGGGAGTTTTTTCCCATTTTTGCAATTGAATTAACATAGGAAAAATGGGAAAAGGGAGAAAACTCCCGGGGAGTTTTTATTCATAATTGGGCTGTATATATACGTTGAAGCTATATCTTTTGAAAGGCCAAAAAATGTTTATATATCAATCAGAAAACGCGTGCAAATGAAGTGTTGGTCACGCAGGATTTGTCCATATCGCACTTAATCAATAAGAGGGTATTAACTCAAAATTTAAACATTTTCAGTAGAAGCAAAACAATTTTTAATTTTACATTAAAGGCATATGAAAAATAATTTTTAAACCAACTTTTTTATTACCAAAACGTAAGCAAAATAGCGTGATATTTTTACAGCGAGTAAATATGAATAAAACGTGTAGATTTCTTCCAAAAAGTAAAAAAATTAAAATTTTGCGTTAATACTCTCTTTTAAAAACAAATTTTCGAGAATGAAGCAGATATTGCCCCATATCTCCCATCCTGGTCCTATTTAAAAAAAACAAGTAAGAGTGCTATATTCGGCTGTGCCGAATCTTATATACCCTTCACCATTGTGCGAGCAGAATACAGAGCAACTAGACAAAACCTAAATAATTTCGACATAAACGTACATATATACAATACATAAAACTTCATTATAAATTAAATTTAAAAAGTTAAAACTGGTAAATATTTTTTTAAATCGTTTCAGAACACAAAAAAATTAAAAAAAAATTTTATTTTTTAAAAAACAAGATTCGAACCAGGGACTCACAGTTTTTAACCTAAGCAAACCCCCTAGACAACTGGACCATGAAGGAACGTTTTACGAATATCATTAAAAGTAAATATGATCAGTTTACAGTTCACAACTCAACACAGTTGAGTTATAATTATTTTTGATGTTTTAGTTCATCACAATAAGCAAAGTTGTAACCCATAATACCAAAATTATAAATCAACCACATATTTGAGTTGTGAACCATAATAGCTGGCCTATATTCACCAAAATAGTTTGTACCATGTATGTGTGTTTGGGTTTCTTTTGTATAGGCACTGTTGTCATAGCGTAGATTTATCTTTGTTGGAGAGTTTTTAAGAAGCAAAACGAAACAAAAATTCCTAGTTTCTATTTGTTAAAATTATTTCGTTAAATAGATGAAATAATAAAGAAGGCTGATAACGAAAATCATATTGAGCATTATGCTAGTATATGTAAACAAATGTGTAAGAGGGTGGGGGGGGGGGGGGGGGTTGCTAACGGACATCGTTAAATCAACTTCGCTTTTCATAAGGACCCAGAATATATATACTTTATAGGGTGTAGGATCAATATTTTGGAACATACAAACGGAATGACAAAGTTATATATACCCTCTTACCTTCGGTGAAGGGTATAAAAATAAAAATTTTTTGGATTTCAGTACTTTGGACATAACTCTGCCATTTATTAACCGATTTGACAGATTTATATACCGATGTCTTAAGGAATAAATTTACCATTTACTTTGGTGATAAAACTTGGACTCAGGAAGACCTATGGGTTCCGAAAATGTGTATTTAAAAAAAAAAAAATTTAATTTTGGTCATAACTTTTTCGTATCTGAACCGATTTTCCCGAGTTTTTCAGAAAATATTTTCTATTAAAAATTTCCGATCTTTTGATATATAAGGCGTAACCATAGGTCATACGACAGTCCAAAAAATCCGGTTTTTATACAATTTTTGATATTTTTTGTACGGGAGGTACCACGCCCACTTGTTCAATCCCGCCCACATTTTATAGGATGCTGTGTATTGATAACGCTAATGTGTGTACCTAATTTGGAAACTTTCGCTCTTGCCGTTCTCAAGATATACAGAAATAAAAAACTACAACAACAACAAGGGATTTTTGTGCAAAATCAGAGGCAGTTGTGGTTTTTTGCTCATATCTCCGTCATTTTTGGACCGATCTGGCTGAATTTCAATAGCAAACTTAAACGGAGCATATGTGACATAAATATACATCAACCTAGTCCACATCATTTCTGGGGTGTTCGGAAAACCCATTTCAACATACAGACGGACAGACGGACATCGTTAAATCAACTTCGCTTTTCATAAGGACCCAGAATATATATACTTTATAGGGTGTAGGATCAATATTTTGGAACATACAAACGGAATGACAAAGTTATATATACCCTCTTACCTTCGGTGAAGGGTATAAAAATAAAAATTTTTTGGATTTCAGTACTTTGGACATAACTCTGCCATTTATTAACCGATTTGACAGATTTATATACCGATGTCTTAAGGAATAAATTTACCATTTACTTTGGTGATAAAACTTGGACTCAGGAAGACCTATGGGTTCCGAAAATGTGTATTTAAAAAAAAAAAATTTAATTTTGGTCATAACTTTTTCGTATCTGAACCGATTTTCCCGAGTTTTTCAGAAAATATTTTCTATTAAAAATTTCCGATCTTTTGATATATAAGGCGTAACCATAGGTCATACGACAGTCCAAAAAATCCGGTTTTTATACAATTTTTGATATTTTTTGTACGGGAGGTACCACGCCCACTTGTTCAATCCCGCCCACATTTTATAGGATGCTGTGTATTGATAACGCTAATGTGTGTACCTAATTTGGAAACTTTGGCTCTTGCCGTTCTCAAGATATACAGAAATAAAAAACTACAACAACAACAAGGGATTTTTGTGCAAAATCAGAGGCAGTTGTGGTTTTTTGCTCATATCTCCGTCATTTTTGGACCGATCTGGCTGAATTTCAATAGCAAACTTAAACGGAGCATATGTGACATAAATATACATCAACCTAGTCCACATCATTTCTGGGGTGTTCGGAAAACCCATTTCAACATACAGACGGACAGACGGACATCGTTAAATCAACTTCGCTTTTCATAAGGACCCAGAATATATATACTTTATAGGGTGTAGGATCAATATTTTGGAACATACAAACGGAATGACAAAGTTATATATACCCTCTTACCTTCGGTGAAGGGTATAAAAAGACATGGCTTATGTGTCTATATAAATATGGATCTATGTTTTAAATTTTATTACAATTGGTGTAATAGTGGGCACAAAGTCCCTAATCCGGAAAGCAGCTTGTATGGGAGCCATATGAAATTATGGACCGATTAGCCCCATTTTTAATAGGCTTGGTCCATGTGCCAATTCAAACCTATGTACCAAATTCATAAAATTATCTTCAAAATTTCGACCTGTATTTTAGGTGGTGTAGTTAAAAATTGCATTAGAAACCCACTGTGCTTATTTAAAATATTATCAAGATTGAAACTGGGAATTATTTCTTTCGTAGGTTACTTTATATTACATTCAACATTTTTTTATTTTTCGAATTTATTCTATGAGCTAAATTTCAGTTATGTATTTTATAAAGCTTTTTTATAATAGTTCTATTCCTTAAATTTTAAGGAATGACTTTTTTACACTACCAGACTATTATATTGTATTTTCTTGTTACATTTTACCTTAGCTATCCTTTGGATAGCAATGAAGTATATTTATTGTATGTACAGAAAAATTTACAATTATTAGACACCAGCAGAATGTTATGCATTTTCTGGCCCGCTACGGCCTTCGTCAGCATTCTTTGTGTCACACTGGATAGTGGTACTTTATAAATTGTATGTATTTAACTCAACAATTTTTAACAAATAGAAACTGGGAATTATTTCCTTTCGTAGGTTTCTTTATATTATATTCAACATTTTTTTATTTTTCGAATTTATTCTATGAGCTAAATTTTAGTTATGTATTTTATAAAGCTTTTTTGTAATAGTTCTATCCAGCGTGACACAAAGAATGCTGACGAAGGCCGTAGCGGGCCAGAAAATGCATTACATTCTGCTGGTGTCTAATAATTGTAAATTTTTCTGTACATACAATATACTTCATTGCTATCCAAAGGATAGCTAAGGTAAAATGTAACAAGAAAATACAATATAATAGTCTGGTAGTGTATAAAAGTCATTCCTAAAAATTTAAAGAATAGAACTATTACAAAAAAGCTTTATAAAATACATAACTGAAATTTAGCTCATAGAATAAATTCGAAAATTAAAAAAATGTTGAATATATTTTCAAGATTTTTAGAATGTTAAAATTTTAAACAAAGAGAGTAATTACAAACGACGTTATATGTAAGAAATACTTCAAAAAATAAAGGTTACAAATTTATTAAGAATAAATTATATGACATATACAGATAGTGTAGCCCAGAGTTATAGGAATTTAGTTAATAAAAATAGAAACGGAAACTAAACAAATTTTTAAACTGGATTGTGTTTAAATATTTTGTTAATATAAAAAATTGTTTTTCCAAAGTTGGCTATTTATAAAAATTTTGTTCATTTGTTTTTTATGAAATTGTAAAGATTTTTTTCAATATCCTGAAGACGTAACACGAAGGAGTTTTTTTTTAATTTATGTACATTTGTACATATACATATATATATAAATATATTAATTTTCTTTGCAAAAATCCATGTACTCTTTAGTAACAAAAGTTTTATCAGTTTTTCCATTAAATACATCATAAGTGAACTTTTTATCTTTTGTCGTAAATGAAAACTCATAAACTGTGTCTAAACAGTTGACATCAGACATTACTTTTTCTACCTTTTCCAAAAATTCATATAAAAAACCCAAACAAATTGCTGGCTTCCAAAAGCGATTCTGAAATATTGTAAAATTGAAAATTGTATCAATATATATCGTATACAAATTTGCACATATTTTTATACATATCGTCCCCTAAAATACAAAACAACGTTTCATCAAAAAATTCGGAATTGACTTTTTGATTGATTTTTGTTTCTTTTATTATACTACGTGTTCACAAAAAATGTTAGACCCCTGCGATCGAAATGGCGACTTCATTAAAGAAATTCAAACGCCAAGTACACCTTGTTATTATTGATTTTACAAAGTTTTTTTTTTGCTTCTCCTGTAGACTTATTAAAAGTGTTGTCACGTTATTTCGTATTTTAGCTGACGATATGTATGTTGAAAAATACTACCTTTGGCAGATCCTTTGAACTTTTATGCTCTACGGGATCATAGATAATTCCATTTCCATTTTCAGTTTTGTAGCCAATATAAATGTCACTAACATTAGCTAAATACGACTGAAGCCAATACCTTAAAAATTTACTGTCCTTATTTTTCAAAGTTTTCCACATTTGCTTGATAAAGACAAAACGGCGTTTATTAAGATCATCCAAATCGTCACTAAATTAAATTAAAAATTTAAGTCGTTACATATAAGAATCTGGTACAGGGTGTCTGGTAGCAAATTTATATTTTTAAATACGATTACATATTTTAAAAAGTAATAAACGGTGCGGAGGGAGGGTGGCGCCGTTGGAATTATCGATTGTGCGGATTTTTCATTCACGATGTTGCAGTGGTCAAGTGAGCATCGCGCGTTCGCTGTGGAGACATTTTTAAGAGTAAAGATTCTTACGTAATTGCTCGACGACAATTTTGTTCAAAGATCGGTATTCGGCAAATACGTGATTTAATTCGTTGGTGGGTGCAGAGATTCCGCGCAACTGCTTCTATGCTATGAATGTTCCACGGCCAGGGCTCAGTCGATCTTCAACATTGAACTGGTTGGAAGCAGTTTACGTGAAAATCCGCGACTTTCAATACGGAAAAGAGTAGCCTCACTGGGACTTCCAAGAGCGATTATTCATGAAATTTTAAAAAAGGATCTGAAGTTCCATCCTTTTAAAATTCAAATCGTGCACACAACAACAAGCAAAACTTCCGTTACTGGTCTCCAAGAAACCGCAACCCTCGATTGAAACATCAAAAACCATTGCATTGTCCCAGGGTAACTGTTTAGTGTGCCTTATCCACGCATGAAAAACAAGTCTCCGTCTTGAACAGTGTGTTCAACTCGACGGAAGACATCTGGATGACATACTCTTTTAAAAATAAAATCCGCATTTCCATTCTATCGTTCAATGCTCTTTATAAAACGTTGTGTCAAATATTACGTTTTTTATTTAAGTTTGAAAATATTAATCTGCTACCAGACAGACACCCTGTATAATTGAATAATTCGATTCAAAAGAAAATTCATTAGAATGTATTATCGTCATCTTAAATACAAACAATCGGTTCTACGCACCGCAACTAGTTCAACGAACACCGACTAATAAAGGCTCAGTTAGCGGGGAGTAACAGTAACCTTACCTAAAAAAGTAAGACCAATCTATTTCTTACAGATTGAGACGTAACATCTTACTGCTAACTATAATCGTTCTAATTGCTTTACATTCAACAAAATTAATCAGCTGATTTGCAACGTTACTATTACTCCCGGCTAACTGAGCCTTAAGGATTGTCGACTCAGCAACACCAGTTCTTTCGGTCTCGCTGCTACAAAAACAACACCAAAAAACGAGTTTTTCATTGATAATGGTTTGTTTTATCAAACGACATGTTGTAAATTTTTTGCTACTACTGTAAAAATAAAATTACGGGTCGATTACGGATGGCAACTGAACTGAAGCTGAGTTGCCAGCAGCAAAATCAGGAAACGCCGCTCATGTTAAAATATAAAAAATTCATTAAATTTAATTTTCATTAATTTTCTTAATGAAAATTAAATTTAATGAACTTAAGCCTAATTAAAAATATAAAAAATTTTAACATCGGCGGTGTTGCCTGATTTCGCGGCCATCCGTAATCGACACATTAAAGAGTAGTTACGACCGTTTGCATTTAAGGTGACGATATGAACTTTAATTTAACATTGTATCGTAATCTTTTGTTCTTTGGAACATAAAAATTACAAAAAAAAATCGTTTTATAAAAAGAGTTGTAAAAGTTACAAATTTGTGATTTCTTCGTTGTCGATGATTCCTTGAATTTCCCCAGAATAAATCATATCGTATTTGCCAAAATTACTACGGTGTACGCCAATTAGCGCTATATTTTCATCAACTGTTTCATTGCTTTCAGGAGAAATATTTGGAGAATCTAAAATTTATTTACAAATAAAAAGTATAAAATTACAAACAATTCTAATATGTAAATAATTTGGAATATATTTTTATATCGGTCAAATTTCTTTTTTTTTTTTATTTAACAGTGAGATAAAAAAAACTTAAAGTTTTGACGCACATCTAATTTATCCAAGCTTACCAAAAGCCAAATTGTAGTAGCCAAAATTTGTCTGCCGAATCTTGTATACCATTGTAACGTAAAATGTATGATGCAAAAACTCAGTATATAACAAAAAGTTGTCCAATTTGATTTCGAAAGAAAACAACGAATTTATTCACAAACTCATAATGAGAGCCATTTTCACATCAATGGTCACGTGAATAAACAAAATTGCAGAATTTAGCATTCTGTTCTTCCTGTGAAAAATTTTGTCTCTAATCGTTTGTCCTATACCAATTTAATTTCTTGCAGAATTTGTAATAATCTTTACTACGTTTAAAAAAAAAAGTTTATATATAATTCTTTCCGATGTTGTTTGTGTTTCATACAAATCTATAACTAAATGGTTCCCTCTTCTTATTATTAACGCATGTATGTATCTGAAAAAGGTTATTTTGAATTACATTTCATCTCTAAAGTGAAATTAATATAACTACTAAATTCACTAAAAATTTAAGTAAGGTATTTTAAAACTAAAAGCATTTTAAACTACATCTACGGTCACACTTATTAAATATTTGACCAAATAAGCGTAACCCATACTTTTGTTAATAGTAAGTAAGAAGTTACATGGCCTTAATATCACAAAATAAACTTATTATACTACTAGACATAGCAAAAAACTATTTTTTGTAAATCCCAATTTACACTAGGGACATTTCTTGCTGGACATTTTTTGAATTCTCTTTTAATCTTACCTGAAGCGTTTACATATGAAGTCAGACAGAAAATAATATAAAGCAACAAGATGTAAACTACGAAAAGTAAGAAAGAGAAATGAAAAAATGTCCAGTTCAGATAGCCATGTACTACACACTCTACCTTTTCGACCCCTCGCCATCAAACTTCGTCTGTCCGGCAAGAAATGTCCCTAGTGTAAATTGGGACTAAGATGTGGTATTATAATCAAAATAAATATTCGAATTTAAGGAGATGATTATTTAGTTTGCTTGTTGTTCCCGTTTTTTTTTTCGTCAAATATTTCACAAGTGTGACTGGCCGTAGACTGGCACCGTATGGCGTAGATACGTTGTCCAAAAAACGTAAAATATTTAATTAAAAGGTATACAATAGTTGGCGCAAACCATTGTAGAATAAGTACAAAGTATAGTCATAAGAAATTTTGTTCTCAGTTTTAAGTCCCATATAACGCCAAACAAAAGAAAATAAGAACAAGTAAGAAAGTATAGTCGGTCAAGCCCGACCATATGATACCCAGCACCACAGTACTTAAAAACACATCATGCTTATGTGTCCATATAAATATGGATTTCTCTATGTTTAAAAACTTCATTAAAATCGGTTTGAAAGTTTGTGAGAGGCAGAAATTGCCCCCTACATCCCCTTGTGGTCCTATTTTTCAAAAACTGTATAGCTTATGTGTCCATATAGATATGGATCTACCTATGTTTTAAATTTCATTAAAATCAGTTTGAGAGGCAAAAACTGCCCCTTTCTCCCCTTGTGTTCCTATATTTTTTAAAACTGTATAGCTTATTTGTCCATACAGATATGGATCTATCTATGTTTTAAATTTCATTAAAATCGGTTTGAGAGACAAACATTGCCCTTATCACCCCTTGTGGTCCTATTTTTTTAAAACTGTATAGCTTATGTGTCCATATAGATATGGATCTATCCATGTTTTAAATTTCATTAAAATCGGATTGATAGTTTCTGAGAGGAAGAAATTTCCCCCTATCTTCCCTCGTGGTCCTACGATTCGACCCATTTTCAATAGGCTTGGTCCTTGTGCCAATTAGAACCTATGTCCCAAATTTTTATCAAATTATCTCTTAAATTGCGACCTGTACTTTGCGCACAAGGTTACATGGACCGCCAGCCAGCCAGCCTGCCAGCCAGCCAGCCTGCCAGCCAGCCGGACGGACATCGTTAGTTTGACTCAGAAAGTGATTCTGAGTATATACTTTAAGGTGGGTCTAGGACCAATATTTTAAGGCGTTACACACATCAGCACAAATGCATAATACCCTCTCCACTATTGTGGTGTGGGTATAAAAACATTAAAACAAGCGTCAAAAATCAAAAATTTGACATTTCATGGGTAAAAAATGACAACTCTCCCTAATGAACCTACCTACCTGATACTTATACCACTATGGCGCAAGGCGAATTCATTTCAGGTAATCTCGGTACTACAACAAGTACAATGTCAAAAACAACAATAAAACATAACAGAAACAAATATAATAAACAAAATTTTTAAGACCACCTGTAATGAATTAGCCTTGCTATGGCGCAAACGTAAAAGCGTATCAACGTCGTACTCCGACATAGATTTTATTCTCTTTTATACGCCGGTTACGGCTGTATTGCTGTAGAAAAATTAAAAATATAAAATAAAACAATTTTTGTGTTTTCAAACTGAATATTTGAAAACAAATAGATGAGGGAATAAACAAACAAAAATTTCAGTAAATTTGTATTTTTATACCCACACCACAATAGTGGAGAGGGTATTATGCATTTGTGCTGACGTGTGTAACGCCTTAAAATAGTGGTCCTAGACCCACCTTAAAGTATACCGATCTACTCAGAATCACTTTCTGAGTCGAACTAACAATGTCCGTCCGGCTGGCTGGCTGTCCATGTAACCTTGTGCGCAAAGTACAGGTCGCAACTTTGGAGATAACTTGATAAAATTTGGGTCATAGATTCTTATTGGCACAAGGACCAAGCCTATTGAAAATGGGCCAAATCGTAGGACTACGAGGAAAGATAGGGGGAAATTTCTTCCTCTCAGAAACTATCAAACCTATTTTGATGAAATTTAAAACATGGATAGATCCATATCTATATGGACACATAAGCTATACAGTTTTTCAAAAATAGGACCACAAGGGGATGTAGGGGGCAATTTCTGCCTCTCACAAACTTTCAAACCGATTTTAATGAAGTTTTTAAACATAGAGAAATCCATATTTATATGGACACATAAGCATGATGTGTTTTTAAGTACTGTGGTGCTGGGTATCATATGGTGGGGCTTGACCGACTATACTTTCTTACTTGTTTCTAATATTATTTTTAAAAGAAACCAAAATAAGTTGACGATGGAATTGCTGGTAAATAGAGCGTGCTTTTAGAAATGCAACTACGTTCTTACCAGTGTTCGAAAATAAACACTAAATATCGCTCCTTAGTGTTCGGTTCGGTAGATTTGTGGAAAGTACAAACGCAAATAGAGTTTGCGTAGAAAATCTTTTTAAAAAAATAACGTTTCCCTGTTTGTCATCTTTCGAACACAAAAATAATACGGTTTTTATCAAACTCAACAAAAGATGAGAACATATAATTCAGTTCGGTTTTTTTTTAATGTTCGCCCCTTTTGGATGGTAAAAAACCAAACATTTTTCACAAAAAGAAAATACACATACGAAAAAATAAACAAAAAGCCAGCAAAATAATTTTACAAAGACAAAACATATACACAATACACACATAAGCTGTTCGTGGTGCGGTCGTTGCTAAAATTTTTTGTTTGTTCATTTCTTTATCAATGTAAAAAAGAATCATTATAGAACATTAAAATATAACGTTTGTCTACAGTATCACTACATTTGTTTTGTTTTTTAACGAAGAACAGAAAACTATATAATGTTCGGCTCTTTCTTGAAAATAGTTACGAACGGTATTGTGTTGTGTTCGTCAACACAAACACTAAAAAAATAGATATCGTTCCTGGGTGTGTGAGCCGAACGCTAAATAATGTACTTTTTATTTTCGAACACTGGTTCTTACGACGTACGACCTAGCTCCTAGCATATAAAAAGTAGCTATGGGCAATCATGGACCCGCCTAAACAAAATAATGTTATGAGGATAAGATTCATATAAAAGTTCTTTGTGCCGAATATTATTAAAATATCTTGTTCTGTGTAAGATTTTAGTGTGGGGATTTATACACACATTTTGCCATGCATAATAGCTATTGTCGCCAATTTTTTACGTTTATATTAGGGAATGGTAAATGGATTCCAAAATCGATTTTCGATTTTTCGATCGACTTTTTTTATTTCGTTTTTTTTTGAAATCGATTAATCGAACCTCAAGATGGATTTTAAAATCGTTTAAGATTAATTTGCAAACTTATTCCTCATATCACAAAGGAGGATACACCAGCATTTTTTTGGCAAACTACTAGAGAAATTGAACTAAGATTTTTACAGTGGGTAGATATGACTACTGTTTATAATTTTCCTGCAAAAATTGAAAATGTGCAAATTTTGAGATGGCCTTTAAAAGAACAAGTACGATATTTATGTACATTGCACATAAAAATTGTGTTCTTGTGTAGTCAATCAGACCTGTCGTGATTTCGTGTCTTGCTTCACATAAAACTTAATCACTTTTGATCGAAATTGATTTCTGTGACAATGGATAGTATTTCAAAGGATTATGACAATAGTTCCTGATCGGTGGTGACTGTTTCTTTGCAAAGTTACTATTAAGTTAGTTTTAGAAAATTAACGTTTGCATGTTATTGATGTCGGAAAGATGCAGATTTATTTCCTTGTAATTTCGTATTTGTTAGGATAAATTACATACTTTTTGTTTTTCAATCTGCTTATAACTAGATTTAAATATCGCTCGCACACTGGTCTGTTTGAATATTAGCATATTTCCACAGGAATGCCATGGTTTAATTCACCTGTTGTGTTTTAATAATATGTTGATTTTCACAAAGCTATCTTTCAGGGTTTGGTTCGGTACGATATGTTTGGACTGTTTTGTTCACTGTCTATTGATGACTTTAATTTCTGAAGAACAAGAGTTCTTATATAAAAGTTGAAAGTATACCAAGAGTACTAATAGGTAAATACGTAAAACTACAACTTTAAACTTAAAAAACTGCTAAACATACCACCTACACGCGTATTACCCACAAAAAATCTCAAGTTTTATTGTGCATGCGCATAATTTTAATAAATTAAGATTAAAATTAAAAATTGCCAAAATTTTGATACAAATAATAAATTCGATTTTAATAGCCGAATAATCGATTTCAGTATATAATCGCATACGTAAATTCGATTGCAAAAAATCGACTTTTTTTTATTTTCGATCGAAATCGAAATCGATTTACCATTCCCTAGTTTATACCAATACATATTAAGGAAGTTATGGCATTAAAAGCTATTTTCGGGAGTAGTATTTGTATGGGGGATATGGTCACATATGGGCCGATCCCAATCAAAATTTGGTTAGATGATTTTGATTGCAAAAAATAATAAGATGGTTTAAAAGCACAAATACCCTATTCCGGAGAGAAGCTTGTATGTATAAGGAAATTATAGACCCTTTTTAAAAGGCTTGGTCCTTGTGCCAATTACAAACTATGTAGGTACCAAATTTCTTTACTTTGTGCTCAAGGTTTACATAGGCAGCCAGCCAGCCGGACGTCTTAATTTTGACTTAGAAAGTGATTCTGAGTCGATCGGTATGTTTAAAGGTGGGCCTGGGACCCATATTTTAAGGTGTTACAAACATCAGCACAAACGCACCACTATTGAGACTTTGATATAAAATTGTGAGTTTGATGTGCTTGATGTGTGGCCATGCCGCTTTAGGATTTTTGATTAGCTTTTCTATGATACACATGTTATACCATTAAAACATGATGATATTTTTAAAATTTTGGAGGCCCTTTGATCGGAAAATATAGGTCACCAATTGTTTGGTTTTTTTTTTAATAACGTTTTCTTCGCTTAATTTTTTTATAAGCTTGGATAAATCAGTTTTGTTTCCTTAAGCTTAGCATTTTTAAAAAATCTATTTCACTATACAAAATTAAGTTAACAAAATAGGTACATACCTGCAAATAACAATTTTTCCAAACGATTATGATGAGTTTGGAATGGTTTCAATTCATTTAATGAATCATCGGACTCTTCCCGTACCATATATAAATCGTCATTATAACGAGATACTCGTATTGTTGTGATTAACTCATATGGCTTCAAATAAAATGCCTCCAACAAATGAGCTAAAGTACCACGACGTGTAATAACTTTCGTTTTTTCAATATCATCAGCACCATTACTTCCTGCCTTCGTAGACATAACGTATTTAAGAGGAATATCGATATGTTTTTTGTACATAACTCCTTCTCGACGTATATAGTTTGTATCAATACCTGCAATCATTTCGATCGGATATTGATGAGGTTCTGGTTTTCTAAAATATTTCATTCTTTTGGCGCAAGTGATCTTATCATAGTTATAATCGTAGAAGGCAACCAAACGAGGTCTAGTAAAATATACCTTTTTTTCTTCATAATTTCTTAAATTTTGTGGACCGATTTTATAAAAATACTTTGCTTTAGATGATTTGGATTCCATATTTTATATTTTAAATAAACCTTTATTGCACGGGAATTAAACGAAATCAATGCACAATTGCAAATACATACTATAGTACATGGTGGAATAAGTTTGTATATATTTTTTCTTGTGTGTATACTAGAGTTGCCAGTTTACGGGGGTTCCCCTAGATTTAGGGGATTTTATTTTATTTAATGAACATTTTGTGGTACGAATCAATGTTGAAAAATTCAGTACTTTGGTACTTTTTTCAGTACTTTTTCATATTGAAAATACCGCAGTACCCCCGCGTTGTTTTCAGTACTTTATTATACTTTGAGCTTTTTAACTGTGATGTGATCATTTCGATAGCAGGCTTAGGTTATCTATCATGTGTTTGTTGCAAAATTTATGTTGTTTTTAAAAAAATATTAACAACGTTAATATTGAAATGCAAAGCGTGGAAGCCAGGATTCATATTTTGCTTTCCAGAATGGAATATTTGTTCTTATAACTGGCAAGAAAATTTATAAAAACGAATGCATAGGATAATATGTTAGTGGAAAATTGAAATGAAAACCATATTTATAGAAACATGCTATCCTAAGGAAATGGTTTATAAAGTAAAAGAAACGGCGAAATCGTTTTATTCGACAATTTTCGAAACATTAAGAACTAAATTTTGTTTTGAACATAAAACCTTAAAAGTGATAATCAGCTTCACTTCAGAAAAAATTGTTTCCGAAAAAACCATTAGCATAATACTTTTGTCTGTTGTTATTAATGTTATTTACAAACGATAAAGAAAACTATGCATACATTATAATATCAATTCTTAATTCCGTGTTCTAGCGGATCTTTTAGAAATAAAGCATATTAGAACTGAATATATTTAAATTTCTTGGAAAAATATAGATAAAATTAAGAACGAAACTAATGTTTGCTGACATTTCACATATTGCTTTTGGTATTTTATCGATACCTCATTTCTGAGCATCAATTGAACGCACATTTTCAAATGCAAAATGATGTAAAAAACAAAGGAAGAAATCGTTTACACGTAGAAACTGTTTCAAGTTTGATAAAAACTAAATATCTATTAAAATCAACTGGTAGTTGCTGTTGTAGTTATAATATATCTTATGATCTCTTAAAGTAAATTTGCTTTATCTTTAAACACTGAATTAAAATCTTGATTTTTAAGCACTTATGTTTTAAACTTTTTTCGGAATTAAGTTCTAAGTATGTAAAATATGTAAAAGTCTGAATAAAACACAAATAAAATTTTCAATTTATTAACTTATTCATAAATATATGAACTATTTCAAATATTTTTTTTTTAGAAAATACTAAAAAACGTACCTTAAGCGGCTCATACACTTGCAGTATAACTGTTCAATTTTAAAGCCAATAGATTTGTGATAGTCGAAGGTGACACAATATATTGGCATGAATCGAAATCAGAAAAGAAGTGCACCATACTGTGAAATGTGTTTGCATCAACGTACTATATTGTTTTGCTTTAAAGGTTAGGTTTTTTTTTAATAAGAATTGCGCCATATTTTAATTGAAACCATATAGAAATAATATGGCGAATAACATATACAATAATATTTAAATGGATGGGGCGCTTGACGCTTATGTATAACAGAAAAATTATTTACATGTGTACCTCAAATATTATTTACATGTGTATCTCAAATATAAATACTAAATTTGCTATTAAATACTTAGATAAATGAATTCCAATAAAAAAATTTTTGTTCCTTTTATTTTTATAAATTATTGTTTTTTTTTTAACAAAAAGTACCATTTGGTGGAAAAAATACTCTTTTAGTTGAAGTTCAGTACCATTTCAAAATTTCAATTTTGCAACACTGGTACGAATTGGCGATCATACATTTACCCTACGTTACCACATACAAGTAATTACTTGCAAGTAGTGTATACGTAAAATGGCCACACGATCAAGTTTTGCCTTTCAATTCCATCCAATTTGCAATACAATCTCACTTTTTTACTAACAGTGCAGCCACACGGTCAAGTTGTTCTTGATAGTCTTTTACATATACAGTTTGTCAAAATTTCCAAAAATTGATAGTTGTGACGTAGGCTGCATTCAATTTTTGAGCAATTTACTTTCAAGATGCCATCAAGAAAAAAATTTATAAAGAGAAACGAAAAATTTGCTCACTAACCTTCAAATCAGCTGTTTTCTTGAACGTAAATTGAAACACTCACTGGCATGAGAATTTTAAAGGCAACTTCGCATCAATTTTTAAAAGTATGAGTGTATTGGTAAAAAAGTGTGAGTGTATTAAAACTTGATAGGCAAAACTTGATCGTGTAACCCTCAAGTAACCCACTCACACTTTTTGAATTGACCACGAGATGGCTTTCAATTTCACCTTTCCATTTGTTTGGCAATTTAACTTTCAATTTAACAGCTGATTACATGTTTGTCTTTATAAAGTGTTTTTTTGATGAAATCTTGAAAGTAAATTGCTTACAAATTGAGTGCAGCCTTCGTCACAGCTTTCAATTTATGTAAATTTTGACAAGCAGTATATCGTCGTGCGGGAGTTTATGTGCTCTATCCGCCATTTTACACATTTCGAGTTAATTATGCCAATTTAGGTTTTCGACCCCAAATTTTTCAAATATGTAATCCGTTTTCGGCTTTCTCATCTAGTTTCTGAGATAAAATTTATCTAGTTTCTGAGATAAAATTTATGAGAAAGCCGAAAACGGATTACATATTTGAAAAATTTGGGGTCGAAAACCTAAAGTGGCATAATTAACTCGAAATGTGTAAAATGGCGGATAGAGCACACAAACTCCCGCACGACGATATGTAAAAGACTATCAAGAACAACTTGATCGTGTGGCCGCAGGGTAAGCAACAGCTGAAAACTAACCATGTGACAAAATGATATGCTGTTACTTTTGTTGACATTTACCTGGCGTTTACATTTGCCAGTACTGGCATGACAGTAGCAATAAATGCAAACTTTTTTACTAATGTATACACACTTTTCCAACTGTCTTGTCTACTGTCTAGCAAATTTTGCAGACAGTCAAATTGGACAGTGATTCGACATTTTCTAACAATAATCTGAAGTTTTATTAGCAAAAGGAAAAAAAAACGTAAAAAAATAAATATATTTTGCTTTGATTTTTTATGTTTTAGTTAAGTGTTATGTTTTTTTACAAAATATGTTATTTTAGGCTGTTTTTAAGATTGTTTAGTTCATATAAAACACGTTTAGATGAACTTTCACTGCAACATTGACGTTTGACATATATTTCAAAGTGAACTGTCTTAACTACTGTCTTGCTAGACAGTAGACAAGACAGTTGGAAAAGTGTGCATGTATTAGTAAAAAAGTTTGCATGAATTGCTACAAAGGCGAATTCATACAAGGTGGTCTTGGATTGCTACGTAAAGGCTAGATTACACTATTGTACTAATACATGTCAAAAACTCAAGTAATATGACAAAGTGTGATAGTGTGAATGCAATGTGTCACGAAAATGACAACTATTATGAAAATAGTTTGAAATCCCATACGACTTCATGGTTTTTTTAAAAAAAATTCTAAACAATAATACTTTTTATTGGATCAGGGTTGCATTTTATTTCATGTGTGAGTGTTTATACTTTGTGTGATGGTGTGAACACAAACTGTCATGTTAAATTAGATTTTTTGACAGTCGCAACAAAACTCATTAGATTTCTATCTCCAAAGTATTATGGAATACGTAAGACTTGTGAGATAGTGTAATCTAGCCTTAAGCAACAGCTGAAAACTAACCTTGAGTCAAAATGATATGCTGTTACTTCTGTTGACATTTATATTTACATG
Organism: Pollenia griseotomentosa; assembly: GCA_963931875.1. Lineage (NCBI taxonomy): Eukaryota > Metazoa > Arthropoda > Insecta > Diptera > Polleniidae > Pollenia > Pollenia griseotomentosa. The sequence goes on from OZ007560.1 coordinate 112,836,135, forward strand.
TTTGTATGACCACTTTCAGACTCGGAAAGTTAGTTGCGCAAGTTACTTGCCGACAACAACAAAGTCTGTACAAATTGTTTTTCTTTACCCCGACCTTACCGCTAACGACTACAAACCAAGAATTGCGCAAGAGACTTGCGCAAGTAACTTGCCGAGTGTGAAAGGGGTTTATGTTAGTGCACAGCTAATTTGTTTACTACAGTGTTGTTTTATTTTGACACAACGTTAACCCCGGGTCTTCACGTAGCAATATTTATTGCGGCAAACGTCAAATTTCATTGCTCCATAAAATTTGCGACGTATAGACCGCATATTGCCATGAGTGGCAATCCATTGCGCAATGATTGCTCTTCTTATTGCTTGAGCAATTATTGCTTAGCAATATGCTGTCAAATCAGTTGTAATTTATCTGACATTTCATTTCTCTGGGTGTGTGTGAAACGGTAGCAAAGTACTCATGGAAGTAAAATTTTGACACTATTGAGGTGAATAAAATTTCACTAGCCCTGGGGGCTAGTATAAATTTTGACATTAGAGTAGAAATTTTTGACAACCACAAAATTATTTTTTTTTATCAAATTTGTTTAAACAAAATAAAAAATAATATGGAAGTAGGACCAGTGACAAAAAAATTAAAAAGAATTATACAACATGTAAGTATTTACATATGTATAAGATTTTTTGGCCACACTTTTTGTAAAATTTTTTAATATATCACAACGAATTCATCAAATAGTTGGGACGATCTCATTTCCAACAGAATTGAAATGATTATTTGTAAAAACTTGATTAATTTATTCATTTTCACAAAACTACTAGTAATTGTTTTTTTCTTTATGTCAAAATTTTACGTTGTCAAAAATGTTACAATTTCACACAGCACAAATATGAAAATTTTCTACCACAAACAAATTTCATTTCACCATAGAACTTTGCTACCGTTTCACACACACCCTCTGTACGGTTGTTTTTTGTTTGTGTGTTTATTTATTAAAAAAACAATCAATAAATATATTATTATATATTATATTTTTTAATAAACGTCAAGATCAACAAAAGCAAACGACGAATTTGTTTTTTGGTATATTTTTATTTTTTTAATAGAACAATTCAACTTTTTTTTAACGCAAATAAACAAAAAAGTAATACAAAACACAGCTACGACAATTACAATTAATTATTTTATTTATTTAAAAAAGAAAATTTCACAACCACTTTAAAACACAACATAAAACATTTGTTATAAATATGTACAGCCACAAAACTTTATACGACTACTCGAGGTGAAAATTGCAAATTTATGGCAAAGCAATTTCAAGTGTTCTCCAGCAATAAATTCGGCAATTATTGCTCCATTGTTCTGTCATTGTTCTGCCGACGTTTTTGCTTGTACTTAGCAATAAATATTGCCACGTGGAGACCCAGCGTAAAGTAGTTTACAGTGTTGTATCCAAGGTATATTTACACAAGGTAAACTCGTTGGCCCATATGTTTGTCAGCTGTTTACCCATAGTTGGAACCACAACGTCAAATTGCGTGTATATGAGCCAAAATTTGTACATGTGTGCGTTAAATTGTTTTTGTTTTATATGAAGACAATTTTGACAACATGGTTCCTTTTATAGAGCAAAATGTCTACACTCCCAAATGAGTCTACCTTGTGTAAATATACCTTGGTTGTATCCGTTTTCAAAATAAGACCACCTTGTATGAATTCGCCTTGGTGAGTTGTTTGAGTTTTTCGAACTTGCACTTGCATGTGGAAACGGGGGATTTCCCTACGTTTTGCTAAAATTATATTTAAAAGTTTGTGTTTTGGGAATTTATTTGGGTATTTATAAAAATCATTAAAAACATTACATTTTAGATGAAGCTTGTGAAATTAATAATAGTGTTTTCTTTTCTACTTTTTTTTTTGCGAATTTCCTTATGGTTTTAGTGACTTCAAATCAATTTTATAGTTTGTTCGAAATTTAAAAAAATTTCGCTCATTTTCGCTATTTTTGCAAACATTTTTTATATATTCCGACAACTTGTTTAGCGATTTCAAAAAATTTTGACGGTTTTTTCCAAGTTTGCAATTTTTTGCGAATTTTAGCCATGTTTCCTGTGGTTCTTTGGAGCTTTAACGATTTTTAATAAATAGCCGCTGTTTGCAAATTGTTGCGAACTTCCGCTAATATAACAATTTTTACCGAATTTTTGCAATTTCTTATAGTTTTAGCGACTTTTAATCAATTTTATGGCTTGTTTGAAATATTAAAAATTTCAGATATTTTTGCAAATTTTCCGAATTTTCGCTAGACTTGCAGAACCTAAATGGGGTTTTGTTAGTTTCGAAAGTACTTTAAGTCGTTCCACACGAGAAGTACCCTACAAGAAATGCATAACCTATGGTATGCTTTTACTAAAGAAGCGTTAAATTAAAATATATAGAGTCTATGAGTTCGTTTCTTTATTTGAGCGGCATATCATATACATGCATTAATGTGTATGTGTATGCGTAAAATTAAACACATTACAAATAAAATCCACCACTTGTAGTGAAGGTTATAAAAAAAACAACAACAAAAACGACATTACCAACACTGTATTACCATAGCCACTGTATGACCAAAATTGAATTGGTTTGTATGGTATGTTTATGTCGTTTTGTTAATACAGTGTTCGTATGGTAATGTCACGTCTAATTGGACCTTTAAAGGAAAAAAATTGAGGCAGTCGTAGTTTTTTTACTCATATCTCAGCCATTTGTGGACCGATCTTGCTGAATTTCAATAGCAAACTATTCCGGACCATATGTGACATAAATGTATAATAACCTGGCCCCCATCATATATGGGGTCTTCGAAAAATCAATTTCAACGGACAGACGGACATCGTTAAATCAACTTCGCTCCTCATAAGGACCCAGAATATATAAACTTTATAGGGTCTAACATCAATTTTATAGAAATAACAAACTTATGTATATATACCCTATTCATCACCTGTGGTGAAGGGTATACAAACGTCAATTGTCATTTTACTGTATTTTCTCAAAAAAAACCTCAAAATGACGAAAAATCGTCACATATAACAATCAAGTACAACTCGTTCAAAAACTATAAGCAATTTGTTTTTGTAAAATCATTGTACAATGTCAAAAACAGAAATTAAACACAACAGAAAGAAAGATAAACAAAATTTTGACATCCAACAATGATAAAGCTTTGAGACCCTCTGTAATAAATTCGCCTTGGTATTATCAACAAAAACTCGAGGAAACAGCCGATTGGCTGAAAGTACAAAAGTGGTGTGAATGTAAGTAAAAAAGTGTGAATGTATCAGTGTTGCCAGTGAAATTTCGAGAAAGATACATTTTAGTTTCCAAAAAGATAAAATTTTTCCCAAAAAGATACATTTTGAAAAAAATTTGAAAATCCATTTTTAACGTTTAACATTTTTATTTCATATTAAATGAATATTGTAAAGAAAATGATATCATATAAATTCATTTTTATATACATATATTTATTTTAGTCAAAAATATTAGGTATGTATGTAATTTTTAAAAATACAGTAAGCTAACTTTAAAATTAATTATATGTAACTATCTTTAGAAGTTATCAAAACAAATTCATTTTTGTAGACGTTTATACTTAGGCGATTATATCAAAAAGTTCATATAAATTTCCTGACAATAAAAAAGATGTTCATGTTTGCTCAGAACAACTTCGTACTACCAGTAATCATCGATTAAGGTTGATCGTATGTTGAAACATCCTAAATGTTTTCTTTCACCATTATTAAAGCTGCTATTGTATTAGTATTGAATTGGTTACGATGATCAGTATTAATAACACTATGCTAGTTGAAAAAACTGACAAGCCGGGCACATGGCGTTTTAACATAATTCGGGGACGCTGAGTCCAGTGGTGCCCGCGGTTTTTTCAGATTGGCTCTGGTTTTCGAGATATACCGTTATTTCGAAAATGGAGGAGGTTGCACAACATATATTCGCGTAACTCAAAAACGGTTTAGTTTATTGAAGTTACTAAAAAAACCGAAATTTCGCAATAAAATTTCATTTCAGAAAAGTAAAACTCTTTTTCTAATATGAGTAGTCGTTATTGAAACATAATTTTTTTTTTGAAAAAAAAATTAATTTTTTTATCAAAATTTCGAAATTTTTGTTTTTTAAAAATTCATAAAAAATTAAAAAACGCAGCTAGGGTTCTAATTTTTTGTAGACTTATAAAAAACGAAGCTACAAACAAAACAAGCCATAAATGATTAAAATCTGTTTGCAACTTTTGATTTTATTCACAAAAGTCGACAAATTTTAATTAATTTAAGAATTTCATAAAACGCAATATTTGTATGGGAGCCCCCCTAAAAAGTGAAGATAAGGGGCAAGTATGTCTCGAGAAAATGTTAAGGACAAAAAACTTATGGAGGTCGGTCATACATTTTATCCCACTAGGAGTGACTCCTATGCAGTTGTGGAACCTTTTCTTCAATATATATGAAGAATATAATTTATATGGAGCATTTCACAGGATTTTTTTAATTTTTAAATTCTTTATTCAAAATTATGTACATATATATGAAGAATGTGCCAATGCAGAAAATTTATTTTCAATGACATTTTGACGTAAAATTTTTTTAATGAGGTTTTTGTGCCATTTACAATACAAAACAAAAAAACAAATATTCAAATGTATGCTATTCCAAAGAAATATGCATTTTATTACCACACTTTCACTTTGCGGTAGGAATTTTGGAAAATCCACAGTTACCGATTAAAAAATTCTTAGAATTAAGAAATAAAGTCATAAATGCTTACATCCTTGTATTTTAATGTGCTTACAAAACCACACAAAACGGTATTTTATTGTGCAGTCGAAACCGCACTAATCGGTCTTGTAAAAAACTTAAATAACATATTCTATTGTTATACCTGGAACAGGTAGAAAAATTAATCGGTCTGGCTTTGGTTTTTTTTACAAAACATGGTCATGAAGGTCTCGACAGGTACTTTGATTAAAACAATTACAGTATAAATAAGAGTTCCTCAACCCCTTTACTGTCATATGGAAAGTGCTTGCGAAAGTGATTAGTGAAGTTTAAAGCCTTTGACAGTCTTGTATCTAATCAGTTATATTGAAATATCTAAGATGGAGGCGTGTAAAAAGTTTAATTACTTTTGTTATGTGTGTGGAAAATATAAAAATATGCCAAGTCGCCGTAAAATCAGCAATGAAACAAGTACCTTGTATGAATCATATTTTTCTCTAAGTGTTATATATGGTAAGAGTTGGACACCATCAATAGTGTGTACACACTGCATTTACCAATTAAACAAGTGGCGAAAAAATGGAGACGCCATGCCATTTGGTGTTCCAATGATTTGGAGAGATCCCATAGTTCATGCTGAAGATGAGTGTTATGCGTGCATAAATTATACAGCGGGTATGAACAGAAGAAAAATGACTTATATATCTTATACTGCAACAACATATGCTCGATTACCGCTGCCACATTCTGATGAAATTCCTGTTCCGGATAGCCAAATACCAACAGAACATATTCCCTCAATAATTCATTCTGTTGAAGCGGGTGGGCCAGCTACTTCAATGTATGAACCGTCATGCATCACGGTTCCATGCAGTCACAATGAAATCACGCAAGATCGTCTGGATATAATGGTACGGCGTCTTAAATTATCTCAAAGACAGAGCATTCTTTTAACAAAAGAGCTAAAACGAGCTAATATTTTAGCACCAGGTGTACAAATATACGGGGCTATCAATCGCCATAGACGATTTACGACTTTTTTTAAATCAATTGAGAATAATTCTATCGCGTATTGTACTGACATCCGTGGCTTGGTTTTAACAATGCAAAATGAATATAATCCTGGAGATTGGCGCTTATTCATTGATTCTTCCAAAAGCAGCTTAAAAGCAGTTTTGCTACATGCCACTAATTTAAAAAGTCCTATTCCGATAGCACTAAGCACAAATACTAAAGAGACATACGCATCAATGAAAAAAATAATACAGTTAATTAAATATGAAGAACACAAGTGGAAAATATGCGCAGATTTAAAAATGGTAACTCTTTTAAGAGGTATGCAATTGGGCTATACTAAAAATATGTGCTTCATGTGCTTATGGAATACGCGTTTCGATGGCGACCAGTACAATACACGAAATTGGGCTTTACGTGAGGAAAGCAGATTGAAAAGAAATAATGTTATTGAATTACCACTTGTGCCGATGGAAAAGATTTTGCTTCCTCCACTCCACATCAAACTGGGTATTGTAAAAAATTTTATAAAAGCATTGAGCCCAGATGGTGTTGCTTTTACCGAATTGCGCCGAATTTTTCCACGATTAAGCGGCATGAAAGTAAAAGAAGGTATAAACTGTAACTACTTTATTAAATTAGATTTATATTTCATATAATATAATGTTTTCATTTTAAAGGAATTCTTAATGGATCGGACATTCGTCGTCTTATGAAGGACCATCAATTTGAGGTTGCATTGAATGATATCGAGCTATTGGCCTGGAATTGTGTGAAATCAGTAATAGAAAATGTATTAGGAAATCACCGGTCTGAAAACTGGCGAATTTTAATCAAAAATATGCTAACCGCATTTAAAAACTTAAACGTTAGAATGTCATTGAAAATACATTTTTTGCATTACCATGCCGAAAAATTTAATGAACAATCACCAGCCGAGTCTGATGAACATGGCGAGAGATTTCACCAAGTAACAGCCAGGCTCGAACACTGGTATAGCGGCAAACAACTTGATTTGCTATTAGGGGATATTTGTTGGAATCTGCAGGAGGAAGAAGAATAAATTTCTAAATACAAACTTTAACTAATTAACAACAAAAATAAATGTTTTAAAATTTTTAAGTTTGGTTAATTTAAAAAATAAAAAAATTTCATCTATTATGAAAAAATTAAAAGTTGTAGACAGACTTTAATCACTTATACCTTATTTTATTTGGAACTTTGTTTTTTATATGCGTAGAAACTTAGCCTTAAATTTGGCCCCTGCAGCGCCTAGGATGCCCCTAGATAGGTCAAATGTATGACCAACCCCACTTTATTTTTCATCTCAATCATTTATTTCCAACATACCCACCCGCTATCACCATTCCTTAAGGGGGCTTTTATACAATATGTTCAATGCAGACTAGAAATTCATTGAAGAAAAAGTCCCATAAATGCCCCTAGGATGATAAAATGTATAACTGGCCTCCATTAGTTTTTTGCTCTTAACATTTTCTCAAATTATACTTTCCCTTTATCACCACCCCTTAGGGGGCTCCCATACAAATATTGCGTTTTATGAAATTCTTAAATTAATTAAAATTTGTCGACTTTTGTGAATAAAATCAAAAGTTGCAAACAGAAATGCAATCATTTATGGCTTGTTTTGTTTGTAGCTTCGTTTTTTATAAGTCTACAAAAAATTAGAACCCTAGCTGCGTTTTTTAATTTTTTATGAATTTTTAAAAAACAAAAATTTCGAAATTTTGATAAAAAAATTAATTTTTTTTTCAAAAAAAAAATTATGTTTCAATAACGATTACTCATATTAGAAAAAGAGTTTTACTTTTCTGAAATGAAATTTTATTGCGGAATTTCGGTTTTTTTAGTAATTTCAATAAACTAAACCGTTTTTGAGTTACGCGAATATATGTTGTGCAACCTCCTCCATTTTCGAAATAAAGTATATCTCGAAAACCAGAGCCAATCTGAAAAAACCGCGGGCACCACTGGATTCAGCGTCCCCGAATTATGTTAAAACGCCATGTGCCCGGCTTGTCACGAAAAAAAAGTGTCAATTTCATGCACAGTGTAATAATTAGTTTTGGTTGGCTGTAAATGCTCTCCACACATGCATTTGAAAATGGAAGTACAAATATTAAACAAACTATGTTTAAACTTTGCTTAAACATGAATTTACCTTTAATGATAAGAAAGACAAGGCAGTTAATATGCAGCTAATATTTTTAAGATTAAGATACATGCATGTGTTTTCCACTAATTAAGAATAAGCAAATACACAAACAGGAATACCAGCATCTGCACTAATAATGTTGGTTTTCCCAATTTTGTAATAATAACAATATTAATAAACACACAAACAGAAATACCAACATATACAGTAATGATGTTGGTTTTTCCAATAGATAATTAGGGTTTAAATTTGAGATATGTGATAAAACATACGCATGTGCGTGGACACATGCAGGTAAACAACCCTTATTATTTTTCCTACATTAGTATTAATTTTCCTACATTAGTTTAAGATTTGTTAAGTTAGCTCTTAAGGTTTTAATTTTGTAAATAAATTTCAGTGTCTTACAAACATTCAAGTTGAATCTTTGTCTGTGAAGTCTTAGGTTTAACATTTGGTCCTTCGAAATTAAAAAGTGAACTAGTAAATACTAAAAATACTTGAAAGCGTAAGTCGTGGCTAAAACAGCGACTAAATATATAAAATAAAGCGTAAGTCGTAGCTAAATAGCGACTACTTTAAAACAAATCAGTCTTAAAATGCCAAATAAAGAAAAGCTGTTCGAAAGGCAAAAGGAACTCGGAGAAGAAGTTATTAATATAAGAGATAAATTATCTCAAAAAACAATACGAACTTCGAGACTTCCAGAAGAAACAAAAAGATTGGATAAAATTATTGCCGAATTGACGGCAAATAATTTAAAATTATTAGCATCTGGCATAACATCAGAAGATTATTTTAAAAATAATTATTATGAAGCCTTATTAAAAGTGCAGGAAGAAGCTCGACTTTTAATTAAAGATACCCTACTTAAAGAAGAACAACTAAACGTTGCGGAAACATCTCAAGCATCAAAAGAAAGCAGTAAATTTGAAAAAATAATAGCTACTGAATCAAATGATGAAGTATGGGAACAATTTGTTGAAATGGCGGATTGGTTAAACGACTGGTATAAAGAACTTTCAACTAACGTTGCCGGCATGCCCAACAAAAAATTAAAAATAAAAGAAAAATTTCTGGAAACAAGATACAAAAAGTTTCAAGAAATACATCAAGAGTTAGGTGATTCTAAAAAGTCAAAAGAAGCATATAAAATTATGCTTAATGCTGAAAATACGTATTTCAGTGCTCTTGAGCTTATAGCAGATAGCACAAAGGAATCAATACAACTACCAATCAACATGGGCATAAGAGAAACAGAGTATTCCAGCTCAGCACATTTGGGGAAAATTGATATTCCAGAATTTAATGGCGATATAAATGAATGGGCATCATTTCACGATTTATTTAAGAGTCTGGAGCATGATAATATACATCTGTCCAATGTAGAAAAGATGTACAGACTAGTAACAACACTAAAAGGCGAAGCAAAAAAAATTGGTGCAACATTTAAAAATCACTGACAACAATTATCAAGCAGCATGCGAGATTCTCAAACAAAGATATGAGAATCGTAGACTGCTATTTACAAATCAAGTAGATATATTACTTGACCTACCAATGGCAAACAGTGAATCGTCCGCAAGTTTGAAGCATCTTTTAGATACAACTAACAGCTGCTTTTATGCCCTAAAAAGTATGGATCTTAAATTAGAAGATGCTGAGCCATTTATAGCTCGCATTGTGATTAGAAAATTAGATAAAGATGGTTTACGATATTACGAACAAACCGTCAAGAAGTCTAAAGAAATTCAAAATCTAAAGGACATTCTAAGCTTTTTGGAACAACAAATTCAAGCCTTAGAGGCAGTCTCAAACAGACAAGAAAAGAAAATAAATAAAAAATCATATGAATCAGGAAAAGTGTCGAATGTACAGTATTCGATAAAAAAATCATGCTTACATTGCAGTATGAATAACCATACAACAGCAAGTTGCAGAAAATTGTTAACGTTACCAGTCGAAGAAAGAAGAAAATTAGCTTACAACAATAAATGGTGTTTCAGATGTCTAGAGCACAAAAACGATAAGTGGTGTTCAAATAATGTTAAATGCAGTCATTGTAATAAAGGTCACAATAAGATTCTACATCTGAATGAAAGAACTGAATCAAAGCCTAATAGTTCAGCAATGACGACCAGGGAAACATCCGCTACAGTACTTCTAGCAACTGCACAAATAAGGGTAAATGCAGCAAATGGAGAATTAGTAACGCTAAGAGCGTTAATAGATCAAGGTTCTCAAATTACAACTTTATCGGAAGAAGCTGCACAGATTTTAGCATTACCACGCATCAAAAGTAAAACCGAAATTCATGGACTCGGTAGTGCAGTGGTTGGACTATCTAAAGCAAAGACAAAATTAATCTTGAGGCCAAGATTTATGAGTAATATTGCGGTTGAAGCAGAAGCCCTAATTTTGCCAAAGTTAACGGGGGCACATCCAAGCCAGTCATTTGAAGTTAATATAGAAGATTGGAACAACTTTATTTTAGCGGACCCATCATACAACAAATCTGATAGAATAGATGTTGTTATTGGAGGTGATATCATTCCTAACCTAATACAAAAAGGTCTACGCAAGAAAGGTAATATTTTGGCACAATCAACAATTTTTGGTTGGATATTATCTGGTGTCATTAACAAAAAATCAAAACCATCACAAGTATTAGCAGCTGTTACAAATCTAGAAAGATTCTGGGAGCTTGAAGAAATAACAACAGAATCCGATGTCTATGAGGAAGATAAACATTGCTTAGAATTTTTTAACGAAACAACAGTAATAGATGCTGACAATCGGATAGTGGTTAAATTACCAATTAAAAAGGATGACAATGAGCTTGGAAATTCAAAAAAACAAGCTTTAGCAAGATTTCTAAATCTTGAGAGAAAATTAGAAGCCAACAATGAATTACGGACAGAATACGTTAAATTCATGGAAGAATATCTTAAACTGGGTCATATGAAAAAGGCAGATTTTGACACTGGCAAATATTATATGCCTCACCAAGCGGTTATCAGAGAGAAAAGTCTGACAACAAAATTGAGAGTGGTATTCGACGCATCAGCAAGAACAACAAACGGAAAAAGCCTTAACGATGTGATGTACACAGGACCTAAACTGCAAAAAGATATTTTTGACATAATTTTGAAGTGGCGGCTTTGGAAATATGTCATCATGGCTGACGTCGAAAAAATGTACAGGCAAGTGAAAGTGTCAGATACAGATCAGGGATATCAGCACATATTATGGCGATTCAACAAGAAGCATGTAATAGAAGAATATCAATTAACAACAATCACATACGGAACATCGTCTGCTCCGTTTCTTACAGTAAGAGCACTATTTTATATTGCAGACAGATGTTCAAATGAAAAAATTAAAAATGTAATCAGAGAGGATTTTTACATGGATGACCTTATCACTGGTACTGACACAATAACGGAATGCAAGAAAATTCTTCATGGTGTTCAGAATCAGCTTAGCAATAACGGTTTCAATTTGAGAAAATGGTCATCAAATAACATAGAAATCACAAAAGATGTATGCAATTCCACGAAAAACGCACTAATTCAAATTAAAGATAACGGAACCAATTTTGTAGGAGCCAATAAAAAACTAAATGCTGATTTTAAGGCAGCAATTGAAAAAAATAATACACTGATTCCTATCCTTGCTGAACAAAAAATTGAATGGCATTTTATGCCCCCGGCAGCCCCTCACTTTGGAGGGATTTGGGAATCCGGAGTCAAATCAATGAAATATCATCTCAACAGAATACTAGGCGAAACTAAACTGACGTTTGAAGAAATGAGTACCTTGCTGGCACAAATAAAGGCCGTTTTAAACTCTATGCCATTAGTTGAATTAGGCGCTAATGACGTTGATGGGGTAGAAGTATTAACACCAGGACACTTTCTCATTGGGAGACCGCTGCTGGAAGCAGGAGAACACATTGAAGATTCTGCTATAACATCATTAAATAAATGGAAACTTATTCAGCGGCTCAAAAAGGACTTTTGGAATCGCTGGAAAGATGAATACCTTGTGACACTTCAACAGCGAAAAAAATGGAGACATCCTATTGAAAATCTGAAAGAAGGGGCAGTGGTGTTGATTAGAAATGAAAATACTCATCCAGCAAGGTAGCCTCTTGCGAGAATAATAGAAGGATATAAAGGACAAGACGGGAAAGTACGAGTAGTGAAGCTAAAATTCCAGAATAACATAATAAAAAGACCTATTCATAAACTAATCGAACTCCCGATCTTAGAAGAATCAGATAATAGAAAACAAGATACAGTAAGAAGTTTTCACATAAAAGTCAAACGAGCAGAGTAAAGCATATTCCTGAAACCATTATTGTGGTTTATATGGTTTCTGGCTGCAATAACACTCGTAAACTCCTCTTCACTTAAAGATAATGCCGGTGCTGGCATTAAAGAGATTCCATTGAAGACTGCATTGTATCTGGATAATGTTGGAACAATGAATATAATCAATTCCAGATGGACCTTGATTATCCATTACGACTTAGACCAATACTATGAAGAAATAGCACGAATAAAAAGATTAAAAGAAAAAATTAAGAACCAATGTGACGTATTAGGAAACTATCAAGAAACATGCGAAAGTCTGGTATGGTTAGTCAATCGCAGATATAACATGTTGGAGCAAAACAACAACTATTTCATGAAAAAGGAAAGGCAGAAACGATCACCTTTCGAATTTGTTGGTTCAATATACCATGTGCTTTTTGGAGTAATGGATGCTGAGGATCGCAGATTAATGGAAGAGAATATGCGAAATATTTTCCAGAATGAAGGAAAATTGCAACAGCTTGCAAAGCAGCAGACATCAATTGTAAACTCTACAATAAATGTGCTGAAGAAAACCACCGAAGAAATAAACAGAAATTTTAATGGAATATACCAGCAGCTGAAGACATTCTACAATGAAGTCGAAAACACTACCAATTCTGAGCGATTAATTATTATGTTTCAAGTCATGATTACTCAGCTACATGTAATGATCGATGAGTACAATGAAGTTCAATCATCAATCATGGATTTGCTAATTGATGTTAACCATGGTCACGTCAACCCCCATCTTTTAACAACTGCACAGCTACAAGAGGAACTATCAAACATAAAGAAGTCTTGCCAGGAACGAAAACTAGCACAGAATTGAAAGAAGTCTACAGTTCAATGGAAGCTAAAGGTATCATAATGGACAACCGTCTAGTAATCCAAGCGGAAATCCCTTTATATAAAACTCATACTTCTGAAATATACGAAATAATTCGTCTACCATTCGAAGGAAATAACTCTGCAATAATACCTATGGTTGACGGAGACTACATAGTGTATAACTTTGCAACAAATTTATATTTTTTGATGTTACAATCTCAGCTTAATACATGTTCAAGAAGCTCTCAAGAACAGTACAATTGTAAAGAAAGTTACTCATGGAAACCTGCTGTGGAGCGTTCATGTGAAGTTTCGGCATTAAAACAATCCAGGCATGCAGAATGTTATTTCCAAGAGTGCACACATAAAAGAAGTATATGGAAAAAGTTACACATGGAAAATAAGTGGATATTTACTATATTTGATCAATCAACGATGAGCGTAGATTGCGGTAATAATAAACATGACTGGCTAACATTACCTTCCAAAGGAATATTGGATTTGCCGGCTGGATGTACAGCGGTATATGCAGGAATAACATTAGCTGCTTCTCGATATTTTGTAACCAAGAAGAATTCTTCAATTCAAGCAACCTCATGGGGCGTGGAATTCCAACAAGCACAAAACAAGTTGGTGAAACCTTTTGATATAACGATGATTAACAACTCCGAATCTATACAAAGGATACAACAAGATGTGCAGACAATGCAGGCTAGCAACACTGAGCTGATGAAAATTAAGTATCACCATGTATCCGGACATATATCCCTTATTCTAATTGTTATTTTAATTACAATATTAATATTATTTTATGTAAGGTACAAATGTAGCAATAGTCATAAAACTATAGTGAAACTAGATTTTTCACCGCCGATGCCATTAGACGCCCGGCAGAATGTTTAAACTTTGCTTAAACATGAATTTACCTTTAATGATAAGAAAGACAAGGCAGTTAATATGCAGCTAATATTTTTAAGATTAAGATACATGCATGTGTTTTCCACTAATTAAGAATAAGCAAATACACAAACAGGAATACCAGCATCTGCACTAATAATGTTGGTTTTCCCAATTTTGTAATAACCCTGAAGGAAACCTGGGTGCAAGTGTCTCCAAGTCACCAGTTTTGTCGACTATTTTGGTGACATTGTCAACGAAGTGTCTACACTACACTACATTTGCCACTATATTTGGCTTTAATACGAAAACAATTTTATCAATAACAACTGAGAAGTACAATTCCTATAAAAGTTAAAGAAATAATAAAAAAAATTGTATTCGTACCAAAAGTGTAGACTACATGTACTAAAATGTACTAGTGATTCTCTGGTTCCAATGTCTACATATGTTCCCAAAGGAACTACCTAGTCAGTACCTAGTCAGTAGTACCAACGTCAGTAGTAGATTTCCAATGACACGCACATGTTAAATGTCTATAGTAAATAACATTGTCTGGGGTATAATAAGTCACTAGTACTGGTGACTGTGTCAATAGTGAATCAGTACAGATTCACTAGTGACATTTCCTGCAGGGAATAACAATATTAATAAACACACAAACAGAAATACCAACATATACAGTAATGATGTTGGTTTTTCCAATAGATAATTAAGGTTTAAATTTGAGATATGTGATAAAACATACGCATGTGCGTGGACACATGCAGGTAAACAACCCTTATTAGTTTTCCTACATTAGTATTAATTTTCCTACATTAGTTTAAGATTTGTTATGTTTTAGTTGAGATTTATTTGCAAAGCTTTTGTAAAAATTAACTTGTAAGTTTACCACAACACAAGTAAATAATATTTAAGTAAATAAATAACATTATAAAACAAAAAATATTAATAAATACATTTTTTTTGCACAAAACACAACGTCTGTTTAACTAATGCATTTTTTTTAACGTGGTCTGTGTTTTGTTATTTTTGTTTTGATAATGCCATTTGTGTTGATTGTTGCTGCCTGTTTTTACACATTGCCACTTCACTACCAAAAAAAAGCTTTCTGTCTTTTTCTTCGAAAGCTGCCCTCGCAACTGATTTGGGCCTTTTTCACACGTCACTTTTAACAGTTCTGTGGTATTCTGTGCAGAGACTGATGATAGACTAAGTCTGAGTTTATACGGTTCATTCTTTACTGAAAAGATTGCTACTTTATAGGCGAGAGGGGCGAGTGGAAAAGAAACGAGTACATACCCCTCGCCACTCTCGCCTATAAAGTAGCAATCTTTTCAGTAAAGAATGAACCGTATAAACTCAGACTAATGTTGTGAATAGGGTTGTCAGATTCATTTTGACCTTTTTCGCCAAATTCAATGTCAAAAATCGCCAAAGTCTTTGTTTTCCAGTTCTTGACAATAAAATACATATTTTTAGAATTATTAAAAATATTTTTTATAAATTCTAAAAAATTAATTTGTTCAGTATCGCGAAAATACACCAAAAATGTTAAAAAGTCGCCATAATATATGTTTTGTTTAATATTTATTTAGAACGCAGTAAAAATAGTTAGTGAACACAAAAGAGGCACAATGTTTACTATAAAATGGTTTATAGTAGTCTACTTAAAGCAACAAAAAAAGAATTTTGGCTGTTAGAATTAAACAAATATTGGATATACATTTGTAAGTATAAAAGTTGCAGTTATCTAAAACGCTTCACTGGCAAGACTACCTATTTGTCTTCATTTTTGGAATACATTAATTCAATGAAGGTACAAAAGAAGTGCAACATGTTCTATTCACATTCGTATAATTTAAACCTCGTAATAACGCGTCTAGAAGTTCGTAATGCATTCTATTTACTTCGAAGGCGAGTTTTTGTGAATTTCATAATTTCAACACAGGCAATACTTGTTGTAATTACCAGCATATAAAGTACAGCCAAAGCAAGTTCCTCTAAATGGTACGTACCTGCCGTATCCATGTAGCTATAAACTTTTGGGCTAAACCTATATAAATAAAATGAAGTTTCATTATTAAAACCCTCTTTTCAATTAACAAACGCTAATTTGTTCGAGTGTGTTTCGTAAACATCGAAAGGTACGTTAGGACTCATAAAAATCTTTAACAATAACGTTTTTTATCTAGGATAATAAATTGCCACATACATGTAATGGAAAAATGTTCATAGACTTTAAATATATTCATGTTTTAAGAAGTTATATTTATTGATTCTTTTAAGAGCACTTTTAAAAACGAAAAACAATTTTCTCGAAGATTTTTATTATTTTCATCAACCATACATATGAATGCCTCAAATTTCATACATAAAAATACTAGAATAAAAGTAATATTTTTTCTTCTTATTTAATATAACGAGTTTTTAAACAAATCCATAGTTCATCAAAAATAGCCAACAAAATCGCCAACAATTTTTTTAAATCGCCAAAAGTCGCCATGTCGCCAAATTAAAAATTAGGTCGCCAAACAAGTTTGAAAATCGCCACGTTTGGCGAGAAATCGCCACATCTGACAACCCTGGTTTTGAAACGAACAAAGTCCGAGTTAACCTAGCATTTACACATGAACAAGGCGAATTTAACTACAGGTGGTGTCGCAACTACAACAATCCAAAAACAACAGAAAAAACATAGGGTTTTTACATTGCATTGTTAGTGCCATTAGCTCGAAATGTCAACCATTTTTAGCAAAACACTAACAAATCAAAACAAATAAGCTCGAACTGTCAAAATCAGATGCCGTTTCGACACCACCTGTAGTTGAATTCGCCTTGCACATGAAAGTCTTGAAAGTCGCAATAAACTCACACTTTTTAACTAACACACTCATAATTTTTGTACTTTCAGCCAATCGGCTGTTTCTTCGATTTTTCGTTGATAATACGTATACTCTACTTGCAAGAAAGTACTTTCATGTGTAAACCCCAGGTTAGACGAGCGAACATTTGGAAGGAAAACATCTGGAATTTTCTTTTGTTTTTTCATTTGCGGTCACATAGACGAACATGTTGCTGGAAACATTCTGTTAATATTGTTGTTTTTTTCTGAAAAAGCAAGGTAAATGTCAACAAAGAAAATGAGAACAAAGCGTGTCGCCGAGTACCGAACACAAAAACCATTCTCTCTTCCCCACCCGTAATTTGCTAACAAACAAAATGTTTCCCTTCCAGATGTTTCCCTGTCTAAATGGGCACAAAGTTGTTGTATACATGTGAATTGCCGACCGTGTCTGTGTGAAAAATACGATTATAGACTGCCTCGCGCAGTGATGTTAACCGTACGGTAATTACCCTTTTTTACGGTAATTTTGGGCCGCAAAAGGTAGCAAGGTAATTCTATTAAAAATACGGTAATTTAAAGAAATTTGGATTTTTGAAATACATATACTTACATAAATATGTAGGTTTTATAATTTTCGCTCTCAAGAGGTGATTTTCAATTTAAAAATTTGCCTTGGTTTAAGTACGGATGGATTGATTTTTCTTGTGACTATAACAATTTAAAAATTATTTTTTTACTGCCAGTTTAACGGTTTCGAACGTTATCGTTCGCATAGAAAATTTATATGAAAAACACTCAGTTTAAAAAATAATTTCAATATAAAATTCTATGCGAGCTAGGGTTTTTTCCCGGGATTTCCCGGGAATTTCAATTATTTTATTTCCCGTTTTCCCGGGATTTTTCTTGCGGGATCCCGGGAAATAAAAAATTCCTCATAATTTCAGAAAATAGCTATTTATACTTTGAAATCAAGGCCCATTGATAGATGGGCCTTGTTTGAAATTCAGTTTTCTATTCTCTAAAAATTAGCATTTGTGGATGGGTTGTGGATTAGATCAATTGCAAGAAGTGAGTACATGTATTTAAATCAATGTCTCCTGATGCAATAAATCTACTCAAAGCAGAATGGGCAGTGCAACAGTTAATAATTATTACATTTAGGCCCGTTTTCACAACTTACTGATAGCTAAAAGTAGACTCTAACCGGCCTTATAAAAAGTATTCCATTATTAAAATTTTACTTTAACCTAAAGTAAGCGATAAAGTTAATTAAGGTTCATTCTACCTGGTAGCTAAAAGTAAAGTGGTAACAATTGAACACTTTTTATACGGCCGATAAAATCCTACCTTTAGCTATCGGTAAGTTGTAAAAACGGGCCTTAGTGAAGTGAAGAGTTAATAAAGTACATTAATTCAAAATAAGATGCAGGCAGTAAAGTTTCATTGTTCATGAACAAGTCTTAAAAATATGAGATACCTAACCATATCGCTCCTTTATTGCAACATAGTCATATCTACAAAAACAAACGATCTTGGAAAATGCGATTAAAATTTTCAAAATGTACCGACTTAAAGATATATTTTGCTATAACTTCGGTTCAGTTTGAGATATAATACGAGATGGTATGAAGGAAAACTTTACTAAAGTTACTTAAAATTTTGAGCTATGACTACGATACAATGAAGGAGCGATATGTTTATTAGGTGATGAACACAAATTTTCAATTTCAATTTGTGTTGGTTTATATACCCGTGAAGTGCGCGGAAACCGAAATAAAATAACATTTTGGAAACTCGTGTAAGATACTACAACATACAACTTGAAAAAGACTTTGTCCTAAAGATTACAAATGGACCTATTGAAATGAAAAGGTTTGTAAGAAGCAGTCCGGTTGATGTTATTTTTTCATCAACCTTGACATACATACATTTGACTGACATAGCCGTTGTTTATAAAAAAGAAAAAATTTCTTCTGATTGTGAATCCGAAGCATTCTACAACGGTGCACTTTAAACTATTTGTCCAACCTCGGTAAAAAAATGAACGAAAACATGATAATTAGTAAATAAAATCAGGAATATACTTTTTGACGACTTACTAAGCGCTTTGAGTGTGTCAGAAAGTTATTTCCTAAGCCGTTAAAAATTTTTATATGTTTCTTTAAAATATTTTATCTATTTTATTAATTAACTTTTTGATCTCATATCTTGAGTACCTTAATTTTAATTTTGTTTTTATTATTGGGTAAAAACATATGAAATCAACCGAAAATATTAACATTTCTGACCTCAGCACCTCCAAATTTGATAAGATTTTGTACACATGATCTATGGATCAGCATATTTGCCAACTTTCAGACATATAGCCTTCCAACTTTCAGAATTATGGCCATTCCAAGTTGGCAAAAATCAATAAAAATGCACTCAGATGCCTTAACACAATTTTTAATATCTCGAAAAGTATTCATTGTACGTTAATAATAAAGGGCTCATTTTACAGACAAAAACATGCGCCATTCCAAAAAAATTTTTTTTTTAATTTTCGATCAAGGATAATGTAAATAAAAAAGGACTAAAATTTCCAAAGGATATATCTCGAAAATCAATATTTTTAAAAATTTCAAAAAAACATATGTTAATTCTTATTATGTTTTGTACAAGTCTGCCAAATTTCAATGTGGAGTCTTTATTACAACATGAGTTATTAAGAAAAAAGCAGGCGAAGGTTTATGTATTTCATGAAATGTACCAAAATACAAAAAGGTGACAAATAACAAAAAGAAGGACAAATCAAATGTAACGGAACTTTTTCGACTTTTCTTTGCTTAAACTCTTTTTCTCCATTGCTAAACCTTTAATAAAAAGTACAACATAATGTATTATCATTATTAAACACTTTATTACAGCATATTTATTTATTTCTGAAGGATTGCTATTAAAAAATCTGCATCTGCCGAGTAACGCTTGACTTTAATTTTTTTTTTTATCTACAGGTTCAATAGAATGCAGCTTTTGAGTTCCAGGAATAGTACGCAAATCTTTAAAACGAATTTAAAGGAACCGTGCTTCTTCTTCGTGGTCTTTTAGAGTTAAAAACTCGAAATTACAGTTCAAAAGATTTTGCAGGCACCATTCATATAATTGTTTTGGAGTAGTTATTTGACCTTGTAATGGACGCTGTAAACTAGCTCGACGTGCCTCTCTCTTTACGGTACCTCCAAGACCGTCACTTGGGCCTTTTCCATGGCTTGTTGCAAAAAAATGCCACTCAGCATTACATCCAACATCTTCCATATGATAACATAAATTGATAAAGTTCTTTTTATTTTAAAAATTGGGCAGCACTACCGTCTGAAAAATACGTGATTTTCTTCGGGGTTGTTTTAAACTTTTTTCTCAAAAATACATTCAGGTGGCGATGGAACAGGTTGTGATGGGTAAAAATAAAACTCAAACTTTTTAGATCTGAAGGCAAATATTCACTTTACGACTACGTTACACTCTTTTAATTGTACATTGATGACAGAATTCCATTAACTTCTGCTAATGATATTACGTTGCCCATGTCTGATAAAAATTGTGCAGATAGCTAACGTATTATTGTGCATGCCTTGACTGGGAGAATAAAAGTAGGGTAGGTTTCATCACTGGGGGTTAAAATCACTGGGGGCTTCACTGTTAGTGGTACGGAAATGTAGATATTCGGCAGATATAACGTTTAGCATACCTGCATCATTTTGAAAAAGAACAGGAAAAAAATATAGTAAAAACAAGGGTACACTAAGGTTTAGTTGTTATTCAGCATTTGCTTAAGCCTTAGATTATGTTGGTTAAACTAACGGCGGGAAACTGACCCTTAACCTAAGTTGAGCTAATTGAGTGACTTTGGTTTGTGTTTTTTGTTAATTCCGACCTAAATTAACGGTTCCTTTTTTTTTTTTTTTTTTTAAATATTTGTTTTAAAATCTGGCTTCATTAAAATCACGCCAGAAATGAAAAGCACATTTAAATAAATACCTCTGAGTGAAGCAGTAAAAGCGAATAATATAAAGTAATTGTTGAAAATACAAAAGTGATAAAGAAAAAAAAGAAAATTTAAAAATACAAGTTACTGAACTTTTGTTTAAAATAATAAAGTTTTAAGGTAATTGCCCATTGTGTGTAGTGCCTAAGTGGCCGAAGCCCATAAAGTTTCTGGGATAGTTTTTTATTAAATCACAATCTTTTGTGTAATTTTCACTATACACCAAGCCGGATAGTACAAGGGTGAATCACGTGGAAACTATCTGCGGTTAACAACATATTCTTGAATTGGCCAGCAATAAATACAAGTTCTCTCGATTTCGGCAAGAAATCGTATATTGGGATCCTCGGCCAAAGTCCTGTCGGTATTCCGGTCTACCCCAGGTTGGAGAAACCTCAAGGGGAAAATTTCATCACGCCAATATCGCGCCATATATTTATTACATCTGACCCCAAGCTCTAAAAACCTTCTAACCTGACTTTATTGGTTAGGTTATTAATAGAATCTAACCTCGATAAGAGTCTTACTTCTGCCATTAACATACGCACCAATTAATGTTAGAAATTTATGGAAAATTATTTAAGTAGATTAATATACGTTTGTCAAATAATTCTTTTCAAAAGTATAAGAAAACAAAATATTATTAAATGAAACACTAATAGCTTGTTTTAATTTTTGCAAAATTATTTTTTTTTTGTATATTTATTTTTTTAAATATGTTTGTAAACATACTGCATTGTAAAAAATAATAAGTCTTTCATAAGATAATTATAATCGAGATAAAAAAAAATTATTAAAATTTCAAAGTGTCAAAAAAATGTTTTCAAAATTAAAAAAATCAATGAAATTATTAAAAAAATATGTTAATACATAAATATTTTTTGCCCTTAGTATTTTGTGTCCCCCGTGAGAATCAATTACTGACTGCAATCGCCGGCCCATTGAATGAATAAGCTTTTGTAAGTCGTATTCCTCAGGTATTTTTTCCCATTCCTCTTTAATATATTGTATCAATTGTGTTTTATTTTTTGGAGATCTTTTCCCAACTTTTTCTTCAAGAGGACCCATAAATTTTCTATAGGGTTAAGGTCTGGACTTTAAGCTGGAGTATCAATCACTTTTTTGCAGTTATATAATAGCCAGGATTTACAAATATACGATTTGTGTTTTGGGTCATTATCTTGATAAAATTTAAAGTTAAGTTTTTGCGGATTTTCTGGGTCAAAAAACCCAAATTTACGGGCGCTGCTGCATAAATCATTCTTTAATATATCAAGATACACTTCTTTGGTCATAATTTCATCCAAAATTTTTATCTCGCCAACTCCTCTACAAGATATACAAGCCCATGCCATAACAGACAACTTTCCGAATTTTACTGTTGGTATAATATTTTTTTTGTCAAGGGCCGTCAATGGCTTGCGCCAAACTTTTTGTGATCCAAAGTGATAGTAAAGCATGAGCTTGGTTTCATCACAAAAAATTACGTCATCCCAGTACTCTGCTCCAAAACGAACGTGCTTAATAGCAAATGTGTATCTTTTCTCTATGTTGTTCGCCGAAAGTAACGGTTTTTTTCTAGCTGTTCTAGAGAAGTATTGCTGTTTTTGAAGCACGTTCCGAACAGTCTCATGTGAAATAATAACTCCAAAATCATTATATATTTCGGATGATATTCCTCTGGTGCTGGAATGTGGTTTTTCCTCAACCATTTTTATTATTTTTCTTTCAATGCGCTTGGTCACCTTTTTTGGTCTGCCAGGGGAATGTTTTGCTTCAAGCCTTTTTTCTTTTTCGGCGCGGTTAATAATGTTGTAGACTGTCCTAAGATTGAGGGAAAACATTTCCGCGATTGCTTTGTGCGATTTGCCTTTATAATGATTAAAATACACTAACTGAACAATATCTTTGCTAACACGTTTTCCGGGCATTTGTAAAACTTTATTTTATAGTCACTTGTTACAGGAACGACAACTATTTGAAGAATAAATATAGTCCACTAATATGTTAGCATAGTAACATGCATTAATTTCACTAATGTTTATTAATTACACAAAAAAATAACGGTTAATCTCTTTTTTTTTTGTTTTTGAAAACATTTATTTGACACCATAAATAAAATGTTCTCTTACATTTTTCTTTTTGTTTTTGAACTATGCACTCTTTTATGTTATATTTTGGCATCATCATATCTCACATAACCAAGAAAACAGAATGTCCAAAAAATAAAAAAAGTTTAAAATAAATTAGCCAGTCGTATTTCGAACTGAAATTTTTTTGCATGATTTTTTCTAGCATTGAAAAGAATTATTTGACAAACTGTACATAACGTAAAACTACCTTCATAAATGTCCAACCAGTGTTAAATGACCTTTTGACCTAGCGAAGAACCTATTGTTTTTGGCTAATGTGGTAACAGTGTCATTGTAAATTGAACACCTATTCCCTCATGGGTACACTGGCAATATACGTACTTTAATAAACTCTAATAGTAATATTACACTAAAGCCTACAGTACACGGAATGTAAAAAGCCACATGCGTATGTCGTTCTGACGTAATTTTGACGTCACTACAATGCCTCAATAGCAAGTTCGTGATGTGTGATGACGACAAAATAACGTCAGAACGACATACGCATGTGGCTTTTTACATTCCGTGTACTGTAGGCTTAACTGCCTTTACCTAAAAGAAAAAAAATAAGGCTGGCTACCTAAAGTTATAATTAAAACAAACCTAATCTAAATAAATAACTTCCCAATACATTTCTAATCATTAACCCATAATATTAATATGTATATGCCACTCCGTCTTTATGCAAAGTAGCATGATTAGTTAGTCACGTAGTAACAATCATCTAATAATAATAATTAATAAGTTGAAACTAACTTTATATGCCACTCCCCCCCCCCCCCCACTTATGAAATGATCTTTTAATTTAAACATGAAACTAATAGTTACTTAACCTACCATAGTTAAAGCGCCCCTTACATAAAAAAGTAAAACCAACACAAAAAAAAAATAAAAAAATACTAACCTACGTATAATCAAATTTGTCAGTATATTTAACAGATGCACAATTATATTATATTATTGATCTTACCCTAGAACATGCTATAAACATACTTACGTACCTAAATACTTAACCACAATGCAAAAGCAAGACTCACTAAAAATCCCAACCTATTTATACCTACGTACATAAATATAATAATACTCCACCAAATCATCAGGCCTGATTGACTTCGTGGGATCTTCTTTATGTTAGTACTCCGAACAAGAAAAAAAAAACCAATAACAACAAATATAAAGCCGTATAGTAGAGGAATTATATTGATTAACTCCAGAGTAATTAAATGAGGATGATGGTACATTATCTCTTTGCTAAACAAATTGGTTTTTTTATTATACTCAATATGATTTCTCTTAAATAAGTTGTTGTTATAATATTTTATTAATGAACCACCAAAACCAACAATTGTAGCACTATATTTTTATAAAATTTGTTTTTTGTGTATTTTATTTTTGCATTTTGGTTATTTGAGTACCACAATCTTTGAAATTCTTTTATAGGGAGGTCAACCTATATTAATTAACAGCACTGACATTTGAGTTCATAATTATTTTGATAAGTATGCTATATCTAATTTTTGTTTTATAATGAAGTAAAGTTAATTGTAAATAAATAAGAATATCAGTAAAATGAAAAGCTAAGTATTTTAAAATTCAGGTTGATGAAATGTAGAAGCTAATGTAGCGTAAGAATATAGTGGGCTGAAAGAGATACATTATGTGGTCATCAGCAGGCAGGGTGGGAAAATTGGACCATAAGGACAATTACATCTTGTTCCTTAAGAGGGTTTTAGCAAACTTAATTTCTACAGCATATCTTATTTTCATTCCTTTCTCTATAACTTGTACTTTGCACACAATTTAAAATTTTAATTAGATGTAACGTATCCACCCCATTTGTTATCACAGCCGACGCCCATTTCCCTGAGCTAGTACCGTAGCATAGCTAGGTGTGCAAATAGTGATAACCCGGAGTGGCTAACTGTCCGTTACAGAATAATTAATGGCGCCCAACGTGGGGCCCCCAACAGCATATTTAAGTAAATTACATCTTATACTTATTTCTAAACAATACTATTTGGAGGTTCCCCTATAATATTTTCACTTTAGCGTAAGGTTGGAACTAAAATATGGAAGCAGTGCACGTTTCTTATTTGCCACCTTAATATCTTTATTCTTTTCTCTTCTTTATTACCTATGAAAAAAAAAAAAGAAAATCGGAAAATTGTTTGTGATGACATATGCAAAACATTTTTGGACTTTTTGTTAAATGCATGAAGTGTTTACATACCATTTGTTTTAAGCATTGACACACAAGAAATATCATTCATTTATATTTGGGAATTTTGGGACCTATTTCCTTATTATTGTGGGGACAATAACGCAAGTCCTAAATATTCAAATGGAAAACTATGGGGTCTGTATTTTTTTTAGGTTTGCTAACAATTTTCTTTAGAATTCATACTTGCTACCTCTACAAAGTAATCAACCAACTGTAATAAATTTACAAGTGTTCTTATTATTACAATACACAAAGAAAATTTTTTTTTTGCTTTAATTTGGTTAATGTTTTTGTTTATTAAATTTTTTTTTGCTAACTTATACTTTAGTTATATTTGGCATTGATTTAATTATTTTATTTTGGGAAAGTTAGTTTAATGAGACGTATTAGATATTAGCGAAGGAAATAATTTTAGATTGGCTGTTCTGTTATTCAGTTTCAGGACAGTTAGTGTATGTTCTAAACTAGAGTTTAAATATATTCGATATACAAACTTAGAGTCGGATATTCTGAAACCATAATTTCAATTTACGTATGATAAACTAATCATGCCGGTTAACCGCAGTCCAGAAACACAGGGTGCCGGGGCAGTAGATGAGCCTGAACGGCTAACATGTACTATATGCAATGAGAGCTTAGAAACTAGCGAGAAAACTGTTACGTCATGCAACCACTTTTTCCACCGCCCATGCCTCACTAAATGGTTGGAAAACAGCCAAACATGTCCTATTTGTAGGCAATTGTGTATCTCGGTAGACGTAGATAATCAAGCCGCATTCCGTAACAATTCTCGCGGAAGAGGCGCAATTCCTCGTGAT
Source organism: Pollenia griseotomentosa (assembly GCA_963931875.1). Taxonomy (NCBI): domain Eukaryota; kingdom Metazoa; phylum Arthropoda; class Insecta; order Diptera; family Polleniidae; genus Pollenia; species Pollenia griseotomentosa. The sequence continues at coordinate 112,862,233 of OZ007560.1, forward strand.
AGGCCAAACACCCGATCTTATATCCAACAACAACAACAAAGAACCCAAGCGTCTTTTGATAATGTGAACACACCGATAAATAGACGACGTACCACAAACTTTGCAAACAATCACCTTTCAGAACAGCGGGTTCAAAATATTATAACCGAGTCGCTTAACGCGTTTAAATCGGAATTTGCTAATTCTATAACGACAGAGTTTCGATCCATGTTTCAAAATTTAGATATTGAACCCAACCGACAAACTGCAAATCACACCAGAAGACAGGTTCGTAGCGCCGAAAACCTAGGGGTACCAAACACTCCTAACTTGGCCGCAGGTCCTCCGCCTGAATGGCCTGAAGATAACCCTTTTAGAGGAAGTCAAAATTTTGGAGTGCCCTCTTCCCATAGACGAAGTGGCCCACCTCATGTTCCCGCAAATGCGGCCAATAGTACACTTGATACTCACAAAATATCAAATTTAATCTATAATTGGCACATAAGGTTTAGTGGATCAGACGACAGTATTTCAGTTGATGAATTTATTTATAGAATAAACACCCTTACATCGATCCATCTGAGTGGCAATTTTGAATTGCTTTGCGAGCACGTCCACTCATTATTTGAAGGTAAGGCATTGACTTGGTACTGGAGGTATCATCGTCAGAACGATTCTAGGTTAGTATGGTTCGATGTTTGTGACGCACTTAGAAGGCAATTTAAGGATACAACCACAGATTACGACATAAAGGACGACATGCGACGTAGGAAACAGAGAAATAATGAAAATTTTGACTCCTTCCTGGAATCTATAATGCATCTGAGCGATAGACTTAGAATACCAATCGGAGAAACTGAGTTGGTGGAAATTATCATAAGGAACCTGAAGGCGGACCTACGTCATGAATTGCTACATTTAGACATAGCCAATTTGTCCATTCTTAGAAAGGAGGCTCGTAAGCACGAAAAGTTTTTCGGGGACTTGGCAGCTCTTAACCCCCACAGTCTAAGATATAAGCGCCCTCAGATTTCCGAAGTGGCTGATGAAATCGCCAACGACTCTACACAGTTTCCAGGTGGGAAAGAATCTGACGAAGTTAATGAAATTTGTCAACCTATTGTCTCATGTTGGAATTGCGATGGTGTAGGCCACCGATATCATGACTGTGTTGCACCTAGGCGCGTATTTTGCTACGGCTGTGGAGCCCCTGACACTTATAGACCGAAATGTCCTAATTGTTTAAAAAGGTCGGAAAACTGTCCACTGGATGTCCGTCAGAAGATAGTCGGACATCCACAAAAATCTATGAAAAATTAAGTGAGATTACTCATAAAAAACCTGACCCCGACTTAACAAAATGTACGAATAGTACTGAAGATGTTTCTCGGATCTGTTCACACCCTCTAAAGTTTTTACCCTATCATGAGAAATTAGAGCGGTAGGTATTTGAAAATTCGACACCAAATATTTTCCGATAACCACATTTCAAGAAAACGGTTAAGGTCTAAACGACGAATGCATGAGTTTTGGAACCGCAGGAAACTACTTAAAAAGGTTGTAATATCTAGTATTGTCAAAAACGGATTAGATTCCAGACCATATATTAATATAGCGACCGGGGATAGAACCTTGTTAGCTCTTTTAGATAGCGGGGCCAATAGATCTTGCATAGGCTCAAACTTGGCAAAGGAAATGTTATCGAATTCAATCTATAAAATTAATAAATTTAGTGGGAATGTGAGGACTGCCGATGGGGAAAGACAACAGGTCGTGGGGTCGATCACACTTAGCATAGCGTACAACGGTCTTAATAAAAATATCGATTTTTTTATAGTCCCCAGCTTAAAACAGGATGTAATTTGTGGGATAGATTTCTGGAAGAGTTTCGGGATAGAGATTTCGTTACCGTTTGTTAGTGGGGTTATTGCCGATGACTTAAGTAACGTGCTTGAGTTAAATCCCACAGACGCACGAAAGCTTAATAATGCTATCGCTTCTTTTCCTTCATTTGAGAAGGAGTGCTTGGGCAAAACGTCTCTTATCGAACATGTAATTGACATGGGATCCGCCCGTCCTATCAAGCAGCGCTATTATCCCATCTCCCCTGCTAGGGAACAGATGTTGTGTAATGAGATCGATAGGATGCTACAATTAGGAGTTATAGAGGTTGCGGAAGACACAGCTTGGTCATCACCAGGGGTGTTACTAGTAAAACCTGGTAAAGTAAGATTTTGTCTGGATTCACGTAAGCTAAATGAGGTAACTAACAAGGATGCCTACCCAATCCCAAATATTGAGGGGATAATATCCCGTTTACCCCCAGTGAATGTCATATCTAAAATAGATCTAAAAGATGCCTTTTGGCAGATAGAACTGTCCAAGGATTCCCGTCCAAAAACTGCTTTCACTGTCCCCAACCGACCATTATACCAGTTTGTGCGCATGCCTTTTGGGCTCTGTAATGCTCCCCAAACAATGTGTCGGTTGATGGACAAAGTGATACCCTATGACCTAAAAGATCACGTTTTTGTGTATTTAGATGATCTACTTGTGGTATCACATTCACTGGATGAACATATTGTTCATCTTCTTCAAGTTGCTTCCCAACTTAGGAAGGCTGGGCTTACCATCAATATTGAAAAAAGGATATTTGGATTGAAAAGTGTAAAATATTTAGGGTATGTAGTGGGAAATGGCAACCTAATGGTGGACCCGGATAAGGTTAACGCAATCACTGACTACCCAATTCCCAAAACAGTTAAACAATTGCGGCAGTTTTTGGGACTGGCGGGGTGGTACCGTCGCTTTGTCGCAAATTATGAACTATTGTCAAAGAAGAACAAATATTTGTGGAATCCAGATGCACAAAAAGCATTTGAATCTCTGAAAAAGAGTCTAACCACTGCTCCATTGTTATCTCACCCAGACTACCACAAACCATTTGTGGTGCAATGTGACGCTAGCCAGTTAGGAGTGGGGGGAGTTTTAGCACAATGTGATGAGAATGGGATCGAACGCCCGATTGCGTTCATGTCTCATAAATTGAATAGGGCACAGTGGAACTATTCAGTTACTGAGCTAGAATACTTGGCAGTGGTATTGGCCATAAAAAAGTTTCGTTCATATATTGAGGGGCACCCGTTTAAAGTCATAACCGATCATGCCAGTCTTAAGTGGCTCATGAGCCAGAAAGACTTGAATGGAAGATTGGCAAGATGGGCACTTAAGTTAAAGGGCTTCAATTTTTCAATTGAGCATCGTAAAGGGAGCGAAAATGTTGTTGCGGATGCGTTATCTCGTACCTATGAGGACGATTTATTGATAGATGAAGTGGAATTAGACACACTTCCGATTATAGATTTATCCTCAGAGGAGTTTGATTCTACGGAATACAGCCAATTACGGGAAAAGCTGGTAAAAACTGAATTACCTCATTTTAAAATATGTGGTAAATTTATATACCATAAGGGAAATTTAGAAAACGGGACGGAAAATGATGCCCTAGTCTGGAAGTTGTTAGTTCCCAGGAATTTGCGAAAGGATGTGTTGTTGGCTACCCATGACCAACCGTCAGCCTCTCATGGAGGCATGGCCAAAACTATCGATAGAATTCGAAGATATTTTTACTGGCCAGGGATGGTTTCAGACGTCAGAAAATATGTTACTAATTGTGAATTATGTACAACCTCAAAAACACCAACCTATACCTTGCGTCCCCCGATGGGTGAAATGGCTAAGTCGGATAGACCATTCCAACGTCTGTATGTTGACTTTATCGGCCCATTTCCACGAAGTAAAAGTGGCAACATTGGGGTTTTTATAGTTTTAGACCACTTTAGTAAATTTACGTTTCTTACTCCCCTACGAAAACTCAATTCCAAACTGATAATTTCGTACCTTAAGGATAGCATTTTTAGTTGTTTTGGAGTCCCTGAAACTATTATATCAGATAACGGTAGTCAATTCAAGAGCCAAGAGTTTATTGCATTTTTGACGAAGTTTGGCATAAAACATACGTGTACTGCTGTGCATTCACCACAGTCAAATGCCAGTGAAAGGGTAAATAGGTGCATAAATGAAGCCCTACGCTCCTATATACGAACAGATCAACGTAATTGGGATATATTCTTAAGTAGTATTAACTGTTCCCTTCGCAATAGTGTCCATCAAAGTTTAGGCTATTCTCCCTATTTTATCGTTTTTGGACAAAATATGCTTACTCACGGCCACGATTACCAACTTCTTCGAGACCTTCAACTTTTACCTGAACCAGCCTCAGATTTAACCCGGGTGGATAGATTTCAATTTATAAGGGATATGATCAAAGATAGGCTAGAACGGTCATATGAGAAGAATTCCCATGCCTACAACCTTAGATCTAAGCTAAGAGATTTTCAAGTTGGACAAATAGTAACCAGAATAAACTTTGCTCAAAGTAACCTTCTGAGGCATTTTAATGCTAAATTAGCTCCCGTCGGCATTAAAAGTCGTGTGTTAAAGAAATTGGGAAATGCATACTATATTTTGCAGGATTTAGAAGGCAAGAATAAATCAACATATCACCTTAAAGACATTTGGTAACTTGAATTTGACCATAAAATCTCTTAGTTACCCTTTTTCAGCTTCCATTTATCGGTTTACCTTAATTGAAACCTGCTTTGTGATGGGTAAAAATAAAACTCAAACTTTTTAGATCTGAAGGCAAATATTCACTTTACGACTACGTTACACTCTTTTAATTGTACATTGATGACAGAATTCCATTAACTTCTATGATTACGTTGCCCATGTCTGATAAAAATTGTGCAGATAGCTAACGTATTATTGTGCATGCCTTGACTGGGAGAATAAAAGTAGGGTAGGTTTCATCACTGGGGGTTAAAATCACTGGGGGCTTCACTGTTAGTGGTACGGAAATGTAGATATTCGGCAGATATAACGTTTAGCATACCTGCATCATTTTGAAAAAGAACAGGAAAAAAAATATAGTAAAAACAAGGGTACACTAAGGTTTAGTTGTTATTCAGCATTTGCTTAAGCCTTAGATTATGTTGGTTAAACTAACGGCGGGAAACTGACCCTTAACCTAAGTTGAGCTAATTGAGTGACTTTGGTTTGTGTTTTTTGTTAATTCCGACCTAAATTAACGGTTCCTTTTTTTTTTTTTTTTTTGAAATATTTGTTTTAAAATCTGGCTTCATTAAAATCACGCCAGAAATGAAAAGCACATTTAAATAAATACCTCTGAGTGAAGCAGTAAAAGCGAATAATATAAAGTAATTGTTGAAAATACAAAAGTGATAAAGAAAAAAAAGAAAATTTAAAAATACAAGTTACTGAACTTTTGTTTAAAATAATAAAGTTTTAAGGTAATTGCCCATTGTGTGTAGTGCCTAAGTGGCCGAAGCCCATAAAGTTTCTGGGATAGTTTTTTTATTAAATCACAATCTTTTGTGTAATTTTCACTATACACCAAGCCGGATAGTACAAGGGTGAATCACGTGGAAACTATCTGCGGTTAACAACATATTCTTGAATTGGCCAGCAATAAATACAAGTTCTCTCGATTTCGGCAAGAAATCGTATATTGGGATCCTCGGCCAAAGTCCTGTCGGTATTCCGGTCTACCCCAGGTTGGAGAAACCTCAAGGGGAAAATTTCATCACGCCAATATCGCGCCATATATTTATTACATCTGACCCCAAGCTCTAAAAACCTTCTAACCTGACTTTATTGGTTAGGTTATTAATAGAATCTAACCTCGATAAGAGTCTTACTTCTGCCATTAACATACGCACCAATTAATGTTAGAAATTTATGGAAAATTATTTAAGTAGATTAATATACATAACGTAAAACTACCTTCATAAATGTCTAACCAGTGTTAAATGACCTTTTGACCTAGCGAAGAACCTATTGTTTTTGGCTAATGTGGTAACAGTGTCATTGTAAATTGAACACCTATTCCCTCATGGGTACACTGGCAATATACGTACTTTAATAAACTCTAATAGTAATATTACACTAAAGCCTACAGTACACGGAATGTAAAAAGCCACATGCGTATGTCGTTCTGACGTAATTTTGACGTCACTACAATGCCTCAATAGCAAGTTCGTGATGTGTGATGACGACAAAATAACGTCAGAACGACATACGCATGTGGCTTTTTACATTCCGTGTACTGTAGGCTTAACTGCCTTTACCTAAAAGAAAAAAAATAAGGCTGGCTACCTAAAGTTATAATTAAAACAAACCTAATCTAAATAAATAACTTCCCAATACATTTCTAATCATTAACCCATAATATTAATATGTATATGCCACTCCGTCTTTATGCAAAGTAGCATGATTAGTTAGTCACGTAGTAACAATCATCTAATAATAATAATTAATAAGTTGAAACTAACTTTATATGCCACTCCCCCCCCCCCCCCCACTTATGAAATGATCTTTTAATTTAAACATGAAACTAATAGTTACTTAACCTACCATAGTTAAAGCGCCCCTTACATAAAAAAGTAAAACCAACACAAAAAAAAAATAAAAAAATACTAACCTACGTATAATCAAATTTGTCAGTATATTTAACAGATGCACAATTATATTATATTATTGATCTTACCCTAGAACATGCTATAAACATACTTACGTACCTAAATACTTAACCACAATGCAAAAGCAAGACTCACTAAAAATCCTAACCTATTTATACCTACGTACATAAATATAATAATACTCCACCAAATCATCAGGCCTGATTGACTTCGTGGGATCTTCTTTATGTAAGTACTCCGAACAAGAAAAAAAAACCAATAACAACAAATATAAAGCCGTATAGTAGAGAAATTATATTGATTAACTCCAGAGTAATTAAATGAGGATGATGGTACATTATCTCTTTGCTAAACAAATTTGTTTTTTATTATACTCAATATGATTTCTCTTAAATAAGTTGTTGTTATAATATTTTATTAATGAACCACCAAAACCAACAATTGTAGCACTATATTTTTATTAAATTTTTTTTTTGTGTATTTTATTTTTGCATTTTGGTTATTTGAGTACCACAATCTTTGAAATTCTTTTATAGGGAGGTCAACCTACAGTGAATCACAGTGAAAATGGCCCACCGCTAATAATATTTTTTTTTTGCAAAATTTCTAACATAACATTTAAAAATACTAATTATGTATGTCACACATATTTTTAAAGCTGGTCATCTTAGTTTTAATACATTTAATATAAACTTAAGTTTTTTACAACAACAACAAAAATATGTAAAAATAAAATGAGAATGTAAATTTTTTATCTCACAATGAAAATGGCCCATTTAAAAAAACGTACTCATATAACGGTAAATTCCAAGTTGGAATAAAATATTATTCCATCTTTTTAATTTTACTTCATATTTACTTCTGACCGCATTGATAAAAGTTAATAAATCAGTATTAAATTCGGTTTTAAGAAGATGGGTCGTCATACCACAATTGAAATAAGAAAACTAGTAATTGACCACTACAAAGGTGGAAGAAGCCAGCGAGAAATCGCGGAAATTGTCGAAATACCACGAGGAACAGTAAAAAATATTATCAAAAGGTTTAATGATGAAAAACGAATCGCTAGTAAAACAAAAATCAGCCCAAAAAAACTTTTTTCTGAACGTGACGAACGTTGGATACTCCATAAATCCAGGAATGACCCAAGGTTAAGTGCTCCAAAATTAAGAGACATGGTGGAGGAACATCTACACATTAGCTGCAATGCAGAAACAATACGAAGAGTTCTAAGAAAAGCTGGATTGCATGGAAGAATTGCTCGAAAAAAACCTTTCGTGAGCCTAAAAAATAAAAAACTAAGGTTGGATTTTGCCCATAACTATTTGATGAAGGATGTTTCTTTTTGGCAACACGTTTTGTTCGTAGATGAATCGAAGTTTAATATTTTTGGATCAGACGGCAGGATAAATGTGTGGAGAAAGCCGAACGAGGAGTTAAACCCGAAGCACTTGCGACCCACATTGAAACATGGTGGTGGTCACGTTATGGTATGGGGTGCGTGTTCTGCGGCTGGAGTTGGAAATTTGCACTTTGTGGAGGGAAACATGGACAAATTTCAGTATTTGTCAATTTTAAAAAATAACCTAAAGCAGAGTGCAGAAAAATTAGGAATAAAGGACACTCTCCACTTCTACCAGGACAACGACCCGAAACATACCGCTGGAGTTGTCAAAGAATGGTTATTATATAACTGTCCAAGGGTTATTAAAACTCCGCCACAATCACCAGACCTCAATATAATCGAAAATTTGTGGCATAAGCTAGAGTTAGAAGTTAGAAAACACCAAATATCTAATGTGAACGACCTGAAGGCGGCTTTACTGGAGGAATGGGAAAAAATTTCACCAAGTTACACCAAAAAGTTAGTAGAATCCATTCCTAATCGTTTAAAATCGGTAATCAGGCAAAAAGGCTTTCCTACAAAATATTAAAAATAAAAAAAAAACGTTATTTCTTTAATAATAACATAATGGGCTATTTTCATTGTGACCTAAATTTGAACTGTTTTTGTTTCTGATGTAAAAAATCAAAGAATTAATAATGTAATAAAAATAATTTTTTAGTTCCTTATATTGAATACCAAATAAACTTTATTTTAAACAAAAATATATTTTTTATTTTCTTCCTTTTTATTAAATATTAACCAAATACTGATTAATTTCATGGTGGGCCATTTTCACTGTGATTCACTGTATATTAATTAACAGCACTGACATTTGAGTTCATAATTATTTTGATAAGTATGCTATATCTAATTTTTGTTTTATAATGAAGTAAAGTTAATTGTAAATAAATAAGAATATCAGTAAAATGAAAAGCTAAGTATTTTAAAATTCAGGTTGATGAAATGTAGAGGCTAATGTAGCGTAAGAATATAGTGGGCTGAAATAGATACATTATGTGGTCATCAGCAGGCAGGGTGGGAAAATTGGACCATAAGGACAATTACATCTTGTTCCTTAAGAGGGTTTTAGCAAACTTAATTTCTACAGCATATCTTATTTTCATTCCTTTCTCTATAACTTGTACTTTGCACACAATTTAAAATTTTAATTAGATGTAACGTATCCACCCCATTTGTTATCACAGCCGACGCCCATTTCCCTGAGCTAGTACCGTAGCATAGCTAGGTGTGCAAATAGTGATAACCCGGAGTGGCTAACTGTCCGTTACAGAATAATTAATGGCGCCCAACGTGGGGCCCCCAACAGCATATTTAAGTAAATTACATCTTATACTTATTTCTAAACAATACTATTTGGAGGTTCCCCTATAATATTTTCACTTTAGCGTAAGGTTGGAACTAAAATATGGAAGCAGTGCACGTTTCTTATTTGCCACCTTAATATCTTTATTCTTTTCTCTTCTTTATTACCTATGAAAAAAAAAAAAGAAAATCGGAAAATTGTTTGTGATGACATATGCAAAACATTTTTGGACTTTTTGTTAAATGCATGAAGTGTTTACATACCATTTGTTTTAAGCATTGACACACAAGAAATATCATTCATTTATATTTGGGAATTTTGGGACCTATTTCCTTATTATTGTGGGGACAATAACGCAAGTCCTAAATATTCAAATGGAAAACTATGGGGTCTGTATTTTTTTTAGGTTTGCTAACAATTTTCTTTAGAATTCATACTTGCTACCTCTACAAAGTAATCAACCAACTGTAATAAATTTACAAGTGTTCTTATTATTACAATACACAAAGAAAATTTTTTTTTTGCTTTAATTTGGTTAATGTTTTTGTTTATTAAATTTTTTTTTGCTAACTTATACTTTAGTTATATTTGGCATTGATTTAATTATTTTATTTTGGGAAAGTTAGTTTAATGAGACGTATTAGATATTAGCGAAGGAAATAATTTTAGATTGGCTGTTCTGTTATTCAGTTTCAGGACAGTTAGTGTATGTTCTAAACTAGAGTTTAAATATATTCGATATACAAACTTAGAGTCGGATATTCTGAAACCATAATTTCAATTTACGTATGATAAACTAATCATGCCGGTTAACCGCAGTCCAGAAACACAGGGTGCCGGGGCAGTAGATGAGCCTGAACGGCTAACATGTACTATATGCAATGAGAGCTTAGAAACTAGCGAGAAAACTGTTACGTCATGCAACCACTTTTTCCACCGCCCATGCCTCACTAAATGGTTGGAAAACAGCCAAACATGTCCTATTTGTAGGCAATTGTGTATCTCGGTAGACGTAGATAATCAAGCCGCATTCCGTAACAATTCTCGCGGAAGAGGCGCAATTCCTCGTGATAGGCCAAACACCCGATCTTATATCCAACAACAACAACAAAGAACCCAAGCGTCTTTTGATAATGTGAACACACCGATAAATAGACGACGTACCACAAACTTTGCAAACAATCACCTTTCAGAACAGCGGGTTCAAAATATTATAACCGAGTCGCTTAACGCGTTTAAATCGGAATTTGCTAATTCTATAACGACAGAGTTTCGATCCATGTTTCAAAATTTAGATATTGAACCCAACCGACAAACTGCAAATCACACCAGAAGACAGGTTCGTAGCGCCGAAAACCTAGGGGTACCAAACACTCCTAACTTGGCCGCAGGTCCTCCGCCTGAATGGCCTGAAGATAACCCTTTTAGAGGAAGTCAAAATTTTGGAGTGCCCTCTTCCCATAGACGAAGTGGCCCACCTCATGTTCCCGCAAATGCGGCCAATAGTACACTTGATACTCACAAAATTTCAAATTTAATCTATAATTGGCACATAAGGTTTAGTGGATCAGACGACAGTATTTCAGTTGATGAATTTATTTATAGAATAAACACCCTTACATCGATCCATCTGAGTGGCAATTTTGAATTGCTTTGCGAGCACGTCCACTCATTATTTGAAGGTAAGGCATTGACTTGGTACTGGAGGTATCATCGTCAGAACGATTCTAGGTTAGTATGGTTCGATGTTTGTGACGCACTTAGAAGGCAATTTAAGGATACAACCACAGATTACGACATAAAGGACGACATGCGACGTAGGAAACAGAGAAATAATGAAAATTTTGACTCCTTCCTGGAATCTATAATGCATCTGAGCGATAGACTTAGAATACCAATCGGAGAAACTGAGTTGGTGGAAATTATCATAAGGAACCTGAAGGCGGACCTACGTCATGAATTGCTACATTTAGACATAGCCAATTTGTCCATTCTTAGAAAGGAGGCTCGTAAGCACGAAAAGTTTTTCGGGGACTTGGCAGCTCTTAACCCCCACAGTCTAAGATATAAGCGCCCTCAGATTTCCGAAGTGGCTGATGAAATCGCCAACGACTCTACACAGTTTCCAGGTGGGAAAGAATCTGACGAAGTTAATGAATTTTGTCAACCTATTGTCTCATGTTGGAATTGCGATGGTGTAGGCCACCGATATCATGACTGTGTTGCACCTAGGCGCGTATTTTGCTACGGCTGTGGAGCCCCTGACACTTATAGACCGAAATGTCCTAATTGTTTAAAAAGGTCGGAAAACTGTCCACTGGATGTCCGTCAGAAGATAGTCGGACATCCACAAAAATCTATGAAAAATTAAGTGAGATTACTCATAAAAAACCTGACCCCGACTTAACAAAATGTACGAATAGTACTGAAGATGTTTCTCGGATCTGTTCACACCCTCTAAAGTTTTTACCCTATCATGAGAAATTAGAGCGGTAGGTATTTGAAAATTCGACACCAAATATTTTCCGATAACCACATTTCAAGAAAACGGTTAAGGTCTAAACGACGAATGCATGAGTTTTGGAACCGCAGGAAACTACTTAAAAAGGTTGTAATATCTAGTATTGTCAAAAACGGATTAGATTCCAGACCATATATTAATATAGCGACCGGGGATAGAACCTTGTTAGCTCTTTTAGATAGCGGGGCCAATAGATCTTGCATAGGCTCAAACTTGGCAAAGGAAATGTTATCGAATTCAATCTATAAAATTAATAAATTTAGTGGGAATGTGAGGACTGCCGATGGGGAAAGACAACAGGTCGTGGGGTCGATCACACTTAGCATAGCGTACAACGGTCTTAATAAAAATATCGATTTTTTTATAGTCCCCAGCTTAAAACAGGATGTAATTTGTGGGATAGATTTCTGGAAGAGTTTCGGGATAGAGATTTCGTTACCGTTTGTTAGTGGGGTTATTGCCGATGACTTAAGTAACGTGCTTGAGTTAAATCCCACAGACGCACGAAAGCTTAAAAATGCTATCGCTTCTTTTCCTTCATTTGAGAAGGAGTGCTTGGGCAAAACGTCTCTTATCGAACATGTAATTGACATGGGATCCGCCCGTCCTATCAAGCAGCGCTATTATCCCATCTCCCCTGCTAGGGAACAGATGTTGTGTAATGAGATCGATAGGATGCTACAATTAGGAGTTATAGAGGTTGCGGAAGACACAGCTTGGTCATCACCAGGGGTGTTACTAGTAAAACCTGGTAAAGTAAGATTTTGTCTGGATTCACGTAAGCTAAATGAGGTAACTAACAAGGATGCCTACCCAATCCCAAATATTGAGGGGATAATATCCCGTTTACCCCCAGTGAATGTCATATCTAAAATAGATCTAAAAGATGCCTTTTGGCAGATAGAACTGTCCAAGGATTCCCGTCCAAAAACTGCTTTCACTGTCCCCAACCGACCATTATACCAGTTTGTGCGCATGCCTTTTGGGCTCTGTAATGCTCCCCAAACAATGTGTCGGTTGTTGGACAAAGTGATACCCTATGACCTAAAAGATCACGTTTTTGTGTATTTAGATGATCTACTTGTGGTATCACATTCACTGGATGAACATATTGTTCATCTTCTTCAAGTTGCTTCCCAACTTAGGAAGGCTGGGCTTACCATCAATATTGAAAAAAGGATATTTGGATTGAAAAGTGTAAAATATTTAGGGTATGTAGTGGGAAATGGCAACCTAATGGTGGACCCGGATAAGGTTAACGCAATCACTGACTACCCAATTCCCAAAACAGTTAAACAATTGCGGCAGTTTTTGGGACTGGCGGGGTGGTACCGTCGCTTTGTCGCAAATTATGCCTCAGTTACGTATCCTCTAACTGAACTATTGTCAAAGAAGAACAAATATTTGTGGAATCCAGATGCACAAAAAGCATTTGAATCTCTGAAAAAGAGTCTAACCACTGCTCCATTGTTATCTCACCCAGACTACCACAAACCATTTGTGGTGCAATGTGACGCTAGCCAGTTAGGAGTGGGGGGAGTTTTAGCACAATGTGATGAGAATGGGATCGAACGCCCGATTGCGTTCATGTCTCATAAATTGAATAGGGCACAGTGGAACTATTCAGTTACTGAGCTAGAATGCTTGGCAGTGGTATTGGCCATAAAAAAGTTTCGTTCATATATTGAGGGGCACCCGTTTAAAGTCATAACCGATCATGCCAGTCTTAAGTGGCTCATGAGCCAGAAAGACTTGAATGGAAGATTGGCAAGATGGGCACTTAAGTTAAAGGGCTTCAATTTTTCAATTGAGCATCGTAAAGGGAGCGAAAATGTTGTTGCGGATGCGTTATCTCGTACCTATGAGGACGATTTATTGATAGATGAAGTGGAATTAGACACACTTCCGATTATAGATTTATCCTCAGAGGAGTTTGATTCTACGGAATACAGCCAATTACGGGAAAAGCTGGTAAAAACTGAATTACCTCATTTTAAAATATGTGGTAAATTTATATACCATAAGGGAAATTTAGAAAACGGGACGGAAAATGATGCCCTAGTCTGGAAGTTGTTAGTTCCCAGGAATTTGCGAAAGGATGTGTTGTTGGCTACCCATGACCAACCGTCAGCCTCTCATGGAGGCATGGCCAAAACTATCGATAGAATTCGAAGATATTTTTACTGGCCAGGGATGGTTTCAGACGTCAGAAAATATGTTACTAATTGTGAATTATGTACAACCTCAAAAACACCAACCTATACCTTGCGTCCCCCGATGGGTGAAATGGCTAAGTCGGATAGACCATTCCAACGTCTGTATGTTGACTTTATCGGCCCATTTCCACGAAGTAAAAGTGGCAACATTGGGGTTTTTATAGTTTTAGACCACTTTAGTAAATTTACGTTTCTTACTCCCCTACGAAAACTCAATTCCAAACTGATAATTTCGTACCTTAAGGATAGCATTTTTAGTTGTTTTGGAGTCCCTGAAACTATTATATCAGATAACGGTAGTCAATTCAAGAGCCAAGAGTTTATTGCATTTTTGACGAAGTTTGGCATAAAACATACGTGTACTGCTGTGCATTCACCACAGTCAAATGCCAGTGAAAGGGTAAATAGGTGCATAAATGAAGCCCTACGCTCCTATATACGAACAGATCAACGTAATTGGGATATATTCTTAAGTAGTATTAACTGTTCCCTTCGCAATAGTGTCCATCAAAGTTTAGGCTATTCTCCCTATTTTATCGTTTTTGGACAAAATATGCTTACTCACGGCCACGATTACCAACTTCTTCGAGACCTTCAACTTTTACCTGAACCAGCCTCAGATTTAACCCGGGTGGATAGATTTCAATTTATAAGGGATATGATCAAAGATAGGCTAGAACGGTCATATGAGAAGAATTCCCATGCCTACAACCTTAGATCTAAGCTAAGAGATTTTCAAGTTGGACAAATAGTAACCAGAATAAACTTTGCTCAAAGTAACCTTCTGAGGCATTTTAATGCTAAATTAGCTCCCGTCGGCATTAAAAGTCGTGTGTTAAAGAAATTGGGAAATGCATACTATATTTTGCAGGATTTAGAAGGCAATAATAAATCAACATATCACCTTAAAGACATTTGGTAACTTGAATTTGACCATAAAATCTCTTAGTTACCCTTTTTCAGCTTCCATTTATCGGTTTACCTTAATTGAAACCTGCTTTGTGATGGGTAAAAATAAAACTCAAACTTTTTAGATCTGAAGGCAAATATTCACTTTACGACTACGTTACACTCTTTTAATTGTACATTGATGACAGAATTCCATTAACTTCTATGATTACGTTGCCCATGTCTGATAAAAATTGTGCAGATAGCTAACGTATTATTGTGCATGCCTTGACTGGGAGAATAAAAGTAGGGTAGGTTTCATCACTGGGGGTTAAAATCACTGGGGGCTTCACTGTTAGTGGTACGGAAATGTAGATATTCGGCAGATATAACGTTTAGCATACCTGCATCATTTTGAAAAAGAACAGGAAAAAAAATATAGTAAAAACAAGGGTACACTAAGGTTTAGTTGTTATTCAGCATTTGCTTAAGCCTTAGATTATGTTGGTTAAACTAACGGCGGGAAACTGACCCTTAACCTAAGTTGAGCTAATTGAGTGACTTTGGTTTGTGTTTTTTGTTAATTCCGACCTAAATTAACGGTTCCTTTTTTTTTTTTTTTTTTGAAATATTTGTTTTAAAATCTGGCTTCATTAAAATCACGCCAGAAATGAAAAGCACATTTAAATAAATACCTCTGAGTGAAGCAGTAAAAGCGAATAATATAAAGTAATTGTTGAAAATACAAAAGTGATAAAGAAAAAAAAGAAAATTTAAAAATACAAGTTACTGAACTTTTGTTTAAAATAATAAAGTTTTAAGGTAATTGCCCATTGTGTGTAGTGCCTAAGTGGCCGAAGCCCATAAAGTTTCTGGGATAGTTTTTTTATTAAATCACAATCTTTTGTGTAATTTTCACTATACACCAAGCCGGATAGTACAAGGGTGAATCACGTGGAAACTATCTGCGGTTAACAACATATTCTTGAATTGGCCAGCAATAAATACAAGTTCTCTCGATTTCGGCAAGAAATCGTATATTGGGATCCTCGGCCAAAGTCCTGTCGGTATTCCGGTCTACCCCAGGTTGGAGAAACCTCAAGGGGAAAATTTCATCACGCCAATATCGCGCCATATATTTATTACATCTGACCCCAAGCTCTAAAAACCTTCTAACCTGACTTTATTGGTTAGGTTATTAATAGAATCTAACCTCGATAAGAGTCTTACTTCTGCCATTAACATACGCACCAATTAATGTTAGAAATTTATGGAAAATTATTTAAGTAGATTAATATACATAACGTAAAACTACCTTCATAAATGCCCAACCAGTGTTAAATGACCTTTTGACCTAGCGAAGAACATATTGTTTTTGGCTAATGTGGTAACAGTGTCATTGTAAATTGAACACCTATTCCCTCATGGGTACACTGGCAATATACGTACTTTAATAAACTCTAATAGTAATATTACACTAACTGCCTTTACCTAAAAGAGAAAAAATAAGGCTGGCTACCTAAAGTTATAATTAAAACAAACCTAATCTAAATAAATAACTTCCCAATACATTTCTAAACATTAACCCATAATATTAATATGTATATGCCACTCCGTCTTTATGCAAAGTAGCATGATTAGTTAGTCACGTAGTAACAATCATCTAATAATAATAATTAATAAGTTGAAACTAACTTTATATGCCACTCCCCCCCCCACTTATGAAATGATCTTTTAATTTAAACATGAAACTAATAGTTACTTAACCTACCATAGTTAAAGCGCCCCTTACATAAAAAAGTAAAACCAACACAAAAAAAATAAAAAAATACTAACCTACGTATAATCAAATTTGTCAGTATATTTAACAGATGCACAATTATATAATATTATTGATCTTACCCTAGAACATGCTATAAACATACTTACGTACCTAAATACTTAACCACAATGCAAAAGCAAGACTCACTAAAAATCCCAACCTATTTATACCTACGTACATAAATATAATAATACTCCACCAAATCATCAGGCCTGATTGACTTCGTGGGATCTTCTTTATGTAAGTACTCCGAACAAGAAAAAAAAACCAATAACAACAAATATAAAGCCGTATAGTAGAGAAATTATATTGATTAACTCCAGAGTAATTAAATGAGGATGATGGTACATTATCTCTTTGCTAAACAAATTTGTTTTTTATTATACTCAATATGATTTCTCTTAAATAAGTTGTTGTTATAATATTTTATTAATGAACCACCAAAACCAACAATTGTAGCACTATATTTTTATTAAATTTTTTTTTTGTGTATTTTATTTTTGCATTTTGGTTATTTGAGTACCACAATCTTTGAAATTCTTTTATAGGGAGGTCAACCTACAGTGAATCACAGTGAAAATGGCCCACCGCTAATAATATTTTTTTTTTGCAAAATTTCTAACATAACATTTAAAAATACTAATTATGTATGTCACACATATTTTTAAAGCTGGTCATCTTAGTTTTAATACATTTAATATAAACTTAAGTTTTTTACAACAACAACAAAAATATGTAAAAATAAATGAGAATGTAAATTTTTTATCTCACAATGAAAATGGCCCATTTAAAAAAACGTACTCATATAACGGTAAATTCCAAGTTGGAATAAAATATTATTCCATCTTTTTAATTTTACTTCATATTTACTTCTGACCGCATTGATAAAAGTTAATAAATCAGTATTAAATTCGGTTTTAAGAAGATGGGTCGTCATACCACAATTGAAATAAGAAAACTAGTAATTGACCACTACAAAGGTGGAAGAAGCCAGCGAGAAATCGCGGAAATTGTCGAAATACCACGAGGAACAGTAAAAAATATTATCAAAAGGTTTAATGATGAAAAACGAATCGCTAGTAAAACAAAAATCAGCCCAAAAAAACTTTTTTCTGAACGTGACGAACGTTGGATACTCCATAAATCCAGGAATGACCCAAGGTTAAGTGCTCCAAAATTAAGAGACATGGTGGAGGAACATCTACACATTAGCTGCAATGCAGAAACAATACGAAGAGTTCTAAGAAAAGCTGGATTGCATGGAAGAATTGCTCGAAAAAAACCTTTCGTGAGCCTAAAAAATAAAAAACTAAGGTTGGATTTTGCCCATAACTATTTGATGAAGGATGTTTCTTTTTGGCAACACGTTTTGTTCGTAGATGAATCGAAGTTTAATATTTTTGGATCAGACGGCAGGATAAATGTGTGGAGAAAGCCGAACGAGGAGTTAAACCCGAAGCACTTGCGACCCACATTGAAACATGGTGGTGGTCACGTTATGGTATGGGGTGCGTGTTCTGCGGCTGGAGTTGGAAATTTGCACTTTGTGGAGGGAAACATGGACAAATTTCAGTATTTGTCAATTTTAAAAAATAACCTAAAGCAGAGTGCAGAAAAATTAGGAATAAAGGACACTCTCCACTTCTACCAGGACAACGACCCGAAACATACCGCTGGAGTTGTCAAAGAATGGTTATTATATAACTGTCCAAGGGTTATTAAAACTCCGCCACAATCACCAGACCTCAATATAATCGAAAATTTGTGGCATAAGCTAGAGTTAGAAGTTAGAAAACACCAAATATCTAATGTGAACGACCTGAAGGCGGCTTTACTGGAGGAATGGGAAAAAATTTCACCAAGTTACACCAAAAAGTTAGTAGAATCCATTCCTAATCGTTTAAAATCGGTAATCAGGCAAAAAGGCTTTCCTACAAAATATTAAAAATAAAAAAAAAACGTTATTTCTTTAATAATAACATAATGGGCTATTTTCATTGTGACCTAAATTTGAACTGTTTTTGTTTCTGATGTAAAAAATCAAAGAATTAATAATGTAATAAAAATAATTTTTTAGTTCCTTATATTGAATACCAAATAAACTTTATTTTAAACAAAAATATATTTTTTATTTTCTTCCTTTTTATTAAATATTAACCAAATACTGATTAATTTCATGGTGGGCCATTTTCACTGTGATTCACTGTATATTAATTAACAGCACTGACATTTGAGTTCATAATTATTTTGATAAGTATGCTATATCTAATTTTTGTTTTATAATGAAGTAAAGTTAATTGTAAATAAATAAGAATATCAGTAAAATGAAAAGCTAAGTATTTTAAAATTCAGGTTGATGAAATGTAGAGGCTAATGTAGCGTAAGAATATAGTGGGCTGAAATAGATACATTATGTGGTCATCAGCAGGCAGGGTGGGAAAATTGGACCATAAGGACAATTACATCTTGTTCCTTAAGAGAGTTTTAGCAAACTTAATTTCTACAGCATATCTTATTTTCATTCCTTTCTCTATAACTTGTACTATGCACACAATTTAAAATTTTAATTAGATGTAACGTATCCACCCCATTTGTTATCACAGCCTACGCCCATTTCCCTGAGCTAGTACCGTAGCATAGCTAGGTGTGCAAATAGTGATAACCCGGAGTGGCTAACTGTCCGTTACAAGGTGAACAGCTACAGAATCTTGTACAAGACAATCAGATATTATTATGAAGTTTGTATGTTGTGTTTTTCCATCTGATTTAAAATAAATAGCAATTGGGTATAAAGTGGCCTCAGAGTTGTTCCATTGAAATCCCTGGACTGCATCCTGAATAGTAAAAGAAGCATTTTCTGAAAAATCGCAAACTGCTATATACTCATTTTCTTCCAAATTTGATTTTCTTTCGCTCAGATATGCTGCCTGCTGTTTTGCAATAAATGAATGAGGTAATAGAATTTGAAGCTTTTCACACAGGGAATCCACAAAAACGTCGGCTTGGCCAATCATGGTCTCCAAATTATCCCTATCTACACTAACCCATTGTTTATATGTTATTTCATCTATATCATTTTGCTCTAGTAATTGATTTAGTTTTGCTTTTAAATTTTCAATTCCTGGACACTTGTTACATTTACGTAGGTGACACTTTGAAGAAGATGGAATGCATGTCATTTGTTTCAAACAATCTTTGTAACATTCAAGCTGATAATTCGGAACACCAGCAGTTAATTTTTTTAAATTTATAGCATCAATCATCAGCTTCACATTTTGATGCTTTGTACAAACACACACGTTATGAGATCCACTCGCATTTGCTAGAATTATATTCCTCGGACGAAGTTGGCAAAACTTGGAAATACCTATTTTTATTCCATCATGTCGTTCCTTGAATAAGGCGTACATTTCTCTTAAGTTTCCAAGCAAAAGTCTTTTATTTTTCCTGACTTTTGTACCATTTTCAAAAACAGACACGAAATCTTTCTGTCCGGGCATACACCTGCTGACGTCATCGGATTCATAAAATGATTTTACTAAACTGCTTGTCACTGGTGAAATTTGACTTCCCAGTTTTGCGTTAGGCGTAGTCATAACACCCTTTGTTTCAACCAAATACTTACTTCCTCAATTTTATGTATTGTCCAGCTTTTTGGTAAAATTGTTAGCAGTTGGATTTTCTCACTATTTTTTGTTAATGTTTTAAACTTTTCTTTTAATTGTTCTATTATTTCGGATTGTGGGCACATATGCGAAGTTGATTGTGCTGAACCGTGGAAAATTTTGTCTTGAATCGAATCACTTATTTTCCTGAATTTTGCACCTCTGTACCGTTTTTCATGTAACTTCTTCTTCTTTATCGGAGATTGTTCCAGATACGGTAAAGATTGGTTTAATTTTGAAATAGCAACTTGTTCCGTGCCTGACGCAATGTCATCGAAAGTATCTACATTATCGTTTGTGTCTGAACCTTCTTCCAAATTAGATTTATTAGATTTCTTCACATGCGAAAATTTTATTCTACATGTCCCACAAATTTTATTTGAGATCGTAATGTTTTTATCCTTAGTATACTGTAGCATCCATTCTTGGACTTGTCTTAAACTTTTATTGCACCCAGTGTGACCGGATTTTTTAAAAGGATTACAGCAAAATGTTGAATTGAATGGCATATTTTTTATTTAAATACCACAACCGAATGAATTGTGCACGACTTTTTTGTATTGACAATAATTATAATTTATTTAAATATTAAATATAACACTTTGACGTTTAGCACTTATGAAATCTAGTATTCAAGTTTGACATAGAGTCTCTGAACTATTTATACTGTTTTTTTTTTTTGGTACAAAAAATAGATTTCAGGTAAAAAAATAAACGCCTTGCTTTTCTTGAATTGGAAAATTTGCGTGAACTACGGGTCATAAAATGTTTTTTAAATAGGGACTGAATTTGCTACTGCTAATAAGCCGGCCACAGGTCATAAAATATTTGTACATTTTTTGTGTGAACAGGCAATAAATATTTCGCCTAGGTTATAAAGTCGAAAAAGTTCCGTTACATATGATTTGTCCTTCTTTTTGTAATTTGTCACCTTTTGGTATTTTGGTACATTTCATGAAATACATAAACCTTCGCCTGCTTTTATCTTAATAACTCATATTGTAATAAAGACTCCACATTGAAATTTGGCACACTTGTACAAAACATAATAAGAATTAACATATGTTTTTTTGAAATTTTTAAAAATATTGATTTTCGAGATATATCCTTTGGAAATTTTGGTCCTTTTTTATTTACATTATCCTTGATCGAAAATTAAAAAAAAAAATTTTTTTGGAATGGCGCATGTTTTTGTCTGTAAAATAAGCCCTTTATTATTAACGTACAATGAATACTTTTCGAGATATTAAAAATTGTGTTAAGGCATCTGAGTGCATTTTTACTGATTTCTTCCAACTTGGAATGGCCATAGTTCTGAAAGTAGGAGAGCTAAGACACTGAAAGTTGGCAAACGCTATTACTATGTTTAACTTTCCCTTCGTACCAAATTTCATCCAATTCGGAATCGGTGCGGTCAACTCATTGGTTGATTTCATATGTTTCTACCCTATTGTTTTATGAATTTAATTGTTATGTTTATGTTATCTTTTTATCTTGTATCCAGAGCATAATAATACTGAATAAAAGCATAATAATAAGGAATAAAGGCGTGAGGTGATAATAATTCAAGTTCCTATTTCAATCTTCAATTAATTTTTTAGTATTGAACCATTTCTTTTACTTTCTTTGTAAACAAGTTCCCTTACGTTTTTTTATAAAAGTTTTTTTCATTAACTAATAACAAAGTTTACTTTGTATTATTTATATGCAGCGGGATCCCGGGATCCCGGGAAATTTTATTAATTGTTTTTGATCTTTTAGCTAGGTTTTGAATTTTTTTTAAGTTAGCATTAAGCGGTTTACCACTCAACTTTTGTTCAGCTGAAATTTTGCAGTTTCTGTATTATGGCTAACAAGTCTTTTTTAGTGCGGTTTACAAAAACATCAACTGAGTTGAGTTGCACACCAGAAACCAAAACCAAAGTCAGAACTGTCGCTTAACTCATACTACTGGCAATTATAAAAAAGTCTGTGTTGTAGAATTCTTCTGCAATTTCAATAGCTTGGTACTGTGATGAATATGTATGTTATGTATGGCGACAACAATTAAACATTTAAAAATGTCATCGAATGCAAGATAATTAAAAAATTAAATATAAGAAAAAGTCGATTACTCGAGACGAAAAAACCGATTTCTCGAATACTTCGAAAACCGGCCTTTTTAAGAACCCGGTTTTAAAAAACCGAAAAAATAGAAAAAATCGGTTTATTTGAATACTTCGGTATTAATAAGAAAGTAAAAGGCCAAAAAACTTTTGTTTTACATCAAAGTGTTTTGAATGGTTTGTTCACGCAAGAAGTCTAAGCATTCATATATCTGGTCCAATTATAAAAGCAAAAGTAAAAGAGGTACATGAGAAATCTGGTTATAATGACTTCTCAGCTTCTGATGGATTTCTACACAAGTGGCTTAAAAAACATCCTATCCTAACTTGAATTGCATTGCTGGAGAAGCTTCGAGCGTAAATCAGTTTGATGTGACATATTTTAACGATAAAGTTTCTTCTATAGCGTCTGTTTAGGAACCAAGATATAATTTCAACGCTGGTGAAATTGGCATTTTCTTTCGTGATCTACCAGATAAAAATATGGCGTTAACGTGAGAAAAGTGCTTTGGCGGAAAATTGTCTAAGGCTTACAATTTGGTTTTGCGTAAATATGGTAGTAGAAAAACTATTGGTGATTGGCAAAGCACATTTGAAAATGTGAACATCAAATTTCTATAAGCATTTTGAAAACAAAACAAGAAAGCTTGGATGACTGACGAAACAAAACAGATACATTTTATAGTTTTTAAACAATGCCGCTTCACACTTTAAAGACATACCCCCTCCCTTATGAAAAAAGTTAAAGGCCACATTAGTCAACCAACACATTAAGCCCAGCAAAAGGCTTGACGTGTTGGTTAACTAATGTGAACTTTAACTTTTTTTCGCATTAATAAAAATAATTAGTATTGTGGTTATTTTGTTATTAAGTTCATCAAATTTAATTTGCATTAAATTATTTTTATGAAGAAAGGAATTTTGCAACATGAAAATTAAATAAAATTGTTATTGATAATGTTTCATTCTTGACTGTAGCCGGGCACGAACCCCGGCCGCAGGTTACCCTGACATGTTTCGATCGCAACCACTCGATCTCCTTAGAGTGATTTGCCGTCTTACACACGCAGCCATCGGCGACTGCTGACGTGAATAGTCAAACATCAATCCTTAAACCAAATTGTAATAGTTTTTTTTTTTTTTGCCTCAAACTTTAATAACACTGTCCTTGTTGCAAAATTAGACAAGCCGGGCACATGGCGTTTTAGCATAATTCGGGTACGCTGAATCCAATGTTGCCCACCGTTTTTTTAGGATAGCTCTTGTTTTCGAGATATACCGTTATTTCTAAAATGGAGGAGGTTGCACAACATATATTCGCAATTCCGCAATAAAATTTCCGTTAAGAAAATTAAAACTTTCTTTTTCATATGAGCAGTCGTTTTAGAAACATAATTTTTTTTTTAATATTTTTAATTAGGCTTAAGTTCATTAAATTTAATTTTTCATTAAATTATTTTTATGAAGAAAGGTGTTTTACAACATGAAAATTAATTAAAATTGTTATTGATAATCTTTCATTTTTTTGACCGTGGCTGGGATTCGAACCGCAGCCGGCAGGTTACCATGACATGTTTCGATCGCAACCACTCGATCTTCTCAAATGGATTTGCCGTTTTACACTCGCAGCCATCGAAGGCTGCTGACGTCAATAGTCAAACATCAATCCTTAAACCAAATTGTATTTTAACCTTTGGTAGATCGAAGTTTGCTTTTTTTGAATGATTATCTATTTTAATTGATTTTACATGTTCTTCCTTACTTCTGTTTTTTGGTACTTTTGTCAAGAATTTTTCTTGAAGTCCAAAGTACATTTTTTTGTTTTTTTCATTTTTGTCTTTCTTTTTCTTGTTGACCTTTTTCAGCACAACTTGAAGGACAAATGAACACATAGAGCTCGTGCCTTAGCTTTTAACAATAATTAGTATTGTGGTTATTTTGTTGAACTATCTATGGTTTTTAATCCAAATTTTTTAATATTTTTAATTAGGCTTAAGTTCATTAAATTTAATTTTTCATTAAATTATTTTTATGAAGAAAGGTGTTTTACAACATGAAAATTAATTAAAATTGTTATTGATAATCTTTCATTTTTTTGACCGTGGCTGGGATTCGAACCGCAGCCGGCAGGTTACCATGACATGTTTCGATCGTAACCACTCGATCTTCTCAAATGGATTTGCCGTTTTACACTCGCAGCCATCGAAGGCTGCTGACGTCAATAGTCAAACATCAATCCTTAAACCAAATTGTATTTTAACCTTTGGTAGATCGAAGTTTGCTTTTTTTGAATGATTATCTATTTTAATTGATTTTACATGTTCTTCCTTACTTCTGTTTTTTGGTACTTTTGTCAAGAATTTTTCTTGAAGTCCAAAGTACATTTTTTTGTTTTTTTCATTTTTGTCTTTCTTTTTCTTGTTGACCTTTTTCAGCACAACTTGAAGGACAAATGAACACATAGAGCTCGTGCCTTAGCTTTTAACAATAATTAGTATTGTGGTTATTTTGTTGAACTATCTATGGTTTTTAATCCAAATTTTTTAATATTTTTAATTAGGCTTAAGTTCATTAAATTTAATTTTTCATTAAATTATTTTTATGAAGAAAGGTGTTTTACAACATGAAAATTAATTAAAATTGTTATTGATAATCTTTCATTTTTTTGACCGTGGCTGGGATTCGAACCGCAGCCGGCAGGTTACCATGACATGTTTCGATCGCAACCACTCGATCTTCTCAAATGGATTTGCCGTTTTACACTCGCAGCCATCGAAGGCTGCTGACGTCAATAGTCAAACATCAATCCTTAAACCAAATTGTATTTTAACCTTTGGTAGATCGAAGTTTGCTTTTTTTGAATGATTATCTATTTTAATTGATTTTACATGTTCTTCCTTACTTCTGTTTTTTGGTACTTTTGTCAAGAATTTTTCTTGAAGTCCAAAGTACATTTTTTTGTTTTTTTCATTTTTGTCTTTCTTTTTCTTGTTGACCTTTTTCAGCACAACTTGAAGGACAAATGAACACATAGAGCTCGTGCCTTAGCTTTTAACAATAATTAGTATTGTGGTTATTTTGTTGAACTATCTATGGTTTTTAATCCAAATTTTTTAATATTTTTAATTAGGCTTAAGTTCATTAAATTTAATTTTTCATTAAATTATTTTTATGAAGAAAGGTGTTTTACAACATGAAAATTAATTAAAATTGTTATTGATAATCTTTCATTTTTTTGACCGTGGCTGGGATTCGAACCGCAGCCGGCAGGTTACCATGACATGTTTCGATCGCAACCACTCGATCTTCTCAAATGGATTTGCCGTTTTACACTCGCAGCCATCGAAGGCTGCTGACGTCAATAGTCAAACATCAATCCTTAAACCAAATTGTATTTTAACCTTTGGTAGATCGAAGTTTGCTTTTTTTGAATGATTATCTATTTTAATTGATTTTACATGTTCTTCCTTACTTCTGTTTTTTGGTACTTTTGTCAAGAATTTTTCTTGAAGTCCAAAGTACATTTTTTTGTTTTTTTCATTTTTGTCTTTCTTTTTCTTGTTGACCTTTTTCAGCACAACTTGAAGGACAAATGAACACATAGAGCTCGTGCCTTAGCTTTTAACAATAATTAGTATTGTGGTTATTTTGTTGAACTATCTATGGTTTTTAATCCAAATTTTTTAATATTTTTAATTAGGCTTAAGTTCATTAAATTTAATTTTTCATTAAATTATTTTTATGAAGAAAGGTGTTTTACAACATGAAAATTAATTAAAATTGTTATTGATAATCTTTCATTTTTTTGACCGTGGCTGGGATTCGAACCGCAGCCGGCAGGTTACCATGACATGTTTCGATCGCAACCACTCGATCTTCTCAAATGGATTTGCCGTTTTACACTCGCAGCCATCGAAGGCTGCTGACGTCAATAGTCAAACATCAATCCTTAAACCAAATTGTATTTTAACCTTTGGTAGATCGAAGTTTGCTTTTTTTGAATGATTATCTATTTTAATTGATTTTACATGTTCTTCCTTACTTCTGTTTTTTGGTACTTTTGTCAAGAATTTTTCTTGAAGTCCAAAGTACATTTTTTTGTTTTTTTCATTTTTGTCTTTCTTTTTCTTGTTGACCTTTTTCAGCACAACTTGAAGGACAAATGAACACATAGAGCTCGTGCCTTAGCTTTTAACAATAATTAGTATTGTGGTTATTTTGTTGAACTATCTATGGTTTTTAATCCAAATTTTTTAATATTTTTAATTAGGCTTAAGTTCATTAAATTTAATTTTTCATTAAATTATTTTTATGAAGAAAGGTGTTTTACAACATGAAAATTAATTAAAATTGTTATTGATAATCTTTCATTTTTTTGACCGTGGCTGGGATTCGAACCGCAGCCGGCAGGTTACCATGACATGTTTCGATCGTAACCACTCGATATTCTCAAATGGATTTGCCGTTTTACACTCGCAGCCATCGAAGGCTGCTGACGTCAATAGTCAAACATCAATCCTTAAACCAAATTGTATTTTAACCTTTGGTAGATCGAAGTTTGCTTTTTTTGAATGATTATCTATTTTAATTGATTTTACATGTTCTTCCTTACTTCTGTTTTTTGGTACTTTTGTCAAGAATTTTTCTTGAAGTCCAAAGTACATTTTTTTGTTTTTTTCATTTTTGTCTTTCTTTTTCTTGTTGACCTTTTTCAGCACAACTTGAAGGACAAATGAACACATAGAGCTCGTGCCTTAGCTTTTAACAATAATTAGTATTGTGGTTATTTTGTTGAACTATCTATGGTTTTTAATCCAAATTTTTTAATATTTTTAATTAGGCTTAAGTTCATTAAATTTAATTTTTCATTAAATTATTTTTATGAAGAAAGGTGTTTTACAACATGAAAATTAATTAAAATTGTTATTGATAATCTTTCATTTTTTTGACCGTGGCTGGGATTCGAACCGCAGCCGGCAGGTTACCATGACATGTTTCGATCGCAACCACTCGATCTTCTCAAATGGATTTGCCGTTTTACACTCGCAGCCATCGAAGGCTGCTGACGTCAATAGTCAAACATCAATCCTTAAACCAAATTGTATTTTAACCTTTGGTAGATCGAAGTTTGCTTTTTTTGAATGATTATCTATTTTAATTGATTTTACATGTTCTTCCTTACTTCTGTTTTTTGGTACTTTTGTCAAGAATTTTTCTTGAAGTCCAAAGTACATTTTTTTGTTTTTTTCATTTTTGTCTTTCTTTTTCTTGTTGACCTTTTTCAGCACAACTTGAAGGACAAATGAACACATAGAGCTCGTGCCTTAGCTTTTAACAATAATTAGTATTGTGGTTATTTTGTTGAACTATCTATGGTTTTTAATCCAAATTTTTTAATATTTTTAATTAGGCTTAAGTTCATTAAATTTAATTTTTCATTAAATTATTTTTATGAAGAAAGGTGTTTTACAACATGAAAATTAATTAAAATTGTTATTGATAATCTTTCATTTTTTTGACCGTGGCTGGGATTCGAACCGCAGCCGGCAGGTTACCATGACATGTTTCGATCGCAACCACTCGATCTTCTCAAATGGATTTGCCGTTTTACACTCGCAGCCATCGAAGGCTGCTGACGTCAATAGTCAAACATCAATCCTTAAACCAAATTGTATTTTAACCTTTGGTAGATCGAAGTTTGCTTTTTTTGAATGATTATCTATTTTAATTGATTTTACATGTTCTTCCTTACTTCTGTTTTTTGGTACTTTTGTCAAGAATTTTTCTTGAAGTCCAAAGTACATTTTTTTGTTTTTTTCATTTTTGTCTTTCTTTTTCTTGTTGACCTTTTTCAGCACAACTTGAAGGACAAATGAACACATAGAGCTCGTGCCTTAGCTTTTAACAATAATTAGTATTGTGGTTATTTTGTTGAACTATCTATGGTTTTTAATCCAAATTTTTTAATATTTTTAATTAGGCTTAAGTTCATTAAATTTAATTTTTCATTAAATTATTTTTATGAAGAAAGGTGTTTTACAACATGAAAATTAATTAAAATTGTTATTGATAATCTTTCATTTTTTTGACCGTGGCTGGGATTCGAACCGCAGCCGGCAGGTTACCATGACATGTTTCGATCGCAACCACTCGATCTTCTCAAATGGATTTGCCGTTTTACACTCGCAGCCATCGAAGGCTGCTGACGTCAATAGTCAAACATCAATCCTTAAACCAAATTGTATTTTAACCTTTGGTAGATCGAAGTTTGCTTTTTTTGAATGATTATCTATTTTAATTGATTTTACATGTTCTTCCTTACTTCTGTTTTTTGGTACTTTTGTCAAGAATTTTTCTTGAAGTCCAAAGTACATTTTTTTGTTTTTTTCATTTTTGTCTTTCTTTTTCTTGTTGACCTTTTTCAGCACAACTTGAAGGACAAATGAACACATAGAGCTCGTGCCTTAGCTTTTAACAATAATTAGTATTGTGGTTATTTTGTTGAACTATCTATGGTTTTTAATCCAAATTTTTTAATATTTTTAATTAGGCTTAAGTTCATTAAATTTAATTTTTCATTAAATTATTTTTATGAAGAAAGGTGTTTTACAACATGAAAATTAATTAAAATTGTTATTGATAATCTTTCATTTTTTTGACCGTGGCTGGGATTCGAACCGCAGCCGGCAGGTTACCATGACATGTTTCGATCGCAACCACTCGATCTTCTCAAATGGATTTGCCGTTTTACACTCGCAGCCATCGAAGGCTGCTGACGTCAATAGTCAAACATCAATCCTTAAACCAAATTGTATTTAAACCTTTGGTAGATCGAAGTTTGCTTTTTTTGAATGATTATCTATTTTAATTGATTTTACATGTTCTTCCTTACTTCTGTTTTTTGGTACTTTTGTCAAGAATTTTTCTTGAAGTCCAAAGTACATTTTTTTGTTTTTTTCATTTTTGTCTTTCTTTTTCTTGTTGACCTTTTTCAGCACAACTTGAAGGACAAATGAACACATAGAGCTCGTGCCTTAGCTTTTAACAATAATTAGTATTGTGGTTATTTTGTTGAACTATCTATGGTTTTTAATCCAAATTTTTTAATATTTTTAATTAGGCTTAAGTTCATTAAATTTAATTTTTCATTAAATTATTTTTATGAAGAAAGGTGTTTTACAACATGAAAATTAATTAAAATTGTTATTGATAATCTTTCATTTTTTTGACCGTGGCTGGGATTCGAACCGCAGCCGGTCAAAAAAATGAAAGATTATCAATAACAATTTTAATTAATTTTCATGTTGTAAAACACCTTTCTTCATAAAAATAATTTAATGAAAAATTAAATTTAATGAACTTAAGCGTAATTAAAAATATTAAAAAATTTGGATTAAAAACCATAGATAGTTCAACAAAATAACCACAATACTAATTATTGTTAAAAGCTAAGGCACGAGCTCTATGTGTTCATTTGTCCTTCAAGTTGTGCTGAAAAAGGTCAACAAGAAAAAGAAAGACAAAAATGAAAAAAACAAAAAAATGTACTTTGGACTTCAAGAAAAATTCTTGACAAAAGTACCAAAAAACAGAAGTAAGGAAGAACATGTAAAATCAATTAAAATAGATAATCATTCAAAAAAAGCAAACTTCGATCTACCAAAGGTTAAAATACAATTTGGTTTAAGGATTGATGTTTGACTATTGACGACAGCAGCCTTCGATGGCTGCGAGTGTAAAACGGCAAATCCATTTGAGAAGATCGAGTGGTTGCGATCGAAACATGTCATGGTAACCTGCCGGCTGCGGTTCGAATCCCAGCCACGGTCAAAAAAATGAAAGATTATCAATAACAATTTTAATTAATTTTCATGTTGTAAAACACCTTTCTTCATAAAAATAATTTAATGAAAAATTAAATTTAATGAACTTAAGCCTAATTAAAAATATTAAAAAATTTGGATTAAAAACCATAGATAGTTCAACAAAATAACCACAATACTAATTATTGTTAAAAGCTAAGGCACGAGCTCTATGTGTTCATTTGTCCTTCAAGTTGTGCTGAAAAAGGTCAACAAGAAAAAGAAAGACAAAAATGAAAAAAACAAAAAAATGTACTTTGGACTTCAAGAAAAATTCTTGACAAAAGTACCAAAAAACAGAAGTAAGGAAGAACATGTAAAATCAATTAAAATAGATAATCATTCAAAAAAAGCAAACTTCGATCTACCAAAGGTTAAAATACAATTTGGTTTAAGGATTGATGTTTGACTATTGACGTCAGCAGCCTTCGATGGCTGCGAGTGTAAAACGGCAAATCCATTTGAGAAGATCGAGTGGTTGCGATCGAAACATGTCATGGTAACCTGCCGGCTGCGGTTCGAATCCCAGCCACGGTCAAAAAAATGAAAGATTATTGTTGTATATTGTAATGAATATAATACTTTACTGAAAATACTTCATTTATGGCAAAGTATGTTTTGATTTTTTATGTCTGTTAATTTTTTGTTATGTGAAAATTTTTATTATTCTTAAAATAAAACTTGTACAAAGAATACATATTATTGTGTGTCCCATATATGTACCATACGTTATATTAACCATAGGTTATGGGCCCAGATTTCTGAAAAGAATTGTAAGAAATAGTGGCAAATCTACAAAAAAAAAAAATGAGCTATTCTGGTTTTAAAATAGAACCATTGTGTAAGGATAACTTTGACACATGGAAAATTCAAGTCGAAGCCTTACTGATAAAAAATGATGGATGGAAATACGTATGTGGAAATTTTCCAAAACCCCTAAGTCCTCAAGAAGCCGTAAGTTTATGGGAATCGGAAGACGTAAAAGCCAAAGCTGACCTAATTCTGTTAATCGCAACCAGTGAGTTGAAACAGATCAAGAACTGCAAGACATCCAAAGATGTGTGGGATAAATTACATGGTATTTATCAATCAAAGGGACCTGCAAGAAAGGCAATGCTGCTCAAAAACCTGATATTACTTAAAATGAAAAATGGCGACGACATAAGAGACCATATAAGAAAATTTTTTGACATCGTTGATAAAATAAATGAAATGGAATTACAAATCATTGATGATTTATTAACCATTTTACTTTTATACAGTATTCCTGATGAGTATGAGTCATTTAGAATTGCAATTGAAACACAAGAAAGACTGCCAACACCAGAAGCACTAAAGGTAAAACTATTAGAAGAATATGAAGCAAGAAAAAGAAATATGTGTGAAGAATCATCAGATGCAATGATTGCAAAGAAAAACAATAAGAAATTTTTAAGACCAAATGAACTTCAGAGATCTAAAGGTGAGAAATTTAAATTTACCTGTCATAATTGCGGAAAATTAGGACACAAAGCAAATGAATGCTGGTCGAAAATCCAAAATCAACAAAAGTATGCTAACAAAAAGCAAGAAACAACTCGAAATGCTGAAGTTGCACTTCAAGTAAATGGTGGAGGTGATAGTTGGTGTTTAGATTCCGGAGCGTCATCACACATGTGTTTTGACAAGTCAAAATTTCATACAATAAGGCCAGCGGATACAGATGTTCTACATTTAGCAAATAACGAATCAGCAAAAATTGAAGGTAATGGAATTGCAAAAATAAAAACTAGTACTGGATATATTTCTAGGTTAGAAAATACATTATACGTTCCGGACCTTAGATCAAATCTATTATCAGTAGCAAAAATTACTGATCATGGTTTCGAAGTGAAATTTAATAGAAAGGAAGCAATTATAAGTAACATCAAAACTGGTGAAAAAATAATGGTGGCAAAACGCATTAAAGATTTATATTATGTTGAAGAATTAGTTGAAAACTGTAAAGCAGCTCAAGAATCTAGTATACAAGAATGGCATGAACGTTACGGACACCTAAATGAAAATGATTTAAAAGATTTATTAAGAAAACAAAAGGTTAATGGAATAAAGTTTAATCTTAATGAAAAATTACAAATTTGTGAAGTGTGTATGGAAGGTAAACAAACCCAAAAGCCATTCAAAAGATCAACTTCAAAATCAACCGAGTTATTGGAACTTATACATACCGACGTTTGCGGTCCTATGAGAATAAATTCCATTGGAGGGTCAAGATATTTTTTAACCTTCATTGACGACAAATCCAGATGGTGTGAAGTTTATTTTCTTAAGAAAAAGAGTGAAGTTTTTGAAAAATTTAAAGAATTTAAAAATTTGGTGGAGAATAGTACAAATCGGAAAATCAAAACAATCCGATCAGATAATGGAACTGAATATACAAGCAATGAATTTAAAATGTTTTTAAAGAACGAAGGTATAAAACATCAATTTTCTGCTGAGTACACCCCACAACAGAATGGTGTTGCCGAAAGAAAGAATCGTACTCTAGTTGAAATGGCCAGATGTATGATGATACAATCACGTTTAAGCCCAGGTTTTTGGGCAGAAGCTGTATTAACCGCAAATCATATTCGGAACAGATGTCCCTCAAGAAGTTTAGATGGCGAAACACCTTTTAATATATGGCTAGGAAGAAATCCAACTGTGAACTATTTTCAGAAATTTGGTACTACAGCTTATATGCTCATAAAATCTAAAACCCTTGGCAAATTTAACCCTAAATCAAAGAAATGCATATTTGTTGGATATTCCATAAAATCAAAAGCGTATAGACTGTGGGATATAATTGATAGAAAAATCGTATGTTCAAGAGATGTAAATTTTAGCAACGCGTATCAACCGGAAAATAATTATAAAGATTTTTTTGAAAATAGTCCAAATGAAAAAGAAGTAATGGAATTGTCATTTACAGAAAATGGAAGTAGAAATTTGAAAAATCAAAGAAACACAGAAGAACCTGAAGAATACAGTGAAAGTGAAATAGAAGAATTTTATGGTTTTTCAGATACAGAAGAAACTTTAAATGAAGAATGTACAGCTGATGACAATGAAGAATATCAAACGCCCCGAACTTCCAAACGAGGACCTGGAAGACCAAAGAAAATAAAAACTGGTAAAAGAGGTAGACCAAGAAAATTATTTGCTATTGCTGAAGAGAACGAAAATGAAAACAAAGATAATTTTGCAAATCTGTCAGAGCATAATGATCAATTAACGGTTGAAGAAGCAATTTTAGGTCCAGAATCACAAAAATGGAAAAGAGCAATGAAAGCTGAGTATGATGCTTTAATGAAAAATAAAACCTGGAGCATAGTCA
Organism: Pollenia griseotomentosa; assembly: GCA_963931875.1. NCBI lineage: Eukaryota > Metazoa > Arthropoda > Insecta > Diptera > Polleniidae > Pollenia > Pollenia griseotomentosa. The sequence goes on from OZ007560.1 coordinate 112,895,917, forward strand.
ACTACCCAGAAAATAAAAAGGTTGTAGATTGCAAGTGGGTATTACGAAAAAAGTATAAAGCTGATGGCACAATAGATCGATACAAAGCTAGACTCGTTGCAAAAGGATTTACCCAAAAACCAGGAGTAGATTATAATGAAACTTTTTCGCCAGTAGCAAGAATTGGATCCATACGTTTTTTAATGGCTTTGTCAGTGGAATTGAAATTAGATGTATACCAACTTGATTTTGTAGCTGCATACTTAAATGGGAGTATTGAAGAACAAATCTTTATGAAAATACCAAAAGAAATTGGGGAATTTTTGGAGGAAAAAGACAAAACTAATTATAAAGGTAAAGCATGTCTGTTAAAAAAGGCCTTATATGGGCTAAAGCAGTCTGGAAGACAATGGTACAAGAAGTTGGATGCAAAATTAAAACAATTAAAATTTAAAGCATTGAACTCAGATAATTGCATTTATATGTTAAAAGAAGGGGAAGACATCACATTATTAGCCATATATGTGGACGATTTAATAGTAGCAACAAATAATAAACAAAAATGGAACGAACTGAAATCGGAACTAGCAAAGTCGTTCGAAATGAAAGACCTGGGTCAGTTAAATTTTTGTTTGGGAATCGAATTTAAACAAGATGCAAGAACTAAAGAAATAACAATGTCACAACGTAAATATATACAAAACATTTTGAAAAAATTTAACATGGAAGATTGCAAACCTGCAAAAACACCGTTTAGTATAGGAATTAAGCTGTCGAAAGAAATGTGTGCAACAGAAGAAGATAAATCTGAAGTTGAAAAGTTACCGTATCAAAATTTGGTCGGGTCTCTCATGTACTTATCAGTTTCAACGAGACCAGATATCGCCCATATAGTTAGCGTACTTAGTCAATACAATACTAACTATGGTAAAGAACATTGGATAGCAGCTAAGAGAGTTTTACGTTACTTGAAAGGTACTCAAAATATTGGCTTACATTATAAAGGAACAAATGAGCAATTAATTGGCTACACAGAAAAAATTATTGCCGAATTATTTTCAAACAAACGCTTGTTTGAAAATTTTTTTAATTTCTATAAATTTTTTTACTGATTCAATCAATATTTTTGTTTGATTTTTATTTAACCAACAAAAATGTGGACAACTCTTCAAAAATATAATAAACGCGTTATTGGTGTCAAGTTTTCATAATTTTGTATGAAATATTTAACGCTCTTTAATGTTGTCGTCTTTTTGCATTTTTTTATTTGATCGTAAGCAACACTTCTTTATGTGAAATATAAGAACAACAACAAAAAACACACACAGTCTATTTTTGGACGCTTTAAAAAAGTGCAACTATAAGAAAAACAATAGCAGAAACGACATTATAAGAAACAAAATCCCGTATTCAATTTTTTAAAACTGTTTGGTTAAATACATCAAATACAAAAATAGAATGATGACGAAAAACATATCGAGTCGGTCTGCTGCCGTTTTTGGTTACATTTCTTCTTTAGCAAAGGACAGGATACAGCAACAGAGAGTGATAAAGAAAAACATTGTGTTGTGTGTATAAATAAGACTTCGTTCAAAAATTATTCCAACAATAAAAATGTGTCTCAAAGCCAGTCGGCGGCTCTGCTTTGCCGTCACCTTCTCATACAGTGCTTACTTGTGTGCGCGTCATTGCTTGTGCAAAAACTTTTTTTTTTTTTTTTGATTTTAAAATTTAGTATATGAATTTCAGTAAACTTTTTGTTTGATTCAGTTAAATTATTTGTTTGAAAAAATCAGTGTTTTTTTTCAGTAAACAAAATGCAAATAAATTGTTTGAATATGCAAATTTGTTTATAGGACCGATTTCAGACAAAAAATTGTTTGATTCTACAAATTTTTTGTTTGAATTGGAAAAATAATTTTTTCTGTGTATGCAGATGCAGACTGGGGAGCTAATATAGATGACCGAAGATCATATACGGGATATATTTTCAAATTAGCTAATGCTGCTATAAGTTGGGACTCAAGAAAACAAAGAACTGTAGCAATGTCGACAACCGAAGCAGAATACATGTCGCTCTCAGAATCCACAAAAGAAGCTATACATTTAAGAAGGTTTTTAGAAGAAATTTTGGGTAAACAAAATACAATCTTAATTTATAACGACAATCAAGGAGCTGGGCTATTGAGTAAGAACCCAATATTTCACAATAGAACAAAACATATGGATATGCGTCATCATTTTGTTCGTGAAAACGTAACCAGCGGAAACATTAAAATTGAATATTTACCTACTGCTGACATGCCTGCTGACATTTTAACAAAAGGTTTACCAATTTCAAAACATAACAATTGTATTGTTGAAATGGGTTTGGTTTATATTGCTTAATGATTATTGTAAAGTAATAATTCAGGGGAAGTGTTGTATATTGTAATGAATATAATACTTTACTGAAAATACTTCATTTATGGCAAAGTATGTTTTGATTTTTTATGTCTGTTAATTTTTTGTTATGTGAAAATTTTTATTATTCTTAAAATAAAACTTGTACAAAGAATACATATTATTGTGTGTCCCATATATGTACCATACGTTATATTAACCATAATTATCAATAACAATTTTAATTAATTTTCATGTTGTAAAACACCTTTCTTCATAAAAATAATTTAATGAAAAATTAAATTTAATGAACTTAAGCCTAATTAAAAATATTAAAAAATTTGGATTAAAAACCATAGATAGTTCAACAAAATAACCACAATACTAATTATTGTTAAAAGCTAAGGCACGAGCTCTATGTGTTCATTTGTCCTTCAAGTTGTGCTGAAAAAGGTCAACAAGAAAAAGAAAGACAAAAATGAAAAAAACAAAAAAAAAATGTACTTTGGACTTCAAGAAAAATTCTTGACAAAAGTACCAAAAAACAGAAGTAAGGAAGAACATGTAAAATCAATTAAAATAGATAATCATTCAAAAAAAGCAAACTTCGATCTACCAAAGGTTAAAATACAATTTGGTTTAAGGATTGATGTTTGACTATTGACGTCAGCAGCCTTCGATGGCTGCGAGTGTAAAACGGCAAATCCATTTGAGAAGATCGAGTGGTTGCGATCGAAACATGTCATGGTAACCTGCCGGCTGCGGTTCGAATCCCAGCCACGGTCAAAAAAAAAATGAAAGATTATCAATAACAATTTTAATTAATTTTCATGTTGTAAAACACCTTTCTTCATAAAAATAATTTAATGAAAAATTAAATTTAATGAACTTAAGCCTAATTAAAAATATTAAAAAATTTGGATTAAAAACCATAGATAGTTCAACAAAATAACCACAATACTAATTATTGTTAAAAGCTAAGGCACGAGCTCTATGTGTTCATTTGTCCTTCAAGTTGTGCTGAAAAAGGTCAACAAGAAAAAGAAAGACAAAAATGAAAAAAACAAAAAAATGTACTTTGGACTTCAAGAAAAATTCTTGACAAAAGTACCAAAAAACAGAAGTAAGGAAGAACATGTAAAATCAATTAAAATAGATAATCATTCAAAAAAAGCAAACTTCGATCTACCAAAGGTTAAAATACAATTTGGTTTAAGGATTGATGTTTGACTATTGACGTCAGCAGCCTTCGATGGCTGCGAGTGTAAAACGGCAAATCCATTTGAGAAGATCGAGTGGTTGCGATCGAAACATGTCATGGTAACCTGCCGGCTGCGGTTCGAATCCCAGCCACGGTCAAAAAAATGAAAGATTATCAATAACAATTTTAATTAATTTTCATGTTGTAAAACACCTTTCTTCATAAAAATAATTTAATGAAAAATTAAATTTAATGAACTTAAGCCTAATTAAAAATATTAAAAAATTTGGATTAAAAACCATAGATAGTTCAACAAAATAACCACAATACTAATTATTGTTAAAAGCTAAGGCACGAGCTCTATGTGTTCATTTGTCCTTCAAGTTGTGCTGAAAAAGGTCAACAAGAAAAAGAAAGACAAAAATGAAAAAAACAAAAAAATGTACTTTGGACTTCAAGAAAAATTCTTGACAAAAGTACCAAAAAACAAAAGTAAGGAAGAACATGTAAAATCAATTAAAATAGATAATCATTCAAAAAAAGCAAACTTCGATCTACCAAAGGTTAAAATACAATTTGGTTTAAGGATTGATGTTTGACTATTGACGTCAGCAGCCTTCGATGGCTGCGAGTGTAAAACGGCAAATCCATTTGAGAAGATCGAGTGGTTGCGATCGAAACATGTCATGGTAACCTGCCGGCTGCGGTTCGAATCCCAGCCACGGTCAAAAAAATGAAAGATTATCAATAACAATTTTAATTAATTTTCATGTTGTAAAACACCTTTCTTCATAAAAATAATTTAATGAAAAATTAAATTTAATGAACTTAAGCCTAATTAAAAATATTAAAAAATTTGGATTAAAAACCATAGATAGTTCAACAAAATAACCACAATACTAATTATTCATAATTTTTTTTTTTTTAATAATTTTTTTTATCAAAATTTCGAAATTTTTGTTTTTTAAAAATTCATAAAAAATTGGAAAATGCAGCTAGGATCCTAATTTTTTGCAGACATATAAAAAACGAAGCTCCAACAAAACAAGCCATAAATGATTAAAACCTATTTACAATTTTATTCACTAGTCGACAAATTTTAATTTCATAAAACGCAATCCATTTTTGTATGGGAGCCCCCCTAAGAAGTGGTGATAAGGGGAAAGTATGTCTCGAGAAAATGTTAAAGACATAAAACTAAATGAGGTCGGTCATACATTTTATCCCACTAGGGGAAACTCCTGGGCGTTCATGGGACTTTTTCTTCAATCTGCATTGAACATTTTGTATGAGAGCCCCCTTAAGGAATGGAGATAGCACATAGGTATGTTAGAAATAAATGATTGAGATGAAAAATAATGTGGGGTTGGCCATACATTTGACCCATCTATGGGCATCCTACACGCGGCAGGGGCCAAATTTAAGAATGTTACAAAACCTCCTTATGTGTATGGTTTGAAGGTTTGAATTCTTAAAATAAAGCCGGTACAGCGCGTATGATGCTCCTAGATGGGTCAAATGTATGACCAACCCCACTTTATTTTTTATCTCAAGTGCAATTTATATCCAAGCAATTTGTTGATCCTGCAAAAACTTTGATGTTCTCGATGCTTTATATTTTATTAAACAATCGTAGAAAAAAAACACCCAAAACCATCTTTCAACAGATTTTTTAAAAAAATCCTCAAGAATGGGAAAACGATAAATAGTATAAAATTGGTATGGGTATAGTTGGCAAATTGCAAGTTGTTAATGATACCGCAGAAAGGGCTGTAAAGCTAATGGAAGAATTCAATAAAGTTTTGTCACATGATGAAGAAGAAAAACAATTCATAATGCCTAGTGTAGCTGATTATAGGAAACAATAATATTCTAATGCAAACCAATCGGTTTTATTAAATTAATACATAATAAAGATAAGCTAATATAAGTACATATGGGCAAATCCCAGAAACAGTCCACCAACCAAAAATTTTTCAAATTATTTTTTTTATTGCAAAATAAGACTAGATGTATAATTTTATTTTTATATTAAATAATATGTAATTCCATGATAAATAATACAATAATTTTTACCGAATCCTACCCCACCCCTGATCTATTAATGTTATACATGAATTTAACAATAGTTTAGCTGCTTTATGGGCTTAAAATAGCACTTATATACCAGACTCTTTAAAACATAAATTTTGTTAAAAAAAATTGATATTCATTCATACATTCCTTAATAATCACAAAATTAGTTAAGTGGAATTGAAATCGAACAAAATTTTGATTTCAACTATTGACAAAATTACTGTAGTTTTTCCTGTTTTTAAGAGCTGTTCTTGTAAATAAACTTGGTACTCAAAGTATGAAGTATATAAAAAGGAATATTTTTATGAACTTTCTTTACAGGCTCGTTTTCAAAATTTGGATACCTTATGTTGCAGAATTCGCTAAAAATTAGGAAAATACACTTCAACTTTTAAAGTAACTTCCACTTTTTGTGGCGTGCGTCACAAAACTTTGCGATCAATTATTTCGCAACAAATACCTACTAAGAAATTATGGTATCTGCTATTTGTAAGTACATATTAATGTGACTAAATACTATATATACGTTGAAGCTATATCTTTTGAAAGGCCAAAAAATGTTTATATATCAATCAGAAAACGTGTGCAAATGAAGTGTTGGTCACGCAGGATTTGTCCATATCGCACTTAATCAATAAGAGGGTATTAACTCAAAATTTAAACATTTTCATTAGAAGCAAAACAATTTTTAATTTTACATTAAAGGCATATGAAAAATAATTTTTAAACCAACTTTTTTATTACCAAAACGTAAGCAAAATAGCATGATATTTTTACAGCGAGTAAATATGAATAAAACGTGTAGATTTCTTCCAAAAAGTAAAAAAATTAAAATTTTGCGTTAATACTCTCTTTTAACAACAAATTTTCGAGAATGAAGCAGATATTGCCCCATATCTCCCATCCTGGTCCTATTTAAAAAAAATGCATGGCTTATGTGTCTATATAAATATGGATCTATGTTTTAAATTTTATTACAATTGGTGTTATAGTGGGCACAAAGTCCCTAATCCGGAAAGCAGCTTGTATGGGAGCCATATGAAATTATGGACCGATTAGCCCTATTTTTAATAGGCTTGGTCCATGTGCCAATTCAAACCTATGTACCAAATTCAAAAAATTATCTTCAAAATTTCGACCTGGGGTCTAATCACCGCATTCGACACTATCGTATCGAATAAACTATCAAATTTTTTTGCATACGATAGACACTGACGTATCGAAAAAAAACTCTATAAATGTAATGTCGAGTTACTCGATATCGAATGCAATAATTTCAAATTCAAAACATTTCATTCGATATCGAGTTTCACGATACCAAAATATATAATTTCGATCAATTTTGCTCGATATCGTATGCGGTGATTAGACCCCTGTATTTTAGGTGGTGTAGTTAAAAATTGCATTAGAAACCCACTGTGCTTATTTAAAATATTATCAAGATTGAAACTGGAATTATTTCTTTCGTAGGTTACTTTATATTACATTCAACTTTTGTTTATTTTTCGAATTTATTCTATGAGCTAAATTTCAGTTATGTATTTTATAAACTTTTTTATAATAGTTCTTTTCCTTAAATTTTAAGGAATGACTTTTTTACACTACCAGACTATTATATTGTATTTTCTTGTTACATTTTACCTTAGCTATCCTTTGGATAGCCATTAAGTATATTTATTGTATGTACAGAAAAATTTACAATTATTAGACACTAGCAGAATGTTATTAATTTTCTGGCCCGCTACGGCCTTCGTCAGCATTCTTTGTGTCACACTGGATAGTGGTACTTTATAAATTGTATGTATTTAACTCAACAATTTTTAACAAATAGAAACTGGGAATTATTTCCTTTCGTAGGTTTCTTTATATTATATTCAACATTTTTTTATTTTTCGAATTTATTCTATGAGCTAAATTTTAGTTATGTATTTTATAAAGCTTTTTTGTAATAGTTCTATCCAGTGTGACACAAAGAATGCTGACGAAGGCCGTAGCGGGCCAGAAAATGCATTACATTCTGCTGGTGTCTAATAATTGTAAATTTTTCTGTACATACAATATACTTCATTGCTATCCAAAGGATAGCTAAGGTAAAATTTAACAAGAAAATACAATATAATAGTCTGGAAGTGTATAAAAGTCATTCCTAAAAATTTAAAGAATAGAACTATTACAAAAAAGCTTTATAAAATACATAACTGAAATTTAGCTCATAGAATAAATTCGAAAATTAAAAAAATGTTGAATATATTATCAAGATTTTTAGAATGTTAAAATTTTAAACAAAGAGAGTAATTACAAACGACGTTATATGTAAGAAATACTTCAAAAAATAAAGGTTACAAATTTATTTAGAATAAATTATATGACATATACAGATAGTGTAGCCCAGAGTTATAGGAATTTAGTTAATATAAAAAATTGTTTTTCCAAAGTTGGCTATTTATAAAAATTTTGTTCATTTGTTTTTTATGAAATTGTAAAGATTTTTTCAATATCCTGAAGACGTAACACGAAGGAGTTTTTTTTTAATTTATGTACATTTGTACATATATATATATATATATATATAAATATATTAATTTTCTTTGCAAAAATCCATGTACTCTTTAGTAACAAAAGTTTTATCAGTTTTTCCATTAAATACATCATAAGTGAACTTTTTATCTTTTGTCGTAAAAGAAAACTCATAAACTGTGTCTAAACAGTTGACATCAGACATTACTTTTTCTACCTTTTCCAAAAATTCATATAAAAAACCCAAACAAATTGCTGGCTTCCAAAAGCGATTCTGAAATATTGTAAAATTGAAAATTGTATCAATATATATCGTATACAAATTTGCACATATTTTTATACATATCGTCCCCTAAAATACAAAACAACGTTTTATCAAAAAATTCGGAATTGACTTTTTGATTGATTTTTGTTTCTTTTATTATACTACATGTTCACAAAAAATGTTAGACCCCTGCGATCGAAATGGCGACTTCATTAAAGAAATTCAAACGCCAAGTACACCTTGTTATTATTGATTTAACAAAGTTTTTGCTTCTCCTGTAGACTTATTAAAAGTGTTGTCACGTTATTTCGTATTTTAGCTGACGATATGTATGTTGAAAAATACTACCTTTGGCAGATCCTTTGAACTTTTATGCTCTACGGGATCATAGATAATTCCATTTCCATTTTCAGTTTTGTAGCCAATATAAATGTCACTTACATTAGCTAAATACGACTGAAGCCAATACCTTAAAAATTTACTGTCCTTATTTTTCAAAAATTTCCACATTTGCTTGATAAAGACAAAACGGCGTTTATTAAGATCATCCAAATCGTCACTAAATTAAATTAAAAATTTAAGTCGTTACATATAAGAATCTGGTACAGGGTGTCTGGTAGCAAATTTATATTTTTAAATACGATTACATATTTCAAAAAGTAATAAACGGTGCGGAGGGAGGGTGGCGCCGTTGGAATTATCGATTGTGCGGATTTTTCATTCACGATGTCGCAGTGGTCAAGTGAGCATCGCGCGTTCGCTGTGGAGACATTTTTAAGAGTAAAGATTCTTACGTAATTGCTCGACGACAATTTTGTTCAAAGATCGGTATTCGGCAAATACGTGATTCAATTCGTTCGTGGGTGCAGAGATTCCGCGCAAATGCTTCTATGCTATGAATGTTCCACGGCCAGGGCTCAGTCGATCTTCAACATTGAACTTGTTGAAAGCAGTTTACGTGAAAATCCGCGACTTTCAATATGGAAAAGAGTAGCCTCACTGGGACTTCCAAGAGCGATTATTCATGAAATTTTAAAAAAGGATCTAAAGTTCCATCCTTTTAAAATTCAAATCGTTCACACAACAACAAGCAAAACTTCCGTTACTGGTCTCCAAGAAACCGCAACCCTCGATTGAAACATCAAAAACCATTGCATTGTCCCAGGGTAACTGTTTGGTGTGCCTTATCCACGCATGAAAAACAAGTCTCCGTCTTGAACAGTGTGTTCAACTCGACGGAAGACATCTGGATGACATACTCTTTTAAAAATAAAATCCGCATTTCCATTCTATCGTACAATGCTCTTTATAAAACCTTGTGTCAATTATTACGTTTTTTATTTAAGTTTGAAAATATTAATCTGCTACCAGACACCCTGTATAATTGAATAATTCGATTCAAAAGAAAATTCATTAGAATTTATTATCGTCATCTTAAATACAAACAATCGGTTCTACGCACCGCAACGACTCGGAGTTCAACGAACACCGACTAATAAAGGCTCAGTTAGCGGGGAGTAACAGTAACCTTACCTAAAAAAGTAAGACCAATCTATTTCTTACAGATTGAGACGTAACATCTTACTGCTAACTATAATCGTTCTAATTGCTTTACATTCAACAAAATTAATCAGCTGATTTGCAACGTTACTATTACTCCCGGCTAACTGAGCCTTAAGGATTGTCGACTCAGCAACACCAGTTCTTTCGGTCTCGCTGCTACAAAAACAACACCAAAAAACGAGTTTTTCATTGATTATGGTTTGTTTTATCAAACGACATGTTGTAAATTTTTTGCTACTACTGTAAAAATAAAATTACGGGTCGATTACGGATGGCAACTGAACTGAAGCTGAGTTGCCAGCAGCAAAATCAGGCAACGCCGCTCATGTTAAAATATAAAAAATTTTAACATCGGCGGTGATGCCTGATTTCGCGGCCATCCGTAATCGACACATCAAAGAGTAGTTACGACCGTTTGCATTTAAGGTGACGATATGAACTTTAATTTAACATTGTATCGTAATCTTTTGTTCTTTGGAACATAAAAATTACAAAAAAAAAAATCGTTTTATAAAAAGAGTTGTAAAAGTTACAAATTTGTGATTTCTTCGTTGTCGATGATTCCTTGAATTTCCCCAGAATAAATCATATCGTATTTGCCAAAATTACTACGGTGTACACCAATTAGCGCTATATTTTCATCAACTGTTTCATTGCTTTCAGGAGAAATATTTGGAGAATCTAAAATGTATTTACAAAAAAAAGTATAAAATTACAAACAATTCTAATATGTAAATAATTTGGAATATATTTTTATATCGGTCAAATTTCTTTTTTTTTTATTTAACAGTGAGATAAAAAAAACTTAAAGTTTTGACGCACATCTAATTTATCCAAGCTTACCAAAAGCCAAATTGTAATAGCCAAAATTTGTCTGCCGAATCTTGTATACCATTGTAACGTAAAATGTATGATGCAAAAACTCAGTATATAACAAAAAGTTGTCCAATTTGATTTCGAAAGAAAACAATGAATTTATTCACAAACTCATAATGAGAGCCATTTTCACATCAATGGTCACGTGAATAAACAAAATTGGAGAATTTAGCATTCTGTTCTTCCTGTGAAAAATTTTGTCTCTAATCGTTTGTCCTATACCAATTTAATTTCTTGCAGAATTTGTAATAATCTTTACTACGTTTAAAAAAAAAGTTTATACATAATTCTTTCCGATGTTGTTTGTGTTTCATACAAATCTATAACTAAATGGTTCCCTCTTCTTATTATTAACGTAAGTGTGTATCTGAAAAAGGTTATTTTGAATTACATTTCATCTCTAAAGTGAAATTAATATAACTACTAAATTCACTTAAAATTTTAGTAAGGTATTTTAAAACTAAAAGCATTTTAAACTAAATCTACGGTCACACTTATTAAATATTTGACCAAATAAGCGTAACCCATACTTTTGTTAATAGTAAGTAAGAAATTACATGGTCTTAATATCACAAAATAAACTTATTATACTACTAGACATAGCAAAAAACTATTTTTTGTAAGTCCCAATTTACACTTGGGACATTTCTTGCTGGACATTTTTTGAATTCTCTTTTAATCTTACCTGAAGCGTTTACATATGAAATCAGACAGAAAATAATATAAAGCAACAAGATGTAAACTACGAAAAGTAAGAAAGAGAAATATATCCACTCTACCTTTTCGACCCCTCGCCATCAAACTTCGTCTGTCCGGTAAGAAATGTCCCTAGTGTAAATTGGGACTAAGATGTGGTATTATAATCGAAATAAATATTGGAATTTAAGGAGATGATTATTTAGTTTGCTTGTTGTTCCCGTTTTTTTTTTCGTCAAATATTTCACAAGTGTGACTGGCCGTAGACTGGCACCATATGACGTAGATACGTTGTCCAAAAAACGTGTAATATTTAATATTAAGGTATACAATAGTTGGCGCAAACCATTGTAGAATAAGTCCAAAGTATAGTCATTAGAAATTTTGTTCTCAGTTTTAAGTCCCATATAACGCCAAACAAAAGAAAATAAGAAAAACATTAAAACAAGCGTCAAAAATCAAATAAATTAATTTGACATTTCATGGGTAAAAAATGACAACTCTCCCTAATGAACCTACCTGATACTTATACCACTATGGCGCAAGGCGAATTCATTACAGGTAATCTCGGTACTACAACAAGTACAATGTCAAAAACAACAATAAACCAAAACAGAAACAAATATAATAAACATAATTTTTAAGACCACCTGTAATGAATAACCTTGCTGTGGCGCAAACGTAAAAGCGTATCAACGTCGTACTCCGACATAGATTTTATTCTCTTTTATACGCCGGTTACGGATGTATTGCTGTAGAAAAATTGAAAATATAAAATAAAACAATGTTTGTGTTTTCAAACTGAATATTTCGTCAACTAATATGCAAAAGGGCGTAACAACAAAAAAATTCAAAATCGAGTTTTCGATTGATTATGATTCACTAAACAAAATTACACGTCCCTATGAAATTAAAAAAAAAATAATTAAAAAGTGTTGTTACGCCCTTTTGCATATCAGGTGACGATTTGAAAACAAATAGATGAGGGAATAAACCAAGGTATATTTACACAAGGTAAACTCATTTGGGAGTGTAGACATGCTGCTCTATAAAAGGAACCATGTTGTCAAAATTGTCTTCATATAAAACAAAAACAATTTAACGCACACATGTATAAATTTTGGCTCATATACACGCAATTTGACGTTGGGGTTCCAACTATGAGTAAACAGCTGACAAACATATGGGCCAACGAGTTTATCTTGTGTAAATATACCTTGGAATAAACAAACAAAAATTTCAGTAAATTTGTATTTTTTGTAATATTATTTTTAAAGGAAACCAAAATAAGTTTACGATGGAATTGCGGGTAAATAGAGCGTGCTTTTAGAAATGCAACTACGTTCTTACCAGTGTTTGAAAATAAACACTAACTGCCTGTTTAACGATATCGAACGTCATCGTTCGCATAGAAAATTACATTTAAAACAAAAACAAAGTTCGTACAATGTTCGAACTTTGTTTTTGTTTTAAATGTAATTTTCTATGCGAACGATGACGTTCGATATCGTTAAACAGGCAGTAAATATCGCTCCTTAGTGTTCGGTTCGGTAGATTTGTGGAAAGTACAAACGCAAATAGTGTTTGTGTAGAAAATCTTTTTAAAAAAATAACGTTTCCCTGTTTGTCATCTTTCGAACACAAAAATAATACTGTTTTTATCAAACTCAACAAAAGATGAGAACATATAATTCAGTTCGGTTTTTTTTTTAATGTTCGCCCCTTTTGGATGGTAAAAAACCAAACATTTTTCACAAAAAGAAAATACACATACGAAAAAATAAACAAAAAGCCAGCAAAATAATTTTACAAAGACAAAACATATACACAATACACACATAAGCTGTTCGTGGTGCGGTCGTTGCTAAAATTTTTTGTTTGTTCATTTCTTTATCAATGTAAAAAAGAATCATTATAGAACATTAAAATATAACGTTTGTCTACAGTATCACTACATTTGTTTTGTTTTTTAACGAAGAACAGAAAACTATATAATGTTCGGCTCTTTCTTGAAAATAGTTACGAACGGTATTGTGTTGTGTTCGTCAACACAAACACTAAAAAAAATAGATATCGTTCCTGGGTGTGTGAGCCGAACGCTAAATAATGTACTTTTTATTTTCGAACACTGGTTCTTACGACGTACGACCTAGCTCCTAGCATATAAAAAGTAGCTATGGGCAATCATGGACCCGCCTAAACAAAATAATGTTATGAGGATAAGATTCATATAAAAGTTCTTTGTGCCGAATATTATTAAAATATCTTGTTCTGTGTAAGATTTTAGTGTGGGGATTTATACACACATTTTGCCATGCATAATAGCTATTGTCGCCAATTTTTTACGTTTATACTAGGAAATGGTAAATGGATTCCAAAATCGGTTTTCGATTTTTCGATCGACTTTTTTTATTTCGTTTTTTTGAAATCGATTAATCGAACCTCAAGATAGATTTTAAAATCGTTTAAGATTAATTTGCAAACTTATTCCTCATATCACAAAGGAGGATACACCAGCATTTTTTTGGCAAACTACTAGAGAAATTGAACTAAGATTTTTACAGTGGGTAGATATGACTACTGTTTATAATTTTCCTGCAAAAATTTAAAATGTGCAAATTTTAAGATGGCCTTTAAAAGAACAAGTACGATATTTATGTACATTGCACATAAAAATTGTGTTCTTGTGTAGTCAATCAGACCTGTCGTGATTTCGTATCTTGCTTCACATAAAACTTAATCACTTTTGATCGAAATTGATTTCTGTGACAATGGATAGTATTTCAAAGGATTATGACAATAGTTCCTGATCGGTGGTGACTGTTTCTTTGCAAAGTTACTATTAAGTTAGTTTTAGAAAATTAACGTTTGCATGTTATTGATGTCGGAAAGATGCAGATTTATTTCCTTGTAATTTCGTATTTGTTAGGATAAATTACATACTTTTTGTTTTTCAATCTGCTTATAACTAGATTTAAATATCGCTCGCACACTGGTCTGTTTGAATATTAGCATATTTCCACAGGAATGCCATGGTTTAATTCACCTGTTGTGTTTTAATAATATGTTGATTTTCACAAAGCTATCTTTCAGGGTTTGGTTCGGTACGATATGTTTGGACTGTTTTGTTCACTGTCTATTGATGACTTTAACTTCTGAAGAACAAGAGTTCTTATATTAAAGTTGAAAGTATACCAAGGGTACTAATAGGTAAATACGTAAAACTACAACTTTAAACTTAAAAAACTGCTAAACATACCACCTACACGCGTATTACCCACAAAAAATCTCAAGTTTTATTGTGCATGCGCATAATTTTAATAAATTAAGATTAAAATTAAAAATTGCCAAAATTTTGATACAAATAATAAATTCGATTTTAATAGCCGAATAATCGATTTCAGTATATAATCGCATACGTAAATTCGATTGCAAAAAATCGACTTTTTTTTATCACAAAATCGATTTTCGATTGAAATCGAAATCGATTTACCATTCCCTAGTTTATACCAATACATATTAAGGAAGTTATGGCATTAAAAGCTATTTTCGGGAGTAGTATTTGTATGGGGGATATGGTCACATATGGGCCGATCCCAATCAAAATTTGGTTAGATGATTTTGATTGCAAAAAATAATAAGATGGTTTAAAAGCACAAATACCCTATTCCGGAAAGAAGCTTGTATAAGGAAATTATAGACCCTTTTTAATAGGCTTGGTCCTTGTGCCAATTAGAAACTATGTAGGTACCAAATTTCTTTACTTTGTGCTCAAGGTTTACATAGGCAGCCAGCCAGCCGGACGTCTTAATTTTGACTTAGAAAGTGATTCTGAGTCGATCGGTATGTTTAAAGGTGGGCCTGGGACCCATATTTTAAGGTGTTACAAACATCAGCACAAACGCACCACTATTGGGATTTGGGTATAAAATTGTGAGTTTGATGTGCTTGATGTGTGGCCATGCCGCTTTGGGATTTTTGATTAGCTTTTCTATGATACCCATGTTATACCATTAAAACATGATATGATATTTTTAAAATTTTGGAGGCCCTTTGACCGGAAAATATAGGTCACCAATTGTTTGGTTTTTTTAATTACGTTTTCTTCGCTTAATTTTTTTATAAGCTTGGATAAATCAGTTTTGTTTCCTTAAGCTTAGCATTTTTAAAAAATCTATTTTACTATACAAAATTAAGTTAACAAAATAGGTACATACCTGCAAATAACAATTTTGCCAAACGATTATGATGAGTTTGGACTGGTTTCAATTCATTTAATGAATCATCGGACTCTTCCCGTACCATATATAAATCGTCATTATAACGAGATACTCGTATTGTTGTGATTAACTCATATGGCTTCAAATAAAATGCCTCCAACAAATGAGCTAAAGTACCACGACGTGTAATAACTTTCGTTTTTTCAATATCATCAGCACCATTACTTCCTGCCTTCGTAGACATAACGTATTTAAGAGGAATATCGATATGTTTTTTGAACATAACTCCTTCTCGACGTATATAGTTTGTATCAATACCTGCAATCATTTCGATCGGATATGGATGAGGTTCTGGTTTTCTAAAATATTTCATTCTTTTGGCGCAAGTGATCTTATCATAGTTATAATCGTAGAAGGCAACCAAACGAGGTCTAGTAAAATATACCGTTTTTTCTTCATAATTTCTTAAATTTTGTGGACCGACTTTATAAAAATACTTTGCTTTAGATGATTTGGATTCCATATTTTATATTTTAAATAAACCTTTATTGCACGGGAATTAAACGAAATCAATACACAATTGCAAATACATACTATAGTACATGGTGGAATAAGTTTGTATATATTTTTTCTTGTGTGTATACCAGAGTTGCCAGTTTACGGGGGTTCCCCTAGATTTAGGGGATTTTATTTTATTTAATGAAAATTTTGTGGTACGAATTGGCGATCATACATTTACCCTACGTTACCACATACAAGTAATTACTTGCAAGTAGTGTATACGTAAAATGGCCACACGATCAAGTTTTGCCCAAGGCCCATCTATTAGGTCTGCTTACTTGTACAAAAACAAAAAACGATTCTTTTTAGTTGTCAAAAATTTACTACCACATATACAAAGCAAAAGGAAAAAACGTGTATGTGTGGCATACCACAAACGTATACATGCACATGTAAGCAAAATCTAAACAACTTTTGACAACTAAAAAGAACATAAACAATGATCATCAGGCTTCTTGCGCAGACCTTTTCAATGGGCCTTGGTTTTGCCTTTCAATTCCATCTCACTTTTTTACTAACACACTCACACTTTTTGAATTGACCACGAGATGGCTTTCAATTTCACCTTTCCATTTGTTTGGCAATTTAACTTTCAATTTAACAGCTGATTACATGTTTGTCTTTATAAATTGTTTTTTTGATGAAATCTTGACGTGAGCCAAGATAGCGTCGACGAAATAGCGTCGAATTTGGGAATTTAAAAACCGGGAAAACAAAATACCCAAATTATCGTCTTCTGCAGAATAAAAACAAAAAGTTAGCGTCGAATTTAGGAATTTAGAGGGATTTCAAAAAGTAAAAAAAAAGTTAGCGTCGAATTTAGGAATTTAAAAAGGGGAAGTAAAAATAACTAATCAGGGGTGTTCTGGAAATCGAAAACGCAAAACGCAAGAATTTTAAACGTCTTTTTTTAATAAGATTTCTGTGATAAATGAATTTTATGACAAATATTTTACAAATATTTCTCTATTAAACAGAATTTCATAACAAAAATTATAAAAATTTGATTAAAAGTGTATTAAAAACAACTTCCAAATTCTTGCGTTTTGCGTTTTCGATTTCCAGAACACCCCTGAATATTTTTAATAAAAATACAAAAAAAAGTTAACACAAATTAAAAAATACACATTCAGGAACAAAATAAGCGATGCGTACAAAAAATCGTACGGTCTGTTCCCGAGATATTTGGGTGCGTCCAAAATGGTCAGTAAAAAGCGTTGCTGATTTATCCCATGGAACACAGGCTTTTGCACGGTATAAACTGTATATATTCTGAAAGTAAATCGTTTTCCGCACAAAATGAGCGATGCGTGCAAAAAATCGTTCGGTTAGTTCCCGAGATATTTGGGTGCATCCAAAATGGTCAGTAAAAAGCGTTGCTGATTTATCATATGGAACACAGGCTTTTGCACGGTATAAACTGTATATATTCTGAAAGTAAATCGTTTTCCGCACAAAATGAGCGATGCGTGCAAAAAATCGTTCGGTTAGTTCCCGAGATATGTGGGTGCATCCAAAATGGTCAGTAAAAAGCGTTACTGATTTATCCCATGGAACACAGGCTTTTGCACGGTATAAACTGTATATATTCTCAAAGTAAATCGTTTTCCGCACAAAATGAGCGATGCGTGCAAGAAATCGTTCGGTTAGTTCCCGAGATATTTGGGTGCATCCAAAATGGTCAGTAAAAAGCGTTGCTGAATTATCCCATGTAACACAGGCTTTTGCACGGTATAAACGCTTTTTACTGACCATTTTGGATGCAAATATACCTTGGTGCAGCCTACGTCACAGCTTTCAATTTATGTAAATTTTGACAAGCAGTATATCGTCGTGCGGGAGTTTATGTGCTCTATCCGCCATTTTACACATTTCGAGTTAATTATGCCACTTTAGGTTTTCGACCCCAAATTTTTCAAATATGTAATCCGTTTTCGGCTTTCTAAACATAAAAAATCAAAGCAAAATATATATATTTTTTTACGTTTTTTTCCTTTTGCTAATAAAACTTCAGATTACTGTTAGAAAATGTCAAATCACTGTCCAATTTTACTGTCTGCAAAATTTGCTAGACAGTAGACAAGACAGTTGGAAAAGTGTGCATGTATTAGTAAAAAAGTTTGCATGAATTGCTACCAAGGCGAATTCATACAAGGTGGTCTTGGATTGCTACGTAAAGGCTAGATTACACTATTGTACTAATACATGTCAAAAACTCAAGTAATATGACAAAGTGTGATAGTGTGAATGCAATGTGTCACGAAAATGACAACTATTATGAAAGTAGTTTGACATCCCATACGACTTCATGGTTTTTTTAAAAAAAATTCTAAACAATAATACTTTTTATTGGATCAGGGTTGCATTTTATTTCATGTGTGAGTGTTTATACTTTGTGTGATGGTGTGAACACAAACTGTCATGTTAAATTAGATTTTTTGACAGTCGCAACAAAACTCATTAGATTTCTATCTCCAAAGTATTATGGAATACGTAAGACTTGTGAGATAGTGTAATCTAGCCTTAAGCAACAGCTGAAAACTAACCTTGAGTCAAAATGATATGCTGTTACTTCTGTTGACATTTATATTTACATGTTTGTATGACCCCTTTCAGACTCGGAAAGTTAGTTGCGCTAGTTACTTGCCGACAACAACAAAGTCTGTACAAATTGTTTTTCTTTACCCCGACCTTACCGCTAACGACTACAAACCAAGAATTGCGCAAGAGACTTGCGCAAGTAACTTGCCGAGTGTGAAAGGGGCTTATGTTAGTGCACAGCTAATTTGTTTACTACAGTGTTGCTTTATGTTGACACAACATTAAAGTAGTTTACAGTGTTGTATCCGTTTTCAAAATAAGACCACCTTGTATGAATTCGCCTTGGTGAGTTGTTTGAGTTTTTCGAACTTGCACTTGCATGTGGAAACGGGGGATTACCCTACGTTTTGCAAAAATTATATTAAAAAGTCTGTGTTTTGGGAATTTATTTGGGTATTTATAAAAATCATTAAAAACATTACATTTTAGATGAAGCTTGTGAAATTAATAATAGTGTTTTCTTTTCTATTTTTTTTTTTTTGCGAATTTCCTTATAGTTTTAGTGACTTCAAATCAATTTTATAGTTTGTTCGAAATTTAAAAAAATTTCGCTAATTTTCGCTATTTTTGCAAACATTTTTATATATTCCGACAACTTGTTTAGCGATTTCAAAAAATTTTTACGGTTTTTTCCAAGTTTGCAATTTTTTGCGAATTTTAGCCATGTTCGCGATATAAGCGATTTTTTCCTGTGGTTCTTTGGAGCTTTAACGATTTTTAATAAATAGCCGCTGTTTGCAAATTGTTGCGAACTTCCGCTAATATAACAATTTTTACCGAATTTTTGCAATTTCTTATAGTTTTAGCGACTTTTAATCAATTTTATGGCTTGTTTGAAATATTAAAAATTTCAGATATTTTTTGAAAATTTTCCGAATTTTTGCAATTTTCGTTAGACTTGTAAAACCTAAATGGGGTTTTGTAAGTTTCGAAAGTACTTTAAGTCGTTCCACACGAGAAGTACCCTACAAGAAATGCATAACCAAAACTAAAAAAATTACTAACACCCTTGCAAAAATTTTACAGTAGTCGTTCCACTCTAACATATATGTTAGAATGGTACAACAAACATTTCCCAAATAATATATATGTAATCCTTTAATTCCCTGTGGAACATAGGGCCGCAACAAATGTTTTCCATTGTATTCTATCATTGGACATCGTTTTCATCTCATTCCAGGACACGCCATGGTCATGCAACTCGTTCTCAATTTGGCGCCTCCAAGTATTCGCAGGTCTACTAGGTCTCCTGGATCCTTGGGGGTTATATTCTACAGACTGGCGAGTTAAATCATGTGCTGGTTTCCTCATTGTGTGTCCTAGCCAACTAAATTTACGCAATCGGATACTCATACTTAAAGGAATTTGATGGGTTAAATTCCACAACTCCAGATTTGATATCGTGGCAGGCCAGAATATCCTTTCAATACGCCTGAGGCAGCGGTTTACAAAAGCTTGCATGCAACTCATTTCACGGCTCGAAATATTCCAGGTTTCACAGCCATATAGAAGCACAGATTTTAAATTGCTATTAAAAACCTTGATTTTGGTGTGAGTTGAGATATTTTGAGATCTCCAGAATTTATTAAGCGTGCCATATGCTTGCTTCGCCTTACACAGTCTATTCTGTATATCTTCTTTGCTGCCCCCTGTTTTTGAGATTATACTCCCCAGGTAACAAAAGATTTCAACATCTTCAATGGGTTGACCCGAAAGCTGAAAGTTCTCGTTGCATGAAGAATTTATGCGCATTGCTTTGGTTTTGTTGATATTAATTTGTAATCCCGCTTTGGCTGCACGTGTAGCAAGGGTTTGAATCTTTGATTGCATGCTAGAGAAGCGGTGGGATAAAAGACAGACGTCATCTGCATAATCAATATCTTCTAACCTATCATGAAGGCCCCATGAAATTCCATGATGCATATTCATGCAGTGGTTCATAACTACGTCAAGTACTATGTTAAACAGTAGTGGAGACAAAACACAGCCTTGACGAACACCTACGTTTACTTTGATGGGGTTGCTTGCTGTACCCTCATGAAGTATGGAACAAAATGCGTTGTTGTATAGCTCCTTAATAAGATTAATTATCTTCTCGGGAACTCCTTTGCATCTCAGAGCTTCCCATATCGCCTTGTGTTGTAGTGTATCAAATGCACGTTTAAAGTCAACGAACACTAAGTAAAGGGGTGATCGCCATTCAACCGACTGTTCCACAATTACCCTCAAGCTGTTGATGTGATCAATACATGACTTGTTTGGTCTAAAGCCCGCTTGTTGTGGTCTTAGCTGTGGTTCAATAATGGATGCAATACGATTGTGGAGGATGTGGGCTATGATTTTGTTTACAATATTCAAAAGAGTAATACCCCTCCAGTTGGAGCAATCTTGCAAGTTTCCTTTTTTTGGGAGTTTTATTATAAGGCCTTCTCTAATATCATCCGGAATTTTCTCATTTAACCAAAAATTTAAAATCAAGGGTTTTAGTAACGTTGCTGTTAGAGTTATGTCTATTTTTAGAATATCAGGAGGTATTCCATCAGGGCCTGCTGATTTACCGGACTTCAAACGTTTAACTGCAGCTGCTATTTCTTCGAGTGAGGGCGTTACGATATTTATCTCGTGCCGTACGTTATTTATATGATGCATTGGCTCGCAATCACATATTGTTGAAGAATCAGTCGGATTGACCGATAACAATTTGGTGTAATAGTCCTCCCACAACTCCAACTGCTGCTCTTTGGCATAGATTAATTCGCCCTGATCATTCCTCAGGGGTTTAATATTGTGGTGGCAATGCCCAGCGATCTCCTTCGTTATACGATACAGGTCCTTAGATCGACCCGTTTCACTGGCTATTTGTGCGTCTTTGGCTAACTTATCAGCCCACTTACGCTTATCATTCCTTGCACTGCGTTTAACTTTCCGGTTCTCCTCTTGGTATTTACGTTGTTCGTCCTGCTTAGATTGTGGATTTTTAGCATCATTTACTTTTGACTTGGCTAGTTTTCTAGATTCTATTAATTGCCATGTATTATCGGATATCCAGGGCTTGTTGGTTTTTCTGGCGTATCCTATTTCACTTTCAGCCGTCTCAATAAGTGTTGCTTTTAAATCTTTCCAATAACCATCTATGTTTTGTTGGGGAGAAATTGAGAGAGTGACTGCCCTATTCTTCAAAACGTTGGAAAACTGACGAGGGCTGGTTTACGTTTTACAGCTTTTAACTTAAATCGGACTTCGGCTACCATCAGGTGGTGATCACTACCCACATCGGCGCCTCTTTTGTTCCTCACGTCCTGCAGTGACCCTCTCCACATCCTGCTTATCGCAAAATGGTCGATCTGATTTTCGGTTATATGATCCGGGGACACCCAAGAAACTTTGTGGATATTCTTGTGGGGGAATAACGTACTGCCCAAAACCAAGTTAAAATTATCGCATAGTTCAACCAGTCTTTCTCCGTTGTCTGTCATGCGGCCGATGCCATGCTTTCCCATCACGCTCTCTCTGCTTGTGTTGTCACAACCAACCTGCGCGTTGAAGTCACCCATTAGCATTTTGATATCACCATGACTGATACTGTTAATCACGT
Source organism: Pollenia griseotomentosa (assembly GCA_963931875.1). Taxonomy (NCBI): domain Eukaryota; kingdom Metazoa; phylum Arthropoda; class Insecta; order Diptera; family Polleniidae; genus Pollenia; species Pollenia griseotomentosa. The sequence continues at coordinate 112,918,449 of OZ007560.1, forward strand.
TTGTCAGCTTACTATAAAAGCTATCTTTTTCTTCATTTTCATCGCCTTCCGTTGGAGCATAGCATTGAATGCAGCTTAGGTTTCTTGCACGTGTTCTAAACCTAGCTACAATAATTCTGTCTGTGTGTGGTTGCCATTCAATGAGAGCGTTCTTTGCCTCTTTCGAGAAAAGAAAACCAACACCACTTGCTCTAGGTTGACCGGTTGCTTTGCCAGAATAAACTAATGTTAAACCGCTTGATGTTATATGTTCACCGCTATCTGGCCAACGTATCTCGCTCAATCCCATAATAAGCATGTTGTAGTTGTTGAACTCTTGTTCGATTTGCGCGAGCTTAGTTGTTTCTAGCATACTACGAACGTTCCAAGATCCAAATCATGTCCTTTTTTTCATTCCAATAGTCGTCATCGGGGGGTTCGAATTATTGTTATTATGATATACATTTGCATAGGTTTCAGTAATCATTTTAACTTCGGGGAGAATAAGTGATTGGCCTATAGCTCTCCTAGGCTGGCGCTGGGGATGCCAGCTAAGCCACCAGCCTGGCTTGGTGAAAGTCAATAGCAAACTTAGCAAATATGCCTACTTCCCGAGACGTCATTTTTTTTTTTTTAAATGACCATTCGGATATGCTGAAGACCCAAATAATGCCAATATTTTAATATATTTTTGTCACACGCGTGTAAAAATTTGTGAATTTCTTAAATCAATTAAATTTATTATATAATTTGTAACTTCAGTACTGAGATAAAAAATTTCTATAAAAAAGCTGTAATCAGAATGCTAGTGGTAATGGAAGGTGCACTGATGGGGGCTTCAGAGGAGGTCATGTACAAAGCGGTAGTTTAGAAACGAGAGGTCATTTAACAGGTAGCGGCCATGCGGGTGGTGGATTTGACCAGGATAATCATTTAAGATTTGCCAGTGATAATAAAAGAACAAATAGTGTTATTAAAAATCTCGATAACTTTTGAAGTATGTATTTGATTTTTTGGTCACAATTAATTGGTCACACGTACGTTTACCTCCATTTTCAGACCCATGCAAGAAGTGGAGCGTCATAAATAAACAATTTAATTAAAAATTAAAATTTAAAAAAATGTATTATGTATTTTATAAAGGTTAGTACTAACCAATATTTACGTTATGAATAACTACTTAGTGCTAACCAATATTTACGTTAAGACTGATTTTTTTTTTTTTGTTTAATTTCCAATAATTTTTGTAGTTCGAAAAATTGATTTTTAAGTTTTGGACTGTTGCCAATATAATTGTAAATTGTCTTGTAAGTGTTTTATTGATGCCAGAAAATCGACATAAACTATTACTTTTAGTAAAAAACAAGTAAGAGTGCTATATTTGGCTATGCCGAATCTTATATACCCTTCACCATGATGAGATAAGAACAAAAAGTTATATACATAAACAACGTTCTTTAGATAAATAAATATTAATTGAGCCACGCCAACTTTTCATTTCGCCATGCCGAAGAATATAAAAAAAAACAAAAAAATTTATATATGTACCTAACCCCGTTTCCACTTTTGCCAAAGTTGATGTTTGAAATTCGTATGGTATGAGTTTGTTTCTTTATTTGAGCGGCATATCCTGTACATGCATTAATGTATACATTACAAATAAAATCCACCACTTGTAGTGAAGGGTATAAAAAAAACAACAAAAAAAACACATTACCAACACTGTATTACCATAGCCACTGTATGACCGTAGAAACCAAAATTGAATTGGTTTGTATGGTATGTTTATGTCGTTTTGTTAATACAGTGTTGGTATGGTAATGTCACGTCTAATTGGACCTTTAAAGGCAAAAATTTGAGGCAGTCGTAGTTTTTTTACTCATATCTCAGCCATTTGTGGACCGATCTTGCTGAATTTCAATAGCAAACAATTCCGGACCATATGTGACATAAATGTATAATAACCTGGCCCCCATCATATATGGGGTCTTCGGAAAATCCATTTCAACGGACAGACGGACATCGTTAAATCAACTTCGCTCCTCATAAGGACCCAGAATATATAAACTTTATAGGGTCTAACATCAATATTATAGAAATAACAAACTTATATATACCCTATTCACCACCTGTGGTGAAGGGTATAAAATCGTCAATTGTCATTTTACTGTATTTTCTAAAAAAAACCTTAAAATGACGAAAAATCGTCACATATAACAATCCTATGTATACGTATTATCCAAGGCAACTTCATTCCAGGTAATCTCGGTACTACAACAAGTACAACTCGTTCTATAAGTAATTTGTTTTTGTAAAATCATTGTACAATGTCAAAAACAGAAATTAAACACAACAGAAAGAAAGATAAACAAAATTTTGACATCCAACAATGATAAAGCTTTGAGACCCTCTGTAATATATTCGCCTTGCTAGTATCAACAAAAACTCGAGGGTAGTCGTGGTTTTTTGCTCATATGTCAGCCATTTGTGGACCGTTCTGGCTGAATTTCAATACAAAGAAATGGTGGACTATATGTGACATAAATGCAAAGGGCCAAATACACTTGTCAAATGCTTGTCCAGCCGGCGAATTAAACGTGTACGTGAATTTGACGAAATATTTGCCGTCATATCTAAATTATTTGATTTTTCATCCAGCATCGTCGGTGTGACATATACAAACACATTTTCACTAATACTACCACAATGCTTGATGAGTTAAATCAAATTATCTCCTCGTAAGGACCCAGAATATATATACTTTATAGGGTCTAAGATCAATATTGTAGAAATTACAAGCGGAATGACAAACTTAAGGTAGAAGTACATAACACGCGTTAGTGCGCGCGCGCTCTGTAGACTTCTGTCAAAAAAAGTTAAACTAGTGTATTTTCATAGAACAAGCTACATGCAAAATATTTTGACGCGTTTGTTTGAACTTTTTAACGCGTTGTGTATTTTTGACAAGTAATCAGCTGACAAAAATAATAATTTTACAAATTTGTGGATCATGAAAGAAAAGCTTATTGAAAAGCTTAAAAAACATACAATATTTATATAAAAAGAATAAATTCAATTAAATAATAGAACCTTGATACACTTTCGAATCTCTTTTTAATGCACAAATAAATAAACAAATAAAAAACAGCTGACAGGAATGGCTTTTGTAACGCGCGTTGTGTAACTTGCAATTTTTCATGCGCTAAAGTTCTTAAACGCACGACAAACGTCGACGAATTAACGCGTGTTATGTACTTCTACCTTTATATATACCCTTTTCCACCTGTGGTGAAGGGTATACTTATAATAAAGAAGTAATAATGATATAAAAGATAGAATGAACATAACTGGGCGGATTTACTTCTTTTGGGGATTGTTTAAAACAGAAAGGGCGACCAATGACGGGTTTTTGGGACTGTAGAAGAAAAACTAATGTATCCATCCGCAGTCATGCTTGTGAAATGGGCGATTGGAGGTTATCATCGACCTCCCTATTGATTGGCATTGCTGCGAGAGAGTAAGTTATTGTGTTGAGTATTGTATTGTTTCAGAAATTTTTCTTGTTGTAACACCTCTCGCAAAAGCTGAAGACTTGACGTGTCAATCTTGACGTGTGTAAACCGGCACTAAGAAATAAACTAAATAAACATCTGGCTTCTTGCGCAGACCTATTGGATAGACCTTGATTCAGTCACTATTTTATTCTAATAGCATGGTCCAATTATTGGGCCATGTCTAATAGTATGTATGCAGGTCAAAACATCAGTCCATTTAATGTTATTAAAAAAATAGTAACAGAAACTAAACAAAAATTACTTTCGGCGACTTTTTGGTATTTTTCTCAGTTTTTGGCGATTTTTAACTGAAATATTATACTCAAGGTGGAATAAGTAGGTGACATCGTTACGGCAACAAATACAACAAAAATTACATCCCAGCTTACGTCAAAAAATACTTTAAACAAAAATCAAAGCGTGTCGCTAAACGTGATGAAAAAAATACATTTTTGTCCAATTTTTATTTAATTATGGTCAATATCTTATTTATTTTAATTTAAAATTATCAAAAACTTTAATAAAATACAATAATCACAGCCCAATACGTAGACTTTTTGTAAACATAAACAAAACTTTGACATAAGATTAGACAAACAATGCAAGAGCAAAAAATCGTAATCTGGCGTAGTGCTGCCGTCTTTATTATTTCACCATGTTGATACTAGCTTTTTTGAATGCAAAATTTAATTTAAAAAAAATGTTACAAAAACTGAAACAAAGTTGACGTTTGGCGATTTCTGACATCCGGCTTGGCGATGGATCTCAAAAAAATTTGACAACCCTGACCAAGGCGAATGAATGTTAAGAGAATTCGCCTTGACAAATACTCTACTAAGGCGAATTTATGTGTAGAAATCCGCCTTATTCCAAGGCGAATTCATTTCTCTACGTTGCAATGTAAACAAAAAACACCTGCCCACAAATAGTAATAAAAAAAAAATTCTTCAAATTAAAATAATTTAAGTTCATGTTTTCAAGTATCAATAAAATATAATGTATAGTAAGTTGGAAGAATCTCAACAACCCACAACTTTGGTGTCGAAATATATAAAAGTATTTTTTATTGTCGCTCTCTACTGGTAAGTTTATACTCAATAGCTATTTCTATCTTTGTTAACTGTTTAATTATAATACTCGTTCCATTTTAGGTGCACTTCTATTTTAACCGTTTTTGTAAATAAACATTTACTAAGCAGCGACAGTGTTAAGTTGGAGGCGCCACTATTTGTAACATGGTTCCAGTGCGTTGTTAGTGCTATGATATGTTTTATAATGAGTCGTTTGGCAAAAAAATATTCCCGTGTTGTTACTTTTCCAGAGGGAAATCCTTTGGATATCGATACATTTCGCAAGGTAAAACACTGATATATTTTTTTATGTACATTACTTTTCTAAGAGTTCATTTTGTTTTTTTATTATATAGACAACTTTGCGAAAAGTTTTTACATAGAGCAAAAAGTGTTTCTGCATAGAAAACTTTGTTAAAAATTTTATTTTGCATTAAAACATTTTTTTTATTTTACTATTAATAGAGAAAAAAATTATTTCTATATAGAAAAGTTTGTAAAGTTTTCGCTGTCTAGAACATTTTGTTAAAACCAATCATAACTTTTTGCATAAATCGAAGATCTAAAATAACTTTTTTTATTAAATTTTTCTCTTTTTGTTTAGATTTTACCATTATCAATTTTATTTACCCTAATGGTGGGTACAAATAATCTATGTCTAAAGTATGTTGGAATTGCGTTTTACTATGTTGGCCGCTCTTTAACTACCGTTTTCAACGTAGTCTTAACGTATGTCTTATTGAAACAGAAGACAAGTTTTTCCTGTATAATTTGTTGTGCTGGTATAGTGGCCGGTTTTATGCTCGGCGTAGATCAAGAATCTTTAACAGAATCATTTTCTTGGAGAGGAACCGTGTTTGGTGTATTGGGCTCACTGGCTCTGGCAATGTATTCGATACACACAAAGAAAGCCTTGCATCATGTTAATCAGGAAGTTTGGCTCTTAAGCTATTACAATAATGTATATTCATCTGTATTATTTTTACCATTGATAATACTTAATGGAGAATTGGAGGCAATAATAACATATGACAATATTTTTGACTTTTGGTTTATTTGTATCATGCTAATTGGTGGTATATTTGGCTTTGCAATAGGATTTGTAACCGCTTTGCAAATAAAGGTAAATTTGTTCTTTTTTTCATATAATTCATATTGAAATTATTTATTAAAGGTAACTTCACCTTTAACGCACAATATATCTGGTACAGCTAAAGCCTGTGCCCAGACTGTGATAGCTACTCAATGGTATAACGAAACTAAATCAATATTATGGTGGACATCAAATATTGTAGTGTTAGTGTCTAGTGCTGCATATACAAGGGTAAAACAATTGGAAATGCAACGGCAACACAATCGCAACAACACAAATACTATTCCACAAAAAGCATGATAATTTTAATATATTTACATACATACAATATACATTATTTTTTTAAGAATATTTTAATTTATTTTTTAACTAAAAAAAGCTTTGTATTAGAGACACAGAACTAACATTTTAATGTATGAAAATAAAAGTCCAAAAATTTTGCGTATCTTTCAAAATGTGTTAATAGAAACGGGCTAATTTAGCGCGGTTTAAAAAAAAGCGCTAGGGGAAAAATAAAAACGACTTTCCGACTGTTAAAAAGTACTGCTTGTTCAACGACTTCGAACGTTAGCGTTCCCTTAGAGAATTTGTATGAAAAACACTCACTGCCTGTTTGTAGAACACGAGCTCAAGACTTATTCGTTTAACTTACATTTAAAACAAAAACAAAATTTTCCATGTAAAATTCTATGCGAAAAAGCAGATAATTCCTAATATTTTAATATTTAAGATACAAATATCAAATCTGAAATTCAGCCCCACTCAATATTTTAAACTTAAGCCATAATTATATAAAACGCAATGCAACGCTAAAGAATTACATTAAAAGCAAAAACAAAATCATAAATATTTGTATCTTAAATATTAAAAATTGATATTCGTTACATCACTAGTATCTACATATTTTTTTTTGGTTGCCGTAAGACTAAAAAGTTTTTGGCTAACTATGTTTAGTTATACAGCCACGGTATCACACGATTTGTTTCGAGCCTTATCCACAAGTCGATCGACCTTGATCTAGACGTATAGTAAGGCAAAGAGCTTCCAGAATCTGCTCCAGAGTTTATGGGTCTCCACCAGTAAAACGTCTTGAGTTTTTTATGGTACTCTACCAGTCATTCTTGAGTTTTTCCTTGGTTCTCCACCAAATAAAACACGTTCAAATTTGTTTGTTATAAACGATTACGTATGGTTAATACTGAAACCGCAAAAACTGTAACTCGGTGCAGTTATGCGACGCCAATGCGGATTGAAACGTGAAACGAACGAAAAGCAAACAAACAAGCACGGCCTGTTTGTCTTTAAAATGCCCGAGCCCGAGCAGCTTCTGAAATGTCAATCGCAGAAAAAAAAATAAGTTTTAGCGGTAAGCGGGAAGTCTAGTGATTTTTAAACATCTCTCAGCGGCGCATTTTCGCTACAAAAACCATTCTCAAATTTTTAATTTACAGATTTTATATTTTTTCTTATTAAGTTTTTGTTTATGTTCGCGGTTTTACTCACTTTTGTAGTTTTAGTGACCCGAAGATTGTATGTAATATTTTTTTCAGTTACTTAGTATACCCTTATCACAACAAGTTGTGGTGGAGGGTATTAACAATTCGTTAATAAAAACGTACAAAAGTTTATAACATTTACGCTATTTTTGGCAATTATTTGCCGTTTTAAGCGATTAGATAAAATGATGCATGTTAGTGAATTAAATTGCTTGGGATCTATCGATACAGTTTAGATCAATTATTTACCTTTTGTTTTAAAATTTTTAGCAAGCCTAACGTCCTAACGAAATACTGGTGAAACTGTTTTAATATTCATCTAAGATCACATAAAGTATATACATATGAGTAGGTTAGTTGCAAATCTCGCTCGTTTCAAAAATTAAAAAAATTGAGATAACAATCGATTTAGACAGATCTTTTAGCACTTTATAAGAATATATAAATAGACTATATCAAATCATGTTTTTTTCTATGTTTTTTTGTGACATAAAATTGCAGTTGGTAACAAAACTGGTTCGTTCCACTCAACAGACATTTTCAAAACTATCTCTTTACATTTTGTGTAACAGAACTCGCTGGTTCACTGTTTTAAACTTTCTGTTAGAAGTGGGCCAAGATATCGTTGATGTTATAGAGTCGAATTAGGGAATTTAAAAATGCAAATTTGTAAACAAGTTCGCTTTGACATATTTGTTTTTTATAAACCGTACATTGAAATAAATTTTTGTAGGGATGTTCTTATACTCGACTGGAAATCTGCGGTAACTCCTGTGGTGAAATCAATAAGTTACCTACATTTTAAATTCCAAACTTCAAAGCGAATGCTAATAGATTAAGCATGGAAAAGGAACTCGGAAAAAATTCATGCCATTGTTCCAGATATACTTTCTATCAATGTGGGGGTTTACCCGAAAAAACATTTTAGAATAATTTTATCTACCCACTTAAAGAAAATTGGAGCGAAAATTTTATATACTTGGAGAATAAAATTATTGATTAAGGAACGGAAAAAACAATGACAAGTACACTGAAGATAAATATAATGACTCTAATATGTTTTATTTATGTCGATAATATCCTTAATAAAATAACGTCATATAAGGTAACATACGTTTACTTATTAAATTGGACTTGGTGTTCTTTAAGTAACAACTAAAGAAGCAAACGCATGTTTAAATAAAAATATATTTTATTTTCCTGTGTATGATAAACAAAGTTAGTCGAAATATTTATTTAAATAAAAAAATAAAACTAAAATAGTGTTTGAATTTATCTCACTTTACAATTACAAAAAAAGACTCTTCTTTGCCTCTTCTTTGCCTCTAAGTATGTTTTTTGCATTTTCCCAAAATTCGAAAAAGGTGTAACGAACGAGTTTTGCATCTCACCTACTCATATGTATATTCTGGGTCTCGTATGACTAGAAATCACACTGTCAATTTTCGTGATTATCATTCCATAATTTACCATAGGCCCAATACAAAGCAAACTCTCGGAAAATCGCTTAGTACGCTTAAAACCTTAACAAATAATGCTATTGTAATAAATTTTGGTACGTTACAGTTTTATATGACTAGAAATCACACTCAACTTTCGTGAAGATCGGACCATAATTTACCAAAGGCCCCATAAAAAGCCCACTCTCGATAAACACTTTAGTACGCCCCTAAAACAGTAACAAATATTTTAATTTTAATTTTTTTTTTTTTGAATTGAAGTTGGAAACCTGGGGCCTGATTTTGGCAGTCGTGATTGAGTTCTTTCTCGATTCAAATTAATTTAATATCTAATTATTTCAGTCAATACTAATTGAATCGGAATTTTTTTTTTTCAGTGTTGTAAAGCAATAATTTGAGTTCACAATACTGAAAAAATAATTTCGATTCGTTCAGTATCGACTGAAAGAATTAGATATAAAATTGCTTTCGAATCGAGAAAGTGCTCGATCACGATTGCCAGAATTAGGCCCCTGAGCATGTAATGTAGTTTGAGAGTCGTATACTTTTAAAAAATCAACCTACATATCTCTAGACTTATAAAAAACTTTTAAAAATGTTTAGGTTTTAGCAATATTTAAAAAAAATTACCGCTAAATTAAATTAAATATTTAGTGGTTTCTACTGGTTTTTAAGCGAAAAGTGTTAAAAAAAGTTAGCAGCTGCGATCCGCAGAAAAATATAAAATAAAGTCTGACTTTTTCCTTTGTAATAAAAAGTTTGTGTACTTTTTTCACTCAATGAGCAAAAATTCATTTTATTTTTTTCATTTTAACGAATTTTACAATTAAGGTAAAGAAAACAACATTTTACCACTTTTATAATTATTATAAAAACTAGTTTCAAATACTGTTTTTGTGAAGTCTATGTAATAATTTGTTTCCTTTGGCAAATGCAACGCGTCTGGTAGCACTATATTTTCTATCTATTTTCTTTTTAGTTTTTACTTCCTCTTTGCTTAAGTTCTCTGTGGTCGTTTGGCTAGCCGCGTTGCTCGCATTAATTGTTATTTATTAAATGTCTTGAAATTGTGATTAAATTTATTTAAAGTGTTTTAATGTCTTTCAATTGTGATTTAATTTATTTAAAGTGTTTTAATCGTTTAAAGAAATGTGCGGTTTTATAATTCAAATGATAACAAAACATAAAAATAAAATTAAAAAGGAAATGAAATTTTGATATTCGTTAGGTGTTCGTTAAGTTTGATAACAGTTTGTGAATGTTGGAGAACAAGAACTTAAGCATATCGCTGTGTTTTGAACAAAAGTTTATTGAAATTCATATACCAGATATAGGTATTTGCCAAATGAATGGATTTCTTAAAAAAAGAAGATATAAAAAATAAAAGCGCATTAAACAACTTGCGGAATTATAAGGTAATTATTAAATAAAATGTATTGATAATAAAAAAAATATACAAGAAAAAGCAATAAATAAAAAACAGTAAAAGACATAATATTTCAGTCATGATTGGGTCTAATTTAAATTTTTCTTTTAATTATACCTTTTAAATCTTGTTTTAAATATTTCAATAAACAAAATAAAGTAACAACACTTTTTACAAGTTTATTGAAGAAGCAAAAAACTTTACAATAGCGGAGTTCATTGTTTGGTGCAAATGATCTTGCAAAATATCACAGCTGTTTTATTAAATCGAACAACAAAATACACAGAGTTTCCATTAGATTTCATAAAAAAGCTACGAAATTTTGCATTTTTTCTTTCGCAAGACTATTTGCACCAAACACTGAACTCCGCTAATATCAATAACAGCCAGGTGTAATTGGCGTTTAAATTTCTTTAATAAAGTCGCCAATTTTGATCGCAGGGATTTTGTGAACATGTTGTTTAATAAAACGAAAATCAATCAAAAAGTCAATTTTGAATTTTTTGATGATACGTTGTTTTGTATTTTAGGAGACGATATGCACATAATATGCATATTATGTATGTAGGTGTAAAAATTTAAGTTGTTGGCTTTGTTTCATGAAAAATTAAGGTAGTGTTGTAAAAAATTTATTTTTAAATATGTATACATATTTAAACCCTGACAAAGTTAACTAACCCCCAATTTTACCAAGTTCAGTTAAAACTAACTATTACTTTAACTTCCAGTTAAGAATGTGTTTTGACAGCTATAACTGATAGTTAATTATAACTGAACTTTGTGGAATTGTTGGTAAATGTTTATAAAAGTATACTTTTATGTATACATAAGCTTATTTTATAACATGTAATAATGGTTGTTTTTTTAGCTGCATGAGAACTTAAAATAATAATACAAGACAATAATATTGTTGCAATAAAATCTTTTTATTATAATCTGGTAGATAATTTCATCGCATTTATTTTTTAGTTATTATGTCCGGCGTATGTATGTCCGCCGCGGCTACAAGTTACATGGTCCATTCGATTAGTCCAATTTTTGTCTACTTTTTCCTTTCTGGCCATATATCGTCAATGGTGGCTTTTAATGCTTCAAGAGTTGCTGGTTTGTCAGCATAAACTGATGACAATGTGGGCCCATAAAATGCAGTCCCCGGGGCCAGTGAACGAGACCACTTCTGGAAATAAAGTTATTACCAAATTGCGCCATCTGGTTGGAACTAAATGCCGCTGATGATTAGCTGATTAAGTTTTTCTTATTAACGTAGCCATTTAACCAGAAATGAGCTACGTAAAATAGACGAAGTGCTCGATGAACTTTGCGAACAGATTTATTTGCTTCCAAGTAAATTTCCACAATTTGGAAGCGTTGTTTTAGCGTTAAACGATTCATTATGACTTGGCAGCTGTCAAACCATAGTTACCGGTATCTAAAGTTTTTATTCACTAAATGCGAAACTTCATTAAACAAAAACAAATTCCAAAAACTTAGTTTATGTTTCAAATGTATTTGTGCGAAAGAAAACGTTCTTTCTACATCGTGAAATTGGCAGTAAATGTATAATTTTCTGCGAATGCTCAAGAAACATGTTGTTTTGATTTACCTACTACACTCTTACTTCGATAATTTCAATTCGAGATTTTGTTTTACATTTTAATTAAAAAATTTTATTTTGGTATTATGCGTCAATTTTTAAAGATTTTAAAGACTTTCAATAGATATTTAATTAAATTTTGTGTAAAGTCCTACGCCTGTATTCATAAAATTTTTTTCAATTTAATAAACGTTTAAAAAACAAATTTTGTATGAAAATTTTCCTAAATAAGCGTTTTTTTAGTATAATAACCGTTTATGAATACGGGGGTTAATTTTGTAGGAATTCACAAGAAAAATGTTTTTGTAATTACCTGGAATTTTACCTCAGTAATTTCACTTAAAGATTTGGTATTTAAATAAAAGTTTTGTGTCACATTTTAATTAAAAATGTTTATTCCTTTAGTGTTGCTGTATATAGGACTTTAAATGGATGATAAAGAATTTTTGGTGTAATTAGATTTAATAAAGCTGCTAAATTTAAACCTAGGACTCGCTTGTTAAAATTGATTAATGTTTTTGAAAAGGTTTTTTTTTGTTTTACAAGAATTCAACAAGACATCGAAATTTTAGTGCAAAAACAAAGGATTCAATTTAATTACATACACCGAATTTTAATGACTTTTTTTATGGGGAAACAATCATGTAAATATTTAATTGCGTCTTCTTAAAAGCAATAAGTTTTCTATTTGATTTTATAAAAATCATAACAAAAATCATACATATTACATACATACATACATTGTAAGTTAAATAAAAGTTTAAAAAAATGGATTCAGAAAAGATATTTTGGCCAAAATAATTATTATTTTGTTTGTCCACATATTTTTAAGAACAGAATACTATTTTATAGGCTTCATTTGTTTCATTCGTTAAACTGCTAAGTCCAATTATGTTAAAGAAAAAGTGGTAAATCCCTTTTTAAGTGTTCGAAAATAAGTAGAGCATTATTTAGGGCTCGGCTAAAATATTTTTATGTAGAAAATCATTAAAAAAATAACGTTTCCCTGTTAGTCATCTTTCGAACACAAAAATAATACTGTTTTTATCAAACTCAACAAAAGATGAGAACATTTAATTCCGTTCGGTTTATTTTAATTCCAAAAACTTCATTGTGTTCGGTTCGGCTTATTAATCTTTTTTACAAATCTACCGAACCGAACACTAAGAAGCGATATTTAGTGTTTATTTTTGAACACTGCTTTTTCATATAAAATTTTATAACAAAATATTATTCCTTGTTGGTTGTAAGCTTTAAGAGGTAAAATATGATTAATAAAAATAAAACAAAACTGCACTTACAACTTTAAAATTTATTAAGAACTAAACGTTTTAGAAAGTTGGGACTTAGGTCTTTTACAACTGAAGATAACAATTTATTTCACTATGGAATAAAACTTTTGCTTCTTTTTTAGAAATTTACAAACTGTTTTATAATACCACAAATTTTCTTAAAAACAGAGCTTTGTCAAATCCATTTATTATTCACATCCACAATAAATTATTCTTGAAATCCGAAAACCTTAAGATTACCAGCCTCACGTCTGCGATCATTACTATCTTTATCGTCACAAGCATAGGCTAGTAAATATTGTTTAGGGTGCCAGGCAACAGTAAATGTAGCTGCATCTACCGGAACGTCTGCCACCTTCTCTCCAGTCTCAGTGTGAGCAATATCAATTAATAAATCTTCAGATGCAGATGCCAACAGTTTTCCATCATGACTAAATGATATAGTACGGACAGGCCAATCTAAACGTGACAAAACACGTAAACAAGCCAATTCGTTGGCATCCCATAATGATACTAAAGCATCAGCAGATCCAGTAGCAAAATATTTGCCAGTAGGATCGAATTCTATACAAATACATGTAGCAGGATGGGCTTTAAGAACATGTTGTAATTCTAAAGAGGGATAGCTGAGTATATGAACACAACCCATGCCATTGGTTAAAAAAAAGAAATCGCTACTATTGTTCCAAGCAATTTCATTGACCTAAAATAATAATTTATTTATTTTAAAGGCACAGTAAATATATTTTTCTCTTTTATCTACCTCAAAATTAAATTGTTCTTCAGCTCTTATTTTATTTGTTCTGGTGTCAATAAATGTTACCAGATCCTCTTTATTGCCCACTGCTATAGTTTTACCATCTGGTGACCAGGTTATATTTATATTTTCTCCTTTAGTATTTGTAACTGATGAACATTTACCACTTCTTATATCCCATATACGTACTGTTTTATCGCCACTGGCAGTACTTAAAAGATCAGCATTGGTAGCATGCCAGCATAACTGGTCTACCGAACCAGTATGTCCACGATATGTATTTTCTTTGCTCTTGTAAAAATACATTAGAATTGGTATATACGCAAGTATGACATAAGTATTAAAACCTACCACTCTATCCCTTTCTAAAGTATACACTGCTACAGTTTTATCAAAGGACCCTGAGGCTAATCTTCTGCCATCGCAACTCCATCCTACCGAATGTACCTGTAATAAAAGATTCCATACAAAAAATGTATTTAATTTATTTGTAAATTACCTTTGAAGTGTGTGCCTTTTGCTCTCGAACTTTACTGTGAGTTTTAAAATAACTCTTTAATTCATCAACTGTTGCATTAGCTCGACCCATTTATTTTTTTTTTTAATTTAACAATTAACAAATTTATAAATGAAAATAGACACTTTCCTTGAATTACTACTAAAATCTAGTGTAAACAAAAACGCCGCTTTGGATTTTGACAGTTTTGTGTCCAGCTGTTTTGTTATATTAATCAAGGCTACCATACTTTGAGAAAGAAAATGCATTAAAATCGCCATTACAAAAATCACTTATATATATATTTCTCAAAATCGCACTTGAACTCGCACTTTTTTTTTAACTTTTTGGAAAAAATTGACACGTTATATTCATAACTATCTGCTGTAGAAATATCGTGCTAAATGGTCTTTTTTTGTTGTTGTGAAACGTTTGTTTGTAACCATAGAAAACTAAACCCCGCTTGTAAAGCGCAACGAATCTTTTCTTAAAGCAGACCACACACGATTCAATTCAATTGTCAACTGAGTTGGTTGTTTCCAAATCAAAGCGTGTATGGTTGTCGAGTTGGTTGAAGAAAAATCAAAAGATTTTGATTTTTTTAAGTTGGCTACTAAAGGCCCAACCATAATGTGCTTAAGTTGGCTTAAGCAAATGTGCGAATACATGTAAATTGTATGAGGCAAACCATCTTGAACTTAAGGAAACTTTTTGCTAAGTTTAATGAAACTGTCATTTGCTTAAGCAAGGTGCGAATCTAATCGCACATTCCGTACGGAATCAAATGTTTTTTTATTTTGTTTTTTTAAATACATTTCAGACTTTTTGTTAATTTTTGACAGTAGGTTAAGTAAGGCTATGCATATTATGGTTGGGCCTTAAGTCTTTCAATTCGATTGTACTGTGTGTGCTCGAGTCTCTTGATTAGCTGTCAAAATTAATGTTTGTAGTTTTCTTTTGTAAAAAAAAGTTAAGTATTTTTAAAATTGTATTTTATTTCATTAAATTTTAAAATAAATTTAAAATCATTCAATTTAGTTGATGAAGTGTGTGGCCAAGCATCAATTCAGTTGAAATAAACAGTTGGCAACTGAATTGAACCGTGTATGGGGCGCATAAGTGTTTCGCTACGTCCCAATTTACACTAGGGACATTTCTTGGCGGACAGACGAAGTTTGATGGCGAGGGGTCGAAAAGGTAGAGTGTGTTGTACATGACTATCTGTACTGGACATTTTTTCATTTCTCTTTCTTTTCGTAGCTTACATCTTGTTGCTTTATATTTTTTTTCTGTCTGACTTCATATGTAAACGCTTCAGGTAAGATTAAAAGAGAATTCAAAAAATGTCCGGCAAGAAATGTCCCTAGTGTAAATTGGGACTACGATCAAGTGCAAGCAGTAATACTAACTTTTATTTTTTCATTACCGCACGGCCCTCTAGAAATTACCGTTTTTAAGAAGGAATTACTATAAAGGATAGAATTTGTTTAGATTTGTATATGTAAGATTTGTGAGTTTTTGCTAAGTTAGTTTTGAATGCTATGCTTAGCCACAGCACGTTTTACTTCTTCTGAGCACTGTTTAAGGTGCCCGGCTAGAAGGTTGAGAACAAGTTTGAGTTTCAAAAGTATTCTGATTCTTTATTGAAAAATGTTTCTTATTTATACTATTTACAATTCTTAATTCTATGTTCTATTCTATCTTCTCTAACCTACGATGAGGTTTATTGAGTCAAAACACTAGATTTTGATTGGTCAGTGTTTTAACCCAATTTCCACTCAATTTCTTATTTTAAATTATTTTCTATCATTCATTCAATCTTTTTGCTTAAAATTTTGCTCATTACCTTATTTCAAGTGCATTGGCTTATTTTCTGTTTGCTTGCATTTACACATTGTGTTTTCGAAATATTATCCCTAAAAATATTTCGAATGAAATATTTTTAGTCAAATCGCTTGCATTGACATAATTTCAAGTGCAATGCCTTTTACTTGCACACGTAAACATTGTCTTATGTGTGGTCTCACTAAAAGTGTGCCAAGTGGTTTAATGTTGCAGAAAAATTAAATAAAGAATTTTGTATTGTTCTTTGTATTGTTGTTGTTGGGTAGTTGTGTTATAATATATACTCTACACATTATTTTTAGGTAGTTGTGATGTGTTTTGACAAACACACTACATACTGTACGCAAAGGTTTTTAATTAAAATATTAACATCATCGCACAGCCTAAACGACTGCAGCTAAAAAGTTTAAATTTGTATTTGGCATTTATCAGTGTAACCAAAACATTGCATTTATCTATTTTTAAACCTGCCGTTAAAAATCACCTCAAAGTTAAAATCATAAAACCCAAACTTCTTTAAATTGCCCTATTTATATTAAATTACCTTGCTACATTTTGGGACTCAAAATTACCGTAAAAATCGTTAATTACCGTACGGTTAACATCACCGAGTGCAAGAAACAATAAAAGCTTCAAACAGCATTAGCCTTTGTATGAGATTGTGAGTGGACGTTCATTGCACAAGGGTTTTTTGGTACGGAGATATGCTACATCGTATTGCCTGAGTGGCGAGGTTTAATTTCAAAGGTATATTTCTTTTTGACTACACGTTCTTATTATATTTGTACTTTTTGCGACATAGATCTCCAAATTGCTATGATTGTGATGAAAGAAAAAAGGTCTGAACTAATTTATATGTGCAAAGCAAATTATAAGAAATATAATGAAACTTTTTTATTTGCATGGAACTTAGTACAAATAGCTACATCCCACTTAAAAAAATTAAAAAAAAACTTATAAATATTTTTAAAAATTAGCCTGCTAGACGTGGTTAAGTTGTTAACGTTTAAAAAAAGACGTTTGTGCTAATGTTTCAAACACATTAAAATAATGGTCCTAGACCAACTTATTAGCATACCGATTGACTTAGAATCACTTTTTGAATCGATCTAATGATGTCCGTCCGGCTGACTGTCCACGTAAAGCTTGTGTGCAAAGTACAGGTCGCAATTTGGAGACAATTTGATGAAATTTAGTGCACAGGGTCTAATTTTTCTATTGTCCAAGCCTATTAAAAATGGTTAGAATATGTCCGTAATTTAACATAGCCCCCATACAAACTTCTTTTTCAAATAGAGTCTTTGTGCCCATAAACCATCTAATTATGTTGTTACTTAGATTCAATTTGGTCTAAACTTATTTTATTGCAATCTAAATCATCTTAGAAAATTGTTATGGGATCGGTCCATACTTGACCATAGCTCCCATAAAAATAGTACTCTCGGAAAAAGCTTTTAATGCCATACCTTTTTTAAAAATGTAAATATTGACATACAAATTGGCGACAATAACTTTGACGACAGCTACTTTGTCATGGCAAAATGTTGTGCTTCCTAAATTCACTTAAAATAATTGGCACAAAGAACTTTTACATGACTATTCAATTACAAAACGTGCTAAATTTAAAAATCAAAGATTGTTCTGTTTAAATCCATTTATTATTCATTTTTGTACTTCAGACTCATTTATACTTAATATACATATGTATAAAGTTTAATAAAATTACTACTTAAAATTTTATACACATATTTACATTACAATATGTAGCATTCCAATAAATAGAATTAAGAATATGAACTGTCATTTTCAAAAAGTGTTACATTTTTGTCGTCTTCTGGCCATAAGTTTTTTTTAAATAAAGTTTTGACTTTTTATTTGTTTCAATTGAATTAATTTTTACAAACACGCTTTCTTCGTAAAAGTTATTCATTGCTAAAAATGGTGTATGTACTGCGGTATATGAAACAAGATTTGCGTGTGCAATTTGCGTTTTTGTCAGAACATCAGGCGAAAATTATATTCATACATATCTGGTTGGGATAGAACAACATCGTTAAGTGGCCCCATACATTTATGTTTTTAGGTCTACGAATGGCGTTCTTAATGAAAATGTTAAGCCTTTTTGATTGAATTGTAATATTTGCATAAAGCTTTCGACGGATCTTTTGTTGGTTAAATCCATTTTTTAAACACAGGATTTGATTCCCAAGCCTTTCTATACTTCAGATCATAAATTTGTGCACATATATAATTGACCCAAAAAGAAAACAAGAGAGTATTTACTGATAGATGTAAAAAGTGTCAAACGTTCCAATATAACTTTTGAAAAGAGCCCGTGCTAGCTCTTTTTTAAAACAAGGAGCTAACGGGAAAAATTACGAGCCAGAAGTAATTAAAAAGAGCTAAATCTAGCTCCATAATAACTAAGTTGGCATCACTGCATAATATAATTTTGATCTGGCGAGACCATGATTGTCCATGGGGCCCAAATAAGCCACGCTATAAAAATATTTTTTGAATTATCAAGCATAGATTCTAATTAAGTAAATTCCTAACTGTCGGTCTGCTAGTATAAAAATAGGTGCGTTCGTTTACTTTTCCAGTAAAATCCAGTAAGTGAGTTATATGAAAATTTTACAAATTTATTTGTACGCAAACGCATTTCAGTAAAATCCAGTACAAATTTGTACAAATTTTGGGGTAAACGAACGCAGCTAATGAAAACCAATAAAAAATGTTTTGTATTTTGTAAGAAATATTGTAAGTTTTAAAGACTATCGAAAACTATCTATAGTTATAGTATAGATAGACCACTAGTATTACAAGCCGTGTGCCTAGTAGATTTTTTGAAAAAAAACTTACCCATGTTAAAAAAATCCGATTTTCCCTACATGTTAAAAATTTTCCCCTACAAAAATCAAAGAAAAAAATAATAGTTATAAGAATTAATTTAATTCGCATATGTTTATTAAAATTTTAATAACATTGAATTCAATTAACAGAACAAGAGGTTTCTTAAAAATTAATATGTATGTATCTTAACCAAAATTTTCAGCGATAATTTCTATTACATTTAGATGCAAAAACCAGATGTTATTTTAAAATAATTTAGTTTTTTTCAAATAAATCTTTAATTGGTTTTCGGTTTTTGTGGAAAATAAATTTTTTTAGCCTTGTGAACAAAAAATATTTTTGTTTTTATAAAACATTTTTTTAACATTTTTCAATAAATAAAGCAATATATATGGGTTTCCCGTACTTTTGGCCACAGATCATCTTTTGGCTCTCCAATAAATTTTAAAATGTTGCAAACTTTATGGTTTTGATATTAAATTACACCTACTATTTATACCCCATATTTATTTCAACTAATAACAACCCTGTTCTGTTCCACTCTATTGTCACTTTAGACGTGTCGATTTGTTGTTATTGTTTTATTTTGTTGATTTTGCCAAAGATTTATTTTGTTAAAAAAAGTAGAAAAACTAATTAAATACAAATATTTTTAAATAAATTAATATCATAATGGATATAGAAAAATATACTTTACATACAATAAGACAAGAGTTGATAGATAATAATCTGCAGGCAAAAGCCATAATACAGGTAATATTAATTTAATTGATCCAACTTAAAATCATTAATCATAATTTGCCACCCATTTTAAGGATATAATATCATATCGTGGTTCTATACAAGAACTAGAAGCACTAAATGAAGCTGGCAGAGCAAAATTGGCTGCTTTAAGAAAAAATATTGATCGTTTAAATGATTGGGCAAGAGATACCGGTGATCCGGTTTTATCTAAAGAAGTCGACACACAAAGGGAACAGTTCTCAAAAGTTTTGCAAGCATTCCGTAAAGCAAATGTAGCTACCATGTTGGAAATCGAAAAGGCCAATCGCGAAGAATTGATGGCCATTACAGGAGAAACCGATTTAAGACAACGTCATAATGCCTCAGAAGGTAGCGGTGGTAGGGTTGGTGGTGCAGCAAACCGTCATAATCGTGGTAGTTTAGTTTCACAAGAAAATAATGTTACTGAAAAAATGTTGGCTATTTCACGACACCTTTCCGAGACGACACAAAAAAGTGCCATCACTTTAGAAACCCTTGTGGCATCTTCGCAAAGTGTTGAGGCTACCCGTGATGAGCTACAAAATACAGCCGGTACAATTTCACAATCTGGAAAATTACTTAAAAAATATGGACGACGTGAGTGTACCGATAAAATGTTATTGTTTTTTGCATTTGCATTCTTCTTGGCCTGTGTCTTTTACATTGTACAAAAGAGACTTTTCTAGACTGATCACAGAAACATTCTCGCTATTAATTAATAGTTTTAGTTTGAAAAATAAGATTGAAGTTTTAATGTATGTTTAGTTCTGTGTATATCTCAGTTAAGGAAGGCTGGCCTCTCAGGTATTATTTTTCTTGTGAAAAAGGAATCAATACCTTTATTTCCAGATTGTTTTGTTTAGGGAATATTTAGTAAAAAATAAAATGATATTTGTTTTAAAGTATGCGTTTTTAAATGTGTAGTAAAGATAAATATAAAATTTTTAATATAATAAATATAAATGTAATGCTTATAACGGAAATAATAAAATTTTAAATTAAAAAAATAAAGTTAAATTATAAATTTAAACACATTTTTCATTTGGTACCGCTTTTAGTGAAACTAAAAAGCCTTTAGTGCATAGTTCTTTTTAATAAAAGTAATAAGAAACATATTTATTTAGTCAAACTATGTTTCTTACTTCCTTCTCCATTTGTTTTGAATTTGATTTGCAGTAAAATATTTTGGGCCAAATTTAAATGTTTTATGGACATAAAGAAAGAAGTTTGCATCGGGACTATGTGATATTATAGACTGATTCTCAACGTTTTGTTAACAAAAATTATTTGTTACTAAAAAAAAACACAATTTGACAGAATAACAAATAATCCTAACCCGAAAATTTTTAAAATCTGGGGTTTGATTCTGGCAGTCGGGATCGAGTACTTTCTTGATCCGAAAGCAATTTAATATCTTATTATTTCAGTCAATACTGAACGAATCGGAATTATTTTTATAGTGTTTTAAAGCATTAATTTGAATTTCACAATACTGAAAAAATATTTTCGATTCGTTCAGTATCGACTGAAATAAAATTGGTCTGAGTTTATACGGTTCCTTCTTTACTGAAAAGATTGCTACTTTATAGGCGAGAGGGGCAAGTGGAAAAGAAACGAGTTCATACCCCTCGCCTCTCTCGCCAATAAAGTAGCAATCTTTTCAGTAAAGAATGAACCGTATAAACTCAGACTTGCTTTCGAATCGAGAAAGAACTCGATCACGACTGACAAAATTAGGCCCCTGTTTAACAAAATGGTAAAATGATTTTATAGCCTAAACGAACTAAATTTCGACATAAAAATTTTTTTCTCTCACTTTATAACTTCAATTGAAAAAAATATTTGAAATCTCTCATTTTGTAAAAAAAAATTAGATATCCCGCAACCGTTAAAACAGAAATTTTACCTCGTTGGGGACATTAAAACCACTAGAACCGTGGTAAAATCGGCAAATTGACAACAGTGCAACACACAGGCCTGCCACATAAATTAATTCCGATCGAAAGTTTTTATTAATTTTTTATTTATTGAATCTTCATATATTATGTTAACTCGAATATGTATTCTAAAGCTTCGTACAGACGTTGGTCAGATCTTACAATATTGTAAGCAGGCGTTGCCAACAGCAATATTTTTCTGACAATGGTGCGTTGTCAGATGCATTAATTTTGCACTTCTGCAAATACAAATGAGCTTATAATGTTCATACAGTTGTAAGACATTTTAGCCAATTTTAATGCAATTTAAGCAACGCTGCTTACCAATATTGTAAGATCTGACCATCGTCTGTACGAAGCTTAAGAACATAATTTATTTATTTTATTTATTTATTTATTAAATATCAATACAAAGATAGCCTTCATGGCCAATAAATTTCTTCCAATAAGCCAGTTAATTTGAATTGCTTTTAGTTTCATTTGGGTTAATTTTGCTTCTAAATATATGGCATTTCCATGTTAAACGCCGCACACTGGTTCATATTTTGAGAAGGCGGCCAAAATTATTTTTTTTTATGTTCTCCGATTTTAAAATTTTTTTATTCACGTGAAAGTAAATACTAGTGAACCTCGGGAGCCAAAAAATTTCAACCCTATTTTAACTATTTCATTGAGAACAGGGTGGTCCGAAATGGACTTTCTCAATATTTGGTATTAGTTTTGAATTTCTGAGTCAATTTTTGAAGTTGAAATGCTCATAACTTTTTTGTTTTTTAAAATTTTTTGACAGAATAAGTTTTGTGTATTAGTTTATTTTATTAGCTATACGTGGTTTAAAGCATTAAACTCTGCGACCTCTAGAACTATTTAAATTTTTTTTTTTTTTTAATGTCAAAATTTCCCGGAAATTTCCTACTTTATAGAGCATAAGTCCTGAGCGTCAAAAAGCGTAAAAAAAAATCTTTACTCTCTTGTAGTCCAGAATCTAACCTACATTTCTATACCCCATTGTACACACATCTGGATACGGCCTTGCGAACTACAGCAATTTCTGTGACCCAAGGTAAGATATTCGGTTCAAAAAATAAGTCCTGCAAGGAAACATTACTGAAATTAAAGAAGGTGAATCTTAAAGAATTTTCGACAAACAAAGCAGTTCAGGCCACATAAATTATCTAGCACGTCAGGTTATCAATTAATTTGGAGAAGGTAAAGGTATTGCCATTGTTATGAACTTATTGTGGGTGAACGGATGCTGCAAAACGAATAGGCGACATAAATATACTAACACGTTAGATTTCTGAGTAAGTTAAAAGGTTAAACATTCTTAAATAGCCGCAACATAAACTACATAGTTTAATTACCTGAACATTGCAACTTAATTTATAGTTATATTTTACGTGAAAATTATGATAAAGGATTCATTTCTGCATCAAATTCAACCAACGCAAAATAAGAAAACAAAAATTGCAATAATTGTAAAAAATAGTGGAAGCGAGCCCTAAACCCACAAAGAGGATTTTAAAAAGTATGCCTACACCAACTGAAGAAATGAAATTTACTACAGAAGAAGCATTTGCACTATTTTTGGATTTAAAACTGACAAAAAATCAGTATACAGAACTGCGAAAGCGAACCAATGAAAAAAATTGTGGAATCTTTCCAGCATATCGAGAAAAATAACTTAAAAATTGCAGCATCACTTTATTTTCTAAATGAGGATGTGATGGAAGCTCTGGTCAGAAACAATACAAGCAATGTAATTCAGAAAATTCATCTGATGCTAACTTATTCATGGTATCTTTAGTTCCATTACGTTTAAGAAAAACTTATATTGGCTTAGAGCCGTCCACCAGTAGAGTTACAGATATGGATGTATAGAAAAATGAAATTCCCTCTTCAACAAAGTATTGCAGACCAATAAAGTTTGTTTACAAAAAGGAAACTAAAGATGTCATAACTGAAGAAGTTCGAAAAATAAAAGATCAAATTAAAGTCTTAGTTAAGCTGTACCATATGCCAAAAGACATCAAGTCAATTAAGCCAACCCCCATCACAAGACAATAGTTTCAATGAAGCATACGAATTTGGAATGTCCCCTATTCATACCAGAATTCGTTTTATGGAGCATATTCTTAAATTGGGTTATGATTTGGAATTTGGCCCATTAGGCGAAACAGTGAGAAAAAACAAGGAAAATGTGGAAAAAAGGAAGCAAACAAAAAAACAAATTCAAGAAAAATGCCTTCACCTAGGCCTTATAATTGATCAGCCAAAACAAGGAGAAGGAAATTCAAATGATGGAAACACTGCTAGGAGATTTTTTTCCGATCCAGAAACTGCAGCATCTATCACAGGAGTACATTTTGAATTAATAAGACGATTCCAGATCATTTTACAAATTATATCATGTAGCAGAAAGATAAATGCAAAAAAATTTGGCCAGTATGCAAATGAAACAGCATTTCTTTATAACAAAAAATACTCTTGGAGACATATGCCAACCACAGTTCATAAAATTTTATACCATGGGGAACAAATAGTTCAACACAATATGCTACCAATTGGAGATCTATCTGAAGAAGCGCAAGAAAAAAGGAACAAAGACTACAGATTATTCCGCGAGCATAACACAAGAAAAATTTCCAGATGTTGTACTAATGAAGATCTTATTACTATTTTGTTGTGCACATCAGATCCATATATCCATATTCGACAAAAATGGAAATCAACCTCAATCGAAGAAGCTAAACAACTTCTGGAAAATGAAACCCAAAGCTATTTAGAAGAAATTTTTACTAATATTGTTTAATTTAAAATTGTTTATAGATTATAATTTGGTTTTGATTTAAGTATATATTTGTTTTAATATATAAAAATAAAATACACATATATCTCAAACCAAAAATAAAAGTTGAATTACCTAAAATGTTATCGATAGCCAAGAATGATATTTGGGCATTTTTCAAAATATTCCTTTTCAGTTTGATCCTTATAACAACTCGTCTCGTCCCAAAAAAGCCAACCTTTGGCACCTGTGAATATTGGAACTAAAAAATTTACAGGGGCCAAATATTAGCATTTTCTGACAGGATCTAAGTTCGACAATAAAAAATAAGTATCAGTTGTAAAATACAAGAGAAATAATGATAAATTATAAAAAAATCATATTTGAAATATTCAACTTTTACACCGAAACTCAACAAAAAAATGAAAATGCATTTTGAACTCCCCATAACGTTTGCTCCTATCAGTCGAACTTTACGTTTAATAGCGCAAATGAAAGCCTAACATCGCACCTATCGAACAAAAAATACCGATCCAGTCAAAAGTTATGGAATTTTGACTGCCTTCTCGTAAAATTTCCCACTGTGCGCCGATCTAGATGAATACCGAGATATTTGACATTCGATTGCTAAGGCACTAGTTGAATATTGATTTTAATAGGGGGGCATGTTTCCCGACGCAAGGTGAATGTAATATGTACGCATTTTTGCTCATTGACCTTTATTCTCCATTGTTTTATATGAAATATATGATCCTGCCGGTATCGAGATGCTTCACGACTGTTCTCGTGTACGCTTCGAAAAGCTGTATCATCAGCAAAAGTTGTGGTTAGGGTGTAATTGTTTGTTGAAATGTCCGAGGTATATATAAGGTAAAAAAGTGGGCCATGATACTTCCCTGAGGGACTCCAGCTTCAATGGTCTGATGAGAATTTACAAAATCACCTTCTTTAATAATAAAGTTTCGACCGACCAAGTAGCTTTCTAACAGCTTGTGTGTGTTAACCGGTAGGTTTAGCTTCAATTTATGTAACAAGCCTACATGCCAGACTTTATCAAAAGCTTGAGAGACATCGATGAAGAGAGTGGAGCAACAGATCAAGTTTGATTTGAAAAATATTTTTTGTTTTTGAATTAAAAACTTTTTAATTTGTCAGTTATTGTTATAATTTGTTAAGAATTTATAAATTAAGAAAAAAACCCTGAAGAAGGCACTCAAGGAAGTGCCGAAATATTGGTTTTAAATAAACGTTAAAAGTTTTTTATAACAAAAAGACCTTAAGCTCGAAAATTTAGTAATATTTGAAATAATAAAGATCGAACAAAATACATATTATAGTGCATGACTGTATGTATGGTATTTAAAAAATAAAAATTCAAATATTATTTTTTGGAAGCTTTTAGAAAAAACGGTTTGGGGGGGAGGTTTTTTATCCAAATTGAATTCAAAAAACTGTTTTCTTGATATATATATCAGTGGCCACCCCGTCGTGATAGGTTTTTTTTTTGGTTATACCCCTAGTATTTGTTTTTTTGTATTTTCATTTAAAATTGGGGTTAATTTTGACGCTAAGAGCTTCTCAAACAGCTTTGATACATTAGATAATAAGCTGATAGGCCTATATGACTCAACTTTGGTGTGATCTTCTCCTGGCTTTGGTATATTCAAGGCGTAATATAGCATTAAAAATTAAAAGAATAATTTTCTTTGCTATGCTGGGTAGCTCCAGAAGCATTTTGTTGCTGATCTTATCAAAACCAGGAGCCTTCTTGGGGTTTAAATCACAAATAGCTTTTTCGATTTCTCTTATCTCAAATCTTAGGGGAACAGCAGCTCTAGCAACAACAGGTGGTAACTCGGCCGCAATATCGTGAGATATGTTTGGGGTAAATACGTTTTTTAAATGATTAACAAACGATTTCCTTTTTAACATAATTTCTTGCCCAACTTCCATTCAAGTTTAACAGTGGCTTAGAGACAACTGGCCTTTTGAGATTTCTAGCTGCACGCCGTAATGAGTAGTCTGATTGTAGGGTTGCATCAAGTTCCTTAAGATATTTTTCCAGAGAAGCCGTTTTCTGAGTCTGCAGTAACTTTCGACGCTTTTTTGTACACTCTTTTAGTAAGTTCTTAAGTAACGGGGATCTGTGCAATTGTCACTCTCTTCGAGCCCTCCTTTTTTCAGACAAGAGACGCTTGACATCTGTGGAATATATTTTAATATTTTTTGTTTTTTTTGGGGGCAATACTGGAATGTTGAACAGCTAGTTTCAGAAAACTGTCAAAATTGGCAATAGAGCGATCTACATACTCCGGTGTACTAAGCGGAATATTTTCTGTGCAATGGGTGCTGAGGTATTTTCTATATTTTAACCAGTTAATTTGCATAGCTGTCGTCGCTAAGTGACCAGTCGGAGATACAATTCTATTGGGGTTCATTATAGTAACAATTGTAGGTGTGTGGTCGGAAGATAATTCTAAGGAAGCTTCAACATGAATAGTTTCTGTGGGGATGCTTTTAACCACGCCGAAATCGATGACATCTGGAATTTTTTGCTGATCAGTAGGCCAATATTTTGGTTGTCCGCTCGCGACCACATTTAAATCCATTTTAAAAATTGTGTTAAATAAAACATGACCCTTTGGTGTTATAAGTCGTGACCCCCAGAAGGTATGTTTAGCGTTATAATCGCCTGCAGCTAGGAAACAGGGTCCTAATGATTCAAAATATTTACAGTATTGGCTTTCTGATATTGAAAATCTAGGCGGGAAGTATAACGATGAAATAACTAGGTTTCTATTTAATTCCTCAACGCAAATGCTCGTCATTTTTCATTTTTAGATTTATCGCACTGGACTGTACAATGTAATTCTCCACATACGACACAAACAGAGGGTAAATAGCAGTACCTTAGTATACCCAAATTCTTGGCAATTAATACATTGAACGGGACCATTTCTTTTGTGCGGCTCCTCTATAGTTATTTTTCTGTAGAGATAATATTTTAAATTATAAATAGGATGCGTTTCATTTTTTTAAGCTTAATGTCGCTAGGTTCTAACTCCACCCGAAATAATGGTTGGGGATTTTTTCCTTATTTTTAATATTTTAAACGTTTCTTATTTTAAAAGTCTTCTCTTCCAAAAAAGTTTTAATTTCATCTGGGTCCACCCATGAGTCTATGCCCTTGATCACTACCTGAAGACCTTTGCTGCTCTTCAGTTGATATGTGTAAAAGCTTTTTTTTAAGGGCTTCGAATTTGTTAGTTAATTTACGAAAATCATTCTCATGATTTACCTGTATTTTTGTCTCGTTTATATTTCCACGCTTTATTGCATCTACGTAAAACGAATTTTCACCTATTACCGAGATCACGCTCTTTATTAACTCACTTGAGTTTTGCTCCCTTAGATATATCGAGGGTGGCTTAGAAGATTTTATGACGTTTGGTGCTTCCGAGGATTCATCCTCCAGAATTGCGAAACGATTTTGAGAGTTTATTTTATCAAAAGATGGTACTTTTGAGGCCGAAGCAACTGCTGCAGAGGTAGGGCTGCGACCCCGTTTAAGCACTGTTATGTACCTGTCCATAGCAACTTGTACTTGAGGCTTTTGACCACTTTGAACTTGAGATGTTTGCATTGCATCTGTGTTAGAGTTCATTTGTTACTAAGATTTTGATTGCCGTTGTGGCAACACTTGCAAGTGAGAGGTTTAAATTTTTTAACGTCTTTGTAAAAACAAAGGGCGAAAGGGAACGTGTTCGAACAATTGGTTTAGCCGTTACTTGAGGGTTACACGATCAAGTTTTGCCTATCAAGTTTTAATACACTCACACTTTTTTACCAATACACTCATACTTTTAAAAATTGATGCGAACTTGCCTTTAAAATTCTCATGCCAGTGAGTGTTTCAATTTACGTTCAAGAAAACAGCTGATTTGAAGGTTAGTGAGCAAATTTTTCGTTTCTCTTTATAAATTTTTTTCTTGATGGCATCTTGAAAGTAAATTGCTCAAGAATTGAATGCAGCCTACGTCACAACTATCAATTTTTGGAAATTTTGACAAACAGTATATGTAAAAGACTATCAAGAACAACTTGACCGTGTGGCTGCACTGTTAGGAAGTTACTATTGTTTTCTTTTGTTTTATTTATTACAGCATTGCCTTCGATAGCATGCACTGTCACATAAACATTTCTTTCATTCAGTTTTATTGTTGTTTCATTGTTTTTATTCATGCAATAAATTGTTTTTGTTTTTCACCGTTCAACTGTGCTTTTAATATTTTTGTTATTTATTGTATTTTACAACAACAACAAAAATAAGAAATTTAAACTAAAATGTTTTTGCTCAGAATATGTATGTTTACATACACATGTATGAACATTAGTACTATTTTTCTTAATTTAATTTTTTTTCGTTTTAATTGTTCACTTTTATGTTAAATAATTTAAATAACAGAATATATCATTAAGCGTCCATTCGCTGTTTATATTACAAAATCAAATGTGATTAATTAAAAATTAAAATCGTATGCGGAGTTAAGAATGCACGTCTGTATCACAACAAAGCACAAACCGAAAGTGATTGCGTTTTATGTGAAGCAAGATACAAAATCACTTTCCCTTCCGATCGGAATTGATTTCTGTGACATATAAAATATATAGGCTATAGAACTTTCCAGCTGTAACACGATTTGCCTGCGAAATTTCAAAAAAATCGGTAGATTAGTTAATATATTGCGAGGGGGAGCTTTGGCCCTTCTAGCCCTATTTCACATCCTATTCCCTATTTACTTTCAGATGTTACAGTGTCTGCATGCCAAATTTTAAGAAACCCCGTTCATTAGTTTAAAAGATACAGGTAAGGGGAGCTTTTACCGCTATTGCCCTATCTCATGCCATATTCCCTATTTCCTTTCAGATGTTACAGTGTCTGCATGCCAAATTTTAAGAAACCCGGTTGATTAGTTTAAAAGATTGGTGAGGGGAGCTTTTACCCCTATTGCCCTACTTCACGCCCGAAATAAAGAAAATCGGTAGATTAGTTAAGAAGATATTGGGAAGGGGAGCTTTTACCCTTCTTGCCCTATTTCACATCCTATTCCATATTTCCTTTCAGATGTTACAGTGTCTGCATGCCAAATTTTAGTTAAGAAGATATTGGGAAGGGGAGCTTTTACCCTTCTTGCCCTATTTCACATCCTATTCCATATTTCCTTTCAGATGTTACAGTGTCTGCATGCCAAATTTTAAGAAACCCCGTTCATTAGTTTAAAAGATATAGGGAAGGGGAGCTTTTACCGCTATTGCCCTATCTCACGCCCTATTCCCTATTTCCTTTTAGAAGTTACAGTGTCTGCATGCCAAATTTAAAGAAACCCGGTTGATTAGCTAAGAAGATATAGGGAGAGGGAGCTCATACCTAACAAATACACATACAAAATTTCATAAAAATCAGTCAAGCCGTTTCGGAAGAGTTCAAAATGTAGGTCATTTTGTTTATATCGGCTGATTTTTTAGCTATTATCTTTTTGGCAACACTGGTTTAAACAGCTGACGCACGTTTCGTGTTTTGTTTCACTGTCAAACACTGATGGGATTTGTGGTACAATTGTACCAAATTTAGTACAATCGTGTCATAATGTCCGCGGGCATTATGACACTTTGCAAATTTACATTATGACACTTTTAAAAGTGACATAAGGTCCATAATTACTAAAGAAGTTAAATACAAAAAAGGTCTACATACACGCAGAGAAAAACATGTTTTATAATGGTCACAAACAAAACTATTTTTAAAGAAACTAGTTTAACCATAATATGGTTGTCGGTGACAATGATTTGGTTAAATTAAACATAATATGGTTAACATTTTTTTTAAAAATGGCTGTGCACCTTTTCTCTGGGTGTATATATTCAATATATAACGAAAACATTTTTGGGCGCAAGGATTTTCTCCTCTATGGTATAACAAAAACCGGCTTCGCTAACTAAAGCTTCTCTGCACAGCAGGCCTTCGGCCGGCCGCAAGAATTTTCTCCTTTATGGTATAACAAGTAACGGTTTCGCTAAGTAAAGCTTCTAAAATCTGTCTTGTTTCCGAACAAAGGCCGACTACGCAGAGAAGCTTTAGTTAGCGCAGCCAACCAATGGCAGACTTAGGATTTTTCGGTACCAATTACCACAGTCTTTATTTCTTTTTATTAATTTTAAACAAATTTTACACATTTTAATATTTTTGGTTATAAGTTAAGTTGTGGACATTATGGCACTTTTTGGAGTATCATAGTGTCCATGGACACTATGACACTGGACGTTATGACATGCCACCCTCCAAAATAGCTTTTAATGCCATAGCTTTCTCATAAATTTTGGTATTGATATACAAATTAGCGACAATAACTTTAATTATAGCTGTTATATCATGATAAAATGTTGTGCTGGTAGGTTTAAAATTAACCATAAGTTTTATAAAAGACCCCTTTCTAAAATCACTTAAGGGGAAATAAATCTCATATAGATAAAGATTTCTAAATAATATTCGGCATAAAGAACTTTTATATAAATCTTAACCTCATAATAAAATTTTTTGTTCTGGCGGGTCCGTGATTTTCCATGGAACCCAAATAGCGTACACTGTCGAAAATTTGTCTTTATATACTGTGGTGTAGGGTGATCGGGCTTGACCGACTATACTTTCTTACTTGTTATGTTTTTATTGAGTTAAGAAGTGTTTTTAATTCTTACTAAAGGCCCAAATACACTGGTCAAAGGCTTGACATCAAGCTCGTGTACGTGTGCTTGACATTAGAACATACATTTGCTGGATCAGCTGTCAAGCATTCATTTTGCATTTTATTTTGAAGTGACAACAGCAGGAGCAACCAAATATTAAAATATAGATAAAAGTGTTTAATTGTTGCTTTTTAATAAATAAAAACCAAAAATTGAAGAAAAGAAGAAGAAAATTTTTATTTAAAAAGCTTTCCATAATTCCATCATTTTTTTTTTCTTCCAAAGCATTTTTTTTTTCATCCGACATTTTTAGCGACTGTTCGGTTTGAAATCACGTTTAAAGTGTGTGGGTGCTTGAAGAGTGACGCCAATACATTCATCAAAATCACTCGTCAAGCATGCTAAATATCTAAATTTTTTGATTTTCCATCAAGCATCGTCGGTGCCACACATACAAACTCATTTTCACTTATACTACCACAATGCTGGATGGGAATTTGACTAATGTATTTGGGCCTTAAGTATGCTTTTTATTTTTAGCGAAAATTTGGTACAATTTATGTCAATTTGGTACAATTTTGTCAATGAGACAGTACAATTTATGAATTGTCAGATCCCAACAGTCCTGTCAAACATCTTCAGTTTGGTCTATAATTTAACCATGAATCGTCTTAAAAACGAACAACGCTTGCAAATTATTGAATTTTATTATCAAAATGCGATCCACTTTTTTATCGAAAAATTGTGTTCAGCGACGAAGCTCATTTTTGGCTCAATGGGTACGTTAATAAGCAGAATTGTCGATTTTGGAGTGAAGATCAGCCAGAAGCATTTCAAGAGCTACCAATTCATTCAGAAAAAGTCACAGTTTGGTGCGGTTTATGGGCTGGTGGCATCATTGGACCGTACTTCGTCAAAGATGATGCGAATCGTAACGTAACTGCGAATGGTGAGCGCTACCGTGAGATGATATCCAACTTTTGTTTGCCCAAAATGCAAGAGCTTGACTTGCATGACATGTGGTTTCAACAAGACGGTGCCACATGCCACATAGCACGATAACAATGGACTTCTTGAGAGGCTAGTTCGGTGAACATTTTATTTCACGTTCGGGACCGGTCAATTGGCCGCCTAGATCGTGCGATTTAACGCATTTAGACTATTTTTTGTGGGGCTATGTTAAAGCTCATGTCTATACACACATGCCCGCTTCAATTGACGCATTGGAAGACAACATTGAAGCATTTATTCATGAGATACCGGCCGAAATGTTGGAAAGAGTATGCCAAAATTGGACTAAGCGGATGGACCATTTGAGGCGCAGTCACGGTCAACATTTGCATGAAATAATCTTCAAACGTTAAATTATATGGAACGTACTATCGATTCAAATAAAGATTTCATGCATTTTTCTGAATTTTATGTGTTTTTTTTAGACGTTCCTATAGCTCTTAAAAAATCACCCAATATTTGTATAGGAATATGTAGGAAAATCTAAATGCCATATCTGCGTTACCCCTAAACCGATTTCGTGCAAACTTTACTTAAACAATCTACAGACTATCCCCAACATACCCTGGTTGAAATCGGTCGACCGTTTCCGCAGTTAGTGGTGACATCAAAGTGTACACTTCTTTTTTTTTTATATATATATAATAATAAAAGATTTAAAAATTTTTGTTTAACAAAAACACCACGAGTATAAGACCCCTTAAAGTATATCAGCCCAATTATGAATAAAAATTACCCTGGATTTTTCTCCCTTCTGCCATTTTTTCTATATGTATGAATATTCTAGGTGCGTGATTAATCTAAGTCGATTTGTCTATTGAATTCCCGCAAATTTTCGAAAAACTCAAACAATGTTTAATACGCTCGTTAGGGCTAGAAGCAACATCATGCAATTTTTTATAATCGGTCCAGAAAGTTCCACATGTCCCATATAAAGCCGCTATCCGGAAAACACTTTTAAAACAGAAATAAATCATGATATTTTAGTAAAGAAATCATAATATATCACAATATATGTATGTGTAACAAGTGGTGCATTTACGCCTAGGCCCGTGAGGCCCAGGAATAATTTAAAGGGCACCAAAATTTAAAGGTAAAATAATGTAAGGGGAATTCAAATTCGAAAATTGAATTGAAAGTCTTATGAAAAATAAGACTGATATGACACTGCTTTGAATTGGTTGAAAGCAGGGCTGTGGAGTCGTCCGACTCCGACTCCTACTATAATCTTTATGCTAATTGTATATGGTAAGGGCCGATGTTGAATGCGAACCACACCTAAACGCCAAGTTTTTTTCCGAATTTTATTTGACATTTCTCTATTTCAGACTTACTCAATTTGAACCATGGAGAGATACACAATCCAACAACGTGTTAAAGTTATCCAGACTTATTATGAAAATGGATGATAAATTTCGAAGAAAATCATCTTCAGTGATGAGGCACATTTTCACCTCAGTGGATTTGTCGATAAGCAGAATTTCCGCATTTGGGCGAATAATAATCCAAGAGTGATTGTCGAAAAACCAATGCACCCACAAAGAGTGACTGTTTGGTGCGGTTTATGGGCTGGCGGCATCATCGGGTCGTATTTTTTCCAAAATGAGGCCGGTCAGGCAGTTACTGTGAATGGTGTTCGCTATCGTGAGATGATAACGAACTTTTTATGACCCGAATTGGAAGATATGGATGTGGACGATATGTGGTTTCAGCAGGACGGTGCCACTTGCCACACAGCTAACGAAACAATGGCACTTTTGCGCAACAAATTCAATGGCCGTGTTATCTCACGTAATGGCGATGTCAATTGGCCGCCAAGATCATGTGATTTGACACCGTTGGACTTTTTTCTTTGAGGTTATTTGAAAGAAAAGGTGTACGTCGATAAGCCAGCAACAATTCAAGAGCTAAAGGATGAGATAATTCGGCACATTAACGGCATAGAACCTCCATTATGCCTCAGGGTCATCGAAAATTTGGACCATCGGATGGAGGTGTGCCGCCGTGGTCGCGGCGCCCATTTGGCCGATATTTTGTTCCATACATAATTGAGTAATACCAATATATCATAATAAAATAAAATTACAATAATTTCCTAAATAGTTTGTGTTTTATTCAAAATCAACATAGGCCCTTGAAATTTAACCACCCTTTATTTATGTATATTCATTCAACTCAAAATATTTTTTTTAATACGCTTAGCGACTTTTTTAAAATCGTCTAATTTCGCAACTTTTTCCAACTTTTTGCTCCTTTTTTGCAAGTTAAATACTTTTTTTTACAGTTTATAAAAATATCAATTTTGTTTAAAACATTCCCCGGGATATGTAACCTCATTTGATTGATCAGGTGATTATTTTGTATCCAGACCATTTTAACTAGTGAACTGTATTGTATATGCCTCGTGTTCATTGAATTTCCAAGCCAATTTAACCAACAGGTTAAAAGTAGAAACCTGTGAGTCCATGCTGTCAACTCTAAATTTTCTAGATACTGAAATAGGTTGGTTGGAAGTAATGAACTTGTGCGAAAAAACAAAAAAAGTTAAAAAACATAAAACGTTTAGTTTATACATATATTAAAGTACATATATACAAACATATTATTTAAAATCAATCAAATGTAAAATTAATACACAAAAGTGTATTTAAAAGCATTTTTAACGTATTATTTCTCAGCTATTTATATCGTTTAAATTGTTAATTCCTTTTTGTTTTGTGTTTTTTTTGATTAACTATCGCCTTACCAAAGATTTTTATGTACATCGTTAACCAATACCCACCCGGGTATTACTGCATGTCTATAAGCGATGAGAACAAGTTATCGTCATACAACTTTTTTCGGTTTTAAGGGAGTTATTAAAGAAATAAAACCGAAATTAATATGTTAAAAAAAGTGTGAGACTTAAATTTGAAAAAAACGACTTTTTTGTGCGACTTTTTGTTTTAAAAATGACTTTTTGTGCGACTTTTTCAAAATTCTCAACGGTAACCCTGTATGTATATGATAAACATTAAAAAAAATAATGTTTTGTTTAAACCATTTATAATTAAAAAAGCTATGTACTATAATAATTTTTTAATTGTAACAATCACAAGAAGAATCAATCCATCCGTACTTAACCAAGACAAAGTTGTGTCAATAGTACTGTAAGTACAGATTGCTTGATTCAAGTACGGATTATTCAAGTGCCAATCACTTAACTTTAGCCCCATTTAATCCCTGATCCGTACTTAAAATAATCCGAAAACTTTAGTAAAATTTATTAGCTCACTGCTATTTGATATGTAAGTATGTTTAATTATTGTTGATTTTCAAACAAACAAAAAGTTTAATATAAAATTAATAATAACTATACAAGCATAATTTCAGCTTTCTTAAACATTTGCTGTTACGAAAACATTTGCAAAAACATTATGTTCTTAATTTGTATACCCTTCACCACAGGTGGAAAAGGGTATATATAAGTTTGTCATTCCGTTTGTAATTTCTACAATATTGATCTTACCCCCTATAAAGTATTTATATTTTGGGTCCTTATGAGGAGAGAAGTTGATTTAACGATGTCCGTTTGACAGTCTGTCCGTCTTACGTTTGATACGTGTTTTCCGGAGACTCCAGACATGATAGCGGCTAGGTTGTTTTACATTTATATTACATATAGTCCACCATATCTTGCTATTGAAGTTCACCAAGATCGGTCCACAAATGGCTGAGATATGACCAAAAAACCACGACTGCCTCTAATTTTTCCAAAAATCACTTGTTGTTGTTGTTGTTGTATTTTTTATTACTTTTTCCTTTATATCTGGAGAACGGCAAGAGCCAAAGTTTCCAAATTAGGTACAAGCATTAAGGTTATAAAAACACACCATCCCACAAAATGTGGGCGGGATTACAGAAGTGGGCGTGGTACCTCCCATACAAAAAATATCAAAAATTGTATAAAAACCTGAATTTTTTTACTGTAATATGACCTATGGTTACACCTTATATATCAAAATTTTTAGTAAAAAATATTTTCTGAAAAACTCGGGAAAATCGGTTCAGATAACAAAAAGTTGTGACCAAAATATTAATTTTTTTTTGAAAAATACACATTTTCGGGAACCATAGATCTTCCCGAGTCCAAGTTTTATAATCAAAATAACTGGCAAATTTCTTCTTTAACACTTCGGTATATAAATCTGTAAAATCGGTTAAGAAATAGTAGAGCTATGACCAAAATACTGAAAGCCCAAAAATTACTCTTTTTTATAATTAAGTTTGTTTTTTACACCCTATAAAGTATATATATTCTGGGTCCTTATGAAAAGCGAAGTTCAAATCCGGCTGTCGGCACAGCCGAATATAGCACTCTTAATTGTTTGTTATAAAATTGATATATTTTTAAATTTAAAATCACCTCTCAAACGTTAAAATTATTAAACATTCATACATATGTTAGCATGTATGTTAGGGGCATAACTTTTGAACAATTTTTTAAATTATCAAAAAATACCTATCCATGCCATATAGACCATGAAAATCTGTGATGAAAAGTGGGGTCACTTTTTCGCGGGCGTTAAAAAAGTTCCCCCCCAAATCACTTTGAAGTTAAGTATTTGGATTTTTTTTGTTTATTAAAAATACAATATCCTTATTGTAAAAACACAAACCATTCATTTATATTTTTATGCTATTTCACAAATAAGACTTATACCACCAATTATACTACAGTAGTTTTGACTTAACTGCCTTTTATTTACGTGCACTTTTGACTTAGCTGCACAAAATTGATCATTTTTGGCATTATTCTTTATAATCCCATACAAATTCCTTTTTAAGTGCACTTTCTTTACCTGCACATTTAAGATAAGTGCCAAAAACTTTTGGCATTTTAAAATTATTTTCATACAAAAAATTCAAGTTAGCTGCACTTTGACTTAACTGCACAAAATAGATATTTTCTGTAATTATTGTACAAAATCCTTGTTTACATGCATTTTGTATACCTGCACATTTTTCGTATTTTTGGACGGTTTTAAAATATTTTCACATAAAACATCAAAGTTAGCTGCACACATGAAAAAATATGGTGACCACTTTTTTACATAAATATCCAATTTTAGCAGTTTATAAAATCAAAAATCGCAAACAAGTCAAGTTGGTATCATTATAATTCATTTATTTTGTTTAAATGTATTTACATTTATGCATATGGGTTGTGGCTACAGCAACTTTACCACGATTATATGAAAGGAATAGCAAATCTTTGGTCTGGAACAGAATAAAGTAGTTGTAGTAGTATTTGAAGCTGACGAATGCTCTGTAGCGCAACAAAGTTCAAAATTTCGAATTTTGCGCTTCAACTGCAACGACTACTACAACTACGTTTTCTGTTGACACTACATTGCAACTGCCGTTTTTAACTTTTGAGAGCTTGCAGCGCTATTCTTAACGTTGTACTACAGCGACTATTCTGTTCCACACTTTATTGTTACCAATTTGGCTAATTTGCATAACAATTGACTACAGGTTGTTTGAACGTCACTGTTATTATCAATTTATTAATAAAAACGTTTTTACTCCTCTTTCAAACACTTTACTTTAGCTGCATTTTTATGCAGGTAACCACAATTGCGTACCTGCACATTAAGGCAGCTAAATACATTTAAAATAGCTGCATTTTTGATTTACCTGCACAAAAAATCGTGCAAAGGAGATTGTGCAGCTAAGTCAAAATTACTGTACATCCAAACAGTTAAAAGTATGTTAAAATAACACGGAAAATCTTTTTTTTTAACAAAATGGAACGAACCAACCTCACAATCCCAATTGCTTACTTTTATTTTCATTTGCTTACAGTTTCGTTTAGACAGAGAGGTTATCTATCCCATATACTCGTTGATTTTTGTGTCAGTGCGTAGTGAGTAAGTTTATAAATGGGAATGCTTTCTTAAACATTGGGTGAGAGAAGACTCTAAAATTCACAAACAACAACGAAGTAACATTTGCGCGGAACGTGGAATCAAACTTGTGCAAGATATTTTTCAACATTGCAAAACAACACGCACTTTGAACTTAAAGTTTATTTCCTTCAACAAAGATAATTTGTAGTATCTGAAGTTAATATATAGTGCATGACTGTATGTATGGTATTTAAAAAATAAAAATTCAAATATTAATATTTTTTTTAAGCTTTTAGAAAAAACGGTTTGGGGGGAGGTTGTTTATCCAAATTGATCTCAAAAAACTGTTTTCTTGATATATACATCAGTGGCCACCCCGTCGTGATAGGTATTTTTTTTTGGTTATACCCTAATTTATATGTATACTAAAAATCCAAATTTCTTTAAATTACCGTTTTTTAAATAAAATTACCTTTCAACCTTTTGCGGCCCAAAACTACCCTAAAAAAGGGTAATTACCGTACGGAATGAGGGTATACTATGATTGTCATTCCATGTAAAACTTTTTTATTATGCATCTAATACCCCTGGTTTCTTGAGTAATTCTAAGTCGATTTAGCCATGTCTGTCTGTCCGTCTGTTCAAAATACGCTCACTTTCGAAAAACTTAAAACAAAAGTTCAATCTTTGTGTCAAATTGCTTCTAGTTATCCTAAGCAGTTTGGGAGTGACACCAAGCAAAATCCGATCAGTAGGATCATAGTTATCAATCAAAATGTAGAATCACCACCCTTAAAAAGTGTCAATTTTGTTACAAAAACTTACGTAAAAGGTGCCATAATATACTTGTTTTTTTTTCTCTGGCGGGAATCGAACCCGCAACCTCGGTGCTGATAGACTAGCTCGCTACCAGCTAGCCTACCGAGGCACTCATTAGGCCCAATACAAAGCCTACCCTCGGAAAACAGTTTAGCTCGTTAAAAACGTAATAACTAATGCTATTGTAATGCAATTTGGCACTATCACGCTATAAGATTTCTAGAAGATCTGTTCATAATTTTTTATATAATGCCTTATATAATGCTCACTCTAGGAAATTATTTTAATACACCTAAACCCGTAGCAGCTATAGATATTGTAAAATTTGGCCCAATTTTGGTTCATAATTCTATAAATAATACCAGGGCTGTGGAGTCGTTAAGAAAAAGTTATAACTCCGACTCCGACTCCTTTTGGTGAAATTTTTTAAGCACGACTCCGACTCCGACTCCGACTCCAACTCCGACTCCGACTCCTACTCTAACCTTGCATTATTTTTTTTTTTTTTGACTTTAAACTCTTTTTTAATTTAGTACCTGTTAAATGGTTAAATATAGCAAGAAAATGATTCTGTAAAAATTTCAAATCGATATTTTAATTCTAACGTGCCGCGCATTGAGCTTTAACATACTAGTTACTAACATATGAGTAGGAAAGCTGCAAAATATTTTATTTGGATTTAGGAAAAATTGCAAAAAACATATAGTGCCCGATTAAATAGACCAAATGAGTTGAACCTTTTTTCAATTCTAAAGTGTTATGACATTCTTGACTTATAACTTAACTGTTGAGAAATTTAAACCAACTGAAAAATAAAAAAAAATAATAGATTTAATTTTAGAACGAACGAGTTTTGTTACGAACTTTCGAAAGAAACGAGTTTTGCTTCAATCTGTATGGGATCATTGAATTTTAGTATACAATATTTTAAAGGTTATATTAATTTATTAATATTATGCAAACAGTGCTAAAAAATGTAAAAATAGTTCTGTAGGGGAGAGATAAACTACACCAATTCACATCTTTTTCAAATAACGTTTTTTATACTGTTGGAATTTATAGATGTGTGAATTTCCAT
Organism: Pollenia griseotomentosa; assembly: GCA_963931875.1. NCBI lineage: Eukaryota > Metazoa > Arthropoda > Insecta > Diptera > Polleniidae > Pollenia > Pollenia griseotomentosa. The sequence goes on from OZ007560.1 coordinate 112,958,394, forward strand.
AAGTCCTATCTAATGTAGCTTTCGAGATAGAAAAGTTGAAAACAACAGCAAGTCCAATTGGCTTAGACGTTAAAGGCATCAAGTGTACTTAGTGTTGTTTACCACAATATTAATAGAGGCAAAGGACAGTCCTTTTTTGCAAATTGTGAAGTGAGGTCTTTTGTTTTTAATATAAATTTTGTTTATTAAGTCAAATCATTCTCAGGAAAATTTTATAAAGTTTATTAAAACATGCATATGCGCCTTCAGATGTTAGTTCTACAATTTATATAACACATTTTGAAGAGAAATGTAACGTAAAAAAATGTTTTGTTGTTGGACTTGGTGCTGTTTGTCTCAAGGCATGGAACAGTACCATAGAAGGTAACGAACCTTTTAGGACGTAATTTTTTAAGTATATCATCGACATAAAAAAAATATGTTAGGATCATATAAAATATTCGTACAAATGCACATTTTTATAACATAAACATCATTTGCGATTATCAACATGTTTTCGCGGTTTGCTGTAAAGCTTTCAAAATGTGGCTTGATGTAGTTTATCTCCCACCTGCAGAGTTAAAAAACAATGTGAATTTTTAAACAACTTAATTTAAATCTTTTTCTTCAGTGTACTCGCCATTGCATTTTTCCGTTCCTAATTCAATATTATTATTGTCCAAGACCGAAATTTGAAATTGCAAGTCTTTATTATCTCTCCAATTTTCCCTAAAGTGAGTAGATAAAAGTATTCTCAAATCATTTTTCGGGTTAACCCCCACATTGATGGGAATTATATCTGGAACAATGTCATGTATATTTCCGAGTTCCTTTTCCTTTTATTCTATTATAATCCACCTTGAAGGTTGGAACTTCAAATGTAGTTCACTTAATGCTTTCACCACAGGAGCTACAGCTGATTTCAAGTCATATTCATGAACATGGCTACAAAAGTATTTAATATACGATAAATAAAATATACGATAAATAAAAAACAACATCTTTACAAATTTAATTTTTAAATTCCTTAATTCGGCTCTATTTCATTAACGATATCTTGGCGAAATTCAAATAGTGAACCCGCTGGTTTTTGTTACAGAAATTTGAGGTCACATTAAAACATAGAAAAGGACATGCTTTGATACAATCTATATAACTATTCTTATAAATTGTTAAAATAAGATGTTATCTCAATTTTTTAATTTTTGAAACTCACCTACTCATATGAAAAGTATACTGGTCCTTATTTTCAGACTTCACAATTTCAAAAAGCAGACCCTCTTATTACCAATTCCACTAATTTATTTAAATATCAATTTATGTTTAAAATTTGTTTTTTTTATGTCAAATAAAAATAAAATTATTAGAAAAATTATATTTAAATATGAATTGATATTTAAAAAGAATTGGAGAAATTGGTCATTAACATTTTTTATTTTAAAAAATATTAGAAAAATTGTTATGCAAAAAAGTCGGAGTCGGAGTCGCTAGTTTTTGTGGGTACTTCGACTCCGACTCCGACTCCGGTACAAAAACCTCAACTCCGACTCCTCAACTCCGACTCCGACTCCGACTCCACAGCCCTGAATAATACCATGCAATTTTCTGATTTTCTGATTGTATTTACCTTAGATCCCGTATTAAGCAGCTTTCTGAAAAGCACTTTAAGCGCTAAAACAAATTTCACTACTGTATTGAAATTTATTCCATTTAGATTTTTAATAACGGAAATCACTATACAGGATTTCGTGATGATCAGTCCAAAATTTATTTTTTTAAAAAAAACCTCTTATTTCTGGAAAAACAAAAACCTGCTGTAAGGCTTTTTATATTACTGTTAAATAAGTAAATGAAAAAAGTATATAAAATTTATTTTATTTAAAAATATATAAAAATTAAATCTAAAAATGTTTTTATTTTGAATACGCCTTCGCGTATACTCTTTCTATTAATTATGTTCCTAAAAATTCAAGCTCAAGCTATTCATTATTAACTTCTTCAATATCACTCAACTAGACTAAATTTGCCACAATACCACATAATTGAGAAACACTCAATTGGTAACCTCTTATTACATAAAAAGGTGCAAGATCTTTGACGTGTTTAAGAAAGTCGTTATCAAAATCAAACTTTTTTAACAGACCATTAAAAAGTGCAACATAAAACTTTAAAGAATAAACTCCAAGATCTATTACATTAACTTCAGACAACTTATATAAATCTAGTGCTTAAGATATTTCAGAATTTAAAAAAAAAATTGGGATCTTTACGAAGAAGTTAACACAATTAAAATAATAAAAAACAGAGAAAATACAAGACCATTTAATAACATGAAAACATCACTTAATATTTGTATCTAATAAACTTTAAATTTTAAATTATTCATCTCAAAAAACTTGCAAAGAAGGGAAAACTTGATAATTGGCAAGGCTGCCATGTGATAATATAAATGTCCCTCCTGAAAATCATGTTAGTTCGGCAAAAACTGTTACGAATCATGATATATTATTCAAATTAGTTCAAATTGCTAGAAATAAAAGCATAACACTTTCTGATTGTCGTACAATTGGTTTGAACCGGAACCAATTTTTATACTGACGTCCGTTTTATAAAGATTATTTGATAATTTATAGCTCTCATATATTCTAACTGTCGGTGAAGGGTGTCAAAGATTCGGTACATCCGAATATAGCACTCTAACATTTTTAATGCATTAAGTTTTAAATGGTTAAAAAAAGCATAAAATGATTCTTAAAAATTTCAAATCGATATTTGAAATATTGCATCGTCAATTTCGAATAATTTTTATTTTGGAAAATATTAGAAAATTTTTTTAAAATTTTTTATGCCAAAAAACTTTGGAGTCGGAGTCGCGAGTTTTTGTGGGTACAACGACTCCGACTTCGGCACAAAAACCTCAACTCCGACTCCACAGCCCTGGTTAAAAAATTAGAATAAATTTATGTGAATTAAAAAAACGTATGTATAGTATGTACATATACAATGTATTAGGTTTTTCAAAACTCGACGTCGAAATTTTCCACCTCTCCAAGGCCATTTAACGTGATAACATATTAACTGCCATATTCATAAAAAATAAAATACGTTTGAAATGTGTTTTAAGGAAAAATTTTCATACACATTTTTCTTAAAATGCATTTCAGATCCATTTTAATTTTTTATGAAAACGACAGTAAAAGTTTAAATAACCAAAAACCGCTTAACAACAAATTTAATTTTAAGGTCTTTATTTAGCGATAAAGTTTCGACTATAGGTTAATAAAACTTTAAAATTTTTAAAAATGATTAATATTAAATTTAATACTATAGAACACGATACACAAAATCTGTAAAATATTTTGTCGATAATTACAATTATGAAGTCAAATTTTTAAATAAAATAGCGGATTTTGTGATAATGCGGATTCAAAACTTGGTTTTTTTGTAAAGTTTAGCAGCTTGGCGTCTTGTATTATAAAATTATGGTATGGTATTAGGGTATGCCATTCATTGCCACACACTGGCTATAAAAAAAAATTATAACAATTTTTTGTTTGTTCTACAATCTTAGAGGTAAAACAATTTTGATTCACAATTCATGGAGAGGTCCTAAAGGTCATAATTATATGTCATTACATAAATAATTTAAACGTTTTTTTAATTTGTATGTACATTTCAAAAAAAAAAAATTTGAAAAATTGCAAATTTTTAGAGATCTTAAAACGTACTTCGGTTTCGCATAAATTTGGAACATATGTTGGTGCGGTTCATACGCAATTATCCAGCCTTGAAGAGAATAAATCGGACTTCTTCAGTCGATTTTGAAGCACCCTAATATGTATGTATATAAATTTATAAAAATTAATTGATAAATTTTTAATATTTTTAATTAGGCTTAAGTTCATTAAATTTAATTTTCATTAAATTATTTTTATGAAGAAAGGAATTTTACAACATGAAAATCAATTAAAATTGTTCCTGATAATCTTTCATTCTTGACCGTGGCCGGAGCTCGAACCCAGGCCGGCAGGTTACCATGACATGTTTCGATCGCAACCACTCGATCTCCTCAGATGGATTTGCCGTTTTACACTCGCAGCCATCGACGGCTGCTGACGTCAATAGTCAAACATCAATCCTTAAACCAAATTGTATTTTAACCTTTGGTAGATCGAAGTTTGCTTTTTTGAATGATTATCCATTTTAATTGATTTTACATATTTTTTCCTAACTTCTATTTTTTCGTACTTTTGTCAAGAATTCTTCTTGAAGTCCAAAGTACATTTTTTGTTTTTTCCTTTTGTCTTTCTTTTCCTTGTTGACCTTTTTCAGCACAACTTGAAGGACAAATGAACACATAGAGCTCGTGCCTTAGCTTTAACAATAATTAGTATTGTGGTTATTTTGTTGAACTACTTATGGTTTTTAATCCAAATTTTTAATATTTTTAATTAGGCTTAAGTTCATTAAATTTAATTTTCATTAAATTATTTTTATGAAGAAAGGAATTTTACAACATGAAAATCAATTAAAATTGTTCCTGATAATCTTTCATTCTTGACCGTGGCCGGAGCTCGAACCCAGGCCGGCAGGTTACCATGACATGTTTCGATCGCAACCACTCGATCTCCTCAGATGGATTTGCCGTTTTACACTCGCAGCCATCGACGGCTGCTGACGTCAATAGTCAAACATCAATCCTTAAACCAAATTGTATTTTAACCTTTGGTAGATCGAAGTTTGCTTTTTTGAATGATTATCCATTTTAATTGATTTTACATATTTTTTCCTAACTTCTATTTTTTCGTACTTTTGTCAAGAATTCTTCTTGAAGTCCAAAGTACATTTTTTGTTTTTTCCTTTTGTCTTTCTTTTCCTTGTTGACCTTTTTCAGCACAACTTGAAGGACAAATGAACACATAGAGCTCGTGCCTTAGCTTTAACAATAATTAGTATTGTGGTTATTTTGTTGAACTATTTATGGTTTTTAATCCAAATTTTTAATATTTTTAATTAGGCTTAAGTTCATTAAATTTAATTTTCATTAAATTATTTTTATGAAGAAAGGAATTTTACAACATGAAAATCAATTAAAATTGTTCCTGATAATCTTTCATTATTGACCGTGGCCGGGGCTCGAACCCAGGCCGGCAGGTTACCATGACATGTTTCGATCGCAACCACTCGATCTCCTCAGATGGATTTGCCGTTTTACACTCGCAGCCATCGACGGCTGCTGACGTCAATAGTCAAACATCAATCCTTAAATCAAATTGTATTTTAACCTTTGGTAGATCGAAGTTTGCTTTTTTGAATGATTATCCATTTTAATTGATTTTACATATTTTTTCCTTACTTCTGTTTTTTAATTGATTTTCATGTTGTAAAATTCCTTTCTTCATAAAAATAATTTAATGAAAATTAAATTTAATGAACTTAAGCCTAATTAAAAATATTAAAAATTTGGATTAAAAACCATAAATAGTTCAACAAAATAACCACAATACTAATTATTTTTAAAGCTAAGGCACGAGCTCTATATGTTCATTTGTCCTTCAAGTTGTGCTGAAAAAGGTCAACAAGGAAAAGAAAGACAAAAGGAAAAAACAAAAAATATACTTTGGACTTCAAGAAGAATTCTTGACAAAAGTACGAAAAAACAGAAGTAAGGAAAAAATATGTAAAATCAATTAAAATGGATAATCATTCAAAAAAGCAAACTTCGATCTACCAAAGGTTAAAATACAATTTGGTTTAAGGATTGATGTTTGACTATTGACGTCAGCAGCCGTCGATGGCTGCGAGTGTAAAACGGCAAATCCATCTGAGGAGATCGAGTGGTTGCGATCGAAACATGTCATGGTAACCTGCCGGCCTGGGTTCGAGCTCCGGCCACGGTCAAGAATGAAAGATTATCAGGAACAATTTTAATTGATTTTCATGTTGTAAAATTCCTTTCTTCATAAAAATAATTTAATGAAAATTAAATTTAATGAACTTAAGCCTAATTAAAAATATTAAAAATTTGGATTAAAAACCATAAATAGTTCAACAAAATAACCACAATACTAATTATTAATTGATAAATTAATATTATTTTTTTAAATTTCTTTCAATCCTTGGCTGGGGAGCCATTTGTATTTGTATTTTTATAATTAGGTGTATATACTTGAATAAATACATTTTTTTAATATATGTATATTGTTTCCATTAATAATATTCATGATTTTGCTTTTGTAATATATTTTTTATTGGCCTTAATCCGCTACTGTGTGTAACGATTGTGAAAATCAGTGCAGTAGTTTTCAAGTTTTTCGGTTAAAAACAAAGAGAAGAGGTAGGGTATAGTATAAAAAAGCTGGATAAAAATATTTTTAATTTTTGTTCACAAAAGTTTTAATAGATTTTTGAATAAAAATTATGCCAACCCATAGGCGCCCTATGCTCCAATGGGAGTTAAAGGAACATATATATAATATATATATAATAAGAAATTTTGCTGTAAATCAAGTGCAAAACAATTGATATTCAAGTTCGAATTTAAAGTTTCAAGGGGTGAGATATACTTTTGTTACACTTTATTTCAATATCATTATCCAGTAAAATGGGAATTTGAAATCAAGTGAATATATATAAAATATTGTGAAACTTGTTTCCAGTTAAGTTTTGAACACTTGAAATTTTATTTTTGAGTGCTTATTGGGAAATTATTTTATAAATTAAAAAAAAGAAACAATAACTAAAATCATTCAAATTACTTAAATAGGTACAACTTACATTTTTATATTTCACTTTAAGTCCAAATCCATTTTCAAGAAAATGAAATTTTGATTTTTGTTGTTATTGTAATTTATTAGTGAAAACAAATTAATACATAATACACAAAATAAGTTATTTTTAATAACAATAAGCTTACATATAGCAAAGCTGTAAAATACTGCAATCAATTGTGATTGCAATTAAACATTATGTATTTCAAAATTTACGATGATTGCAATATTAAGATTGCAATACTTTTTGGTTGCAATCATTTTAAAATTATTCTTTTTCGAAATCTTTGAATGCAATCAATTTAATTTCAATTAACTCGATTGCAATAAAATTTTAATTAAATCGTGCGATTACAATCAATTCCCTTTGCAATTACAACTAAAGTTAAAGCCAAACGAAATTAAATACTCTTGAAATCTGGTAAACAAAAATTACTATTGTTGGCAATTCAATTAAATTTTTAGAAGGAGAAAACGAATATTTTGATTTTAATTTAATTTTGATGAAACAAGCAATCATTACCGAGAAATAATTTTTTGGCAATCGGTCTCATCTCTGACATATACTCATAAATTACAAAAGTCGTAAAATTTTTTAATTTTCCAAAATAAATACTTTAATACGGACACTTTGGTACATTTCCAGGATTTGTAAAGCCATCATTGTGAACCATACGACAAATATCCTTATAGGATTTTTCTTGTTTCACTTGACTACTACGATTTTTTTGTTGTCGTCTTGGTGGTGGCGGTTGATAATAATAACCATTTGCATTTTGAGGATTCTGCGGATACGACGAAACAGGATACTGATAGGTATGAGCATTATAATAGCGTGTTTCTTGTGGTATTAAAACTTGATTAAAAAGTTTTTTTAAAATTGACGAACTTTCGCTACAAGTAACTCTCGAAAGTATTAATATAAAAATAAATGAAACCAATTTCATTATGATTGAGTTGTGTGGTTTAAACAAATTCTTAATTAAGACTACTACTTATTTTAAATTTCTGCTAAGATTGTATTAGCAATTATTCTCAATACGGTATATAATATTTATATATTGACTTATGGGAGTGGTTAAATGTGTAGTAAAATTTTTATGAGAAGCACTGAAAACCTCACATTATACAAACTATATTGTATCCAGGGTTGGGATACAAATTGTATTTGAAACACAAAACACATTAAAGTCGTGTATTTAAAATACAAAATACTTGTTTTTAAGTCAATGGATGATATACATACATATCGTCACCTAAAATGCAAAAGGGCGTAAGAACACTTTTTATTTATTTTTTTTTTATATAGGGACATGTAATTTAGTCTAGTGCATTAAAATCAATTACAAACTCGATTTTGAATTTTTTTGTTGTAACGCCCTTTTGCATTTTATGTTCAATTGCAGATAAATTATTAAGTTGAGTAACAGTCGCAAGTCAAAAAAAGTATTTCCCATCATTAACACAAATAATGTCGCGTAAGCTTTTTTCGCAGTAAGGTTTGAAATTGAAAAATTTAATATGAATTTCTTTAGGAATCAACAACAAAACTATAAAATATTCTTTAATTTGTTTTTGCTTTAAATGAAATTTAAGGCGTTGCGTTATGTTATACGGAATAAGATCTTATATAACTAATTTAAAATTTTGTTTGTTTAAATAAATAAGTACAGTTTTATTAAAAGTAAAACTTTGTCTTGTACTTGAAGAATGCCAATGCAATTTGTAAAAAAAATTTACTTTCTGATCCCACTTTGATTTCAGATCAGAACAAAAATATTATTTTTTTTCAAAACGTTTTGGATTTTTTTTTTAGTTTGTCGGGCTATTCTTCCTTCCACATTGTTAATTTTATTTTGTGCAATATCAATTAATTTGACTTGAGTATTAACCCAGCAAGCAAAAAAGTCCGTCGTCTTCCAAATATCTAAGAGAAACGTCGGTAAAAAAGTTCTGTCAGATTTCTCACCCAAAAATGTATGAAGTGGTTGACACAAATTCTGGCAGACATGTCGTGGAATATTGTGGGGGTTTTTTTTTTTGCCAGCATTTCTTATAGAAATCTGACAGAAATCTAATGAAAAAGACATTCGAAATTCGGATATGTAAGCCGACATTCTTATTGTTTTCTGGCAGATAACTGATCGACTAATCGCACAGATTTTTTCCAGAAATCTAAGGGATGTCTTGTAGAAATGTTATTTTTTTTATTTAGTTCTTTTTCGATAAAAGTACAGAACTTGATACATAGTACATACTATACTTTGGTAAATACATATATGTATAAATAAAATTAATTATTTTTAAATTAACTTCTCCTTGGTCTTGATGCTTTCTTTAAACAAATATTAAGAGTAGTATAAATACTATTAAAAAATGATAAACAGCCGTACCTAATCAAGAGCGAAAGGCGGAACGTTTTCTTCTGCCATTATTTATTAACAATAGCGGCCAACTTCACTATTAAACGCGCTGTCAAAATCGGATTTTCCAATTGCAAAGCGTTGTCGCCGCGGATGCTTCACACAAATTGTATGGGCATGAGAATTTTTGACAGCTAGAAAACGCTTTCCGCTCTTGTTTAGGTACGGCTGAAAATCACATTAAAAAAGGTAAATTTTAGAACACAGATATTTCACACCACCTTGCGATTCTTAAGACTGTTCCACGTATTTAGCTTAAATTTGATGTGTTTATTTGAAACTTGTAAAACAAAAAACAGATGTTTCCGTATCCCATGAATTTTTTTTAAGTCTAAGACAATCCAAGAGAAATCTACCTATTTATATTAAAAAAAATTTCGAAGGCTATAAATTTATTGCAAAATAAAGGTATATAATTGAAAATTTTACATGTACGTATCATTTTCAAAATTTTTTTGAACAATAAAATTAAAATTATTTTCAACTCTCATTTATAAAAAAATATAGATAAATAATAGATAAATTCCCCCGATATGCTTATGCGAAATCGACCAGAAACCGGCCAGACAGTACTTATATTCAATGTCTGACAGAAATCTAAACGAAGTCTCTAAGAATGAAGTCAGACATTTGCAAGAAATATCTGATTCAGACAATATCGGAGTATTTGGCTGGCTGGGAAGTGAACTAAATCCCTCCTAATTAGTTACCCCCGTATACATAATCGATTATTTAATTTAACAAACGTTTATTAAGGGTAAATTTCATGATAAATTTGTCCTTTAAACCCTTTTTAAATTTAAAAATTTGTTTATGAATACAGGCATTATTGTTTTACCAATATATCCGTAATTGGAAAATACAAAAGCTAATTGACTTCTGATGTTATTTAAATTTAATATTTCTTTTCCTTTTTTAATTGCACAATCATCAGCATCAACAAGCTCGTTTAACATTCTTTAATTACTCAAAGTTTTTTGAAGGTGGAAGGGGAATCAAGGGATACATTTCATTAAAAATTGCAATGGCTTCTTAATTCTCAGTAACGCAGCTTATCCCATGTGCCAAGGAAGTAGCTTATAACAGTTTTGGATAAAAATTTTTAAACCCATTGGAAGCCTTAACCATGTAAGGAGCTGCTTCAGTTTAAAAAAGAAGGATCTTTTGTCGAAATCTTGAAAATCTTGCATTTAAAGTAAAGCTCCAAAATAATTTATTTATTATTTGAAAATTTTTTGGAAAGTTATTTTTGTGTATTAAAAATTTTTTTTTACAACTTTTTGTTAATATTAAATTATTATATTAAAATATTATAGGATTAATAAAAATCCCTTAAAAATGTAAAAATATGCCAAACTATGCATTTAAAACATGCAAAAATATGCATTTTCACCAAAATGTGCAGCAATATGAAAAAAATTTTAACGCAAATTCAATGATTCGGAAAGATAACCGGTCGACATCGTTCTTAGACTAACGATAAAAAACATGCATTTGCATGGAAATCGCATCCCTAATGATCAGTATACTCTGGTAATTAATAACCCTTTAGCATCAGACAAACAGCCCCTTTCTGGAAAGTTTATAAAACCGGTTTAAAAAAAGCTTTCTACGGGTCTTGATGAGACCAAACTGGTGTCAAATTGTATAAACACGTTTTTTATATATTGATAGCTTTCTAGTATTTCTGTCATTTAGGAAGCTGACAATCTTTGAATCCAAATTTAATGTACACGAACAATTAAAAAATCATTTTTTTACAAGTACTGCTGCTCCTAGACATTATTTCCAGTTTTATGAAACATTCCTGGAAGTCATTAATTGGAAGATTTTGAATTCTTTGCCTCTCATCAGTCGTAATGATTTCTGATAACCTGCGCATTCTGTAACTTTTGTGACGCCATAATAGCTGTTTTCGACAAAATTTAGAAAGTGTTTTTAATAGTATATACTTTGGGGCTGTTCTTCCGAAACTAAACAAATAATATGTATATTTGAGTCTCATTTATGTTTCAAAAGCTGTAAAAAATTTTCATAAAGAGAGTTTCATATTGGACATAAAAACTTGTGTCTAAGATAGTCTATTATAACTGTGGCCTATTTGGGCCTTCTAAAAATATTCCATATACTAAGGAAATGATAAATAGTAAATCTTTCTAAAACTATGCTTAATTATGAAACTATTCATGTCCATAGTGGACAAGATCTCGATGTTTGAGGCAACTTATTTTGAATTTATTAATATTAAATTTGTTTTGTCAAAAATGTATTTTGAAATATAAAATACTTGAGCGACAGGTTTTAAAAATACAAAATAAATTTTGGGAATGTATTTGAAATAAAAATACGTATATGTATGTATTTTAAATACAAGAAATTTAAATACTGCCCAACCCTGACTGTATCCGTATTTGGGTTTCGTTATAAAAAAAACTGATAAGACTTTACCTTGTACTATTTATTTGTTTTTGTCTCATGAATTGATCTTAGAGTTGTAGGTCCATTCATAGTTGGTTATTGTTCTTGACCAAAAATAATCAGAGAATCAAAATGCGATTTAAGTAATGCCTAGTGTGCGGAAGACCCTGTATGATTTTTTTTTTTTTTTTTTTTGATATTTACAAGTACATACATTAGGGTGGGTCGATTTGTATAGATGAAAAAAAAAATGAAAAATCGTGTAACAAAGATGTAATCTACAAAAAATTCTACGAAGAAACCATGGGCCTAAAATTAAAACCTTATCCACGCCTCTCGACTTGCGAATTTTTTTACTCGGATGAATATTTTTTTTAATGAAAAAAATTTTGAGTGTAGAAAAATATATAGTGCAAAAGAACTACCTTACTAAACAATTTTATTCAGAAAATTCGATTTATTTTTGGAAAAAGCTATTTTTTCAAACATTTATTTTTTGGCAAAGGCAGGCATATACATTTTTAAGTCGAGTGGCGCGGAGTAGGATTTTATTTTAGACACATGGTTTCTTCGGAGAATTTTATGTAGTTTACGTTTTTGCTACACGAAAAAAAAAAATCAACCCGCTCTAAAATACATACATACATACTATTAGTTTACTCAAATACGAAACTTTTTCTAATTCTATTTTTATTAAAGTAATTTTTACTTTATAACCCCCTTAATTATAAAAAGTACTTTGGATTTATAAAAGGTTTTTTAAACAAATTGTTAAAGGAAATTCGTTTTATAAGCCTTCTGTCGTAGGAAAACAATTGCACCATATCGTAGTAGCGTACGACGTAAATACGTTGTTAAATTAAAGCGTAAAATTTATACAAAGGCACACAATAGCTGGCGCAAACACAAATGCGTTTCAACGCCGTATGTCGACTTTAAGCTAAATAGTTCTATTTCATACGCCGGCTGCGGTCGTATTGTCATATAAAAAAAATTAAAAAATAATATAAATTTTTTTTAAGTTTTAAAATTTCGGTTTTGAAACCGCGTGAAAAAAAGGGTCCAAAAATGGTATTTTCGTGAATAAAAAGTTCGGTAAATTTTTTTGTCCAATAATAATACTAGATACAGTGGCTCACATCGAAAGTCGGGCAACTAATTACAGAAAAGTTTAACAGCTTTAAAATAAATAATACTTAAAGTTTTGCAAAAAATTTCATTTAAATATTTATTCTGCATACTAATAAATATAATAAAACAAAAACTAGGTACTCAAAAAAAACTTAAAACTATGACCACATTGATAATCGGGCAGTCTTTTAATTAGATTGATTATGCATTAATTAATATTCGGTTGCATATCCTTTTTGATTTTCTATAGCTTTTAATCTTCTTGGAATAGATTCCACTAATTTTTTGGACACATCAGGCGTTATTTGGTTCCATTCCTCCTGTAATGCGGCCTTAAGCTGGTTTTTGTTACTGCACAATCTGTTTTGCATACGACGTCCAAGTTCGTCCCATATGTGCTCGATTACATTTATATCTGGGCTTTGTGCAGGTGTTTTGATGACCTTAGGGCAGTTATAAAGCAACCAGTTCTTTACTATCAGTGATGTGTGCTTAGGGTCGTTGTCTTGATAAAACTTAAAATTATCAGCAATACCCTATTTACGCGCACTTTCTTTAACATTCGGTTTCAAAATATCAAGATATCCGTTCTTGTCTAAGATACCTTCTATAAAGTGAAGGTTTCCGACACCTGAAGCTGCCATGCAGCCCCACACCATTACTGATAAGCCTCCATGTTTCACCGTTTTCTTTGTGTTTTTGTTCAAAAATTCTTCATTTTGCTTACGCCACACATAACGCCTGCCATCGGAGCCAAACAAATTAAATTTGCTTTCATCCGTAAAAAGAACCTGTATGATATCAAAATGTTGATAGGAAAAGCCAAAATAACGTGCCATATGAATTTTACCATGCTCCGAAACGAAAAAACTTTTGATATGTGCTCTCGTGCAAATTCCAAGCGATCCTTTCTGTTTTTGACACTAACACATGGTTTCTTTCGAGCCACTCGTCCATGCAATTTGTTTTTTCTTAAAACTCTTCTTATTGTTTCTGCATGTACTTCCTTTCCAAGATTGGTTTTAACCATTATGGCAAGTTTTGGAGCGGAAATGAATGGGTCATTTTGTACTTCGCGAACTATAAACTTCTCATCTCTCAGGCAAAGCTTTCTTTTTACAGGCGCGAGTTGTTTATTTGTTATTCTGTTGTCTTTCTTGTATCGCGTAATGATGTCGTGTACAGTTGATTTGCTTTTATTAACGATACTTGCGATTTCTCGTTGAGTTTTACCTGCTAAATAGTTATTAATAACTATTTTTCGCTCTTCCAAAGTTGACTGTTTGATTGTACGCGGCATTACAAAAAGAATTTAAAAATATTGTCCCATTTCGAAAGCAAATATCCAACTGACCACTTACAGTATAAAAATAATAAGAAATTAACAAATATAACGGTTTTTGAAATGAATTTGCTGTTACTTTTTTGCTTTGCCCGAGTTTCAGTGTGACCATAGTTTTAGAATTTTTTGAGATTAGTGTTAATGCACCGTGTTGGAAAAATTTTGGCAATGTTTTTACTATAAAATTTTATTGTGTAGTTAATGATTAATTAAATGTATTCAAAAGTTTTTAAAAATCCACCAATGATTTGCCCGACTTTCAATGTGAGCCACTGTAGGTATTTAGAAATTCTTTGATTCTGCATTAAAAAAATTTTAAAGATACACGAAACTAAGAAAAAACTGGCACTTGAATTAGCAGGAAATATGCTACTTTTATCTATTTTATTCAAAGATAGTAATTAAGCTATTTTCCCATAAAAGCCAGCGATTTTTAGATGCGTACAGCGGGAATCTAGCGATTTTTGCTCAACAAAAAACAAGCTGTAAAATACAGTTATACTTAGTTATTGTTTTGTACAGACAAGCAAATAGTAAACCCCCCTATCTATAAATTTATGCCCCCTTAATTTCCCCCCTAAGAATTTGTAACCCCTAAGTTTGCCCCTCAATGAAATAAAAACCCCTACATTTTGGGGGAAAACCCCTAACCTGGCCACTCTTGTACAAAGACTATTCTGAAAAGAAGTATCTACGGGGCCATGTGAAATTATGGCCGGATTCACACCATTTTACATAGGCTTCGTCCTTATGACAATTGAAAGTTTCATCAAAAAGTTTCAAACCTGTACCTTGCGCACAAGGTTATAGGGACAGACAACCAGCCAGCCTACCAGGACGGACATTGTTAGATCGACTCGAAACTGGTTCTAAGTCGATCGGTATACTCAAAGGTGGGTCTAGAACTGCGATAGGCAACCTATATTATTACATTTTGTGATTGTATGCGTTGTATGAACTTTACATATCGTCAGCTCATAATTGGTTTGGCGCATACGCCAAAAAGTCGGAGTAAAAAAAAAGACAAAGAAAGTGTACATGAAGATTTCTCAAAATGTATACGATGGAATAATATTATATTTTATCCGCTGCTTCCGGCATATGTTTTGAAGAAAAATTAACATTTTTGTCAACTTTCATGAATTAAGTTAGAAGTTAATAAAGTATGTACATATTTTATTAAATGTGAAAAATATTATTTTGTGCCGCATACGCCACTTTTTGTGTTGCATCCGTAACCTATTGCTATGCATTTAGGAACTTGCTGCAATGAAAGTTACTATCTATATTTACAATCAATGTAAGAAAAGATAAACTTACTGTTTATTGTTGGTGTTTTGTTTAAGCTTTGATATAGTTACAAGTAAGACTTTGAATGTTTATAATTCTTATTCGCTTTAAGGTTTTATTTGTATAATATTTTTAGCTTTTCTAAAATCTTTGGAAAAGGTTTTCTGACGATCTGGCCTAAGCAACCAGTGAAATGCGCATAGAAGCTAGCTTTCCCTCAACAATAAAATTTAGTTTATTTATCAAATATTTGGCACGTCATACGGAAATCTTATTACTAAAAAGTCAACATTGGGGATTTTTTTCTTTTATTTGGTTTAATTTTACAAAAACAGTTCCATTTTTATATTATTAATAATTTTAGAAATGTTTACTATTAATTAACTATAAAACTATTTTTTTTTCTTGTTGTCATTTTATTTTGCTTTTGCTTGTGATCCAATTATTAGGTCTATGCAGAAATACAACAATTAAAAAAAAAACAACGCGCTTTGCTTGTGTATAACATAATGAATACATCACAAACAATTGCATGAAAAAAAAAACAACTCTACAAAACATCCACAGTCAGCTTTAGCTTAAACTACTTACGGCTATGAAGCAAAGTACGTTTTTATATGAAGACTTTGGTGCAATTGCCAAATAGTAGCGTTTGCTCTACACGCTACACTTTAAAAACTTTAAAATAGTTGAAACCATAAACAATTTCGCAAAACAGGTTTTGGATTTAAAAATTATGACCAAAATGTAAAAATAAAGTAACCAAAATTAATTTGTATCAAAAGAACTATTTTATTCGCACTCCAGTTTAAAAATTGTGTGTCTAAAGAAGAAATAGTGTTTGTTTGTATCTTGTAGGCTCATAAACCGCTGTATATTATCGATGGTCTGGAAAGAACAATAGACTATATAGTTTTTCAAAATTTTTAGTGGAAGTTAACACTTATTTTCGTAAATTTTAAAAACTTTTTGAGCTAGAGCTTTCAACTTTTTTATAAAGATCTTTTACAAATAAAACTTTTACAGCCGTATTCATAATGAAAAGTTGGCATGAAGTTAGCACAAAGTTTATTCATAATACACTTACCAAACTCTGGCTAACGATTTGCTAAACACTTGTTAACGAGCTGCCAAACGTTTGCCAACTTGTGAAAAACAGCCGTTTAATTTCAAACCATTTTGTTGGTTTTTTTTAATAAACTGTTTTTTTTTTTAATTTACTGTCTTTTATTTAATTTATTTCAATTTAAAAAAATTACAATTTAAGCGATGATTAATGCAAAGCGAGTTGCATTTTTGAGAATTATGTACAATGTGGCATTATAAAAATTCAGAGTAAATTAGTGATGTTTCAAAAATTGATTTTCAAGATTTAAGATACTTCAATATAATAGGGCCTCATTTTGTTTTGTATATTTTCCTATTATCTAGCTGGTTTCTTCTGAAGAAATAAATAAATAAGATTCAAACCCTATACCGGTTTTCATATTTTTTAATAAACAATATTTAAATAACAGAAAAACAAAATTATTTTCAAGGAGTTCACAACTAATTCCATAGTAATATAACAAAACTGAACAATTTTCGAAAAGTAGAGTTTGGCCTTCTTGCTTTATAATAATGTATAAAATCAAAGTAGAGGTACTAGAAATTAGTTTCTTTTTTTTTATATATATATTATAATTGAGTTTCTTACAAAATATCGAGTGCTGCCAAATTATTTTCGTTAACTTTGTATATATTATCGGAATTAAAAAGTTTGAGCATTTTAGGTGTTGAATTAAAGTTGTGAGACGCATTATTTAATAAATATTTCGCACTTAAAACGCTTTGTTTTAATGTCTTTTTAAAAAGCTTTGCTCGGAAAATTTTAATTTTGTTGATTTATTAAAAGTTGGCGGATAGAGAAAAGTTAGTTATAGGCTTTTTACACTGATCAACATCCAACATCTAACATCTACCATAAAATAAAAATGTCACCATTTTGAAAAAAATTTTTTTTAAACACAACTTAAAAAAAAAACGCAGAAATGTATTCGAAATTCAATTTGTTTTAAAATATAAAAAATATTAAACGAAAAAAACATTGCAAAAAAAAGGAAAACTTGTCAAATGGTAACGCTGCTTTCAAAAGAAACGTCTTTTTGTCAGTGATGAAACAACAATAAAAGAATTTGTTGCCACTTTTCTAGTGATGACATTAAAAAAATCAAAAGATGTAGAATGGAATAAAATGAGATAGGAACATCTTTTAAAGATGTTGAATTTTAGCCCTATGTATTTCTTATGGGAAAATGTTAACATCTTCGAAAATTTATGGTAGATGTTAGATGTTTATCAGTGTAAAAAGCATATTATGAATTAACTCTGTGCCAACAAGCTGTTAAGCTTAACCGGCATTCTAGTTAGCAGCTCGTTGTACGGAGTGTACAAACTTTGGCTAACTCTTTGCTATGAATACGGCTGTAAAAGTCTTGCTAAGCGTAATGTTATCAAAGTGCAAAATTGAGCTTTTAAAGGTATAAAGATGCTTTTTTCCTGATGTAAATATAACCAGGCAGGGCCTTTGCTTATTTATAAAAGTGTTTCAGTTAGACCTATGAAGCATTAAGAGTAGCAGATAATGGCCATCTACACTTCAAAGTATAAATGGTAAAGTTGATAGTCTGTTGAAAGTTTCAGCTTTAAAAAAAAATAACTTTTAAGTAGATGAAAAAAAGTATTGGTTTTAGATGAACAAATACCACACACAATTTTAAGGGTCAAAAAGCGGAGCGGGTTGTTCCAAAACAAAAAATTGGTTACTCTTGTGTTGAAAAGAAGTAATCAAAATGGAAAAAAGTAGACAAGTTCACATTGGAAAAAATAACCAATTTTGGTTAAAAATAACCAAAGCGGCAACGCTGGTTATAACATGATAAACCC
Source organism: Pollenia griseotomentosa (assembly GCA_963931875.1). Classification (NCBI taxonomy): domain Eukaryota; kingdom Metazoa; phylum Arthropoda; class Insecta; order Diptera; family Polleniidae; genus Pollenia; species Pollenia griseotomentosa. The sequence goes on from OZ007560.1 coordinate 112,976,672, forward strand.
TTAACATTAAGAGTCTATACTTAACACTCACATCATATTAGTGTTAATGTTAAGCATTCCATGTTTGTTGTAGACTGCGTGTTATCATGAGTTTTTAAAGATTTTTAAATTTTACTTTTTATCACAGTTTTATAATAAAGTAAATCACAGTGCAAGGCGAAAATACACTTATATTGCTACGTAAGCAACAGCTGATAACTAACCTTGTGTCAACATGGTATACCGTTCTAGTTATGGGGAATCTTTACTAAATTCTATAGTGAAAGTTATAAAATTATGAAATTTAAAACTTTTTAAGTTATTACCAGCGTTACCGTTGTGATACTAAAGTATCAATTTGACCCTTTTTTGACGGTCTTGATACCTTTTATGACCCTTTTTTAAATTATACTTTTGTATCATTTTCACCTATTTTGTGACACTTTTTGACCCTTTTTTGGAAACAGCACTCCCATTTCTACAGACTCTAAGTAGAAACTTACAATTCCATGCTTTCTTCTCCTAATTTGTTTGAAGCATAGATGGAGGAATGAACTTCAAGTGAAGATTTAATAACAAAATATATAACGCATATTTCTAAAACGTTTGTGTTAAAAGAATTTTTACGACTTCTTAATTAGATTTTTGATGGTAAAGTACAATTTCCCTAAAAACAAACATAATTCATATACATATTTGTTATTTTTTTATGGTGGTTTCTTAAAATAAAACGACATTTTATTTAAAAAAAATGCAATTTGGTGTTCGTTTCTTTTAATTTTTTTGATCTCTTAAAGAGTAGCATGATTTATTCTAAAAAATTCAACCTTAAGAATGGCATAATTTATTGAATTTTTCGCCCTTTTTTGAATCGACAGTGTTGAGAGTGCCCTGTAAAAAAGGTGACTTCAGTTTATGTATGCGGCTTTTTTTAAAACGGCGACGATTGCCTCAAAGAGAAACAAGGTAACGCTAAATTTTAAAATTTGGAAAAGCTTGCGAAAATAGCGCCATAAAATTGATTAAAAGTCCCTAAAACTAACAGAAATAAAAACATTCGGTAAAAATTGCTAAATTAGCGGAAATTCCCAAATAATTGGTAACAGCGGTATGATAGCAAAGTCTTATATTTATTAAAAATCGTAAAAACGTACAAGAATAAATCGCTTCAATCGCGAACATGGCAACAATTCGCGAACGACTGCAATTTAAAAGAAACCCTAAAACTTATTTGAAATCGCTTAATCGGTTAAAAAAAGATAATATCGGAAAAAATATAAAAAGCAAAAAAAAAATTAGCTATAATAATAATGAGCAAACTTTTTTTCAGGTGTTAAAAACAGGATAGGGTATTCCATAAACAAATTAAGTTTTTTTGACACTTCCTTCCTGTAATAAATATTTTTTGTTTGTTTATATTATTATTATGTTCATTCAAATGGGAAATACTGCTCATAAAAACTTGACCCTTGTTTTATTGAAATACCCTTTTTTGACCCCTTTTTCTGGAAAATCCCCTTTTTGTGACCCTTTTCGAAAATTTCCAACGGTAACCCTGGTTATTACACACAATTTAAAATTGAAAACAAAATGAAATATTTGCTTCAATATTTGACACAACCAAGGTATATTTACACAAGGTAAACTCCTTGGCCCATATGTTTGTCAGCTGTTTACCCCTAGTTGGAACCCAAACGTCAAATTTCGTGTATATGAGCCAAAATTTGTAAATGTGTGCGTTAAATTGCTTTTGTTTCATATGAAGACAATTTTGACAACTCGGTTCTTTTTATAGAGCAGTATGTCTACACTCCCAAATGAGTCTACCTTGTGTAAATATACCTTGGACACAACGTTAAAATATTTTACAGTGTTGTAAAACGTTTTCAAAATAAGACCACCTTGTATGAATTCGCCTTGTCACAGTGCTTAAAAAAACTACATTACCTAAACATTTTTTAACTATTGCTAAAACTATTACTCTAAACAATTACAGGTAGCGGAAAAGAGCAGTTGTATTGTTTTGTAGCATTACCTTTTTTTAAACTTCTGCCACTTGCAAAATATAAAAACAGAAAATGGGGTAGCAGCAATAAAAACAAAAATGAAGCAGCAGTTAAAAAACTATTGGTTTAATTGAGGTTTTCGTTCTAAACCTACTACTACATTTGGAGTTTTTTTATGACTAGAAAATTTTGAGGTGGTAGTTTATTAACATTGAGGTAGTAGTAAAATAACATTGAAGTAGTATGTTAATAACATTGAAGTAGTAAAAAAATTACAAAAACTAAAATTATAAGCAAAACTAGAAACCAACAATAAGTACGTATGTGATGTTGTTGTTTGAATGATTCTAAACAGTGTTGTCAAATTCGTCCCTTTTAAAAATTTTCTATGCAGAAAATTTTCGACTGCTTGTCTTTGCAGATAATGTGTGAATAAATCCAAACAATAATTTAGAAGATATTGTACTCATATCTTTTAATATTTATTTTATGAGCATTTATTCTACAATGCAGTGGAATGTTTTGAATTTTATATATGATATAAAAATTTTGTTTTAAAATACCTTCTTAAATTTACCTATTTCTAACGCACTTTTAAAGTTCATTTAAAAAATAACGTCCAAATTCATAAGATTTAGAAAAGGAAAATTTTAAATAAAGCCATAATACTAAAAAATTTAAGTTATTTACTTTTTTAATAAGCATTTTATCGGATCTATTGCTTTGTGAAATTTAAAAATTCATTAAAACTAATTTTGACAAACGAAATAGCGCTGCTTATAAAAAATCATAGCTATAATTTGTTGCACACATTTCTGTTCCTGCTCCTTTAGTTATGTGATTTCCATGTTCTTACAGACAACGTCAATTGCAAAGCAACATGCTTTTTTGAGTGCAGTCTAAAATGCAACTGGTAGAATTTTACAATGTTATCTGTCCCGAAATGCACCAGAAATCTTATTCATCCGTACACCAAAAGCAAACTGTGCATTTGTAAGCTTGATGATACATTTTTGACTTTAACTGCAAAGTATTGTGATGTTTTGGAATCCAGCTATAATTAATATATTGTAGTTATAACGATGTGACAATATGTGTGCGATATTCCTATCAACTTAAAAAAAGTTAAATAATGTTAAACAATATTAATTTTTAATTTTTTCCTTTGCAGATTTAAACAATAACACTTCAAAATTATTAAAATATTAATTAATTAATTTTTTTCTTCTCTTTGAAGAAAATGATTGGAATTACGATTAATAAATTAATTAAGTGAAAATTATCTTGAATTATAGATGTATACCTCATTTTTCTATTTAAAAAAAGAATCGATAATCTCAATATTTTATATAAAAACATTTTAATTTCAAAAATAATAAATTGATAAATTAAATTGAAGTTTACAATTTTTGTTCCATGTCTGTTATAACTTATAAGCTTAAAAAATTGGAGATTTGTGTTTTGAAATGTTGATTTTCTGGCAACACTGATTAAAACACACACGTACTTATTTTCTGCTGCTACCAAAATGTTATTTTATGCCTGCTTTAATGTTATTAACATACTACTTCAATGTTATTCTATAACTGCTTCAATGTTATTAAACAACTACCTCAATGTTTTTATTCTGCTACTTCAAATACTAGGTTATCTGCTCCTTCTATATCTACTAAAGTAAGTAGTAGTAAAAATTTGAAAAATAAAACTACTTTAGCAGTAAAAGAAAGCGAGAGCAGTAACAATTTCTTTACTATGCTGCTCCAATTATTTTCTTTTTGCGCTACTACTACAACTACCGCTACTAAAATGTGACGGAAGCGGTGGTAACAGTAAATGAACAACTACAAGTTTTTGACATATTTTAACTAGACTATTTTGTGTTTTTTCGTTACTACAGCTACTTGGAGTCTAGTTTTTTAAACACTGGTAAAGCACAGTTTGTGCTACTCAAAGGAACCGAACGAACTAGTAAAAATATTGTTTGGGATATACGTAACAAAGAAATTAAAAATATTATTTTTCTTTAATATGTCAGAAGATTTTTTTATGAAGATTTTTTCTTAAGGTTAAAAAATTATATATAATAAAAACTGATAACTTAACACATACATACTTAAGAAGACATAAACCTGAATTTAGAAATACATAAGTGTGTTTATAGAATTTTAGATGCCTTTCATTATTATTATTATGTAAAAACACCTGTGCTTAGACGATTTGGCTATAGTTTTAATGTATAATTAATTAACTGTTCCTTATTTACATAGTTATGTAGTTGTCCGATGTTCGTTGTAACCGTGTTTTACTGTAAGTTATTGCAATAAGTGAGAGCTTGAAACAGAGCAGGCTTGCCAATTTAGCACTTTTAGTGCTAGGTTTAGCACACTTTCTGAATTAGCACTAAGAATTTCGAAAAAAGTGCTAAGTGCTAGTTTAGCACATTTTTATTATTATTTAGCATTTTTAGCACTTTTTTTAGATCCTAAAACCACTTAAAAACTAACAAAATCAATTCAAGTAAAATATTAATTCTTTAAAGGTATCAAGAAAAATCCATACATATTAGGCATATAAATTTTTACAATTTTTGCAAATAGGAAGAATGGCATAGCATAGTATTACGGTTTGGCAACAAATATTGACATCACTAATGGCTTAGAAAAATTGAAACGATTATAATATATGTACTGTATAATATAGATAGACTTTTTTCATTTTAATATGTAAATATTTTTATATTTTGTTTTAAAACAATCTTTACAAAATTATTAGTATGAATTATGGCAAAGAAAATAAAACATTGGTTCTACAGACAAAGTAGTAAGTATCAACGTTGTATAACAGGGCAGTATGAACACCTTAAATAAAAGTAAGGGTAAAATATGCAAAATGTTTTGCATGTTTTCTTCAATTTATTCACAAAAGTACTTGAAAATTTTTCCCACATTTGTATTTTTTGTACAAAAGAACACAAAAATGTTGAACATGTTACATTAATGCAACATATTTCTGCGAAAAGATATTTTCATAACATTAATATAACATCATTTTAAGTGTTTATATTTAACAAGATGAATATGTACAAAAAATTTCAAATGTAAATTTTTTATTATATTGTTACGAAAGAAACTTTAGTTAAGAATTAGTTGTAATTATTAGTTGAATTTATTAGTTATCCTGTATTTATTAGTTAACTTGTATTTGTTAGTAATTTTATTAGTTTACATTGTTATTAAAAACTAGCTGGCCGTCCCGGCTTCGCTCGGTAGCTGATTACTAATGATCGATGGAGCCGTTTTCTGATTTTAGGTAAATATAAAAAAGTGGGCGGAGAAATATTTTCTTTCCTTAAAAACCTAAGTTGGACCATGGCGAACATTTTAAAGAAAAAATCATCCAAATCGGTCAAATAAATAGAAAAAGTGAGCGTAAAAGTAGGCGTGGTAAATTTTTCTTTCGATGAAAACTTAAAATGGATTAACACGAACATTTGAAAAAAAATTAGTCAAATCGATGGAGCCGTTTTCTGATTTTAGGTAATTAAAAAAAATTGGGCGTAAAAGTGGGCGTATAAACCTAAACTGGACCATGGCGATCATATTAAAGGAAAAATGGTCCAAATCGGCCAAGCCGTTCTCAAGTTATGCGATCAGCAACAGACAACATTTCATTTTTATTATACAGAAGATTGTTATAATTTAGTACACTTTAATCCCAATGTGCAGAAACCCATAGAAATGACCGTTAAAAAAACTTCAGTATAAGAGCTAAAATTAACATAAATCAAATTAAAGTGTGGTGAATAGTAAAGCCTCGAACCTTCGAAAAACATTTCGAATGTTCTAGACAACCAAACTGCCGTATAAATACTAGCGGCGACTAGCATAATGAGATCATTCTAAGTTCAGACTTTGCCAATAACGAATAACGCTGAGAAAATTATAGTTGGTTGTGAATAAAAGCTATAAATTAAGGTTGTTAAAAAGACTTAGTACTAAATAGAGTTGAGTAAATTGTAAATAGTGTTTAAAGTGTTTGTGTTTTATTTATTTTATTAAAGTTGCAATAAAGAACTCGAAATGGTTTATTATAAAGGAAATAAACCAAAACGTTATTGAAAGGCAGTAACGTAACAATATTCATAAAAATCAATGTTACAAAACAAGCACTTTTGTTTTTCACTGTTAAACAATTTAGCACTTTTCTTTTGTTGATTTAGCACTTTTAATTTGAATTCTTCTGGCAAGCCTGAAACAGAGAGAGATAGAGAGAAAACAAAAACAAGTGTTAAAAAGAATTTGTTGTTGCTTACCAACAGCGATGGCAATGCTTCTTGGGGATAAAAAATGGCTTTTTTACCAACTTTAATAACAAAATTTAGTACTCTTTTCAGCCAATCAACAACTAACATAAAATGCTTAACATAAACACAAACATGATGTTAGCGTTTCTAACCATTCTGTCTTGAAAGCTCTCTCACAACATTATTTCTTAAAATTATTTGATGGCTAGTGGAGACTTAGGGTTAGACAACAACGGTGCAATTTTCAAGCTTTTTTCACCATTTGAAATTATTGACTACAGAAATCCAGAAAAGAAAGATTTCCTCTCGTAGTTTTTAAAATATCTGGAACAAAAACTCGAATTCATTAGATAAACTTAACAGCAGATACATATTTGGTTCTTTGTATGTTTTCAGTTGAACCACATCTATTAATTAATTACACAAATCTTTAAAGTCTAATAAAGGTTTTCTTTTTTAAGTTATTATTTAATTACATATACATGATATATGTAGCAGGATTAAAAGTGGTTGTGGATGTAGTGGCGAATTTATAATTTTTACCATTTTAAAAACAAATATTGTCGAAACAGAACAATTGACTTAATAAAGGCAATTAAGCTCTCGAAAATAAATTTTAATCCTTCATTTTTAAATTAAGTCTAGCCGTAGGAAAACAATTACACCGTATTAACGTAGTAGCGTATGACATAGATACGCTGTTAAATAAAAACGTGTAATATTTAAAACAAAGGCACATAATAGTTGGGACAAACATAAAAGCTATATACGTCGTACGTCGACGTTGACATAGATCCAATTCTAGAAAAAGAAAAATTTAAAATATATGTAAAATTAAATAATTTTTGTGTTTTCAATTTGAATATTTGAAAACAAATAAAAATAAGGAAAACAAACAACAATTTCTACAAATTTGGATTTTTTTAATATTAATTTCAAATGCTGGGTTCACACTGTGCAATGCATTTACGCAATCTAGCAAATTAAATTCATTTTCATTCATTCCAGATTTTATCACCATCAAAACGTTTTGATATTTTGAGATTGCATTGATGTAGATTGCACTGTCTGTACTAGGGTATTCATTTAATCGGGCTTTTGCTTTAATCGGTTAATCGCTCGATTAATTAACCGAGGTTTTAATTTAATCGGTTACTAATCAGTTAATTTTTTTATTGATCGGTTAACCGATTAATCAAGTTTTGTTTAAAATTAAGTAATTTCAATTAATAAAATGCAAAAGTTATTTATTGTTGGAGTCTATTAGTAAAAAAAACAATATTATAACGAACAAAACAATTCTTGAACTAAAACGAGCAACCAAAAAAGTAATTCATAAATATGAAAAACACATTTTATAATTTATACATAATATTTGTACATATGTATTTATTAAAAAATAAACTGTGAGATTTTTTTATTAATTATTTCAATAGTTCAAGATCTTATAAAATAATCTTTTGGAAAAATAATTTGGTTTAAATGTTTAGGATTTAAGCGTTTCTTTTCTTTAGTTTTGATAAAACTTCACTAGGAAAAAATTCTTTCAATTATCGAAGATGTTGGAGAAATCGGAAGCAACCCATAACACAGATTTAAGAATGATAAAAACAAGATGATTCGTAATCAATGTTTACAAAATTCAAATGTTACGTCACTTAAGCATATTATACACATGTTTATTTGCTTGTATTTCTATATTTTAGCTGTGTGACTGTGTGACTGATGTGACGAAGATGCTCAGAATATGCGCAGATAAAATCTTCCATTTTGCCATTATTTTGGCTAATTTTGTTAAAGATTGTTTGTGTTACAATCGTAAGTTTCTTCTATTGTCATCTCACACATCCTGGCAAAGCTCAGCACCGAACATTCTGCAAAAAATGTATTTCCGAACCCCTAGCTTCTGTGTTTGTACTGTATTTTAAGAATGTATTGCTCGAGGATTGTAGGAAAATATATTTTCCAAACATATATCTTTTATATATGAGACGAAACAAATAATTAAAAACACAAAAAAATATTTTATAATACTACAAATAATTAAAAAAATTTTATACATCGGTTAATCGGTTAATCGACTGAAATTAACCGGTTTACTCGTTAATCGAAAATTGCCAATTTTAAATTAACCGATCAGTTAATCGGGTAGTAGTTAATCGGTTAACCGATTAACGGTTAACCCAATGAATACCCTAGTCTGTACCCAGCAAAAGGAAAACAAAATATGTGGTTCAATAGAGCATGTTTTAGAAATTTACGGCGTTGCGTCCTACGTTCTTACAATGTACGACCTAGTTTTGCTCCTAGCATAAGAAACAAGGTTGGCAACCGAAACGAATTTCGATATAGGTATCGGCATCGTGATTCAAATATTTGTTATTTCGGTATTGGTACTGCACTCACAATATTATTACAGTAACAGACTGTAGTTTATTTAAGAAGTTTTCCGTTTAGTCATTTTTAAATAAATAAAATAAATTGAAATAATATTCCAAGCAGATTTATTTTTAACTGATTCTAACATTTATTCAAAAAACTAAGTGCATATTAATACGGATTTTCAGTTGCAATTAATATTGTACGTTGATTTAGTTAAACTCTTCTTTATGTAAAATTAAATGAAAATGTAATTTAAAATAACGAAAAGTTCATTTAATTTTTACTGTCAAAAATTCAACCGCGCATTCCATAAAAAAACAAAGGACTATTCAGTTATTTTACGCAATTTAACTACCAAAAAATAAATTTTTTCTTATTTATAAAAAACGATTTGCTTGTTTGGTGTAAAAAATTCCCATTTTCAATTTGTTAAAATTTTTTGGTTAAATACATGAAATTTTTAAAGTAAAATAACGGCGAAACCATATCGGTCATGCTGCTGGTGTCTTATAATTGAGGAGAGTTCTTCTGTAAACAACGGGGTCAGTACAACAAAAGTTGAACAAACGTGTGTAACGGGGTAAGTAAATAATAATGTTCTCTCTCTCTATATAAGTCGTATCCATAGGTCATATGACAGCCTTAACATGTAGGTTTGTATAGAAATTTTTATGTTTTTTAGCCCATTTTATGAGTATTTTAATCATAAATGGCCTATTGTCCAACCGATTTGATAGTTTTATATACCTACCTGTTAAGGAAAAATTTTACCATTTTCTTAAGTTATATATATACATAAATATATATATATGTTAAATAAATATATATATATACATATATATACATTTATATACATTTATATATACTTGTATATATTTTAACAAAATTAATTATAAAAAAGAGTAATTTTTGGAAATTCAGTATTTCGGTTATAACTCAGCTATTAACCGATTTATGTACCGAAGTGTTTAAGAAGAAATTTTAATTTCTTAATTTTAATTTTAAAAGTTGGACTCGAAAAGATCTATGGTTCCCGATAAAGCGTATTTAAAAATTTATTTGAACCGAATTTTTCGAAATTTTCTGAAAATACTTTCTGTTAAAGATTTCCGATCTTTTGATATATAAGGCGTAACCATAGGTCATATAACAGTCAAAAAATCCAGGTTCTTATGTTGCAAGTATTTCATGCAGGCGGCAACAATTTTTTTTAGAAATTTCAGAATTGACTGTAAAGAGGCTCTGACTTCCATGGTCTAATACTGAAGTAGAGAGGGTTAAAAGTAATTTGAGAAATAGGTTGCATTAAGCAACCGTTAATTTGATTTTATCAATTAGGTAAATATTTTTACCATAACAATAAACGGTTAAACGTTTGTGCCAGGGACCGTAACTGTTATGACTTTTATCAAAAAAGTCAAGAAAAAAAAAGTTATTTTTTAACTTTTATTTTATAAGGCAAAAATTAAAAGTTATTTTTGACTTTTATTATTTAACTCAAAAAATAAAAGTTATTTTTTAACTTTTAATTTTTTAAGGCAAAAATAAAAGTCTAGAATTTAGTATTGCATAGTAATACGCTAGTTTTATTGCCTCCAATTTATCCCATTACCCATTGAAAATAAAAAATAACACTATCTCCTATGATTTATCATTCGCGATTCATCGTTATCATTTGTTTTCAGTTCAACAATTCTATATTAAACTCATATTGAAAGAAATATACTGAAAGAATTAACAGTGATGCAGTTATTACAACAATAATAATTAATAACAAAATAAGAGAATTATGTTTTGCAATGCTCTTGAAATTGTGATAACGGATGTTTTATCATTTATAACATTGAAAGCAATAAAACTAGCGTATTACTATGCAATATTAAATTCATAACTTTTATTTTTGCCTTAAAATATTAAAAGTTAAAAAATAACTTTTATTTTTGAGTAAAATAATAAAAGTCAAAAATAACTTTTAATTTTTGCCTTAAAAAATAAAAGTCAAAATTAAAAGTAATTTTTTGACTTATATCAAAAAAGGCACAAATTTAAAAGTCAAAAAAAAAAAAACTAGCGTATTACTATGCAATATTTAATTCATGACTTTTATTTTTTGCCTTAAAATATTACAAGTTAAAAAATAACTTTTATTTTTTGAGTAAAATAATAAAAGTCAAAAATAACTTTTAATTTTTGCCTTAAAAAATAAAAGTCAAAATTAAAAGGATTTTTTTGACTTATATAAAAAAGGCTTAAATTTAAAAGTCATACAAAAATTTGCATGTACATCACCTATGAGTGCCTCGGTAGGCTAGCTGGTAGCGAGCTAGTCTATCAGCGCCGAGGTTGCGGGTTCGATTCCCGCCAGAGACTCTGGTTTCTTTCCTGCAGACAAGCAAAGAGCTTCGCGGGATTAGCTTAGGAAATTAAAAAATAAAAAAAAATAAAAATAAAAAAATAATATAAAATAATATGTATCATAATGATAAGAACCAAAATTTTCTACGATCATTTTTTATGTGTGCTTTTTTGATGTACATTTTTAAAAATAACAGTTATTTTCTGTCCCTGGTTTGTGCTGATGTTTGTAACACCTTAAAATATAGGTCCTTAGCTCACCTTTACTTAAACCGATTGACTCAGAATCACTTTCTCAGTCGAATTAACGATGTTTGTCCGGCTGGCTGGCTGGCTGTTTATGTAAACCTTGTGCGCAAAGTACAGTTCGCAAATTTGCAGATAATTTAATAAAATTTGGTACAATGATTCTAATGTGGTGAAGGGTATCATAAAGTCGGCGTTGACAAACTATACTTTCTTACTTTTTTTTATTGTAGAACTGGACACAAAAGGTTAGGTAAATGTTGTGATTATGATCTACCTTCAAATTATTTAAAACTAATAGGCACGAGAGATTCCTATGAGATGAACAATAACGACAACGAATTTATCGATTATTTAATTTGTTAAATATCTATCGAGTAATATCTATTTATACAATTTTTGATATTTTTTTGTACGGGAGCTACCACGCCCACTTATCCAGTCCCGCCCACATTTTGTGGGATGGTGTGTATTGATAATCTAAATGTTTGTATGTAATTTGGAAACTTTGGGTCTTGCCGTTCTCCAGATATGGGCATTTCCACCAAATGGTCAACCGTGACCGAAAATTTAAAAGTTATTAAAATCTGATTATTTTACGATATTGTTATGGAGAAATATATAGATTTTACTAATTTTATAAATTTACCCATAAATTTGTTCACTTAGATGAACAATCAGACTGCTAAGTTGTGCAAACGTAATTTCTTATTTGTGAGAATATTTTTTTTTTGTACATTTTCTTTAATATTATCTTCCTTAAAAGAGGTGATATTTGATGAAAATTATTCCAAAAAAAATATCTTACATGGTCTGTAATCTAAGGAAGAGTTCGAAGAGAAATATGTTATTCGAATTAACGGTAAATTTTCATTTTGTATTAATCATTATTCAGTTAAATTATTATGGAAAAACTTTCACGTTCGAAATGTCACGTATCGAACCAGATTTTGGCTTAAACAAAAAATAATACAGAAGATTTTGGAACCAAACCTGAAATTAGTTTGACTAAAAAATTGTGCCAGGTTTCGCTGAATTACACCTTTTTATACATGTCCACAAAAACTACTTCTATTTTTTTCACGTTCGAACCGCAACTTCTTTTGCCATTATCTTTGACCTAGAATCGCGCCCCCATAAACTTTAGCTTAGATAATAGTGCTTTCTTAGTGCTATAATTTAAGGATGTTATTGCATTTTTGATGTGTACGACTGTCACGTTCAACACTTTGGAATTACCCATATGCAGAAAAAAGTAATAAAAATACAACAACAAGGGATTTTTGGAAAAAATTGAAGGTAGTCGCGGTTGAATTTCAATAGCAAAATTATAATAAGAATACCTGACAGAAATATACACCAACCAAGCCCCCAATCATTTCTGGAACCTCGGAAAACCCATTTCAACAGACAGACGGACGGACAACCGGATTTGAACTTCGCTTTTCATATGGACCCAGAATATATATACTTTATATGGTGTAGGATCAATATTGACAAAGTTATATATACCCTTTTACCTTCGGTGAAGGATATAAAAAGAAAAATACATGCATTTATAATAAATAAGAAAATTCTCTTAATATAAAAGAGGTTGCCAGCTTTGTCAAAAAATTAAATATTTTGAATTTTACCAAATATATAATTCGCGGTAGTATCATGCTACTAACAAAGTTTAAAATGTAGCGAGAAGAACAATTATAGCATGATTTACATTTCAAGTTCTTTTATTTTTTGTTAACAATGTAACATTTGAAAGTACCTTTCTAATAATTTTTTAAAACTTTTACTTAAGTAAAGGTCAAAAGTTAAATAACAATGAAAAATTAAAAAAAGAACAGAAATATGCAATTCAAAAACTTAAAAGAAAAATACATTAATAGTTTTTTGTTAAGTAAATTCTTGACTGAAAATTATTTCTTCCAGTTTTTAAATTTAAATGTGATCCGAACGATAACTGAGCACAGATCACTAACTGTTAGTTCTAGCGCAAAATTTTTCAATAGTATTTAAATTATGTATTGGATTTTGCCCCTAAGATCCTATTACAGTCGTAGATTTCAAAAAATAATTTTAATTGTCGTTTTTTTTATTAAATGACTTTATTGGCAACACTTGCATTATCTCCTAACTTGAGGGTTACACGATCAAGTTTTGCCTATCAAGTTTTAATACTCTCACACTTTTCTACCAATACACTCATACTTTTAAAAATTGAAACGAACTTGCCTTTAAAATTCTCTTTCCAGAGAGTGCTTCAATATACGTTCAAGAAAACAGCTGATTTCAAGGTTAGTGAGCAAATTTTTCGTTTGCCTTTATAAATTGTTTTCTTGATGACATCTTGAAGGCAAATTGCTCAAAAATTGAATGCAGCCTACGTCACAACTTTCAATTTTTGTTAATTTTGACAAATAGTATATGTAAAAGACTATCAAGAAAATCTTGATCGTGTGGCTGCACTGTAACTTAAGGATTACACGATCAAGTTTTGCCTATCAAGTTTTAATACACTCACACTTTTTTACCAATACACTCATACTTTTAAAAATGGAAACGAACTTGCCTTTAAAATGCTCTTTCCAGTGAGTGTTTCAACTTACGTTCACGAAAACAGCTGATTTCAAGGTTAGTCAGCAAATTTTTCGTTTGTCTTATAAATTAATGACATCTTGAAAGTAAATTGCTCAAAAATTTAATGCAGCGTACGTCACAACTTTAAATTTTTGGAAATTTTGACAAACATTTTATATAAAAGACTATCAAGAAAAATTTGATTTTTAATAAATGACTTTATGGGCAACACCTGCATCATCTCCTAAAATTATAAGGTCAAATAAGGAACCGTTACGATTTTATAGCAAGTACAATTTTATCGTAAGCGACAAATTTCATATAAAATTTATATGAAATAAAATAAAAAAAACTCTTCTGTAAAATTTGATTTTTGGCGCTTACGTTATTTTCGCGGTTAGGGCTCGATATTTTTGCTAGACAGTTGTTTGCAAAATTGTGTTATATGCAAAAAAAGATTTTTTTTAAAAATCTGCCAAATAATGAAAATATTTCGGAAATTTATTCCGGAAGTTAAAAAAGTACTTTTAAAATTATTTTTTCTGTAGTGCAACATCCCATCTCTGATGTACAATAAAACGAATCAAAATTATAAAAAGAGGGGTAAAAAATTAGTACTTTTTTTAGGCAGGTTGAATGGGGTATAAATATATTTTATGCACAACAAGTTCATTGTAAACGTAAACGTGGTTTGGTTGAGAGTAAAAAATCTACAAGATACGGACAAAATACTAAAAATAATAAATGAAAGAAATAAATTTGTTGCCACCAAATCATACAGTTCGAGATTGTTAGTAAAGTAAAAGTGAATCTGTGTATTTCAATTCTTTTGCAATTTAAAACAACAAAAGACAACAAATTTTTAAAGGACTTTGAATATCCTTAAAAGGTAAATACCTATTAGTTTTGTTTAAAAAGGTTTCAAATTAAAATTATATACCTATTCTTTAAAAAAAAATTCTTAAAAAAAATTGTCAACAAAAAAAAAAGAAAACATGTTTACGTTTTTCACATTTGTATTTGTTTTAGTAACGTGTCTAGTGTTGAGTGATTGTTTTCGTTGTTGTATACAGTAGACTAAACTTTAGGGCCATTCATGGCCTGTTAAAAAGTTCTTGTTGTTGCAGTTTGATTATTTGTATTTTGGAATGTGTCTTTAAGCATTCAACCAAATCCTAATACATACATACATGCATAGTTGTGATAAATAAACTCTTTATTAAGTAAAAATATGGATTTATTTAATTTATACAAATAGAAAGTATCTATGGATGTATATATTTGAAAAATATACAGCCGCATACGTGTTAATTTACAGTACTGCGGGCAGAATAAAATGAATTGAAATAAAATTTAAGATGTTTGACTAGAAAGGAAACTCTCTCACAATAAAATTCCGTACGTGTGAAGTTGCAACAACAATGTAAAGGCATTTCTTACTAACCCAATCATAAAGCTGGGTTATGTTGACTGCATATTTAGGTTTTTCCCTCTCTTTCTGTTCTAGTCAATCTTCTATCGTTCTAATCAAAAAATTTACTAAAACTCAGTGTTGCCATTCAATTTTGAATGCAATTTCAAAGCATTAAACTTCTCCAAATTTTATAAACTACGCAAAACAAATTTTTTGTTTGATAAAAAATAACGCTTTTAGTTTACGAATGTATAGGGTGGCGCAGAATGAGCTATATAGTTTAAATTGTTGATAACTTTTTTTTATTAAATACAGTTAGAGAATGTTTTTTGATAAGCTTTGAAAAATGATATCGTGTAAGTGGTGGCTACTTTCTGCTTTGAACATTCGTGCTTCATAAAACATATTTTTCATAAATTTTCGCAAAATTGTTGCTCTAATGGCTATGATTTTATTTTGAGCATTAGTTTTTAGATGGGGGTTGGTTCCTGTATTTTTTAACATGTACTCTTTCTTGCAAATTAAAAAAAAAAAAATAAAACGGCAGGACCAGTAACATCCAGTGAAAGTGAAGGCTAGTTAAAATCGCTTTTGCGCAAAATAATGCGTTTGCTGAATATTTGATGAAACAACAAAATTAGATGGTTTCCCATAGCTGGCCTAACGAAATCCTCCAATATAGTCCGATACGCGCCACCGTTAATAAAGACTAATAGTGTTTTCTTTTCTACAAATAAATGTGACATTTTATTAAAAAAAAATGCAATTTGGTGTCTGTTTCTTCAAAATTTTGCTCCCGAAAAAGGTGGCTTGTTTTATTCTAAAAAAAAACTCATCCTTTTCGGGGGCAAAATTTTAAAGAAACAGACACCAAATTGCACTTTTTTAAATTAAATGTCACATTTTTTTGTAGAAAAGAAAACACCATAAAACAAAAATGTAATTTAAAAAGAAAAATTACCAGACGACAATGCATTGCTCGTGTCAGTTTTTGTTAATGTTAACTTGCTAAAAAATGTTTACTGAGAATTTCGAAACTGCGCGGAAAGAATTATTTACTAAATCACCAAAAAATATGGTCCAAGCCAAAACATTTGTATGTGTAGCTTGATAAACTTGATTTACTTAAATACAGACAAAAAAAATTTTGATTCTATAGTTACTTAAATCAAGTTTTCGTTGCAAATGGCCAATTTAATCAATTTAAGCTTAATATTAATTTATATTTAAATACATATACTACATAGTTAGTTTTTCATCTTATCTTATTTTTTGTTGACATGAAAAACGAATTTTTAACATAAATTGATTAAATAAATTGTTTTTTGAGCATTTTCTGAAAATTAAAAGAAATCCCTAGCATTTGTTTCTTGATGCAAGAAATTCGATTCTATTTAAAAATCAAGAAAACGAGACTAATATTAAATAAATGCAGCTTGAACTTAGATATATCTTTCTTATTTTTTATAAAAACAAGTTTTTTTATTCAGAAAATTTTTCTAAATCCTAACAAAATAAGTTAAAACCAAGAAATTATTTTTGGAACAAAAGCTTTCAACATCTAAATTGTTCAAAACATTAGAAGGATAATTAAGTAAATTTACAGTGCGAAATACCTCTTTAGTGAAATTTTTTGATTGACTAATATACTTGTGTGTATATGAAACAATATTGAGAAGAAATTACACAAAATATTATGATCCAAAAAAGAAATGTGTTTACTTTGTTACTGTAACTTCACACGTACGACACTTTGAGTGATGAATCTCAATTTTGTTCCGTTCTAGACAATATTCAAGTTGTGACTACAACAGCGCTGCCATATTTTTTTTTTAAATAACTGCTAATTAAGAAAAATACTGATTTTAACTTAAAAAAACTGCACATAAAAAAAGCCAAAAAATATATTATTTATTTAATTTTTTTAACATACGAGTAATACAGAAACAAGTACAATACTATATTACTAACGAATATCATTAGTTTGAAGACTAGATGAAAGAGGATGGAATTAAAAGGAGTACACAAGTACATTAAGTCTTGCGATTTGTTTTGTTTCATCATTTGACACAAATAATCATTTTAGTTCGGGCCCAGATTTGCTATTTGTCAAGAGTACATTCATGAAAAATTACTGCAATAAAAATTTTAGCATGTAAACTCAAATGCAACATTAAAAAAGAAACAAAAAAATCACAAAATGTTAGCAGCGATATAGTTAAATTTTCAAAAGTAGAAGCCAAATAAACAACTCAAACGGCTTGGCAAACTTGTCAAATTTATACTTTTGTACAATCCTTTTGCGTTGCTAATTAGGAGTATTTGACAAACGATTGAAACATTGTTGTAGAAAAATCGAAATGTTAAATATTTTTCAAATTGTTGGCCCTACATTGTGCTAAATTTAATCATTTTAGTAAAAATTTTGCAGAGTCAAAAAGGAGAAGACGAAGTTTAAAAAAAACTGCTCAATGCTTAGAAAAATTGTAAAATGCAGATAAATCTGCACATTTGGCAACGCTGGACTACAGTCACCACATGCTCTTCAAAAATTGCGCTATAAAAAAAATACGTCACTTCAGATATACAGTGTAATCACTCTTAGCGGGATTATTCTTTAAGCAGACCCTCTCTTTGGATGGACACTGTAACTTGTTCCCGATAGCGCTTTATAATACATATTTTATTGTTCCATTGCTCATACAAATGTATGTGCATATTGTTATTCCCAGAGGAAAGTCTACTCTTTATCACGTTACGGCATCGAGCATTTTAAATTGTTTCTCAAAGAAAAATTTATATATTATTTAATTTGTTTTGTATTTTGGTGTAAAGGGCAATTTAGTGAAAGAGAAAAATGTTAACTTAATGCTTCTTGGCGTAACTTGACAATTCTGTGGAAGTGTCACGTTATTTCAATGCGGACTAAAACATGTTGCACATAAAATTTATATGGTATGACTGGCTTAGCGATGAAAGGCATACATGCAAAGATATATATGGGTATTTCCACAGAAAAGTCTAATTTTTATTTTATGACATTAACAGTTTTGTACATTTTATACAAGACGAAATTTTGGGTGTTTCCGTAAACATTCAATTATTTTTTGTCTATTTTGGAACCGCCCTCAACTCCTTCCTAGAAATCCTGGGTGCAGCATACGGCAGTCCAGTCAAAGCAATACGGACTTCGTAAAAAGACATAAATGGTTTTTATCTCTGTAGTATGTAAGTATGTCGAACGCTGTTTACGCTTAATAACAAAAGAAATTCTCTAGCAGCTTACCGCTTAATGAATTCAGGGAACTTATTTATGTTTATATTTACATACACTACGCTTTATCAGGTTTGCGCCTCCCCTATGAACTTATTATATTTGCTCTTGATGTTTTTGTTATTATATATTAATATTTTTTGGTATTCCATCCTACTCGTCACTGTATGCACTAAATGTGGTAAAGAAAGCATGTGCCGGAAATTTAACGTTACATTGTTTTTTCTATGTTATTTCATTTTCGATGAAAAATCTATCATAGTTTTTGCGTCATCAGGTTAGCGCCTGCAATTTCTTTTTGGTTTTTCTTAAAGGTTAGGTATCGACACCAATTTTTTTTATCTGATAAAGTGGCCTATTGTTATCAATACGGCTAGAGGATAATCACTTTCTGAGAAAGCGAAAGTAGAAGCTTAAGATGATTTGAAGCTGTCAATAAACGAAATATTGAAATAATCGGTCAAAGTCGTAAAGAAACAACGTCAATCTTGCACAATAAGTCGGAAAACGGAAAAAAAATAAAAAAGTAGTAAAGGGTTATTTCGTTCACTGGTACAATCGCGCAACTCTGTTAAAAGCATGCGATGTACTCAGCTGCAAAAATCAGAGCAAATGTTGGCGTTAAAGCAAGCTTATCTACTGTTCAAAGATTAATACAAGTTCTCCACACTTCAAAATACTAAAATTAAGTTTATTTGAACCTCTTACTAAAATTTTGGAGTATTTTTCTACTTTTAACCAGGGTTACCGTTGAGAATTTTGAAAAAGTCGTTTTTAAAACAAAAAGTCGCACAAAAAAGTCGTTTTTTCAAATTTAAATCTCACACATTTTAATTACTTTAATTTAATTACCACCCGGATGACAGTTTCGGTTTTATTTCTTTAATAACTCTCTTAGATTTCAGTTAAAAAGAAACTTTTACTTATAGAACAAATTGTTTTCGTTAAAAAAACTGAAAAAAATTTGTATGACGAAAACTTCTTTAAAAAAACCGAAAAAGTTGTTTGACGATAACTTGTTCTCATCGCTTAAGACTAGTTTACACGGTAATACAATGTATTACGACTTTGTAGAATCAAAATAATATGAAATTCTCTCCGTGCTTTAAAAAAAAAAATAAAAATCTGTTGTAAGTATAGTTCATGTTTACACGGATGGTATAAGTAAAATCAAAAATATTAACAAAAAAAAACGGATGGTTGCAGTTTTACAATTTTTACAAAAACAACATGAAAATTTCCTGAGTTGATTTTAAATGTTTTTGTAATTGTATTAAAATGCTACCACTTTCAATATACACTGTTAAAATACACCTCTAGTGTGATGAAAATACATAAGTTTCTAAAATGGCTTAAAAAAAATCATTTACCGACCGCTTGTCAGATTTTGTATTCGTATTCCCTCTTACTCAATACATTTTGCTTTTACATGATATGATTTTTCTCATTCTACATCATGTCGTATTACATTGTATTGCCGTGTAAACTAGCCTTTATAGACATGCAGTAACACCCGGGTGGGTATTGGTAAACGATGTACATAAAAATCTTTGGTAAGGCGATGATTTTTTGTATTTTCGCACAAGTTCATTACTTGGCATCCAACCTTCTATTTCAGTATCTAGAAAATTAAGAGTTGATAGCATGGACTCACAAGTTTCTACTTTTAACTCGTTGGTTAAGTTATTTTTCATTAATTATAATTTTGAAGAAAAAAATTGTCAGCTCACGCACTGTTGTGCGGTAGAGTTAATACATGCGCTGCTGATTTGTTTAAATTAAGGTACAATGGTAACTTAAAAGCAATTTTTAAGCTTCCTACTGTATGCCAAAAATGGTTAGCATTTGTAATTTTAAAAATGTAATTGTATGATTTATCATTGGATTAACTTTCTAAAAACCTGTGTCATTTATAACATTTTTTAATAAAGATATGAGATCAATAGCGGTAAAAAGTTGATCTTGAAACGCTTTAAATAATAATGCCGATCATCCTAGATTGGCATGGAAATTCAATGAACACGATACAAAACAAGGCATATACAACACAGTTCAGTAGTCAATCGAATGAGGTTACATATCCCGGGGAATGTTTAAAACAAAATTGATATTTTTAAGGGAAAATATGGAAATTATGCAGTGTAAAAAAGTTTTCACTTACAAAAAAGGAACACAAAGTCGCAAAAAGTGGAAAAAAGTTGCAAAATTAGACGATTTTAAAAAAGTCGCTCAAAAAGTGTAAGAGCGTCAAAAAGGTTGCAAATCGCAACTAAAGTTGCACAACGGTAACGCTGCTTTTAACCATACAACAAAACACGTAAATTATAAGGTTGCACTAAAAACTTTATTAAAACTGTAGAGCCGTTTATCTTAAAAACTACTGGAAAAAGTACAAGTGCACTGAATTTTCCATGTCTGAATTAAATAAACTATTCATGTAAATGTTTTATTACAAATAACAGTAACAATTGCAAGTACATATGTGTATACATTTAAATATTAAATAATATCTTATACAAACAGCCTGAGTGCATCCTAAAGCAATGTTCAAAACTATCAAATATCTGACGTCGTCCAGGCGCGGATCCAGCTTGAGCCTTAGGGGGGGGGGGGATTTTTTTTGATACAAAAAAGTAAAAAATCCGTTTTTAAAAGTTTTTTTAAAACAATATAAAAAAACTCAACAACAAGGTTAAATAAAATATAAGATCAGTTCAATATAAATTAATCTTTTTTAATAAGCACTTTATGATTTCCTTGTGAGGCAAATTTAGATAGCACAGTCTATCTTCTGTCATTGTTGATCTGAGCCATGTCTTATTCGACGAAGGGTAGGAAATGACCTCCCGCTCGTAGCATTACTGACGAGCATTGAAACGAAAATTTGAAATATTTTTCTTAGATTTGGGTAGATATCTTCATCACAGTTTATTAAAGCATCTACGACGTTATCTGATAGATTTTCAGATATTTTCCATGTTTGTTGACAATGCAACAGTTCAGGCTCAAGTTTCGATGCGAGTAGGTTTTTATCTTTTTTATCAAACTTAATCAGCTCATCAGCTAGTTGTGGTTTTAAAAGTTTTGTATCTGTATATGACTTGATTACACTTTAAGGTAGAAGTTTAGCTATGTTTAATACATTTAGGATATCTATTGGGAAAGGTGTTTTGAGATCTTTTAAAATAAATTCAATAAGAGGAATGTAACCTACAACTCGGTAGTAATCTTCAACATTTTGGATGTGGTTATTTCGTTCAAATCTTGTTTTTTCGATTGGAACCTCGATTTGAACGCAAATAACTTTTAACTTTTTCGAAATCGCTTTAAATTTTTCTTCGGCTTTATTTCTTTTCTCTTCCAGGCACATGATTAAAGTTTTGATAAGGCTTGATCCTTTTTGATGATCTATATCGTGCTCTTGTAAAATGATAATAAGCGGCTGTGTTACAATAAGTATCACACTTAATATGTGAATTCCGCAAATAAATTCAAAAATACTAAGTGAGTTCCTTAATATAAGGCTTTTGATGAAGTATCTTTACCTTTCCACTCAGATAATTTTTCCAAAGCTATATGGTGTACACTTGTTGCAAAGTGTAAAATTCAGTCGTGAAGGTCCACCCATCTTGTCTCGCATAATGTAGAGAGTTTTGCTCCCAAATACTTTGCTAAGACTGCATTTCGCTTGGAATGATTATATTTAAAAAAAATTGTCGATTCTTTAACAAATGATACAACTTTGTGTATTCATGGCACTTTATTGCTTTCAGAAATTTAGTTGTTTGATTTATGGGAATAGCAAGGCGTTTGTTTCGCATTTGTCGCGGTTTCCATAATTTTTTAATAGGTCCATTTTCTGCTGACATCAGAGGACACACATCTGTTCCAACTCCTACACAACTTTTTAGGTCAAGACCAAAATTTGTCAAAGCTTTAGGAACTATTGATGATAGTGCCTTCGCGTCTATTGACACACTAACGTCATTATCAATATCCTTTCTTCAAAAATTATCGAATGGAACTTTGATTCATACATATTTCTAAATTTCAAATTCAAAGATGACTATGATGAAAATGTGAAACGAAAAACGGTTGTGTTCAAATGTATGTATATAATAATAATTACCATAACACATGTATACATAAATATTGCATATACTAAGGCTTATTAATAATTCAACCGCACGCATTTTCAAGTCAAACTTTTACTCTTTGGATAAAGATGGCATCTGCTGGGATTGAATGTAGAAAAATAAGTATTTGAATACAGCAAACTGGATGTTTCATTGGAAATATCTAATAAACAACTATTAGGATTAAGATTTGAATACTTATTGAAAATTTCGTTAGAGTTTCAATAAAAAACAAAAAAAAAATTTGCTGGGATTTCCAAAAATTTTGTACATTTAAAAAAAATATTATTATTGGGAATTCTTGTATTATCGAAATAAACAAAACATATTTTTATAATTTAGGCGGGGGGGAATTTCCCCTTGAATCCGCGCCTGTCGGACGTCCTACTCTTAACCACTAGTTTTATTAAAAATTGTTTGCTTTTGCAAAACGTTTGCTAGATCAAACATCATTTAAAGCGGCCCATACACTTTCAATATTATTGTATATCATATTCGCCATATTACATAACTATTTCCATTTTGTCCTATATTATGCAATAAGTCGCACAATGGTTTTATTCCATTCAATAAAAAGGTGAACATAACCTATAGGAATAACATAAACAGCATTGTACAATGTTGCCAACACATTTCAGTTTCTTTTCGTTGTGCAAAAAAAAATCAAAAGTCTTTGATTGTTGCCAATATATTGTGCCACCTTCGAATATCACATACACATCGGCAATATAATTGTACAATAAGTAAAATTTAACATTTTTATTGCAAGTGTATGAGCCGCTTAACAGTTTCTAAATTACATTATCTTAGAAATAAAGTAAAGTAAGTCAATACAAATTGTTTAAAATAAAGCTAGAGTTTGATCAATTCACTGGTCTCTCTTCTTTATAGATTTTTTTCGTTTAATATTTGTTAGGTATGATTAAGGCTTTAACGACGTCTTTTTTCTGCATTCCCATTTGGAGCAACTTCCAAAAACCCTTTTCCTTCATACGATGATTTTTGGTTGCATTTTTTTTATTTACAGTAGGGCCTTGATTATGCGTAATTCAATAAACCGGCAGCATCAATTAACCGGAAAATAAAAAAAAATTTTTGCATTGATTAAATTTTTTTTTCATCGATTACCTCTATTATCCGGCATTACCTCTGTTATCCGAAATTATAACATTTTTTTGTTCACTACAAGCTACTTCTACGGACCCCCAGGTACATATCTACAAATTTAGCTAAAATCCTACGGGCGGGTCTACGGGCAGGCTTAATGAGTTAACAATTGAATTTTTTTTTGTTTTTTGCTGCAGTCTCTAGCAACAAATCTTTTTCTATTTTCTGTTTGATTAACATCAAATAACATCACTGATGTGGAATGTCCTCGATAAGTTTAATTCGTCAGATTAAGTAGGATTATTTCTTAGATTCCCTAAATTCGCAAATAATAATTACCGATTTTCATTAAAAATTTTCTGTAAATTGCAACTTTTTGTTGTCGAAATTTATAACAAATTTATCAAGACAAAGACAAAAAATGGTTAATTTCTTTTATAAAAATGCTAAATAGAAATTTGGCAATTTTAACGCTAAATTCAACTGCAAAAAAGCAAAAAAAAAACCAAAACTGGTTTAAAAATTTTTTTTTAGTTTAGTGCTCTGCATTTGTTTGTGGTTATTGAAAACGAAAGTATTGTTTCTTTTTTTTTTTCAAATGGCTAAATAGTTGTTTGTCTGCTATTTTTTGTATTAACACAATTCGAAGTGAAACAATTAAGGTCCAATCATTATGTGCATGAGATGGTTTTAAACTCTGCGAATATGTGTCAAACCATATTGAACTCAAGGAAACTTTTCAATAAGTTTTATGAAACTGTCATTTGCTTTTCATTTACTTAGAAAGTCATAGTTTTTTTCGAGAATGTGAGCTGCTTATCGCAATATTATGTTAAGCGATAAGGCTCATTTTTGATTAAATGTGCATAGCAATGAACCATATTGTTGTTCTAAAGATTTTCCAGACACCGCCAAATCAACACAAAATCACTTTGTTGTTTGGTATGGTGAATTTTTTGACTCTTTCTTGCTTAAAATAAGAGGCGGCGTGTGCTAGGCAGCCACGATGTCAGTAATGTTAGGGAGAATTAACAGTGATTAACGTGAATAAAGTATGTATTTAAAAAATTAAGCATTGGAAAAATGGAAGTTCAACGTTTAAAAAACTTTTTATATTTATTATACATAATTATGTTTAATGTTGTATACTTTAGTTAGAATTGTATATTATTTTTATCAAAAGAATAAATAATTTCACTGTGTCCGTGAAGCATTAGAAAGAAACGAATGAACAGCGATTCTCTCTAGTATTTAGCACCGCTCTTAAAAAATGTACGATTGATTGTATGGCTTATCATACAGCGGTAGAGTAAAGGCTCAGTTAGCCGGGAGTAACAGTAACCTTACCGTAACAAAGTAAAACCAATCTATTTCTTACAGTAAAACCAATCTATTTCTTTTTTTAAGCAAAAAAGGAATCGGCTGGGATGCAGTATATGCATTTTTTGCTTCTTAATTTTAAACGTTTTTGGCTGGGCACATACATATGTACATGTTTTAATACATTTACTATCTCAATTTTTTATAAAAAGAAATACGATACTATGCAAAAAAAAAAAAACACCATACACAGAAAAATTAAAAAGTCATTTTAATCACCAAATTCGTAGAATCAAATAAACAATTTTTTGATTTTGCCTATCACCTAAATGATTATATTGATTACTTAAAATCGTTACAACAAAAAATTGATAGTAATTGATTTTTTGTAGGATTCAGTTAAAATTTTTATTAAATGAATTAGGATGAATAAATAACATTTGAATTCAAAATTAATAAGTTAACAAAACCAATTTATTTATCTAGGGTGTGCGTGAAACGGTACCAAGTACTTATGGGAATACAATTTTAATAAAATTTTGCTACCGTTGCACACACACCCTTAACCATAAATATCTTATTTAAACAAAAACAGATTTTTGTACCCACCACCACTAGAGGTAGAAATTATGTTGTGTATACAATACACTATGTACTTAATTTTGTGAAATCAGTCCATAATTTACGGTAGATCCAGTGGAGGCAATTAGAAAATAAAGCTCCAAGGAGGTTTTAATTTTGCTTTTGGTTTTGTGCCTTTTAAAAAACATTTTTTTCTTTTCTTGGACTCCCTTGAAAATAAAAAAAAGTTTAACTTTTTTCTTTCGTTTTCAAAGACAGTTGTAAAATAAAAAACCAAGTTTTAATAGCAAACTATAATGTCGCTTTAAAATTCTGAAAGCGAACTTTTTATTAATTCATGTTTTTAAATTTAATTTTAATTCTTGTATTACCTTAGTTTTCAATACTAAATTTCAAATCTTTACAAAAGTGTTTAATAAGGTTTTGCAATACCTGCCTACAAAACGTGATTTAAAAAGTTATGTATCCAATAAATCATTTACATATACAACCATATATATTATTAAAGTGTTATAAAGTTTAGTTTGTCTTCACAGTTGTAATTAAAGTTATCGGTAGATTAACATTTGCCTATTTGGTGTATATTTTTTACTGACGTTAGAATTCAAATTTTGTCGGTAACAACAGTATAACCAGGGCTTATTAAACAAATATAAAATAACAATAGTGCGTTCGCTGTCTTCTCATGGTAATTTATTTTTATAAAAGTGTTAAAACAAGAAATTTTTATTAAACAATTTAGAGATTGACTGAATCCGGTTATCCAGGGATTGAGAAATTAAAATCACGGGATTCGTGGGCATCAAAGAATTGAATCGTTTAAAGGAATTCAAGTGTCGGTTGACATTCAAATATCGAACCGAGTATTCGCATGGTCTTCCAAATTAAAACTTTGAATAAACTGTTGTAAAAATTTCAAACTTGTAAAAAACTTTTATCATACGTTTAGAAATTGCATATTATTTACAATTTTCAATTATTTCTCGATCTGTTTGCGAAAAATTTGATTTGTCTGAACTTAACCACTCATTCTTTGCATGTTTCCAAAATTACTGCATTTACAATACATGTGATATAAAGTCTAAAGGTTAGCAATTTATTTACCTCTTGTTCAATAATTTTGACTAATAAGCAAAAATTTTCTTATGATTTGCATTAAAATGTTATTAATTTGACAAATACCTGTAATATTAAACATTTACATAAAATAAATAATAAAACTTTACTCATATGTGTATAATTCTTTATAAATTTTTTTCTTTTCATTTCAGGTTATGAGTTCCTAATACCAAATTACACCTTAAGTTAAAGTTTATTTTTCAACTTAATTTGAAAAAATAGAAGAAACAAATTTTGTAAAATGAAATATTTTGGCGGAATTGAAGGGTAAGTTTTTTTGCATATTATAAATATTTATTAAAAATAAAAAAACTCTTATACCTATTCATTCATTATATTAAAAACCATTTATTTAATAATCTTGTACATACCCACCCATCCATAAATAACACGAGCCTCTTTTATTTTGCCAGAAATTTGCCCACATTTTTATGACAATTTGTAGTTGTGTACCTACAAAAAATAAATCACAAAATGAATTTTATTAATGTATTTTAAATTGATTTTAATTTAATATTAAATTGAATTTATTCCTCAAAAAGGTTTATTGACACTAAATTAACATTGTTGTTTTTATTATTGGGTACCAAACGCTATTGCAATAATTGAAATCAATTGATATAAAAAATATATTTTACTACAAGACATATACACAAACATATGGATATACATATATAATTAAAAGGTATCGTCACGACCTTAACAATGTGCTAATTTTTGGTAGATTTTTTTTTTAACCAGAAGTATTTTTTAAATGTTAGGTTTTTAATTTGTTCAAATGGTTGTTAATATTAGATATTTTATGATTTGAAAGCCTATAAACTTGGTAATCTTGTAAATCTTTTTAATTTAAAATCGAATTGCAAAAGCAAATTCTATAGGAAAATAAGTTCTCGATTTTATTTTATTTTATGGACAGTTTTTGTTTTAATGTTTTTGTTTTAATGTTTTTGTGAATATGGATAAATGAAATAAATAAATTTTTGTTAAGTTTTTGTGAAAATATACTTTTCCTTATGTATTTCCTTTTTTCAATATTTTGTTTTAATGTTTTTGTGAATATGGATAAATGAAATAAATAAATTTTTGTTAAGTTTTTGTGAAAATATACTTTTCCTTATGTATTTCCTTTTTTCAATATTTTTCAAATGACAAATAAATATCTGTATATATATAATCCTGAATAGACTTAGGCGGTTATGCCAAAACGGTCATTTAGAAAAATAACTTAAGCTTTTAGGTTTTTGAGGGTTAATTGCCTTCCTAAAATAGACACAAGAATGAAAAACTTATAGCAAATAGATTTAAACACGCTAAATACGATAATAAAAATAACTCAATTGTGTCCTATCTCGAGTAAGGCTGTTATGAGCAGGGTTTAAAAGCACACATCAGCTGGATGCTTTTTATTTTTGCTTTTGCCACTGCTATGAAATTTTTAATTTTTTTTCCAATAGCCAATGTTTTGTTTTTCGTTTGTGCAAAAAAGCAAATCTCCTATTTTGTAAATTTTTAGTTTTTGACAATTGCTTTTTTACCAGCCAGCGACAAAAATGGACAACCACCTAAAAAGCAAAAGCTAAAAAAAATATTTCGCCTTTTGCTTTTTTACTTTTTCCTAAAAGAAGAGCTAGTTAAAAAAGACAAACCATTGCAACCTTTTTTGCTGCTTTTATCTCCTATTTTGCTGCTATTGGCATGCATTGGTTTTTGATTTGGCGGCTGTTTGACAGAAGCTGTTTGTTTCATTCTTTTTCCTACATATTTTTTCCTACAACATAAAAGTGATTGCCTTTGCTTTTTGAGTTCCATCAAATAAGAAATTTTTTCTATTGTTAAAAAAGCAATAGTTGGAAAAAGCAAGTGTCCATTAAAAGGTTACTTTTCAAAAACAGTATGTTTATTTTGCTGCTGCTTTTTAAAAGTGTGGGCTTTTTTAGCAGCGGAACTTGTGGGTTTTTTATTTTTTTTTTTTTTTAATAGGAAAAAGTCAAAATTTGGCTGCTTTTGCTAATATGGCGATAGCATTTTAAACCCTGGTTATGAGTTGTGACCACTTATACTTAATAATTTTTAATAATATCTAAGCCCACTTGCTTAAATAAATATAATAAAACGTAACCATATCACTTTTTTATTATAAATAATTTTTGTTTCTAAAAAATTTATATTTTTGAACCAATCAATATAAAATTGGTGACGATTTTGTTAAATGTTCGTGACGAATTTTGTTAAAACTTTTGACGATTTTTTGAGAAAAAAGCATAACAACCCTGGCAACAGCTGATGGCAAATAATTTAAGCAGGGTTGATAAAGCTAGTACAATTGTACATTTTTTGGTACAATTCAAAGCTAAAAAGTATGCTGGTACCCCCGTGACTCATTTGGTACTATTTTCAAATTTTTCAAAACTACATATTTATAATTGATTAATATGCCAACTCGTATATATACTGTCCAATGAATGTAAGCGGTGTTTAGTGCAAATAGTCTTGCGAAAATGCAAAATGTCGTAGCTTTTTTATGAAATCTAAGGGAAGATCTATTTTTTTTTCTTAGATTTAACAAAACAGCTATTATATTTTGCATTTGCTCTTTTACAAGACCATTTGCACCAAACAAATTAATGGATTTTTCGACCCTAAAAACCGCATGACCTGGCTAGAGCAAATGCAATTTCTTTGCCTCTATTCTTGAATAAAGAAAAAAACTCCTACTTCAAAGTTTCAGGATTTTTAAAGAACATTTTGTGGTATTATATAAAACAATTAGCCAAAAAAACAGGTTTTTGACTTAGTCCAAAAAACAGTTTTAAGCGAAATAATCAAATTTTATAAAATTAGTCAATTAGTCATTTTTTAAATCATACAGCTAATCCTAGGAAATCCTCAATTTAGAATTTTTAGTTTTTTTTTATATTTTAAATCGATCCCTTTTTGTACCCTCTACCACTAGTGTTGATTGCGGCCCTATGCTCCCCAGAGGAGTAAGAGGAACAAATATATACTAGTGTTGATTGAGGGTATACTAAGTTCGACATTCTGTGTATAACTCTTTTAATCACAGATTATAAATCTGTGCTTTTAATATTTATGAAGGACCCCATTAAGTAATTTAATTGAGAAATTCTTAGTCGATTTAGCTGTTCGAAAGTGAGCGTGTTCTCTCAAAAGAAAAGAATACTATTGTTGAAAATTTTTTTCTAGTTATATCGCTCATTTTCTGCAACGCCTTCACAACTCAAATGAAATTTTGAAGTAAGTAATGCAGAATTAATCGCTATGTTTTTCTTTATACTGTGTATAAAATTCATCTTTATATCTTTTATACTTTCCCCGTTTGAGGAGAGTGTGTGGTGCAAGCAAATCAATAACCTTAAGCACGTTTATTTCGAAATGTATTTTTTGAGTTAAAACGACGTTGCAGCAAATGAGCGATATATGTATTGAACTGCAGCAAAATCGGTTAATTAGAAAAATAGTTATGAACCCAAATGTGGAAAAGCCACACTTTTAAATTAATAATTCTGCAACAAAATCTAACAGAAATTGGTGGTTATTTAAATTTGCACAAGCTCATTTTATCTTGCAAATTTTCACAAAAGAGGTGAAGTATCCTCAGGATTTTTCCAATATACCTTGTGGAAAGTGGGAAGGGTATATGAGATTGTCATTCCGTATTTTTTTATTTTATTTTTTTTTTAAAATATTTAACCTATATATTTTGGATCCTTACTTTATTAAACGATGTCCGTCTGTTCGTGTGTTGGTTGAAATTTGTTTACCGGAGACTTCAGATATGAGACCCGAGATATGATGGACTAGATTGTTATTTATATCATATATACAGCCATGTTCTGATAATCGCACGATAAGAATTAGCAAAAAGCCAGATTTATTTTATAGTGTTCTGAAACTCGTCCGTTTTGCTTGCGATCTTTCATAGTTTCTAAAAAAATATTACAGTACCCCTGAGCATACTTTTGCCATTTAAAGTCGCCAAACTTCTTGCGATTGCGTTTTACAGAACACCTTATATGAGATTTCAAGTCAGAATTGCAAATTTTAAGCGTTTTCCGTTTGTCAGAACATGCCCGATAGTCCGGAAAAGCTTGCTATTGAAATTCAGATCGGTCCACAAATTTTCACCTTTGATACTGCTAATGAAAATTTGCTAAATCGATTAAAAAATGACCGAGTTATATATACCATTATTTCTTACTGAATGGCAGAAGGACCAGTAAGAAAGTATAATGAGTAAAGTCCGACTATATGATAGTCTACACCAAAGTATTTAGAGAAAAATTTCCTAGAGTGTACTCTTTCATGGCCAATCATGGACTCGCCAGAACAAAATTTTGTTATAAGAGGGAGATTTATATAAAAGTTTTTCGTGTCAATTCTTATTTAGATATCTTCATCTTAATTAGATTATTTTGTCTCTTAAGAGATTTTATGGATCCACTAACACAAAAACGACATAGTAGCTATCGTAAAAGTTACTGTTGCCAAAATTTCCAACTCTCAATACCAACTAAGGAAGTTATGGCATTAAAAGCTATTTTCGGGTGTAGTTGTTGTATGAAAGCTATGGTCAATTATGCACCGATTGCAATAAAATTTGATTAAGATGATTTAGATTGAAAAAATATGTTTGGACCAAATTTTAGCGTGGTTACTAGACATAAGCATATATGACTTGTAGAACATTTTTGTTTAAAATTTGACTTTCAGATTAAAAAAAAAAAAAATATGTATGTACATTAGGGTGGTCGTTAACTGTATGAAGCATATTTGTTTTCTATTTTTCCATGCTCTCACCGACCCCCCCCCCCCCCTTTCGGTGGGTATTCATAAAAAACGGCACCAAAAAAAATTTTAGGACAATCGGCGAAGGCTAAGCTGTCCCTCACGCCGCCAAAATTGGAGAAAAATCGGAAAGTCCTACTTTTATGCCTCATAACTTGAAAAATATTAATTTTACATAAGAATCGTTTACTAAGAAGTTATGTTTAGTGAAGTTTCTAACAAATTTTTTTCTAAATCTCATATTTAACAAAACCTAACTAAAATAAAAAGCAAAAAGCAGCATTGATGGGAATTTTTTCTTTACAACTATTTTTTCTTACACACGTCAATTTAGCTTAGTTTTTTGTGCTTGACATTTTCTAAAAACATACTTGCCATATATCTCCACCCCTTAGGGGGGCTCCCATACAAATATGACGATTTAATGAAATTCTTAAATTTGGCCCCTGCAGCGCCTATAATGCCCCTAGATGGGTCAAATGTATGACCGGCCCCACTTTATTTTATGTCCTCATTATTTGTTTTTAACATTCCTACCCGCTCTCTCTCTTTCTTTTAAGGGGGCTCCCATACAAATTTTTCAATACAGTCTAGAAATACATATATTGAAGAAAAAGCCCCATAACTGCCAAGGAGTCTCACCTAGGGGGATAAAATGTATAAACGACCTCCATTAGTTTTTTTGTTTTTAACATTTTCTTAAAACATACTTGCCCTTTATCTCCACTTTTTAGGGAGGCTCCCATACAAATAGTGCGTTTTATAAAATTCTTAAATTTAATGGAAATTTTTCGTCTTTTGTGAATAACATCAATAAATGTAAACAGATTTAAATCACTTATGGCTTTTTTGTTTGCAACTTCGTTCGTTTTTTATATGTCTAGAAAAAATTATAATTATAAAATGTTTAAATTTTGCGAAAAAATTATTTTTTTTGCCAAAAAATTATGTTTCTCAAACGACTGCGCCTACTAGAAAAAATTTTAACTGCACTTAAAGGTTATTTTATTGCGGATTTTCGGTTAAGCAATTTCAATAAACTAAACCGTTTTTCAGTTACGCGAATTTATGTTGTGCAACCACCTCCATTTTCGAAATAACGGTGTATCTCGAAAACAAGAGCTAACCTAAAAAACCAGTTATCACCACTGGATTCAGCGTACCCAAATTATGTTAAACGCCAGTTGTACTGCCGGCCGGTTTTTTTTTAATAAACAATAAAAATGTTTTTCAACAAAATTAAATTTACGTGGCTCACAGAAAATACGTTTCTTTAATAAATTGACAATTTGATTTTTTTTTAGTGGCTTATTCGATATTTTACATTTTTTTTTTTTTTGTTTAATAAGAGATTCAGGAAGGCTTGTTAACAACTTTTCTACAAAATTATTATTTTTTAAGTTTTGAAACATTAAAGTCAGATTATATGTAGAAATAAAAGTTTTCTTAAACTTTGGTGGGCGTGAGGGACGGCTTAGCCTTCGCCGATCGTCCGATCGTTTTTGCGTTGTTTTTTATCAATACTCACCAAATTTGCGGGTGAGACCTAAAGAAATCCAAATTTTGATTTTAACGGTCACCCTAATGTACATATATTGTTTTTCAACGTGCGTGATCGTAAAAGTTTAAAATTCTTGTGCCCTTAATCATTTCTTAATTTCTTTTAAGCTTATCAAATTTTTGTTTACTGGGAAAGTCCTATATTCTTTAAATGTATCAGTGTGCTACGCAAGAAATATGCAGTTGTTCTGATAAAGCTACTTTGTTTTACCTATTAATTTAAATTAATTTTTAAGATCACTTGGTATAGTCGTGATCGGTAATCATAAACGCAAAAAATCTTAAATTGGTTATTTTGGTAATGATTTCAATTTGGTTTTTTCTTATCTCAGAGTTGCGAGTTTTATTATTCAGAAGTCATTTTTTTTAATCGCTATCTATGATCGTTTAAAAAAACTCGCACTTTTTCCAACAAATTTTAATTTTTGCTAAGCTTTAAGCTAACAATCAAAAGTTATCAGGGCTCCCAGATATTTTTGAAATTTTATTCCAAAATTCTAAATTTGTGTCCCCAAAAATCCACAAAAAATTTGTTATTTGAATTTAACTAAAATTTGTTTTAAATGCATTTTATTTGTATTACATTTCCTTTCTACATTTGACGTAAATATACATAAGTACGAACATACATTTAATGTAAATCTTAAATAATAAGCTAAAAAAGGCTTTATTACAAAGAGATATTTTTAAATTCTCAAGATCCCGCACGCTCACTTACAATTGTTTGGTTATTACTCACTCACGAATCATTTCCAAAATCTTATAATCACTCACACTCACGTAGTATTTTATTAAAAAGGAACTTTGAAATGAAACACAAACGGTCATGTTCTAGAAATCGAAATGAAGTGGATTTTACTTTGAACAAATTTTAAAAACGAGCCTGTAACGAAGTTCACCAAAATATTCCTTTTTATATTCATATTTCGTACTTTAGTTACCAATTATCTTTACAAGAATAATTCTCTAAACCAGGAAAAACTACGGTGATTTTGTAAATAATTTAGGGATGCCAGACGTGCTCTTTTGAAGAGTAAAAACCAATGAAATTTTTGTTCAAACATATACACTTATATGTATAAAGAAAAGTTAAAATAATAAACCAAAATATTTAGTATTGGAGGGATAGTTTAATTATAACGTTAGTTTTTTGCACTTTTTAAATTTTATGAAGTAAAATATTTTCCAAAATTTTGCTACCACGTCTTTCGAAAGCTTCACAAATCCGTTGATCAATATATCAGTTTGTGGCTTATTAACGGATCTTGCCCGAAAAAACTATTAACGATAAGGGGAATTTTTCCCCGTGAACATTTTTTCACTTTATTATTCTCCTTTGAAATTACCTCAAAATGGAAGTTTTTAATGATCGCAAATACGTGAAAGGGAAAAATTATTCACGATAGGGGTGATTATATTATTTATACCTATATTTAATTTATTTTCTTATATTCTATTGAGTTCCAAATTGAAGTAAATGTTTTTCAAACTCGACGTCTCTTTATCTATTGAACGGTATCAAAATGTCATATACTGTAAATATATATACTCTAAGCCGATGATATATTTTAAGTCCTTATGAGAAATGAAGTTGATTTAACGATGTCCGGCTGTCTGTTGAAAAGGATTTTCCGAAGACCCCAGATAC
Source organism: Pollenia griseotomentosa (assembly GCA_963931875.1). Classification (NCBI taxonomy): domain Eukaryota; kingdom Metazoa; phylum Arthropoda; class Insecta; order Diptera; family Polleniidae; genus Pollenia; species Pollenia griseotomentosa. The sequence continues at coordinate 113,011,486 of OZ007560.1, forward strand.
GATGGGGACTAGGTTGTTATATATTTATGTCACATGTACTCCGTTAAAATTTACTATTGAAATGCAGAACGACCAGTCATTAAATGACCACGACTGCAAAGTGTCCAAAGTGTCTAAATCAGGTTAAAGAAAATGCTTATCAATAAACAACATCCGACAAAATGTGGGCGGGAGTGAAGAAATGGGTGAGGCATAAAACAGATTAATTTATATCTAAAGGATGTCTAAATTTGGAACACATGGTTAGATTATCAACACATTTATATCTGGAGAACGACAGGAGTCAAAGTTTTCAAATAATTTTCAAGCATCTTGGTTATCAACACACAATATCTGACAAAATGTGGGCGGAATTAGCGAAGTAAGCGTGTCACAAAATAGATCTATATATATCTAAAAAACGGTATTAAAATAATTTTCTGTTCTTATGTCACCATGGTAAATAAAATTGGGCATAGCCGAATATATACATATATCACTTTTACTTGTTTTTTTTTTTTTAATTTTCTTTACTTAATTTATAACCGCATTTTCTTATACTTTCTGGTTTGTTTTTTATAAGTCAAAATTTTAATGAATTATTAAAATGAATTTGATGAAATGAAATTTGAACGAAATAAACTATTAATAAGTAGAATTTTATTTTTAAGCATAAACTGATAATTTATTAAAAAAATTGAGTTTTCTTTTCAATTTCAACGATCATAAACATGTTCATGTACAACAATTTTTTAGAATTTCAACTTTAAGATTAGAAAAGTTTTAAAAGATTAAAAAGTTCAAGCATTTTTTCCCTTCAATTTTATATCACGTGTTTTTTTCAACAAAAAATTTGGAAAAATCATTCTTAATAAATCTTTGCTAAATAGTTGAACATACATTATGGATTTTTTGTGTTAAAGATCAAGTTATTTTATTAGGGCAATAATATTTTTACATATGGGGGATTTCATGTCAAGTGACCCAATTTTGAAATCGATGTCTTCCGATTTGGATGAAATTTGCACCAAGGTTAGTCCTATTGGATAGTAGCTTAGACACAAATTTTCAACAAGATCGGTCTAAAAGTTTCTGAGTTAGTGGGGGTCAAAATTTGACATTTTGGCCATACAGGTGTTCTTTCTTATCCATGTAACTTATTACCTATTGGTGTTAGCAAAATTTGTCCCAAGTAGCTTCGATAGCTATTTGATCCATCTTTTGAAAAAAATTTTTTTTGTTTTTTTAAAAAATTTTTTTTATTTTTTTTTTTTAAATTTAAAACTTTTTTTTATTTTTTTTTTTAGCGGGTATGTTTTTTTTTTTTTTTTTTTGTTCAAAAGAAAGCTTATGTCTTTTCCTTTAAGGTAGTTTTGGTCCCTTTTTGGGATGCGAGTGGCTTATGTATAAAAAAAATTATTTCTAACTCTAGACGAGGGTTTTTAAATTTTTAGCATATGCACTATTTTGAATTTTTTCCTATTTGTGTTTAAGTGTTTCTAAAGCCTTAAAAATAAAACGTTTGCAAAGAAACTAGACAAATTAACCTTTCCGACGGTATGTTACAAACCCAATTACTATTTTATACCTTCGATACTATAATGCCCACAATATGTTAATCCCAGGAATAAAATCACTTTTTTTCTGTAGAAATGTTGACAAATTAAATTCTTTTTATTAATTTGTAATAATAATTAAATTAATATATAATTATAATAATAATAATTTCTAATAATAATAATAAAAAGATAAAGATAAATAATTTAATAAAATTTATGTAGGAAAAATTAAAAAAAGAATTATTTGTCAACATTTCTACAGAAAAAAGTGATTTTATTCCTGGGATTAACATATTGTGGGCATTATAGTATCGAAGGTATAAAATAGTAATTGGGTTTGTAACATACCGTCGGAAAGGTTAATTTGTCTAGTTTCTTTGCAAACGTTTTATTTTTAAGGCTTTAGAAACACTTAAACACAAATAGGAAAAAATTCAAAATAGTGCATATGCTAAAAATTTAAAAACCCTCGTCTAGAGTTAGAAATAATTTTTTTTATACATAAGCCACTCGCATCCCAAAAAGCGACCAAAACTACCTTAAAGGGTAAGACATAAGCTTTCTTTTGAACAAAAAAAAAAAAAAAAAAACATTCCTGATAAAAAAAATATAAAAAAAAAAATTTTACATTTAAAAAAAAAATTTTAAATTAAAAAAAAAAAGTTTTAAAAAAACAAAAAAAAAATTTTTCAGAATATTGATCAAATAGCTATCGAAGATACTTGGGACAAATTCTGCTAACACTAATAGGTAATAAGTTAAATGGATGAGAAAGAACACTGCATATGCTAAAAATTGAAAAACCCTTGTCTAGAGTTAGAAATTATTTTTTTTTATACATAAGCCGCTCGCATCCCAAAAAGGGACCAAAACTACCTTAAAGGAAAAGACATAAGCTTTCTTTTGAACAAAAAAAAAAAAAAAAAAAACATACCCGCTAAAAAAAAAAATAAAAAAAAGTTTTAAATTTAAAAAAAAAAATAAAAAAAATTTTTTAAAAAAACAAAAAAAAAAAATTTCAGAATATTGATCAAATAGCTATCGAAGCTACTTGGGACAAATTCTGCTAACACTAATAGGTAATAAGTTAAATGGATGAGAAAGAACACTACATATGCTAAAAATTGAAAAACCCTTGTCTAGAGTTAGAAATTATTTTTTTTTATACATAAGCCACTCGCATCCCAAAAAGCGACCAAAACTACCTTAAAGGAAAAGACATAAGCTTTCTTTTGAACAAAAAAAAAAAAAAAAAAAAACATTCCGGATAAAAAAAATATATAAAAAAAAAATTTTGCATTTAAAAAAAAAATTTAAAATTAAAAAAAAAAAGTTTTAAAAAAACAAAAAAAAAATTTTTCAGAATATTGATCAAATAGCTATCGAAGATACTTGGGACAAATTCTGCTAACACTAATAGGTAATAAGTTAAATGGATGAGAAAGAACACTACATATGCTAAAAATTGAAAAACCCTTGTCTAGAGTTAGAAATTATTTTTTTTTATACATAAGCCGCTCGCATCCCAAAAAGGGACCAAAACTACCTTAAAGGAAAAGACATAAGCTTTCTTTTGAACAAAAAAAAAAAAAAAAAAACATACCCGCTAAAAAAAAAAATAAAAAAAAGTTTTAAATTTAAAAAAAAAAAATAAAAAAAATTTTTTAAAAAAACAAAAAAAATTTTTTTCAAAAGATGGATCAAATAGCTATCGAAGCTACTTGGGACAAATTTTGCTAACACCAATAGGTAATAAGTTACATGGAAAAGAAAGAACACCTGTATGGCCAAAATGTCAAATTTTGACCCCCACTAACTCAGAAACTTTTAGACCGATCTTGTTGAAAATTTGTGTCTAAACTACTATCCAATAGGACTAACCTTGGTGCAAATTTCATCCAAATCGGAAGACATCGATTTCAAAATTGGGTCACTTGACATGAAATCCCCCATATGTTAGTTCGATTAATTGGCAACAATTATTAATTTTTTTTAATAAAAAAAAATTTTTTTTTAATTTGTAGAACGAAATCTTTTTACAGCAATAGCTTTTTCACAATATTTTTTATTTTTGTTTAAATTTATTACATTTTCTAATCGTTATTGTTGGAAGCCATAAATTACTTTTATAAAATCTTTTCTACTATTAGTTGATAACAATTTTTGTTTAATAATGGTATTACAAAAGCTGTTAGGCAATCATTGACATATGAATTTTCTCTCACGAACATTTTTTTTTATATAGATACATAATTATAAAATAATTTTAAGTTTTCATCCAATTTCGGTTAGTTATGGCTTAACATTTTTGTTATCAAATAGATGAGTAGGTGAGTTGCAAAACTCGTTCGTTACAAAATTAAAAGTACGAGATGGCAAATGATTCTCACAGTACTTTTGGCGATTTACGAGAGGAAATATACTAATTGTAGCAATGCATAACTTTGGAAAAACATGGAAGAGGACATGCGTTGATACAATTTATATATTTCTTCTCATAAAGCGCCAAAAGAACTATGTAAATCCATTGTCATCATATATTTTAATTTTTTAACCAACGAGTTTTGTAACTCAGCTACTCATATAATAAAATTATAAAACTATGGGATTTTTTATTAATTGTGGTATAAAACATCTTCCAAAATGACAAATTTCATTAAATCTTAGATTTTATCCACTAAACGGATAAAAATCCGATCAAAGTCAATTAGCCACTATTCGACGCATAATTGAGAAGTCTTTAAATATAATATAATTAATTTTAATTAAAGCAAGCTTTGAACGGGGTCTGAAAGACAAGTTTACAGCTTACATCTCTAATGTACTGTTATCTGATAAATGTGACTTGACGTGGGAGAAAACTGACTTCATATTCAGCTTCTCTCTAATTTACTGTTTTCTAATAAATGTGACGTGACGTGGGAAAAACTGACCTTATATTCAGCTTATGTTATGCATGCCTAAAAACATAAGAATCAGGTAGAATGATTAAAAAACTTTTTAAAGTTTAAATACATTTTTGCCTGTGTTATCAATTAATTAAATTAACATAAATTAAAAAAACATGATTCTCCATTTCTTTAATTTCGCTTCCAGAATATTGCTCGTCTTTCTGTTGGTAGTTTCCAACTACTCTTACGTCATCTTCTACTGAAATTTTATATATAAAAAACTAGCAACAGCTCTTTTAAATGTTGTTTAAAATGTTCGGAATACTTGCTATTAGCAATTTATGACATAAAATAGTCATAGACAGCGGCCACGTTTGTGAATAATTCTCAATTTGGAAATATACGTTTTTTAAAAAAATCTGCAGATATCTGCAGCTAAAATATATTAAATTCGGAAGAAAATTGATTGTCATATTGCCATTATTACAACTAACAAATAGTTATTTTTAGGATGCTATCTGACAGATAAATGGTTACTACAATTCAACATTAACCCAAAAAGTGACTGATAAGCTAACAGCAGGTTTATCCTCAAGGTAACTTAACAAGTTTGTGGCGTTTTGAGAAAACTTCTTATGTTGAGATAAGATAGCAAAAAAGTTTTAATAAAACTCGTTGAAAAAATAATTTTTATTAAAAAAATAAATAAACCAAAATTAAAGAAAAATTTCGTTTATAATAAAAAATTTTTAAAACGTTAACAAAAATGTTTTTTGAATGAAAATCGTATGATTAACAAAATTTTTTCAACTATTTTAATTTGGCTTAAGATGTTTTGTCAAAATGCCACAAAAGATGAGTTCACCAATATTTCACTATATGTATAATTTTTAAGTATTCGCCTTCGACACTATTTTCCATTTTTTAATTTTCAAAAACCATAAATTTTTTAATGAAAACTTTTATTAGAAACAACCACAAAATTCACTCCACTCAATCGTTATTTGATAAATTATGTATTTCTAAACCGCAAGCAAAACAACAAATTAAGTAACAGAAAATCAATATTGTCGAAAATTTTAAAGAGAACAAAAATTTACTTTGCACAAATTTTAATTTTCAATTTTAGCAAAAAAGGGTTTAAATAAGGGATGTAGCGAATGCCGATACCGATATATCAGCAATAATACCGACCGATTTCCCGATACATCGATACTTTGCTGTCGATATGACGAAACTTTAAAATATTTTTTTTTTGAGTATTTTTGACCAAACAATTTAATTTTTTATGCTATTTTTGTATAGTAACTAAGAGAAATAACACATTAAAAAGCAGAGCATAAAATCAACACAGAATAATAAAATTATTTTATATAATATGAATCATCGGAGATGGAGAATAGTCCCAAAATTTAGCGGCATTAAATATAAATAAAGAATTTAAGGCTTTTGAAAATAATGAAACCTATTATTTATCTATAATTCTTAACCCTCGATACAATATACTCGAATATTTCAAAGACAATCGACTTCAATCATATCGAAAAACGTCTTATTGAGCAACTTAACTTATCTCTGCATTCCGAGAGTGTAAAAAACACGGTCACCCCTAAAGGGTGCTACAAGTCTTAATTGATCTAAAACAACTAAGGCCCTTGGAGCGTTTGTAAACGACAATTTGTAAATATAAGAGAATCCGAAGTCGAAAGATACCTTAGATCTTTTAATATTTCAAGAGACGCAGATTCGCTTGTTTACGGCCGCAATGACGTCTTATACCTCCTCTATAAAAAATGGCGCAATTAGGTCTGTCGCATCAGAGAGACTATTTTCCACTGCAGGTCTGGCTCAAGCGCACTTGCAAAATCGCTAGTCTCCGCAAAAGTTGAGTATACTTTGTTTTTAAGCAAAAATCTTAATAATGTCAATTTTAAATATTAATAATAAGTTTCTTACGCTGTTATTTAAAAAAAAGTTTTTTATTTTTTGATAATTTTATCATTAATTCAAGTTTAATTCTTTGTTTTCTAAATCTTATAAAATTTTAAATATTAATAACCTCTTACACTGTAATTTTGTATAATAAAAAAAATTGAATATAGGAATTTTTATTTCTCATGGTGCGTAACATTCATTATATAAATTTTTATATTATTCGAATGTGTATTCTAATCCAAATTACAATCCTCAAAAGCTTTAATACTTTAAAAGTCTTATTATCTTTAATTTTTCCAGGAATATTTTCTATGCACTACTTGAATTTTGTTAATTTTAACTTGAATACAAATTCAATATGCGTATCGAATTCGACGATATATTATTTTGAGTATCGGTATCGTTACATCCCTATAGGGGCAGCTTAGTTATTTATTATTCAAACATTTGTTACAAAAGCAATTAATTTTTGTAGAAAAGTATTTTTCTATTTGTTAAACATCGTATGGTGATTGACAAAAATAATAATAAATGTATAAATTACCGAAATAGAAATGTTGATTAATTTGGTATTTCGAATTTAGACGATTTGGATATTTTTTATTTCGGTATTGCAAACTCTAATGATTAATTGCAATTCAAAAGAAAAATTTAACATATTATTATATATTGATGAAATATCGTGTCGAAAAAATAAGCAAATTTTGGGCCAATTTCGTCTACAAACGACATTAGAAAAAAGATCACGATATCAATGAAATTTTACAAAAAAAAAAAAAAAAATAATGCTATTTCAACTCATTTTGTATAGTAGGAAAATAGAGATTTCGAAAAAAAAAACCTTTTTAAAAAAGAACAACTTTTTTCAATCTAATGAGTTAGAATATACAAAAAAATATTCAGATAATGAACCTGCAAAATTAAAATTTCAATTGTACAAATTTGAAAACTGTTTGAATATAAAAATATAAATTTTAAGCTTCACTTTGGAAAGTTATTTACACAAAAATTTCATATTAACACATTATCAAGTCATTTTAATTTCCATAGCGTTAATAAACAAAATTAAGAACTCAAAATTATAATTTATTGTTAAACTCTTTTACAAAACAAGCGGAGCGACACATTCACGTTTAATGATCTGCTCCGAAGATGGCGAGTGTGTTGCTACAACAACTGGACTGGGTACTAACCACTGGATGGTTGGCATTGCCGAATGTGCCCGACGTATTGCCGATATGATAGAGCGTGCCAAAACCGATGCAAATATACCGCAAGAGATGCGTTTAATAAGTTTGGGTTTAAGTCTAAGCGGGTGTGAACAGGTAAAACTTAAAAAAAAAAATTTACTTATAACAAATAATCAATATATTTACATACATTTATGTGATGGAAATCGATTTTGAAAACGAAACGGTTTTAAACCGAAAATTTTTGCTTTCAGTATCTTTAAAAATTGATTGAACAAAAATTAAGAGTTTAATTCAGAAATAGATTTTAAAAATATATATTTTAAAAACGATCGATTTGTGTCACATACCTGACTATTTAAAATTAAAAAAAGTCTAATACGTCTAGATCACATACAGTGGTGTTCAATAAAATATAGCCACCTGTTCACTGTTTCTTTTACTCTTTTGAGGTTAGGTTAAGAAGAACATTTAAAAAAGTAACTGGATTTTTCATATAATTTTGGCGTATCTCTCCTTTAGTTTTATATAAGTATAGAGTTGCCTCACAAAAAATAGGTGTCCAAAAAAATAGAGCCATTTAAAACAAATTTAAAGAATTAAACAGTTTTCAAGAAGTTTTTTAAGTTAAGCAGCTTTTAAATACAATTCTAAAACATTAGCTCTATATTATTAAACTTATTGTTGAAACGCGGTAAAATTTAAGTTTAAGGCCGAAGCAGAGAAAAAAAATTAAAAATTACAGCCGTTTTGAATCGAAAAAATGTTGCGTCATGTAAAAAAGACCCTTTAGTTAGCTACTGTGCTCTTAAAAAGGAACATAACCTAGACGTGTACTTCAACAATCAAGACTTTTACTTTAAAATAATTTGAAGACTTAAAGTAGTAGTTCCATATCTAGCTAAAAAGCACCTAAAAAAGAGATAAGAATTTGCCAAACAACATTGAAACTGGTCTATGAAAAAGTAGAGAAATATTATTTGCTTAACTCTGACAGAAGCAGTCTTTGTGTAGTGTATACCCCTCAGAATTCCTTCCCCACACATCACAAATCGTTAAACATGGTGGAGGAAATATTAGGGTATGGGGCTGTTTCTCTTCCTATGGCACTGCGCCTTTATTTCGGATAGAGGAAAGAATGAATGCTGTATGTTATACAAATATACTAAATGACAGTGTGATGCCTTATGCTAAGTGGAAAATGCGATCAATAACACACATCGAAACGCGCAAAATATTGGTTTGATCACAATGAGGTCCAGGTTTTAGGCTGACCAGACTTAAATCCTATTGGGAACTTGTGGTAAATATTTAAAATGGGTCATCGACGAAAAAATCCATCTAATTACGATCACCTATCATTGACTGTTTAAGTTCTTTTGTACTTTTTTATGTTATTAAGTTTTTTATTGATACAAGCAAAAATAAGGGAATGAGCTCTAAAGTTTTTCAATAGTATTTTTTGAGGTGAAAGATGTTAGATCGAGGTGCCTCTATTTAATTGAAAACCACTGTAAATAAGTTTGTATGTATGTATGAATATTGTAATGGAGCGTCAAGTTTAATTTTTTGCGAATTTTAATTTTTTAATGTAATTTCAACAACTTGTCAATTACTTCTTTAAGGAAGCCACCAACTATGAATTGGAAATGGAATTACGCACTTCTTTTCCCGATATAGCTGATCATTATTATGTATGCAGTGATACAATGGGCAGTATTTTTACTGCTTCGCCCAGTGGCGGTATGGTTCTTATTTCAGGAACTGGTTCAAACGCCCTATTGAAAAATCCAGATGGTACTTCGTTTAATTGCGGTGGTTGGGGTCATTTCTTAGGTGATGAAGGAAGTGGTGAGTATGATGTCTTTTAAATATAAAAAATTTTTAATTTTTTTCTATACACAATTTTTAAAATCAGAAATAGAGTTACCTTTTCTTAACTTTTTTAATAAATTTGTGCTTAAGGGAAACAGACAGAATAATTTTCGAGATTCTAGGGACGAAGAAACCTATTGTTATTAATAAATAGAGCTTAGAAAATATGCGTAATAAAACATTTCACTGTTTAATTTGAGCTAAACAATTTATTTAGAAGACTAAAAAATCTATGGGGACTAGACTAAAATGGCAATGCACGATTTTAATTGTAAATTAAACGAAAAATTTTCAGAGAATTATCCTAATATTTTTTATTGTAATAGAAGGACTTAAGACAATTATGTGTGAAACAAAATATCGGCCAAATGCTCGCCACGGCTTCGGTGGTACACCTTGATCCGATGGTCCATATTTTCAATGACTCTGACACATAATTGAGGTTCAATGTCGTTAATGTGCCGAATTGTCTCATGCTTTAGCTCTTGAATTGTTCTTGGCTTATTGACGTACACTTTTACTTAAAAATATCCCCGAAGAAAGAACGGTGTCAAATCACAAGATCGTGGCGGCTAATTAACATCGCCACGACGCGAGATAACACCGCCATTTAATTTCTCACGCAAAAGAGCAATTTTTTCGTTGGCTGTGTGGCAGTGGCACCATCCTGTTGAAACCCCATATTATCTAGGTCCATTAGCGTGGCCGTTAGTTGTATGGAGAACTTTTTTTTTTGATTTCTTATACTCTCCCCCTCCAAATCGGTTCAGTTTTATGTAAAAAAAATACAAAAAAATTTCGTAGCGATAAGTTGTGTTTTAGGGAGGGCGTCCGCCCCTCAAAGTTTGCCATCAAGCCATTTATTCAAATGTAATTTGTTTGCGTATGACTATCTTCTATAAACAACATTTTACAAGAATATGATATATGGCAATATTTTAGCTCTTCTAGTCAACAACATAAGCCTCCCAGAAAGTTTTATGCTAAGACTAATATCTTAGAAAATAATTAAGAAAATAACAACAAAATACCAAACATTTTATATACGTTTTATATATATAAAAAGGCGATTTAATGTCAAGTGACACAATTTTGAAATCGATGTCTTCCGATTTGGATGAAATTTACACCAAGGTTAGTCCCATTAGTAGTTTACACACAAATTTTCAACAAGATCGGTCAAAATGTTTCAGAGGTAGAGGGGGTCAAAGTTTGCCATACAGGTGTTCTTTCTCATCCATGTAATTTATTACCTATTGGTGTTAGCAAAATTTGTCCCAAGTAGCTTAGATAGCTATTTAATCAATCTTTTTTAAAAATATTTTTTTGTTTTTTTTTTTAAATTTTTTAATTTTTTTTTTTAAATTTAAAACTTTTTTTTTTATTTTTTTTAGCCAAGTGTTAAATTTAAAAAAAAAAATTTAACAATTTTTTAAAAAAACAAAAACAATTTTTTTTAAAAGTTTGATCAAAACGCGATCTAAGCTACTTGGGACAAATTTTGCTTACACCAATAGGTAATAAGTTACATGGATGAGAAAGAACACCTGTATGGCCAAAATGTCAAACTTTGACCCCCTCTAACTCAGAAACTTTTTGACCGATCTGTTTGTGTCTAAGCTACTATCTAACAGTACTAAAATTGGTGTAAATTTCATTTAAATCGAAAGACATCTATTTCAAAATTGGGTCACTTGACATTAAATCCCCCTTTTATATATATAAAACGTATATAAAATGTTTGGTATTTTGTTTTTATTTTCTTAATTATTTTCTAAAATATTGATTTTAGCAAAAAACTAAAAGCTAAAATATTGCCATATATCATATTCTTGTAAAATGTTGTTTTTAGAAGATAGTCATATGCAAACAAATTACATTTGAATAAATGGCTTGATGGCAAACTTTGAGGGACGGACGCCCCCCCTAAAACACAACTTATCGCTACGAAATTTTTTTGTATTTTTTTTTACATAAAACTGAACCGATTTAGGGGGGGGGGAGAATATAAGAAATCAAAATAAAAAAAATAACGGCCACCCTAAGGTCCATATTATCAATTTCTTGCCACAAGAAGTCCGTTATCATCTCTCGATAGCTTACACCATTCGCGAGTCGAGATTGACGGCTCTTCTGCCACACTATCGCTAACAATAGCAAAGTTTTTGCAGAACGAACTGGGCGAGCATGCACAGGTATTTTTACATTTGCTTCAGACCCGGTTTGCTGAAATATGCTCACAATTCTCCCGATTGTGGGCACATATGATCGATTATGCTGACCAAAAAAATCGCGAAGTGCACGAAATGTTTTTTGATTTGAACGCCAATTTTCGAAAAAGGATTCAACAATCCTAACGAGCTGTTTGCTCAATTGTATACACTGAAAGAATTTTCTTCACGGATCCAATAAAATTAATTCATTAGATTTATGAAGCATAATTTTTTCAGTGTACCTCTCCATGTTTAAATTTGTCAAGGTGTGACTCACAATTAACATCGTGCATTATGGTTGGACCACCCGTTACTAAATAAATTCAAATAACGTTCAAAAATGCGACCTGTGCTTTTGGCCATTCTACAAAATTCTAACATGTGCTTAACTTTCACTCTTATAAACTTTACTTTAACAATGAAATTTGGGATGTGTCAATTGGATACTAGTAAGGATCCTGTTATCAATAAAACTGTAATTTATCGGTCATGTTTTGACAATCGCACGATTTAAAATGGTTTCCTGGAAATATTCTAGTTTCATTGCAATTTGAAGTTTTCAAACTTTTTACTATTGAGATTTACGGAACACCTTTAATGAAATTTCAAGTCAGAATCGCCAATGTTAAGCGTTTTGCGATTGTCACAACATGCCCATATATGTATTCGGGAAATTAGTCAAGTCGTATTTAAAAATGTTTAAACGAGTCAATAAAACTGCCGAATCATTAATTATCTAAATATTTAATTATTATTTCTTACAGCCTGGTATATTGCTCATCGTGCCATGAAGCTGGTCTTCGAGGACAAGGATAATTTTTCTAAAGCTCCCCACCCCATCGACACTGTTTGGAAACTCATTCAGGATCACTTTAATATCCAGACCCGTATGGATCTGTTGCCACATTGTTACGCCAAATTCGATAAACCTTTTTATGCAAGTTTGTGCAAAAAGCTTTCCCATGCCGCCGAACAAGGTGATGAATTATCGAAATTTCTATTCCACGAGGCTGGCACTCACTTAGCTATTCATATAAATTCCTTGGCGCCAAAAGTTCATCAAGATTTGGTTAGAGAGGGATATTTAAATGTTGTGTGTGTCGGTTCGGTATGGCTTAGTTGGCCCTTATTAAAAGATGGTTTCATCCAAGAACTTGAAAAAGCTCATATACCATTTGGCCTTAAGTTAATACGTATAACGAAATATATGGCTTATGGTGCTTGCTATTTGGCTGCAGATAGTATAAAATTTCCTTTTCCACGTAATTATTCGAATAATTACAAAGTAATGTATCATTACAAAAATTGTCGTACAAATGGTAGCGCAACGTTGAATGGCAGTCACTCAAACACGGCTGAATAACACAGGACTGGAGAAAAACGATGATGAAATCAAGATGCTACAAAACGTTCCATTTTATTTAAAACCATTTTTTTTTTTTAACAAACACTAAAACATTTAATGGTTTTATTGTATAATCTAAATCTTCCATTTTTACTATTTTATTTAAAAAAAAATTTTGTAAACAATAGTGGTATTCACACCGAACTTGTTAATTTGTTACTCGGTAGTTTGTTAATTTGAAAAAGTTACCAACTGTGAACGACTTTGTTAGTCTGGTAACTTTCGTAGTAAAACAGCATTTAATTTAATACTTACTCTCAATGTACACGACAATTGCCAAAACACAAATATTTTTTTTAGAAATGTATCACAAATGACTTTTTTATTATATTTATTTAAAACTGCAACAGCTGATTGTAAGTTACCAACTAACAACTATTTTATCAGGGGTGCCGTGTCGTTAATTTGTTAAATGTTAATCCGGTAGCGCGTTAAATATACAAAAACAAAATGCGTGTAAAAAAGTAACAAGCTCGGTGTGAATACCACTAATGAATTAATTTTTTTTTTTTTACAAAATATGCACATATGTATACATAAATATATAAAATAATGCAACAACAAATAGAAAAAATCCCCTAAACCTGAGTTTTATTTAAACTTAATTGTTATTTACTCATTATTTTTATTGTTCATTGTAGATTGTGGGATTTTTTTACTTTAACGTTTAAAAAGATATGTTTAGAGCACACTGGGTATTTGTTTAAAGTAAAAAAAAAGTTTTTAGTTCAACATGTAACTGCAGTGTTAGAGAGAAAAATTGGCTTTAAAATGATTTATTTCCGTAATATATCGACAGCTCAATTCCAAAACATGCTAAGTCAAAAAAGTGAATTTTTTTGTGCATAATTATGGATTGGATTAGCCCATCAACAGAATTTAAGTTGAACAATACTAAATTCAAAAACGTAAACAAATTAAAAACATGCTAAGTCTACAAAGCATGATTTGAAATCGAGCCGTCGATAAAGAAACCAAAAACTGTAAATTATAAAAGCGAGGAGATGTTAAAAAAAATAATTCAAAATCTTTTTTGTGAAAAATTTAAAATTTTTAAAAAATAGGTCGAAAATAGGTTAAATTTGTATCGAAAATAAATTCATTTATTTTTTTATTTATTAAATTAAAGTTACAAATACAATTACAACCAAATTCTAACATAATTAACTAAGTTATAGTAGCTTAGACCTTCAGCTCGTTGTAGTGAAACAGACCAGCGGGCTCACTATATTTTTTTATTTTGTAAAATTTCATTGATATTGAGTACAATATTGCGTCAATATTGAGAGTATTTGCCTATGAGATTTGTAGAGCGAATGAAATATTCTAAATTTTTCGACTCGATTTTTCATCAAAACATTTAACACTAAAGGACTGATATTTTGAAGTCTTATTTTAACTGATTGTTAAAAAAAATATTTACTGCAAATTTTTGAAAATCCGGATGCCAAATTACGGCATTCGTTATCGATCGAAATTCTAGTTTAAATTAAATTGTTGTTGTTCTTGTCTCCCCTATGGGGAGACCTTTTAACGATTAACGTTAGCGTTAATTTTACCGGCACATTTTATTGCTTGCGGTAACAATACAGAAATTCAGTAACTCAATTTTATCAAATTTTAATCAGGTGGCATCTTTGTTAATTAATTAGTATACATATTTAGCGAACACTGTCATCGAGTGCAAACTACTTCTCGTGTGAAACTACTTGAAGTACTTTCGAAACTAACAAAACCCCATTAAGGTTTTGCTAGTCTATAGAAAAAGCTATAGCAAAAATTGCAAAAATTCGGAAAATTTGTAAAAATAGCGAACATTTTCAATATTTCAATCAAGCCATAAAACTGATTAAAAGTCGCTAAAACGATAAGATATTGCGAAAATTCGGTAAAATGTTAAGTTAGCGGAAATTCGCTAAAATTTGCAAACAGCGGCTATTTATTAAAAATCGTTAAAGCTCTAAAGAACCACAGGAAAAAATCGCTTGTACCGCGAACAAGGTTAAAATTCGCAAAAAATTGCAAAATTCGAAAAAACCATAAAATTTATTTAAAATCGCTAAATCGGTTAAAAAAAAAAAAAAATGTCGGAAAATAACAAAAAAAAAAATATGCAAAAATAGCAAAAATTCGCGAAATTTTTTAATACTTCAAGCAAACCATAATATTGATTTGAAGTCACTACAACTATAAGGAATGGCAAAAATTCGGTAAAAATTACTAAATTAGCGGAAATTCGTAAGAATTTGCTAACAGCGGCATGATAGAACAGTCTACCACTTATTTTTTGTGTGGAAAAGAAAACACTATTAGTAATTTCCATAAGCTGCATCTAAAATGTAATATTTTTTAATGATTTTTATAAATACCCAAAAAAAAAACAAATTTTTCAATATTACTTTTGCAAAGTGTTTGCAAAATGTATGTAAATAATGTGAATTTTAAAAATGTTAATGTGGCTTTTATTTGCCAAAATTTTTTTTTGTTTTTTATTTTTTGTTGAAAAATAACTACGAATTTAAAAATAAACAATGAAAAATATTTTGCCGTTAAGATAAAACATAGCAGTAAACGTTATTGTTAAAAATTAAATATTTTTAACAATTTAAATTGTGTTAAAATTGAATACAGAATCGCACTACTGGGGGCTAAATCTGGCAGTCATGAATAATCGAAATTTTTTTTCAGTGTTGTGAATGCTTTACAACACTGAAAAATAATTTCGATTCGTTCAGTATCGAATGAAAAAATTAGAAACAAAATTGCTTTCGAATCGAATATTTGAATTATTTGAACACGATTGCCAGTCTTAGCCCGCTAAAGAACAGGTGTTGCTGAATTGACAATCCTTGGTCGTTGTTCGTTAAACTCCGAGCCGTTTCGGTGCGTATAATCGATTGTCGTGGGAATTGTATGTATTGTAATTTTGTTTGAAATCGTATGCCGTAATATGGCCCCTGATTTTATATAGAATCGAATGTGATTCAGTATTTGTAGCTCATTTTTAAATAAAAACCAAAAATTTTAAATGACAAATATACAGGCCTGTCACAGAAATCAATTACGATCGAAAGTGGAAGTGATTTCGAATCTTGCTTCACAAAAAACTACTTTGTTGACTTAAAACATTGCACAGTGGGACGTATCCCGAATATAGCTGGACTACATTATTTGTTGGCTAGTCTATATGGTTTTAGGGCTACTGAATTCGATAACAATAACTGCTCAATTTTTAAAGGAAACATGATAGAGTTTTGCTATTGCGAACTTTGGTTGTTTAGTTTTTCATATGTATAATAATAACAAATAAGCATTTGGAAAATTATTTAAAAATGCCTATATCATTTAAAAACAGTGAAGTCCAGGTATTGCGAATTTTTTATTCGAGTTTTTTTTTTTTTTTGGAAATAAGTATGTAATCTATTTAATATTTTGTTATTATTGTTGTCTAAATAAGAGAAATGTTTAAAAGTAAAACATTTTATTGATTTGCGATACAGTTTGGCTTGAAATAATAGATAGCTTAAAAAAAATTAACTTGTATTGACTTAAATATTATTTACTTGGGTTGTGGTAAACTTTAAGGTAAATTTTTACAACAGTTACACAGAAATTTTTGTTAAAATTTAGAATTTTCAAAACTGACAATTTTCTGTATGTATGTATGCATATCTTTGAGAACTTATAAAGATTTTAATTAATTCCATTTAACTTTAACTAAACTTTTTTACATATTTGTTTTTTGTTTTGTCCTACTGTACTTTAAATATTTATTTACATAGTAGTTATTTTTATCAATTTTTTTTATACATACGTATTTACATTTGAATTGACGTTATCGTCCGTTGCACATTCAATTCAAGTTAATTTTTTATTGATTCGGTTGTCGTTTACCAGCCACCAGAAAGTAGGTACAAGTGGGTGTGTAAAATTCAAGTATGTATAGTTGATAAAAAAAAGTATTTAAATTAATTCCTGCTTTTAATAGTTAACATCATTTGTACAATAAATGTTATGTACATATGTATGCATTAGTTAAATAAAGGGTGGTTAAATTTCAAGGGCCGATGTTGATTTTGAATAAAACACAAACTATTTAGGAAATTATTGTAATTTTATTTTATTATGATATATTGGTATTACTCAATTATGTATGGAACAAAATATCGGCCAAATGGGCGCCGCGACCACGGCGGCACACCTCCATCCGATGGTCCAAATTTTCGATGACCCTGAGGCATAATGGAGGTTCTATGCCGTTAATGTGCCGAATTATCTCATCCTTTAGCTCTTGAATTGTTGCTGGCTTATCGACGTACACCTTTTCTTTCAAATAACCCCAAAGAAAAAAGTCCAACGGTGTCAAATCACATGATTACGTGAGATAACACGGCCATTGAATTTGTTGCGCAAAAAAGCCATTGTTTCGTTAGCTGTGTGGCAAGTGGCACCGTCCTGCTGAAACCACATATCGTCCACATCCATATCTTCCAATTCGGGCCATAAAAAGTTCGTTATCATCTCACGATAGCGAACACCATTCACAGTAACTGCCTGACCGGCCTCATTTTGGAAAAAATACGGCCCGATGATGCCGCCAGCCCATAAACCGCACCAAACAGTCACTCTTTGTGGGTGCATTGGTTTTTCGACAATCACTCTTGGATTATTATTCGCCCAAATGCGGAAATTCTGCTTATCGACAAATCCACTGAGGTGAAAATGTGCCTCATCACTGAAGATGATTTTCTTCGAAATTTATCATCCATTTTCATAATAAGTCTGGATAACTTTAACACGTTGTTGGATTGTGTATCTCTCCATGGTTCAAATTGAGTAAGTCTGAAATAGAGAAATGTCAAATAAAATTCGGAAAAAAACTTGGCGTTTAGGTGTGGTTCACATTCAACATCGGCCCTTACAATTTAACCACCCTTTACTTACAAATTCGAAATCATGCACTATTAAGCTTATGAATACAAGAATTTAGAAAAAAATTCAAAACCACAGAACTAAAATCAGAGAAGGAAAGACACGTCTATAATTGCTTTTAAATAAAAAACAAAAGTTCACATAACATAACATATAACTTTTTCATTTATTTAATTTATACCTCGGAAAATTAAAGGCAACAAATTTTATAATATTGTGAAGGAAATTGTGTCCTGCAGCCGTATTCTGTAATTCGCTTAGCTCAAGCTAATAGCCAATCCCACGATGTCACACGATAACGTTAGTAAATTACTAGGGCAACCAAAAAAAAAAGCAAATGCTTATTTTTTGGTTTACAAGATAGGAAGATTTTGATTGAACACAAATTCCGATCATTAAAAAACAAAGAAAATGAGCTATATTTGTTAGGGCTTTTTTTGCTTATTTTGGCAATATCGGCTTTTTTTTAGTTATTTTTGCGAAATCGGCTTTTTTTACTTATTTTGCCATTTTACGATAATTTTTCATTTTTTTCATACGAAAAAAAAACTTATTTAATAAAATTTTGCAAAAATCGTTATTATTATTTTTTTTTATGTGCAACTTTTTTTTATAAATACTAAAAAATTAACCATTTATGAGCTGTAACAACTCGGGTTAAAAAAATCGTTCAACGTTATGGTAATATTTTGTTCTTCCTTTGAACAATATCATCCCAAAAACCTATATTATCTCTGTATGTTATTATAGCTACACTAAGGAGTGCTGATGTGAGAAACACCTTAAAATATTAGTCCTTAAGTATACCGACCAACTCAGAATCACTTTCGGAGTCAATCTAACAATGTCCGTCCGGCTGTCTGGCTGTCCATGTGACCTCGTGCGCAAAGTACAGGTCACAATTTTAAAGAAAATTTAATGAAATTTGGTACGTGGGCTCTAATTGGCACAAGGGCAAATCGGTCTATAATTTAATATAGCCCGCATACAAGCTGCTACCCGAATGAGGGCATAGCCCTCCAATTTTAATGCAATTTAAGACATATGTAGATAGATCCATATTTATATGGACACGTAAGGTATGCATTTTTTAAAAAATAGGACCACGAGTGGAGATAGGATAAATTTCTGCCCATCAGTAACTATTTAACCGATTTTAATGAAATTTAAAACATAGATAGATTCCTATTCATGTAGCCATACACTCTCGAAACGTGTTTTAAAAAACTTTGGTGTTGGGTATCATACGGTCGGGCTTGACCGACTATACTTTCTTACTTGATTTTTATGCAACTCTTTCTTAGCGGTACTGTAACGTACTTTTTTTTTGTTTTATTATTTGCTTGTTTAAGTTATTTTCTCTAGAAAATTCTATAGCTGTATTCTTACGATCAAATTCCTCAGTCTGTAACATCTTTTACCATCAGACTTTGTAACGCCTTATTTCTTTTTAAATATAGTTTTCGTATAAAGTAACGTCTGTTAGTTCCGCTTCTCTCTGTTTTTGGTATAGAAACGTCTTATTTTTTGCTTTTTTAATATAGTTTTAGCTATTAAGAATTTCTCTGTATATCAAATATTGTTAATTTTTGCAAATTTTGGGATTTTACACGAAGTTGTTAAAAATTTGGAAACAAAATATCTTTAATTGGTTTTCTAAGTGAACATAGTTATGGTCCGTAAGAAAAATGTCCCGTGTTCCAGGAGATATAGGAGGCAAAGTTGATACAAAATTCCAATCAGTGTCATTAAAAAATGAAGGATTTTCGGTATTAAAAGATATTGGTGATGTTTTGGGAGGCAAGCGGAATTGTGAGTTCAATCGTATAAAATATACTTCAGAGCAAATACTCAATTTTAAATATGATCTCTTAACATCTGTCATCTGTAGACGTAGGAAGAACTTTTTCTATTTACAAGAACTTGCTGACTCCAAACAGACATAGTTTTCTTTTCGAAAATTTATTGCATCAACTTAACACCGTATTAAACGAATTAAGTAAAAAATAAACAAGTTTAAATTGCTTTTTTTAATTTTGACAGTTTATTTTCATGCTTTTAAACGCTTTTTTAAGAGCTTAAAACTGTTTTTTAGTGCTTTTTTGGTTAACGTGCGATATCGTGGTATTGGCTGTAAATCTCGATCGCTTAAAGGCCTTAGAGAGTACAAAATTCAAAAATTTTAGCGATGACGTTTTGGAACCGCCTCCTTTTTTAAATAACAGTATTTCTCGAAAACAAGAGATAACCTAAAAAACGGTTAGCACTACTGGATTCAGCGTGCTCCTGTTTGTCAGTTTTTTTTTTTACAAACACAGTGTTGTTATTGCTTTTGGGTTTTCTGATATGATTGCTATAAAAAGAACTTTATTGTTTTTATTTTTAAATTGTAAGTATGCTACTTAATTGCTACATCATATGGTTTCTTACTTTCTACTTTTAACTGCTTCTTTTGCTTTTTAACTGCTGTCTTTGAGAAAACATTATGAAAAGTTTTACGCTTGCACAACGCTTCCAAAATATAGAAATTCACAATGAAAATCATTCATCGATTTGCGAATGAATGTCCATCCGAACCGGTTTTTCAATAACCAAAATTAACACATATGGAGTGACTCCATTACATCCAGAAAAAAGCACCATTTTGTAAATTATCGGACAGTTTTTCTTGGAAAATGGAGCCAGCGCTTAATTTTTACCGAAGCGATTATTTCATGTAGGGCTATGTGAAGTCACTAGTTATGGCTTGGAGGCCAACATTGTTACTGCTATTCGTAGCATACAGCTGGCAATTCTCGAAAAAGTGGCCCATTTAATTCATAGGAAAAATGGGAGAAGGGAAAAAGCTCCCGGGGAATTTTTATTCATAGTTTGGCAAAAATTTCTTTAATAATAAATACGCAAGTGCACGGCTTAGAAACTGAACTGGCAACTTGCTTTATTTTGTTTGACAATAACAACAAGTTGTTTTCTCTTAACATACTTACAACTACAATTAGGGCCTGTTCGTCGATAAGTCCCAATCCATATTATGAACCATTTGCTGCGAAACATTTCAGTTTGTTGATGAAAGGGGAAAGACAAATGAAAGTGTAACTTGTTTCATGTACAAGCAGTTTTTGTAAGTTTCTTATTGAAAGAAAGAGAGAAGGCATAGAAAATGACTCAATGCTGTAAAAAAATTTATTATTCAATGGACACGAATGCAGTTTCAAAAGAGAATTGAAGAAAGTTTTTGCAGCAAATGTTTCATAATATGGATGAGGACTAACAAATGAAGACTTTGTTCGCTTAAATTACATTTAAAATATAAAATATCGTTTTTGTTGTACATATAAGTTAAGCGAACAAAGTCTTCATTCGTTATCGACGAACAGGCCATTAATGTTGGGAGAATTCCAACCAGTTGTAGTGGAGAGTATAAGAAACGATAAACACACTGTTTATTGTGTTAGTTTTTTTTTTTTGTTTAAGCTTTCAAAATTTTAAAAGTCGTTGTCAAAGTATATTTATACCAAGTACATGCAAGTGATCAGCTGTTCAGTTGTTTATATTTTCGATAGTGTCAAAATTTGTTTACATTTTTATTTTATTTTTTTTTTCTAAATATCGTCACCTTAAATGCAAACGACGAAACTGCACAAGAATTCGAAATCGAGTTTCTGATTGATCATGGATTGTTTTATTAACCTTCGCTTTACCAATACCCACCCGAGTGACCATTTCTGTTTTATTTGTAAAATAATTTCTTTAAATTTGCTTCGGTTAAAAATAAATTTTTAGGAACAAATCTAGCTTAGCGACGCACACCCAAATAAAAAAAAGTACCTAGGGTGATAGAAAATTGGAAAATAAGAAGAAAAACTTAAATAAAAAAATTGTCGCAAACGCTTAGTTTTCGAGTTATAGACGGTTTTAGTTTTCATAGAAATATGTAATTTTTCCACTACATTTCTAAAAGTATATGGCCAATATTGGTATCATTTTGAAGGTTTTGACTAAATCTTTCTAGATACATATATGTATAGTATATATTTAAAAATTTTGAACTCTTAAGCTCACATTACAGTTTTTGTGTACTAAGTGTATAAATTTAAATTTTTTATTTATTTATTATTTTTTTTTTTTTTAAAGATGTTTTATTTTTTATGGAAATATTTAAATAAAAATTAGTACATATGTACTATATACAAAACTAATAAAAAAAATTAATAAATTTTTTAATTTTTTGTAACTAATAGACTATTTCCGATGTGCTAAGGAATTCTTTCCAGCGTTTTTTTTTTCTTTTTTTTTATTCTGAATCGGGTGGCATATTTTTTATATTTTTTCGTAGCCCCTTAAATTGCACTTCGCCAAATTAAATATTTCTATGAAAACTAAAAACGTCCATAACTCGAAAACTAAGCGTTTGCGCCAATGTTTTTATTTAATTTTTTCTTCTTAGTTTTCAATTTTCTATTTGTTGTATTAAATTCATTTATTAGACTCACTTGATTTATTATAAGCAAAAGACAAATCAAGATAACAGAGTAGCAAAAAGAGTATTAAAAAGAAGTGCATTAAATACGCACGTACGTTGTAAAGTGCAGGAGGAATATTAGGGAAGTAATTATTTTTCATTCATTTCACAACACTCTCCCTGAATGACAAATTACCAGTTAAGGACATACATTTCTCATGCACCTTTTACATAAGTATAAAATTCAAAAAATCATTTTTACATAAGTATAAAATTCAAAAAATCATTTTTACATTTCATTTAAGTTCTAAATAAAGTTTTAACAATTAATTGAATAATAAATTGGATTAATAAAGGCCGAACTTATCTGCAAAATACTTCAGCTTCTGAGGTGTTACGGCTTTCGTGAAGACGTCTGCGATCATCTCATCTGTGCTAAGATATTCCAAAACGATTTCTTTATCATCTATCTTCTGGCGGATAAATTTGGCTTTTATATCCACGTGTTTTGTTCTTGGCGAGTAGTTGTTGTTAAGAGCGACTTGTATGGCGCCCTTGTTGTCACAAAACAATATCATATTTTTATTACGTTGAGGGTTGAGTTCACCTTCCAAGCGTTTCAACCAAATACATTCTTGGATGGCAGCAGTCACAGACATGAATTCGGCTTCCGTCGAAGACAATGCCACGGTTTTCTGCTTCTTAGTGGCCCACGAAATGGCAGCGGACTGATATATGAAAACATAGCCAGTTGTGGATTGGCGGTCGTCAACATTTCCAGCCCAATCAGCATCACAATAACCTTTGATGTCGTCATCAAGTTGTTTCTTATAAACGATGCCTTTGTCAATCGTGCCCTTCAAGTACCTCATAATACGTTTTACGGCTTCCCAATGGGGTTTACCAGGATTCGAACCAAATCGGCTAAGCAAATTTACGGCGTAACAAATGTCGGGTCTTGAAATTTGTGCAGCAAATAAAAGGCACCCTATTGCCTGCATATATGGAATTTTCGACATTTGTTGCTTACCTTCATCATCTTTAGGGGACATACTCGATGATAGTTTCTGGTTGTAGTCAATAGGGATTGAAGTTGGGTTGCAGTCTTCCATTCCAAAACGAATCAAAACATCCGATATATATTGCGATTGATCAATTTTTATAACATCTTTGTTTCGAGTAATCTTCATACCTAATATTGATGATACCTCGCCCAGATCTTTCATCTTGTATTTACTGGCGAGTTTTTTTTTCAACGATTCTATGGACTTCAAATTATTAGAGAATATCATTACATCGTCAACATAAATGGCGACGTACAACATTTCACCATCTGTTACTTTGTGGTAAATGCATTGATCTACCTCTCCTCTGACAAGTCCAATTTTAATCAATTCATGGTTTATGGTTTCGTTCCAAACACGGCCGGACTGCTTTAGGCCATAAATGGACTTAACCAGTTTACAAACTTTTCCCGAGCCGTCATCAAACATTTCAGGTTGTTGCATATATACGACCTCCTTCAGCGTACCATTTAAAAATGCGCTTACTGCGTCCATTTGATGTATATGTAAATCATTCTGCACGGCTAGTGCCAATAAGTATCGTATGGAAACATACCTGACCACGGGAGCAAAGGTTTCTGTAAAATCAATACCTTCCCGCTGCGAAAAACCTTTCGCCACCAATCTAGCCTTCCATCGAGCAGCTTTACCATGTTCATCGCGTTTTGTTTTAAAAACCCACTTTGACTTTACAGCCTTTTCACCTGCCGGTAGATTTGTCAGCACCCACGTTTTGTTAGCAGTCAATGAATCGATTTCTTCCTTCATAGCAGCTTTCCACTCGTCGGAGTTGTTTGATGACATTGCATCTTTCACACTCTCTGGGTCATCAGACACAAATTGAATTGCGCAAAAGCTGTGCGAGTTACGATTTTTACCAGCAATACGATTTGAACGGCGAACATTTTCAATTACAGGAATTTGTCTTCCATCATACGGAGTTGGAGACCATTCTTCGTCATTATCCTCAACGGGTGGTGGAGAAGGCGATGACCATTCAACTTCATCACTTTCTGCTGATTCATAATTTTCATTTGTCGGTTCGACTTCAAGTGGCAATTCAGCTGCATAATTTTCATCTGTCGGTTCGACTTCAGGGAACAATTCAACATGACCACTCTCCCCTGAATTGTCACCATTAAAATTTTGCAGCAATTCTGGATAATAAAAATCTTTTTCAATATCAACGCTCACCTTACTTTGTTCTAGAAAAACCACATCACGACTTGTTATTATCTCTGTTGGCTTTTTAGGATTAAACAATCTGTAAGCTTTGCTGTCGGAGCTGTATCCCATCATGATACATTCAATAGATTTTACGTCCAACTTACGACGTTTTTCCTTTGGTATGTGCACAAGAGCAGGACACCCAAAAACTTTTAAAAATCTTAAATCAGGACGACGACCAGACCATATTTCTTCGGGACTACGATTTTCATTACGACAAGGAATTCTATTAACCAAATAACCAGCGGTGTTAGCAGCTTCAGCCCAAAAGCGATGGTCCAAGCCACTGTCAATTAGCATGCACCGAACACGTTCTATCAGGGTGCGATTAATTCGCTCCGCCACACCATTTTGTTCTGGAGAATACGCGCATGTCTTTTGATGTACGATGCCATTTTCCTTAAAAAATTGAGAAAACTTTTTGTTAACATATTCTCCTCCATTGTCAGTACGTAAGATTTTAATTTTTGAAGAGCACTGATTTTCTGCCATCTTCAAAAATTCAAGAAAACGATCAAAAACATCTGATTTGTTTTTTATGGGATATAAAAAAACTTTCCTCGAAAAGTCGTCCACAAACGTCACAAGCAATCTGGCACCAGAAAACGATTTTGTGTTAATTGGCCCAAGAACATCTGAATGTACCAACTCTAAAAGTTTTGTAGCTCTTTTACCATCTTCATGTATTGGCTTTCTTGTTTGTTTGCCTTTTACACAAACTACGCACGGTTCTTTATTTTCTTTTTCAAAATTAACACCAAGGGAAGATTCTTTTACGCTACACAAATTTTTATTGCAAATATGGCCCATTCTACGATGCCATAAACTAAAATCTTTTTTAGCAACAAAAGCGTTTTTATTTTTCATGTGTGCTTCACTATTTATACGATAAAGATCATTATGAATTGATGCAGTAGTCACAAGTGTGTTTCCTTCAAAAATTTTGCATGTTTCACCTTCGAAAACCACTTTTTTACCATCTTTTGTCATTTGTCTCACAGACAATAAATTTGCCATCAAATTTGGTACGTATTCAACACTTTTGACTGTCACTGTTTTATTTTCCCGCAAAATTGTTATGTCGACGTCACCAGCGCAGTCTACACGCAGTTCATTGCTGCTTGCAGTAACGACGCTTTTATTCTCAACTTCATGCTTGTTGTACAAAAACCGATCAACGCTCATCATGTGGTTGCTAGCACCACTATCAACATACCAACATACATGATTTTCGTTTTCTTCTTTTCTATTGTATTTGTGTGTGTTAGTAACCTGCATGACTTTGCTGGATGCAATCAATGTAAGTGAATTCTTTTCATTTCTTTTTTTCAGCTTACCGTTACCTTCGTTGTTGTTTTTGTCTTGACAGTTTTTTGAAACATGACCAAATTCTCTACAATTGTAGCATTGAATTGGTTTTTTCTTTTTTTTATTCTGATTAGAATTTTTCATGTAGAAAACAGCTTCTTTTTTTTCAGAATTTTGGTTGTCGAATTTAGCATCTTGAAGAAGAAGATTTTTCACTGTGTCGAGCGTTAATTTTTCCTTGGAATTTTCCACGGCCATAACCAGTGGTTTGAAATCATCAGTTAACCCTGCCAACATTAAAGATGCGGTTAATTCATCATCCAAATTAAGACCAGCGTTTTTTACTTTCAACGCAATTATAATTAATTCGTTAACGTATTCTTGAATTGAGGAAAAATTTTTCAGTTTCAAGTTGACCAATTGCTTCAACAGCTCGACCTTCCTTGTGAGGCCCGTGTCTTCGTACGCATTCATCAACGCGTCCCACGCCTTTTTAGCTGTTGTAGCCGTTGCAATATGTCCGTAATTGCTTGGGTCCACCATCAGTGTTATTTCCGCCAAAGCACGTTCGTCCAAAATGGCGTCGCCATCACCAACCACGCCGGTGTTCACGACCTTCCAACAACCCTTGATAATCAGGCACGATTTTGCCTGCCTCTTCCAGGTATCGAAATTTTCACGTCCTCTTAAACGCTCCAAAGAAAAACCCGCAGGAAGATTAGCCATTTTTGCCCGAAAAAAAAACTTTATAATTTACGAAAAAACACGATTTAAAAAAACTTGTCTAAAAAAAAACCGCGTGTCAAAGGCCCATAACCTGTTGTATTAAATTCATTTATTAGACTCACTTGATTTATTATAAGCAAAAGACAAATCAAGATAACAGAGTAGCAAAAAGAGTATTAAAAAGAAGTGCATTAAATACGCACGTACGTTGTAAAGTGCAGGAGGAATATTAGGGAAGTAATTATTTTTCATTCATTTCACAACACTATTACCCTTGGTACTTTCTTTATTTGGGTGTGTGTCGCCAGAGTAGATTTAAGCCAATTTTTTTTCACTGAACAAATTGTAAAGTTCTTTAACAAAACATGAAAAAAATTCGTTTGACCACCAGTTTTTTTTATCACATGCGGAGTACCACCCGGTTGGTAATTGGATAACGATGTAAAAATATGTAAAAGTCTCCGGTAAAAATGGCAGCATTATAAAAGAAATTTAAACGAACGTAACTACAAGTGCATATATTTTTTAATGCAAAAAGACTTTACTCTTTAAAAAAACATACTGTTGGAAACACTGACAAATCTACTTCAGCTTTTTTAACCTAAACCGCAAACAAACCCTCTCCATGTTATTATGCATTATTGCTTATTTGTGTAACATTTAAAAATATTTGAAATACCGATCATCAAACAATAAATTTTTGAATGGATCTAAAAATATCTGCCCAGCTCATGTAAACTTAAATTTTTTATTTATAAAATTTATTAATTTTATTTTCATTTACAATTCCGTCTGTATTTAAAAACATTTGTTTTTTTAGTTAAAAAATTAATAACATAAATTCTTTTCCTTTTTTTGTCAAAGTATAAATAACAAAATGAATTATTATTTGTGGCATTATTGATTGCACATTTAAAAATGACTTATGTAAGTGTTGGTGCGCCCTCTTGTTTCAGAAAAAATCTAGCCAAAGTACGAAACTAACATAAAAACTAAATATAAAGAAAGTGAAAAAACTTAAGTTTTTTGTAAAAAAATTAAAAGTGTAGGTACAGCCGTTTGCATTGAAGGTGACGATATGTTTGTTTACATTTTTAAACACATATATATACATATTTATGTGTATCAGGAATGATATATTACTTTTTTAAAATTGTACTTAATTCAGTAAAAAATTTGTCTTTTCGACCCTAAATTGTACTAAAATTCAAAAAATATTTTTTACTATATTTGTTATTTGAATAACAAAAAATCGTCGTATATACATATATAACTAATTAATTGTACTATAATTTCATACATAATTTAACTATACATTTGGCAATTAACAAAAAAATAAGTAAATACATACATATGTAAAAAGGAACTTAGACGAAAACTTTTTAACTTGTTATCTTAGAGTTGGTAGTGAAATAGGAAAAAATGCATTCAACCGAGTAGCAAGTCCAAACCTTTTGAATTTGGTATATCGCTAAACGCCATTTTACAATAAATCAGTTTAGTCTGGAGCTTCTCTTAAATTAACATTTTTTTAATTTACGGTACGATTTGGCTGAAATTCACAAAATATTATTAATAAACAAAAATAAGTTTCCTGATAAAATGTTGACCCGGTAGATAGCGCTGGGGTCAAGTTATTAACAAAATTCTCCAGTATTTATTTTTTTTTATTTAGAAAATCCCGAGCAGCGCCGGGACCAAACAGCTAACATTGGTATGAAAATATCAGATCCTTGGCGAATGTGGTATAGACAATATACCTTTGGCGATTCTCTGATATCTGGAAACATTAGTTCATTAATTTCATGTTTTAAATTTCCAACCCTTCCTTAAAATATTTGAATTTTAAAATAGTACTTAACTTGTAGTTTTAAGTACTTTTGTAATGCTAACAGAACTGAAAAATGTACAATTGTACTGACTTTATCATCCCTGATGTGTATGTATTAATTTATTTTTGACAAGCTCGGAAGTTTTTACACAAACAAAATGCCTGTTGTTTTTTGTATTGTAGTTTTGTTGTAGAGTTGCATGTACTTGGTATAAATATACTTTGGTCGTTGTTTAATAAGATTTCTGTAATAATAGTTTTCTGACAAATATTTCTCTGTTAAACAGAATTTTATAACAAAAATTATAAAATTTAGATTAAGTGTATTAAAAACAACTTCCAAATTCTAGCATTTTACGTTTACGATTACGATTTCCAGCACACCCCTGTTTGATATCGTTGCAAATAAGACTTTTTGGGTATTTGCAATTCTCATTCACTTTGCAGTTTTGTTTGCTAATATCTTTCGCTGTTCTAAAAAAGTTTTTTGGGAGAATGTTTTCTGATCACAGAGCACACAGAGGCGTCACGAGACAGAAAATATTGGTTTTTTGTTCTGTCTTTTTCTTCGGAAGCTGCCCTTTTTGCATTTTTTGTTTTGATTACGCAATTTGTGTTGATAGTAGAGGGCTGTTTTTACACATTGCCACTTCACTACCAAAAAACGTTGTCTTTCTCTTTCTTCGAAAGCTGCCCTCGCAAATGATTTAGGCATTTTTCATACGTCACTTTTTTCATCTCTGTATGCTTGTGTTCCTGATGATCTGGCCTAAGCAACCAGTGAAATGCGCATACAAACTAGCTTATCCTCAACAATAAATTTCAGCGTTCTTATCAAGAATAAAAATTAGGAATTACGCACGCCGAACAAAATCTTATTAATTTGGCTGATTTTAACATAAAGTTTGAAAAATATGATTTTTCGTTTTTTTTTAATTTTTTGTGATTTTTTTTTTATAAGCATAGTTTTTTAAACTTTAAGCGAGATACGTAAGTCTCAGGAATTTGATTTTTTCCAAATTTTATAGGTCTGTGTAATAAAATACGTACATATTTCTGCAGAAATGACTGAAATTAGAATCAAAATTTCCTAATTTCAAAATAAAAATCCATTAAAGTGGGAAATAATCTTAAAACTATTTAAACCCATATAAAAATGAAACACGCATATTGTTATTTTAACTACTTGTACAAATATGTAAATATTTATTATTGTTTAAATTGTTTGCTTGTAATTCAAATCATTCGATTATGTTATAGCTGTTAAATTACGATTACGATTAGTTATCAATTAGATTATTTGTTGAAAATATTCTACTGATTATATAATTATGTGGAATATCTGTTTACTAATTGATTACGATTAAAAATAATGCAAAAATAATCGCTAATACATACTTCCTTGAGATTAAAAAAAATAATCCAAAATAATTTAAAAATAATGCAACTCTTTTTAAGATTATTTTTGATTATTTTCTAAAGTCTCAAGTGCCATGAAATTCTAAAGTAAAATCGAGACAAATCATACTTGATTTTGGTTTGTTTGCAACTTTAACGTAAAATTTCATGGATAATCTAAGTCAACTATACGTTTTGGTTTTAAAAACAACAGTTGATGTGAAACATTATAAGCCTTTAGAAAATTTTTAAAAATTATAAATCTTTAAAATAGTTGAATAATTTTTGATTATTTAAGATTATTTTATGATAACATGAAGTAAACGTGATTATGGTGATTATATTTAGTTTATGTATGTATGTATTTGTAATCGTGATCAATTAGTATTAGGTCGAAACTAAAAAAATTCGATTATTTTGCATTAAACAAAAAAAAAAATTAATCTAATTAATAATCGCTGCAATTAATAATTTTTATTTAACAGCTTTTGATTATATATACTTATAAATGTTTAAATATTTATTGTAATAAAAAAAATCCGTTCCTTTTAATATAATAATTGCTGTGTAATAAATATATGTTTAATAAAAAAATGCAATTCCTTTTTTTAGTGTCTTTCTTATGAAAAATGCATTAATTTATTGTTTTCTCTATCCAACCTTTATGATAATAGTTGCGTCATTGTCTTGAGTGTGCTCATGTGGTAAATGCTTAATTTAATTTAAAAAAAATCCAATAAAAATAACAAAAGCCTCACGTTATTACAATAAAAAAGTTTCAAGCCAAATTATTTAGAAAAAAGCATAATATACGAAATATGATCTTTGGCTTCTTAAGGGGGTAAAGCATGAAAGTTGTTTTCTTTTCTAATTGTTAACTGTATTTTAGAAAAATAAGAAAATTGGTTTGTGGTAAAAATAGGACAATCTGTTAAATACTTGTAGTTGTTTTAAGAATATACTGGCTAAGACAATATTTTTTATTTAATATAAAACTTATGAACTAAAAAAAACGTTGTTAATATTCTTGAATATTTTCTTTTTATAATTCTTATAATTTGTGTTTGTTAATTTGTGGTGCTTGCCTTTTTTATAGTTGATACTATTAAGTTAACTTTTCTTTAATTATTCATACTTTGTCTTAATTTATTGGGATCTTGATAATGTGATGAAATAACCGAAGGATGTTGTGGCGGCGGGAAACAGCGTACATGCTCAACGTTGGAACCCTCAACATCGCTGCCCTTTAGATATTTATTTAAAATAGCAAATATCTGTGAATTTAAGACCTGGAAACGTCTTATACGATCCACCATGCGTTTTAGTTTCTTTTAAGTAAAAATAATATGTTAAATTTGTTTAAAATTTAATCTTTATTCCATTAAAAATACTTACAATTCCCTTTACATCTTCATCTTTGCCATCAACTCTTTGTACTCGCAAAATGTGATAGCAAAAATCTAATGCCTCAAATCGCCTTTGCTGACCTAACAAAACAATCATAGCAGATCCTGCCCAGTTAAGACCTTCACCGAATAACTCTTCTATAGTGTATTCAGTACCCCGTACTGGTATACAATAGACGAATTGTAGGGCTGACCATAAACGATGAAATTCTGAACACTCATCGACATGAATTATGCCATTAGCTGGTGCTGGTCCAGTCCATACGGGATCATCCAAATAGCTCTTAATGCGATTTAAAATTACTTCAAAAATACTTAGACCGCAACAAAGACGTTCGCGAGTTAATAGATCACCTTCGCGAGCAATCATGGCTTGCTGTTAAAGGAATAAAATTAACAGAATTAAAGATATTTATTCCACTTTTAGAATTTTACCTTAGCAGTTCCCAATTTTTCCACATTTGATACTATTTGTAAATTAGCAAATTGTGCTTCCAAACGTTTTTGTTTTGCTTCTGGTTTTTCGTTTTCTAAATAGAATTTTAAGAAGTTATTTGTAAAATATTTAGAGTTTTTAATATTGTGCAAAGATAAGTGTGTTTATTTAAATAGTGTTACAACGTTATCTTGGTACTTTAAAAACTCCTAGATCTAAAGCAAGGATTGTAAACAAACGTGGATTTTAAAATTGCACTTTGCAAAACAAGAAAAATTGAAAGGAGTAAATCGAGATTTTTTTGGATGTGTTATGGTCCCCTTATTCCAAAAACTGTCGAAATTTTTAATTCAATTGATAATTTTTTTTAACAAAATATCTTTCCAAAATTTTGTGTTTTCAAAGAAACTGTTCCACCGATTTTATCATAACTAAGGAAGGGGTAATCCAATTTTATTGCAAGAATAAAACTGAAGTAGAAATCAAGGCGAATTCATTACAGGTAATCTCAGTACTACAACAATCATAACTCGCACAAAAACCAAAACTATTTTATGAATATTATTTTTGTCAAGCTGTTTTTGTAAAATCTTTTTACAATGTCAAAAATAGAAACAAAGATAATAAACACGATTTCAACATGCAACAATTAAAAGCTAAACAAAAAAGTTATCAGCAGGGCTTTTAAGATCATCTTTAATAAATTCGCCTTGCGTGGAATATAAAAAAATATATTTAATTAAATGTCGAAGATCAAAAGCGATCGTAGTTTTTAAATATCCAAAAACTAAGGCAACCCAATTATGAATAAAAATTTCGTGAAAATTGTTTCCTCATTTTTATATATGTAGTTGAATCAATTAGAAAAAATGGGAGAAGCAGAATTTTTTCATTATTTATTTCGATTAAACGATTTGGAAAATCATTGAAAAAAATGTATCTTAAAATAGATTTCGTTAATATATTTTAACACATCCTTATTGTTCATTCCCTGTCCCTTTAAAATGATTTCTATTTAAAAACTATAAGATAAACAAAAAAAATCTTTTCGAACTTACCCTTACAAAATGGTCTCGGAAAAATATTCTGAAACAATGCAGCATGCAATAAATCACAGACTTCTTCCTGTGATAGAGCTTGTTCAATTAACAAACAGAAAATAATACAATTGCCAAATTCACGGAACGATTGAAATAGCTCAGTTTTAGTATCTGGATATTGCACAATATCAGTTAAATGAGCCTGATAATAACTCAGAACACCAGGTGAACCATATTCACATCTTGGTAATTTACAAGATTTTGGCATAGCGCTCATTAAAGTTTTGGTAAATTGCAAAAGCGAGCCTTGAATCAAGGGTTTAACTATATCCTTCAGAATAATATCCATTACAACGGCAATTCCTTGATAGCCTAATAAACGGCACATAGCATGGAAGTGAGGTGCTCCAACAAAACCAGTATATTGGCCATATTGAGTAGAATAGGCAGCATTCAATTGTTTTGAACCCCAAAGATAATAGTGCGACATTTGTGGAGGCTTTTCCCGTTGCATGGGCTGAGAGGAAGCCAAATTAACTTTACTGCGTACAAATCTAAACGACAAGATAATTCTAACGTTAGATCTGTATTTTAGTCTGAAAATTTGTAATTATACCTATTGGTAGCTGCATTATAACAATAGTTTACCAAAAAATCATAATTTAGTTCCACAAAAACATGCAAAGTTACTCGACCATAAGGGGCCAAAACATTGTGATTGGCCTCTTTAACCATGGACTCGAAATTATCCAAGGCCAAATATTTCGTTAGTAATTTATGACAAATTCTATTGCATTCCAAAAGTCCTTCTAATTCCTGATAAATACCAAAGAAATTTGAAATAAATTTTAATTTATTAGTACCGTTTTTAAGACACTTACTACTATGCCTGTTATATCGTTACTCTCAAAGCGACTAATGGCCAATTCAATACTTTTATGCATGTTGGCATTAATGCGTTGCGTGATTAATTTATTCAAATCAATAGATCTTCCTAAAGTTTAAATAATGTTTAAATATTTATTAACTGTCAATAGTTGGTTCAAAATTTCTTACCCAAAAGCTGTACATGTCTCTGCTTCAGTAGGGTTTCATACCTATTATTTCTTGGGTAAGATTGGAAATTAAAGCCTAATACTTCACACTCTAAACGGAAACGTTTGTCCAAGAAAATACTTGAAAATAATTTCGAATATTAGATAAAAACATTGTTTTTCTTTAGAAAACTGTATGCAGACAATTTTAACTTGCACTAAATATATTTTCTGAATTAAAATTATGATAAAACAAGCAATTTGTACTCGCTGTACTTACCTTCCAGCCAACTGCTTGTAGTGTGCAAATATCTGCTCGCTTAACTTATAAACGAATTGATCGAAACATAAATTAACTTCAGCCTCCACTTCATCATACAAAAATTGTTTACGAAAAACGGTCAATGCATAATGAGCCGAATCGTTGTACAAATCCAATGGATATAAAACAAATCTTGTGTAAAAAGTAAAAAATATTAAAAAAGATTTCAAACTCCCTTAAATTAAAAGAAAAACTTACTCCATCATTGAAGGTTCTTTAGTTTGTAATATATGATCTGTTAATATCCAAGGCATAGACATTTCTATGGGAAATTGTATACGCTTCTCCATTGTAATCAAATCCTTACATTCCTCGTTATGTTGATGTCGCACCATACACTTGTTAACCTTGCGACCCATAGTCATTTCCAAATAAAATTCACGATACCAAAGCTGCGATAAGTCACAACATTTCTGTAGTGTATCACTAAAATTCAATAAATAACTCCAATAGAAAGAAGTCTTATGGAAAGAATCAATTTGCATAAGACAATTGCCATCAATATCTTTACGCAATGTACGCTTGCCACCCGATTTATCAGCAATTAGTGATTCCAACATAGTACGAACCATATAAAGTTGTGTGGATGAAGGTCCAACATTTAAACGTGGTACATTAATGCGAAAACCTCCATCAGGATCTTTTTTACCCTTTATAACTGGATCGTCTATTGGTTCGTAACCTTTTTGCCAATCGGCAGCAGTTTCACGTACTGACATTATAATACTACGTATAAGATCTTTTTTATTTTTTACTGCTTTGCGCAGAGGTTCGCGTAGAGTAAGTTGTACAAAATCTTGTAGTTCGGAATAAATATTGCGACGTATAGCTTCACAGAGTACAGTTTCAATGCGGGCCATAAGAACCTAAAAAGATTTGTTTCGTTAAACATTTGGAACACAAGAGTTTTTATTTCGTTGTTGATTAAGTTAGAAATTATGTTTAAGGAAAATATTCATCCAATCTTACCTGCAATCCCTTAATCATTGCTATAACTTCAATTAATGCAAATTTCTCTTCGGAAGTGTAGTTGTAGCGTGTAGCTCTCTCATACTCTTCAGCTTCTACGGGGCACTCTTTATTTTGATGATGATCAGTTGGATGCAAGAGTTTCCAAGAATATAATTCCGTTACAACACTAGTCCACTCTGATAGCAGTTGCAAACCACGCAATGCCAAATCCGAAGTAGCCCTATTTTCGGCATCAGAAGGATTCTCCTTAACAGTTGTTGTTACCTCATTAGTATAACGTGCCAATTCCGAAATGTATTTAACATGATCTTCACGTATTTGTGGCAAATGTACCATTAAATCCGCCTGAGGGCTAACCGCATTAGAACTAGACAAGGGCCATTTACTAGGATCATAATGTTTGCTTCTCTTGATATAATTGAAAGGCGCAATTTGCATGTCACCAAACAAGGGAACAACCTCAAGATTTTTGAATATACGATCAATGCGATCCAAACGAATTTTCTTCTTCTGATCCAATTTATTAATGTTACAAGCATCACTGTCCATAAGGAAAAGACCAAAGCCCATAACCTTTACCAACATGTGTTTCTCTTCGGGAGTCAAATACATTTTGGTTTCAAACATATGAACACAAATGTTTACTACCTCCGATAAAAGATCTTCATAACCAATAATTTTCTCCAAAGTATCCTTGACAGTGTCACGTATTTTATTTTGGGTAGCTAAAAACATGGACAAATTTTGTGATTCTTGGAGAGTATGAGAATCTGACATGACTTTTAAAAATTGAGCAGCGCGACGATATGTACTATAGTCATTCTTTACACTAGATTTCATATTTTTTAATTCATCCAGAACAGCAAACATGTTAATAAATCTACCCAAAGTCAAAAGATAAGCTTCTGAAACGAAATCTTTACGTTTTTCAGTATGACAGAGACGTTTTACTTCTACTGAGAAAGCTTCAATAGCTTTACGTTGAAAATACATGAAATTTAATAGTTTATTGACCTCCGGGGCCAAAACTTCAACAGTTTTCTCATAAATCTCCACTCGATTAGGTTGTTCGTTAGATTTAGGTTGCGGTATTGCGCGTGAACAGCAACGCCAAGTATACAACATAACAGCATGTTTTTGGCCCTCATCCAGTAAGACATTCTATAAGGAAGACATTTTTTATTAATTACAATGAAATACTGTCATATGAATGATGTACATACATATATTTTAAATTTTTAGGCCATACTTACCAAATTAGCATGAGTAGTTGCTTCTTCTATGTATTTGGCTATGCCCGTTACAAAACCATTACGGTCCTCGAAAT
The DNA here is from genome assembly GCA_963931875.1 of Pollenia griseotomentosa. NCBI lineage: Eukaryota > Metazoa > Arthropoda > Insecta > Diptera > Polleniidae > Pollenia > Pollenia griseotomentosa. The sequence goes on from OZ007560.1 coordinate 113,048,018, forward strand.
TGGTATCAAAATTCGCTTTATATATAACCGAACATGGTTGGGCCTCAATACAGGGCTGTTCATCGGGCAAAGACAACTCATCCAATACCTCAACATTAGACAGAGCATCTGCCAAAGTAATTTTTTCCGTCATTTTTTTATGCTAAAGGCATAAAATTCTATTTTCGTCGTTATAAGTACAGCGGAAATTGTTGGGGCTCCGCTAATCAAAAACTGCAATAATCAAACATACATAAAAACATCATGCATATAACTTTCGTATGGGTGGGTCTGGCTTGTAGTATACAATTTTTTTCATTTCATAATTTTAGCACAGTGTTCATTTTTTTATTAAAACTTTTATATTGTCTTTATAGAAAACTGTTTGATTTGCACTTTATGCACTATTTTAATATTTATACTTACTCTAATTATTTAAAAACACAATTTTATTTTGTAAATTTATCCATCTGATGAGTAAACAACGAAAGCAAATTGGTATTTTTCATTAACCACACACACACCCGCATAAAACTGTCAAAATAGTTAAAACATGCGAAAAAGAAAATAAAAACAGAACAAATAACTAGGGGGATGCCAGATCTGGATAATATAGTTAAATACACTTAAATTCAAAGAAATAATTTTGGCATCAAATCAGAAGTGAAAAAGATAATAAGGAACAAATATAATTTATGGAGGCACCTCCAAATAAAAAAAGTAAATATGCAGATAGATAATTAACAAAAAAAAATATTAAAATGGAATGACGAATTGGTTAAACTTTGCACTGACGCCATCTGAGTAACTGCTCTATAGGATGGGCATTGGCGCTGGGTATCACAAAGCAACCAATGAAGGACCCATGTGAGCTGTCTCTCGATGGCTGCCCATGGAACCTAACCTAACCTATAGTTTTTGAGCTATGGAGCTGTTAAATTATCAGAAATATATACTATTTTCCACTACAATTCTGAACGTATATGGCCAATATTAATATCATTTGAAAACTTTTAAATAGACAATACAAAAATACACACATTTTGCTTTTAAGTTTTTTAATTGTTCAAGCAGCTCAATGCTGGTAATTTTAACGCTTAAAAACATAGGGGACAAGTGCAGGGCTTAAAACATATGTTGGATGCAGCAATCATTTATATATACATACATACAAAAACTCAATATGATATCAAACTGCCTAATATTTACCGAAAATTGGTTTGTTTTTTAAATGTTATTTCATTTCGTTTAAAATCGAGGAATAGGCCCATTCACATATGCAGTAATGGTAAAACTACAGGTAATGGCTAACCCAAGAAATGTTGGCAGGCAGGTTAGACATTTAGCATATCCATTCTTTTCTTTAATTTAATAAATTAAACTAAAGCAAAACGTTATAAAATATTTGTTGTTAGTTTTAGAATTCTTCTTAGAATTGATTTATTTTATTTAGCACTCATAATATTGCGCGTATTGTTGAAATTTGATAACAGTCTTTAAACAACTCAATTTAAAGTATCAAAAGTGTTTTATTTAATGCTTTTTAAATCTTGGCTAAATCTTTATTAATACAAAAAAAATAGCCTTCTACGTATTTTGAGAATCAAAATCATTTTGATTTTTATTGCACAGCGAAAAGAAGTGCAATATACTATAAAATGTGTTGGCAACAATGTACGACGTTGTTTTGGCTTAAAGGTAATTTGTTTAGTAGGAGTTGACCCATATTTTAACTGAAACCATTGTACCACTTATTGAATAAAATAGAAATCATATGGAAATCATTAAAAACTAAAAAACTTAAATTTAAAAACAAATACCCCATAAATAGATTTTATATTTTTGTTGAAATTTTTTTTTATTGCGTTACCAATAGTTAGGCTCAAGATATTTAAAGTGTCACACATTTTTTATTTTGCCAGTTTTTAATATACCACATTTCACGCAGTGTCACTCGCGGATCTTGGGTGAGATTGGAGTGGATAGATATTGCCTAGGCTCGCAGTGTTTTTTAGGCGAAGACTGTAATGGTCTTGAGGGACGTGGAAGTGTTAAAGAGCAATATTTGTTAGGGCTCGGAGGACACTATATATGTGGACAGCCAGACGGCTCTTAGGGCCTTGATGGGCTGTTATGTGGACTCCAACCTAATGGATGATTGAAGAAAGGTTCTGGGATAAATCTAATGGGAGTATGTGTTGAGGCTGTGCTGGGTACCGGGTCACTACATCACCGGCAATGACATGGCTGATAAGTTGGCGAGACTGGGCTCGAAAATGGATGATCATGACTGTCTGGAGGCGGTCAGGCCTCCAATAGGCTTCTTTTTGGAAGGATCAGGGAATGGGTTTTAAGCGGGACTAATCGAGTCTGGCTTAACCGAACGGACTGTCAAGTAACTCGGAAGTCCAAATCAGATACGCTGCTGAGCAAGAGTAGGGCATGCGTAAGGACTATGCTAGGTGTTATCACGGGCCACTGTATGATAGGCAGGAGGATGGGATCTGACTTTTCAGATATGATCGGACCTGGAGGAGTTCGAGACAGTTGACCACATTCTTTTTCACTGTCCCAGGCTGCAGAACAGCAGGCTGAGGTAGCTAGGGAGTTTCTTAGGCAAATTGGAATATGTTTCGGATTGTAGGCTCGAGAATCTACGGGATTCGTAATGGGATTAACCTGTCTGCGCAACTGGAGACTAGTTAAGAAGTATACATAGGGCAGTTTTTGCTTATTAGGGCAGTTTTTTTTGCTATGATTTTTTCACGTTTCGAAAAATCGTTGAAAAAATCGGACAACTTAAAATTTATTTTTTTTTAACCATTTTTGTTCGATTTTTATAAAAAAAACATTCAAACAAAAACATATTTACTTCATACGCACCTAGCATTTTCAATCGTGAAGGAGATACTGGGAGTCTCATGAAGAGCGTCTTTGATCGTCGATGACCGCATATTTTAATCGTAGGGAAAAACTGTAACACGACTGAGATGCGTCCATATCACAGCTAAAGACGCTTCTTCAATCGTTGCGGGAATCGTTTAAGACGTGGGTAAAGATTATCTAACGAGTCTTTCATGTCAAGAATCGTATGAGCCTCATGTAGATATTATATTACAACTTTGAAATATGATTTATACAGAGAGTCGTAAAAGGTTCATTCGATGATGGTTTGACAAAGACAAGCAAAGTGTAACATTGTTGTTATTGTACTATGAAAATAATTATTTAAAGATTTTCTTAAGACTTGCATATTGCAGTCATAGCTAAACAAAAGCGGCACGCGTTTTCTAGTTTTTGAATAAAGCGACCTCCATGCTTTGCCATTGGAAAAGCCGTTTTCACAGCTCGTTTAATGGTGAAGTTTGCTCTGTTGTTAATTTATAATGGAAATTTAGCTATCTTTTGGTCAATGCAGCGTTTTTATCTCTATTTTTATTTATAATTTGTGGATTTTATTAAACAAGAAAGCTATCCCTACTGTTCGTGATACAAAATTGACGCTATTGCTAAAGGCTAGATTACATATTATGCTTTGTATTAATACATGTCAAAAACTCAAGTAATATGACAAGGTGTGATATTGTGAATGCAATGTGTTACGAAAATGACAAGTATTATGAAAAAAGTTTGACATCCCATACGACTTCATCGTTTTTTAAAAAATTTCTAAACAAAAACATTTGCTTATAAATACAACTCTGTCATCGTTCCGAACGAGTTACGCAGTACGGTTTAACTTTCGAATCGGAAATTGCTTTCAAAAAATATTGCTTTTCGAATCAAAATACGCGGTTGCCCCCTGCATGCAATACAATGTGTTTTACATTTTTATATAGTCTTTTATGTATTTAATGCTGGGTACAGACAGTGCAATCTACATGCAATCTATTTCAATGCAAACTCAAAATATCAAAGAGTTTTGATGTTGATGCAATCTGGAATGATTGAAAAATGAATAAAAAAAATAGATTTGCAAGTTTCTGTCAATGATTATAAGAATCATGGCAACTCTTTATCCTGATAATGCAATTTATAACACTGTTTCAAAAATTTAAATAATTCATCAACACTGTTTTACTAAACCAGACGTCCGTTTTTTCACAAGTGCAAAAAATTTCAATTATAACTAAATTATTTAAAAAAAAAATACAAAAGCTATTAAATTATGGCAAAAAATAAGAGCACAGTTTATCTGGGCTATGATGACGAGGAATTAACTGAAAAACATGTTTCCCTATTAAACAGTACATTAAATAAAATTGGTGGAACTGCGGTAAGTTTAACTGTGCGATTGCGTTGTGTCTGTTGAATTAATTGATTTTTCCAACATGTGCTTGCCCAATTTAAACAACAATAAGGATTGGCCCAATGGTGAAATAAAAATACCAGCATGTCCTTTGTGTGGCACAGCCCGTCCATTAGTGGTACAACTTTATGCTCCTCTAGAATTGTCACAATTTCATCGTACTCTCTATGTATTTGCTTGCTTGAATCCGGTGTGCACGCAAAATTCAAAAAGTTGGTTGTGCGTGAGAACTCAACATTTGGATACACCAGATCACTGTGATATTATGAAAGTAATGGCATCTCCTAAAACATCATCCTCGGCCAGTGGTGGAGGTAAGCAAAAGAAAAAGAAAGAACAAAAGCAGCAGTATTCAAGTAAAATATCTTGGTGTACTGGTACCGATGATTGGGGAGAGAATAGTAAGGTCTTGGACATAGACGGAACTGTAGAACAGATGGATACTGAGGCAGATGAGCCGCCAGAATCGAATGAGGAAAATGGTAATGTCATAACTCCCAAAAATGTTAATTTACCTTCAAAACTTCATTACCAAGTCGAATCTGATGAGGGTGAAGATGATGAGGATGCTTTAGTTAATGAAGAAGACGATGAGGACGAAAGCAATTCCATGGACAATGATCTTTTAATGAGTTTAAATCAAATCGATTTAAGATGTCAAAATTTAAATGAAGATCCCAATGCCAACTGTGCAGCAGCTGCTGGTGAAATTGCCGCTGCTGCTTCAATAGAAAAAGAGGGTAATTATGCTTGTTGTGGAGCTTCGGCTACAATTTGCGCTGAAATTGAAGGTCCCGAGAATGATGTAGTTCTAGTAGAAACTCCTCAGAAGCCTGAACGTGATCTTATAGCCTTATTAAAGCACACTCCTACACCAGCCGCCTCAGGTCCTTTAGCTAAGTTGTCCGATATTACTCTAAAACCGTACTTTATAGCTGTGGAAGTTGAACATAACTTTAATACAAAAGATTATGATAATTATAGTGGTTCCTTGTCGGCAGAACATATACGTGAATTATATCAGGAATATAAGAAACATGATGAATCTGCCCATTCTCCAAACAGTGGAGTTGCCGCTAGTGGTAGTGGTGGTGGCAGTGGTGGAGCTGGTACTCCTGAAGATCAAGAGGGTTATGAAAAGGCATTACCAGCTCATGGTGATCTTATGTTTCATCATTTTTTGAGTACTATACAACAAAATCCAGGGCAAATTTTAAGGTAGTTTTAATATTTAACTGATTGCTAACATATGTATATCTTTATTAAGACTCTTTTATTTTTTAGATACTCTCGTGATACTTTACCTCTTCTAATTTCTCCACTACAAGAGCCTACGCCAATATGTCCCAATTGCAATGGAGATACTATATGTGAAGTCCAAATCCTCTCTACACTTATACCAAAACTAAAAATGCAGCAAAACAATGAAAAGGCTCCTTTAGAATATGGTAATGTCTTGGTATTCACCTGCATGAAAAGTTGTTGGGATACGCCGGATAAAATGCGTTATGAAAAAGTTATAGTACAAGTGGAAAAGTAAATTCGAAATCTGAAAATTACAACGGAAAAAGTAAACGAAAACAAAAGAAATGTACGCATAAAATGTGTATGTACATATTTTAAAAGTAACTAAATGAAAAATGGAAAGTACCTAATAGAGGCAAGAAATGAAAAAAGCTAATAAAAAAAATACCAAATACCTATCTCCCAGAAAAATATACAACCGCAAACAAAGCATATTCAAACTTTACCACACTTTTTGAAAAACTCAAGGATTGAATTAATTATAATGTTAGTATTGTAATAATGAGTAATTTGTTTTAAATAATTTAATGAAAAAAAAGTAAAACAAAATCTCTGTCCCCAAAATTAAACGGCTTCATTACGAAAACAAAACAACATACATATTTAAACTTATTATAAGTAATGGATTTTAAACACTTAATTTTTAACAGTTGTTTGTGAAAATTTTTATCTTAAAAAACTTATTATCTAAACTTAAGTAATAAAAGCATAGAGCTTTGGTCAATTTTTCCAGTAATGAGAAAGCTTATTGAAATTTTTTTAAAGGACTTATTATTTTAAGCATTTATTTATTACAATATTGTTTATTTAGACTCCTATTTATTTAAAATTGTTCAATATTTTTTTTTTTAATTTTAAGATCTTTAAGATTCAAATCTCTACTTCGATTATTTCTTTAAGGAACAATAATGTGATTTGAAATGTTTAATTTTAACAAAATAATAAAAAAAATCTCATAAAAAAATTTTGCTTTGTAGTTTTAAAACTAAAATAACGAGTAATAAATGAGATTTAAAAACATAAATTTTAATTGTAAAATCACTAGTTATTAATAAATATAGACTGCACTTTAAGTTTCCCTTCAGCTGTGGGCACGGCTTGAACGATATTTTCTTGCATGAATTTACCCGCGAAATTTAAGCACCCAGAGACAGAGCGAGACAGATAAGACGAAAAGAATTGTTCAAGGCCTATCCAATTGGATAGACCTTGGAATTGTTAATTTCAAACTTCATATAACTTTTCAGTCTCAAACATTGCACATTTAACTTATGGTTAACAGACTTTTCTGTTTTTATTATTGCTTTGTTTTCACTCTACATACACATCACAGTGAAATTGGTATAACTGTGAGTAAGATCTTTAAAATAAAAAAAAAAACAACAACTAAATAAAAGGCTTATGAAACATAAAAGGGATAAATTAGTTACTCTACATACAGTGCATCACAGTGAAATTGGTCCAACTGTGAGTAAGAACTTTAAAATTAAAAAAAAAAAAACAAATAAAAGGCTTATGAAAAATAAAAGGGATAAATTAGTTACTTTAGTTAATATACATAATAAATATATAAAAACAAATTTACAAATTTGTTATTAAGCAAGGGACACGAACGAGGACGGCTCAATGGGGTCCTTATAGCGGTCCCTTTGTGATAAACTTTAGCCAGTGACAAGAGCCAGCCAGTTATAAAGCAAAGTAAAAGAAAATTTATTTCACAACAAAAATTGTCCATGATTTAAATATATAAAAAATAACGGAACTTTTTCAATATTTTATTTTGATTTCTAATTACGGCAGTTGCAATAGTTTTTTAATTTTCAATTACAACATGGTTCGCAATACAACGCTTGAATTTGATTATTTTAAAATTGACCATTATAAAAGTTGAATGAATCAGTACGCACTACTTTATATAGCAAATTAATTTAATCGTTTTAATAATGAGGGAGGAACAGTAAATAAGCCAAAAACTAGCAACAAAAATTTAAAATTTGATAAATTTTTTTGTTTTTAAATGACCCAGGTATTTCTGTTTTTAAGGCATATTTTTAAAAATTTCAAGGGCATATTTTCAAATTTTTCTGCATGTTAAAGCGCATAAAACACTTTTTAAGAGCATATTTCTGATTTCCCTGGTGATGAGCAATGCTTTGCTAAATATATTAGTCCCACATAAACATCCCGTTTTTTTCAACTAGTGCTTATTTCGTGAATGGTAACACTTAGCTTATGTCTGATTTGACAGATAATTAGTTTTATCCTTCCGCTGAACGAATATGGTTGTGTATACGCTTGAACAACGCTGGGAAATATTGCGACATTACTTTGAAAATCATGGTAATGTTGCAGAATGTGTGCGAAAATTGCGTACGGATTTTGGAAGAAGAGAAGCAACGTTAGCTCCGTATGTAAACAAGCAAAATTGTCGCATTTGGGGCACAGAAAACCCGCACGCATACATTGAAAAACCGATGCATCCAAAACGAGTCACTTGGCGATCGTTCTCGGCCACCTCGGAGCTGCGATTTGACACCGTTGGACTTTTATTTGTGGGGTGCCGTCAAAGATAAGTGTTACGCCGACAAGCCAGAGACAATTGACGCTTTAAAGGACAATATTCGTGAAGCCATTGGTTAAATACAGCTGCACACAATCGATAATGTGCTTAAAAATTGGACCGATCGTGTAGGCTACTGCATGGCCAGCCGAGGCAGCCATTTGAATGAAATTATTTTCCATTATTAACCGGGAGGATTGTACTTTCAAATAAAAAAAGAAATTTGAGAAAATATTCAGTGGTTTTTTTATGGAATTTAAAAAAAAAAAAAAAAAGTTATTTGGCGGACCCTTTATTAAGCAAAATATTCTTGAAATTGTCCATACGTAAACTCAAGTTCCATGAAGCACAAACAAATTAATGTCCCCGCTTACTACACTGCCATATGTAAAGTTTAGAACCCATTCCCTAGTCTTCCTCAAATAAAAGCCTTTGTAGCTCTGACTGTCTCCCACAGTCAGTATTCTCCATTTTCGAGCGCAGTCTCGCCAACTCATTGGTCATTTCATTACCTTCATTAATTCACAAAACAGCCCATCAAGGCCCTAAGAGCCTTGGCTGTCCACATATAAAGTGAACTTCCAGCCCCAAACAATGTAACCCCTTATCAATTCTACGGCCTTCAAAATTCCTAGAACCAAAGTTAAAAATGCACTGAAATCGGCGCTATAGATATGCATACATGTATAGGTAACGACAAAATTCAACAAACCAATTTTTTAAAATCGATAAAGTTCGGACTCATAATAACGTCTTACTTAAAATACGCCCTCGCAAAAAATTCTCAATATTTGGCTTTCCATTAAATAAGTTCCTAGAAATTTAAATGGAGTAGCTAAGTCACTCATTATTCACTTGTTGAATATCAGCACATAATTGGGAAATAATCCTTTGGTTACCTTCTTTTACACTAATAGGTGCCAAATCTTTAACGTGTTAAAAAAAAGTCGTTATCAAAATCGTACTTTTTTTAACAGACCATTACAAAATTCAACATAAAACTTTAGAAATTGAACTCTAAAGTCCATTTCATCCTCTTTAGATAACTTATATGGATATAGCTAGTGCTGAATGTACTTGAGAACTTAAAAATATGTATATAAATTTATGATCTTTAAGGTAGGAAGTTGTAAACACAATTAATCACTGTTCCAATATAAGAGAGCACCAAATTGGCATTTTACCTACGTTTCCACATGCAAGTAATTACTTGCAAGTAGTGTATACGTATTATCAACGAAAAATCGAGAAAACAGCCGATTGGCTGAAAGTACAAGAATTGTGTGAATGTAGTGAAAAAGTGTGAGTGCATTGAGTTTTTCGAACTTACACTTGCATGTGGAAACGGGGGGTTAGCTTTCGTATCGAAATTTCATTCCCATCGTAATATTCTTAAGGCCCAACTATAATATGCTTAAGTTGTCTTAAGCAATTGTGCGAATACATGTAATTCATATGAGTCGAACCATATTGAACTTAAGAAAACTTTTTGTAAAATTTTATGAAACTGTCATTTGCTTAAGCAAAGTAAACATATCGCACTTTCCGTACGGAATAAATTTTTTTGATCTGATTTTGTTTTTTTAAATGGATTTTAAGAGGCTTTTCGTAATTTTTTGACAGTAGCTTAGGCAATATTAATATATTTTTCTTTAAGTATTCATAAAAGAAAAAAAACTTACCATTTATCTTACTCATAACAATATTTGTATTTATAACAAAAGACCTTATTCATACAATTAATTTAATTTTTGTAAGTGTTTTATTTTTAGACAAGTTTCAAAATATATTTCACACATTAAGTTATTTTATTCTCTAAGTCAAAGGAGTATCGGCATCCAAATGATAGCTGCGTACTGGTGAAAACCATAATGGGGGATATTTAGACGCTGTTAGCTCAAATTCCGATGTTGTTTCATGTTTATTCCGTGTCTGTACAACTGAATAATATAACCACACCAACTGGGCAAACTTTCTCTTTGACGTATTTAATATACGAAATTCGATACAATATTTGGTACTATTAAAAGCTGCCTCATCATATGCCACACTGCCACGCCTATTATGTCTTACGTATCCTCCACTTCCTCCAGTAGTTGGATTTGTTATGAATTTTGCCTGTTGCTGTTGTTTGCTAACAACAATACTTAATGTGGAACCAAATAACCGGTAATGACCCCTTAAAATATCCGGTCTAAGTTGATGTAGGTTTTTAAGTTTAGTAACACCTTGTGAAGGTTCATCCGAACTAGTCATCATTAAAACTGTACCATCGGGTAGAAAACGGATATAACGATAGTATTCAACTAATTGTACGGGACGATAGTATTGATCTTGGAAACTATTTTCTCCCATACGCAAATACGTAGTTTTACTAATATAGCAACCATTGAAGAGAACGCGCTCACGTTCTGTAAACATTTGGCGCCAGGAAGAATATCTGGGTATAACAGGGCAATGGCCATCTTGCGACGGTTTTTCTTCGTCTTTGGCTGGGTGCGTAAGAGTGCCCACATTGTGACCCCAAACTCTGAAACGGGGAAAAGTTTATATATTTCTAACAATAACAATTAGTATAATTTTCATAAATTTCATGATTGTAATTGTCACAGTTTTACAGCGTTAAATTTCCTAGATTAGCAAGAGTTGGTAAGATTTTGCTAGCTTAATTGTTCATAATCAAAGGCCGATTGATCGCAAATTAGCGGAACTATAGGGTAGGCATAAAAAAGACAATCAGCATTACGTTATTACTAGGGACTTAAAACTTGAATATTTTTTTTTATTTAAAACAAAAAAAATAAAAAATTATTTTTTAAAACTTAATTTAAATAAATACATAATTACAAAATCAAATAAAAACTTTTTTATAACATCAAAAGTAAACCTTTGTCTGTTAAAAAAACTTTTGTACATGGAAAATGATCTCTCAACGTCAACCGAAGTTGAAGTATACTTGAAGGATGCCAATTCATTTGGAGAATATTAATTTTCTAATTCAGATCCCACATTTGATTCTAGATCAAAAATAGTTGAAATTTGTTTTACTGTTTGAAATCCCATATATTTTTGCAAACCTATTTAGATATTTTTTTTTTATTTGTCGGGCTATTCTTCCTTCCACATTGTTTTCCGTATGAAACCAATAAATCAATATTATATTAATTTCAAAATTATAATAATTTCCTCTGCAACTCGATTTAACCCATGTGCCTAGAAGTAACATGTAACAGTTTTCGATAAATTGGCAGCCTTAACCATGTAAGGTGCTGGATCGGTTAAAAATTGAAGGACCTTTTGTCGAAATATTGTATTTTAAGCAGATCTCTAAAAAAAATTATTTATTAATTAAATTCAACATTTTTTTTATTTTTCGAATTTATTCTATGAGCTTAATTTGAGTTATGTATTTTATAAAGCTTTTTTTTTTGTAATAGTTCTATTCCTTAAATTTTTAGGAATGACTTTTATACACTACCAGACTATTATATTGTATTTTCTTGTTACATTTTACCTTAGCCATCCATTGGATAGCAATGAATTATATTGTATGTACAGAAAAATTTACAATTATTAGAATAAATTCGAAAAATAAAAAAATGTTGAATATAATATAAAGAAACCTACGAAAGGAAATAATTCCCAGTTTCTATTTGTTAAAAATTGTTGAGTTAAATACATTCAATTTATAAGGTATCACTATCCAGTGTGACACAAAGAATGCTGACGAAGGCCGTAGCGGGCCGGAAATGATTACATTCTGCTGGTGTCTAATAATTGTAAATTTTTCTGTACATACAATATACTTCATTGCTATCCAAAGGATAGCTAAGGTAAATGTAACAAGAAAATACAATATAATAGTCTGGTAGTGTATAAAAGTCATTCCTAAAAATTTAAGGAATAGAACTATTACAAAAAAAAAAAAGCTTTATAAAATACATAACTGAAATTTAGCTCATAGAAAAAATTCGAAAAATAAAAAAAAAGTTGAATATAATATAAAGTAACTTACGAAAGGAAATAATTCCCAGTTTCTATTTATTAATTAAAATAATTTTTATTTTAATAAATTTTTTTTATACAATTTTGAAATTTTTTGAAGAAATTTTTTTTTTATAAAAAATATGTTACTCAAAAATGTTAAAATATGCATTTAAAACCAAAATATGCAAAAAAAGAATTTTCACCAAAATATGCCATTTTAACGCAAATTTAATGATTCGGAAAGATAATTGGCGACATCGATCTAAGACTATCGACAAAAGACATGCATTTGTATGGAAATAACATCCCTAGTTATTACGATAGTTTGGGGGTACAACTAACATAAGTTGTACATCCTATTTACCAAAATTACAATGCATTAACGGTATTTAAATGATAACGACAATTGGCGGTACTCGGACTATTATTTTTAATGTTACTATGATACTGTTAATTAAAATTTACAACGATGTCACAATGTTAAAACTTAATGACCGTCATTTAACAAACAGATGACATTAGAACGCTGTTAATCTTCTATAAATTATTGAAGAAATTTTTGTAAAACTAAAGTAATTTTTTATTTTTGAAATGTTGTAGGTGTCCATGATTTTTGTCAACTCTTAAAAATATAACTTAAGAAAACTAACGTCAAATTTTTGTAATAAAAGTACTGTGATGACAAAACATTTACGAAAAGTCCCAATTTGTTTTTATAATACAACTCTAGTACTCAATTTCTGCCTGTATATAGTTGTACTTATGTACCTGTGGTTCTAAAACGGTTTAATATGATCTGAAGTATTTACCGCTGTTTTGTGCAATAACACAAAAAACGGATTTCTTTCTATTTACGGGAACGTTTAAAGCTATTATTTGCGTATTTTTTGTTAAGAATTCAAATTAGTTTTTCTTTTCGAAAAGTGTGTGAATAGTTTTTTGTTTTGAATATAATTCTGACTTTAAAGCTTTACAAAAGTCGCTTACCAATTGGTGTTATTTAAAATTTTCACAACTTACCGATTGCTAAAAAAAGACTTAAATCGGCCTTATTAAAAGTGTTCCATTATTAAAACTTTACTTTAATTTAAAGTGTGCGATAAAGTAAATTAAGGTTAATCCTACACCTTATACGGCCGATAAAATCCTACATTTAGCTATCATTAAGTTGTGAAAACGGGCCTTAGGCCCAAAGGATTAACCTTAATTTACCTATCGCACACTTTAAGTTAAATTAAAGTTTTAATACTGGAACACTTTTTATAAGACTGGTTAAAGTTTACTTTTAGCTATCGGGAAGTTGTAAAAACGGGCCTAAATGTAACAAAATTTAAAACTTAATTCGATTACTTTAAAATTCCCAGATTGCATCTTAATTAATAAATAAAAGTTTCCTTTCGAAATCGTATTTATGTCTTAAAGTCTTCTCTACTAATTTTAAGTAGCTTACATGTTAGATATAAAACCAGATGAATGTATATTCATAATACATTTTGATGAAACGTTTTATTAAAAATGAAATCTATTTTTTGCGGTATTGTTAAATTAGTGCTAGGTTACTATAACGACTAAACTTACTTAACACATGCCGACTTCCACACTTCTTCGTCTCGGGCCAAAATATACATTCCCTTACACACAGCAGCACACTGTTCTAAGGAACGCATATCCAGCTGATTAGATATCACCCAACGCAATATATAAATTAATAATTCTGGTGGCAATTCAGCAATATGCATTTCTGTGGAAATAATTCCAGGATCACGACTACTTTGTATGAGTTGACCATTCTGATTGTGTGATAAATCCAATTGAAATTTCTCATATAAATCCTCAGATAAATCCTCTTCAACCAAATCTATATCTCTGTTAACCTCTATGGTGTTTAAGACGACTTTAATTGGATTTTGTGTAGATGTCTTAAGCTTTTGATGTTCATAGTATTTAAATTCAATATCTGGTTCAATTTGCACTGCCTTACGATAGAATGGTATGGCATCATACACCTTGCCACTTTGTTCCAATTCTACGGCTTTGTGGAAAAGATTTTTTGCTAAGGCCTGTTGTTCGGCCTGATCATCGTTGACGAGCGGCGCTAGAACATTTTCAGCCTCCTCTATATTTTCAAACGACTGCGGCTTCCGCTCAGTGTTGGGTTCAGTTTGATTTTGTTTTAATTCTCTTTGCCAATTAGCACGAAAATCGTCTAAAGCTGAATGAAAATCATTGGGCATTGTTTGGAAGGCAGTCAATGAAGTTTCCAAAGAATCTTCAGACAAACCTTCGCCACTGTCACCACCCGAACCAGAAGACATTATTGCTTAAAATGTTATTAGTTTTCGCACTATTTCAATTTAACTCAATTTATAAATTTCTCGAATTAGAGCACTTTTAGTACATTTTCAAGTTGCCGTCTAGTTCACGGTCGGTATAACGTATGATGAAGGGTGGTGCGTATTGTTGAAATACTGACAATAATAGCAAAATCTTCGAGTTAAAGTATTGTTGCAAATAAGTTAAATTAATTATTTGATTTTGTTGAAACTTTAAACAACTTGTGGCCATCATAGGCGTTAGCACCACTAGTACGTTAAGAGTTATCTTTAAAATATTTTGTAGTTAAATGACTTTTATAAATAGATTTTTATCTAGATTTCAATAGTAGGTTTATAAACCTATATTATATAAATTATCAAAGCTAATTTTAAAATAGCACTTTTTTAATTCTTTATAAAACGTATTTACGCTTTTTTTAACACATAATTTAATGGCAAATTGAGGAAAAAATTTTGCAATATATTTTCTGTATATTATTTTACACCGGTGCCCGATATCCTTTATTGTTTTCCATGACCTTGTTTATTTCTTTTAAGCCGAAACTACAAATTGTGTAGTTGAAAACAACTAGAAAAAACAGCACAGTTTTGTTGTTGTATTACATCAGATATTTTTTCCTATTTTTGCTCTCCCACGTTTTCATATGTTCGAAAGGCAATAGTATTGCCATCAGAAAGGGAATAATATTGCCATTCGTTACAATCAGAGAAAAGTGTATGTACATTTGTTTGAAAACTCCTCAGAAAAGATCAAAGTGAAAAAGTAGCTTATTAAAACTACAAGATTGGAACATGCGTTTTAACAAAGCTTTTTTAACATGAAACGACGTTAAAGCTTAACAGCGGTCATTGGTTGCTTTTTCCCCTTGATAACATGAGTACGGTAGTCAAACATTAAGTTAATCAAAACAGAACAGACAGCGAAATGTAACTGCAACGAAACTCTAACTTCTAGTTGGTTTTTAGTTTTTTTGAGTTTCTGCAAAAGACTCCTTTTGATTCTCTTTTTTTACGTTTCATCTGTTAAAAAAAAAGGAAGTGATTGTTATAATTTCCTCACATTGTGGTACAATAAAAGTTGCGAGATGTGTGGAAAATGGTTAAAACCGGTTTCAAGCCAATAATTTAAAAAGGGTTTCATTGCAGTTGAATTTCACTGTCTGTTATGGGCCTTAACATTATGTTTAAAAATTACCTAATGTCCGTTGTGAACGGCTCGTTAAAATACATGAGCATATATAATATGAGGTATTATTATATGTTAGAGGTTTGCAATGAATAAGTTTTAATTGTACACTAAAAGCTAATTTTTTCGAGTAAAAATGTGTCCTTTTCGATACATTTTTCGATACATTTCTGCCTTCTATTCTAAGACATAAGGCAGTGACACAAAGTCTGCTCTAAATTTACTAACAAAAGTTCAATGAGTCGAATCTTTATTTCACTAGCATTAAACCTTTTTATCTCTTCAATTTCCTCGCTCATCCTACAGTTTTCCAATGCGTCGGATCCCTTTATCACATTCATACCTGGTCATGCATAAAGGTAAAATGCTGAGGTTTTTTTTATGAATTTTCATGTTAACTCGAATATGTATTCTAAAGCTTCGTACAGACCATGGTCAGATCTTACAATATTGTAAGCAGGCGTTGCCAACAGCAATATTTTTCTGACAATGGTGCGTTGTCATATGCATTAATTTTGCACTTCTGCAAATACAAATGAGCTAACAATGTTCACACAGTTGTAAGACATTTTAGCCAATTTTGATGCAATTTAAGCAACGCTGCTTACCAATATTGTAAGATCTGACCATCGTCTGTACGAAGCTTTAGTCAATTTACTTAGTCTTGTTCCTTCAATATTTTCCAGGAACATTTTCTATGCACTATCATAATTTTCGTTCACCATGAGAAATAAATTCCCAGATTCTGTTTTTTTTTTGTTTTGTTCATTAGGTCTGTGATAGTAAAGTGAGTTATGGAATCCGAATTCTCTCGGAAGTGGATTAGTTCAGCACTTTTCAAGTTATTTTTATTGAACATTACATTTGAGAACACTAATTTATGAATTATGTGGATTCAAAAAATTTTGCGTTTTCTATACGATTCAAAACATAGAACACACCTAACTAATTCTTTGAAATAATAACAAAAAAAAAAAAAAAAAATCATGGAAAAGAAGTTCGGACTGCACCCAATAAACAAAAACTGCAATAAAAAATATATATATGCCAATGCCCCGATTTCCTTTGTTGCGATTTGCGACGTTTTTTAAATATTGTGCAATGCGCTTTGCGTCGTTTGGTTCAATCGAAAATAGTAGCGTACAATCAAATCTATGCTCAAGAAAATCTTAGACACTATACATAGCTCAACTTAATTTTTAACAAGAGTTTGTTTTTTATTAATGTTCATATGAATGTTTTGTTTAATGTAAATTTATTTTTTTTATTTCTTAGTAATAATTAAAAGATATTTTTTCCCTTTAATTTTTTTTTATGAAAATTTAAATTTTTGACCCAATAAAAAAAATAACTGCATTTACATAAAAAAAATAGTTCAATTTGATTCGCATTTCAAAGGTTACAGACGAAAATCGGGGCTTTGGTGCATATATGTGTTTAAAGGAAGTCCCAAAATTAACGAAATATTTGAATTTTTTCAGGTTGCCAACACCTTACTGCACTAATGTTGCGTTAATATTGGGTTTTGCATTATTTTTGGGTCGCCCTTTGCTTATATCACACTTACATAATTATAAACGGGCACAACTCAAGATTTATCAAAATAGTTTTTTTTTCACAAAAAAAAAATTGATATCGACCCCGAAAGTTTGGTCTTTTTTAACATTTGAGGAAATAAATTAGAATAACAAATTGCAACCATGTTTTAAAAGCCAGCTTTCTGCCTCTGCTTAACATTTTTTAAATTTTATATGTATAAAATTTTTTGTAAATTATGTATGTAGTTACTATTTAACAATTGTTAAAAGTTTCTTATAAATGCTAAAATTTATGCAAACTCAAAATTCGTCAATTAACCAGGGGCATAGCTAAAAAAGATGAACGACGGTTTTGTTGGCCTTTTTAATTTAATACTTTTTACATCGGGCAATACCTTTAGTCGATATCTTCCAATGCGAATTCATTACAGATAATCTCGGTACTACAACAAGTACAACTCGTACCAAATCCACACAGTGATGCATTTTGAGTTATTTTGTTTTGGGGCAAATTGACGATTTAAAACGGCCAAAATACTTTTGATAGGACCAAAAAATTTTTAAATATAACCAATAGTAATACATAATACATGTCTTGTTTTTTTAAGAACAAAAACAACAAATTTTAAATGGCTTAAAAGTATTTTTGTCCATTTATTTAAATTTTAATGTGTGTTTGTACACTTTATAGCAGACATGTTCTGGACATCGAAATCACGTGAAATTGAAATCGATCATATTTTGAAAACCATCCTGTGATTAAAGTTCATACAAATATTTTCTTTTATATAATTTGCGGACCATATATCTTTACCAGAAACTAGTCTTATAATCAGGAAAATCTATGGTAGTTTAAAAAAAAATTAAATTGAAAATAACAATCGATTTTTATATCACGTAATTTTTATTTCTAGAATATGGTCGTATGTTTCACAAATACCATTGGTTAAAAGCAACACGAAATTTCATTTTTCAATACCAAATTTAATTTTTGTATCAAGCAAGCATTTTTACCATTTGCAGTCTACTTTATTTTTTTGATATTTAGTTAAAAGAATTTCAATTTAAAAGAAGTCAGACTCGCAAATAAAAGTAAGGAGTTCTTACTTAAAAGGTCCAAATAAAGTACACAAGCGGCTTGACAACAACCAGGATGTTTTTGTAAATACAGTAGAATCTCACAAATTAGAACCGTCACAAATTCGAACCGTCCAGAAATTAGAACCGGCCATTTCAATGTATTAGACGCTCTGAAATTAGAACCACAGGTTCTAATTTCTGGTAGTGTTTTTTTTTTGTTTGTTTTTATTTCTAATAGAAAAAATTTTTTTTTATGATTTTGAACTTAATAGGCGAAAAACAAATTAAACGCTCTATAATGCCAGCTATTCCTCTTTAAAAGTCTTTGAAGGCATCAATAATGTTATAAAATGGTGCAAAGCCAGTGATATATATTCCAGTAAACACATATCCGTAACGATATCGCTGTATCCAGTTTTAATAAATCAAAAAAAATTATTACATATTTTATTTAATTAAAAAACTTTTTAAAAGTTTTTCTATGAGTTTAATATTTTCAATTAATAAAATTTTATTAAATAAAAACTGTTTTGAGTTAAAATAACGCTTACACAACTATTCATTATCTATCACTATTTCATTATAATTTTATCATTTTCTTTAAAAAAAAATGTCCAGAAATTCGAACTTTTCAGAAATTCTAACTGCCCGGTGCACAAAGTGGTTCTAATTTGTGAGATTCTACTGTATTTGAAATTTTTGATTTTCGTACAAACATGCTTCATATGTTTTTTATATCATAGATCAAACCGCTTGTGTAGTTTATTTTGCCATGACCATACAAAACAAATTCGTAAATAATAGGAATGTATGAAACAATGGAAAAATAACATTGTATTTATTTAACAGGGTATTTATTGCTAATAACTTTTTCTATCTTACCCCCAATTTTACCAAGTTCAGTTATAATTAACTATCAGCTATAGGTGTCAAAACTGGAAGTTAAAGTAATTTTTAGGTGTAACTGAACTTGGTTAAATTGGAGGTTAATAGTTCAAATGTTTCAGAAACCGACTAATTATAAATTTATGAACAAGATTTTTTTAGTATTACAAAAAATAAAATAAAATAAAACAAAATCGAAAACTCTTAAATAAAAATTTACCTTTTTTAAATATACAAAACATTTAAAGAACAAGTCCCCACCAGGGTTTAAAAGCACCCATCAGCTGGATGCTTTTTATTTTTGTTTTTACAACTGCTATTGAAATTTTTAATTTTTTTCCAATAGTCAATGTTTTGTTTTTCGTTTGTGCAAAAAAGCAAATCTCCTATTTTGCATATTTTTATTTTTTGACAATTGCTTTTTTACCAGCCAGCGACAAAAATTAACAACCACCTAAAAAGCAAAAGCTAAACAAAATTATTTCGCCTTTTGCTTTTTTACTTTTTCCTAAAAGAAGAGCTAGTTAAAAAAGACAAACCAAACTAAGCATTGCAAATGTAATAAATTTTAGTTTTAAAAGCAAAATGGAAATGAAGTTTTAAAAAAGTTAATAAAATTATATACAAAATATGCCTCAGTTTTTACAGAATCAGGCAATTTGTTTCACACATATTTAATTGGTCGAGTTTAATTTACAATTAAAACTTAACAAATTAAGTGTATTTAGGGATTATAAATTAAATTTTCCAAATTTAAGATTTTGTAACAATTTCTTATTAGCAAAATATGTTTTTTAATGACAAAACAAAAATTTCTGTCTTCCATCATACCACATATTTTGTTTGCTGGTTTATTTTGAAATTAAGTCAAAGCTGAAAAAAAGTAAGCATCCGCACATGTGCACTCGTTAACACTCAATCACAGAATATTCTGTGACTCAATTAACGACTGAAATCAAACTGAAATAAAAGAGAACAAGCGTCGGTGTGAGTTTTTATTATTGTTTTTGTAGCACAATTGTGCACAGAAAATGAAGATTTGGATTACACTGGTGTACAAGCAACATGGTTCTTTTCATGGTGGTGAGGAAAAATAAATTTTTGCCTTTCTTCCGTAATGTTGTAGTAATGTTGTTGTTGCTCGACAGTTTGCATGACTACAGCATGAAATGTGTGTGTGTGTATTTTGTTTTTCTAAAATATTTTTATAACTTTTCATACAAATACCGCTTGTAAAAGGCAAAGCTTCCAAATTGTGACGTTGATTTGATTCTTTTATTGTAGAAATCAATAACAAATTCTTGCTGTGTTTGTTTTGCATGCAAAATATCACTTGTCGTCGTCGAGTATTTTTTCGCAATCATGTGCCTTTCAGCAACCTTTTGCTCTGCTTTTATCTCCTATTTTGCGGCTATTAGCATGCATTGGTTTTTGATTTGGCGGCTGTTTGACAGAAGCTGTTTGTTTCATTATTTTTCCCAAATATTTTTTCCTACAACATAAAAGTGATTGCCGTTGCTTTTTGAGTGCCATCAAATAAAAAATTTTTGCTATTGTTAAAAAAAGCAATAGTTGGAAAAAGCCTGTGTCCATTAAAAGGTTACTTTTCAAAAACGGTGTGTTTATTTTGCTGCTGCTTTTGAAAAGTGTAGGCTTTTTCAGCAGTGGAACTTGTCGGCTTTTTATTTTTGATTTTTTTTTTTAATAGGAAAAAGGCAAAATTTGGCTGCTTTTGCTAATATGGCGATAGCATTTTAAACCCTTGTCCCTACAGTATTGAACGATTTATAGAAGTGTGGTGAATTTTGACCTAAAAGGGCCAAAATAAATTTCCACATTACCATAAAACATTCAAAAGTGCCACAAATCATGGTGAAATAAACAGGTGGCAGCACTACGCCAGATGACGATTTTTTGCTCTTGCATTGTTTGTCTAGGTTTATGTCAAAGTTTTGTTTATGTTTACAAAAAGTCCACGTTTTGTGCTGTGATTATTGTATTTTATTAAAGTTTTTGATAATTTTAAATTAAAATAAATAAGATATTGATCATAATTAAATAAAAATTGGCTAAAAATTTATTTATTTCATCACATTCAGCGGCACGCTTTGATTTTTGTTTAATGTATTTTTTGACGTAAACGGTAATGTAATTTCCATTTTTGTTGTAATGTTGTATTTGTTGCCGTAACGATGCCACCTGCTTATTCCACCATGCCACAAATGGCACAATTGTGCCATATTTTGCATCACTAAAACCACAAGCAATTTGTTTTTGTAAAATCATTGTACAACGTCAAAAAAAGAAACAAAACCGAAACAAATATAGGAAACAAAATTTTGACATCCAACAATCAGCGTTACCGTTGTGCGACAGTAGTTGCAATTTTCAACCTTTTTGACGTGCGACTTTTTCAAAATCGTCTAATTTTGCAACTTTTTCCAACTTTTTGCCCCTTTTTTTTAAGTGAAATACATTTTTTTACACTGCATGTATTAACTCTACCGCACAACAGTGCGTGTGCTGCCAATTTTTTTTTTTTAAATTAGAATTAATAAAAAATAACTTAACCAACAGGTTAAAAGTAAAACTTGTGAGTGCTATCAACTCTAAATTTTCTTGATACTGAAATGAACTTGTGCGAAGATACAAAAAAAGTTAAAAAACATAAAACGTAAAGTTAATACATGAAGTATATACAAACACATTATTAAAAATCAATCAAATGTAAAATTAATACACAAAAGTGTATTTTAACACATTTTTAACGAATTATTTCTCAGCTATTTATATCGTTTAAATTGTGAATTCCTTTTTGTTTTGTGTTTTTTTGATTAACTATCGCCTTACCAAAGATTGTTATGTACATCGTTTACCAATAGCCACCCGGGTGTTACTGCATGTTTATAAGCAATGAGAACAAGTTATCGTCACGCAACTTTTTTTTTGGTTTTGTAACTGAAGCAAATTTAAGAGAGTTATTAAAGAAATAAAACCAAAATTGTCACCAATTGTCAAGTTAAAAAAAGTGTGATGGCAATTTTCTCAATGTACCGACAAAGTGTCTGTTACTTAATGCCAGCATTAATTTATTAGACCGATAAACCGTCTGTTAACAATTTTGGGTTTCTCAATATACCGACAAAAAACATTGTTTTCAGCTGGCAACACCTCTCAAAATACATGTAAAACATGGGAGTCAGCTGATAAAATTTATCTGTACGGCAAATAAAAGGAAAATAAATAATTGGCAGATGAGTGCTGGTTAGTTTTGCGACAGAATAAAAGCAAATGAAACATTTAGAAAACCAAATTTCTTTATTGTGCAGTTTTTCGTTGGGGAAAAAGATAATCATGTAATGAGAAAACGGCCATGAGACTTAAATTTGAAAAAGAGACTTTTTTGTCCGACTTTTTGTTTTAAAAACGACTTTTTGTGCAACTTTTTCAAAATGCTCAACGGTAGCCCTGACAACAATGATAAAGCCATGGTGGAATAAACAGGTGGCAGTACTACGCCAGATGACGATTTTTTGCTCTTGCATTGTTTGTCTAGGTTTATGTCAAAGTTTTGTTTATGTTTACAAAAAGTTCACGTTTTGTGCTGTGATTATTGTGTTTTACTAAAGTTTTTGATAATATTAAATTAAAATAAATAAGATATTGACCATAATTAAATAAAAATTGCCTAAAAATTTATTTATTTCATCACGTTCAGCGGCACGCTTTGATTTTTGTTTAAAGTATTTTTTTTACGTAAAAGGTGATGTAATTTCCATTTTTGTTGTAATGTTGTATTTGCTGCTGTAACGATGCCACCTGCCTAGTCTGAATTTAAACGTGTAAATTCGTCTTTTGATGCTCAACTTCTTTTCAATTCCCTTTTAAAGATGCCAATATAATCACATGCAGCAACGGGTTTCAACTTTTTACGGTTCAAAACAACAATAATTTTAATAACAGCAAATCAAAGGAAAAAGAAAAGAAAAAAAAAATACACGCAGCCATCGTTGTGCATATACCAACGAATAAAAACACAAAGCGTACTGACCGAGTACAGGCATCTCCGTACTAACCCCCTTTCTTCTTTTTTCCCTCACCTAAAAACATAGGAGTTGAGCATCAAAAGATGAAACGTGTGAAAGCAGACTTATTCCACTAATAGTGGAAGGCCAATGAACGCGGCATGCGACTGCGGGCGGCGATCAGCTGCTTTGTTTTTCGCTTGAAATTTTTTTGATAGGCAAATGAAAGCGGCACATTTTAAAGCGGCAAATGTTGAATAAGGTGTTAAAAAAATGTTCAATCTATAAAAAAAATAGTTATTTAAACATTATAAGAATTTACTAATCAAATTAGTTTTTTTTCCACTTCATTTGTAATGTTTTTTAAATTTATTTTGTTAAATGATTATGTTTGTGTATGGCAACGTCTACTTCATGCGGCTTAAAACAAAAGTTGAAAAAATTCAACTTTGCCGCGCGGCATCTTTTTCAAGTAATACCAAGTCTTATTTTTTGTGATGTGTATTTTTTTTTATATGAACATTTTTGTAAACATTGCTACAATTTTCACAATGGCAATGCTATTGCCGCCCGCAGCCGCAAAAAAATTATCAGCAGGGCTTTTAAGACCATCCAGGGCTGTCAGACTTGGGGATTTATCACCAAAGTTGGGGATTTCATGTAAGCCAAAAGGACAAAGAAAGTCATTTGGGGATTGGGGATTTAAAAAAAAAAATTCGGGGATTTTTTGGGGATTTTACACTTTTTTATTATTTACGCTTATTTTTCTTTGTTTCGTATATAAAATATGAAAAATAAGAGCAAAACTTTTATCTTACTCTTAAGGCCGTGTCAGATAAAACTTTTGCTTCGCGTTGCGTTACATATACGCTTTAACATTTGAGTTAAATGTACATGTTTATATGGCACTTGTCACATAAACTGCTTTTAACGCAAAGCGAAGCGAAAAGTTGGGCAACTCTCATCTTTTTGCGCGCTTTGACAATCTTCTAGTATAATTTTTTTTATTTATTTTCTTTTTAACACACAATGTGTGAGTGTTGTCAAAGTTTTTATTGTGACATACACTTTTTGCTTTACGCTTTTCTGTCAAAGTATATGTAACGCAACGCGAAGCAAAAGTTTTATCTGACTCGGCCTTTATATAGTGTAAAGGGTCCTAATTAAGATTATCATTTTTGTTAAGTGTGTAAAAGGTACTTGTTATTTTTCTTGAGTGAGTGTTAAAAAAAAATTTTAAAATTGGATCTAAAACCGTTGACAACACAAACAATTTTTGATTTTTTAACGGCAAATATGTATGCCTTCCCCAAAAATAAGTAAATATGAAAAACAATATAATAAAGATTGGGGAACAAAATACTAGGCTAGTGGGTAGTAGTTATGATTCATCGAAGTACTAAATAAATAACGTATATATATATTTTGGTTGAACAAGCTCCAAATTCTTATAAATTGGCACATTTTTATTCAATAACAGCATATTGTTCTGCTTGTTATTTTTCACTGGAATCGCATAAAAAGGATTTAAAAAAACATGCCGAAACCAGTCGCTAAAAACAAAATAAAATGATTTTTTTTACTAAAAATTTTTATTTGGGGATTTTTCTAATAATTTTCTAAACAAAAATAAAAGTTTCGTCAGAAAAAACAACAAAAAAAAATTTTCTTCTAAAGGTTTTGTTTTTTGGGGATTTGGGATTTTGGGGATATTTTTCTACTTTTTTGGGGACAAGGAAAAAAGGACCTAGCAGCCCTGATACCATCAGTATTGAATTCGCCTTGATCTCTTCAACCCGCTGGATTTTCATATTTTTTAAATACAACTCTATCAGTTCTAAAACAAATAATACCGTTATAATGAACATTTACGAACATCCATATAAAAAGAAAACAGTGAACATTATTACAAAGAAAAAATAAGTTTTTTGGTGTTGAACGTATGTATGGCAAAAAAAAAACAGTAAGAAAATCCTTTTTCACTTAAAATTTAGTTTATCCAATAAAATGCCTGTTTCACTAAACCCGTTGGATTCGCCATTAAAGGAACCATCCAAACAACTCAATACCACAAGTGTGATCAAAAGAAGATTGAAGACAACCAATAAAATGGTTGATGATGCTTTAATTGAACTTCACACTGTAAAAGGTAAGATAAGGATGTGTAATAGCTAAATTTATTTCCATGGTTGTAATAAGAATAAGTTAATTATTTCTAGGTGTAACTTTAAAACAAATATATAATTTTATGTTGCTGAACTATAATTTAGTGTCATTATCTAAAGTTCGAGTGAATCTAACCAAAAAGCATTTGACATCTCTAAGAGAAGCTAAAGACATTGTGAATATAACCGGCAAAGGACTGACAGGTCATTTTAAGTTGGTAGATAAAAGCAAGTTTATAAAAAAGATAAAAACAAATACAAAACAGGCTAGGGAACTACTTAATGCCACTAGGAGAGCAAAAATGGCAGCAGCAAAGGAATTAAAAAATAAAAAAAATCAAACCACTTCAAAAAGAAAGACTGCTAAGAGGACTATTAAAAAGCCACCTATAAGTAATATACAAATTGCCTCTATTATTCCAAGACAGGTAACACCTATAGATTTACGTAAAAAAAATGTTTCACTATTTGATACACCCATGTTATCATCGGATGTTCATGCCTCAACACCTTTTATAAATGCAAGTTATGTGCCGCGGGCCCCAGAACTTCATAAGAGAGTAAATAGGAAAGAAAAGGCTCAAGACGGATTAGAAACACCTCGAAGCTCTTTGCCGGCCAAAAAGCGTCGATTACGTGCCGAGTAGCTTTAATAAAATTTAATTAATCTATTTAGATATTTTATATATTTTATATTTTTGGTAAAATATTTGTTCAAATATCACATCTTTATACTTAAAATGGCATACTTCGCTTATAATCTATAATATTTTA
Source organism: Pollenia griseotomentosa (assembly GCA_963931875.1). Classification (NCBI taxonomy): domain Eukaryota; kingdom Metazoa; phylum Arthropoda; class Insecta; order Diptera; family Polleniidae; genus Pollenia; species Pollenia griseotomentosa. Next base: position 113,074,147 of record OZ007560.1, read on the forward strand.
AAAGAATATCATATAATTTTTAAAGTAAGTTTTTGTTTTTGAATTTGTTAGGAATTTAATTTGCTTACATTTTAATAAATGTACATATTTGTTAGTTAATATTTTTTTGTTATCAGAATTTTTGTACTAGATCAATGTAGTATTTTTTATTCTTAAAGTGAATTTTGTAAAAATTTAGTTAGTTTTATTTGTAAATAAAAACTTAAACTTAAAAATTTATCATTAGTTTTTTTTTAACAAAAAATACAAGGTTTGGATTGATTTCTTCAAAATGTTTTTAATTATTTTTAAAAATAAACTATGTACCTAGGCATAGTATAATAAGTACCAGGTACGTTCATTAGGGAGAATTTTCATTATTTACCCATGTAATGTCAAATAAATTTATTTTATTTTTGACGCTTGTTTTAATTTTTTCCTTATTTTCTTTTGTTTGACGTTATATGGGTTTTGAAATTGAGAACAATATTTCTAATGACTATACCTTGTACTTATTCTACCATGTACCTAGGTATGTATGTATTTGTTTTTGAAAATTTTCTAATAAAGGGTGTTTTTCAAGTCAGATAGAACTTACGAAAGGGTTAGCTGTCAAACTATTCATGCAAATACATATACCAAAAAAAGCTTGAAAACAGGAAATGGTAAATCGATATTCCAATCGAAAATCGATATTGTGTTAAAAAAATCGATTTTTCATAAGCGATTTTATACTGAAATCGATTATTTGGCTTTTAAAATCGATTTTTTATTTTTTTATCAAAATTAACATTTGCAACTTTCCATTTTGTTTTGTGTGTAGGCATGTTTATGCAGTTTTCCAAGTTTAATGCTAAAAAATCAGTTGTATTTTTACGTACATATTTACTTATAAGAACCCTTGGTATACTTCAAACTATAATATAGGTCCTGTATTTCTTCAGAAATTAAAGTCATCAATGGAAAGTAAACAAAAAAGTTCTAAACGTATCGTACCGAACCAAACACTGAAGGTGAGCTTTGTGAAAATTAACATTAAATAGGTAATAGAAACACAACAGGTGAATCAAACCATGACATTCCTGTAAAATTACGCTAATATTTAAACAGACCAGTGTGTGAGCGACTTTTAAATCTAGTTATTTGCGAAATTTCAAGGGAGTATTTCTGCATCTTTTCGACATCAATGACATGCAAACGTTTGTTTTCTAAAGCTAACTTAACAGTAACTTTGCAAAGAAACAGTCGCCACCAAACAAGAACTTTTGTCATAATCCTCTGAAATACTATCCATACATTGACTAAAAAATATTGCTAAAATTAAGATTTTTTTTTTTATAATTCCCATTCCCTACTTGAAAATATGCAAGCGAAAAACAAACCAATTATGTTAATGAAAAATATAATCATGTGTTTTTTAAAATTTTTAAAATAAAATGATTTTCAATTGTCACACAAAACCGTGGAATATATTAAAAATGCACGTTTAACATCAGTTACTACAGTTACATCAGTTACTGGCGCATATTTAAATAATATTAGCTTACATGGAGATAGGGTGCCAATATATTCATCTGTTTCGCTTTTATGAAAGTAAACATAGGTACATACATATTTAGTTGTTTTTACTTAAGCTTCGTACAGACGATGGTCAGATCTAACAATGTTGTCGTTTTTCTGACAATGGTGCCATTGTCAGATGCATTAATTTAACACATCTGGCAAATGAAAATAGCGTACATTGTTCCCAGAGTTGCAAGACATTTTTAGTCAATTTTAATGACAACATTGTAAGATCTGAACGCCGTCTGTACGAAGCTTTAGTCAACATTTGACAACCAGCATTTCGATTAAAAACTTTGTCAAGTTTTATAATAATTATAGTTATTCTTAATACTTTGAACTTTTTCTTTTACGTCTTCTATGACGGATTAACTTTCTTGTAAATCGCACAATCAACTCTTAAAATTCCTGGGTTTTCTCTCATACGAGTTGTTGTTCTTGGAAGCATTAAGTTGTAAGCATTTCTTAACTTATAGGGTTGTACATCTCCAACATAGCTTATTTGATCTATTAGGTCACCGGGATACCTTTCCGATTTCCGGTTTTCATATTTTGAATAAAGTAATAATTTGTATTAATTTCGATTCTTTGTTTTATGTTTAGCCATTTTAGTGTATTAAGCATTAATCCATCAACTACATATTTTTTAAATGTCACTTAAAAAATGTTGGTCATGAACGGGTTAATTTATTAGTAACTAAATATATCATTTCCTGCACAAAGATATGCTTTTTGTGGTTATAAAATGGGTTTTAGTTAAGGGTTAATTTTTTCTAACGACGCGTTGCGACGTATTGAAAATGAAAATCGGAAAAAAAATGGTTAAGTTATTTTAATTTTCATTTAAATCGAATTGCATATCGAGTTTGTGGTTAGATTTTTAAAATGTTTAAACGCAGAATCAAATTTTTAATTCCCTCTCTAATAATTGGTAATTCATTGGACAAAAAAAAAATTTATTGAACTTTTTGGGAATCTTCATAAAACATGTCAAAGTTAAGCTTCGTGGTTAGATCTTACAATGTTGTCTGTCATTAAAATTGCCTAAAAATGTCTTGCAACTGTATGAACATTGTAAGCTCATTTTCATTTGGCAGACGTGTAAAATTTATGCATCTTACAATGGCACAATTGTCAGAAAAATGACAACTGTCTGACCACTGTCTGTACGAAGCTTTAGTTTTGAGGGGGGTACAGCAACAACCTTTTTTTTTGAGACGGTATTATGTAAATACATATTACAATTGAATTTACATAGGAAAAAAAAATCCCGAGGAAATTGGGCTGATATACTATAAATTTCGTAAGGAAAAATTTATTTATTTATTTATTTATTTCAACAAAAATTTTTTTTTTTAACCAATAATTTTTTTAGCAATTTTTAATATAATTTCACACAATATGTGTTTATAATTATTGATTTATCTTTTAATTGTTATGTAATTTGAAATTAAAAACGCTTTGAGAAAATAAAAATTTATAACCCTAAAATTACACTTTCAAACTAATTTGCATGAAATGAATCCCATTTTTGCAAGTGTACTTTAGTTTCTGTTTTGTTTTAGCAGCACCGAGAATGGCATGAAATGAACTCTCGTTAATTTATGTTGTTCATTTCACATGTGAATATTTAGTGTTTCAATTTTATATGTACGGTTTTAAATGTCTTCGCAATTTGTTTTTTTGCAAAATTAATAAATTTGTATTTAATTAAAAATAATTTAGCAGTAAATATTTGTAACAACAAAATGGGTGATGTTAAAGAAATAAAAATAGTGGTAAAATGGAGTGCAAAAGAATATCCAATAACTGATTTGACTGACCAAGATACAGTGGCTGTGCTGCGTCATGAAATCTTTAAAAAGACACAAGTACGTCCGGAGCGCCAAAAACTTTTAAATTTAAAGTACAAAGGTAATAAAAGAAATCAAGTAAGAAATAGAAATGGTTAAAAATACAATATTTTTATTAAAGTTTAAAAAATAAAATTTTTACTTAAAGATTACCTGATTAATATATTACAGGTAAAATGGCTGAAGACTCTTTAAAATTGGGTAATTTAGAACTGAAACCCAATTTTAAAATAATGATGGTTGGTTCCACAGAGGCTGATATCGAAGATGCCTGCCAAAAGCCCGATGACTTAGGAGAAATAATCGACGATTTGGATGATAATGAGACAGAAGAAGAAACACTGGAAAATTCTTCCATATATTTGTCTAAAATACAGAAACGAATTAAGGAGTATAAAATTACAGAATTAAATCCTCCTAGACCAGATAAGCATTTATTAGTTTTGGATATAGATTACACCCTTTTCGATCATCGTTCATCAGCTGAATCGGGTGCCGAGTTAATGCGTCCTTATTTGCATGAATTTCTTACATGCGCCTATGAATATTACGACATAGTTATATGGTCTGCCACTGGCATGCGTTGGATAGAGGAGAAAATGCGATTGCTGGGTGTAAGCAATCATGCCAGCTATAAAATAATGTTTTATTTAGACTCGAATGCCATGATCTCTGTACATACGCCCGATAGAGGTGTTATAGATGTTAAACCTCTTGGAGTTATTTGGGGTTTATATTCTCAGTACTCCGCAGGCAATACTATAATGTTTGATGATATACGGCGCAATTTCTTAATGAATCCTCGGTCTGGTTTACGCATTAGACCTTTCCGTCAGGCGCATTTAAATCGTGGTACCGACAAGGAACTACTAAAACTTTCCAAGTATTTAAAAGATATAGCTTTACATTGCAACGACTTTACCAAGTTGAATCACCGCAAGTGGGAACATTATGATCCGCGTAAATAATTAATATGTAAATTTAGTTTTGATTCATTCGCGAGTGAAAATGTGATTGCTTTGAAATTAGTGTCGTTCGTTTTTTTTTTGTTTTTAAATTAAATTTGCTTAACTTTAACATAAACACTTCCATAATTTATTACTTCTATATAGTTATGTTTTAATGAAAAATATTTAAATACAAGTGCTCTTAAAGAATTGCCACAAATTTTAAAAGATAAAGAAAAATGTAAATTATTTCTCAAGATCAGTTCATTACTATACAACAACCATTTATACCTTCATTTCATCAAAAAGCAACATTTTTGAAAAATAACGAGGTAAGTGTTATGTTCATTAAAATCCAGTAAAAGTAAATAAAAAGAAAAAGTATATTATGCATTTTTCAAGAATTTTAAAGCAAAAATTCAACATAATATGTAGGTATATTTATTAATAAAGGAAATTCATATTTTAACGCACAATACTTTTAAATCAATTTAATGTTATTTCTTGTACATTGGCCAATTTATTAATGTTATGTCCATTTTTTTTTTTTTTTGTTTTTATAGACTTTCTTATTACATACATAAATAAAAAATTTAAAAATTAATCGCTGATACATAATTTAAAAGACTACAACACACTTTTAAAAGACATGCAACCGAATTATGAATAAAAAATCACTGGGAATTTTTTCCCTTTTCCCACACTTACAGTTGAATCTAGAAAGGAAAAACTCCCTGGGAATTTTTTTTCATAATTGGGTTGGTTCTTTTTTTAAATACGTATTTTTTTAAAAGACAAACTTTCAAGCGATTTTGTCAATCACTTCTTAACATGTTTTGTTTTAATTTAATTCTATCAATTTTAAGGTCCATTAACCTATGGCATATAGTCGCCTTTCTTCTTAGACCACGTAAGTTATTATGAAAATAACATTTGCCACCTGATTGCACTCTTTTCTTGACAACTTTATATGAAAAAATTTAAGCTCTTTTGAAAACTCGTAAGCGCCATACAAAATGACATTTGCATGCACATGAGAATGGTTTTAATAAATAAAGTTGGAAACGTTAAAGTCTCATCCATCAAATATTTTGTTTTTGAGATAAAGATATTTGGAAAGTTTCAGGCTAGTCGGAGCATTTTGGTGCGGCGCCTGACCCACAAAATCAGTAACTTCGGTAAAAACGACACTTTTCTTCGAGTAACTCAAAACTATATATATCTATATGTCCTATACAGCCCACATGTTTCTCGGGCCCCTATTTTATAATAATAAAATTACATTTTTTCCTGTATGCTAAAGCTCTACCTCGATATCTAAATATGACTTCCGTTCCAAAAGCCGTTCTAGGCCGAAATCCACTTTTGGAGCCCTTATTATTATAATAAATATAAAATTACATTTTTTCCTGTATGCTAAAGCTCTACCTCGATATATAAATATGACTCCCGTTCCAAAAGCCGTTCTAGGCCGAAATCCGCTTTCTGAACCTTAGGGATTAACGCGCGCCCATAGAGAGTTAATTTCTAAGACCCCAATTATTTTTACATAACCACTATAATAATAAAGGATTCAAATCCCTAATAGTAGATCTCATAGATACCGTGAAATGTATGGAAAAACACAAAATTTGTCGAATTTGAGTAATTTTTAAATTTTTTCGAAAATGAAAATTTTCACGGTGAAGTTAAAGAGTGATAATCTTAGAGATATAGAAATTGCGGCACTTGATATGTTTTTTAAAAAAATTATTAAATTAAAAAATTGAATAAATAAATAAATAATTCCCAATTTTCATTCTTTATAAATGCACTAAACTGTTGGAGGACAAGCTATTTCACTAATTGCTTAAGCCAGATCATCCGGAAACCTTTTAAAAAAAAATTTTGTTCTAAAACCCATATTTAAAAAGATCTTTAGTTTTTTTCGTTTTCTAGTTTGTTTGCTAACACAGAATGATCAACCCTTGATATTTTTTTATTTTTCCAATTTTTAGAATTGAATTTCAATAGGAAAAATGGAAGTTAATCATAGTTCGTTAATTTGTAGATATTTTGCTTACATTTTATGCTAAGTAAGTGGTGTTGAGTTATAAGGATGGGTTTTCTACAAATTTTTACCTTTACTATTGATGGCATCTTTAAAGGTTTTGTGCAATACGTAAAATTAATTCGGGTAATGTTATAGCATCGTGTTCTTCTGTGTACAAATAAGTCTACCTTTAAAAACTTTTAAATAACTTATGAAAAAAAATTAAATAACTCTTAACTGCCGTATTTTTAAAAAATCCTTATAGGTTTTAAAACCTTTTTAAGGATTATTATTTTTTATGAATTTGGAGTGCCTCGGTAGTCTAGCTGGTAGTGAGCTATTCTATCAGCGCCGAGGTTGCGGGTTCGATTCCTGCCAGAGATTCTGGTTTCTTCCCTGCAGACAAGCGTATAGCTTCGCGGGATTAGCTTAGGGAATAAAAAAAAAACCAGTTCAATATTTGACAACATTTCAAGTCTATGCGTCCTGCGTCCGTATCTTGATAATTAACTGCACGATGCTACTTGGTTTTAATGATGAACCAGTAAATGGAGAATATCTCGCAAATGCTCCTTTCTCCAAATGATATAGACAGTTTTGATAATGCTTATTACTGAACGAAATGTTTAAAATAAGACAGTCATGCGTAATCCCGAACTGAACCACAAATTACAAGCGTTTTTTTGACTTTAACTAATTCCAAAAAAAATAGCAAACTAAATTCATTACAGGTGATAATTGAATATTTCAAACTGACAACTGTGTCATATTTAAATAGTTGATGCAAAATAAAATAAAATACGCTAGATTTTATTAAGAGCTAGCTAATGGTTTAAAATTCACTAAATACTAGCTTAACCCAGTGCGCTTTGCCAACCTCATTGAAATAAAATTAGTGAAATGTTTTTAATACAGATCTAGATTGATAACGAAGTTATTTGTACCAAATTTGGCAATTTTTAATGTAACCGTTTTTATATTGTTTTTGTATGGGAGGAACCCCGCCAACTTCCAGAATGTACCAATTAAGAAACTTAAGCTGTTAACGTTCTCTAGACATACTGAAATCTATAAACTTTTTTGAAAAGTCCCTACGCAGCCCGAAAAAATCCACATTTTTCCCTACGAGCTCAAAAAATCCCAAAAAGTCTATACATCTTAATGATTTCAAAAAATATATCCTTCATTTCCCTAACGCCATTGTTTGAAAAAAAAATCCCTACAAATGGGATATTTCCCTACGTTATCTTTTCCATGCAACCTCCTATTAGGATTTTGATAAATGTTGTGTATTGATAACCCAGCCATTTGTTTGATAACCCAGCCATTTGTATCACCTTTTGTGCCACGCCCACTTATCAAATTCCGCCTATATATGGCAAGTTGTTTTTTTTTTTATTGATATTGCCATTCTCCAGATATAGGGAAACCATATGAATCACTAAGTGCTGAGAGGAAACTACTTACATTTCATGTACCTTATTTGAGTAATGATAAGAAACCACTGCAAAAAGTGTTATCTTAGACAACTTCAAATTAAAGTCAGTTCTCACCTCTACGAGCTAAGAACATAATTCACTACTCTGTTTTAATTGATTATCACCAACTGATGTTTTGCAGTAGTTTCTCTTCTGCACTTAGCGGTTCATATTGTCACACCCACTATTTGACGGGTTTTGTGAGTTGGCAACCCAGCTATGTGTATCGTCCTTTAGATAAAAAGATACCTATTTTGTAACCCGCCCACTTCTCCTATGTCGACCACGTTTTGTCTGATGTTGTATATTGATAATTAAGATATTTTTACCAAATTTGGAAATTTTAGCTCTTGCCGTTCTCTATATATACAGAAATTTACATATATTCCATATATACAGAAATTTACATATATTGACTTTGTGTGGGTGGTGGTCCGCGCACACACAAATATTAATTTTTATAAAGGGTGGTCCAACCAAAACTCACGAAGTTAATTGTAAATAAAACAAAAATGTTCAGAAAATTATCTTAATATTTTTTATTATGATAAAAGGATCTATGACAATAATGTGTGAAACAAAAGCTCGCCACGGCTTCGGTGGCATAATGTCGTTAATGTACCGGCTTATTGACGTACACTTTTTTTTAATATCCCAAAAGAAAGAAGTCCAACGGTGTCAAATCACATGTTCGTGGCGGCCAATTAACATCGCCACACGGCCTTTGATCGTACATATAACGAAAAACAAGTTAAACAGCTATATTCGTTTCTAACGAATCTTTGATACCCTCTGCCGAGAGTAAGAATATTTCAGGAGTAGACTTTTTATGGGATCTGTGAATTATCAACCAATCTTTATAAAAATTATCCACACAGTATTATCATTCAATGCAGTTTTATGTTAATTAAAGTTTATTCTAAAAGAACGCTTTCTATTACACCTGGTAGATTATTGGCCGACTGTCAGAATATTTTATGCTTTTATTTCTAGTCATATTAATCTTAATTTAACCATACATATTTGAAAAAAATATCATAAAATAAATTCGTACCAATTTAAGTAGTATTAAAGTGATTTCAGGAGGGGATCTTACATTGGACCTGTGATAAATTATGGATCGATTTTAACAAAATTGTGTAGAGTAATTCATGGCGGCTTATTCTGTATTGCGATGCGAAAGTAAGTTGGTATTTTATAAAACTTTTGTATTCGCATTCGAATTTTATTTCAAATCAGGGCAAAAATTGTCAAAAATTAACAAATAAACAATGTGAATTCACACCAGGTGACCTCAGCTTGCTACGTAAGCAACAGCTGATAACTAACCATGTGTCAAAATGGTAAAAGGTTATAAACAGTACATTATTTAGCGTTCGGCTCACACAGCCAAGAACGATATCTATTTTTTTAGTGATTGTGTAGACGAACACAACCCTTAATACCGTTCGTAACTATTTTCAAGATAGAGCCGAACATTATATAGTGTTCTGTTCTTCGTTAAAAAAACAGAACAATTGTAGTGATACTGTAGACAAGCATTATATTTCAATGTTCTATAAAGTTTCTTCTTTGTTTTACATTGATAAAGAAATGAACAAACAAAAAATTTTAGCAACGACCGCGAGCGACGAGCATTGATGTACCAAACCGAACACAATGAAGTTTGTGGTTTTATAAAAAAACCGAACGGAGTTAAATGTTCTTATCTTTTGTTAAGTTAGATAAAAACAGTATTATTTTTGTGTTCGAAAGATGACAAACAGGGAAACGTTATGTTTTTTAATGATTTTCTACACAAACACTATTAGCTAGGGTATTCATTCGGTTAACCGTTAATCGGTTAACCGATTAATTACTACCCGATTAACTGATCGGTTAATTTAAAATTGGCAATTTTCGATTAACGATTAAACCGGTTAATTTTAGTCGATTAACCGATGTAAAAAAATTTTTTAGTTTTTCGTAGTATTATAACATATTTTTTTGTGTTTTTAATTATTTGTTTGGTCTCATATAAAAAAGGTATTTGTTTGGACAATATTTTTTCCTACAATATGTTTCCTTCGAGCAATACATTCTGAAAATACAGTACAAAAGCAGAAACTAGGGGTTCGGAAATCCATTTTTTGCAGAATGTTCGGTAAGCTTTGCCAGGATGTGTCAGATAATGACCTGACAATAGAAGAAACTCGTGATTGTAATTCGAACAATCTTTTACAAAATTTACAAATTGGAAAAGGACTGAGAAATTAGATAATCTGTATCATGATAACCAAGATAACGCATTCAGCTTTTAAAAATGAAATATTTCTGCGCATCTACGTCACATCAGCTTATAAGTATTTACAACTAAAATATAGAAATACAAGCAAACAAACATGTGTATAATTAGCTAAAGTGACGTCATATTAAACAGTTGAATTTTGTAAACATGTGCAATGCGTAATCTTGTTTTTATTATCCTTGAATCTCTATTATGTGTTGCTTCCTATTTCTCCAACATCTTCGATAAGTGAAAGAATTTTTTCCAAGTCAAGTTTTATCAAAACTAAAGAAAAGAATCGCTTAAGTCCTAAACCTTCAAACCAAATTATTTTTTCAAAAGATTATTTCATAAGATCTTAAACTATTGAAATAATTAATAAATAATCACACAGTTTATTTTTTAATAAATACATACAAATATGTATAAATTATAGGTTTTTTATATTTATGAATTACTTTTTTGTTTGCTCGTTTTAGTTCAAGAATTGTTTTGTTCGTTATGTTTTTGTTTTTTTTTTTACTAATAGACTCCAATAATAAATAATTTTGGCATTTTTATTAATTGAAATTACTTAATTTATAACAAAACATAGGGATGCAACATCGCTCTGAAAAACATCGATGTTTGAAGACATCGATGTTTTCACGATAAGCATCGATGTTAAAAAACATCGGTAAAAAACACGATACATCGATGTTTAACATCGATGTTGAAACCTACTTTGCAATTATATTTACGGACTGCTTTAATTCTTCTTTGCTTCTGAAAATATTAAGGCCCAACTATAATATACATATGCTTGCATAAGCTTTTGTCAAAAATTAAAAAAAGCCTGTCAAATGCATTCAAAAACATTCGCATTTTGCTTAAGCAAATGACAGATTCATATAATTAAACAAAAAGTTTGCATAAGTGCAATATGGTTTGACAAATATGATTTTTATGTATTCGCACAGTTGCTTGATTGAGCCAACTTAAGCAACTTAATACATACATATAGTTATGCAATGCACAGTATGCATGCATGTACATACATACATACGTACTTTGTATGGCTAATAGAGGTGTGCTGGAAAACGGAAACGTAAAACGCAAGAATTTGGGAGGTCGTTTTTAATACACTTTTAATAAAATATTTTTAATTTTTGTTTTAAAATTCTGTTTAATAGAGAAATGTTTATATAATATTTGTCATAAAATTCTTATATTACAGAAATTTTATTAAAAACCGACATTTCAAATTCTTGCGTTTAACGTATGCTTTGAAAAACACTTTTTTATATTTAATGGACGATGTCGATGTTTTTTAGTTTTGACGACGATGTATCGTAAATCAAAACATCGATATTAACATCGATGTTTATGAACGATATATCGATGTTTTCTAAACATCGATGTATCGTTTGCATCCCTAACAAAACATCATTAATCGGTAAACCGATCAATAACAAAATTAACCGATTATTAACCGATTAAATCAAAACCTCGGTTAATTAATCGAGCGATTAACCGATTAAAGCAAAAGCCCGATTAAATGAATACCCTACCATTAGCGTTTGTGTTTTCCACAAATCTACCGAACCAAACACTAAGGAGCGATATTTAGTGTTTATTTTCGAACACTGCTTAGAATTATGAAATTTAAAACGTTTTTAAGTTATTACATTTCAATTGTTAACTACAGGGTTGTGTTATTTTGACACAACGTTAAAGTATTTTACAGTGTTGTATCCGTTTTCAAAATAAGACCACCTTGTATGAATTCGCCTTTCAATTTTTAAAAAACATTGCATAATATTATTTTTTGAGCCGATAACCTAGAAGCTAGTGCTCCATATTTGAATTTGTACATAAATTTGCATAACTTTTAAACTTATGGACATCTCATTTCAAAACTTTAACAAATATGAATAAAATACCGTATGCTAATTTCGGTTAAAAAAACAAAAAAAAAAAAAAAAAAAATTGGGTCTAAGTTAGAACATTTGATTTAAAATGCTCATTTAGCTGTGTTAGCTGTTTTAGCTGTGCGACAACCATGGACAGATATTTACGTATCTTTTAAACTAATGCATATCAAAACGTTTACAGTATAATAAGTTTACTCTAGGCAAATTTTTGATTAAAAAATAAAATAAAAAATAAAAAATTGGGGCTTAATTAGAAAAATTGAAATTTAAAATGATCTCTTAAGCTTGTAAAGAAATTTTGATAACTCTAAACTAATAGAGATACATTCTCAAACTTTTACAGTATAAAAAGTTTACCCTCGACTTATTTTATTAAAAAATAAAAGAAAAAAAAAGGTCGACGTAAGAAAAATTTTCATTTAAATTGGTAATTTCCGGTTTTGCTGATGAAAAATTGTTTTTGTAAAATTTTAACTTTTTATACCCTCCACCACAATTAGTTGTGAAGAGGGTATACTAAGTTTGTCATTCCGTGTGAAACTTTTTTATTATTCATCTCAGACCCCATAAAGTATATATATTCTGGCTGCTTGAGTAATTCTAAGTCGATTTAGCCATGTCCGTCTGTCTGTCAGTCTGTCCGTCTGTTGAAAACACGCTCACTTTCGAAAAACTCAAAAGAAATAAACAAACTAGGTGTCAAATTGCTTGTAGTTATCCTAAGCAGTTTGGGATTGAATTTCAGCAAAATCGGTTCAGTAGGACCAGAGCTATGAATCAAAATGTGGAACCACCACCTTCAAAAACTTGATAATTTTGTTACAAAAACTAACATAAATGATGCAAAAATGCACGGAATGACATAAGATTTTGCACAAGTCCGTTTTATTCGACTAGAAATGACACTGTAAAATTTCGCGAAGGTCGGTCCATAATTTACCCTAAGCCCCATATAAACACTACTCCCGGAAAACAGTTTAGTACGCCTAAAACCGTAAAAAATAATGCAATCATAACAAATTTTGGCTCGTCACAATTTTATAGGACTATAAATGATACTGTGAAATTTCGTGAAGATCGGTACATAATTTACCCTAGGCCCCATATATGCCCTACTCCCGGAAAACAGTTTAGTCTCCTAAAACCATAATTAATAACAAATCGTCACAGTTTAAGATAATAATATTAAAAAGACATCATACAGATATTACTCCTTAAACATTCGAACTGTCGGTGGAGGGTATCAAAGATTCGGCACAGCCGAATATAGCACACTAACTTGTTTTTGATAAGATCAAACGATATCCTATAAGAATCAGTTATCTTATTTTTTGTTTTATTTGTTTCTATTCGGCAAAAATATTTTTTTTTTGGTATGTCCGCTTCACAAATAATTCCTCATGTATTAAAAAAAAATTTTATTTTCCATTTATTGTTTAAATATAGAAATTACAGAGAAGCATACTACTCTATTATCACTAATCAGCCCCACTACAAAGTATATCCACCCTGATCAGCCCAGTGCACACGTCTACCTTCTAAATATTCTAGACTTTCCTGAATTTTTCGTCTCTCCTCGTCCATCAATGCTAAACGTTTATATTTTTGTATGACATAACAACAACTAAACATAAGAGTTATTTGGAAAATAAGCCAAAATATCAGTAAAGCAATAAGGAGACTTTGATTCACACAAATGCTGTCCAAATGTAGTTGATCATCTGTAATAATTTTTAAAGTTATAAAAACTAAGTATGGACTTTTCATATGGCTTACATACCTATACCAGCAATTAGGAGAATTCCTCTTTCGCCATAAATAAAACTATTTTTATTAGTATTATCTGGACCTCTAACATTTAAATTAAAATTTAATGGTATGACATCAGTTTTGGTTTCAGTTGGTTGTACCATATTTTCTTCATTTGTCACATTTTCAACATCGACTACTGTTGAAATATAAACTGGATTTTGCACTTTAAATTTCTGCAATGGCTGATCTGGATTAATTTGCCTCTTTTGTCTGGCAGGAGTTTCCGATATTATTGGATACCAGTTGGCATTGTTGGTGGAACTTTGACAGTTATCTTCTGGACAGCGATTACTGCAAAAATGTATTTTCACATCAAAATTTACCATGGAAGTTCCAGCAAATTTGAAGGCATGAAACCTAGCTCTTAATACATTGCGATTGGGAGTACGTATGCGTTCTAAACCTGGAAAAACACTAGCATCTGTTGGACAGCCACGTTCATCCAATAGATGAACAAAATTTTGATTATCTAATGTTTTGGCTACGAGAGAAGTTGCTCTAAAATCTGGCAGTGGGGGCAGCTCAAGTGTGGGAAATTCTCTTTGTTGCTGTTGAGTATATTCACCTACTATTTGCAATTCTAAACTTTGGCCAATTTGAACATCGTTGGTTTGATGGTCATGAGCCAAATCAATAATTTGTAAAGTAATTTTGGGCATAGGATGAAAGTCACTAGCATTGAAATGTAAGGAGCCTTCATTGGGTAAAAAACTTAAAAAGCACAAGTTTATTAAGTAAACACATTTTTGCATTTAAAGTTCTTATTTACTAACCTTTGTGTAAACTCCAATGAAGATTCCAAAGCTATGGCATTTGGCATTGTATCTTCTGTGTTGTTATTCGCATATAAGTTATTCTTTTGATCTTCAACTTCTAATTTTAAATCTACAATTTCATCTTTCCTTGTTTCTTTAAATGTTGCGTTACTCATAATGCAACCCACTTTAATTAAACGATCGCCTTGAGTTTGTACATTGGGATTATTTTGTATGACGACCAAAGTCGATATAAAAATTCTATAAGTTTATAATATTAAGTACCATTTCCGGTTAATAATACTTTAAAAAATGGATTACCTTCTATACTCTTTTGTCACTTCATAGGCTCTCAGTATACCACATTTATTTTCCTTGGCTTCATTGCCGATTTTAAGTTTTAGCACCGTACTTCTAGTACCATTTCCTTGAACCATGCAGTCTTTGGAGTGCATGCTGACATACATTTTTCCTTGAAACCAATCTTTGGGTCTATACCGTATAGTCATTTCTTCATGAGTACACACAACTTGGACTAAAGCGAAATTATGATTTAGATATTGTTTATCATATCTCATTTCCAAAATTTACTCACCATCCAAACACTTGACCCTTCTCATATACACCGAATTCTCCCTTAGTTTTAAACTTCTGGGACCCATTGATATAATATCTTCAGAGTGTAATAAACATTCGGATCGTTCTAAATCATCTTCATAGTAAAACGAAACTCCTTGGCAGTAAAATCTGGTCTCATGAGAACAATACGCTTGACACTTTTGAAATAATTAAATCTTTAAATTAATGAAAATTCGTTTTTAATGACTTGTACTGACCTCTTTCTGTGTTAAACCTGTTATTTTAGTTTCCGCATAGATAAACGTACTATTCGCATATAATTCATATGAGCAATGATCATTTTCCACTGGTCTTTCGTAGCATTGATTTTCTATGTACTCTTCATCATAAGGAGCGGCTCGAAATGCATCAGGTTGTATCATTTTATCCTTATCACTTAATATGCAGCGCCCAAGAGTGGTTTGATGTTGTCGTGGTAATAAACTTTTGTCTTGAATGAATCTTAATTTCAAAAAAGTTTTTAAATTAGCGAAATTGAGAAAATAGTGTTTTAAGAGAAAACTAGCTACATATAAAGTTCTCCACATTAACGCTTTTGCATTATCAAAATTGTTTTGTCTCGTTTGTGCAGTGGTGCAGATTAAGCCATTTATTGGCTAGATTTAGCCATTTTATATCTGGTTAAGCCATTAGCCGTTTTTATTTAGCCAAATTTTCTTTAAGTTTTTAAAAGTTTAAAAGTTACTGTGTGGTTTCACAGAAAAAAATTTTGCGCCAGTAAAAGCATTAATCAAAAATAAAATCAGTTTTAATTAAACATTTAATCAAGTGAATTAAGATTTTATTATTCTTTAAAAACTGAAATCTGTCATTCAAAGCTGATACATAGTTGGTCGTTAATTTTTGGTGCTCTGAACTATTCTCCATCTCCGTTGATTCATTTATTCACCCTTATTGTGTTTGGCGTATTTAAAATACGCCTACGACTGTTTGGTAATAGATTAAAGGAAATAAGTGCACGTTCTCTTTAATCTATTACCAAACAGTCGTAGGCGTATTTTAAATACGCCAAACACAATAAGGGTGATTATATTTTCTTATAATGCTCGAAAACTGTTAATCAGCGGAACAGCGTCAGACAATGTTGCTGTGGCCTATTGATTTTGTAGACTCTTCGAAGTAACCCAAAATTTTCAGCAAAATGATTTTTATTCTCACAAACATTAATAAAATAATAAAATAAATCTGAAATCGTGCATACAAGATGACGCAATGATAGAACATTTCACTACTTTATTGCAAAGCAAAACGGCTTAAGCTAGAGGTTCACAAAACGCGTTCAATGCGTTGGTACATTTATGCATTTTTAAAAAAAGTAGAATCAGTGTAAAACTGTATTGACAAGTTACACAGCAAACGCGTTGAATGCATAAACGTATCGAACTCACGAAGTAGAATTACCTTTAACTTATGCATGCGTGGCATGCGTCTTGAATAGAACGCGCTTGGACGCTTAAGAATTGAAAAAAATAGTTTATTATTCTGTTTTGACTTTATGCTCTGCTTTTAAATGCGTTATTTCTCATAATTGTTAAGCAAAAAATAAGCAATGAACATTAAATTATTTGTTCAAAAACTCTAAAAAAAGTATCGTCGTATTCACAGTGAAAGCATTAATCAAAAATAAAATCAGTTTTAATTAAGAATTTAATCAAGTGAATTAAACGTTGAATTAAGTGAATTAAACGTTTAATGGATATTATTAATTTGTTTACTGGTGCAAATTAATACTGTCAACTAAACGCTTAATACACATGATTAAAAGTTTAATTCACTTGATTAAACGTCTAATTCACTTGATTAAATTTTTAATTAAAACTGATTTTATTTTTGATTAATGCTTTTACTGCTGCAAAGTTTTTTTCTGTGATCATTAAGCCTGAAGTATCGCCATTATCGGTAAAGTTAACTTCTCTTATATTAAATGTGAAAGATGAGTTCAATTGTGAACCGATACAAATGTTCTCCCGAATTAGGAGGTCCATACAAAACAGGCTAAGTTCAAAAAATTGAGCTTAAATAAATATTATCTATATAAGAGATTTGTTTGGTTTTAAAAACCCAGCGAAACCGATCTATTATTTCGCCTAACGCCCAAACAAATATGCTAATGCTTCCGGAATAAGGTTTTTAACTCGATAGCGCCTATGCTGTATGAGCTGGCGAACAATTTGCTTTTTATTAGTGAAGCCAATATAAGATTCGGCACAGCCAAATATAGTACCTCTACTGGTTTTACCTAAATAGAAAGCTGTTTAGATGGTTGGAAAATAAAAAATAAAACGACTTTTAGACCAACAAATCCTGTTATTCTAGAATCATAAATGGATTTTTTAAGCAATACCAATAGATTTCTTCGAGAAAAACGGTTTTTTGTTATAAGCTTTAATCTTCTGATTTCAGCCTAAGGAACTTTTCTTTTTAAAAACTAAAAACTTTCGAATTTTAGTTTCGTTGGTTTTATGTCGATTGTTCTCTTAACTCTTTATTCTCCCCGATATTTAAAAAAAAAAAATGCAAGGAATCATATTTTATTATTTAAACAATTGAAGCGCAATTACTTAAATAAAAACTTAAAAATAACAATATGACTTCACTGCAGTTTTCAATTATTCAAATGTTGATGAAATTAATATGTAAATCGTTTTACTTTAAATCCCGAAATAACAATAACAAATAATGATATCATAATTAGGCAAAAAAAATTCTAAATCAAATTCACAAAAATTCCAAACAAAATATTTAAATGAAAAGTATTTAATTAAAATGCAATCAAAATTCAAATTAAATAGTAGCAATAAACAATAAACAACAACAAAAACATCAATAAACTCAAAAACATCACAAAAAATTCCAATGAAAAATTGTTCAATACTCAACTTACCTCTCATGATTGTTGCGATATGAGGGAGCAAACGATGCAGATAAACACTGGAATTCATGTTCAAATAAACATTTCTCGGCACATTCACGTCGCGTGACCAATGTGGTTATTGTTTTCTTTCCCTGGAATACTAAACTATTTCCGGGTATTTTTGTCAAGGTCCATAATCGCTTCTTACATATTTCGGGTACTAAGAAATTTTGCGAAAATTTTAAATATTTAAAGAACAAAAGTAGTAATAATGAAAATTTGTTTACCTCTTAAACATGTCTTTTCATAGAATACGGCCTCACCATCAGCCACCAAAGGCAATTCGTTGCCCACTGCCATGTAATTATCAATTCTTTCGAAAAATGAATATCCATAACATTCGTTGGTATCCAAAAGATGTACGTATGCAATGCAGGCATCGTCATCATTACAGATCTGCCAGCACATTGAACTTGCAGTTGCTTCGTAACTTGGCGCACTTGTAACGTTTTGCATCTGTTGTTGATCACTGATTATCGTATAACCTTCTCTAGCTATTCGATTACGATCTTTATAGTTGTTTGCTGGTGCATAAATCAAATTACGTTCAGTTAAGAATTCAAGTGGTGGCCGAAAACCCACAATTTTTTGTAAATGCATCTGATAAAGTGGGCATTTTAGAAGAACAGCATCTGTATGATTTTTGAAATGACAAGTTTAGAATTACAATTAGTTTGTCAGTGTTAATATGTTTTTTTTTTTATTAATTTAAAATCAAAATAGAAAATACTAATGAGTCTGTGGAACCGTTGCGAAATTTAGAATTTAGTTCGCTCTGAAATGGGTTTTCTTAAATCCTGTTGTACTTCCCTGCAGTTCAAATAGAATTACGGTACATAATACTATACAGTCAAACTTCCCTATAGTGAACTTCTATACAATGAAACTCTCCTTGCTTTGAAGTGATTTAAAAAACACAGCTTTCTTTAAATTTTATTGTATTTTGATCTTGAATTTCTATACTCGAATTTTCAAAGAGTGATTTTTTACAATAAAAAAAGTGGACTCAATATAATGTATTATTTAAAAAAACTTCTGTTGGGCATACAATATTTCCTAGGATAAAAGTAACATAAAGTGAAGTGATTTCTAAAAGATGAAAATAAGAAGAAGAAAAAGTTAGACTGCTATATTCGGCTGTGCCAAATCTTTGATACCTTCCATCGACAGTTCGAATATTTCAGAAGTGGGATCTATATGGAATCTATTTATATTTAATTTATCTTTTTAAAAACAGACGTTAGCATAAAAATTGGCTGCGGTTTAGACATTTATTAAATTATTGACCGACAATCAGAAAGTTTTATGCTTTTTTTTATAGCAATTTTAACTAGTTTGAGTAAAATATCATGATTCGTAACAGTTTAAGCCAAACTTAAATGGTAAGTTATGGACCCATCATCCAAAAATTCTGCAGAGGGATTTCGGATATTAAAAAGCATAAATTTAAATAAATTTTAGTACAGCAGGGAAATTAGTTTTAGCGTTTACAGTGAATTTCAGAAGGCTGCTATTTGTGGGATCTAAGCTTAATTATGGACCGTATATCACAAAATTGCATGACATTTTTTCTGGCCATATGAGACTAAGTTGGAAGAAAGTTTATCACAATAAATATATCTGCTACGGTTTTAGGCGTATTTAATTAATTTACCAGAGTGGGCTTTATATGGGGCCTATACTAAATTACGGACCAATTATCACGAAATTTATTAGTGCTATTTCTAGTCCTATAACACTGTGAAGTATTGAATTTTATTCTGATACCATTATAAATTACGGTTTTAGGCGTAATAAACTGTTTTCCGGGAGTATAGCTTATATGGGTCTTATAGTAAATTATGGACCGACAGTGTCATTTCTAGTCCTATAAAACTGTGAAGGACCAAATTTTGTTATGATAGCATTATTAATTTCGGTTTCAGGCGTATTAAACTGTTTTCCAAGAGGAGGTTTTACATTGGGCCTATGGTAAATTATGGACCGATCTTCACGAAATTTAACAGTGTGATTTATAATCGAATAAAACGAATTTGTGCAAAATCTTATATAATTCCGTGCATTGTTCAACCATTTAAATTAGTTTCTGTAACAAAATCAGTAATTTTTTACGGTGGTGGTCCCACATTTTGATTCATAGCTCTGATCCTACTGAACCGATTTTGCTGGATTTCAATTCCAAACTGCTTAGGGTAAATACAAGCAATTTGACACCAAGTTTGTTCATATATTTTGAGTTTTTCGAACGTGAACGTGTTTTTAATAGACGGATAGACGGACAGACGGACATGGCTAAATCGACTTAGAATTACTCAAGGAGCCAGAATACAAATACTTTATGGGGTCTTAGATGTATAATAAAAAATTTCCACACAGAATGACAAACCGAGTATACCATCATTCACCACTAGTGGGGAGGGAATCGAAATATAGTAATAGTAATAATGACAGCAGTCAGTAATAGAAAATGTCGCATCAATTCTCCTAAAACAATATTACTAGTTAGTTTTTACAGAAACTCGAAAGAGGATTAACAAAACAAAATATAGCTATAGGCCAGGATTCACTATCCTCCACAATCGTACGATTCATTCACATGAAAATCTAACTAAATTCTATCCGAAATAAAAAATGTCTGCTAAATCTGTTGTCAATGGCACAATATTACACAAAAAAGTAACAAAATCTTATGACTCAGCTACTTTACAAGAAAATGCAACTCTGATAAACATTTGCAAGTCAGACAGACTTGTCCTATTTGAAAGAGTGTAATCCAAACAAGAATACTGGATTATTTTAAAGATTACTGACTGACTGATTCATCATCGCGTAGCCTAAACGCCTGAAGCTAAAAAGTGGAAATTTGGATCGAAGGTTGGTCTCTCGCCAAATTTAAATTTTGCATATAAAAAGCTAGTTAATATAACAGTCAAAAAACGCCAAAAACTGAGAAAAAATACTAAAAAGCCGCCAAAAATGTTGTTTAGTTTCTTTTATTTTTTTTTAAATAACATAAAATGGAAATCATATATTCAGTTAAAAAAAAAACCAAAATTAAGTACACAAGTCTTAAGATTGTACACTTTAGCCTTTCATTACTGTAGTTCTGAACTGCAAACACACTATTAGAATTAAACAGTGACTGAATATAAAATTCTCTTAAGCTAAGATCCCACTATCGGCGCAATGTACCAATTTTTGTCGTATTTCATGTGCCGATAGTGTGAACGGTCAAAATTTTGTAATATACGACAATCTGTGCCGAAATTGTGCTGACTGTGGACAATAAAAATTAACTTTGATGCGCCGATAATGTGAACACTCTTTTGCACAATGTGGAGCAATCAAATTGTTTAATATGTACCGATTTTTATCGGCCACTTGTGTGCCGATCACAGTCGCCAATCAGCGCCGATACAAGGGATGGCAAAACGAAATTTTTAAATTGAACCAACTGGCTACTAAAATTTTACATTTTTGAGCTTAATTGTATCAAAATTATATTTGTTTTATCTATTATTTATGTATTAAAACTTTCAATAGCACATTTGTACTGTTAAATGAAGGAAAACAATTCGCTTTAACCAAAACATTGCAGTTGTATCGATGTTGCCATCCCTGGTTTGTAAACATCTATTTACAAAACAACAAGTACAAAAAAAGAACAAGTGCAGTAAGTTTGAATAAAATTGAACACATTTTTATTTTATATTAATATATTATTTAAAATTGTTAGGAAACATAATGGAATATTCAGTCGGAGAATTTTGCGAATTTCTAAAGTAAAATTATGTCTGCCAACAAGCAAATAAACAAAAACATATGATTTGATTTGCCCAAATAGCACGATAGTGTGACCGCATTGTGCCGATTATTGTCGCAACTGAGTTTTGGCCGATATGAACCGAAAAAAATTGTCACAATGTGCGACGATAATGGGACCACCCAAGAATTAATTGTGCAATGTTTTTAAATATGCGCCGATATAGCACGATAAAAATCGTCACAGATTGTGCTATTTGAGCCGATAGTGGGATCTTAGCTTTAAAATAATATCAAAACAAAAATCATGTGAAACAAGTTGCCAGATTTTTTTTTAAATTAGTAATGATAACAAAAAATGACAAACTGTTAAAAGAAAATCCCTGAAATAATATAAATGGTAAAAATAGCCAGTTATGTCAAAAATCGCCAAAAAAAGTCGCCAGTCGCCAAATGGAAAAATCCCATCGCCAAACACTTTTCAAATTCGCCACGTTTGGCGAGAAATCGCCATATCTGACAGCCCTGTATTTTAGTAATGACGGTAAAAAAATTTGATTTCAAAATTAGCGGGAATTTCTTTCATTAACTTATTTTAGCCCAAGTGAATGACTGCAATTCCCGCAACATAGACGAGCGTGTTAAATTACCCAAAGACCAGTGATACATTTTTAGTTTTTTGGTTGGGGCCAAAATACCTCTGATAATGATAATGCAAAATTTTATTTTGGGCTATAATTGATTACTACATTTTTATTCATATAAATAAAACCAATAGTAATAGCGATATAAGAGAATTATCTTAATATTTTTTATTCTGATAGAAGGATCTATTACAGTTATGTGTAAAAAAACTCGGCCAACATAGGTCAATATTTTCAATAACTCTGACACATATGTAAATAACGTTCAATGTCGTTAATGTGCCGAATTATCCCATCCTTTAGCTCTTGAATTGTGCTTGGCTTATTGACGTACACTTTTCTTTTAAATATCCCCAAACAAAGAAGTCAAACGGAGTAAAAGCACATGATCGTGGCGGCCAATTCAAATCGCCATGACGTGAAATAACACGACCATTGAATTTTTCGCGCAAAAGAGCCATTGTTTCGTTGGCTGTGTGGCAAGTGTCACCTTCCTGTTGGAACCACATATCGTCCAGATCCATATCCTCAATTTCTGGCCACAAGAAGCCTGTTATCATCTCATGATAGCGAACACCATTCACGGTTACTGCTTGGCCAACTACAATTTCGAAGAAGTACGACCCGATGACACCGCCAGCCCATAAACCGCATCAAACAATCACTCTTTGTGTATGCATCGGCTTTTCAACAATCACTCGTGTATTCTTATTTGCCAAAATACAGCAATTCTGGTTGTTAACGAATCCACTGAAAGTGTGCCTCATCGCTGAAGATGATTTTCTTTTTAAAGTCACCATTCACTTTGTTCTTCTCAACCAACCATTCGGCGTATGGACGACGCTTGATGCTCTCCACGGTTGAATTTGTCAAAACACTAAAACAAAGAAATGTCAAATTAAGTTGTACCAAAAAATTTGATGTTTATTTAAATTTAATTAAACTCCCGGCTAACTGAGCCTTTAGTCCATGCGGCGTGTCTTTCTCTTTCGAACGGCATCAAAATGTCATATAATGTAAATAATAGATTTAGCACGTTTACACGATAAGCCGACGAAATACGTTCCCAATTTATATGTCTTGTCTAATTTCTGGAAACATGTAAAATTTTTCTTGTTTTCTTGAAAATTTCTAAAGGTAGAAGTACATAACACGCGTTAATTCGTGCGTTTAAAAACTTTAGCGCATGAAAAATTGCGCGTAACAAAAGCCATTTCCGTCAGCTGTTTCTTATTTGCTTACTTATTTGTGCATTGAAAACGGATTCCATAATATATCAAGATTTTATTATTATTTTACTGAATTTATTCTTTTCATATAAATATTGTATGTTTTTTAAGCTCTTCAATAAGTTTTTCTTTCATGATTCAAAATTTTGTTAAATTATTCTTTTAACTGTCAGCTGATTACTTGTCAAAAATACACAACGCGTTAAAAAGTTCAAAGTTAACCAACTTTCTGGCGCAAACGCGTCAAAATATTTTGCATGTAGCTTGACCTAAGAAAATACACTTGTTTAACTTTTTTTGACAGAAGCGCGCGCGCACTAACGCGTGCCATGTACTTCTACCTTAAAAGTATTAAGTTTGAACAGTGTAAAAGATCTTATTTTATGCCAAATTTGTTTTAAGCTGAAGTGCACTATTTTTGACAATTAAGAAAAGATTTACATTAAATTTTTAAAAAAATACTGAAATATTCGATTTTTATAAAAGAATTTCAAAATATGTACTACACATTGAACATTTTGTAAATTTATTACTTGGTAATAATTTTTCAATATCTCGTTTTAAAACCGTTAATATTAGTGTATGGCAAATATACACAATTTGGGTATTACAATCTTAGTTTATTCCCAACATTTTTAATGCTTTTATTTAATCAATATTACTGGACTTTATCCTGTCCTCAAAGAAGAGTTCATAAAAATAGCCAAAACCAATTTCAAAATCGGACAAAATATGTTGAAGATTCTGCAAATGCAACTTAAGCTAGATTCACACGATTGAAATTTTCTTCAAAATTGCTCTTCAAAATGCTTCAAACTCGTGTAAACAGCAAAATTTTGAAGAAATTTGCTCTTCAAAATGCTTCAAAATCGTGTAAACAGCAAAATTTCTTCAAATCAAATTTGTAAATTTCCTGACGATGCTAACCAAAGGTTAGCGAAATATTGAAAATATAAATAAATAGAATATTTTATAAAAAAAGACCTCAAGCTTAAATAATTGAAAGTAATTATAAATAAAGGTCAAATAAGAAAAATAACAATTATTACACACTTTTAAATTACCTAATTTAAGTACTTGAATGAAATAAATCTCATATAATAAATTAAAATCTACTTATATATTAGGGTATTCAATTAAGCGATGTTTTGTATTAATCGATTAATCGCGCGAATAATTATTCGATGTAAAATTTAATCGAATAATAATCGAACAATTTAATATTATTCGGTTAATCGAATAATTTTAGTTTTGTCTAGTTTAAAAGTTTAAAAATAAGTAACAACAATTTAACAACAGGTACTTCATGTAATAAAAGAGGAAAGCTTTTTTAATAAAAAATAGCATCAACATTTAAGCTTATCTTCTAAAATAATCGTTCAAAAAGAGAGTATACCGTTTAACAAGTTTCAAAACGAAAGTGTGTGACTTCGAATATACTCCGCTCATCGAGTGAGCAACTAAAATGTTAATTAGGCATAATCACCATTTAGATATGAGTTTATTCAAAACACTATTAAATCGCCCGATTTAGAACAAATTGTGCATCTCTATTTTAGTTAAATTCAATTGACAGAAATAGCAAACTGACAGCAGTTAATAAGGAGTTAAAAAGTCTTTGATCATTCGATAACTATAGTTTATTAAAAAGTGTTTTGAATAAGAAATAGTAAATCAGGGGATATGCAGTAACTAAATTTTTGTTTTGAATACGGGTGTAAATTTTTATGTTTCAAACGATTTCTTTCTTTTGTTTGATAAAACTTTATTTAGAAAAGATTATTTCACTTATTGTTGGCGTTGAAGAGATTGAAAGTAAAGCTTTATAAAGCATATCCAATTTCTCTGTTCTCTTTCTTGTTTTTTCTAAAAATTAGTAGTCTTCCATTATACCACTTGAATCTCTTTTTGATTTTTTAACAATACTTTTGATAGTCTTGTTAAGGTCTGGTAGAAGGCTGTTTTTATTCGGTGCAAAAAAATCATCTTCATCTGAATCATTGTAGTTAAAGTCTGTTCTAAACATTATAAAAAATTAATTATTCCCAAACTATTTTACTTCATCCTTTGTACTTTACTATATTTTAAAAAATTGTTACTCGAAGGAAATTTTTCTTAGTAAAGAAACAATAGAAGGTTATTTAAAACGTACCAGCTGGTATTTTTACATTAAAGAAAAAAATAATACTGTGAAAAACAAATTTTCGGTTAATCGATTAATCGACATAAATTATTCGAACTATTCGTTAATTGAAAATAAGCAATTTTAAATTATTCGAACAGCTAATCGCCCAAAATTAATCGATTAATCGAACAACAGTTAATCGTTTGAATACCCTATTATATATATATGACAAATTTTTTGAATTTTTATGCACGTGTCAAACCGAGAACTTTTGGAGTAGAAGTCGGACTCGCAAGTTTTTGTAGGCACTCCGACTCTAGTAAAAACACCGCAACTCCACAGCCCTGGCTTTAAGATTTAATTAACTCACCAAACGTATGACAAGAATTTTCCTCTTGCTCTTTTTTTACGAAGAAAATTTTTGTCTAGAAAATAAGCTTATGTTTTTTTTTTATCAAGTTTTACGTATCATTTACGATTAAGTTCATGAATAATACAACTCAAAACTACAAAATGGGGTCAAATGTTTCCACATTTAACCTTCAACTTTAGTTGATTGTTTTTAAGCTATAGCAACCAACATGTCAATTTTATTTTTATTGATTGCATGATCGGAAATCCCCCTTTTGTTGTAAACAATTGCACACAGTTTATTTATAAAAATATATGAAAAACTAATTGATAATTATCTTACTCGTATGTATTATCATTTATTAAACAATTAAATAACTTACTTTTAATTTATTATGAAAATATTGAAATTAGTATTTTTTAAATTTAGAAAAAAATCTACTAACTTTTAACGAACATTTGAATAGAAATTTAATGGGGCTTTCGGAAAACACATTTCAACAGACAGACTGACATCGTAAAATAAAACTTCGCTACTAATAAGCACCAAGAATATACCCAATAAAACATTGAACTAGAAACGAAGCTGGTTTGTAAGGGAGAAATGAAAGAGTTTCGCTTACCATCTTGCTTACGGCAGGCATTTTTTTTAAATGGTGAGTTCCCACTTTGAAGCAATACATTTTTGACACAAAATGCGCTTTATTCAACGCATATAAAAACTGGTGAAAAAAGCTATCAGCTTTACACACTGAAAGTTTTTTTTACAGTTATTTTTAGTATTCGTAACAAGGGAATGCCGTGGCACTTGAAATTTTGTGTTTTCTTTTATAAAACTTGTTAAGAGTTCCTTCACTTACTTTACTGAATCACTGTATGTCTTATTGCGTAGCGCATAATTGTGCGCTTCGCAAAATGTTAAAATTTTTTATTGGGTATATACACAGAGATAACAGATTCGTGATCACAACCGAATTTGGCGCCAATCGAATTTCGTCGGTTGCATGTACTATCACACAATTCGGTTCCAATTACTGAAATTTTCGTTGCTAAGCACAATATTTTTGATAGCAACATTTGAATTTTAGTACACTATTAGTCATAACAACAGATATTGTTAGTTGTTAGTATGATTATTAGAAACAAAATTGTGCTTATACCCGAATATATGATAGCTGCAACTGAATTAACACATAATTGGTGTTCATAACAAAGGTTTGATTGTCGTTATCAATATATTTTGTTTAACCGGTCAAATGTAGCCCATAAGGGGCAAGGACTTGTCTAAAGGTAACCCCAATGAATGGAAAAATGGCTTGTTTTACAGTACGATGTCCTAGGCCAGGACCATATAACCCAGCTTGCATTACAAAGGAGAAGTCTTAAAACTACTCCAGGGGATTAGCTTTGAAATCGTTTCAAAACGAAGACATGTCGTTAAAAAACGAAGACATGTCGTTTCACTGCAAACTCTTTTTAATAATGACATGGTCCATACTTGCACTACATTTGACCAGCCCAGGATCAAAATGGATCAAGTTGTCCAATATAATTTGCATGGTGTAGAAAAAAAATACATACATACATACATATGTACGTGTGTATGTTCATACCTATAATAACTTACCCCTATTTATTAAGTTTTTGCACATTTTCCATTTTTGACCGCAAAGATATTTTTTAAATATAAAATTAAAAATTATTTTAATCTATCAAATGTTTTGACAGAAAATTTAGTAAGCAATTGGGGCTTTTAACTATTTTTTGGTTGTGAATTCCGAATAATTATATTTTCATTTGTTGTACTCGAATTGAAACTATTCCAACAATCAATAAACAGCTGCAATAAATGAATAAACATTTATATTTCAAAATTTATTGACGAAAGCAAATTATTGATTGCAATGGCCAATATTCAGTATTGCCCTATATTAAATTCGGTTGTGATTCTAACCATTTGTACTAATATTTAGAACTAAATTAAATTAGTTATAATAACTAATAAAAGAATTGAAGGAATCATATTTCAGTTGGAACATCGTTTTAATTATCAAAAGAATTAAAAATCAGTTAGAACTATACATTTTTAATAGTTGCAATAATAAATCATGTTACTTGATCAATATTTTATTACTGCAACCGTTTCCCAACCAATTTGTTTTCTGTGTGTACTTTCTAGGGTTTAAGATCAATATTGTAGAAATTACCAACGGAATGACAAAAGAAGAAAGACGTCAGCACCAAGGTTGCCAATTTAGCCATTTTCCAGCTGGATCTGGCGGTTTTTTCATTTATTTTATCTAGCCGGAAGATCTAGCCTATTGATAGAACAGACATTGCAAAACGTTATAAAAACTGTTCTTATAATTTAAATATTGACTGTCTTAGGCCTAATGCAACTACGACGTTTTGTGCGCAATCGTCTGTAGAAGTAGAACCAATTTGACTAGGTCTCAAGTTCCACAAAAAAAGCAAGACCATAAAGTATGCCTTTGATTTTTTACATCTGTATAGTCTTGAAAACATTTAAAAGTGAATTCATTCAGTGAGTGAAGGATGGTGTCCCCGTATGTTCACTAAGCCCGACTTGTCTGATTGCACTGACTTGCCAATCTACGTGCAATTTGAAAAGTTTCCGTATATAGTGAACAAGAGAACTCAAAAAAACCGATGAACGAAATAGGAGTTTTTCTTGTTATCTTAATTGTTGGAGACTATGCTTCAGTTCCTTCAAAGAGAGATTATTGTTTAAATGAAAGCGATCTTAAAATTTCAACAGTTTCGGATTCTAATCGTAGAACGGTTTTAATACGAATTTTTTCATATCAATTTTATAGATAATGCAAAACACCAAGATGATAATAAAATCTGGAAACTACTTTATGTTTTTTTTTTTTAGTTAAATTAAAAAATTGTGTTTGCTACCTTTTATGTAATAAATGAGAGTTTTTGCTTAGTTTTGTTTATAATAAATATGTATAAATTTTGTTTGAAAAATGCAAGGCCCAAAAATTGTATATACTGTCCATTGTTACGTATATGTAACAGCTCGATTCTAGGCCAAATAGAACAAATTTTAATTATTAAAATAGGTTGTTTGACAAAGGTTAATTGCTGTTCAAAATTTCATTCGTATATAAAGTCCAGATCGCTGTGGGCATTAATGAGTTAAATTGAAAAAAATTATTATATATTTGATTCCTAGGTTAAAAAATGCAGTGTTTAATAATTTTAAAAATCTAGCCATTTCTAACCATTTTTGGTTTAAATTCTAGCCGTTTTTGGAACTGTCGCGCTGGCAACCTTGATCAGCACAAGCAATAAAATTATATTCGCCATAAAATTCTTAGGCTTAATTTCATCTAAGTTTTTCAGCAATGGGTTTGAAACTGCAAAAAAAAAAAATAGTAGACAGATCAAAAAAGTAATTATTTTTTTTTTATTTGATTGTAACAGTTAATCCGAAATTTAAAACTACCATTTCATATTGTATTAATAGTATCTAGACACTTTGATCCTCACAGTACGCCGGGTTAACTTTAAAATAAAAAATGTATTTGTTTGATATTTCAATAAAATATGATCACAAATTAAGGAACTGCTAATTTATAATCGCCCTCTCCCCCTCCCCTCTCGTTTATATAACTGTCCCGCACTGTGTACCGCTATTTAAAAATTTCAAGAAAATGTATTTATTTTTAGAAATGTTAGACAGATAATCATTAATCGATTAAACAATTAATGAATGTATGACGTTTATTTTTAAATAAGAGAAACACAAATAAAGATTTGAATTCAGTCAAACAACAATAATTTATGAATTTTTTGAATACTTACAGCAATTTAACCAATTTATTTGTATTGTTAATAAAATTATTAAAAATATTTTAATTTTTGTTGTTGCTGGTTTTGTTGAATAAACATTTGTTGTGTTTGTAGAATTCAAAAACCACTTAATAACATTCATATGTTTTTGTTGTTGTTGCTGTTGGGTCATTGTGCAGTTACAGGGTTTTTATTTTACAATTTATTAAATTTTCTATTTCTATTAAATTTTATTTATTAATATTTTGTCGCATAGACTTGTTATACAAATATTTTATTTTTGTTATTATTTAGTATTGCACTTTATTTGTATTTATTTACTTTTTTTTTGTAATAAATACTTAATTTTGAAATATTATAAAATACTTATATTCCATTTGTATTTCATGCATAATATTGCGGGAGGTTCATTTAGTTGATTAGCAAACCTTTTAGAAAATAGTTTTTAAAACTGTTTGCCTAATATTGTATTTGTTTGTTTATTTATTTTACATTATTGTTAATAATTTGTCTTAATATTACAAAAAATATTGCCTTTGTGTTATTCTACAATTGATGAAAAATGTAAATATTTAAAAAAAATATGTTTTCTTTCTGTTAATTATCGCGTGACACAAATACATATGAATGTATTAATTATAATATTTTCTTTATAATTAATTGCACTTTTATCTCTTTTGACTTTGTTGAAAATGATTTTAAAACCGTTTTTAAATTACAAGTCGATTTTGCTTAAAAAAAACTTGTGTTGAAATAAGATTCATAACTTTTTAAACACTAACAAAAAGTAGCTTGGAAAACGAACGAAACTTTGAAATTATCAAATTTTATATTTACGTTATGTGTAATTAATGTACTTTTCACAATAGATCTTTCTTAATTTCAACAGATTCGGGACTATACGCGATAAAAATAACTAACCTAGTCCTATCTTTCTATCATACCTGGGGTCTTCGGAAAACCCATTTCATACACACGGACAGATAAACCTAAAGACATCGTTAAATCAACTCCGCAACTCAGAAGGATCCGGAATATATGTACTTTATAGACCAATATTGTAAAAACTACGAACTGAGTGACAAAATTGTATAAAAAAGTATTTAAAAAAAAATGCAGCAAATTGCATAAATATTTTCTAGTTCTAATGCGTCTCCTACACGCTGCGACTTGTTGTACAATTTGATCAAGTTGTTCAACCAATTGTTTTGTTAAAGGTGTGATTGGACATCGGTTGAATAAAAAAATCAAAAGAAATTCACTGAAAATAATAAAAATCGATTTCAATTAAAAAAATTTGTAATATTAATTAATTCGTTATTAAAAATTAATTAAATTTGTACCAGTTACCAAATTAATTGTATCAGTTAAACGTTTATTTAATTCACTTGTTTGAACATTTAATTAACTTGATTAAACGCTTAGTTCACTTGATTAAATTTTTAATTAAAACTGATTTTATTTTTGATTAATGCTTTAAATGGTGAAAAATTTTGGAGAATTTTACAAATATATATTCCACAAATGAAATGAGCTGGATTGAAAATTGCATTAATAATACAAAAAATAAATAAATGCATATTTTATTAATTTTAAATACATATTTTTTTTAAATACCTATTTGATTATATGTAAAAGTCAAAAATTACAATGTAAACCCACTTGATTTTGAAGAGGTTTCTAATCAAACCAACTAGATTTCGTTGCATTGCAAACGGCCTATTAAGATTATTATAATATGGGCTAAGTCCTGAGGCTAAGAACTCATCTAGTAGAAACTTCTACATATGGAATTCCAGGAAAACAAGGTTTTATTCCACATAAAGACATAAGAACTAGAGTGGTACAGACAATTGGTAAAAAAAAAATAAAAATTTATTCTAATTACAAAATGTTTGGATATTAATCAAAAAAATAAATTAAAATTCCACCAATAAACAAATTTATAGTATCAATTGAATATTTTTTGATACATACATATTAACAAAATTTTCTGCAGTTATGTTGTTAATATAAGTGAACGTTTAATTCATTAATTACACTTTTAATTAAAAATGATTTAATTTTTTGTAATAAAATTTCTGTATGACGTGCTAAATTTCCAATTTTTAATTTTTTATAAATACACTGAAATTTATTGTTGAGGGAAGCTAGTATCTATGCGCATTTCACTAAAAATATTATACGAACAAAACTTTAAACAAAACTTTTAAGCGATAACTTTTGATACAAAAATAAAGCCAACCAATTGTAGAGGAATGTAAAAATAGATAAACTCACTGTTTATTGCTGTTGTTTTGTTTAAGCTTTGATATTGTTACAAGTAAGACATTGAGTGTTTAAAATTCTTATTCGCTTTATTCCCAAAAATAAGTTTAAGTTTATTTTTGATTAATAGTTTAATTGAAAAATATAATTGGCGAGCATTTTTCTATGTATTGATATAAGGGATTCCAAA
The DNA here is from genome assembly GCA_963931875.1 of Pollenia griseotomentosa. Taxonomy (NCBI): domain Eukaryota; kingdom Metazoa; phylum Arthropoda; class Insecta; order Diptera; family Polleniidae; genus Pollenia; species Pollenia griseotomentosa. The sequence goes on from OZ007560.1 coordinate 113,106,692, forward strand.
TTTTTTTTAATTAAAAAGAAGAAACGTTCTTGTAGTCATGCAATAACAATGTCCTTGAAGTTAAATTTAAGTTGAGTTTTAATTAACTAAATTTTGTAAATTATCGTGTGTTTGAAGTTGATACATTTCCATTCAATTTTTAAGGCATTCTATTTAGGACATTTGATTGATTTTACCACAACCAAGCCTTAAATAATGAAAAATTCGGATCAATTTAAAAAGATTTGACTAAAAAATTGGGACGATTTCAAAAATAGTCGTACTTAATTTTTGGAACATGGACGATTGTTGTAATATTTGATTTTATGTATATAAAAATGAATCGTGGTTTGTTCGACTGCTTAAAACTTGAAAACGACTTGACTTAATTGGGCCAGAAAAGTTGACAAAACAGGGTAAAAATTCATACTTTTTATAAACATGCTTTTTTTCCAATATAATTTAGAGCAAACTTGAAACCTCTGTTCTTTAACATGAAGGCAGCAAACAAATTAAGTATGTTTGAGTCGAAAAACTGGGTAAAAATTTGTACTTTTGGTACTTTTTGCAAACATATTACTTTAATAAATATTTGGGCAAAATTTAAACGTATGTTCTTAAGCACAAACGCACCACACAAATAAAGTACATTTGAGGGGAAAACAAAGTTAAAATTCACAATTTTAGTACATTTTGTAAGCACGTTTTTTTTTAATAATTTTGTGCAAACTTGAAATCTATGTCCTTTAAGGAAAATTATTTTATCGACCCCTGGCAACGCAGGGTTTTAACAGCGTGTTCAGTAAAATATTTAAAGAGACTTCTTCTACTACTTAAATAAGCATCACTGTACTCTTCGTAAATCTTTTGAATCAATTTTAGTTTATCTTTTTAGTACTTAAAAGCCCGGTTTTTTAAGATCTCAGTTAAACTAAGTTTAGTTAATCTGAAAACAGATTTGTGCTGCCAGTACCAGTAAAATTTTGACGGAACATCTTATGCTAAGTTCACACTTGGGTTTTAAAACGCGTTTAAGCAAAATGTTGATTTAGCCGTTCACATTACATTTGAGATGATTAAGATGACAGATGATTAAGAAAAAAACACAACAAACCAATTTTTTTTCTTTAAAGTATTAAAAATGGATAAAAACACTTTTATAAAGTTATCAGAAGATTATTTTAATCATTTTAATGATAAAATTGTGAAAATGTATGAATTATTTAAGGAAAAAAATAAAAACATTAAGCAGAAATCGTGGCCGGTTGTACACGATCATGTTGGCGATTCTACATTTGAGGTATGTTCAGTGGATTCTATGTGATTTATGAAGTGATTTAGTTGTAATCATGTCAATTTGAAGTGATTAACAAATCACTTCAATGTATGGGGAATCATCTCGATTTTGAAGTGATTAGAGCTTAATCACGTTCGAACTGCTTAAACGCGTTTAAGAAGCCAAATGTGAACATACTATTAGTTCAGCTTAAAATGTTGGTCTTAAATGATTTTTAAAAAAAAATCATATTTCGTTGGAAAAATCCGAGTTTTAGACCAAGATAAACTAAGTTTAAACTTAATCCACATCTCAAAGAGCCGGCCTTATTTTTTGTTTGAATTTAATTCAATTTCAAATAATATTTGTTTGTTATCCTTTTTATTATACTTGATTTTTAAATAAAGAGTTTATTTTTTCTAATAAGCAAATTTTCAATATTTTTATTAATTTTCTTTAATATTTTATTAGTTTAGGCAACTTGTTTAAAAGTACTTTTTTATTTTAATATTTTTTAATATTTTATCAGTTTTGGTAACTTTAAAAATTGTTTAAAATTATTTTTTTTATTTTAAGGAAGTCCATAAAATTTCTTGATTTCTTTAAGTTTTATTTTTGAAAGTTAAATATTTTATTTTAATTTAGCATTAAGTTTTAAGATTAAGCACTTTTTATTTCTTCTTTGATCACATTTAAACAAATTTGATACAACTTCCCGCCATTATTGTCTTTAAATGATTAATTAATTAATTTTATTTAATTAATTTTCTTTGGCCGATTTTTTCGAAACGTTTGTTGCCAAAGTTAAGCTTTAACTAATTGTTGATTTTTCTACCCCTACGAATTCTAACAAATATTTTCCATTTATTGTCGTTTTTGTTAGGTTTAGATTTTTTTTCATTCGTTGTTGGTACCTTGTTGTTTTATTTTTTTTTTATGAAATTTGCATTTGTATGTGAATTAAAATGATCTTTTAATGATAATATTTGCTGATACGACATCGAGTATTTCTCTATTCTTCTCTAAATCTACGTTGATTTGAATACACATTTACCTAAACACATACACATCAGCAATGTATATTGTTGCACGTAGTTATTTACATTTATTTTAATTGTTGTTGAAAATTTAAATTTGTTATAACTTTTGTTTAAACTGATTTTTTCACTGAGCTTAAATGGCTAAAATGGAAAATTAAAGTCTCTCTCTTAAAGTCTCACAAATTGTCGAGCCCTAAAGTTTTTTTTATTTGTCATAAAGTTTGTCGTTGTCGTTGCCTGCACTTGAGCTTGTTAATTCATGCGCTTCCAAATAAATGACGCGATACATGCTCACGTGTGCTTGACTTGCTGCTAAAGCTTTTTTTGTTGAAAAATTACGAAAAAATTGTATTAAAAAAAAATAAAACAACAAAAAATGTCGTCTGTTAATATCACTATAACCACAATAACAAATATTTAATAGTTGCCTCTGTAGCTACATACATCCATGTACATATTAGATAATTGTGGGAATTTAGCAAAACATTTCTGCTACTAAACTTGCGTTTAATGTTGCTGCTGCTGGTTGATGCCACTGAATTTACATGCCACTCACTGCTGCTCACAGTTTAACACTCTAATTTATGATCTAAATACATAATTGGGGAATTCACAAGGTGTCATAAAATATATGTCTTAAAATAATAACATGAAAAAATACGACTGTTGTGAACAACCCCTCATAATTTAGTGTGCTATTTTGAATTTAAGTCAGCTGATTTAAAACAATTATAAAAAAAATAAATATTTACCTAAAATCAAAATGTTTTTTATTTCTAATCCATGAATTAATAAATTAATTTAGATCTTTCTTTTCAGACGCAAACCACAAATATTTTATTTTGTTTGTTTACCAAACATCAGAGTCCTAGGCCGATCCAATTTGACGCCGCAAGTGTTTTGTTGCAAAAAATGCTAGCCGCAGGTTAAATTCGGATGTAAGCCGGATAAAACTATACCATTAACGGCGACGGCTACAAAATCATAGCCGCTCTGCTCAGTTGCTTGGCGATGGTCTCTTCTGATTAATTACGACAGCACAATAAACATAGCAAGCAAAGTTTTATTAATTTAAGACACTTTTTGTTTACAAAGCAACAACAATATTTTTTAACCATTGTAAAATGTTAGAACATTATGACAATACGACATGATAGCACACCTTGTGAATACCCCAAATAACACAATTTGTAAAGTTATAAATTTATTGAATGAAAAATAATGGTTTCTATGCGGAAAAAATAAATACTGGAATAAAATATTTTTGAAATGTTAATATTTTAGCGACAAATTTCGGAAACTTTGAAAAGTTTTTGACCTAGGCAAAATATGGAAAAGCTTAGAGTAGTTTCAGAAATCATTAAATTATGCATCCAATAAAATACTGTAAGCTCGGATGTTTCTCATAATCGATTCCCTTCAACTTTATCAAGATTTATTTCCTTAAAACCTATGCGTCGCGAGCAGCAAGTGAGCAAAATGAAACTAGACAGAAATAGTTTTAGAAAATAGGCTCATTTCATTTCATATGAAAGTGTTCTTTCAACAACGAATTTTCATAACTCTCTTAAAAATGCCCTCTCTGACTTAAGCTACGGTCACACTTATTAAATATTTGATCAAATAAGCGTAACCCCTACTTTTGTTAATAGTTATTGAGATTTAAAATGGTCTTAATATTACAAAATAAACTAATTATACTACTCGACAAAGCAAAAAACAAAATGTTTATTGTGTATAAAAGTTTAAGGAAATTTTACGTTGTAATGTAAAAATTTTATTAATTGGCCACAATATTAAAATCCTAAAGTGCAAATGTTTTGATATTTCGGATTTATCGGGTTGATAAAAAAAAATAATAATTATGAAAGGCCATTGTGGGTTTTTATTATTTTATATTATTGTTATCGATGCAAACGGGAGCTTTTTTCAAAATTTGAAATATACAGCCATGTCACAGAGTACAATTCCGTTCGGAATCGAAGAAAACATATTTGTTTATTGATAGAAAATGCATTTTGTTAGTTTTTTGGAAAACAAAATGGTTTCATTTCGAAAAATATATTTTCGTTATATTCTAAAGCTTAAAAACACGGGATGAATTCCGTTTCCGAGCGGAATTGTACTCTGTGACATGGTTGATTGTGTCAGATTTAATATTCGTATTCGCGAATATTAAAAATAATTATTCGTGGCGTCACTAATAACTAATCATTTATTAGTTTATTTTTGTTTGATATTTAATTCAATTTGATAATAACATACATAATTTAATTAGTTTTATTTTTCATAAAATTTTGCTTTTACATTAGAAATTTAAATTTTGTATTTGAATTTAATCTTTTATTTTAATAATTTTTTTTTTGTTTTCATTTCAGTTCACAGCAATTGTTTCATGAAAAGGTGAGTGAGTGCGTGCGTGCCACTTTAATTTCCATTATACAAAACAGAATTAATTTTCTTTTAATATTAGGTTAGACGTTTGACATTTCCTTAACCATGAACTTTGTTTATTAAAAATTATTAAGTGGTTATTGTTATGGACAAAGTTAAAAACAAAGTTTTAATTTCTTGAATTCAACATTTAAGTTTATTTATGAAATGTTTTTAAGGTGTATGAAATTGCTAGTTATATTGTTGAACTTTTGCAAAATCGGTTACTTTTAATTAAGTTTATTACTTTTTAATGAAATGTTTGGTTTGCATATATTTTAATAGATTTGAGACCTTTAATTAGGGTTCTTATAAGCCCTAATTTTCATATTTTATTTCGTGTTGTTAAGATGTAGCGTATAAACATAATTTCTGCACTCAAAATATTGTGTAGTTAAATTCAAACGAAAATCCATTTTAAACAACTTAAAATTTATTTAAAAAACGGATCATTTATCATTTTAAACAAATGATTTTTACAGTAAATTTGAATTTATTTATTGAACATCATATTCCTCAAAATTAAATAGTTTTTACTTTAAAAAAATATATTTAAACCGACAAAAATCAAACTACAAAAAAAAAACAAGTAAGAAAGTATAGTCGGTCAAGCCCGACCATATGATACCCAGCACCACAGTACTTAAAAACACATCATGCTTATGTGTCCATATAAATATGGATTTCTCTATGTTTAAAAACTTCATTAAAATCGGTTTGAAAGTTTGTGAGAGGCAGAAATTGCCCCCTACATCCCCTTGTGGTCCTATTTTTGAAAAACTGTATAGCTTCTGTGACCATATAGATATGGATCTACCTATGTCTTAAATTTCATTAAAATCAGTTTGAGAGGCAAAAACTGCCCCTTTCTCCCCTTGTGTTCCTATATTTTTTAAAACTGTATAGCTTATGTGTCCATATAGATATGGATCTATCTATGTTTTAAATTTCATTAAAATCGGTTTGAGAGACAAAAATTGCCCTTATCACCCCTTGTGGTCCTATTTTTTTTAAAACTGTATAGCTTATGTGTCCATATAGATATGGACATTTCATTAAAATCGGTTTGATAGTTTCTGAGAGGAAGAAATTTCCCCCTATCTTCCCTCGTGGTGCTACGATTCGGCCCATTTTCAATAGGCTTGGTCCTTGTGCCAATTAGAACCTATGTCCCAAATTTTATCAAATTATCTCTTAAATTGCGACCTGTACTTTGCGCACAAGGTTACATGGACAGCCAGCCAGCCTGCCAGCCAGCCGGACGGACATCGTTAGTTCGACTCAGAAAGTGATTCTGAGTCGATCGGTATACTTTAAGGTGGGTCTAGGACCAATATTTTAAGGCGTTACACACATCAGCACAAATGCATAATACCCTCTCCACTATGGTGGTGTGGGTATAAAAATACGGAAAAACAATTTTAAACATAAAATAACTGTATATTTATTCAATTTTAACAGTACGCAAAACGAATTTAATAACCCGCAACCAGTTACTATAATAATTTTATGAGTGTACTTTTCGAATTAAAAAACAAAACATATTCCATTCCGTTGTAGTTTTTTTTAGTAAAAACTCTTATACGACTAACTGACTAGTAAAAAATGTGCTCGAGCAGGTTTTTACTATGAAAATGCGAAATTATCGCTTAAAAACCTGCTGATTAGATGCATGACTTTGGAATGGGAGTTTCCGGTTTGCAGGAATTATTTCTGCTGAAAATTAGACAATTTTTCTTTTATTTATATATTACGAATTTGCGTGTTTACGAAAAAACTATGATATTTGTCGTGTAATTAACTTTCGTTGTCATACGTTTGTATGTGTGTAGAATATTTGTAAATGTTCGCTTTGAAACCTTATTTGTTATCAGGACTAAAAGAACAGCTTTTTGTATAATTTTTTTCATAAGCATTCACTGCACCTTTATAGCTCTTATTTAAGCGCACGATAACTATCAATAGGTAGCTTAAAACTATTTCTCTGCTTGACTTTTCCGCTCACTTTTTCTATCAATGAACACATTTACATTGGATTATTATATCCTATAAATCCCCCCGGGGAGAAACAGAAACACAATGTTAAATAAATATAGATCCCATAATATGTGTAAGGCTGACATGCGTTCGAAAAACAAATCGACTTCAAACGAAATTACACAGAAAAAATTTTTTTTTCAATTCAAACAAAAAATTTGCCGGATCAAAACGTTTTTTGTTTAAAACAGGACTTACAAACAAATTTGCATATTCAAACCATTTATTTTGCATTTCGTTTATTGAAAAAAAACCCTGATTTTTTCAAACAAATAATTTAGCTGAGTCAAACAAAAAAATTGACTGAAATTCTTAAAAATTAAAAGCAAATCATTTACTGAAATCAAACAAAAAAGTTTTTTCTTTTTGCACTGAAAGCAGCCGATGTCTCTCTCTCGTTGTAGCTTAGTTGCACACATTCACCGTTGGTCTTATCCTTTCCTTGGGTTAAGAAGAAGCAATCTCAACTAAAAACTGCAGCAGAACGACCCGATATGGTTTCCGTCATCATTCTACTGCAAAAACTTTATGTATTTAACTGACAAAATTTAAAAAATAGAAAACGGGATTTCTATTCATTCTTATTTTACCAACTTTGAAAACAACCAAAAATAAATTTTGTTTCTTATGATGTTGTTGTTTCTCGTCACGCTATTTTATCATCTTTCTTATTGTTGTACTTTTTTAAGGCGTACAAAAATAGACTGCATGTGTTTTTTGTTGTTGCTCATTTATTTTACATAAAGTAGTGTGGCTTACGATCAAATAAAAAATTGCAAAAAAACGACTACATTAAAGAGCGTTAAATATTTCATACAAAATCATGAAAACTTGAAACCAATAAAGCGTATATTTTATGTTTTAACAGTTGTCAACATTTTTGTAGATACAATAAAAAATCAAGCAAAAATATTAATTGAAACAGTTAAAAAAATTTGTAGAAATTAAAAAATTTTTGAAACCAGCGTTTGTTTGAAAATATTTTAGCAATAATTTTTTCTGTGTACACGACGAATTGAAGTTTTTTCAAAAGTCCCATGGTATCGAGCATAATCATAAAAAAGAGAAAAGGCATATTAATTCTACGATTACGACTTATGGGATATTGGGTAAGATAAACAAAAAACGCTTTCAAGCCCTTGATTGTTAAGCTAAGCACACAGCACAATCTACAAAGACATATATCGTGCTTTATCGGCACACATTTCTACAAATTGCATAATTAATTTTTTAACGGTCTCATTATTATCTCATATTGTGAAGATTTCTTTCGACGAATATTGGCTAAACCAAAAACGATAAATTAATCGGTATAATATGGTCACACTATCTTGTCTTATTTTGTGTTTTTTTATAAGCAGACATAATTTAAAAATTTTTAAAACGGATTACGTTAAAAAAAGAAAATACAAATAATATACATAACTAGTAAATTTTAACAAAATTTCGTAAAAAAGTAAAATTTAACAAAGAAAAATTCTATAAAAAGTTAAGTTTAGCAAAATTTACTGTAACGAGTAAATTTTAATAAAATTTCCTATAACAAGTCAATTTTAATAAAACTTCCTATAAAAAGTTCATTTTAGCAAAATTTCCTTTAAAATTTTAACAAAATTTACTTTTACAGCAAATTTCGTCAAAATGTCCTACAAATAGCAAATTTTAAAAATTTTTCCTATAAAATGTTTATTTCAACCATTTTTCCTATAAAAAGTTAAAATTTTATAATGAGTAAATTTTAATAAAATTTCCTATAAAAAGTTAATTTTAGCAAAATTTCCTATGAAAGTAAATTTTAGCAAAATGTCGTACAAATATTAAATTTTAACAATTTCTTCTATAAAAAGTTTATTTTAACAATTTTTCCTATAAAAAGTTAATTTTTGCAAAATTTTTTATAACGAGTAAATTTTAATAAAATTTTCTATAAAAAAGTTAATTCTAATAAAATTTCCTGTAAAAATTATCAAAAGTAATTTTTGGGAATACAAAATTTTAATTTAAAAGATTTATTATTCGTGCTTAATTCCCAATTTTTATTCTTGATAAAAACACTGAAATTTATTGTTGATGGGATAAGCTATTCCTATGCGCATTTCACTGGTTGCTTAGGCCGGATCATCAGGAAACATCATTCATAAAGATTTTAGAAAAACTAAAGATATTAAACCAAATAAAACTGTTAAGCGTATAAGAATCATAAGCAACAGTTCTACTTGTAACAATATCAAAGTTTAAACAAAAACACCAACAATAAACAGTGAGTTTATCTCTCCTTACTCCAATTGTAGTGGGGAATGTAAGGAGAGATACACTCACTGAAATGCGCATAGGAATAGCTTATCCCATCAACAATAAATTCCTTTAAAAAGTTAATTTTAATAAAATTTCCTATAAATGTTCATTTTAGCAAAATTTCCTATGAAAGTAAATTTTAGCAAATTGTCCTACAAATAGTAAATTTTAAGAATTTCTTCTATAAATTTTAATAAAATTTTCTATAAAAAGTTAATATTAATAAAATTTCCTGTAAAAAGTTAATTTAAATAAAATTTCCTATATAAAGTCAATTTTAATACAATTTTCTATAAAAAGTTAATTTTAGCAAAATTTCCTACAAATAGCAATTTTTAACAATTTTTCCTATAAAATGTTTATTTCAACAATTTTTCCAATAAAAAGTTAATTTTCTATAACGATTAAATTTTAATAAAATTTCCTATAAAAAGTTAATTTTAGCAAAGTTTCCTATACAATTTTATTAAAATTTCCAATAAAATTTTATCAAAATTTTATTTAAATTTTATCAAAATTTCCTATATAAAAAGTTCATTTTAGCAAAATTTTCTATAAAAAGTTAATTTTAGCAAAATTTTCTATAAAAAGTTAATTTTAGCAAAATTTCCTATAAAAGTAAATTTTAGCAAAATGTCCTACAAAAGTAAATTTTAATAATTTCTTCTTTAAAAAGTTAATTTTACCAATTTTTCCTATAAAAAGTCAATTTTAGCAAAATTTTCTATAAAGTAAATTTTATTAATAGTATTAATATTTTAAAAAATACACTTTGTATGAAAATTCCAATAAATAGTTTTCTCGTTGATGTTTTTATTTGCTTAGCAAACAGATGTTCGCATATATCGGCGCTGATTGTCCACTTTGATCGGCGCAGAAGTAAAAAAAAGAAACATTGTTTCATGGTTTCCAGATTTCCTACTAAAAAAATATATCGTTAATAACGAAAAAAATAAGAACGTCGATAAAAAAAGATCGGTACGATAACTTTCCAATCACTCAGACAGATATATAGTATGTCAGAGTAAACCAAGAGGTTTGGTAAATGGATCTTAATTGGCTAAAGATTTTTATTAAAGGTTTCTTTCGTAATAATGATTTGTGAAAAACTAGTATTAGTGGCAAAAAGTTATGTAAACGTGTTTGTAAAAGTTATCTTTTATACCTTTTTTGATAGAGATTACTAGGTAATGTTGATGGTGTCAGGAAGTTAATAACCATTTTCTTTTGTTTTTTTGTTCTTCAGGTATTTAAAGTTGTTAAAAAACATTAAAATCTTCTATTTTTACAATAACACACATATATTTTTAGCACTTGTCATGTAAATTGTTAAATTACAAATTGTTTTCCATAAAATATTATTAAGACTTGTCAACACATGTCAATCATTATTTAAATTAACTACTTTTTTATTATGATAAAGAAACAAAATAAAATAAAATTGTTATCTTTTCCAAATGAGTTAATCAATTAAATATTTCTGCATGCCCCAAACAAATACCCAGTTAACCACGTCTGTAAGCCACCCTCGAAGACGGATGCACGACAATGCTTAATCCTACACGGGATGTGAGGGACAGCCAGAAGAAAACATCAACGACATTTTCGAATAAGTGTCGCCGAAATCCTGCATGACACACAGCAAGACAATGTCGCTGTTTTTGTCGTTCATTCGATACAAACAATTACATAGATGATTATGTCGCCTTCTCTGCCGTCAACATGACAATGCATGACAATGTCGCTTACTTTGCCGTCAACGACTCCATGCATGACAATTTCGTCGTCAACGACAAAACTTATTCCATGTGCATTTCAGAATAGTTTCAATTTTATTTCGCTGTTTTAATTTCTACTTCATTTAATACATATATTGACAGTGAAGTATAAACTGCATGTAATCCACGATTACCCTCATCAGCATTATTTCGCTTCAACTGCTTTGTGCTTATTACTAAATTTTATGTAGGATTTTAAATCTTCAGCTAAAAAGAAAAATGTGAAAATATTAAGCCAAGCAAGAAAGTGATTGAAATGCATTTAACTACGGCAGAAAAAGATTTTGACTTTCATATTGTCGTAAATAGCTTTTTATACAAGACAACTTTTAACACAATGTCGCTTATACTGTCCCATATAAAGTTTGATAGAAGAAAACTTATAAGACCATTTATACTGTCCCGCATATATTTTTATGTAGACAACTTTAGGCATCTTTACAACTTTAAGGCATAGTATTACGACGTCAAAAATTATGTAGAATAGAAAAAATTTATCATGTAAAAGCAAAATTTATTGAGTAGGAGAGAATACGGATACAAAATTTGACAAGCGGTCGGTTAATGTTTATTTTCTAAACACTTTTAGAAATTAGTGTTTTCTTATCACACCAGAGGTGTACTTTAACGTAAACATTGGCAGCACTAACAGTACATATTGAAGGTGTTAACGTTTTTTTTAAATTAAAAAAAACAACCAACATCAATTCAGGAAATGTTCAAGTTGTTTTTGTAAATATTGTAGAACTGTAACGATCAGCTTTATTTGTTATGCACTCAGCTGTTTAATGTCTTTGCTTTGCTTTTACTTATACAAACCGTGTAAACATAAAAAATACTTAATACAGACTTTATGTTCTCTTTTTTTAACACAAAGAAAATTTCATAATACATATTTGGATTTTACAAAGTCTTATTATTTTGCAGTAATGCCTTTAGATGACAATTTCGCTATCCTGTCCTTCATAAAGCTTGGTAGGGGACACCAAACAAGACGTTGTAGCTCATACTGTTGTACACGACCATTTCCTATAAATTGTCTTATAGGAAACCTAAAAACAGTGAATAGCTCGTTTATACATCATCAACAACGAACGATGTCGTCAACGGCAATCTGGCCACCTGGGTATAAACATACACAAAACACACTTATTTTTCTTCGAAATATAAATACACGTTCCTTCATATTTAGGCCATTAGAAAGGTCAAGTTCATGGGAAAAGTAAGCGAACCAAAAAAAATTAAAAAAAAAATCAAATGAAAATGAAATCATTTTTATAAACATAAAATTAAAATGTTCTGCACAAATGAAGTTCTTTAACAAAACTACTAATTTACTACAACTACTTTGCATAATTTATTTAAAACTTTAGATTTTATTTGTGTGCGTTTTTTTTTTTTTTGGCAAAACTAAAATTTTGAGGCACTCAGGCCTTAAATTATCTAGAAAAGCAAATCGAATGAAAATTTCGCAAGAATATGAAACAAAAAACGAAACAATCACTTAATTTAACAAGAAGCATTCATGCAACAATGTATTATAATCAGGGCCCGGACTTTTATGCAGTTAAAATCGCGTTTTGTGCGCATAAAAAATGCACTAAAAACATAAATAAATGCGCTAAAAATTTACAATATATGCAGTTAAAATTATCATAAATGAAATAAATCGTTTGATAAAATATTTATTAGTGATAAAAAATAACAAGCAAAAACAAAAATAGCATGAAGAACGTTAAAATTCATTCTCATAAACTTAAGTATGGCACAATAACCACGAAATTAGAAGTTAAAATAAAGTAAAACACAAATATATAAAGAAACATTAAGACAATCATGTAAATTAAGTCCCTTGTAAAGGCCCAACTATAATATGCATAAGCTGGCTTGAGCAACTGTGTTAATCATATGTGTCAAACCATATTGAACTTAAGAAAACTTTTTGTTAAATTTTTTGAAACTGTCATTTGCTTAAGCTAAGTGTGAGACTGATCGCAATTACATACGAATCAAATGTTTTTTTTGATTTAGTTTTTTAAAATGCCTTTAGAGATAAATTTTACCCTACATTTTTTAAAAATAAAAGTTTACTGCCTGTTTTCCAAAACAAAATAAAACGGAAATGATAGGTGTATGATTAAATGCTGATAGTTCCACTGTGGTATATTCATTTTCACTACGCTGTTTTCGAAAACAATTTAAATTAAATATGCAAGCAGCTAAGGATTTAAAACTATAAATTTAAATCCTAAATTTTTGTTTAAGCTCTATCAAGCTTGCTACGAATTTTTTAACTTCCTCCACAAAATCCTTTTACCACATCTTTGAATTGGCAAAAGTGTTCAGCATAATACATAATTGCTTTCAACCACGTCCCCCATCTGGTTGTTATACAGGGGTGTGCTGGAAATCGCAAACGCAAAACGCAAGAATTTTAAAAGTCGTTCATTAGTAAGATTTCTATAATAAAAGAATTTTATGACGAATGTTATACAAACATTTCTCTATTAAACAGAATTTTATAACAAAAATTATAAAAATTAGATTAAAAGTGTATTAAAAACAGCCTCCAAATTCTTGCGTTTTGCGTTTGCGATTTCCAGCACACCCCCCATAGTCTGTAGAGGAAGACATTAATCCGGATAATTCTTTTTATATGCGGCAACACGCGAAGGTGCTTTACAAAATATTTTTCTCATTAGAAATCAATAAATTAATATCATCGAAGTTATCTTTAATCTCTTCTGCGGAAGGGTGCATAACAAAATAAAGCAATTTAAACAAGTTTTTTCAAAATATGCAATAAAAATATGCAATATCAGCAATATATGCAAAAATATGCATTCAAAGCAATATATGCAAAAATATGCACTAACAAATCGATGCCATTTTACGGCAAATTTCTTGATTCGCAAAGATATTTTGTAAATGGTAATCTCCGACTGACGAGAACAAATATGCATTTGCATAAAAATCCGGGCCTTGATTATAATTTTGCTTTTTAAAGGGCGGAGATGGAAAGAAATAAATGAAAAAAACGCAATTATTGCAAAACTTTGCAATGAAAACACTTCTGCTGAAAAATAAAAGAATACAGAAACAAAATTTAAACTTAGTGTTTTCAAAGTGGTAATAAATTTGCCAGAGTTATCAGTTTTTCTAAGAGTCCCCTTTAAACCAGTTAAATTTTTAATCTAATATATTTGTTAAAAACTATTATTATTTTTCTTTAATTTAATATTGGGTCTTAAATTATTTCAAGTTTAAACTATCAGGGTGATTCATGGAAGGCTGACTATTAGGTTATTTGATTTAAAATAATGTTTAAAGCATCTCAACAAACACAGAGGTTTGAATTCAAATTAAAAACAAGTAAAAGTGCTATATTTGGCTGTACCGAATCTTTTATTAAATAGTGGTCGATATTCCCAAGCATTTATGTTTTTTTTTAGGCTTATAAAACTTAATTGATTTTATTCGTATTAAAGTGATTTTCAGGAGATGGTTTAATATTGGACCGATGGGACGAAATCTAGTGGACTTAAGTTGAAATCTTTTTCAAAATTTACTTTTTTGACATTAGCGAGATTTTGTTTTCATAATAAAAACAGCTGACTGAAATATTTGTGTGTAACACTTGTGTAACCTTTTATTTATTTTTTCATTTTTTGCAGTATTTTTGAATTTTTGAACAAGCAGCATTGTGGCTTTATATTAACATTAATTTGTTTTCTTGTACAGGGACGTAGTTGTTATTACTATATGGGGAAAACCATAGTTGCATCACTAAGTCCCAATTTACACTAGGGACATTTCTTGCCGGACAGACGAAATTTGATGGCGAGGGGTCGAAAAGGTAGAGTGTGTAGTACAAAGGGTATACATTTAATCGTACTACTTTCATGAGTTCTTTCTTTTTGTACCTGTTCTATTTTCACAACTCCCAGGACCAATTGACACAAATTTCCCGCAGGGGAACTACAAAAAACAAAACAAAATTTACGTCCTATACAACTTTATCGTTCTTTAGATTTTTCTAAACAATAATACTTTTCATTTAACCAGTGTTGCATTTAAACAAAAGCATGTTCATGTGTGAATACAAACTGTTATGTTAAATTAGATTTTTTGACAGTCGCAACAAAACTCGTTAGATTTCTATTTGACATAGTTTTATGTAAAACGTAAAACTTGTGTGATAATGTAAACTAGCCTTAAGTACTAGATTTCGTTGTAGTGTAAACGGCCTATTAGATTAATATTAAACATGTTTTACACGGAATGACAAACTTAGTACTCCATCATTACCACAAGTGAGGAAAGGTATAATATTGAAAAACATAGCACTCTTAACAAAAATGGGTTAGTGTTTTCAAATTGAGAAATTTTATAAGAATTGTGGCTATTTTATTGAACTGTTTATGGTTTTCAATATAAATTAATTTTTTACTCACAAATTATTTTGTATATTTTTACAAGCAAACCGTTTTTATGTAATTTTCTTTAATTCTAATAGCCTTTTCACACTTGTCAACATTTAACATCTACCATTAATTTGCAAAGATGTTGAAATTTTCCCATAAGAAATACATAGAGCTAAAAATCTAAATTTTCCAACATCTTTACAAAATGTTACTATCTCATATGGTTCCCTATTACATCTTTCGATTTTTTTAATGTCATCACTTGAAAATTGGCAACAAATTCTATTATAACTGTGGCAGTATTGACAAAAGCGGCGTTACCATTTGTCAAGTTTGTAGTTTTTTTGCAAGTCTTTTTTGTTTAATTTTTTTTCAACATTTTTATTTTTCGAATTTATTCTATGAGTTAAATTTCAGTTATGTATTTTATAAAGCTTTTTTGTAATAGTTCTATTCCTTAAATTTTTTGGAATGACTTTTATACACTACCAGACTATTATATTGTATTTTCTTGTTACATTTTACCTTAGCTATCCTTTGGATAGCAATGAAGTATATTGTATGTACAGAAAAATTTACAATTATTAGACACCAGCAGAATGTAATGCATTTTCTGGCCCGCTACGGCCTTCGTCAGCATTCTTTGTGTCACACTGGATAGTGATACTTTATAAATTGAATGTATTTAACTCAACTATTTTAACAAATAGAAACTGGGAATTATTTCCTTTCGCAGGTTACTTTATATTATATTCAACATTTTTATTTTTCGAATTTATTCTATGAGTTAAATTTCAGTTATGTATTTTATAAAGCTTTTTTGTAATAGTTCTATTCCTTAAATTTTTTGGAATGACTTTTATACACTACCAGAC
Source organism: Pollenia griseotomentosa (assembly GCA_963931875.1). Classification (NCBI taxonomy): domain Eukaryota; kingdom Metazoa; phylum Arthropoda; class Insecta; order Diptera; family Polleniidae; genus Pollenia; species Pollenia griseotomentosa. The sequence goes on from OZ007560.1 coordinate 113,122,829, forward strand.
TATTATATTGTATTTTCTTGTTACATTTTACCTTAGCTATCCTTTGGATAGCAATGAAGTATATTGTATGTACAGAAAAATTTACAATTATTAGACACCAGCAGAATGTAATGCATTTTCTGGCCCGCTACGGCCTTCGTCAGCATTCTTTGTGTCACACTGGATAGTGATACTTTATAAATTGAATGTATTTAACTCAACTATTTTAACAAATAGAAACTGGGAATTATTTCCTTTCGCAGGTTACTTTATATTATATTCAACATTTTTATTTTTCGAATTTATTCTATGAGTTAAATTTCAGTTATGTATTTTATAAAGCTTTTTTGTAATAGTTCTATTCCTTAAATTTTTTGGAATGACTTTTATACACTACCAGACTATTATATTGTATTTTCTTGTTACATTTTACCTTAGCTATCCTTTGGATAGCAATGAAGTATATTGTATGTACAGAAAAATTTACAATTATTAGACACCAGCAGAATGTAATGCATTTTCTGGCCCGCTACGGCCTTCGTCAGCATTCTTTGTGTCACACTGGATAGTGATACTTTATAAATTGAATGTATTTAACTCAACTATTTTAACAAATAGAAACTGGGAATTATTTCCTTTCGCAGGTTACTTTATATTATATTCAACATTTTTATTTTTCGAATTTATTCTATGAGTTAAATTTCAGTTATGTATTTTATAAAGCTTTTTTGTAATAGTTCTATTCCTTAAATTTTTTGGAATGACTTTTATACACTACCAGACTATTATATTGTATTTTCTTGTTACATTTTACCTTAGCTATCCTTTGGATAGCAATAGAACTATTACAAAAAAGCTTTATAAAATACATAACTGAAATTTAACTCATAGAATAAATTCGAAAAATAAAAATGTTGAATATAATATAAAGTAACCTGCGAAAGGAAATAATTCCCAGTTTCTATTTGTTAACAATGGTTGAGTTAAATACATTCAATTTATAAAGTATCACTATCCAGTGTGACACAAAGAATGCTGACGAAGGCCGTAGCGGGCCAGAAAATGCATTACATTCTGCTGGTGTCTAATAATTGTAAATTTTTCTGTACATACAATATACTTCATTGCTATCCAAAGGATAGCTAAGGTAAAATGTAACAAGAAAATACAATATAATAGTCTGGTAGTGTATAAAATTCCAAAAAATTTAAGGAATAGAACTATTACAAAAAAGCTTTATAAAATACATAACTGAAATTTAACTCATAGAATAAATTCGAAAAATAAAAATGTTGAATATAATATAAAGTAACCTGCGAAAGGAAATAATTCCCAGTTTCTATTAATTTTTTTTAATAATATTAAACAAAATAAATTCCAAATACATTTTGGGGTTTTCTTTTAAAATTTTGGCACTTTTGAAAAAAAGGATTTAAAAAAATAAAAGTTTTTTTTCAGAAATAGTGGCATTTTTTATTGATAGTAGATGAAAGATGTTTTAAGTTTGAACACATGTTTTATATTTTCAACATCTTCCATGTGTTCCTCGGAAATGTATGCAAGTGTACAAAGGGTATAAAAGACATGTTAAAAGGTTTACAGTTAGTTTTTGCTTAAGTGTTGCCAAGTTAATTTTTAATTAAAGAATAAAGCCCCAGTCTGCTGTCAGTAATAGTAACGATGCAAATAATCTGCTTCATTTTGTTGTGTGTAAAGCTGTTAGAACGATTATAGTTAGTGGTAAGATGTAACTTAACCGTAGCGTCTAAATCTGTAGAAAACATATTTTTCTTACGGTCTCATTACTGTTACTGTCAGCAAACTGGGGCTAAACACTTGATCGATAAAACAACTTTTGTTAAATGTTAATGTTCAAATCATTATCTATTTGAATTCAAGTGTTTAAATCAAACCATTGGAAAAAGGTTTGAGAATTGTGCTTAATATCAAAAGCTTAAATAAATTTTACAGCAAAGATTTGACTTAGTGTTTTATGCGATCAGATGTTTCCGCTGTGTTGGTGCTCTGATGTCAAGTCTTAAAAGCCATGCTTCTGCTGCATGACAAACAATCATCGATATTGTATTGTGTGTGCTGCCTTCTGTTTTAAAGAAACATATTGACCAGAACAATTTTAAATACTGTCGGAAGAAAAAAAAGTATTTTTCCTTTTTCAGCGAAGCACTCATCTCTGTCACAACCACAATTTTTAGTTGAATAAATACATACAAAAACGAAAGTGGTAAAATGCAATCACTGTTTATGTTTACGTGTTCAATACGTAAATGAAATGGAAAATATGCAGATAAAACAAACTAATGATTCCATATGAATACAATTGACGTATTCATGTATGTGTCTCATTCGAGTGTGTATGGAAATATTCGTTTGAATCTTGACGCCTGCATTTTATCCAAATATCATCAACCCATAGACCTACAAAACTACTGAATAAATAACAAAACTTTATGCTGATGAATTTTTACCTTGAACTATAAACAGAAAATTGCACAAAACGTGTACTCACTCGTACTTACAACTAAACTGAACTGAGCTCTGTACAATTGTTGTTGTATGCTGAGAAAATAAAACAAAAGTAATGACAGCAACAACAGAAACAAAATTGTAATAAATATTATTACAAACAAAAATTAAAACATAATAGATGCCAGAACCGTCGACTCTACTGCTGGTATTAACTTTAAGTGTGCTCATGTCAGATGTCAAATACATTCACACATTTGCGAATACCTACTTATTCAATTGTGTACACGCGATTTTGAGAAAATCTTAAACCTTCCGTAGAAGTAAAAAATAAATGAAAAAAACGGCCTTAAGTTAAAAGGCCCTAATTAAAGGTCACTTTATTCTCTTCTTAAAAATTCATTTTTGGTTTCTCTCTCTACTTACGGATACTTGGGGATATTACAAATCTAAAGCTTGACTGCGTTTTCACTTGTCTCATATGCTAATAGGAGAACTAACTTCGAAATGGTTTATGTAGAAACACATGCAATTGGTAGAGATTTTTAAAGCCTAATTCACAGGGGAGAGATCTTAAATATGTCGAACTTTTCTTGTAGACCTAGTGAAAAAGTTTGGCCTATTAAAGTGTTCTCTGTGTGTGGTTACTATCCAACAAATACCTTTTAATTAGCATAAATGCGATTTTTATCCCAGCGGAAAATTTAAGGGCCTTTACTTGACAGGCCTTTTTGTAAGCCTTTTTACTGACTTTCAATAGATCCGATTTTTTGCTGTTTTCTGTATACTAACGTCCGCTCATGGATCTCTTGGCTTATCACCGTAGCAGATGGGTTAAACTCATCTCGGGATTAGAAGAGTCTAAGCGGAGTTTAATATATATCGCGTTAGAGGTTACGATCATAAGACCAATCTTGACCTATGCCGCCTTAGCGAGGTGGACTAAGGCTGAACAGGGCAAGACTAGCTTAATACTTGATAAGGCTTATCGTCTGATCTGCGTATCGAAAACAGGAGCCCTGTCTCACTCTAACTTTAGGAGTTATCCTGCACATTCCTCCATCGAAAATATCCGTAAGGGAGAAGGCCTGCAAGTGTGCAAGTAGGATGCCACGCATTGCTAAGTTTAGGGCAGGCGACTTTGTAGGTCACATGCGGATCCGTTGGTTTCTTGAGAATGATCCATATGTTTTGTTTGGCGATCATATGCTGCCTAGTCTGTTATTGAATAGGAATTTCAATGTCCTTTTACCTGATAAGGACCAATGAGCGGGCCAGTCCTGGCTGGGGCGCGCAGATCAACTTTGGCTCACCGATGGTTCGAATTAGACGAATGGTGATATTAGGGCTGGCATTCTGGGGCCAGGTTTTCAAAAAGGCTGGCCTATAAGTAAACAGCCTACGATCTTTCAGGCGGAAATCTACGCGCTCTTCATATCCTTTGGGGAAATCCTGAGGAGGAGGGCAAAGAACTTGGGGTTTTTTTTATAATGCCAGACATCCAGACGTTCTCAGAGCAATATCTTCGTTAAAGGTGAAGTCATCTATGAACCATCTTGGGAAACACAATGATTTGATTTTGTATTGTGCAACTGGCCATGACGGTCATGCGTGCAATAAAAAGGGCTGACTGCTTGACTAATAGGGGCGCTCGCCGTCCGTTTCTAGCTCTGAACATTTCTTCGGCGTTTCTTTCGGTCACATTGAGGGGGAAGATACAGTGATGGTCCAAAAGTGAATTCCTTTACACATGCAAGTCAATTTCTTGGCTGAGGCTAATTAAGACATTTGTGACCTTGTCCCTTGTTAAGGCCGGTAGGTTAATTCTGCTTAAAAAGGGGGAAGTACGGTTATTTACTGGCCTATTTACGGGGCACTGTGGTCTTAGATACCACCAACTTATTATGGGTAATATTAATATCAGGTTGTGGAAATATTGTGGGATAGATTACTTTGGGACTGCCAGGTGTAACTAATGAGCCCGACTGAAATTTATTTCATCAGGCAAGGTAATTCGCTTTATACGTAGCCTGAACCTGACATGGTGAGATATCAAGCCTACACAAAAGCCCCTCTGGGTCGCGGTGCTTATTGCCTTCTATATATCTATCTATCTAGATCAGTGAAGCCCCATTCTGCTGCAGCGATGAATGATGCCGATGAAGAGCATTCGGCTGTTCTTTTGTTTACATTTCAACAAAGAGAATCAAATAAGTTGCCATTCAGATATCGTTGAAGTAAGATCTCGCTACGCAACCTTTTGTAATTACTCAAAATCTTAACTTCGTGTTTTGCTGCTTTAACCACATACACATACATATGATTGTGTGTTTTTGGGCACCACTGATCTGAGACATATTTTTCCCTAGATATAGTAGCGAAGTTCCGCGTGCAGACTGATCTCCGTATGTGATAATAGCAACTGAGCTGCATTAACAGTTGATTATTATGTTGTTTCGGTTGCTAAGCAAGTTAGTACATTATTCAGGCAATAAAGTTCCAAAAATTAGACCTATGTTTTATTAAAGTCGTCGGTTGATGCTTTAAGAGGATTTTAAGATTAAGGCACGATAAGGTTTTCCGCAGCTAATCTTAAACATATTTAACTACACATGAAAGCGTGTCCAAAAGTCGTATGCTTATTTTGGAGGAATATTTTAAGGTCTGTTTGATGTCAGCCTTTGCTTAAATTCGATAAATAGGGCCTTTGGAAAGGCCTCCGTATTTCTTTCTTTTACCAGTGCTATCATAGTTGTTGTATTTATTTTAATTTTTAGATTTTCTAGACCAGAGCACGCGAATGAAAACAAAAGTTTTAACAAAATTGCAATAAAAACAAAAATAGAACGAACAAATTTAATATTCAACACAAATGAAAACGCAATTAACATAAATTTTCAGCAACATTTCTGAGAGTACTAAAATAATTGTTTGAAATTCCATCAAAAAATTTCATATGGTGTGGTCGCTTCACTTTAATTTAGGCTAGAAAATTAAGTTATTTATCTATTAGTGGGTCAGTTCTGAACCAATTTCGCTTTGGGGTTAAAAAAAAAACGGAAAGGCGTCCCAATAAATGCAACGAAGCCTTATTTGCAGAGCCCTTAAAAAAAATACTTGGAAATGCTATAAATAAAATGATTAAACGATGCAACTTTGTAAAAGACATGAGTATCGTATTCGTTCCAGATAGGAAAAGCCTGTTAAGAGCACATGTGTGCATCGATAAAAATGGTCGTCATCTCTTTGATATTCTTGTTACGGTTCGTCGGGGGCTGGAAAATGAGTTAAAGGATAGCTGATAAAAGTTGAACATAACATGTAACACACAGAAAAAAATTTATTTGAATTAAAAAGTTGGTGATTTTGATTAAAACACTAATTAAATTTGCACCAGTAAACAAATTAATAGTATCAATTTAATATTTTTTGATATAATCATTTTCTGCAGCTATGTTGTTTATATAAGTAAACGTTCAAGTGAATTGACGGAATTTTTAATAAAAACTGATTTTTTTTTGATTTATGTCTTAATTAAAAAGAAAATTGGCGAACATTTTTTCTATGCAGCAATACAAAACTTGATAAAATTATAACTTGATTTGTAACAGCAGAAAAAACGAAATGAAATAACAACTTGACTGAATAACAGTGACCATATTATTGTTAATTCCGACTGTACAAGTCTGAACCGAAGTCAGCGGATTTCCCATCCCTGGTTTCTATTTTGAATGATGATATGCCCTTAGACCCCTTTTACTATGTGGCAAGTCAAAGGCAGACAGACGAAATTTGTAGGCGAGAGAGGAAAAAAGTGAAGTGTGTTACGCATACAGCGTCGCCCCCTTACCAGCAAACTTCGTCTGTCTGCCTTTCACTTGCCACATTGTAAATTGGGACTTAGACGAATTTACAACGTGAGGCGCCACTGTCATCATGTATTATATTTTAAAATTTTCTTTAATATTTATGTTTTTTCTTTAATTTTCTTTGCTTTTAATTTTTCTATGTAAATTTTCTATGTTGAATCGTTGTTTGAAAGCCATATAAGACGGAGGTTTTTTTGTACTCGGTTTTTCAATTAAAGTAGTAAATTCAAATCAATATTGTAGTTTAATTAATTACACTGAGCTAGTTGAAAAAACAGACAAGCCGGGCACATGGCGTTTTAACATAATTCGGGTACGTTGAATCCAATGGTGCTAACCGTTTTTTTGTTTTCGAGATATAATGTTATTTCGAAAATGGAGGTTTAGTTTATTAAAATTACTAAAAAAACCGAAATTCCGCAATAAAATTATCTTTAAGTAAGACGCAGAAGTTTTAGCAACATTTTAAAATTCTCAAAAATTGGAAAATACAGCTAGGCTTCTGATTTTTTCAAGACATATAAATAACGAAGCTGCAAACAAAACAAGCCATAAATGATTCAAATCTGTTTACAACTTTTTTTATTCACAAAAGTCGAAAAATTTTAATTAATTTAAGAATTTCATAAAACTCAATATTTGTATGGGAGCCCCCCTAAGAAGTGGTGATAAGGGACAGGTATGTCTCGAGAAAATGTTAAGGACAAAAAACTAATTGGCTAAACGAATACATTATATCCCACTAGGGGCGACTCCTGGGCATTTATGGGACTTTTTCTTCAATTTATTTCTAGTCTGCATTGAACATTTTGTATGGAAGCCCCCTTAGGGAATGAAGATATCGGGTAGGTATATTAGAAATAATTAATTGAGATGAAAAATAAAGTGGGGTTGGTCATATATTTGGCCCATCTAGGGGCATCCTAGGCACTGCTGTAGCTAATTTTAAGAATTTCAACCATACATAAATGGCAGTTTAATAAAAAATGTGGCGCCCAGAGCCACACCATACACTTAGAGTTTTTCTTTTCCCGGACTTTTTCATTTCCCGGGGAAGCGGGATTTATTTTTTCATTTCCCGGGATTCCGGGAATTCCCGCTCAATACAAATTGATGCAAAATTTAAATTTATTTGAACAAATAACATTTCCTGAGATCAATAAAATAAGTATATAAATGCATTAATTTTTTTTATTTTTGTGGCAAAAAGGAAAAAGTGCTTAATAGCACCTTAAGATTTCATGTTCCAAAAGTACACATAGGCAAAATTTCAATTATTTATAGGATTTTTTAAGGAAGTAATAGCGAAATTACTTTTTGGTTATACTTTTTCAAAGTGCAATAACATTTGAACTAACAAAAACTTCAGATCTTTGACATTAGTAGTGTTAAGGAATAAAAACTAAAATAACTATAACTGCAGAGAACTCATGATTATATAAAATTCGGAGTTAACTGAATTGAAGCCAATCAACAACACAAAATGCTTTTTTTTGACTTAAGACCATTTTGCCTGCCGAATAAGAATACGATCTTTTTCATGACAACTTATTTATTTTTATATTAGCAGTAAAAATGCCATAATTTAATAAAAAAATCCCGGGAATTCCCGCACAAATTTCCCGGAATTTTTTTACCGAAAAATGAGCGGGATCCCAGGATTTTTGTCCCGGGAAATCCCGTATGAAAAACACTACATACACTCCATAACATGGGGAGCGCAATCGGCGTTCTCTTTCGGAATATCAGTAAAGTGTTTGGATCCTTGGCGGATATTCTGCAGCTGTAGCCCTCAAATCCACCTTGAAACACAGTCCACACTCCTAGAAACGTGTCGTCGTTTCGTCCGGATTAATATAGGACGCAATCGACGTTTTAACTGACCATAATATGGTTCATTTTGACTAAAATATGGGACATTTTGACCATATTACGGTTCATTTTGATCATAATATGGTAAATTTTGACCATATTATGGTTGATTTTGACCATGTTATTGAAAAATACCTGCAAGCACTAACATAGTTAAAATCCAATAATAGTATGTTGCTTTTAGAATAAGGTTACCTCCATGCATATTTTTTCCGCGTGTGTGCACTGATAGTAAGCGACAACATGTAAACTATGTTACGATATCATGTTATACAAATTAGCGTCATTAAAGGTTTAATGGATATGTCGTTAGTGATCAATAGTTCCAGCATCTTGCTATTTGATAACTTAGCTATATTATGTATTGAATGCCACGCGTCCTAATTTCGTTCACGAGGTTTTAACAAGCGAAATATAAAATAGTTAAAAAATTTAAAAAAAAAACTCTAGGCATACTTATAATGGAGAAAAAAAAATTTTTTTAGTTTTTGTATTTTAATCTTATTATTTATTTCTGTTGACTTAATATTTTGTATTTCCCTCCGTGTGGTCTTCGTATACCAACGAAGTAACAGCTTAACTTCGCGTTAGTAACTTGAGCTTCTCCTGGGACCTAATATTGGTTGATCTTTATAAGATCTCAGCTGACAAAGATCTTATTTGGCACCGGCATATTATAAGTCCTAATGTTATTTTGCTTAAACCCTTCGGTAATAAGGAAAAACGTGGTATTCTACATCATTATACTGCAGGGATACTTTCTCTGATGAGATATGCAAAAATGCAGCTTTGAGCTCAGGCTTATTCAATGCATCTTACCCAAGTCTTTTTTTCCGGGATTAAATAAGTCCGGAACTTTCAGTGTAACCTTTTTTTGATTTTTTTAGAAGTGTCCTTTAAGATTAATTGGAAATCCCCCCTGGTCTTGCACATCAATAGTCAGAATGAAGTTTAAGTCCCAAAATCTCTTGAAACTTTAATTGGCTTAATAACCGAATATGTAATAACTACTGATTTTTGTTTCCATACAAAACGAAAAAAATTCGTGCAATTTTAAGGGAACCCTCAAAGCGACATTCTCATTAAGCTTAAACACTTGTAGAAACCTATGGGAAATGGTTTTATAGAAATTTGTTTTATTTTTTTTTATTACAATTGCACAATATAAAAACTTACTAAATTAATTGATTTTGACTTAAAATAGTAAGTAGTAAAACTATATACAAACTTTGTATAAGTACGTTTTGGAAGTCAGTCTATATTCTTCTGACCTCCGCACATCGTTTTAACATAGAATCATTAGATTTGTTGAAATTGTTGATGACATTGATTCCCACACAAATTTTAAGCAATCCAACAGCTCCTGCTTATTTTTGAGACGACAAGCTCCCACCGGCGCTTCAGAATGCCGAAAATTATCTCTATCGGATTTTAGTTTGGTGATTGAGCTGGCCAATCCAAGCCTCGAATCCTATTGCCAGACAATTAATATTTGATTAGTTTTGGCTAGTGTTTTTGTCATTGTCATATTGAAACACCCATAGAAGTGGCATTTCCTATTTGGCCCATTGAATAAAGTAGTTGGCTAACAAGTCCCTAGAAAGGAAACGGTCCATTTTTGTATGTATTTCAACAAAAGTGCTAACTCCACTCTTAGAAAAACGGGTTCACGCCATTACATTTCCACTTCCATGGTTTTTTGTGCATTTACAATAAGAGAGATGTTACGATTACAGGTTTACCATTCCCTTTGATTTTTGAGTGGTATAATCCATCTTAATTTAACAAGTTAAATTTAGTCTTTACGCTAAATAAAATAGTTTTCCATTTTGCCACAGTCCAATTCGAGTAAACTTTTTTAATATCGAATCTAAAATATCTTCAAAATAATTATATGTAATAATAATATAAGGCTTTAAATACTTTATCAAGACAAGTTGCTTAGATTTCGTACAATACTGTACGTGTTATGGTAATTATTATTATATACATTTGAATACAACCGTTTTTCATATCACATTTTCGTCATGGTCGACTTTGAATTTGAAATTTTGAAATATGGGCATTTCCGTCAAAAGGTCCACCGTGACCGAAAATTTAAAAGTTATTAATATCTGATAATACGATATTTTTATAGAGAAATATTTAGATTTTACTAATTTTATAAATTTACCCATAAATATGTTCACTTAGATAAACAATCAGACTGCAAAGTTGTGCAAACGTTATTTCTTATTTGTGAGAATGTTTTATTGTATGTCTTCTTTAATATTATCTTCCTTAAAAGAGGTGATATTTGATAAAAATTATTCCAAAAAAATGTTCTTACATGGTCTGTAATCATAATCATAATGTAATAATAATACGAAAGAGTTCGAAGAGAAATATGTCATTCGAATTAACGGTAAATTTTTATTTTGTATTAATCATTATTCAGTTAAATTATTATGGAAAAAATTTCACGTTCGAAATGTCACGTATCGAACCAGATTTTGGCTAAAACAAAAAAAAAAAAACAAGTTAGAGTGCTATATTCATTCGGCTGTACCGAATCTTTGATACCCTCCACCGACAGTTCGAATGTTTAAGGAGTAATATCTGTATGATGTCTTTTTATTATTATTATCTTAAACTGTGACGATTTGTTATTAATTATGGTTTTAGGAGACTAAACTGTTTTCCGGGAGTAGGGCATATATGGGGCCTAGGGTAAATTATGTACCGATCTTCACGAAATTTCACAGTATCATTTATAGTCCTATAAAATTGTGACGAGCCAAAATTTGTTATGATTGCATTATTTTTTACGGTTTTAGGCGGACAAAACTGTTTTCCGAGAGTAGGGTTTATATGGGGCCTAGGGTATATTATGGACCGACCTTCGCGAAATTTTACAATATAATTTCTAGTCAAATAAAACGGACTTGTGCAAAATCTTATGTCATTCCGTGCATTTTTGCATCATTTATGTTAGTTTTTGTAACAAAATTATCAAGTTTCTGAAGGTGGTGGTTCCACATTTTGATGCATAGCTCTGGTCCTACTGAACCGATTTTGCTGAAATTCAATCGCAAACTGCTTAGGATAACTACAAGCAATTTGACACCTTGTTTATTTCTTTTGAGTTTTTCGAAAGTGAGCGTGTTTTCAACAGACGGACAGACGGACAGACGGACATGGCTAAATCGACTTAGAATTACTCAAGCAGCCAGAATATATATACTTTATGGGGTCTGAGATGAGTAATAAAAAAGTTTCACACGGAATGACAAACTTAGTATACCCTCTTCACAACTAATTGTGGTGGAGGGTATAAGAAAAAAATACAGAAGATTTTGGAACCAAACCAAAGACATTTTAATGTTATATTGCTATGTAAAATTCTGAAAGTAGTTTGACTAAAAAATTGTGCCAGGTTTCGTTGAATAACGCCTTTTTATACATGGCCACAAAAACTACTTCTATTTTTTCGCGTTCGAACCTCTACTTCTTTTGCCATTATTTTTGACCTAGAATCGCGCCTTCCATAAACTTACACAGAAAAAAATAATTTTCATATTTGAATACGAAAATCGCATATTTGATTACAAAAATTTTTGAATTTTCTGCGATGACGATTTTTGCGGTATTGATAAAAAAGTTTGTATGTATAATTGTTAAATTTTTAGTCAACAGCCAAGTTTATTGAGTCAATAAAAAAAGTTGTTGCCCAAAATAATTTTTTTCAACATAATGTTTACTTGATTTGTTAAAATAAATTGTTGAAAATGTTGAGTAAATCAAACAAAATGTTAATCCAATCTTTATTTTTTTATTTATTAATGATGATGTCATAAATTTAAAATTTTTATAATTTTATAAAAACACTAAAATTTATTATGCGGGGATAAGTAAGTTCCTATGCGCATTTCACTGGTTGATTAGGCCAGATCATCAGGAAACCTTTTCCAAAGACTTTGGCAAAACTAAATATATTATTCAAATAAAACTGTAAAACAAATGAGAATTATGAGCTATTTAAAATGGACAAGAGTTGTTAAATTTCTGTCTTTACTTTGATTCAAATATTATTTTTATTGAATATGAAGAAATATTTAATTATTTCATTATTAAATATGTTTTATTGAGTGCTATTTTGCAAAGTGTAAATTTGATAAATTTTTTCATTGAATCAAACAAAAAGTTTGTTGACCTAAAATTTTATTTTTAACAAACTGTGTTGTTAAAAATTTTCTTGAGATATTTTTTTCTGTGTAAGCATATATAATAGTACGTAAAAATATTTGTTGTTTAAAATGTTATTGCATTTTTGATGCGTACGACTTTCACGTTCAACACTTCGGAATTACCCTTATATACCCAGGAAAAACTTTTTGGACTTTGGTAATAGGTGGTAATTATTTCATACGTTATCTGGTAAGTAGTTGTCATTACAATTGTCATTATTCTGAAAACTTCTATAAGTACTTACTAGTAACGACCTCAGCAACTACGTATTACTTCTATTATTTTCACTACTAAATATTTGCTTACTAATAATCAGCTCAATAACTACTTATTAGTTGTGTTGTTTTCAGTACTGAATATTTACTTATTGGTAACGTACTCAACGTATTAGGTCTATTAACTAGTGATTTTTTGGCTTCTAGTAAGTTCTCGTAGTTAAATAGTAACCAGATATTTTTTGACTTCTAGTAAGTGTATTGTAAGTACTAATTTTTGTGGACACCTCGAACAAAAAGAAGTAGTTATTCAGCCGAAAAGTAAGTAGTGTTTATTTTCTCCAACATGACTTGCTAACTTACCAGGTAAGTAAAGTTTTTGCTGGGTATGAATCAAAATTTTTGACGAAAGCACGGATTTGTCTGAGAAAAGCTAGATTTCCTTATCTTTAAGATATTTCAACATACAACAAAAAGTTGTTAGGGAAGAATTTATTGGATTTGTTTTAGGCGCATTTGAAGAGGCTTCAAAGGATTTTGATAATGAAGTTGATGTGGCAATTGATGCGAAGGCAGTATTATCAATAGTTCTTAAAGTTTGAGAAATTTTGGTCTTGACCTAAAAAATTGTGTAGTGCCATTAATACAAAAAGTTAGATCACTTGTTGAAGAAACGACAATTTTTTTTTTATATAATCATCCCAAGCGAAACGCAGTTTTAGCAAAGTATTTGGGAACCAAACTCTCTACATTATGCGAGACAAGATGGTGGACCGTCACGATTCAATTTTACACTTTGCAACAAGTGTACATTAGGGCTATAACTCTTTCTCTTTTTGCGAATATCAAAAACGGCATAATATAGTCGTGTAGAACATTAAAAGTTATTAATAAGAAATATGATAATTTTTTCGGATTGTTAAAAAAGTTCACGCAGGGATCGGGTTGAAGTTTGAAAACAAACATTTTTACATTACACAAATTTTAAAAGATATACACCTGATAAAGGGTGGTTTAATATCAAGGGCCGATGTTGATTTTGAATAAAACACAAACTATTTAGGAAATTATTGTAATTTTATTTTATTATGATATATTGGTATTACTCAATTATGTATGGAACAAAATATCGGCCAAATGGGCGCCGCGACCACGGCGGCACACCTCCATCCGATGGTCCAAATTTTCGATGACCCTGAGGCATAATGGAGGTTCTATGCCGTTAATGTGCCGAATTATCTCATCCTTTAGCTCTTGAATTGTTGCTGGCTTATCGACGTACACCTTTTCTTTCAAATAACCCCAAAGAAAAAAGTCCAACGGAGTCAAATCACATGATCTTGGCGGCCAATTGACATCGCCATTACGTGAGATAACACGGCCATTGAATTTGTTGCGCAAAAGAGCCATTTTTTCGTTAGCTGTGTGGCAAGTGGCACCGTCCTGCTGAAACCAGATATCGTCCACATCCATATCTTCCAATTCGGGCCATAAAAAGTTCGTTATCATCTCACGATAGCGAACACCATTCACAGTAACTGCCTGACCGGCCTCATTTTGGAAAAAATACGGCCCGATGATGCCGCCAGCCCATAAACCGCACCAAACAGTCACTGTTTGTGGGTGCATTGTTTTTTCGACAATCTTTCTTGGATTATTATTCGCCCAAATGCGGAAATTCTGCTTATCGACAAATCCACTGAGGTGAAAATGTGCCTCATCACTGAAGATGATTTTCTTCGAAATTTATCATCCATTTTCATAATAAGTCTGGATAACTTTAACACGTTGTTGGATTGTGTATCCCTCCATGGTTCAAATTGAGTAAGTCTGAAATAGAGAAATGTCAAATAAAATTCGGAAAAAAACTTGGCGTTTAGGTGTGGTTCACATTCAACATCGGCCCTTACAATTTAACCACCCTTTATTTGTATATATTCCTATACGTATCACTTAAATGCTATTTGGAAATTTATCCACTGCTCTATATTTATAAATTTTCCTACGGTTTATAATTCATCGCGGTTCAAAATTTCTTGAAAGGTTTTAGAAATTTGCATCCCTGCGTGAAGTTTTTTTCGCACAACGACGGGTGACAAGTGTTTTCATTACTAAAACATTCTTTGCCACTCCGTGGTACTATGCCAAAAATTTGGTTATAGGCTCTAGTGTACATCATATAGCTTTGGGAAAAATATCTGAGTTGAAAGGTAGAGATACTTCATCAAAAGCCTAAAGCTAGATTTACACGATTGAAATTTTCTTCAAAATTGCTCTTCAAAATGCTTCAAACTTTTAAGAAATTTGCTCTTCAAAATTTTGCTGTTTAAACGAGTTTGAAATTTGCGGAATATACATATTAAGTGTGATACTTATTGTAACACAGCCGCTTAGTATCATTTTACAAAAGCACGATATAGATCTTCAAAAAGGATCAAGCCTTATCAAAACTTTAATTATGTGCCTGGAAGAGAAAAGAAATAAAGCCGAAAAAACAATTTAAAGCGATTTTGAAAAAGTTAAAGTTATTTGCCTTCAAACCGAGGTTCCAATTGAAAAGACAAGATTTAAACGAAATTATCACATCCAAAATGTTGCAGATTGCTACCGAGTTGTTGGTTACATTCCTCTTATTAAATTGTTTTTATAACATCTCAAAACACCTTTCCCAATAGATACAGATACAAAACTTTTAAAACCACAACTAGCTGATGAGCTGATTATGGTTGATAAAAGAGATAAACACCTACTAACATCTTAACTTCAGCCTAAACTGTTGCATTGGCAACAAACATGGAAAATATCTGAAAATCTATCAGATAATGTTGTAGATGTTTTAATAAACTGTGATGAAGATATCTACCCAAATCTAAGAAAAATATTTCAAATTTTCGTTTCAATGCTCGTCAGTAATGCTACGAGCGAACGGTCATTTCCTACCCTTTGTGGAAGAAGACATGGCTCATTGTGCATTGTGCGCTTAATCTGCTATTTGTATCCTTTATTGTTAACATTACTATGTAATATGAATAAGAATAGTCTGCATTACCTGACGGTTATACAGTTGCTTAAAACAAATTTGTGTGTAACACTTTAATATTTAATTTTTAATTTGTGCAAAGATTATTTATTTAAAGTTGGCAATTCGCCCTTGAACTGACATTGCTTTAGTCGTTTAAAAACATACTGTGACAAAAAAAATTTTCAACATGCATTGCATACATTGTGTTGTGTTTTTTCAACACTGGTAAATTTTAAAATATTTTTTCATGTTGAATGCAGTCACGCGTCGCATGCAACATTTTGTTACCATTATTATTATTGTTATGTAAATATTAGCAAAAGTATACTCATACATTTGCTACAATACATGCATACATACATACTTACAGGCGCGGATTCAGGGGGCGGGGAAATAAGGGAATTTCGTCCCCGCCCTAAATTATAAAAATATGTTTTGTTTATTTCGATAATACAAGAATTCCCAATAATAATACATATTTTCTTTTTAATGTACAACATTTTTCGAAATCCCAGCAAGTTTTTTTTTTATTGAATCTCTAACGAAATTTTCAATAAGTATCCAAATCTTAATCCTAATAGTTGTTTATTAGATATTTCCAATGAAACATCCAGTTTACTGTATTCAAATACTTATTATTCTACATTCAATCCCAGCAGGTGCCATCTTTATCCAAAGAGTAAACGTTTGACTTAAAAATGTGTGCGGTTGACTTATTAATAAGCCTTAGTATATGCAATATTTATGTATATATGTATTATGATAATTATTATTATAAACATTTAAATACAACTGTTTTTCGTATCACATTTTCATCATAGTCATCTTTGAATTTGAAATTTTGAAATATGTGTGAATCAATATTCTATTCGATAATTTTTGACGAAAGCACGGTTTTGTCGGGGAAAAGCCAGATTTCCTTATCTTTAAGATATTTCAACATACAACAAAAAGTTGTTAGGGAAGAATTTATTGGCGTTTACAACAGCATTCTGGCAGTTAAACGATTTTTGTCATCACCAGGGAAACCATAAATATGCAATTGCATGTTTTTCCTTGTGCGACCAATGAAGGCACAAACAATATATTTATCCGTTTTAGAGTCTTGGCATCAATTTGTTAGTGCATATTTTTGCATTTTACCGTTTGCAACATTTTTGTGCAAAATTTAGTTAAACGAGCATTTTTGCAGCATATTTTAAGTTTATAGCATATTTTGCCTTTTTAAGGCATATTTTGATACATGTTTAAGTTTTTTAGATGCCTATAGGAGCTTTCGCAGAAAATATTTCAAAATTCTGTTCCTCCAATTTCGCCATCTACATTTAATTTTTACTCTCAAATTGTAAGACAAAGCAGGTTGTCATAAAGGATAAATGTTTTGTGATGTGTATAATACATAGAAATGTAGACCAATCTTCTAGTTTACCGATCGACTCAAAATCAGTTTTTAAAGTGATCTAACGATGTCCATCCGTCCGTCTGGCTGCCCATGTTAACCTTTTTTTGTAGATAACTTGATATATATAAAATCTATAATTTCACTTATTCCGCATAAAAACTTATTTCCAAATAAGACTCTTCGTGTCAGTAAGCCATCTAACTATGGATGGTATTTAAATTAAATTCGCTCCAAAAATATTTTACTCCAAATTAAATTATTTTCGAATCGTTTCACATTTTTGCTTTCTTTTGAGCAAAAAAAAAAAAAAAAAAAAAAAAAAAAAAAAAAAAAAAAAAAAAAAAAAAAAAAAAAACATTTCGGATGAAAAAAAGTTTTAAATTAAAAAAGAATTTAAAAAACAAAAAATTTTTGGGACAAATTTTGCTAAATCCAATAGGTAATAAGTTACATGGATGGGAAAGAACACCTGTATGGCCAAAATGTCAAACTTTGACCCCCTCTTACTAAGAAAATTTTTGACCGATCTTGTGTCTAAACTACTATCCAATAGGACTAACCTTGCTGCATATTTCATCCAAATCGGAAGACATCGATTTAAAAATTGGGTCACTTGACATGAAATCCCCCATATATAAAAAACGTTTCTTTATCATATCCTTATTTGGTATCTACGCATTTAAAGAAAAATAATTTGAGATGGCTGAACTCTTTAACGGCGCAATTAAACATTTTGGTGGTGGCAGCACGCTATTTTGAAACCAAGAACTACTTAAATTTCTGCAAAAACTAGAAAAATTATGTCAAAAGCATATAACATGTACGTATTTTGTCGAATATTATAAACCTTCTGTAAAACACAAACTTGACAGACAGGTTCAATAACATGTGACTTGAAAAGTTGACAAGTCAGATGAAAAAACTGACCTTAAGAACTCTTGGATTCAAATTACGGTATTCGATATTGCTCGAAAATACAGTAAAATTTAAATGCCGTAATTTGGCTCCTCCATAATTTTATTTTACTTTTTCATGAATTTTAACCCATAGTGCGCATTCTATGCGTACATTTTAAACTTTTTTCTATTATATTAAGTCTTATACAATTTTCAAGTTTATGCAAAACTTTTTTTTAACAACAAATTAAAAATTATAACATTTACTCACGTATCCAACTACAATAGACGTCAAGGTTGCAAATATTGGCCCATAAGAGACATGTGTAGACGTTTTTTTAAAGGTTAACAAAAATTAACAAAGTTTAAACACTTCTTCTTTATAATGGGGATTTTTTTGGGAACTTAAAAAAAATTAAACGGGTTTTGGTTTTTGCATTGGTGATCTTTAAATCTATTCGAATATTATCTATATAGATTCTATATACATAATTTCGAGATCTTTTCGCGAAATGATCGTAATCGCCGAAACACGAATTTTACAGGAAAAGGTTTATTCTAATTATTTTAAAATCTATCCGAAAAGTCAAAAATGTTTTTATGCACGATTTTAGATATTTGTTCAAAACGTGATATTTAGTTAAACAAAATTGTGATTTCTTTACATTAACGCACATGTGCGCAAAATTCTGGTCGTAAGCGATAATTAGCTTACGACCAGAATTTTTTCATTAAGCTGTTTTTTGAGGAAAAACATGGCGTTGTAATTTATGTTAGTTATAAATATATATTTTTTTTAAAACCTTAGACATTAACGTACATTTCGTATATTTATTTAATAAAAAATTTTATACAGAAAATGTAAAAAACTATATTCAAACTTCAAGTAATGGGTGATTTTTTAAGCGTAGTTTTTTAAAAATCTAATAAAACACTCAAATTTGCATCATTTATTCAAAATTTTTATTGGAATCGATAAATTGGTCTTTGCCATTTACTTTTTAAAAATAACTTCATGTAAATGTTACCCGCGGCTCCGGTTCAAATGGACCATTTGTAAGATCCAATTTCGCACCACTTGTTCGAGCATTTCGGCCTGTATTCCATGAATAACACGTGCTATGTTATACTCTAAGGCCAACAACTTCACATAACCCCACAAGTCAAGAGTCAAGAGGCGTCAAATTACATGATCTTGGCGGCCAACGCACAGGGCCATTTCGAGAGATAAACTGCTCACCAAATTCATCCTTCAATATGTCCATGTCCATTGTTTCTCGAGCTGTGTGGCATGTGACACCGTCTTGTTGAAACCACATATCAACCAAGTCCAACTCAGCCAATTGGGGCAAAAAAAGTAGCGTATCATAGCACGTGGTGGAATAACACATATATATACCTGAGAACGGCGACGAACTGACATTTTACTATCCTCATTAACACTGGTCGCTACGACTGCAATATTCTCTTCGGTACGCACTCTACGAACGCGAGTCGGTGGTTTAATGTCCGCCAAAGTAAATTTGGTGATAATAGCACGAATTGTTGATTCAGTAGGTCGATTATGACGACCATAAAAAGTTCGTAACAAACGACGGACATTTCTCACAGAGCACGAATTTTTCTCCATGATGAAATGGCAGAGTATACTGAACACTTTTCACTTTCACAGATTTAGTTTGGATAACCAACCAGTGCTGCCAGCCCGAAAAACTTAATTCATAAAAAATCACCATTTATATGTAGATAATCTTCTTTCATATCTTGATTGACCAAAAAGCTACCACAGTCCTCTTCATACCTTTCTGCCAGTGTGTTCTCGATTTAATCCTTAACTTTTTTGTAGAACACGACTAGTACATGATTTAAAATGGTGCTAAAGTTAAGAATTCAGGATTGGTGTTAATTTTTGTAATACCCGAGGTATCCAACCTGGGGATCTTATGGAGACCCTACTGATTTGTCTATTGGCCCCAAATCTAAAACTGAAACTTAAAATTTCATGGGAGGTATTGACATAATTTTAATATAAACTGTGTGTCCGTTTAATATACACGATATAATATAAAAATTATAATAAAGTGAATATGTATTATAATAAATTAACAGACTTTTTAAAGTTTAAAAAGTTTGGAGTCATTATGACCGCAAGTGTCATCGTATGACTGTAGGGTATATTTTTCTTCAGTTTCATATAAATCGGCACAACAATATACAATACTTCGCTATCTTTCCCTTATAAATTCCAAATATGCTAAAATTTGACTTTTGACCTTCATGATTTTAGGGTTACAATACAATACTTCGCTATCTTTCCCTTATAAATTTCAAATATGCCAAAATTTGGCTTTTGACCTTCATGATTTTAGGGTTAGTGTTATCTGATTTTAAGGTTAATGTTTTCTGGTTTTAGTAAAACCTTCAGAGCATATTTAAAATTATGTAGACTATTATAGTCTGAATAAGTTTTACTTAAAATTCATTACAGTAAGGAAACTGGGCTCATTCGCCAAAACATGGCCAACAAATAAATTTTTCCCGATAATCACAATATTAAAATCGCAGGTACGGAAAAACTATGCGAGGTATTGACATAATTTTTATTCTCTATTATATCCTCAATAAATCTCCATGTGATGATCAAAAAATTTAGCAATTAACATAATTTTTAAAAAATTTAAAATGGAGTTTTGAAACTGCCGTTAAAAAAATTGTATTTTCTGTTATAACTTTTAATAGGTTAACGGTATCCTACGAAGACAAAAACTCATATACAAGTTAATATGGGTATATTTTAAGTAAAATATATTTCAAATATTTTATTTTTTGTATTCCTACATTTTTTGTTAAAATGGCCTGAGACACGTTAATGGGGAAATTTTAATAACTTAAAAATTTGTTAACCAAATTTTGTCTTATATATATCATTAGAACGATTAGTTCGAATACATTTCGATTCTTTTACATTTAATTGTAAAAGTATTTATTTTATTGCAAAATTTTTACAAAAACTGAAAAAATGATTTTTTTGCGCTTGTTAATGCACATTCGAACTTAAGCCGGATGAGCTACGCCTTACCGATATGTGATCAGCCTAATTTTTTACAAAACAAAGTTTATTGATGGGAAGAACATTTCTAGCAGGAGCTACGATACAATTTCGCAAATATGAAAAATAAGGATTCTAGTACACATTCATACATCTTCCAGATTTTGGTATAATGCCCATTTGGCTGAAATTGAACTTTTATTTATTTTATATTCAAATGATTAAAATATAATCCTTTTTTTAATTTTAAAACATGCCTAGAAAATGTTTGACTTAATTTATTTTTGAATCTGACTTAAAGATTAAATTGTTGCACAGTTTTGGTCATTTACCACTACAATAAAACGGATTAACTAATTAATCTATTTTATTATATTATATTGTATAATTATTACAGTAGTAATTTTTTTTATTAAATTTTTTATTTATCGCTCTATTTGATAAATCAATATTGCATTTTTTGCACTTCAGACACAGATTATACTTTTTTGTTAAGTATATTAAACATAGAAAAGAACAATAGAAAGTTTAATCGAATATCACACTATGATTTATTATTATTATTTATCCCTTTTCACTTTTGAGAGCAACATAGGGTCACAATAAAGCTAATCAGATTTATTTAATGCTAATTACTTTATTTCACTCCATATTCAACTTATAAATTATATTATTTCTATTGCTTAGACCAATGAGGGACACATTCTAATAATCTTGTCACGCGTGCTTAGTCAGGACAATGCAGCTTGCGCTCCTTGTTTTCTCTGCTTCTAACTGAAATTACATGCACATCAGTCAGGCAAATCTTTCACTTTTTACAAATACAATCGTATATATTCTAATGTACTTGTTGTCCACCACTGGATTTGAGTAGTTGTGTGATAACTGCATTAAATGTTCTCTTTGTTTCTCACTCACTTTGGTAAAGAACTTCTCGCATCAAAAAGATGTGCAGCATTTCTCGAAAGGTGAGAAAAGGTGTGTCTGTTACTCATGCCGAAAACTATCAAAAGAGATAACGGCGTTACATTAATGATGTCAAAGTAGTCCACTCGAAGCCGATGTGAAAATGCAGACGTTGAGAACGCCAGTCACACATATCTTTGACGGCGACCAAAATTTACTAAAATTGAAAATTTTTAACGCCGGCGGCGAAAATACAACTGTCGGCTGTACGAAAAATTTTCAAGTTTGTTATTTACAAAATATGTAGCTTTGAAAACATTCATATATTTTTCAAAAATGTTTAAAGCAAAATTATTAGACAATGAAAAAATCTTACCTCTTCTGTGCTATTATTCATTGCATTTTTAAAATATTTTTTAGTGTTTAAATTTTGTCTCACCCCGTTTTAAGTC
Source organism: Pollenia griseotomentosa (assembly GCA_963931875.1). Classification (NCBI taxonomy): domain Eukaryota; kingdom Metazoa; phylum Arthropoda; class Insecta; order Diptera; family Polleniidae; genus Pollenia; species Pollenia griseotomentosa. Next base: position 113,145,202 of record OZ007560.1, read on the forward strand.
GCAAGTTTATTTGACAGTTCAAAGCGGGAACTTTCTCACAAGAATTTTATAGGCACAAAACGACACAAAAAAAGTCTGTAAATTGGCGAGTAATTTTCTTACGTGACAGCTATTACTCGCCAAAAATGTTACAGACGCAGTTAAGTGAGAAAAACAGTTGGCTGTGTTTCTTGACGCGGAAGTTACAGAACATGCACCCAGAGAAAAAACATGTTAAAAAATGGTCACCTCCAACAAAACTATTTTCAAAGAAAATTTTAAAGATATTCAGCCATGTCACAGAGTACAATTCCGTTCGGAATGATTCCGTACGGAATCGATGAAAACATATTGCTTTATTGATAGAAATAAAATTTTGATAATTTTTTGGCCTTTCAGATACAGAAAACTCACATTCCGTTCATGAAAACATAAATGGTTTCATTCCAAAAAGTTTTTTCGTCGTTTTCTGAAGCACCAAAATACTGAATGAATTCTATCGAGAAGCCACAATCATTATTATGGTTGCTTTCGAACATGTTATGGTTAATAATACCTAAAATATGTTTAACACTTATACTTATACATTTACACCTACGCAAAATCTAGTACTTACGAGATTTCGAGCCAAATCTAGTTGTTTTTGACTAGATTTCCCATACAAAACAAAATCTACTTCGTGACAAGATTTCGACGAAATCTACTCAAAATCTAGTAGTACCTAATGATGCAACTATGGTTTTTACAATATAGCACTAAAAAATATTTCCCTGCACAAGAAAAAATGACATTTAAAAAAAAACAAAACAAAAATTGTTAAAAAAAATATTAAAAATTTTTATAAAAATTGTAAAAAAATTAAAAACACGAATAATATTGATAAAATAAATATCGTTGATTATTAAAAAAAGGTAATGCAAATTTTTTAATGTATATTTCTTTTTGTGTTTGTGTGTGTAACGAAAAAACTCTAAGTCAGCTGTTGTGTTATAAAAACAAAATTTCGCTAATGTCAAAAAAGTACAATGTAAACGCACTAGATTTCGAAGAAGATTTTAAATCAAATCTACAAGATTTCGGCCTAATGTAAATGTAGTATTAACATGGTTGTTTTTACAACCATAGCATGTTGCTCTTGGAAAACCATAACATGTTTAGAAGCTACCAGTATATGGTTGTTGCATCTTTATGGAGGACTAATTTAACTATAATATGGTTGTTGTGACATATAATATGGTTGTCGTGACATATAATATGGTTAAATGAAACCTAATATGTTTAAAATTTTCTTTAAAAATTGTTTTGTTGGAGGTGACCATATTTAAACATGTTTTTTCTCTGCGTGTGGGCACTGTTTTCGTTCTGCTGTTGCTTTGTTGTTATTTTGGCACAACGTTACATTCTGATTAAGTTGGTTAGATCTTCATTACAATCCATCCCGTCTATACTTATTCTTAGTTGTTTCCATTACCCCCTTTTGATGACCAACCAATCCATTGATCGGCGACCGACCGACAGACCATTTGCTGTCGACCACATTTAAAATGTAACACTTGTTGTGACAATTTGTTTTAGAGTTATACGGTTTTTTGTTTATATTTTTTATTGCTTTAGCTGTCTGTTACAGGTTTTATGTTTTTGTTTATTTTAATTAAATTCTTTATGGTTTGAAAAAATTAATTACTTTGTTTAGTGATTTATTTCACATGTACATATTACGAGAACTTTGAAACATGTGTAAAAAATATATAAAATAAACAGTTAAAACATATTTGTATTTATTAGTTGAAAAATTGTTTTTTATTCAGCCATATGACGAATGTGGCTTAAATTGTGACGTTATTGCAATAAGGGGTTGTAATTAATAGAGTTAAATGAGTGATCAATAAAAATTTCTTCGTAAATGCATATAAAGAAGTTCGCTTTTTCTAAGTGTTGGTATAATTTTGACTTTTTGTAGCTCTAACAGAAAAGATGTCAGGTAACTGAATGCATTAAAGTATAAAAGTAAGTTGGACTTTAATACAAAAAATTTAATTTTTCTTAGCTAATATTGCATAATATGCGCATATGCAAGACCAATTTTTTTCGTTACAGAGACTGTAGGTAGGAATATCGTAAAAACATGTGAACTATTGTGTATCGTACAATGATGTTACTACCAAATTCTGTACTAACCATTTTCTTAAAAACAGTGTTTAAGTATTTCTTAACAGAGTTCAGCCTATTTTTCTTTTCCACTTCTTTCTAATTTATATTCTTGCGCAACATCGGTTTATACTTAAATCTCACTATGTTTAATCTGGGGCTTGAAAAGACTGATATCTATGATACTATTTTAAGCTGATCCTTTCACGCACAAGCACATAAGACTTCACTATCATTGAATATAGATCGTTAACAGACAAACATTTGTGACAGTGTTGCCAGTGAAATTTCGAGAAAGATACATTTTTGTTTCCAAAAAAATACATTTTGAAAAAAAATTTAAAATCCATTTTTAACGTTTAACATTTATTTATATACATTTATTAACATAACATATTTAATGAATATTTTATAGAAAATAATGGGCCTAATTCTGGCAGTCGTGATCGAGTACTTTCTCGATTCGAAAGCAATTTTATTTCTAATTCTTTCAGTCGATACTGAACGAATCGAAATTATTTTTTCAGTATTGTGAAACTCAAATTAATGCTTTTCAACACCGAAAAAATAATTCAGATTCGTTCAGTATTGACTGAAATAATTTGATTTTAAATTGCTTTAACTGCCAGAATAAGGCCCAATATCATATAATTTCATTTTTTTATTTATTTAAGTCATAAATATTAGATATTTTTTTAAAAAAAGTAAGCAAACTCGAAAATTAATTCTCTCCACACATGCATTCAAAATGGAAGTACAAATGTTAAACAGACTACTCAAGGTATATTTACACAAGGTAAACTCGTTGGCCCATATGTTTGTCAGCTGTTTACCCATAGTTGGAACCACAACGTCAAATTGCGTGTATATGAGCCAAAATTTGTACATGTGTGCGTTAAATTGTTTTTGTTTTATATGAAGACAATTTTGACAACATGGTTCCTTTTATAGAGCAAAATGTCTACACTCCCAAATGAGTCTACCTTGTGTAAATATACCTTGAGACTACTTTTGTATTTATGCCCGTAAATCTACAAAAAGAACGCTGGTCGTGTTCGTACCTAACAGTTATCTCTACCTACTTCATCGTTTATTTGGCGTACTTGTTTTTTCCTTCAGTTTTCTTTTAAAATATGGCAGCTTTTGTACCATAGATTTTCATGCAAAGCTAGAAATTACGGGCATTAGTTGTCACTGTTTTTTTAGTATGATAACTTATGATAACTTTAAAAAACTTTTTTAGAGAAGGAAAGTTTAATATTTTATTTCTGTTCAAAAGTTACGAAAAACGCCAGGATTATACATGGTACCCGAAGTCATCAAAAGATACGAAAAATTTATCTTTGGAACTTATATGTAGTTTTAACTCAACAACTAAAAATCAGTGCCCCATAAAAAAATTACATGTGGCAGCACTGCGATAAATCTTATCAAATTCATTTGGTCTGTATTGGTAGTTGAAACGCCCAATTTTATGCGTTTAAAGATGGTTTATATGATAATTAGTATTGTGGTTATTTTGTTGAACTATTTATGGTTTTTAATCCAAATTTTTAATATTCTTAATTAGGCTTAAGTTCATTAAATTTAATTTTCATTAAATTATTTTTACGAAGAAAGGAATTCTACAACATGAAAATTAATTAAAATTGTTATTGATAATCTTTCATTCCTGACCGTGGCGGGGGCTCGAACCCGGGCCGGCAGGTTACCATGACATGTCTCGATCGCAACCACTCGATCTTCTCAAATGGATTTGCCGTTTTACACTCGCAGCCATCGAAGGCTGCTGACGTCAATAGTCAAACATCAATCCTTAAACCAAATTGTATTTTAACCTTTGGTAGATCGAAGTTTGCTTTTTTGAATGATTATCTATTTTTAATTGATTTTACATGTTCTTCCTTACCTCTGTTTTTTCGTACTTTTGTCAAGAATTTTTCTTGAAGTCCAAAGTACATTTTTTGTTTTTCCATCTTTGTCCTTCCTTTTCTTGTTGACCTTTTTCAGCACAACTTGAAGGACAAATGAACACATAGAGCTCGTGCCCTAGCTTTTAACAATAATTAGTATTGTGGTTATTTTGTTGAACTATTTATGGTTTTTAATCCAAATTTTTAATATTCTTAATTAGGCTTAAGTTCATTAAATTTAATTTTCATTAAATTATTTTTACGAAGAAAGGAATTCTACAACATGAAAATTAATTAAAATTGTTATTGATAATCTTTCATTCCTGACCGTGGCGGGGGCTCGAACCCGGGCCGGCAGGTTACCATGACATGTCTCGATCGCAACCACTCGATCTTCTCAAATGGATTTGCCGTTTTACACTCGCAGCCATCGAAGGCTGCTGACGTCAATAGTCAAACATCAATCCTTAAACCAAATTGTATTTTAACCTTTGGTAGATCGAAGTTTGCTTTTTTGAATGATTATCTATTTTTAATTGATTTTACATGTTCTTCCTTACCTCTGTTTTTTCGTACTTTTGTCAAGAATTTTTCTTGAAGTCCAAAGTACATTTTTTGTTTTTCCATCTTTGTCCTTCCTTTTCTTGTTGACCTTTTTCAGCACAACTTGAAGGACAAATGAACACATAGAGCTCGTGCCCTAGCTTTTAACAATAATTAGTATTGTGGTTATTTTGTTGAACTATTTATGGTTTTTAATCCAAATTTTTAATATTCTTAATTAGGCTTAAGTTCATTAAATTTAATTTTCATTAAATTATTTTTACGAAGAAAGGAATTCTACAACATGAAAATTAATTAAAATTGTTATTGATAATCTTTCATTCCTGACCGTGGCGGGGGCTCGAACCCGGGCCGGCAGGTTACCATGACATGTCTCGATCGCAACCACTCGATCTTCTCAAATGGATTTGCCGTTTTACACTCGCAGCCATCGAAGGCTGCTGACGTCAATAGTCAAACATCAATCCTTAAACCAAATTGTATTTTAACCTTTGGTAGATCGAAGTTTGCTTTTTTGAATGACTATCTATTTTTAATTGATTTTACATGTTCTTCCTTACCTCTGTTTTTTCGTACTTTTGTCAAGAATTTTTCTTGAAGTCCAAAGTACATTTTTTGTTTTTCCATCTTTGTCCTTCCTTTTCTTGTTGACCTTTTTCAGCACAACTTGAAAGACAAATGAACACATAGAGCTCGTGCCCTAGCTTTTAACAATAATTAGTATTGTGGTTATTTTGTTGAACTATTTATGGTTTTTAATCCAAATTTTTAATATTCTTAATTAGGCTTAAGTTCATTAAATTTAATTTTCATTAAATTATTTTTACGAAGAAAGGAATTCTACAACATGAAAATTAATTAAAATTGTTATTGATAATCTTTCATTCCTGACCGTGGCGGGGGCTCGAACCCGGGCCGGCAGGTTACCATGACATGTCTCGATCGCAACCACTCGATCTTCTCAAATGGATTTGCCGTTTTACACTCGCAGCCATCGAAGGCTGCTGACGTCAATAGTCAAACATCAATCCTTAAACCAAATTGTATTTTAACCTTTGGTAGATCGAAGTTTGCTTTTTTGAATGATTATCTATTTTTAATTGATTTTACATGTTCTTCCTTACCTCTGTTTTTTCGTACTTTTGTCAAGAATTTTTCTTGAAGTCCAAAGTACATTTTTTGTTTTTCCATCTTTGTCCTTCCTTTTCTTGTTGACCTTTTTCAGCACAACTTGAAGGACAAATGAACACATAGAGCTCGTGCCCTAGCTTTTAACAATAATTAGTATTGTGGTTATTTTGTTGAACTATTTATGGTTTTTAATCCAAATTTTTAATATTCTTAATTAGGCTTAAGTTCATTAAATTTAATTTTCATTAAATTATTTTTACGAAGAAAGGAATTCTACAACATGAAAATTAATTAAAATTGTTATTGATAATCTTTCATTCCTGACCGTGGCGGGGGCTCGAACCCGGGCCGGCAGGTTACCATGACATGTCTCGATCGCAACCACTCGATCTTCTCAAATGGATTTGCCGTTTTACACTCGCAGCCATCGAAGGCTGCTGACGTCAATAGTCAAACATCAATCCTTAAACCAAATTGTATTTTAACCTTTGGTAGATCGAAGTTTGCTTTTTTGAATGATTATCTATTTTTAATTGATTTTACATGTTCTTCCTTACCTCTGTTTTTTCGTACTTTTGTCAAGAATTTTTCTTGAAGTCCAAAGTACATTTTTTTTGTTTTTCCATCTTTGTCCTTCCTTTTCTTGTTGACCTTTTTCAGCACAACTTGAAGGACAAATGAACACATAGAGCTCGTGCCCTAGCTTTTAACAATAATTAGTATTGTGGTTATTTTGTTGAACTATTTATGGTTTTTAATCCAAATTTTTAATATTCTTAATTAGGCTTAAGTTCATTAAATTTAATTTTCATTAAATTATTTTTACGAAGAAAGGAATTCTACAACATGAAAATTAATTAAAATTGTTATTGATAATCTTTCATTCCTGACCGTGGCGGGGGCTCGAACCCGGGCCGGCAGGTTACCATGACATGTCTCGATCGCAACCACTCGATCTTCTCAAATGGATTTGCCGTTTTACACTCGCAGCCATCGAAGGCTGCTGACGTCAATAGTCAAACATCAATCCTTAAACCAAATTGTATTTTAACCTTTGGTAGATCGAAGTTTGCTTTTTTGAATGACTATCTATTTTTAATTGATTTTACATGTTCTTCCTTACCTCTGTTTTTTCGTACTTTTGTCAAGAATTTTTCTTGAAGTCCAAAGTACATTTTTTGTTTTTCCATCTTTGTCCTTCCTTTTCTTGTTGACCTTTTTCAGCACAACTTGAAAGACAAATGAACACATAGAGCTCGTGCCCTAGCTTTTAACAATAATTAGTATTGTGGTTATTTTGTTGAACTATTTATGGTTTTTAATCCAAATTTTTAATATTCTTAATTAGGCTTAAGTTCATTAAATTTAATTTTCATTAAATTATTTTTACGAAGAAAGGAATTCTACAACATGAAAATTAATTAAAATTGTTATTGATAATCTTTCATTCCTGACCGTGGCGGGGGCTCGAACCCGGGCCGGCAGGTTACCATGACATGTCTCGATCGCAACCACTCGATCTTCTCAAATGGATTTGCCGTTTTACACTCGCAGCCATCGAAGGCTGCTGACGTCAATAGTCAAACATCAATCCTTAAACCAAATTGTATTTTAACCTTTGGTAGATCGAAGTTTGCTTTTTTGAATGATTATCTATTTTTAATTGATTTTACATGTTCTTCCTTACCTCTGTTTTTTCGTACTTTTGTCAAGAATTTTTCTTGAAGTCCAAAGTACATTTTTTGTTTTTCCATCTTTGTCCTTCCTTTTCTTGTTGGCCTTTTTCAGCACAACTTGAAGGACAAATGAACACATAGAGCTCGTGCCCTAGCTTTTAACAATAATTAGTATTGTGGTTATTTTGTTGAACTATTTATGGTTTTTAATCCAAATTTTTAATATTCTTAATTAGGCTTAAGTTCATTAAATTTAATTTTCATTAAATTATTTTTACGAAGAAAGGAATTCTACAACATGAAAATTAATTAAAATTGTTATTGATAATCTTTCATTCCTGACCGTGGCGGGGGCTCGAACCCGGGCCGGCAGGTTACCATGACATGTCTCGATCGCAACCACTCGATCTTCTCAAATGGATTTGCCGTTTTACACTCGCAGCCATCGAAGGCTGCTGACGTCAATAGTCAAACATCAATCCTTAAACCAAATTGTATTTTAACCTTTGGTAGATCGAAGTTTGCTTTTTTGAATGATTATCTATTTTTAATTGATTTTACATGTTCTTCCTTACCTCTGTTTTTTCGTACTTTTGTCAAGAATTTTTCTTGAAGTCCAAAGTACATTTTTTTTTGTTTTTCCATCTTTGTCCTTCCTTTTCTTGTTGACCTTTTTCAGCACAACTTGAAGGACAAATGAACACATAGAGCTCGTGCCCTAGCTTTTAACAATAATTAGTATTGTGGTTATTTTGTTGAACTATTTATGGTTTTTAATCCAAATTTTTAATATTCTTAATTAGGCTTAAGTTCATTAAATTTAATTTTCATTAAATTATTTTTACGAAGAAAGGAATTCTACAACATGAAAATTAATTAAAATTGTTATTGATAATCTTTCATTCCTGACCGTGGCGGGGGCTCGAACCCGGGCCGGCAGGTTACCATGACATGTCTCGATCGCAACCACTCGATCTTCTCAAATGGATTTGCCGTTTTACACTCGCAGCCATCGAAGGCTGCTGACGTCAATAGTCAAACATCAATCCTTAAACCAAATTGTATTTTAACCTTTGGTAGATCGTCAAGATTTGTCAAGAATTTTTCTTGAAGTCCAAAGTACATTTTTTGTTTTTCCATCTTTGTCCTTCCTTTTCTTGTTGACCTTTTTCAGCACAACTTGAAGGACAAATGAACACATAGAGCTCGTGCCCTAGCTTTTAACAATAATTAGTATTGTGGTTATTTTGTTGAACTATTTATGGTTTTTAATCCAAATTTTTAATATTCTTAATTAGGCTTAAGTTCATTAAATTTAATTTTCATTAAATTATTTTTACGAAGAAAGATGGTTTATATGTTTAGTGACTTATAGATTTGTTGGTTTAAAAACATTTTAAATTAAAAGGAGAGTTTAACTTGCTCTGATTTTTTAGCCCTAAGTGTTGTGTCCTCTAGTTCTTTATTTTTATCAAGGCTGGATACCAAAACGAATTTCGGTATCGGTTTTAAATTTTTTTTTTATTTCGGTATCGGTATTTTAAATGTAACGGTATCGGTATACCGATATAGCAACTTTTACAACGGTAAAAATCGGTATTACAATAAAATGAACCAAATCAAAAAAAAAAAAAAAAGTTTAATAAAAGAAAATTATATTTATGTATATACATATATGTATATAAAGGGTTTAAGGGCCGATGTTTAGTGTGAACCACTAAACTGCATTTCATTTGACATTTCTCAATTTCAGACTAACTCAATTTGAACTATGGAAAGATACACAATCGAGCAACGCGTTAAAGTTATTCAGGCTTATTATGAAAATGGGCGTTCAAATAAAAATGCATATCGTGCACTTCGTGATTTTCCGGTCAATTTAATCGTTCAAATGTGCGTACAATCAGAAATATCGTGCAAAAATTTAAGCAAACCGGGTCTGTAGGAGATTGAAAACACCAGTGCATGCTCGTACTGCAGCAAATATTGTTGCAGTTCCTGCCAAGATCATGTGATTTGACACCGTTGGACTTCTTTCTTTTGGGTTATTTGAAAGAAAAGGTGTACGTCGAAAAGCCAACAAAAATTCAAGAGTTAATGGATGAGATAATTCGGCACATTAACGGCATATAACCTCAATTATGCCTCAGCGTCATCGAAAATTTGGACCATCGGATGGAGGTGTGCCGCCGAGGTTGCGGCGGCCAATTGGCCGATATTTTGTTCTATACACAATTGAACCATACCAATATTATCATCATAAAAAGAAATGACAATAATTTCCTAAATAATTTGTGTTTTTTTTAAATTAACATCGGCTCTTAAAATTTAATCACCCTTTACATACATACATGTACATATAAAATGATCTGTTATTTGAAATAAAATTATAAATAAAATAATTTTTTTATTTTACTTTTAAATCAAACACTTTTCTTTAGCTGCACTTTTGTGCAGGTAACCACAATTGTGTACCTGCACATTAAGGCAGGTCAATGCATTTAAGATAACTGCATTTTTGATTTACCTGCACAAAAAATCGTGCAAAGGAGATTGTGCAGCTAAGTCGAAATTACTGTACTTTCTAAGTTATGAAACATTAAAGTCAGATTTCATGTGAAAAAATAATTTTTTCCAAGCTTTGGTGTTCGTGAGGGACGGTTTAGACTTTGACGATCGTCCTAAAATTTTGTATGTGTTGTTTTTTTATCAATACTCACCATTTTGGCTGGTGAGACTTAAAGAAATCCAACTTTTGATTTTAACGGTCACCCTTATCAATATTGTAGAAATTACAAACGGAATGACAAACTTATATATACCCTTTTCCACCTTTGGTGAAGGGTATAAAACGTTAGGTGGCAGCCATACCACCCACCACTTTGTTGTGGTATAAAAAAATAGAAATTTTTTGTTGAAAGCTAAAAAAAATTGGTTTTGGTTTTAACGAAAGATTTTTTAAAAAAAGTTATGCATTTTTATCAATTAAACAACAATGAACGATGATAAGCTAATTATTAAATTATCTTTTATTAAAAAAGTACCAGATTCTTTTTACAGAAAATTCGTACTAAATATGTAAAAAAAACTTAAACGGCAACAATTTTACATTTTTATAATTATTATCGGAATGTTATATAACAAATAAAATTAGCCATTAGCCGTAAAAATTGTGACAAATGTTAATTTTATTTTAAAAACGGTCACACTTTAGCTCGACAAATAAGCATCATAAAAAAAAATTGTTACACACATCCATATCTACTAAAGATAAAGTTATGCCAAATATTAAGGAATTTCGGCAAAGTTCAGGGTTTCGTTTAAATACTAAATTCCCATTTCATACTTTTGATAAACTGAAATCGATTGCTGATGGGATAAGCTATTCCTATGCGCATTTCACTGGTTCTTTAGGCCAGATAATCAGGAAACTTCATCCAACGATTTCAGAAAAACTAAAGATATTATACAAATAAAACTGTTAAGCGAATAAGAATTATAAACCCCAGTTTTACTTGCAACAATATCAGGGCTTAAACAAAAACAACAACAATAAACAGTGAGTTTATCTTTTCTTACGGTCACAACTACAAATTTAGTCGTATTAAAATTTCGGAAGGACATTCTATTACTTGTTTTGTGAGTATATATTATTTAAAGTACTTTCACAAAAAGGTATCGAAAAGAAACGAAATCAATTTATCTATAGGTATTTTGTTCGTTATATATATATTTCGTATATATAGAATCTGGGAATTTACTTCCCATGCTGAGTAACATTTAGTGTATATAAAATATTCCTGGAAAAAATTGAAGGAATAAGACTATTAAAGTATAAAAGCGTTTGAGGATTGTAATTTGACTTAGCATACACATTCGAATAATATGAAAATTTATATTTTGTATATATTTAATGAAAAAATTATCTAAAATTCAAGAAAAAAACCGGACAATCCAGGCCATTCCAGGCGGTCTTGTAACCCTAGCTAAGGTACTAAATAAGTTATATTTCTAATTTATGTTTGAGTTCAGCAGACCGCTAATTCTGGCAGTCGTAATCGAATACTTTTTCGATTCGAAAGAAAATTTATTTCTAATTCTTTCAAACGATACTGAACAAATGGATATTTTTTTTAGCGTTGTGAAACCCCAAATATGTAAATGCTTTACAACACAGAATATATAATTAAGATTGGTGCTGTATCGACTGAAAGAATTATAAATAAAATTGCTTTCGAATCGTTAAAGTCGTCGATCACGACTGCAAGAATTAGCCCCCATGTTCTGCTACAGGTCCTAGTTCAGGTGCTTACATCTGAAACAACTATTTTCGGGTCAGATATTTTTCGGGAATGAAAAAAAGCTTTAATGAATTTTAGATCCCTATTAGACAAATTTTCAAAAATCATTATGTTTTAAAGAACTTTCATGAGCCAAGCGATTTATGACGAATTTCTCAACAAAATTTTATATTAAATGAAAGATTATTTAGTGAGCCTTTAGAAATATTATTAACAATGCAAATATTTAAAGAAAACGTTAAACTTTTATGAAATTTATAGACACTTAAAATAAGCTAAATAAAATTGTTTATTTAACTTGAAACTTGACAAAGAAATATTAATTCAAAATTATTTTTCTTATTTAATGTTGACTTTTATATAGCATAAAGTTTGGCTAATACTCTTCTCTATTATGTATATCTTGAGAACGGCAAGAGCCAAAGTTTCCAAATTAGATACAAACATTAACGCTATCAATACACAGCATCCCACAAAATGTGGGCGGGATGGAACAAGTGGGCGTGGTACCTCCCGTACAAAAAATATCAAAAATTGTATAAAAACCTGATTTTTTGGACTGTCATATGACCTATAGTTACTCCTAATATATCAAAAGATCGGGAAAATCGGTTCAGATTCGAAAAAGTTATGACCAAAATATTAATTTTTTTTTGAAAAATACCCATTTTCGGGAACCATAGATCTTCCCGAGTCTTTAACACGTCGGTATATAAATCTGTCAAATCGGTTAAGAAATAGCAGAGATATGACCAAAATACTGAAATCCCAAAAATTACTCTTTTTATAATTAAGTTTGTTTTTTATACCCTTCACCGAAGGTCCTATACCCTATAAAGTTCTGGGTATTCTGGGTCCTTATGAAAAGCGAAGTTCAAATCCAAATCCGAAGTTCAACTGTGTTGAGTTGTGAACTGTAAACTGATCATATTTACTTTTAATGATATTCATAAAACGTTCTTTCATGGTCCAGTTGTCTAGGGGGTTTGCTTAGGTTAGAAACTGTGAGTCCCTGGTTTGAATCTTGTTTTTTCAAAATGAAAATTTTTTTTTAATTTTTTTATGTTCTGAAAGGATTTAAAAAAATATTTACCAGTTTTAACTTTTTAAATTTAATTTATAATGAATTTTATGTATTGTATATGTTTATGTAGAAATTATTTAGGTTTTGTCTAGTTGCTCTGTATTCTGCTCGCACAATGGTGAAGGGTATATAAGATTCGGCACAGCCGAATATAGCACTCTTACTTGTTTATATTCGTTTTATATGTCTGCAAAAAATTAGAAGCCTAGCTGCATTTTCCAATTTTTTATGAATTTTTAAAAAACAAAAATTTCGAAATTTTGATAGAAAAAACCATTTTTTTCGTTTTATTTTTTTTTTTTGGTTTTTCAATAAGCTAACGTTATAAATAAAACCAGAGCTAACCTAAACAAATCCGGATCCGGCGTACCCGAATTATGTTAAAACGCCACGTGCCCAGCATGTCTAAAAAAAGTGTCAATTTCGAGCACAGTGTAATAATAATATTTTGTTCTTGGCACATTCTTTCATTGTTTAATTATTTTGCTTTTAACATTTTTATAAAATATAAGAATTTTGTCAAAGCTCGTTTGCAAACAACAAACATTAAAGTCGCAGTTTACATTATTTCATATAGCCGACGGTTGTATTTTCGCAGCTGTCGTTGAACGTCTTCAATTTCACATAGGCTTCGAGTGTAATATTATGACATTTATAACGTAACGACGTCATCTCTTGTGATAGTTTTCGACATGAGTTACAGACACACTTTTTTCTCACTCTTCGAGAAACGATGGAATATATTGTTTCGCATCTTTTCGATGCGAATAGTTTTCACTTTAGTTCCAGATAGAGTTTTTTTTCCCGGACTTTTTCGATTCCCGGGAAAGCGGGAAATTATTTTAAATTTCCCGGGATCCCGGGATCCTGCTCCATATAAATAATATAAAGTAAATTTTGTTATAAATTAATGAAAAATACTTTTATAAAATAACGTAAGGGAACTTGTTTACAAAGAAAGTAAAAGAAATGGTTCAATACTAAAAAATTTATTGAAGATTGAAATAGGAACTTGAATTATTATCACCTCATCATAAAACAATAATAAAAACAAAATAAAAATTAAGGTACTCAAGATATGAGATCAAAAAGTTAAATAATAAAATAGAAAAAATATTTTAAAGAAATATATTACATTTTTTAACGGCTTAGGAAATAACTTTCTGACACACTCAAAGCGCTTAGTAAGTCGTAAAAAAGTATATTTCTGATTTTATTTACTTATTATCATGTTTCCGAAAAATTTCGTTAATTTTTTACCGAGATTCGACAAATAGTTAAAAGTGCACCGTTGTAGCGTGCTTCGGATTCATAATCAGAAGCAATTTTTTCTTATTTATAAACAACGTCTATATCAGTCAAATGTATGTGAAGGTTGATGCAAAAATAGCATCAACCGGACTGCTTCTTACAAACCTTTTCATTTCAATAGGTCCCTTTATAATCTTTAGGACAATGTATTTTTCAAGTTGTATGTGTTGTAGTATCTTACACAAGTTTCCAAAATGTTATTTTATTTCGGTTTCCCCGCACTTCACGGGTATATAAACCAACACAAATTGAAATTGAAATTAAGAATTTGTGTTTATCACCTAATAAACATATCGCTCCTTCATTGCATCATAGTCATATCTCAAAATGTGAAGTAACTTTAGCAAAGTTTTCCTTCATACCTTCTCGTATTATATTTCAAACTGAACCGAAGTTATAGCAAAATATGTCTTTAAATCGGTACATTTTGAAAACTTTAATCGCATTTTGCCAAGATCGTTTGTTTTTGTAGATATGACTTTGTTGCAATAAAGGAGGGATATGTTTAGGTATCTCCTATTTTTAAGACTTGTTCATGGACAATGAAACTTTACTGCCTGCATCTTATTTTGAATTAATGTTCTTTATTAACTCTTCACTTCACTAAATGTAATAATTATCAACTCATGCACTGCCCATTCTGCTTTTAGTAGATTATTGCATCAGGAGACATTGATTTAAATACATGTGCTCACTTCTTGTAATTGATCTAATCCACAACCCATCCACTGATGCTAATTTTTAGAGAATAGAAAACTAAATTTCAAAGTATAAATAGCTATTTTCTGAAATTATGAGGAATTTTTTATTTCCCGGGATCCCGCAAGAAAAATCCCGGGAAAACGGGAAATAAAATAATTGAAATTCCCGGGAAGGGAAATCCCGGGAAAAAACCCTAGTTCTAGAACATGGGTACTGGGTAGTCTTCTTAGCGATCATTTGAATAAACCTGCAAGTTTTTGCAATTTTTCCGTTCGCCAGCTTTTCAAAATTTTCATATTGCGCAAAATTTACTCACCTACTGGATTTTACTAGAAAAGTAAACAAACACACATGTTGTCTGCTCCAATTTTTAGCACTATTATTTGTTTTTTAATCAACGTGTCTCTGTTCTAAAACGATTTTTTTTTTTTTGATTTTTTTAACTTTAAATATTTGACTTCTTTTAAAAAATATTAATATGGGTAGTCTAAATAACACATATTTTACAACACTAAGCTTCTTAGCGATCATTTGAATAAACCTGCAAGTTTTTGCAATTTTTCCGTTCGCCAGCTTTTCAAAATTTTCATATTGCGCAAAATTTACTCACCTACTGGATTTTACTAGAAAAGTAAACAAACACACATGTTGTCTGCTCCAATTTTTAGCACTATTATTTGTTTTTTAATCAACGTGTCTCTGTTCTAAAACGATTTTTTTTTTTTTGATTTTTTTAACTTTAAATATTTGACTTCTTTTAAAAAATATTAATATGGGTAGTCTAAATAACACATATTTTACAACACTAAGCTTCTTAGCGATCATTTGAATAAACCTGCAAGTTTTTGCAATTTTTCCGTTCGCCAGCTTTTCAAAATTTTCATATTGCGCAAAATTTACTCACCTACTGGATTTTACTAGAAAAGTAAACAAACACACATGTTGTCTGCTCCAATTTTTAGCACTATTATTTGTTTTTTAATCAACGTGTCTCTGTTCTAAAACGATTTTTTTTTTTTTGATTTTTTTAACTTTAAATATTTGACTTCTTTTAAAAAATATTAATATGGGTAGTCTAAATAACACATATTTTACAACACTAAGCTTCTTAGCGATCATTTGAATAAACCTGCAAGTTTTTGCAATTTTTCCGTTCGCCAGCTTTTCAAAATTTTCATATTGCGCAAAATTTACTCACCTACTGGATTTTACTAGAAAAGTAAACAAACACACATGTTGTCTGCTCCAATTTTTAGCACTATTATTTGTTTTTTAATCAACGTGTCTCTGTTCTAAAACGATTTTTTTTTTTTTTGATTTTTTTAACTTTAAATATTTGACTTCTTTTAAAAAATATTAATATGGGTAGTCTAAATAACACATATTTTACAACACTAAGCTTCTTAGCGATCATTTGAATAAACCTGCAAGTTTTTGCAATTTTTCCGTTCGCCAGCTTTTCAAAATTTTCATATTGCGCAAAATTTACTCACCTACTGGATTTTACTAGAAAAGTAAACAAACACACATGTTGTCTGCTCCAATTTTTAGCACTATTATTTGTTTTTTAATCAACGTGTCTCTGTTCTAAAACGATTTTTTTTTTTTTTGATTTTTTTAACTTTAAATATTTGACTTCTTTTAAAAAATATTAATATGGGTAGTCTAAATAACACATATTTTACAACACTAAGCTTCTTAGCGATCATTTGAATAAACCTGCAAGTTTTTGCAATTTTTCCGTTCGCCAGCTTTTCAAAATTTTCATATTGCGCAAAATTTACTCACCTACTGGATTTTACTAGAAAAGTAAACAAACACACATGTTGTCTGCTCCAATTTTTAGCACTATTATTTGTTTTTTAATCAACGTGTCTCTGTTCTAAAACGATTTTTTTTTTTTTGATTTTTTTAACTTTAAATATTTGACTTCTTTTAAAAAATATTAATATGGGTAGTCTAAATAACACATATTTTACAACACTAAGCTTCTTAGCGATCATTTGAATAAACCTGCAAGTTTTTGCAATTTTTCCGTTCGCCAGCTTTTCAAAATTTTCATATTGCGCAAAATTTACTCACCTACTGGATTTTACTAGAAAAGTAAACAAACACACATGTTGTCTGCTCCAATTTTTAGCACTATTATTTGTTTTTTAATCAACGTGTCTCTGTTCTAAAACGATTTTTTTTTTTTTGATTTTTTTAACTTTAAATATTTGACTTCTTTTAAAAAATATTAATATGGGTAGTCTAAATAACACATATTTTACAACACTAAGCTTCTTAGCGATCATTTGAATAAACCTGCAAGTTTTTGCAATTTTTCCGTTCGCCAGCTTTTCAAAATTTTCATATTGCGCAAAATTTACTCACCTACTGGATTTTACTAGAAAAGTAAACAAACACACATGTTGTCTGCTCCAATTTTTAGCACTATTATTTGTTTTTTAATCAACGTGTCTCTGTTCTAAAACGATTTTTTTTTTTTTTGATTTTTTTAACTTTAAATATTTGACTTCTTTTAAAAAATATTAATATGGGTAGTCTAAATAACACATATTTTACAACACTAAGCTTCTTAGCGATCATTTGAATAAACCTGCAAGTTTTTGCAATTTTTCCGTTCGCCAGCTTTTCAAAATTTTCATATTGCGCAAAATTTACTCACCTACTGGATTTTACTAGAAAAGTAAACAAACACACATGTTGTCTGCTCCAATTTTTAGCACTATTATTTGTTTTTTAATCAACGTGTCTCTGTTCTAAAACGATTTTTTTTTTTTTGATTTTTTTAACTTTAAATATTTGACTTCTTTTAAAAAATATTAATATGGGTAGTCTAAATAACACATATTTTACAACACTAAGCTTCTTAGCGATCATTTGAATAAACCTGCAAGTTTTTGCAATTTTTCCGTTCGCCAGCTTTTCAAAATTTTCATATTGCGCAAAATTTACTCACCTACTGGATTTTACTAGAAAAGTAAACAAACACACATGTTGTCTGCTCCAATTTTTAGCACTATTATTTGTTTTTTAATCAACGTGTCTCTGTTCTAAAACGATTTTTTTTTTTTGATTTTTTTAACTTTAAATATTTGACTTCTTTTAAAAAATATTAATATGGGTAGTCTAAATAACACATATTTTACAACACTAAGCTTCTTAGCGATCATTTGAATAAACCTGCAAGTTTTTGCAATTTTTCCGTTCGCCAGCTTTTCAAAATTTTCATATTGCGCAAAATTTACTCACCTACTGGATTTTACTAGAAAAGTAAACAAACACACATGTTGTCTGCTCCAATTTTTAGCACTATTATTTGTTTTTTAATCAACGTGTCTCTGTTCTAAAACGATTTTTTTTTTTTTGATTTTTTTAACTTTAAATATTTGACTTCTTTTAAAAAATATTAATATGGGTAGTCTAAATAACACATATTTTACAACACTAAGCTTCTTAGCGATCATTTGAATAAACCTGCAAGTTTTTGCAATTTTTCCGTTCGCCAGCTTTTCAAAATTTTCATATTGCGCAAAATTTACTCACCTACTGGATTTTACTAGAAAAGTAAACAAACACACATGTTGTCTGCTCCAATTTTTAGCACTATTATTTGTTTTTTAATCAACGTGTCTCTGTTCTAAAACGATTTTTTTTTTTTTGATTTTTTTAACTTTAAATATTTGACTTCTTTTAAAAAATATTAATATGGGTAGTCTAAATAACACATATTTTACAACACTAAGCTTCTTAGCGATCATTTGAATAAACCTGCAAGTTTTTGCAATTTTTCCGTTCGCCAGCTTTTCAAAATTTTCATATTGCGCAAAATTTACTCACCTACTGGATTTTACTAGAAAAGTAAACAAACACACATGTTGTCTGCTCCAATTTTTAGCACTATTATTTGTTTTTTAATCAACGTGTCTCTGTTCTAAAACGATTTTTTTTTTTTTTGATTTTTTTAACTTTAAATATTTGACTTCTTTTAAAAAATATTAATATGGGTAGTCTAAATAACACATATTTTACAACACTAAGCTTCTTAGCGATCATTTGAATAAACCTGCAAGTTTTTGCAATTTTTCCGTTCGCCAGCTTTTCAAAATTTTCATATTGCGCAAAATTTACTCACCTACTGGATTTTACTAGAAAAGTAAACAAACACACATGTTGTCTGCTCCAATTTTTAGCACTATTATTTGTTTTTTAATCAACGTGTCTCTGTTCTAAAACGATTTTTTTTTTTTTGATTTTTTTAACTTTAAATATTTGACTTCTTTTAAAAAATATTAATATGGGTAGTCTAAATAACACATATTTTACAACACTAAGCTTCTTAGCGATCATTTGAATAAACCTGCAAGTTTTTGCAATTTTTCCGTTCGCCAGCTTTTCAAAATTTTCATATTGCGCAAAATTTACTCACCTACTGGATTTTACTAGAAAAGTAAACAAACACACATGTTGTCTGCTCCAATTTTTAGCACTATTATTTGTTTTTTAATCAACGTGTCTCTGTTCTAAAACGATTTTTTTTTTTTTGATTTTTTTAACTTTAAATATTTGACTTCTTTTAAAAAATATTAATATGGGTAGTCTAAATAACACATATTTTACAACACTAAGCTTCTTAGCGATCATTTGAATAAACCTGCAAGTTTTTGCAATTTTTCCGTTCGCCAGCTTTTCAAAATTTTCATATTGCGCAAAATTTACTCACCTACTGGATTTTACTAGAAAAGTAAACAAACACACATGTTGTCTGCTCCAATTTTTAGCACTATTATTTGTTTTTTAATCAACGTGTCTCTGTTCTAAAACGATTTTTTTTTTTTTGATTTTTTTAACTTTAAATATTTGACTTCTTTTAAAAAATATTAATATGGGTAGTCTAAATAACACATATTTTACAACACTAAGCTTCTTAGCGATCATTTGAATAAACCTGCAAGTTTTTGCAATTTTTCCGTTCGCCAGCTTTTCAAAATTTTCATATTGCGCAAAATTTACTCACCTACTGGATTTTACTAGAAAAGTAAACAAACACACATGTTGTCTGCTCCAATTTTTAGCACTATTATTTGTTTTTTAATCAACGTGTCTCTGTTCTAAAACGATTTTTTTTTTTTTGATTTTTTTAACTTTAAATATTTGACTTCTTTTAAAAAATATTAATATGGGTAGTCTAAATAACACATATTTTACAACACTAAGCTTCTTAGCGATCATTTGAATAAACCTGCAAGTTTTTGCAATTTTTCCGTTCGCCAGCTTTTCAAAATTTTCATATTGCGCAAAATTTACTCACCTACTGGATTTTACTAGAAAAGTAAACAAACACACATGTTGTCTGCTCCAATTTTTAGCACTATTATTTGTTTTTTAATCAACGTGTCTCTGTTCTAAAACGATTTTTTTTTTTTTGATTTTTTTAACTTTAAATATTTGACTTCTTTTAAAAAATATTAATATGGGTAGTCTAAATAACACATATTTTACAACACTAAGCTTCTTAGCGATCATTTGAATAAACCTGCAAGTTTTTGCAATTTTTCCGTTCGCCAGCTTTTCAAAATTTTCATATTGCGCAAAATTTACTCACCTACTGGATTTTACTAGAAAAGTAAACAAACACACATGTTGTCTGCTCCAATTTTTAGCACTATTATTTGTTTTTTAATCAACGTGTCTCTGTTCTAAAACGATTTTTTTTTTTTTGATTTTTTTAACTTTAAATATTTGACTTCTTTTAAAAAATATTAATATGGGTAGTCTAAATAACACATATTTTACAACACTAAGCTTCTTAGCGATCATTTGAATAAACCTGCAAGTTTTTGCAATTTTTCCGTTCGCCAGCTTTTCAAAATTTTCATATTGCGCAAAATTTACTCACCTACTGGATTTTACTAGAAAAGTAAACAAACACACATGTTGTCTGCTCCAATTTTTAGCACTATTATTTGTTTTTTAATCAACGTGTCTCTGTTCTAAAACGATTTTTTTTTTTTTTGATTTTTTTAACTTTAAATATTTGACTTCTTTTAAAAAATATTAATATGGGTAGTCTAAATAACACATATTTTACAACACTAAGCTTCTTAGCGATCATTTGAATAAACCTGCAAGTTTTTGCAATTTTTCCGTTCGCCAGCTTTTCAAAATTTTCATATTGCGCAAAATTTACTCACCTACTGGATTTTACTAGAAAAGTAAACAAACACACATGTTGTCTGCTCCAATTTTTAGCACTATTATTTGTTTTTTAATCAACGTGTCTCTGTTCTAAAACGATTTTTTTTTTTTTTGATTTTTTTAACTTTAAATATTTGACTTCTTTTAAAAAATATTAATATGGGTAGTCTAAATAACACATATTTTACAACACTAAGCTTCTTAGCGATCATTTGAATAAACCTGCAAGTTTTTGCAATTTTTCCGTTCGCCAGCTTTTCAAAATTTTCATATTGCGCAAAATTTACTCACCTACTGGATTTTACTAGAAAAGTAAACAAACACACATGTTGTCTGCTCCAATTTTTAGCACTATTATTTGTTTTTTAATCAACGTGTCTCTGTTCTAAAACGATTTTTTTTTTTTTTGATTTTTTTAACTTTAAATATTTGACTTCTTTTAAAAAATATTAATATGGGTAGTCTAAATAACACATATTTTACAACACTAAGCTTCTTAGCGATCATTTGAATAAACCTGCAAGTTTTTGCAATTTTTCCGTTCGCCAGCTTTTCAAAATTTTCATATTGCGCAAAATTTACTCACCTACTGGATTTTACTAGAAAAGTAAACAAACACACATGTTGTCTGCTCCAATTTTTAGCACTATTATTTGTTTTTTAATCAACGTGTCTCTGTTCTAAAACGATTTTTTTTTTTTTGATTTTTTTAACTTTAAATATTTGACTTCTTTTAAAAAATATTAATATGGGTAGTCTAAATAACACATATTTTACAACACTAAGCTTCTTAGCGATCATTTGAATAAACCTGCAAGTTTTTGCAATTTTTCCGTTCGCCAGCTTTTCAAAATTTTCATATTGCGCAAAATTTACTCACCTACTGGATTTTACTAGAAAAGTAAACAAACACACATGTTGTCTGCTCCAATTTTTAGCACTATTATTTGTTTTTTAATCAACGTGTCTCTGTTCTAAAACGATTTTTTTTTTTTTTGATTTTTTTAACTTTAAATATTTGACTTCTTTTAAAAAATATTAATATGGGTAGTCTAAATAACACATATTTTACAACACTAAGCTTCTTAGCGATCATTTGAATAAACCTGCAAGTTTTTGCAATTTTTCCGTTCGCCAGCTTTTCAAAATTTTCATATTGCGCAAAATTTACTCACCTACTGGATTTTACTAGAAAAGTAAACAAACACACATGTTGTCTGCTCCAATTTTTAGCACTATTATTTGTTTTTTAATCAACGTGTCTCTGTTCTAAAACGATTTTTTTTTTTTTTGATTTTTTTAACTTTAAATATTTGACTTCTTTTAAAAAATATTAATATGGGTAGTCTAAATAACACATATTTTACAACACTAAGCTTCTTAGCGATCATTTGAATAAACCTGCAAGTTTTTGCAATTTTTCCGTTCGCCAGCTTTTCAAAATTTTCATATTGCGCAAAATTTACTCACCTACTGGATTTTACTAGAAAAGTAAACAAACACACATGTTGTCTGCTCCAATTTTTAGCACTATTATTTGTTTTTTAATCAACGTGTCTCTGTTCTAAAACGATTTTTTTTTTTTTTGATTTTTTTAACTTTAAATATTTGACTTCTTTTAAAAAATATTAATATGGGTAGTCTAAATAACACATATTTTACAACACTAAGCTTCTTAGCGATCATTTGAATAAACCTGCAAGTTTTTGCAATTTTTCCGTTCGCCAGCTTTTCAAAATTTTCATATTGCGCAAAATTTACTCACCTACTGGATTTTACTAGAAAAGTAAACAAACACACATGTTGTCTGCTCCAATTTTTAGCACTATTATTTGTTTTTTAATCAACGTGTCTCTGTTCTAAAACGATTTTTTTTTTTTTGATTTTTTTAACTTTAAATATTTGACTTCTTTTAAAAAATATTAATATGGGTAGTCTAAATAACACATATTTTACAACACTAAGCTTCTTAGCGATCATTTGAATAAACCTGCAAGTTTTTGCAATTTTTCCGTTCGCCAGCTTTTCAAAATTTTCATATTGCGCAAAATTTACTCACCTACTGGATTTTACTAGAAAAGTAAACAAACACACATGTTGTCTGCTCCAATTTTTAGCACTATTATTTGTTTTTTAATCAACGTGTCTCTGTTCTAAAACGATTTTTTTTTTTTTTGATTTTTTTAACTTTAAATATTTGACTTCTTTTAAAAAATATTAATATGGGTAGTCTAAATAACACATATTTTACAACACTAAGCTTCTTAGCGATCATTTGAATAAACCTGCAAGTTTTTGCAATTTTTCCGTTCGCCAGCTTTTCAAAATTTTCATATTGCGCAAAATTTACTCACCTACTGGATTTTACTAGAAAAGTAAACAAACACACATGTTGTCTGCTCCAATTTTTAGCACTATTATTTGTTTTTTAATCAACGTGTCTCTGTTCTAAAACGATTTTTTTTTTTTTGATTTTTTTAACTTTAAATATTTGACTTCTTTTAAAAAATATTAATATGGGTAGTCTAAATAACACATATTTTACAACACTAAGCTTCTTAGCGATCATTTGAATAAACCTGCAAGTTTTTGCAATTTTTCCGTTCGCCAGCTTTTCAAAATTTTCATATTGCGCAAAATTTACTCACCTACTGGATTTTACTAGAAAAGTAAACAAACACACATGTTGTCTGCTCCAATTTTTAGCACTATTATTTGTTTTTTAATCAACGTGTCTCTGTTCTAAAACGATTTTTTTTTTTTTGATTTTTTTAACTTTAAATATTTGACTTCTTTTAAAAAATATTAATATGGGTAGTCTAAATAACACATATTTTACAACACTAAGCTTCTTAGCGATCATTTGAATAAACCTGCAAGTTTTTGCAATTTTTCCGTTCGCCAGCTTTTCAAAATTTTCATATTGCGCAAAATTTACTCACCTACTGGATTTTACTAGAAAAGTAAACAAACACACATGTTGTCTGCTCCAATTTTTAGCACTATTATTTGTTTTTTAATCAACGTGTCTCTGTTCTAAAACGATTTTTTTTTTTTTGATTTTTTTAACTTTAAATATTTGACTTCTTTTAAAAAATATTAATATGGGTAGTCTAAATAACACATATTTTACAACACTAAGCTTCTTAGCGATCATTTGAATAAACCTGCAAGTTTTTGCAATTTTTCCGTTCGCCAGCTTTTCAAAATTTTCATATTGCGCAAAATTTACTCACCTACTGGATTTTACTAGAAAAGTAAACAAACACACATGTTGTCTGCTCCAATTTTTAGCACTATTATTTGTTTTTTAATCAACGTGTCTCTGTTCTAAAACGATTTTTTTTTTTTTGATTTTTTTAACTTTAAATATTTGACTTCTTTTAAAAAATATTAATATGGGTAGTCTAAATAACACATATTTTACAACACTAAGCTTCTTAGCGATCATTTGAATAAACCTGCAAGTTTTTGCAATTTTTCCGTTCGCCAGCTTTTCAAAATTTTCATATTGCGCAAAATTTACTCACCTACTGGATTTTACTAGAAAAGTAAACAAACACACATGTTGTCTGCTCCAATTTTTAGCACTATTATTTGTTTTTTAATCAACGTGTCTCTGTTCTAAAACGATTTTTTTTTTTTTGATTTTTTTAACTTTAAATATTTGACTTCTTTTAAAAAATATTAATATGGGTAGTCTAAATAACACATATTTTACAACACTAAGCTTCTTAGCGATCATTTGAATAAACCTGCAAGTTTTTGCAATTTTTCCGTTCGCCAGCTTTTCAAAATTTTCATATTGCGCAAAATTTACTCACCTACTGGATTTTACTAGAAAAGTAAACAAACACACATGTTGTCTGCTCCAATTTTTAGCACTATTATTTGTTTTTTAATCAACGTGTCTCTGTTCTAAAACGATTTTTTTTTTTTTGATTTTTTTAACTTTAAATATTTGACTTCTTTTAAAAAATATTAATATGGGTAGTCTAAATAACACATATTTTACAACACTAAGCTTCTTAGCGATCATTTGAATAAACCTGCAAGTTTTTGCAATTTTTCCGTTCGCCAGCTTTTCAAAATTTTCATATTGCGCAAAATTTACTCACCTACTGGATTTTACTAGAAAAGTAAACAAACACACATGTTGTCTGCTCCAATTTTTAGCACTATTATTTGTTTTTTAATCAACGTGTCTCTGTTCTAAAACGATTTTTTTTTTTTTGATTTTTTTAACTTTAAATATTTGACTTCTTTTAAAAAATATTAATATGGGTAGTCTAAATAACACATATTTTACAACACTAAGCTTCTTAGCGATCATTTGAATAAACCTGCAAGTTTTTGCAATTTTTCCGTTCGCCAGCTTTTCAAAATTTTCATATTGCGCAAAATTTACTCACCTACTGGATTTTACTAGAAAAGTAAACAAACACACATGTTGTCTGCTCCAATTTTTAGCACTATTATTTGTTTTTTAATCAACGTGTCTCTGTTCTAAAACGATTTTTTTTTTTTTGATTTTTTTAACTTTAAATATTTGACTTCTTTTAAAAAATATTAATATGGGTAGTCTAAATAACACATATTTTACAACACTAAGCTTCTTAGCGATCATTTGAATAAACCTGCAAGTTTTTGCAATTTTTCCGTTCGCCAGCTTTTCAAAATTTTCATATTGCGCAAAATTTACTCACCTACTGGATTTTACTAGAAAAGTAAACAAACACACATGTTGTCTGCTCCAATTTTTAGCACTATTATTTGTTTTTTAATCAACGTGTCTCTGTTCTAAAACGATTTTTTTTTTTTGATTTTTTTAACTTTAAATATTTGACTTCTTTTAAAAAATATTAATATGGGTAGTCTAAATAACACATATTTTACAACACTAAGCTTCTTAGCGATCATTTGAATAAACCTGCAAGTTTTTGCAATTTTTCCGTTCGCCAGCTTTTCAAAATTTTCATATTGCGCAAAATTTACTCACCTACTGGATTTTACTAGAAAAGTAAACAAACACACATGTTGTCTGCTCCAATTTTTAGCACTATTATTTGTTTTTTAATCAACGTGTCTCTGTTCTAAAACGATTTTTTTTTTGTTGATTTTTTTTACTTTAAATATTTGACTTCTTTTAAAAAATATTAATATGGGTAGTCTAAATAACACATATTTTACAACACTAAGCTTCTTAGCGATCATTTGAATAAACCTGCAAGTTTTTGCAATTTTTCCGTTCGCCAGTTTTTCAAAATGTTCATATTGCCCAAAATTTACTCACCTACTGGATTTTACTAGAAAAGTAAACAAACACACATGTTGTCTGCTCCAATTTTTAGCACTATTATTTGTTTTTTAATCAACGTGTCTCTGTTCTAAAACGATTTTTTTTTTGTTGATTTTTTTTACTTTAAATATTTGACTTCTTTTAAAAAATATTAATATGGGTAGTCTAAATAACACATATTTTACAACACTAAGCTTCTTAGCGATCATTTGAATAAACCTGCAAGTTTTTGCAATTTTTCCGTTCGCCAGTTTTTCAAAATGTTCATATTGCCCAAAATTTACTCACCTACTGGATTTTACTAGAAAAGTAAACAAACACACATGTTGTCTGCTCCAATTTTTAGCACTATTATTTGTTTTTTAATCAACGTGTCTCTGTTCTAAAACGATTTTTTTTTTGTTGATTTTTTTTACTTTAAATATTTGACTTCTTTTAAAAAATATTAATATGGGTAGTCTAAATAACACATATTTTACAACACTAAGCTTCTTAGCGATCATTTGAATAAACCTGCAAGTTTTTGCAATTTTTCCGTTCGTTTACCTTTTTGTGCAATTGCCCAAAATTTACTCACCTACTGGATTTTACTAGAAAAGTAAACAAACACACATGTTGTCTGCTCCAATTTTTAGCACTATTATTTGTTTTTTAATCAACGTGTCTCTGTTCTAAAACGATATTTTTTTTGTTGATTTTTTTTACTTTAAATATTTGACTTCTTTTAAAAAATATTAATATGGGTAGTCTAAATAACACATATTTTACAACACTAAGCTTCTTAGCGATCATTTGAATTAACCTACAAGTTTTTGCAATTTTTCCGTTCGTTTACTTTTTTGTGCAATAGCCAGTTTTTCAAAATGTTCATATTGCCCAAAATTTACTCACCTACTGGATATTACTAGAAAAGTAAACAAACACACATGTTGTCTGCTCCAATTTTTAGCACTATTATTTGTTTTTTAATCAACGTGTCTCTGTTCTAAAACGATTTTTTTTTTTGATTTTTTTAACTTTAAATATTTGACTTCTTTTAAAAAATATTAATATGGGTAGTCTAAATAACACATATTTTACAACACTAAGCTTCTTAGCGATCATTTGAATAAACCTGCAAGTTTTTGCAATTTTTCCGTTCGCCAGCTTTTCAAAATTTTCATATTGCGCAAAATTTACTCACCTACTGGATTTTACTAGAAAAGTAAACAAACACACATGTTGTCTGCTCCAATTTTTAGCACTATTATTTGTTTTTTAATCAACGTGTCTCTGTTCTAAAACGATTTTTTTTTTGTTGATTTTTTTAACTTTAAATATTTGACTTCTTTTAAAAAATATGAATATGGGTAGTCTAAATAACACATATTTTACAACACTAAGCTTCTTAGCGATCATTTGAATTAACCTACAAGTTTTTGCAATTTTTCCGTTCGTTTACTTTTTTGTGCAATAGCCAGTTTTTCAAAATGTTCATATTGCCCAAAATTTACTCACCTACTGGATTTTACTAGAAAAGTAAACAAACACACATGTTGTCTGCTCCAATTTTTAGCACTATTATTTGTTTTTTAATCAACGTGTCTCTGTTCTAAAACGATTTTTTTTTTGTTGATTTCTTAACTTTAAATATTTGACTTCTTTTAAAAAATATTAATATGGGTAGTCTAAATAACACATATTTTACAACACTAAGCTTCTTAGCGATCATTTGAATAAACCTGCAAGTTTTTGCAATTTTTCCGTTCGCCAGCTTTTCAAAATTTTCATATTGCGCAAAATTTACTCACCTACTGGATTTTACTAGAAAAGTAAACAAACACACATGTTGTCTGCTCCAATTTTTAGCACTATTATTTGTTTTTTAATCAACGTGTCTCTGTTCTAAAACGATTTTTTTTTTTGTTGATTTTTTTAACTTTAAATATTTGACTTCTTTTAAAAAATATTAATATGGGTAGTCTAAATAACACATATTTTACAACACTAAGCTTCTTAGCGATCATTTGAATAAACCTGCAAGTTTTTGCAATTTTTCCGTTCGCCAGCTTTTCAAAATTTTCATATTGCGCAAAATTTACTCACCTACTGGATTTTACTAGAAAAGTAAACAAACACACATGTTGTCTGCTCCAATTTTTAGCACTATTATTTGTTTTTTAATCAACGTGTCTCTGTTCTAAAACGATTTTTTTTTTGTTGATTTTTTTTACTTTAAATATTTGACTTCTTTTAAAAAATATTAATATGGGTAGTCTAAATAACACATATTTTACAACACTAAGCTTCTTAGCGATCATTTGAATAAACCTGCAAGTTTTTGCAATTTTTCCGTTCGCCAGTTTTTCAAAATGTTCATATTGCCCAAAATTTACTCACCTACTGGATTTTACTAGAAAAGTAAACAAACACACATGTTGTCTGCTCCAATTTTTAGCACTATTATTTGTTTTTTAATCAACGTGTCTCTGTTCTAAAACGATTTTTTTTTTGTTGATTTTTTTTACTTTAAATATTTGACTTCTTTTAAAAAATATTAATAGTCTAAATAACACATATTTTACAACACTAAGCTTCTTAGCAATCATTTGAATAAACCTGCAAGTTTTTGCAATTTTTCCGTTCGCCAGCTTTTCAAAATTTTCATATTGCGCAAAATTTACTCACCTACTGGATTTTACTAAAAAAGTAAACAAACACACATGTTGTCTGCTCCAATTTTTAGCACTATTATTTGTTTTTTAATCAACGTGTCTCTGTTCTAAAACGATTTTTTTTTTGATTTTTTTAACTTTAAATATTTGACTTCTTTTAAAAAATATTAATATGGGTAGTATAAATAACACATATTTTACAACACTAAGCTTCTTAGCGATCATTTGAATTAACCTACAAGTTTTTGCAATTTTTCCGTTCGTTTACTTTTTTGTGCAATAGCCAGTTTTTCAAAATGTTCATATTGCCCAAAATTTACTCACCTACTGGATTTTACTAGAAAAGTAAACAAACACACATGTTGTCTGCTCCAATTTTTAGCACTATTATTTGTTTTTTAATCAACGTGTCTCTGTTCTAAAACGATTTTTTTTTTGTTGATTTTTTTTACTTTAAATATTTGACTTCTTTTAAAAAATATTAATATGGGTAGTCTAAATAACACATATTTTACAACACTAAGCTTCTTAGCGATCATTTGAATAAACCTGCAAGTTTTTGCAATTTTTCCGTTCGCCAGCTTTTCAAAATTTTCATATTGCGCAAAATTTACTCACCTACTGGATTTTACTAGAAAAGTAAACAAACACACATGTTGTCTGCTCCAATTTTTAGCACTATTATTTGTTTTTTAATCAACGTGTCTCTGTTCTAAAACGATTTTTTTTTTGTTGATTTTTTTAACTTTAAATATTTGACTTCTTTTAAAAAATATTAATATGGGTAGTCTAAATAACACATATTTTACAACACTAAGCTTCTTAGCGATCATTTGAATAAACCTGCAAGTTTTTGCAATTTTTCCGTTCGCCAGCTTTTCAAAATTTTCATATTGCGCAAAATTTACTCACCTACTGGATTTTACTAGAAAAGTAAACAAACACACATGTTGTCTGCTCCAATTTTTAGCACTATTATTTGTTTTTTAATCAACGTGTCTCTGTTCTAAAACGATTTTTTTTTTGTTGATTTTTTTAACTTTAAATATTTGACTTCTTTTAAAAAATATTAATATGGGTAGTCTAAATAACACATATTTTACAACACTAAGCTTCTTAGCGATCATTTGAATAAACCTGCAAGTTTTTGCAATTTTTCCGTTCGCCAGCTTTTCAAAATTTTCATATTGCGCAAAATTTACTCACCTACTGGATTTTACTAGAAAAGTAAACAAACACACATGTTGTCTGCTCCAATTTTTAGCACTATTATTTGTTTTTTAATCAACGTGTCTCTGTTCTAAAACGATTTTTTTTTTGTTGATTTTTTTACTTTAAATATTTGACTTCTTTTAAAAAATATTAATATGGGTAGTCTAAATAACACATATTTTACAACACTAAGCTTCTTAGCGATCATTTGAATAAACCTGCAAGTTTTTGCAATTTTTCCGTTCGCCAGTTTTTCAAAATGTTCATATTGCCCAAAATTTACTCACCTACTGGATTTTACTAGAAAAGTAAACAAACACACATGTTGTCTGCTCCAATTTTTAGCACTATTATTTGTTTTTTAATCAACGTGTCTCTGTTCTAAAACGATTTTTTTTTTGTTGATTTTTTTTACTTTAAATATTTGGCTTCTTTTAAAAAATATTAATATGGGTAGTCTAAATAACACATATTTTACAACACTAAGCTTCTTAGCGATCATTTGAATAAACCTGCAAGTTTTTGCAATTTTTCCGTTCGCCAGCTTTTCAAAATTTTCATATTGCGCAAAATTTACTCACCTACTGGATTTTACTAGAAAAGTAAACAAACACACATGTTGTCTGCTCCAATTTTTAGCACTATTATTTGTTTTTTAATCAACGTGTCTCTGTTCTAAAACGATTTTTTTTTTGATTTTTTTAACTTTAAATATTTGACTTCTTTTAAAAAATATTAATATGGGTAGTATAAATAACACATATTTTACAACACTAAGCTTCTTAGCGATCATTTGAATTAACCTACAAGTTTTTGCAATTTTTCCGTTCGTTTACTTTTTTGTGCAATAGCCAGTTTTTCAAAATGTTCATATTGCCCAAAATTTACTCACCTACTGGATTTTACTAGAAAAGTAAACAAACACACATGTTGTCTGCTCCAATTTTTAGCACTATTATTTGTTTTTTAATCAACGTGTCTCTGTTCTAAAACGATTTTTTTTTTGTTGATTTTTTTTACTTTAAATTTTTGACTTCTTTTAAAAAATATTAATATGGGTAGTCTAAATAACACATATTTTACAACACTAAGCTTCTTAGCGATCATTTGAATAAACCTGCAAGTTTTTGCAATTTTTCCGTTCGTTTACCTTTTTGTGCAATTGCCCAAAATTTACTCACCTACTGGATTTTACTAGAAAAGTAAACAAACACACATGTTGTCTGCTCCAATTTTTAGCACTATTATTTGTTTTTTTATCAACGTGTCTCTGTTCTAAAACGATTTTTTTTTTGTTGATTTTTTTTACTTTAAATATTTGACTTCTTTTAAAAAATATTAATATGGGTAGTCTAAATAACACATATTTTACAACACTAAGCTTCTTAGCGATCATTTGAATAAACCTGCAAGTTTTTGCAATTTTTCCGTTCGTTTACCTTTTTGTGCAATTGCCCAAAATTTACTCACCTACTGGATTTTACTAGAAAAGTAAACAAACACACATGTTGTCTGCTCCAATTTTTAGCACTAATATTTGTTTTTTAATCAACGTGTCTCTGTTCTAAAACGATTTTTTTTTTGATTTTTTTAACTTTAAATATTTGACTTCTTTTAAAAAATATTAATATGGGTAGTATAAATAACACATATTTTACAACACTAAGCTTCTTAGCGATCATTTGAATTAACCTACAAGTTTTTGCAATTTTTCCGTTCGTTTACTTTTTTGTGCAATAGCCAGTTTTTCAAAATGTTCATATTGCCCAAAATTTACTCACCTACTGGATTTTACTAGAAAAGTAAACAAACACACATGTTGTCTGCTCCAATTTTTAGCACTATTATTTGTTTTTTAATCAACCTGTCTCTGTTCTAAAACGATTTTTTTTTTTGATTTTTTTAACTTTAAATATTTGACTTCTTTTAAAAAATATTAATATGGGTAGTCTAAATAACACATATTTTACAACACTAAGCTTCTTAGCGATCATTTGAATTAACCTACAAGTTTTTGCAATTTTTCCGTTCGTTTACTTTTTTGTGCAATAGCCAGTTTTTCAAAATGTTCATATTGCCCAAAATTTACTCACCTACTGGATTTTACTAGAAAAGTAAACAAACACACATGTTGTCTGCTCCAATTTTTAGCACTATTATTTGTTTTTTAATCAACGTGTCTCTGTTCTAAAACGATTTTTTTTTTTTGATTTTTTTAACTTTAAATATTTGACTTCTTTTAAAAAATATTAATATGGGTAGTCTAAATAACACATATTTTACAACACTAAGCTTCTTAGCGATCATTTGAATTAACCTACAAGTTTTTGCAATTTTTCCGTTCGTTTACTTTTTTGTGCAATAGCCAGTTTTTCAAAATGTTCATATTGCCCAAAATTTACTCACCTACTGGATTTTACTAGAAAAGTAAACAAACACACATGTTGTCTGCTCCAATTTTTAGCACTATTATTTGTTTTTTAATCAACGTGTCTCTGTTCTAAAACGATTTTTTTTTTGATTTTTTTAACATTAAATATTTGACTTCTTTTAAAAAATATTAATATGGGTAGTATAAATAACACATATTTTACAACACTAAGCTTCTTAGCGATCATTTGAATTAACCTACAAGTTTTTGCAATTTTTCCGTTCGTTTACTTTTTTGTGCAATAGCCAGTTTTTCAAAATGTTCATATTGCCCAAAATTTACTCACCTACTGGATTTTACTAGAAAAGTAAACAAACACACATGTTGTCTGCTCCAATTTTTAGCACTATTATTTGTTTTTTAATCAACGTGTCTCTGTTCTAAAACGATTTTTTTTTGTTGATTTTTTTAACTTTAAATATTTGACTTCTTTTAAAAAATATTAATATGGGTAGTCTAAATAACACATATTTTACAACACTAAGCTTCTTAGCGATCATTTGAATTAACCTACAAGTTTTTGCAATTTTTCCGTTCGTTTACTTTTTTGTGCAATAGCCAGTTTTTCAAAATCTTCATATTGCCCAAAATTTACTCACCTACTGGATTTTACTAGAAAAGTAAACAAACACACATGTTGTCTGCTCCAATTTTTAGCACTATTATTTGTTTTTTAATCAACGTGTCTCTGTTCTAAAACGATTTTTTTTTTGATTTTTTTAACTTTAAATATTTGACTTCTTTTAAAAAATATTAATATGGGTAGTATAAATAACACATATTTTACAACACTAAGCTTCTTAGCGATCATTTGAATTAACCTACAAGTTTTTGCAATTTTTCCGTTCGTTTACTTTTTTGTGCAATAGCCAGTTTTTCAAAATGTTCATATTGCCCAAAATTTACTCACCTACTGGATTTTACTAGAAAAGTAAACAAACACACATGTTGTCTGCTCCAATTTTTAGCACTATTATTTGTTTTTTAATCAACGTGTCTCTGTTCTAAAACGATTTTTTTTTGTTGATTTTTTTAACTTTAAATATTTGACTTCTTTTAAAAAATATTAATATGGGTAGTCTAAATAACACATATTTTACAACACTAAGCTTCTTAGCGATCATTTGAATAAACCTGCAAGTTTTTGCAATTTTTCCGTTCGCCAGCTTTTCAAAATTTTCATATTGCGCAAAATTTACTCACCTACTGGATTTTACTAGAAAAGTAAACAAACACACATGTTGTCTGCTCCAATTTTTAGCACTATTATTTGTTTTTTAATCAACGTGTCTCTGTTCTAAAACGATTTTTTTTTTGATTTTTTTAACTTTAAATATTTGACTTCTTTTAAAAAATATTAATATGGGTAGTATAAATAACACATATTTTACAACACTAAGCTTCTTAGCGATCATTTGAATTAACCTACAAGTTTTTGCAATTTTTCCGTTCGTTTACTTTTTTGTGCAATAGCCAGTTTTTCAAAATGTTCATATTGCCCAAAATTTACTCACCTACTGGATTTTACTAGAAAAGTAAACAAACACACATGTTGTCTGCTCCAATTTTTAGCACTATTATTTGTTTTTTAATCAACGTGTCTCTGTTCTAAAACGATTTTTTTTTTGTTGATTTCTTAACTTTAAATATTTGACTTCTTTTAAAAAATATTAATATGGGTAGTCTAAATAACACATATTTTACAACACTAAGCTTCTTAGCGATCATTTGAATTAACCTACAAGTTTTTGCAATTTTTCCGTTCGTTTACCTTTTTGTGCAATTGCCCAAAATTTAACCACCTACTGGATTTTACTAGAAAAGTAAACAAACACACCTATTGTCTGCTCCAATTTTTAGCACTATTATTTGTTTTTTAATCAACGTGTCTCTGTTCTAAAACGATTTTTTTTTTGATTTTTTTAACTTTAAATATTTGACTTCTTTTAAAAAATATTAATATGGGTAGTCTAAATAACACATATTTTACAACACTAAGCTTCTTAGCGATCATTTGAATTAACCTACAAGTTTTTGCAATTTTTCCGTTCGTTTACTTTTTTGTGCAATAGCCAGTTTTTCAAAATGTTCATATTGCCCAAAATTTACTCACCTACTGGATTTTACTAGAAAAGTAAACAAACACACATGTTGTCTGCTCCAATTTTTAGCACTATTATTTGTTTTTTAATCAACGTGTCTCTGTTCTAAAACGATTTTTTTTTTTTTTTTTTTAACTTTAAATATTTGACTTCTTTTAAAAAATATTAATATGGGTGTGTGTGAATCGGCAAAAAAGTTCTATGGTGAATTAAAATTCATATAAAAGCAGTACAGCAAATAATTTATTACCTATTCTTACGTTAGATGTCGAGTTGTTAAGTGTTTCGATAAAAAAAAATTATGAAATCGTTCTGTTTTTTCTATTACTGGGTTTAATACAGGTAAGTGTGAATAAATATACGTGAATATGGCTGCCTTCCTTAACCTCAGTCTACAACTGAGCAGTGCAACATGCGCTTAGGAGGACAGCATATATTCCAGACGGCCAAAAAAACTACACAGGCAGTTTGACAACACCAAGAGGTTAATGTGAATATTAAAAATGTTTAACCCATTAATGCCTGCCTATAGATACTCCCGTACGACTTTTACTAAATTTTTAAGTATGTACCTGGGGGTCCGTAGGTAACAAACAAATTTAACCTCTTCCAACTCATGGGATAGAAAACGGATATTTAAATATCCAACATGCTTCATACTTTTGTATGGTTATTTAAGGGTTTGTGTCGTTTATTTGGCCCTTAAGAAAATGTTGTATATAAAATTTTTTTTTTACATATTTTTTAGTTGTCCTCTTCAAGTGCTAATAATTCAACCCTAAAGAACACACTTTTTCTACGATGTAAACAGGAATTAAATATATTGGCTAATGGAACTTGTGTTATGTTTAAAAATCTTGCAGAACAGATGTTAGAGGATCGGGTGGTCCAGAAGGCTGAATCTTCTTTAATGCAAGAATTCCAACGGAATGTTACCGATTTTCTGCAAATTTATTCCACGTTAATGAATTATGGTTTAAATGAACAATTATTACAAATATTTTCCCAAACGACTAGTCGATATTACCAGCAACCCTCTGAGGATAAAGATTCTCAATGTATATTAAAACTATTAAGAATATTCGGTTACGATGAGATCTACGATGACTATGTGATTAAATTTGAAGAATTTGTACACAAAATATTGCTACCCAAATTTGAAGAATTTAAAAATTCTAACACCAACAATGAAACTAAACAATGGGAGGCAGTCTTAAAGTCGGCCAATGAGTTAAAGGAGTGCTGTTGGAGTACAGCTGTTTCTATTACAATTTTAAAAGTTTTTATAAGGCCTTATTAACACCCGAAGAGCATAGTTTTGAGGTAATAACCCAAAAAATTCAGGACATTAACATTTTCTATACCTATAATGCAACGCTCATTGCCAAAGGCATATTAAAGGATCCGAGATTGTCCCAGCTAAAGTCTTTAAAACAACAATTATCTTTAGATTTTAATGGCTATATCCAAAAATATGAGAGTAATAGTGACGTAAATCAATTAAATGATCTGATAAAGATATTTAACGGAAATGTTCTTTTCAAGTATTTTAATTTTAAAAATGTTGAAAACCCTGAAGAAGATCTACGTATATTAATGCAAATCTACGTTGATCATGGTTTTCAGATCAGATCATTTAATTGATTTACGTCACGATTACTCTCATATTTTTGGATATAGCCATTAAAATCTAAAGATAATTGTTGTTTTAAAGACTTTAGCTGGGACAATCTCGGATCCTTTTATATGCCTTTGGCAATAAGCGTTGCATTATAGGTATAGAAAATGTTAATGTCCTGAATTTTTTGGGTTATTACCTCAAAACTATGCTCTTCGGGTGTTAATAAGGCCTTATAAAAACTTTTAAAATTGTAATAGAAACAGCTGTACTCCAACAGCACTCCTTTAACTCATTGGCCGACTTTAAGACTGCCTCCCATTGTTTAGTTTCATTGTTGGTGTTAGAATTTTTAAATTCTTCAAATTTGGGTAGCAATATTTTGTGTACAAATTCTTCAAATTTAATCACATAGTCATCGTAGATCTCATCGTAACCGAATATTCTTAATAGTTTTAATATACATTGAGAATCTTTATCCTCAGAGGGTTGCTGGTAATATCGACTAGTCGTTTGGGAAAATATTTGTAATAATTGTTCATTTAAACCATAATTCATTAACGTGGAATAAATTTGCAGAAAATCGGTAACATTCCGTTGGAATTCTTGCATTAAAGAAGATTCAGCCTTCTGGACCACCCGATCCTCTAACATCTGTTCTGCAAGATTTTTAAACATAACACAAGTTCCATTAGCCAATATATTTAATTCCTGTTTACATCGTAGAAAAAGTGTGTTCTTTAGGGTTGAATTATTAGCACTTGAAGAGGACAACTAAAAAATATGTAAAAAAATAAATTTAATATACAAAATTTTCTTAAGGGTAAAATAAACGACACAAACCCTTAAATAAACATACAAAAGTATGAAGCAAGTTGGATATTTAAATATCCGTTTTCTATCCCATGAGTGGGAAGAGGTTACATTTGTTTGTTACCTATGGACCCCCAGGTACATACTTAAAAATTTAGTAAAAGTCGTACGGGAGTATCTATAGGCAGGCATTAATGGGTTAAACATTTTTAATATTCACATTAACCTCTTGGTGTTGTCAAACTGCCTGTGTAGTTTTTTTGGCCGTCTGGAATATATGCTGTCCTCCTAAGCGCATGTTGCACTGCTCAGTTGTAGACTGAGGTTAAGGAAGGCAGCCATATTCACGTATATTTATTCACACTTACCTGTATTAAACCCAGTAATAGAAAAAATCAGAACGATTTCATAATTTTTTTTTTATCGAAACACTTAACAACTCGACATCTAACGTAAAAATAGGTAATAAATTATTTGCTGTAATGCTTTTATATGAATCAGAAATAAGATCAGAAGCTAAATTTGGATTTTAGCTCGTTTAATTATAAAAAAACTCAAGAAACAGTCATTATTTGAGTGTGTGTGTGAAACGGTAGCAAAGTACTCGTGGAAGTAAAACTCATTGTTAAGGTGAATAAAATTTCACTAGCCCTGGGGGGCTAGTATAAATTTTGACATGAGCATAGAAATTCTTGACAATTTTACCGATTCACATACACCCATATTAATATTTTTTAAAAGAAGTCAAATATTTAAAGTTAAAACAATCAACAAACAAAAAATCGTTTTAGAACAGAGACACGTTGATTAAAAAACAAATAGGTGGGTTTGTTTACTTTTCTAGTAAAATCCAGTAGGAGAGTAAATTTTGGACAATATGAACCTTTTGAAAAACTGGCTATTGCACAAAAAAGTAAACGAACGGAAAAATTGCAAAAACTTGTAGGTTAATTCAAATGATCGCTAAGAAGCTTAGTGTTGTAAAATATGTGTTATTTAGACTATCCATATTAGTATTTTTTAAAAGAAGTCAAATATTTAAAGTTAAAAAAATCAACAAACAAAAAATCGTTTTAGAACAGAGACACGTTGATTAAAAAACAAATAATAGTGCTAAAAATTGGAGCAGACAATAGGTGTGTTTGTTTACTTTTCTAGTAAAATCCAGTAGGTGAGTAAATTTTGG
This sequence comes from Pollenia griseotomentosa, assembly GCA_963931875.1. NCBI lineage: Eukaryota > Metazoa > Arthropoda > Insecta > Diptera > Polleniidae > Pollenia > Pollenia griseotomentosa. The sequence continues at coordinate 113,183,530 of OZ007560.1, forward strand.
GCAATTGCACAAAAAGGTAAACGAACGGAAAAATTGCAAAAACTTGTAGGTTAATTCAAATGATCGCTAAGAAGCTTAGTGTTGTAAAATATGTGTTATTTAGACTATCCATATTAGTATTTTTTAAAAGAAGTCAAATATTTAAAGTTAAAAAATCAACAAAAAAAAAAATCGTTTTAGAACAGAGACACGTTGATTAAAAAACAAATAATAGTGCTAAAAATTGGAGCAGACAATAGGTGTGTTTGTTTACTTTTCTAGTAAAATCCAGTAGGTGAGTAAATTTTGGGCAATTGCACAAAAAGGTAAACGAACGGAAAAATTGCAAAAACTTGTAGGTTAATTCAAATGATCGCTAAGAAGCTTAGTGTTGTAAAATATGTGTTATTTAGACTACCCAGTACCCATGTTCTGGAACTAAAGTGACAACTATTCGCATCGAAAAGATGCGAAACAAAATATTCCATCGTTTCTCGAAGAGTGAGAAAAAAGTGTGTCTGTAACTCATGTCGAAAACTATCACAAGAGATGACGTCGTTACGTTATAAATGTCATAATATTACACTCGAAGCTTATGTCGGCTATATGAAATAATGTAAACTGCGACTTTAATGTTTGTTGTTTGCAAACGAGCTTTGACAAAATTCTTATATTTTATAAAAATGTTAAAAGCAAAATAATTAAACAATGAAAGAATGTGCCAAGAACAAAATATTATTCTTACACTGTGCTGGGCACTTGGCGTTTTAACATAATTCGGGTACGCCGGATCCGGATTTCTTTAGGTTAGCTCTGGTTTTATTTATACCGTTAGCTTATTGAAAAACCAAAAAAAAAATAAAACGAATTTTTTTTGAAAAAAAAAATTATTTTTTTATCAAAATTTCGAAATTTTTGTTTTTTAAAAATTCATAAAAAATTGGAAAATGCAGCTAGGCTTCTAATTTTATGCAGACATATAAAACCAATTTAAAAAACGAAGCTGCAAACCGAGGAAGCCATAAATGATTAAAATCTGTTTACAACAACTCTTGATTTTATTCACAAAAGTCAAGATATTTTATTTAATTTAAGAATTCCATAAAACGCAATATTTGTATGGGAGTACCCTAAGGGGTGGAGATAAAGGGAAAGTATGATCTGAAGAAATGTTATGGACGAAAAACTAATGGAGGTCCGTCATACACTTTATCCATCTAGGAGTGAGTCCTAGACAGTTGTGGAACCTTTTCTTCAATATATTTCTAGTCTGCATTGAACATTTTGTATGTGAGCCCCTTAAGGAATGGAGATAGCGGGTAGGTATGTTAGAAATAAATGATTGAGATGAAAAATAAAGTGGGGTTGGTCATAAATTTGACCCATTTAGGGGCATCCTAGGCACTGCAGAGGCCAAATTAAAGAATTAGTAGCCTATCTGCATTTTTTATGAATTTTTAAAAAACAAAAATTTCGAAATTTTGTAAAAAAAAATTTTTTTTCCAAAAAAAAAATTTGTTTCTAAACCGACTGCTCATATTCAAAAAAATTTTACTTTTCTTAAAGGAAATATTATTTTATTGAGTTACGGGAATATATGTTGTGCAACCTCCTCCATTTTCGAAATAACGGTATATGTCGAAAACAAGAGCTAACCTAAAAAACGGTTTTACCATTGGATTCAGCGTACCCGAATTATGTAAAACGCCATGTGCCCAGCTTGTCTACTTTTGCAAATAGCACGGTTTTTTAGTGTTAAAATTGTTCCTCGCCCCATTTTTTCGTGAGTTTTTTTGACAATTCAAAGGGGGAACTTTTCACACAAAAATGTTACAGACACACTTTTTAAAATTTTCAACGCCATGCATTTTTTTAAAATTTTAAAACAACGACAAAAAATATTTGTAACTTTGTTTTATTGTGACTTTGTTTTTGCTTTTAATGAAATTCTTTGGCGTTGCGTTTTATATGATTACGGTGTTATTTTCCCGTATGTATCCTTTATTGTCCTTTATTTTTAAAATATCAAACAAGCCATTAAATTAATTAAAAGTCCCTAAAAATACAAGGAATGGCAGAAATTCGATAAAAAATTTTAAATTAGCTGAAATTCGCAAAAATGTTCAAACAGCGGCATTAAAGAAAAGTCTAGTATTTATTAAAAGTTGTTAAAGCTGTATAGGATCATAAAAGGCCGACTTCCAAAACGTACTAATACAAAATTCGTACACAATTTTACTACTGTATTTTAACCATGTACATGTACAAAGTACCGAAACAATGCAAATATATGTTTTGTTTATTACCCCGGGTCTTCACGTAGCAATATTTATTGCGGCAAACGTCAAATTTCATTGCTCCATAAAATTTGCGACGTATAGACCGCATATTGCCATGAGTTGCAATATATTGCGCAATGATTGCTCTTCTTATTGCTTGAGCAATTATTGCTTAGCAATATGCTGTCAAATCAGTTGTAATTTATCTGACATTTCATTTCTCTGTACGGTTGTTTTTTGTTTGTGTGTTTATTTATTAAAAAAGCAATCAATAAATATATTATTATATATTATATTTTTTAATAAACGTCAAGATCAACAAAAGCAAACGACGAATTTATTTTTTTTTATATTTTTATTTTTTCAATAGAACAATTCAACTTTTTTTTAACGCAAATAAACAAAAAAGTAATACAAAACACAGCTACGGCAATTACAATTAATTGTTTTATTAATTTAAAAAAGAAAATTTCACAACCACTTTAAAACACAACATAAAACATTTGTTATAAATATGTACAGCCACAAAACTTTATACGACTACTCGCGGTGAAAATTGCAAATTTATGGCAAAGCAATTTCAAGTGTTCTCCAGCAATAAATTCAGCAATTATTGCTCCATTGTTCTGCCGACGTTTTTGCTTGTACTTAGCAATAAATATTGCAACGTGGAGACCCAGCGTTAAAACGTTTTGAAATGTAAGTGATGCAATGCATAATACTTTTAAAATAAATCTGTATTGCTTGCAAATTATATGTTAAATGTCACAAAGCATCATTTTTAAAACCGATGCTCTGATTGCTTTTTTGATGCGTTACTAATACTTAGCAGTGACGTTTTAGAAGAGCTTGCATTGTATATATATTGTACTGCGGCGTTATGAAACATTATACTTTGTTCTTATACAAAGCAATTGGCGTTTTGGAAGTCAGCCAAACTTACAGAAAAAATCGGTGCTATCGCGAACATGCCTAAAATTCGCGAATAATCGCAAACTTGGAAACAAACCCTAAAATTTATTTGAAATCGCTAAATCGGTTAAAAAAAAATATGTCAACAATTAACATAAAAAAAAATTTGCAAAAATAGCGAAAATTTTTAATAATTCGAACAAGCCATAAAATGGATTTAAAATCCATAAGGAATGGAAAAAATTCTGTTAATACATATTGCTAAATTAGGGGAAATTCGCAAAAAATTGGTAACAGCTAAATCAATTAAGACATTGTTTGAAGCGTCGAAGTTTTTTTATACTTTTTATACCCTCTACCACAACTAGTTTTAGTATTTATTATTCATCTCAGACACCATAAAGTATATATATTTTGGCTCCTTAAGTTATTTTAAGTCGATTTAGCCATGTCCGTTTATCTGTTCGTTTGTCGAAAAACTCAAAAGAAAAGATCAATCTTGGTGTCCAAATGCTTGTAGTTACAACTTAAGCAGATTGGGATTGCAATCCAGCAAAATTGGTTGAGTAGCATCAGAGCTATGAATCAAAATGTGGAACCACCACCTTAAAAAAATTATGAATTTGTTACAAAAACTAACTGTTGAATTTCATGAAGATCGGTCCATAATTTACTATAGACCCCATATAAACCCTACTCCCGGAAAACAATTTGTTACCCCTAAAACCATAATAAATAATGCCATCATTATAAAATGTAATACTTCACAGTTTTATAGGACAAGAAATCACATTCATAAATTTCGTGATGTTCGGTCTATATTTTAACAATTTTAATTAAATACTTCTAAAACCGTAGCAGGTATTGCGGTTATATTTGTTCCAACTTAGCTTTATTTGGCCAGAAAAAATGTCATGCCATTTTGTGATATACAGTCCATAATTGACCTTAGATCCCATTTTAAGCAGCCTTCTGAAATTCACTGTAAACGCTCAAACTTATTTCACTGCAGTATTGAAATTTATTCAAATTTGTGTTCTTTAATACCAGACAGGGTTGTCAGACTTGGGGATTTATCCCCAAAGTTGGGGATTTCATGTGAACAAAAAGGACAAGGAAAGTCATTTGGGGATTGGGGATTTTTTTGGGGATTTCAAAAAAGATTTCGGGGATTTTTTGGGGATTTTACACTTTTTTATTATTTTTTATTATATTTATATGAATAAAAATAGCAAAACTTTTATCTTACTCTTATATAGTGTAAAGGGTCCTAATTAACATTATCATTTTTATTAAGTGTGTAAAAGGTACTTTATAAACTTGTTATTTTTCTTGAGTGAGTGTTTAAAAAAAAGAATTTTAAAATACAGTCTAAAATCGTTGAAAACACATAAAATTTTTGATTTTTTAAAGACAATTTTGAAGCAAATATGAATGTATTCCCCAAAAATAAGTAAATATGAAAAATCATATAATAAAGATTGGGGAAAAAATGCTAGGCTATTGGTTAGTAGTTATGATGCATTATATACAATACAATATGATGGATCGAAGTACTAAATAAATTTGGATATATGTATTTTTATTGTTGATTATAAGGATGACTTTAACCGATTGAACAAGCTCCAAATTCTTATAAACTGGCTCATTCGTCTTCAAAAACAGCATATTGTTCTGCTTGTAATTCCTCACTGGAATCGCATAAAAAGGATTTAAGAAAACATACAGAAACCAGTCCCTACAAACAAAATAAAAGGATTTTTTTGACTAAAAATTTTTATTTGGGGATTTTTGGGGATTTCTTATTAACATTTTTCTTACCTTTTTTTAAAAAAAAATTTAAATTTGGTCAGAAAAAAAAACAAACAAAAAATATTAATTTTTTAAGGTTTTGTTTTTTGGGGATTTGGGAATCTGGGGATTTTTGGGGATATTTTTTTAATTTTTTGGGGACAAGGACAAAAAGTACCTGGCAGCCCTGATACCAGAACTGACTTCCGTTTTTATAAAGATTAATTAATTATATGTATAAAGATATCATAAAAAATCTGATACCAGCAAAGATTCGGCACAGCCGAATTTAGCACTCTTACTTGATTTAATTAAAATTAATCAAATTTAAAAAATTTTTTGGTAATAAGTGCAAAATCAACAAATTTTTTGCTTTATTCTATGAATGGTATAAATTTGTTGATAAGAGACAATTTTTAATTTTTTCTGTGTATATAATAAAAAGATCTAATGAGTAAATAAGTATTATTGTTTAAATAATGTTTCTTAAAGTGGCGGGTTTTGTATGCCCTTCACCACAGGTGGAAAGAGTATACATATATACATGTGTCATTCTGTTTTTAATTTCTACAATATTAACACTAGACCCTATAATATACATATGTATACTGATATATTCTGGGTCATTATGAGTAACCAAGTTGATTTAAAGACGTCCGTCTGTCTGCTGAAATCTGACAAGCGGTCGGTAAATGTTTTTTTCTAAACCATTTTAGAAACTTATGTATTTTCATCACACCAGAGGCGTATTTTATCAGAGAACATATCTTGAAGGTGGTAATATTTTTATAGAATCGCAAAAACAATTTAAATCAACTCAGGAAATTTTCATGTTGTTTTTGTAAAAATTGAAAAACTGCATCCATCTGCTTGTTTGTTAATGTTTTTGATTTTACTTATACCATCCGTGTAAACATGAAATATACTCACAAAAGACTTTTGTTTTTTTTAACACCTTTAAGCTTCTGAAAATTAAGTTTAATAAAAGACCACTTTGTCCACAAATTCCAACAAATTTCATCCGACCATCTCCTAACGTTTTCCTGAAATTCATCAAACAGTGAATTTCAAAATTTGAAAATATGGAAAAATTGAAAAATTCGTATAAAGACGCAACACCTTTAAGCTTCTGAAAATTAAGTTTCATAAAAGACCACTTTGTCCACAAATTCCATCAAATTTCATACGCCCATCTCCTCCCGTTTTCCTGGAATTCTTCTAACAGTGAATTTCAAAATTTGAAAATATGGAAAAATTTAAAAATTCGTATAAAGACGCAACACCTTTAAGCTTCTGAAAATTAAGTTTCATAAAAGACCACTTTGTCCACAAATTCCAACAAATTTCATCCGCCCATTTCCTCCCGTTTTCCTGAAATTCATCAAACAGTAAATTTCAAAATTTGAAAATATGGAAAAATTGAAAAATTCGTATAAAGACGCAACACCTTTAAGCTTCTGAAAATTAAGTTTCATAAAAGACCACTTTGTCCACAAATTCCATCAAATTTCATCCGCCCATCTCCTCCCGTTTTCCTGGAATTCTTCTAACAGTGAATTTCAAAATTTGAAAATATGGAAAAATTTAAAAATTCGTATAAAGACGCAACACCTTTAAGCTTCTGAAAATTAAGTTTCACAAATGACCACTTTGTCCACAAATTCCAACAAATTTCATCCGCCCATTTCCTCCCGTTTTCCTGAAATTCATCAAACAGTGAATTTCAAAATTTGAAAATATGGAAAAATTGAAAAATTCGTTTAAAGACGCAACACCTTTAAGCTTCTGAAAATTAAGTTTCATAAAAGACCACTTTGTCCACAAATTCCAACAAATTTCATCCGACCATCCCCTCCCGTTTTCCTGAAATTCATCAAACAGTGAATTTCAAAATTTGAAAATATGGAAAAATTTAAAAATTCGTATAAAGACGCAACACCTTTAAGCTTCTGAAAATTAAGTTTCATAAAAGACCACTTTGTCCACAAATTCCATAAAATTTCATCCGCCCATCTCCTCCCGTTTTCCTGGAACTCTTCTAACAGTGAATTTCAAAATTTGAAAATATGGAAAAATTTAAAAATTATTCGTATAAAGACGCAACACCTTTAAGCTTTTGAAACTTAATTTTCATAATGCACCACTTTGTCTACAAATTCCATCAAATTTCATCCGCACATCTCCTCCCGTTTTCCTGGAATTCGGGATAATCTTCCAGAGAAATTGTAAATTTAAAAAATTAAAAAAAACATGAAAAGTCCTATTATATACCTAAATTAATAAAAGTTTTTGATAAGTGGGATATGTGTTAAGCCCTATATTTTTTTCCAGTCCATTTGATCCAAAAATGTAGATATAATTCCAATTTGAATACATATACCACAATTCCATATGGTTAACAGAGTTTTGTTAGCGCTTTAACAGAACTCTATTATGCAATAAATATCGAAATTTAACTTCACACACATGATAAAATTTACATTTTATAAATTTCAAATTAGCTTTTTATTCTGGGGATGGAAAATGAATAGTATTGTCCACAAATCCCAATCATTTTTTTTCGCCCACGTTGACTCCTTTTCCAGAAATCTGGACTCATCCCCTAGAGAATTCAAAAGAGTAATTTGGCCATAAGTCGCTCCAACTCGCTATGTTAAAAATTCTGGGGATGGAAAACGATGGAAAATAGTATTGTCCACAAATCCCAATCAGTTTTTTTCGCCCACGTTGACTCCTTTTCCAGAAATTTGGACTCATCTCCTAGAGAATTCAAAAGTGTAATTTGGCCATAAGTCGCTCCAACTCGCTCTGTTAAAAGTTCTGGGGATGGAAAACGATGAAGAACAGTATTGTCCACAAATCCCAATCATTTTTTTTCGCCCACGTTGACTCCTTTTCCAGACATCTGGACTCATTCATCATTACAGCGTTAACATTAGGTCTGTTAAGTGGTTAACATTGTTCTGTAAACATAACAGAAAGTGTCTAGGATTAAAAATTTTAAAATTTAACTTCACACACATCCAACTTTTTAAACATATGTCTTCAAATTTGCACCAAGGGTAGTCCTATTGGATAGTAGTTTAGACACAAATTTTCAACGAGATCGTTCAAAAAGTTTCTGAGTGAGAGGGGGGCAAAGTTTGACCTTTTGGGCAAACAGGTGTTATTACCGATTGGTGTTAGCAGAATTTTTCCCAAGTAGCTTAGATAGCTAATTGTTCAATATTTCGAACAAATTTTTTTTTGTTTTTGAAAAAAATTCAAGAGCAAAAAAAGCAGAAAATAAAGGCAATAAATAGCATGGTGGAATAAGCAGGTGGCATCGTTACGGCAACAAATACAACATTACAACAAAAATGGAAATTACATCACCGTTTACGTCAAAAAATAGATTTAAGAAAAATCACAGCGTGCCACTGAACGTGATGAAATAAATTAATTTTTAGCCAATTTTTATTTAATTATGATCAATATCTTATTTATTTAAATTTAAAATTATCAAAAACTTTAATAAAATACAATAATCACAGCACAAAACGTGGACTTTTTGTAAACATAAACAAAACTTTGACATAAACCTAGACAAACAATGAAAGGATGATAGACTTTTTATTTGAAAATTTACAATTACAGTATGGCTTGACAGCCTATTTCTACATTTTTCAAAGAAGAGTCCTTCCTTTTCTACTGATATTTGTATTTGTTTAATAGAGAAATAAAATGCATATAATTCTTTAATTACACGTTTTCGATTTCCAGCACACCCCTGTAAGTTTTTTCCATTAACATTTTTATAATTTCTTAAAAAATAAATATTTTTCAATAAAATATTTCTCATCATTGCGGTCGGAATTATTCAGAAACTGTTGAGTATATAAAAAAAAATGAAATAAGCTCGACCTAAAGACAATTTCTAGAAATAAAATTGGATAGCCCTTTTCTAAGTTATTATAAAATCGCTGGAACAGCCTTTCAAAAATCGGAAATTTTAGAAACAACTTAAAAAATAATGTATTCAAAGAATTAACAAAAGTTCAAATTTTTTGCATATTGTTATAGATGGCACATATTTCGATTTACAAAAAAATGTTTGTATAAAAAAAATTAGCGAAATAAAGAAAACATATTTTGATAATTTTAGATGCGCGCCTGCTGGTGAATCCCGGTTTTAATAATGCCGAGCTCGCCCTTGTCTGCTGACCTTGAGAGGGCTAATCCTATGTTATTTTTTTGTTTAAAGGTCCATTTAGACGTTACATAAACAAAATTCCATAGCTGTAAACATGTCAATAGAAACCAAAACTCAATTGGTTTATATGGTTATGGTTATGGCGTTATAGTAAGTCTTTCTTTGATTAAGAACTGTACATTGTTTTTAAGGTTAATCGGGACGCTGAATCTAATTCTGCACTTTGTTTTCTTTATCAGCTCGACTTTTCCCGATATACATACCGTTATGTCCAAAATTAAGGCACTTCCGCTACATAGAATAACTTCATAACCATATTCAGTTAAAAAAATTTTATTTCTGCAAAGTATGCGACATAGTTTTGCGTATGTAAACAAACCCCGCATGTATTTTACTAAAAATATTTTTTAATTTAATAAAAAAGAAACTAAATATGGATAAGAAACTTTAACCGGTTGCGTTATTTTAATTTTTTATTTCGTATTTAGTAATCAGTTCATTCTTTTTTGCTTAAAATTCCACGTCAAATAAGTTCAGCTTACATTATTTCGCAGTTGAAAATAAAATATAAAAAACAAGTAAGAGTGCTACATTTGGCTATGCCGAATTTTATATACCCTTCACCATGGTTGGGAAATAACAGAGGTTTATATATATATGTGACAAAAATATATGACAACCTAGTCCCCATCATTTCTGGGGTCTTCGGAAAAACAATTTCAACGTGTATAGTAAGCTTTTTCATCATATGCGCATTAGGGGTGGATTGTGTTATATGGAAATCCTTAGCAGCAAGATTTCGATACGCTAGAACAACCATTTTTGTCAAGTATGTAAAAGAAACGACCCCTTAAGGAGCACAGATAGGGGGTTAGTATGTTAAAACAAAATGTAGGGGGGAAATATTAGTGGGAGTCAGTCTTACATTTTACCCCTCTAGGAGCGACTCAGGGACAGTTGTGAAGCTTTTTGTGGCTTTAGTATCGTTTTCCCCTAGCTTTGACCCCGATGAGGAGCCATTTACCCCCAATTTTTTGGCTTATGCGTTTTTTTTTATAAACTTCACAAAATTGGGGGTTCTAGCGTATCGAAATCAAAAAGTCTTGCACTATTCCAACCCTAATGTGCATTCATCTATTTTTATGATCTATGTCTCATTTTGTCCATACGTTATGTGACTTTAAGTGAAAGTAATAAGACTTTAACTTTTTCCCGCTTTGGATTTTTTATGACTTTTTAAAATACAAAATTTTTAAAACTATCACTCAGCCAATTTTTTTTTTGCTGATTTTCAAAAGTTTGATTGTTCTTTAAAAAAAAAAGAAAAAGTTATGATTTTTTGAACTTTAGATTTCTGGAAAAAAGTCAAAAGTACGATTAGTACCTGTAGCTTAAAAATGCGAGCTGATGGAGAAAAGCGGATATTAGATTAGTTAAAAATTGCATTACGCAGCGATTACATTTGACAGTACTGGCAAGACAGTGAGAAAATACATATTAGATGGCCAAAACACTACTAATTGCCTTCGTGACGTAGGCGTCCAGACTGTAGTTAAGACAGTTCACTTTTTAAAATATGTCAAACGTGAATGCGGAAGTGCAAGTCCAGCTTAACTTGTTTTGTATGAACTTAACAAATTTAAAAATAACTTAAAATAACTATATTGTGCGAAGAAATACAAAACTTAACTAAAACATAAAAAATGAAAGCTACTTTTTAAATTTTACTTTCTTATGCGAACAAAACTTCAAATTACTGTTAGCAAATGTCAAATCACTGTGCAATTTTACTGTCTGCTGAATTTGCTAGACAGTAGACAAGACAGTTAGAAAATTGTGCATGTGAAATGATTTGTATGTATTGCTACTGTCTTGCAAGTACTGGCAAATGTAAACGCCCAAATTTGGTACAGTCGACACTTGATTGGTAAACTTTTACAATTCATCCTTTTTTGAAACAATTTAAAAAAAATACCCACGAAGTTTTATCGTTTCTTTTTAGTGAATTTTTTAAATTTTTATTTACATATCTCCAGCTCTGACCAAAACTACTAAAAATTACGTTATTGTTAATTTATTTTTATGATGTTATATGAACTAACAGATTAAGTACATATGTACATACGCAAGTATATGTAATCGTATCCCTGTAGAAAGCCGGCTGTTGCTTTAAGTGTTTCCAAACACTATTTTTGTCGATTGCTTTGGTGACACTGTCAACGAAGCGTCTACACATTTGTCTGCCTTTGACAAAAAAAAAAAATAGATAACATTTTCTTCTTCTTTATTTTGTATAACCACACCACAATAGTGGAGACCAGTGATGCATTTTGAGTTTTTTTGTTTTGGGCCAAATTGGCGATTTAAAAGGGTCAAAATGCCTTTGAAAGGGCCAACAATTTCTTTAATATACATACATATGTGATTATTATGTTGTATTTAAATAAAACCAATAGTAAAACATAGTTTTTATCCATTTTTGTTTTTTTACTTTAATATTACACACTTTTGCCTGTATTTATAAAAAAATTTTAAATTTAATAAAGGTTTACAAAACAAATTTTGTATGAAAATTCTTCTTAATGAACGTTTGTTAAATTTAATAATCGTTTACAAATACCATTGCTCACAAGCAAACATGAAATTTTATTTTTCAATACAAAATTTAATTTATATATGAAGCATTTTTATCATTTGACGGTCCACTTTGATTTTTTGATATTTACCTACTTAAAATAATTTTAAATTAAAGCAAGACTGATTTGCACATAAAAGTAACAGTTCTTACTTTAAAGGGCCAAGTATACAAATCAATTGGGTTGACAAAAACAACAGGATGTTTTTGTAAATATTTAAAATTTTTGATTTTCATACAATCAACCGCTTGTGTGGTTTATTTTGTCCTGAACAAACAAAACAATTTCGTAAATAAAAGCATTGTTCGAAAAAGTAAGAAAATAACATTGAAAAATGTATTAACCTATTTGTTTCTGTAACTAATCCCACGAAGCCCTACGCTTGTTGCGGGAGGCCAGAGTTTCTGATAGACGAGCTCACTACCAGCTAGTTTTATTTTGACCTGAAAGGGCCAAAATAGATTTCAACAGGGCCATCAAACGTTCAAAAGTGCCAAAAATGGCCCAATTGTGCCACGTTTTGCATCACTGGTGGAGACGGTACACTAAAAAATATTGGTAATTTACGTACACAAACATCTTGTTGTTGTCGAACTGCTTGTGTTGTTTATTTGGCCCTTTATTAACTCACCTTTTTCCTTTAAACCATTTGAAATAGAAAGAAACACTCTCTGGGTCTAATAAAAAGAATTAAATTAATTATTTAGCATAAAATGATTATTATTTCTTTATTTAATAATCTTTCTTTTTTTATAAATAAACATTTCTTTTGCTCTTAGTTTTATACTAAATAGTTTTACAAATTCTAAAAGAAAAACAAAATCTTTTCAAAGGATTAAATATTGTTTTTGTTATTGTTGACAATTAATGCATTTTAAAGAAACTCTCTTGTATTGGATTAAATTTTCGTTTTTACGTTTTAAAACTTTGTGTATGTGTGATTGTGTTGGTTTGTAGAGGAAAGAAATAGTAGCATAAAGACAGAGAGAGAGGGAGAGAGGATTGTAGAGATATAGAGATTGAGTTAAAAGGTGAGTGATAAAGTATAAATTAACGTTTATTTTTAGAGGTGTTAGTGTGTTTAGTTGTAAATAAAGAAAAGTTTTGATTTAAAAGGAGAATTTAATTAGAGTTGTTGTGGTAGAGAGGATTATTGATAATTAAATTATTATTTTAATGATAATTAAACGAATTAAAAAACTTGATTAAAACAAAAAAAAAGAACACAACTAAATGACAAATTATGACTACTTTTAGCAAATATTTTCTTGTTTAAATTTTTCAAGGTTTATACGAAAAAGCATATAGATAATTTATTTTTGGGTTGATTTAACTTAAATCATGCTCTCTATATAATAACTCTTTTATTTTGTATGTTAATATGAATTTTACAGCTAAAAGTTCTACATGCTAATTGTTTTTTTTTTTTAACATTTAATAAACAAAATTTTGTTGTCACAAAGAAAATTTTGGAAATTTGAAGGAAGTCAGAATCAACTGGAAACTAAGACAGACCTGTCATAATAAATAACTTTCTTTCTTTTGTGGTAATTTTCATTTTTATGACAAGTGATTTTTTTTTGTTTTAAATGTTTGTTATTAATGACTCTTAATTATTTTAAGCGATTTTTTGTATAATTGTTTTTTGTTTTTGTCACACACATATACTTATTACAATGGTTTTGTTTTTTTTTTTTTGTTATTATATTTTTTTTTAAATTTTTATTTGTTTTAAATTTAACGGTGTTTTCAGTTGCAAAGTTTTTTTTATGGTTTGGTTTTAATTTTTCTTTGTTATATTTTTATTCAAGGTTTACAATTAATTTTTCTCTGTTGATTGCTATAAAAATGATGCTATAATTAAATTTCATTCTTTCATCGTTTTTGTTTTTCCATTTTTGGTTTTTAAATGCAATAATTTTGTATGGGAAAGTTGTTTAAAGAGATTGTTTTTTTGTTGTGGTTTTATTGAATACGTTTAATGTCTTTTTAAAGGTGTTTTTGAAAAAAAAAATAAAAATATTTTAAAACTAAACAGGAACCTTTGCTTAAAGGATTGAGAAATACTGTTGGGTTTGTTATTCTTTGTTTTAATTTGTTTTTAAAGACATGAGGTTATAATGTTTAATTATAGTGTTAATAATTTTATTATTTATTTTTATATTTTTTGTTTTGTTAAATATATAAGGTGCTTTTATAAGTTTTATTATTATTTTACACAGCAAAGGTTTTTTTTTCAACTTTATTACTAATTCTACTTAAAAACCTTTAAAAACTCCTTAAAAATGGGAATCTTAAGTTTATGTTTACAAATGTTTTTATAGAGAAAAATCGACAACTAAATTTAAAAACATTTTTTTTTTTCTTTTTATTAAATAATGTCACCAGTCAAAAAATCAGACTTAAATAAAAAATTCGCCTAAAAGTTAATGCATGCTTCTAGACCAGAAGTGCTTAAACAAGTCACTGAGCGCACTAACTAACAAAACTCTTTTAAATAGTGCATATGGGGTGCAAAATTAAGGGGATCGGAGGAATTAGGTTTTGATGCAGGACTAAAACCCATTAATTTGGACTGTATTGTCGCTATTAAGGCTTCAAATTCGATAGTGTTTAAATAAAAATTAGTGTCTGGCGGTATTTGGAGCTTGACTTTCCTAATAAAAAATTTACTTGTTTTAGTTAATTTTAACAAGACACACAAAGATGCAAAAAGAATTCTTAACAAATTAAAAAAAAAAATATAACAATCAGGAGTCATGACATTCCCTTACTACGAAGCAGGTTCGTAAGCGAGCATATTAAAGAATAACGGTAACAAAACAAATTCAGTGTGTAAAGCTGATCGTGAATGAATCCATTTCTGTGTCAAAAATGTATTGCTTCAAAGTGGAGTTCCCACTGTCGTGTAAAATTAATGTCTTCGGTAAGCGATATGGTAAGCCAAACTTTTACGTTCCTCCCTTACAAACCTCGTTATATATTTCTCCATAGGTAGGAAAGGCTCTCTACATCTTCTATTGGTTGGTCTGAAAGCCGAAAATTCCTGATATTAACGAGTTCACTTGTAAGCCAGATGTTGCAACTCGATGTGCAAATAATTCTTTTTTGGATTGCTTACTTTGGAAGCTGCGGGATATGGTCCTTAAAATCTTTAAAACTTCTGTTGGGTGACCATATAGAAAAATGTGTTTTCTCTTCGGTTAGAATTAAAATATAAAAACTCCATAAACTTTAACAATTTTTTTTAAAGTATTATGACATCATAATTAAATAAATAAAGAAAATTATTGAAAAAAAATCCTTTTTAAATTTTTGGTTGTCTTGATTTTTCTTAAAGTTTGCTTAAATCTGTATTTAATGAAAAATGATTTTTTTTAAATGGACTTAAAGAATATATAACTAAAAATATGTTTTTTTATATTTATGTCTAAAGCTTGGCAAAGCTTTATATTCTAACAACTAATTAGCTAGCATTTTTTTTTAAATTGGTTGTGTTTTTTGTTTATTATATTTTTTTTAATTCAAAATGATACGATCTTAGATCAAAGTTTCTAAGACTCCTTCTCTCAGCACTTCCATCTAATTAACAGTGTTGGCAACTCAGTTTTTTTTTTTACATTCGATTTAGCAGTTACAGTTTAAAATTAAGATTATTTTACTTTAGATTCTTCATTTTTAATCGTTAATAATTGCTGATTTTTTTTTCATTATTTCACAAATAAAATTTGAAAATAATTTTAAAACTTATCACAAAAGTTGTTTTTAATATTTTTTTCACTTTTTTTTATTTTCGTACGTGTTTTTTGGGCGGAATTTTTAGCGTGTTTTTAAAACTTAAGGAGTTGTGTTTTATATTTTTGTTTAATTTAATTCAAAAATAAAGATTTTTCAAACAAATCATTAATACAAATACTTAATTCCTTATATTTAAATAAGTAATTTGCTATAAATATTTTTTTGTAATATGATGTTGGATTTATGTCGTCGTTAAAGGGTTAAATAGAGAGTGTGATATAGCTTTAAAGCGCTTTAGTTCGGAGAAATTTAAAATACAAATTCTTTGTGTTTTTTTCTTTTTCATTATTTTAACAACCCAAGCCAAATTAAATTTTTTTTATTTAAATAAACTATTTTGCAAAATAAATGAATTTTAATTGAATTTTTTGTATGTCCTGGTAACTACTTTTCATGCTGTTTTAATAAGTTGTTAAAATTTCTTTTTATGATTTACATTATTAATTTTTTTTTTATTTGGTTTTCAAATGTGTTTATGGTTGCGTTTTAACTTTTTTTAATGATTTTAAATATCTATTTTTTATATGAAGTGAAGCTTGATTTATTTAATAATTTTTCTGTAAAGTTTCTGTTTTGGTATTTTCCTTCTTTTTTTTTGTATAAATATTTATTGTATTTTTTAATTTTTAGTTTTTGTTTTTCTTCTAAATTTAAAATACCATTATTTGATCTCCACTACCCTCCGCACTATCTTCGTCATCGGTTTCTTCATCTTCATCGTCGGATGTTAGAGAGGAGGCATTATTGACCACTGATTCTGAGGAGGAGAAAATAAAAGTTATACAAATTAGTCAGTGTAGCCTGTTTGCTATCAACAATTAAAATTTTTTTTATTAACAACAATTAGAGAAAAATAATGGTTCGATATCATCACACACTTTAATCGTAATTATTGCTATTGTAACTGTTATCATATTAAAACTCTACTATAATGACGTAATTATTACACACAACCATGTAATTTTTGACATGACCATTAAAAAGAAAAGAATACCATTTTGCTATTGCCATATTTGAGATGTACAGGTTGTTAAAAATACTATGAAACGATCATGGCAAATCATAGCGTGGTTGTGGTGGTCATATAGAAAACCGACTTCATCAAAAATTTATTTTTATTAAGAAAATCTTTGCAGAGAATTATCATACTTGTTTGGAAGTTAAGAGCGAAAAAGCTCTCTCCCTCTCTTATATTACCAGAAGAAATTGTTTTTTGACAATTTCGAAATGGTGATTTATATGTTAAGGCTGAAAAATTTAGGGAAGAAGAAGATGAGGAATGGAAGCCATATACGTCAAAACAAGTAGGAGTGCTATATTTGGATGTGCCAAGTTTCCAACACCCTCCACCGAGAGCTAAAATATTTAAGGAGTGGGTGGTTTATGGGGCCTCTGGTCAATTTACTATAGACCCCATATAAACCCTACTCCCGGAAAACAATTTGTTACCCCTAAAACCATAATAAATAATGCCATCATTATAAAATGTAATACTTCACAGTTTTATAGGACAAGAAATCACATTCATAAATTTCGTGATGTTCGGTCTATATTTTAACAATTTTAATTAAATACTTCTAAAACCGTAGCAGGTATTGCGGTTATATTTGTTCCAACTTAGCTTTATTTGGCCAGAAAAAATGTCATGCCATTTTGTGATATACAGTCCATAATTGACCTTAGATCCCATTTTAAGCAGCCTTCTGAAATTCACTGTAAACGCTCAAACTTATTTCACTGCAGTATTGAAATTTATTCAAATTTGTGTTCTTTAATACCAGACAGGGTTGTCAGACTTGGGGATTTATCCCCAAAGTTGGGGATTTCATGTGAACAAAAAGGACAAGGAAAGTCATTTGGGGATTGGGGATTTTTTTGGGGATTTCAAAAAAGATTTCGGGGATTTTTTGGGGATTTTACACTTTTTTATTATTTTTTATTATATTTATATGAATAAAAATAGCAAAACTTTTATCTTACTCTTATATAGTGTAAAGGGTCCTAATTAACATTATCATTTTTATTAAGTGTGTAAAAGGTACTTTATAAACTTGTTATTTTTCTTGAGTGAGTGTTTAAAAAAAAGAATTTTAAAATACAGTCTAAAATCGTTGAAAACACATAAAATTTTTGATTTTTTAAAGACAATTTTGAAGCAAATATGAATGTATTCCCCAAAAATAAGTAAATATGAAAAATCATATAATAAAGATTGGGGAAAAAATGCTAGGCTATTGGTTAGTAGTTATGATGCATTATATACAATACAATATGATGGATCGAAGTACTAAATAAATTTGGATATATGTATTTTTATTGTTGATTATAAGGATGACTTTAACCGATTGAACAAGCTCCAAATTCTTATAAACTGGCTCATTCGTCTTCAAAAACAGCATATTGTTCTGCTTGTAATTCCTCACTGGAATCGCATAAAAAGGATTTAAGAAAACATACAGAAACCAGTCCCTACAAACAAAATAAAAGGATTTTTTTGACTAAAAATTTTTATTTGGGGATTTTTGGGGATTTCTTATTAACATTTTTCTTACCTTTTTTTAAAAAAAAATTTAAATTTGGTCAGAAAAAAAAACAAACAAAAAATATTAATTTTTTAAGGTTTTGTTTTTTGGGGATTTGGGAATCTGGGGATTTTTGGGGATATTTTTTTAATTTTTTGGGGACAAGGACAAAAAGTACCTGGCAGCCCTGATACCAGAACTGACTTCCGTTTTTATAAAGATTAATTAATTATATGTATAAAGATATCATAAAAAATCTGATACCAGCAAAGATTCGGCACAGCCGAATTTAGCACTCTTACTTGATTTAATTAAAATTAATCAAATTTAAAAAATTTTTTGGTAATAAGTGCAAAATCAACAAATTTTTTGCTTTATTCTATGAATGGTATAAATTTGTTGATAAGAGACAATTTTTAATTTTTTCTGTGTATATAATAAAAAGATCTAATGAGTAAATAAGTATTATTGTTTAAATAATGTTTCTTAAAGTGGCGGGTTTTGTATGCCCTTCACCACAGGTGGAAAGAGTATACATATATACATGTGTCATTCTGTTTTTAATTTCTACAATATTAACACTAGACCCTATAATATACATATGTATACTGATATATTCTGGGTCATTATGAGTAACCAAGTTGATTTAAAGACGTCCGTCTGTCTGCTGAAATCTGACAAGCGGTCGGTAAATGTTTTTTTCTAAACCATTTTAGAAACTTATGTATTTTCATCACACCAGAGGCGTATTTTATCAGAGAACATATCTTGAAGGTGGTAATATTTTTATAGAATCGCAAAAACAATTTAAATCAACTCAGGAAATTTTCATGTTGTTTTTGTAAAAATTGAAAAACTGCATCCATCTGCTTGTTTGTTAATGTTTTTGATTTTACTTATACCATCCGTGTAAACATGAAATATACTCACAAAAGACTTTTGTTTTTTTTAACACCTTTAAGCTTCTGAAAATTAAGTTTAATAAAAGACCACTTTGTCCACAAATTCCAACAAATTTCATCCGACCATCTCCTAACGTTTTCCTGAAATTCATCAAACAGTGAATTTCAAAATTTGAAAATATGGAAAAATTGAAAAATTCGTATAAAGACGCAACACCTTTAAGCTTCTGAAAATTAAGTTTCATAAAAGACCACTTTGTCCACAAATTCCATCAAATTTCATACGCCCATCTCCTCCCGTTTTCCTGGAATTCTTCTAACAGTGAATTTCAAAATTTGAAAATATGGAAAAATTTAAAAATTCGTATAAAGACGCAACACCTTTAAGCTTCTGAAAATTAAGTTTCATAAAAGACCACTTTGTCCACAAATTCCAACAAATTTCATCCGCCCATTTCCTCCCGTTTTCCTGAAATTCATCAAACAGTAAATTTCAAAATTTGAAAATATGGAAAAATTGAAAAATTCGTATAAAGACGCAACACCTTTAAGCTTCTGAAAATTAAGTTTCATAAAAGACCACTTTGTCCACAAATTCCATCAAATTTCATCCGCCCATCTCCTCCCGTTTTCCTGGAATTCTTCTAACAGTGAATTTCAAAATTTGAAAATATGGAAAAATTTAAAAATTCGTATAAAGACGCAACACCTTTAAGCTTCTGAAAATTAAGTTTCACAAATGACCACTTTGTCCACAAATTCCAACAAATTTCATCCGCCCATTTCCTCCCGTTTTCCTGAAATTCATCAAACAGTGAATTTCAAAATTTGAAAATATGGAAAAATTGAAAAATTCGTTTAAAGACGCAACACCTTTAAGCTTCTGAAAATTAAGTTTCATAAAAGACCACTTTGTCCACAAATTCCAACAAATTTCATCCGACCATCCCCTCCCGTTTTCCTGAAATTCATCAAACAGTGAATTTCAAAATTTGAAAATATGGAAAAATTTAAAAATTCGTATAAAGACGCAACACCTTTAAGCTTCTGAAAATTAAGTTTCATAAAAGACCACTTTGTCCACAAATTCCATAAAATTTCATCCGCCCATCTCCTCCCGTTTTCCTGGAACTCTTCTAACAGTGAATTTCAAAATTTGAAAATATGGAAAAATTTAAAAATTATTCGTATAAAGACGCAACACCTTTAAGCTTTTGAAACTTAATTTTCATAATGCACCACTTTGTCTACAAATTCCATCAAATTTCATCCGCACATCTCCTCCCGTTTTCCTGGAATTCGGGATAATCTTCCAGAGAAATTGTAAATTTAAAAAATTAAAAAAAACATGAAAAGTCCTATTATATACCTAAATTAATAAAAGTTTTTGATAAGTGGGATATGTGTTAAGCCCTATATTTTTTTCCAGTCCATTTGATCCAAAAATGTAGATATAATTCCAATTTGAATACATATACCACAATTCCATATGGTTAACAGAGTTTTGTTAGCGCTTTAACAGAACTCTATTATGCAATAAATATCGAAATTTAACTTCACACACATGATAAAATTTACATTTTATAAATTTCAAATTAGCTTTTTATTCTGGGGATGGAAAATGAATAGTATTGTCCACAAATCCCAATCATTTTTTTTCGCCCACGTTGACTCCTTTTCCAGAAATCTGGACTCATCCCCTAGAGAATTCAAAAGAGTAATTTGGCCATAAGTCGCTCCAACTCGCTATGTTAAAAATTCTGGGGATGGAAAACGATGGAAAATAGTATTGTCCACAAATCCCAATCAGTTTTTTTCGCCCACGTTGACTCCTTTTCCAGAAATTTGGACTCATCTCCTAGAGAATTCAAAAGTGTAATTTGGCCATAAGTCGCTCCAACTCGCTCTGTTAAAAGTTCTGGGGATGGAAAACGATGAAGAACAGTATTGTCCACAAATCCCAATCATTTTTTTTCGCCCACGTTGACTCCTTTTCCAGACATCTGGACTCATTCATCATTACAGCGTTAACATTAGGTCTGTTAAGTGGTTAACATTGTTCTGTAAACATAACAGAAAGTGTCTAGGATTAAAAATTTTAAAATTTAACTTCACACACATCCAACTTTTTAAACATATGTCTTCAAATTTGCACCAAGGGTAGTCCTATTGGATAGTAGTTTAGACACAAATTTTCAACGAGATCGTTCAAAAAGTTTCTGAGTGAGAGGGGGGCAAAGTTTGACCTTTTGGGCAAACAGGTGTTATTACCGATTGGTGTTAGCAGAATTTTTCCCAAGTAGCTTAGATAGCTAATTGTTCAATATTTCGAACAAATTTTTTTTTGTTTTTGAAAAAAATTCAAGAGCAAAAAAAGCAGAAAATAAAGGCAATAAATAGCATGGTGGAATAAGCAGGTGGCATCGTTACGGCAACAAATACAACATTACAACAAAAATGGAAATTACATCACCGTTTACGTCAAAAAATAGATTTAAGAAAAATCACAGCGTGCCACTGAACGTGATGAAATAAATTAATTTTTAGCCAATTTTTATTTAATTATGATCAATATCTTATTTATTTAAATTTAAAATTATCAAAAACTTTAATAAAATACAATAATCACAGCACAAAACGTGGACTTTTTGTAAACATAAACAAAACTTTGACATAAACCTAGACAAACAATGAAAGGATGATAGACTTTTTATTTGAAAATTTACAATTACAGTATGGCTTGACAGCCTATTTCTACATTTTTCAAAGAAGAGTCCTTCCTTTTCTACTGATATTTGTATTTGTTTAATAGAGAAATAAAATGCATATAATTCTTTAATTACACGTTTTCGATTTCCAGCACACCCCTGTAAGTTTTTTCCATTAACATTTTTATAATTTCTTAAAAAATAAATATTTTTCAATAAAATATTTCTCATCATTGCGGTCGGAATTATTCAGAAACTGTTGAGTATATAAAAAAAAATGAAATAAGCTCGACCTAAAGACAATTTCTAGAAATAAAATTGGATAGCCCTTTTCTAAGTTATTATAAAATCGCTGGAACAGCCTTTCAAAAATCGGAAATTTTAGAAACAACTTAAAAAATAATGTATTCAAAGAATTAACAAAAGTTCAAATTTTTTGCATATTGTTATAGATGGCACATATTTCGATTTACAAAAAAATGTTTGTATAAAAAAAATTAGCGAAATAAAGAAAACATATTTTGATAATTTTAGATGCGCGCCTGCTGGTGAATCCCGGTTTTAATAATGCCGAGCTCGCCCTTGTCTGCTGACCTTGAGAGGGCTAATCCTATGTTATTTTTTTGTTTAAAGGTCCATTTAGACGTTACATAAACAAAATTCCATAGCTGTAAACATGTCAATAGAAACCAAAACTCAATTGGTTTATATGGTTATGGTTATGGCGTTATAGTAAGTCTTTCTTTGATTAAGAACTGTACATTGTTTTTAAGGTTAATCGGGACGCTGAATCTAATTCTGCACTTTGTTTTCTTTATCAGCTCGACTTTTCCCGATATACATACCGTTATGTCCAAAATTAAGGCACTTCCGCTACATAGAATAACTTCATAACCATATTCAGTTAAAAAAATTTTATTTCTGCAAAGTATGCGACATAGTTTTGCGTATGTAAACAAACCCCGCATGTATTTTACTAAAAATATTTTTTAATTTAATAAAAAAGAAACTAAATATGGATAAGAAACTTTAACCGGTTGCGTTATTTTAATTTTTTATTTCGTATTTAGTAATCAGTTCATTCTTTTTTGCTTAAAATTCCACGTCAAATAAGTTCAGCTTACATTATTTCGCAGTTGAAAATAAAATATAAAAAACAAGTAAGAGTGCTACATTTGGCTATGCCGAATTTTATATACCCTTCACCATGGTTGGGAAATAACAGAGGTTTATATATATATGTGACAAAAATATATGACAACCTAGTCCCCATCATTTCTGGGGTCTTCGGAAAAACAATTTCAACGTGTATAGTAAGCTTTTTCATCATATGCGCATTAGGGGTGGATTGTGTTATATGGAAATCCTTAGCAGCAAGATTTCGATACGCTAGAACAACCATTTTTGTCAAGTATGTAAAAGAAACGACCCCTTAAGGAGCACAGATAGGGGGTTAGTATGTTAAAACAAAATGTAGGGGGGAAATATTAGTGGGAGTCAGTCTTACATTTTACCCCTCTAGGAGCGACTCAGGGACAGTTGTGAAGCTTTTTGTGGCTTTAGTATCGTTTTCCCCTAGCTTTGACCCCGATGAGGAGCCATTTACCCCCAATTTTTTGGCTTATGCGTTTTTTTTTATAAACTTCACAAAATTGGGGGTTCTAGCGTATCGAAATCAAAAAGTCTTGCACTATTCCAACCCTAATGTGCATTCATCTATTTTTATGATCTATGTCTCATTTTGTCCATACGTTATGTGACTTTAAGTGAAAGTAATAAGACTTTAACTTTTTCCCGCTTTGGATTTTTTATGACTTTTTAAAATACAAAATTTTTAAAACTATCACTCAGCCAATTTTTTTTTTGCTGATTTTCAAAAGTTTGATTGTTCTTTAAAAAAAAAAGAAAAAGTTATGATTTTTTGAACTTTAGATTTCTGGAAAAAAGTCAAAAGTACGATTAGTACCTGTAGCTTAAAAATGCGAGCTGATGGAGAAAAGCGGATATTAGATTAGTTAAAAATTGCATTACGCAGCGATTACATTTGACAGTACTGGCAAGACAGTGAGAAAATACATATTAGATGGCCAAAACACTACTAATTGCCTTCGTGACGTAGGCGTCCAGACTGTAGTTAAGACAGTTCACTTTTTAAAATATGTCAAACGTGAATGCGGAAGTGCAAGTCCAGCTTAACTTGTTTTGTATGAACTTAACAAATTTAAAAATAACTTAAAATAACTATATTGTGCGAAGAAATACAAAACTTAACTAAAACATAAAAAATGAAAGCTACTTTTTAAATTTTACTTTCTTATGCGAACAAAACTTCAAATTACTGTTAGCAAATGTCAAATCACTGTGCAATTTTACTGTCTGCTGAATTTGCTAGACAGTAGACAAGACAGTTAGAAAATTGTGCATGTGAAATGATTTGTATGTATTGCTACTGTCTTGCAAGTACTGGCAAATGTAAACGCCCAAATTTGGTACAGTCGACACTTGATTGGTAAACTTTTACAATTCATCCTTTTTTGAAACAATTTAAAAAAAATACCCACGAAGTTTTATCGTTTCTTTTTAGTGAATTTTTTAAATTTTTATTTACATATCTCCAGCTCTGACCAAAACTACTAAAAATTACGTTATTGTTAATTTATTTTTATGATGTTATATGAACTAACAGATTAAGTACATATGTACATACGCAAGTATATGTAATCGTATCCCTGTAGAAAGCCGGCTGTTGCTTTAAGTGTTTCCAAACACTATTTTTGTCGATTGCTTTGGTGACACTGTCAACGAAGCGTCTACACATTTGTCTGCCTTTGACAAAAAAAAAAAATAGATAACATTTTCTTCTTCTTTATTTTGTATAACCACACCACAATAGTGGAGACCAGTGATGCATTTTGAGTTTTTTTGTTTTGGGCCAAATTGGCGATTTAAAAGGGTCAAAATGCCTTTGAAAGGGCCAACAATTTCTTTAATATACATACATATGTGATTATTATGTTGTATTTAAATAAAACCAATAGTAAAACATAGTTTTTATCCATTTTTGTTTTTTTACTTTAATATTACACACTTTTGCCTGTATTTATAAAAAAATTTTAAATTTAATAAAGGTTTACAAAACAAATTTTGTATGAAAATTCTTCTTAATGAACGTTTGTTAAATTTAATAATCGTTTACAAATACCATTGCTCACAAGCAAACATGAAATTTTATTTTTCAATACAAAATTTAATTTATATATGAAGCATTTTTATCATTTGACGGTCCACTTTGATTTTTTGATATTTACCTACTTAAAATAATTTTAAATTAAAGCAAGACTGATTTGCACATAAAAGTAACAGTTCTTACTTTAAAGGGCCAAGTATACAAATCAATTGGGTTGACAAAAACAACAGGATGTTTTTGTAAATATTTAAAATTTTTGATTTTCATACAATCAACCGCTTGTGTGGTTTATTTTGTCCTGAACAAACAAAACAATTTCGTAAATAAAAGCATTGTTCGAAAAAGTAAGAAAATAACATTGAAAAATGTATTAACCTATTTGTTTCTGTAACTAATCCCACGAAGCCCTACGCTTGTTGCGGGAGGCCAGAGTTTCTGATAGACGAGCTCACTACCAGCTAGTTTTATTTTGACCTGAAAGGGCCAAAATAGATTTCAACAGGGCCATCAAACGTTCAAAAGTGCCAAAAATGGCCCAATTGTGCCACGTTTTGCATCACTGGTGGAGACGGTACACTAAAAAATATTGGTAATTTACGTACACAAACATCTTGTTGTTGTCGAACTGCTTGTGTTGTTTATTTGGCCCTTTATTAACTCACCTTTTTCCTTTAAACCATTTGAAATAGAAAGAAACACTCTCTGGGTCTAATAAAAAGAATTAAATTAATTATTTAGCATAAAATGATTATTATTTCTTTATTTAATAATCTTTCTTTTTTTATAAATAAACATTTCTTTTGCTCTTAGTTTTATACTAAATAGTTTTACAAATTCTAAAAGAAAAACAAAATCTTTTCAAAGGATTAAATATTGTTTTTGTTATTGTTGACAATTAATGCATTTTAAAGAAACTCTCTTGTATTGGATTAAATTTTCGTTTTTACGTTTTAAAACTTTGTGTATGTGTGATTGTGTTGGTTTGTAGAGGAAAGAAATAGTAGCATAAAGACAGAGAGAGAGGGAGAGAGGATTGTAGAGATATAGAGATTGAGTTAAAAGGTGAGTGATAAAGTATAAATTAACGTTTATTTTTAGAGGTGTTAGTGTGTTTAGTTGTAAATAAAGAAAAGTTTTGATTTAAAAGGAGAATTTAATTAGAGTTGTTGTGGTAGAGAGGATTATTGATAATTAAATTATTATTTTAATGATAATTAAACGAATTAAAAAACTT
Organism: Pollenia griseotomentosa; assembly: GCA_963931875.1. NCBI lineage: Eukaryota > Metazoa > Arthropoda > Insecta > Diptera > Polleniidae > Pollenia > Pollenia griseotomentosa. Next base: position 113,209,670 of record OZ007560.1, read on the forward strand.
GATTAAAACAAAAAAAAAGAACACAACTAAATGACAAATTATGACTACTTTTAGCAAATATTTTCTTGTTTAAATTTTTCAAGGTTTATACGAAAAAGCATATAGATAATTTATTTTTGGGTTGATTTAACTTAAATCATGCTCTCTATATAATAACTCTTTTATTTTGTATGTTAATATGAATTTTACAGCTAAAAGTTCTACATGCTAATTGTTTTTTTTTTTTAACATTTAATAAACAAAATTTTGTTGTCACAAAGAAAATTTTGGAAATTTGAAGGAAGTCAGAATCAACTGGAAACTAAGACAGACCTGTCATAATAAATAACTTTCTTTCTTTTGTGGTAATTTTCATTTTTATGACAAGTGATTTTTTTTTGTTTTAAATGTTTGTTATTAATGACTCTTAATTATTTTAAGCGATTTTTTGTATAATTGTTTTTTGTTTTTGTCACACACATATACTTATTACAATGGTTTTGTTTTTTTTTTTTTGTTATTATATTTTTTTTTAAATTTTTATTTGTTTTAAATTTAACGGTGTTTTCAGTTGCAAAGTTTTTTTTATGGTTTGGTTTTAATTTTTCTTTGTTATATTTTTATTCAAGGTTTACAATTAATTTTTCTCTGTTGATTGCTATAAAAATGATGCTATAATTAAATTTCATTCTTTCATCGTTTTTGTTTTTCCATTTTTGGTTTTTAAATGCAATAATTTTGTATGGGAAAGTTGTTTAAAGAGATTGTTTTTTTGTTGTGGTTTTATTGAATACGTTTAATGTCTTTTTAAAGGTGTTTTTGAAAAAAAAAATAAAAATATTTTAAAACTAAACAGGAACCTTTGCTTAAAGGATTGAGAAATACTGTTGGGTTTGTTATTCTTTGTTTTAATTTGTTTTTAAAGACATGAGGTTATAATGTTTAATTATAGTGTTAATAATTTTATTATTTATTTTTATATTTTTTGTTTTGTTAAATATATAAGGTGCTTTTATAAGTTTTATTATTATTTTACACAGCAAAGGTTTTTTTTTCAACTTTATTACTAATTCTACTTAAAAACCTTTAAAAACTCCTTAAAAATGGGAATCTTAAGTTTATGTTTACAAATGTTTTTATAGAGAAAAATCGACAACTAAATTTAAAAACATTTTTTTTTTTCTTTTTATTAAATAATGTCACCAGTCAAAAAATCAGACTTAAATAAAAAATTCGCCTAAAAGTTAATGCATGCTTCTAGACCAGAAGTGCTTAAACAAGTCACTGAGCGCACTAACTAACAAAACTCTTTTAAATAGTGCATATGGGGTGCAAAATTAAGGGGATCGGAGGAATTAGGTTTTGATGCAGGACTAAAACCCATTAATTTGGACTGTATTGTCGCTATTAAGGCTTCAAATTCGATAGTGTTTAAATAAAAATTAGTGTCTGGCGGTATTTGGAGCTTGACTTTCCTAATAAAAAATTTACTTGTTTTAGTTAATTTTAACAAGACACACAAAGATGCAAAAAGAATTCTTAACAAATTAAAAAAAAAAATATAACAATCAGGAGTCATGACATTCCCTTACTACGAAGCAGGTTCGTAAGCGAGCATATTAAAGAATAACGGTAACAAAACAAATTCAGTGTGTAAAGCTGATCGTGAATGAATCCATTTCTGTGTCAAAAATGTATTGCTTCAAAGTGGAGTTCCCACTGTCGTGTAAAATTAATGTCTTCGGTAAGCGATATGGTAAGCCAAACTTTTACGTTCCTCCCTTACAAACCTCGTTATATATTTCTCCATAGGTAGGAAAGGCTCTCTACATCTTCTATTGGTTGGTCTGAAAGCCGAAAATTCCTGATATTAACGAGTTCACTTGTAAGCCAGATGTTGCAACTCGATGTGCAAATAATTCTTTTTTGGATTGCTTACTTTGGAAGCTGCGGGATATGGTCCTTAAAATCTTTAAAACTTCTGTTGGGTGACCATATAGAAAAATGTGTTTTCTCTTCGGTTAGAATTAAAATATAAAAACTCCATAAACTTTAACAATTTTTTTTAAAGTATTATGACATCATAATTAAATAAATAAAGAAAATTATTGAAAAAAAATCCTTTTTAAATTTTTGGTTGTCTTGATTTTTCTTAAAGTTTGCTTAAATCTGTATTTAATGAAAAATGATTTTTTTTAAATGGACTTAAAGAATATATAACTAAAAATATGTTTTTTTATATTTATGTCTAAAGCTTGGCAAAGCTTTATATTCTAACAACTAATTAGCTAGCATTTTTTTTTAAATTGGTTGTGTTTTTTGTTTATTATATTTTTTTTAATTCAAAATGATACGATCTTAGATCAAAGTTTCTAAGACTCCTTCTCTCAGCACTTCCATCTAATTAACAGTGTTGGCAACTCAGTTTTTTTTTTTACATTCGATTTAGCAGTTACAGTTTAAAATTAAGATTATTTTACTTTAGATTCTTCATTTTTAATCGTTAATAATTGCTGATTTTTTTTTCATTATTTCACAAATAAAATTTGAAAATAATTTTAAAACTTATCACAAAAGTTGTTTTTAATATTTTTTTCACTTTTTTTTATTTTCGTACGTGTTTTTTGGGCGGAATTTTTAGCGTGTTTTTAAAACTTAAGGAGTTGTGTTTTATATTTTTGTTTAATTTAATTCAAAAATAAAGATTTTTCAAACAAATCATTAATACAAATACTTAATTCCTTATATTTAAATAAGTAATTTGCTATAAATATTTTTTTGTAATATGATGTTGGATTTATGTCGTCGTTAAAGGGTTAAATAGAGAGTGTGATATAGCTTTAAAGCGCTTTAGTTCGGAGAAATTTAAAATACAAATTCTTTGTGTTTTTTTCTTTTTCATTATTTTAACAACCCAAGCCAAATTAAATTTTTTTTATTTAAATAAACTATTTTGCAAAATAAATGAATTTTAATTGAATTTTTTGTATGTCCTGGTAACTACTTTTCATGCTGTTTTAATAAGTTGTTAAAATTTCTTTTTATGATTTACATTATTAATTTTTTTTTTATTTGGTTTTCAAATGTGTTTATGGTTGCGTTTTAACTTTTTTTAATGATTTTAAATATCTATTTTTTATATGAAGTGAAGCTTGATTTATTTAATAATTTTTCTGTAAAGTTTCTGTTTTGGTATTTTCCTTCTTTTTTTTTGTATAAATATTTATTGTATTTTTTAATTTTTAGTTTTTGTTTTTCTTCTAAATTTAAAATACCATTATTTGATCTCCACTACCCTCCGCACTATCTTCGTCATCGGTTTCTTCATCTTCATCGTCGGATGTTAGAGAGGAGGCATTATTGACCACTGATTCTGAGGAGGAGAAAATAAAAGTTATACAAATTAGTCAGTGTAGCCTGTTTGCTATCAACAATTAAAATTTTTTTTATTAACAACAATTAGAGAAAAATAATGGTTCGATATCATCACACACTTTAATCGTAATTATTGCTATTGTAACTGTTATCATATTAAAACTCTACTATAATGACGTAATTATTACACACAACCATGTAATTTTTGACATGACCATTAAAAAGAAAAGAATACCATTTTGCTATTGCCATATTTGAGATGTACAGGTTGTTAAAAATACTATGAAACGATCATGGCAAATCATAGCGTGGTTGTGGTGGTCATATAGAAAACCGACTTCATCAAAAATTTATTTTTATTAAGAAAATCTTTGCAGAGAATTATCATACTTGTTTGGAAGTTAAGAGCGAAAAAGCTCTCTCCCTCTCTTATATTACCAGAAGAAATTGTTTTTTGACAATTTCGAAATGGTGATTTATATGTTAAGGCTGAAAAATTTAGGGAAGAAGAAGATGAGGAATGGAAGCCATATACGTCAAAACAAGTAGGAGTGCTATATTTGGATGTGCCAAGTTTCCAACACCCTCCACCGAGAGCTAAAATATTTAAGGAGTGGGTGGTTTATGGGGCCTCTGGTCAATTATAGACCAATCTTCACAAAATTTAATAGTTTGACTTCTAGTCTTATGAAACTATGACAGATCAAATTTGTCTTAAAAAACCTTATTAGTTACAGTTTTAAGCGAACTAAAGAGTTTTACTCTGGCGAGCTTTATATGGGACCTTTGGTAAGTTATGAACCGATCGTTACGAAATTTAGCAACCCGTGCATTCTGCCACCATTTATATTAGTTTTTGTAACAAAATTATCAATTTTTTTAGGGAGGTTGTTCCACATTTGGCTTTAAACTCTTTCTACTAAACCGATTACGCTGGATTTCAATTCCACATTGCTTGGAGAACAAGAAAGAACTTGACCCAAATTCTGTTACATATTTTCTTTCGATTTGAAAGCGAGCCTGATATCAACAGACGGGCAGACAGACGGACATGGCTAAGTCGACTTAGACTTACTCAAGGACTTATAATATATATGGGGGATTTCATGTCACGTGACCCAATTTTTAAATCGACGTCTTCTGATTTGGATAAAAATTGCACCAAGGTTAGTCCTATTGGATAGTAGTTTAGACACAAATTTTCAACAAGACCGGTCAAAAAGTTTCTGAGTTAGAAGGGATCGAAAGTTTGACATTTTGGCCATACAGGTGTTCTTTCTCATCTATGTAACTTATTACCTATTGGTTTTAGCAAAATTTGTCCCAAGTAGCTTCGATAGCTATTTGATCAATCTTTTGAAAAAAATCTTGAGTTACAAATTATTTTTTTTTATACATTAGCCACTCGCATTCCAAAAAGGTACCAAAACTACCTTCAAGGAAAAGACATAAGCTTTCTTTGCCGATTTATATATAGATTTTAAAAAAAAATTTTTAAATTTGGTTCGAAAAAACCCAAAAAAAATATTAACTTTTTAAGGTTTTGGTTTTTAACTTGGGGTTTAATTTTTTGGGGACAGGGAAAAAAGTACCTGGCAGCCCTGTATAAAATAGATAAATTGCATTTATATTATAAATTTTATAAGCTTTTTGTCCTTTTTTACTTCTATAATTTTTAATAAACGCACTCAATGAACTTAATACTTAAAAAAATTATTTTGTTTCACTTTTACTTTAAACTGCTTAATTTGTATCCCAGTAAAAACTTCGCATACAAAATAATGTGTTGAGTAATCAGAAAAACATAAGAGCCCTACTTACAATTCTACTGAAAGAACCAATGAATTTTACAAGGGATGTCCCAAAATGAACGCATTCAAAAGCAAGTCATTATTTTTTTACTTTAATACATCCAGAAAAAAGTATTTATAGAAGCTGTTTTAGATGTAGTTATAGAAGAAAGCTACTAAATACTGAGTTAAAGAAGCTATTCAGTTTGAAAAAGTAAGCGAAGTTTTTACTGGGATGTATTAACATTTTTATTTGCTTTTTTTTAACATTACTAATTATTTTTAAATTAAAAATAATTTAAAGTAGAGTAACATATTTTATTTCTTAAATTAAAAATAATTTAAAGTAGAGTTGCATATTTTATTTTATCTTTTTGTCCCGCGAGACATTCAAATACCTTGTTTATTTAATGCTTTTTTAAAAAAAATATATATAAAATTTTTTTGGAAAAAACGACGCTTATCATGAAAAGAACTGTTTTAATAAATGCACTATTGAACAGAGCAACTTTTCGACCAAAAATTGTAATGCAAATTTACGAAGTTTGAGTAAATGAAATTTCATACAAGTTTTACAGTTCATTGGCGAAATAAAAATGCGCTGCGTGCACAGATTGCGAGACTTTTAAACGTTTTCATGAAGACCCTGAATGTATTTTTATAAATTATGTATCTTTTGGGTTCGATAGGGACTAGGCTACCACGATTGTCACTAACTTTTGTCATAAAATTTCTTGTTGCTCTTGCTTTTTTTTACACAAAACAAATACATAAACGAAAAAATGTATTTAATTTTTTTTTTTAATCCCGGTTGATGTGTGTTAGTGGGTGAGTGTTCTTAGACGCTACAATACATTAGGTGAAGGGTACTAAAGATTCGAATATAGCACTTTAACTTGTAAGACTTTAATTCGCTTAAAGTTTCCATAAATATTTTATTTGATGGCTTAAGAATGTCAAAAGTGAATTTGAAAAAATAATCCATGTCTGGAGATTTTTGGATAACGGCGTATGACGGTTTATTTGGTTTGTAAGTGAATAATGCCAATTTGTATGTATTATTTTAAAGCAGGGCTTGAACATACGATTTTTAAAAGTCACCAAATGTGTTTACTAAGACGGGAATTTTGGAAATTCGAATATTAAGGGGGTAACAAAGTCAAAAACGTGTAAATCCGTTTACTATATATATTCTGAACTAAAAATATACAAACAGCTTAATTCTTATCGTTGTTCATTAAAAAAAAATAAGTGGACAAGTGTCTGGTACTTTTTTTAAATTCGGCCCTTTTGGGGAGTAAACGGGTAAAACTTAGACTTTAGAGTCAACCCATTTATCTTACAAACCGATAAACATAGAATTAAAAAACACAAATATTAATTTAGTACTATTTCGAATTCGAACGTTTAAAAGTTGAAAATCTTACCTATTTTTTATTTTTACAAAACATTCATTTACATATACGTATTAAATTGTGGGCTCCTACCAAGGTATATTTACACAAGGTAAACTCGTTGGCCCATATGTTTGTCAGCTGTTTACCCCTAGTTGGAACCCAAACGTCAAATTTTGTGTATATGTGCCAAAATTTGTACATGTGTGCGTTAAATTGTTTTTGTTTTATATGAAGACAATTTTGACAACTCGGTTCCTTTTATAGAGCAGCATGTCTACACTCCCAAATGAGTCTACCTTGTGTAAATATACCTTGGGCTCCTACTACAATATTTAAATTTTCGTTACTTCAATGGTAAATAAAAAGGATGAAAAAGGGGAAATACGGGAAATTAATGTATTTATTTTATTTTTCCGTTTTACAAGCAGTACATTTTGAATTTTCTATAATATTGAGCTTAGAAACATAAAATTATAAATACAGGGTCTTGAGTGAATGAAAAACCTATAAGATAAAAAATGTTGATACTTTTTTATTTAAACCTAGAAAGATAAACCTTGGCATATAATTAGCGGTCTTGCTATTGCTATTTTAATATAAAGCAAACTAATATTCTATTTTTGACTTAAACAGTTTGTAGGTAGCACTGTCTTTTGTGGCTACTACTTGGTTGTTGTGAAGTTTGGATAGGCAATTCATTATGAGTAGACTCACTCCAGAGCAACGTTTGCAAATTTTCTTTGAAACTCATTTTTCAATTTGACAAACTCATCGGGCATAACGTGCGTTTTATAGTGCCCATAATTGTCGATCACAGCGAATAATTTGGTTAACGAAATTATCCGTTACTCGCATCCCGAAAGATGCCGTATAAAGCACAAAACAAAACCAGCAATTAATGGCGTGCAGCGTAGTGTTAATGATGTTTCGAATGTGTTCATTCGTCCATTCGTGCGCAAAGATTAAATTTGTCTCCATCCACTTTAGAAAACATTTTTCGTAAGGATCTTGGTTTGCGTGCTTGCAAAATTTAACTCATACGCTATTGGCTCACAATTTAATTTTAAAAAGTTCGTTCATTGAAAAATCACACTTATAGTTAAATAGCTATATTAATAAACATAATTGCCTAATTTGGAGCAATAAAAATACTTAAGTCAATGTCGAAACTCACTATTTGGTTTGCTTTTCGGGCCGGTGGAATTATTGGTCCCAATGACTTCACAAATAACGATGGTCAGAATGGTCAATCTTTGTCGAACGCATAATTTTAAGAAATGGGCATTTAACTTAGCCTTGTTCATGTGATTTGACGCCTTAAGATGATGTTCTCTGGGGATATGTGAAACTCCAGGTCTATGCAGATACAGGAGAAACGATCATGGACTTGGATGCGAATATTTGGCGCGTTATTTTCTAAATACAGTCTGGTGGGAACAGGTATTCGATCGACTACTCGTTATCGAACGCAATGATTTAAAATTTTGATCCAAAATCTTTGATATTAAATACGAGTATTAAATTCGTTCAAAATCATTCGATTACGAATGTGACGATTCAGCCCGGCCCAGTCATGCTTCAAATATTCCGAAAAAATCCCTTCAAAAACGGGAAAATTCCCTACTATTGGCATTACTGATTCGGCACCTGATTTACTGCGAAGGGTGCATGCCCGAAATCATACTTAAAAATTTAATGGCATATAATTATCTAAATAAATATACAATATTATTCTTTCAAGCCTGTGGCTAACACCCGTTATTTGTCAATCTGTCTTGTTTTCAAAAATTAAACAGCAGATCCATTTATCAATTTGTGTTTTTTTTGCCTTCTGCAATAACATTTTCATATTCAAATAATATTCCATTACATTATTAAGTATCGAATGAATGTCAACAAGAATTGGTATAAATCTGTAATTCACACCCACAAAATTGTATAATAAATTTAGTTACACATTGTATTTCAGAATGATTTTAATACATTTACAAATACAAATATCTAATAAATGTAAAACAAAGAAATCTGTGCAGCTCGAACATGGAAAGAGAGACAGAGAGAGAGAAAGAAAAAGCAGAATGCAAAATTCTATAAACACATTTTAAATAAAACATTTGTTGTTTTGATGCAAACATTTAATAATTTAGAAAATGTTTTTTTTTTTAACGATTTAATGGGGAGAATATTAAATGTTAATACCCAGCAAAAAATTTTGAAAAAGGTAAATCGAGTTTGGAATTCAGCATTTTAGGCGGAATGAATTCTGAACTGGCTTAGCATATTATTTATTTTAAATAAATATTTTCATTCATTATAATATTATTATAATTATTATTATACTTGGCAATCAAAAAAGTAAGTCATTATATGGAAGGTGTTCTTTTGGTAATGTGTAATTTTTTGCTGGGTATACACATACATACAAAACATTTAATGTAATTTAAGTGATACTTATCCAGCGGTAAACTTTTAAAGGCCTTCATTTATAAGGCCTTCTGCAAGATCTTCCTAGACATTTTTTTTAAGATCCAGTACTCAAGCTCGCTTGCCTTCTCAGAACGACCTTATGGAAAGCCTACCTACTTCATTCTTTATAAATGGGCCTACAATGAGACCTGCTGAAGAATGCCTCTGATCAGGGCTGCTGAAGAAGGGAACGTAGAAGGCCTTGGCTGGCTAGGACATCCTGTGTAAATATAATGGGGTAGTAAGGCCTTGTGTCTGAAAAATAAGGGCTTCCAGAAGGCCTGCTTTCTACATCTTTTTACCGCTGGGTAAATATATTATACACATATGTACTTACATGTTTTACACGTGTGTATACCCACATTCATATAACTGTGTGCTTGTATTATTGGTATTGGTCAGTTGCAGACAGATGACATTAATGTACTTTGATTTAATAATAAAATCATTTACATCGTTTCAATGCATGTGTTACATTCAAGTAATTACGAAAGTGTTCCTAAGATGTGTATGTATAACTTTATATTGATGTCTGGTAATGTTTTTTAATGTGCGTGCATATGTAAGTAAATGTGTTTTTATATACAATTATACAATTAAGACAATCTCAAGTTACAATTACTTAAAGCAAAATAATTAATTTATAACATCTTGTAATTGTTAATAAGAAAACATGTTTAAATAGTTTCTGTAAATACAGATTTTATTGTCAGTAATTATTTATTCAAAATTGATTTTTTTATAAAAAAGATTATTTGTAGACGTACAGTGGGTCAGTTTGAGATATTAAAAGGAAACATAAGAACTGCAGTTTCAGAACGATTCCTTTCCCTTTTTTGATCCATTTTAATCAAGTTTGGCAAACAAAACAAATTACTAATAAGATTTCCGTATGACGTGCTAAATTTCCAATTTTTCATATTTGATAAATACACTGAAATTTATTGTTGAGGGAAATTACGGTACCGGTATTAATGCATTTGTTATTTCGGTATCGGTATCAATACCGGTATTTAATTTGAAACGATATTTAAACGCTAGCGGATTTAAAACGGTGTAAAGGTTGGCGATTTTCATAAAAATATAACGGCATAGAAGGTTTGCCTTAAAAATTAAATTACAAAAATCCAATACACTTTTTCGTCAAAGGAAAATTACGAGTTTTTCCTTAAAAATTTAAAATGAATGGCAAAACTTTTGTGAAAAACTTTAAAATTGAATTTACAGAACAATGTTAGGCTGTTTACTAAAAAGTAATTTACACAGAACAAAACCTTAAAAACAGTACTATTTTCTATAATACAGAAAGGATGGTGACCTCATGACACTCTATTTCTTTGCTTTTTTAATCAGTATCCCAATGCTGGCAAAACAACGATTATTTTATATTCATATTCAAAGCAAAAAATGCCTTTTAAAATTGTTAACGGAAAGTATCTGTTGTCAATATTTTCGACAACATCCCTTGTCAATTGTTAACAAAACATCAAATCGAGTGTAAAAAAAAGAAAAAAATGGCCTTTTTTAAAATAAAACACAACAAATCAAACGCCATCCTGTCGATGCGATGTGGCACCACTTTTTCGAGCATATTCGGTTTCATTTCGTCAAAAGTGCGTCGATTGTTGGCTTCTTAATGATCATTTGTTGCTGGTTTATCAGCATAGACCAGAGATTTTAGGTACTCCACAAAAACTAGTCGAAAAGTGTGGACAATTCGCAGGTCCATTACTTGAATAATTCGATCACCAAACGTTTGGATAAACAAAGTGATGGTTCACGAGCTGCGTGGCATATTGCGCCGTCTTGTTGGCACCATTTCTCCTCCAAATGACATCAGGAATAAAAAAAAAATCACGAATCATATGCCTGTAGCTTCGCCATTCACGGCAATGGCAGCACCGTTTTCGCATTTAAAAACAAATGGGCTGTTGACGCCATCGGCATGTTTTTCAGGATGTAATGGAGCCTCAAAGGTCTCATGAGCATAGGGCTTTCTCCAAAAATAATAATTCTACTTGTTCACATACCCGTTAAGCCAGAAATGAGTTTCATTGCTGAAGAAATTTGACGATAGAAATCTGGTTCAACTTCCATTCACCGAACACACGACTAAATTATATTCTTAGTAAGATTTTGTATCGATAAGGCCAAAATCTTTGCGCAAACATTTCCAAGTAGCAGTGAAGGGCAGATACCGAGTTGCTGAGAACGGCGTCGGACCAATAAATTTGAGTCCTCTGTCACGCTCACGTCTACAACGGCGATGGCTTCTTCTGTACGCACGGTACGTGTAAGATTTGGATGAATATTATCCAAAAGAATAAATGTGGTCATGAATTAATCCATAGTATGGTGTATTAGCTGCTTCTATAAACTTAATAAAATGTCCTAAAGGTTGGGGAAAAGAACGCGAATTTTGGAAACAAACTTCTACGATTTGTAAAGTGTTTGCATTATGATTTACCAAAGTATACTAAAAATTTAAACACACTTCAAAAGTATAGTTTAGTGTTACAGGTATCCCTATCGGAAGTTCTATTCGTCTAAAAAAAAAACCCTTTATATGTGTATAATGATCACAGTACATTGTTCAAATGCCACATCTTGATGTCAATATAATAAGGGGATGTTGTCAAAATAAAAACGGCATATTGTTGTAATAAGAACAAAAAAGGGTACGTTCGTAAATGCATAAGAGCTGTGCATTACTTCTGCAGTGATGCAAAATTTTGTTGCTGATGCGTGATCACCTGTTGCAGTTGTGATACTGATCCTTTTCTTCTGCACAACAGCTGTGCAAGATTTGTATTTTGGAACACGAACAAAATTCGAAAAGTTTTGTAAGCGAATATAAAATAATAATAAAAATGTTTTCAACAATAGCATTGACAAATTTTATTGAAACTCTTGAACCAAAAAGTGACAGTTTTCTTAAAAGTTACCAGAAAAAGCAGCACAAAAGAAAACTGGAACGATTTCTTTTATGTCAAATGTTATTACATTAGAAGATTAACTAATGCCATAATTGCCAAAATAGGATGCAGAACTGCGGCATCACTGTATAACAAATTTTTGACTTATTCCAAAATAATGGGGTTCTGACAACGGATTCTGGTAGAGGAGACAAAAAAAATCCACTTGTGTTGGCGTTTTGAAAGATCAAATCGGAATTTTATTTTAGAGGCGGTTAAAGTTTCCCAGCTTTGGCCTGTTCTTGCAGCATATCGGTACATAAGACTATGTTTTCTTTACATCTGAGGTGTAGGGTATGATCAGCAACTTTGTAGAAAATGTTATGGCAAATATTTTTGTGGAACATATTAACCCTCTAACTCCCCTTCATAACAGCAGTTTTGGGTTTATTCAAACAAATCGTAAAAAACACCTAGAAAAAGGGGGTGGGCGAGAATGAAATGTTCTAAAAAAATGTTGGCCATAAAATTTTACTATGTATGTCCGAACTAGGGATGCCAAATGGGGCCAGGTTTTTTGAAATCCGGTATTCGGGATTTTTAATTTAAAAAAAACGGGATCCCGGGACGGATCGGGATTTCATATATTAAATCCAATTTTTAACATTCATATAATTATAATTTAATGCTTATGTATAAGTATTAAAACAAATTAATTCATGAAGAAAATAAAACTCATTACAAAATAAAACAGTTTAATGTATTCTTTTAAAGTAATATGGAAGAATTATGTATTAAAACTTATATTTTAAAAAGCTTCTAAAACAAATTATTGATGTCTGATACTGCCTGTTTTTAGAAAATTAAAATTATTTCAAACCAAAACAAATTTTAGTTTTTTATTGTTGTTTTCAACAGGCAGATTCAATATTGCCCATTAAGGGTTAATACAACCCTGAAATGCTACAAGATCAGGGCAAGGCTGGAAAACTTTAACCGCAACTAAAATAAAATTCCGATGTGATCTTTCAAGCCGCCGACACAAGTGTAGTTTTTTGTCTCTCTTCCAGAATCCGTTGTCAGAATCCTGTTATTTTTTTCGTGTTATTTTACAGGTGACGCTTTTGCGAACATTCAATTTTACCAATGCGCCAGTAATGCGTGCTTTACGAACTTAAGTTTTTAATGCGTTATTAAAATGACAACGAGGTATTCCTTAAAGTGATAGATCGTTGTAAAGTTAAGCACAATCGTATTTAAATCACTTTTGGAAGGGGATGGCGTAAATTTTACTATTTTTCTACCAAGTTTTTCCTCTGTGTAAAGATTTTGCTCGATTTTCGTTTGTATGGGACGGATGATTACGGCTAATGTCCCTGATTCTTTATATCCTACTTTCTGAGCGTTCTTTGTATTAACCTTTAAAATCGTCACCTTTTAAGCGTTAACAATTAATCTCTACCAAGTCATTAATTTTACCTTTGCCTTTGGACCTGATCGCTACAGTGATTTTAGAGAGAGATAGAGAGAAAATGATAGAGCATGATCATTATGAAACTCAGAGAATATAAAGATTAACTGTAGCACTTTTTATTCAAATGTTCTTACAAAAATCGATTTTTGGTAATAAATATCAGTTATAAAATGTGAATATAAAGTCGATGTTATGTATATGAGAGATATATGTGATCACAAAGTTGAATGAACACAGATGTCCAAATTGAAGGAAATAATCTGACCAAATTTATAAAGTTAAACGGCATATTAAATTTCGCCAAAAAATTTCCAACAAAAATCCATTATGAACAAAATAAATTAAATAAACTTACCACAATTGGGTTTTCCTCGAGTGCGTGTGTTGGCGAATTCAACGCCATGCTTATCGACACACCAGCAAACTCCAACTGAATTATGACACTGGGTGGGCTTATAGAAACCCTGTACATCGCAATCGGGTGCATAAGCTCCTGTTTTTTTTTTGGTATTCAAATTACAACCACGATAATTAAACAACAAACAAATAAAAATAGAAGAATAAAATGTTGTTAAAATTTTAAAATTTATTATATTTTTCATATATAATTTTACTGTTATTGGTTGTGTATATGTGTGTGTTTGTGTTCAAAAATTTATATTTTATTAACAATTATAAATATGGGAAAAATTGGAAGCAAAAGCTGACATAATTAATTAATTTGTAAATTTATTTAGCAAAATTTTTATAAAAACATAAAATTCGTTTTAATAATTTTATATTGTTGATTAAATAAATATGAATATAATTGATTGTATTTTTATAAATAATTAATTAAATTATTATTGTATTATAAATAATTTAGTTAAAATATTTTTCTAAAAAGAAAAACTAAAGTACTTAAAAAAAATGTAAATAAAATTGTGTGTGATGGCAAGAAGAGTAGTAAATTGTAGAAAAATTCAAGTGTTTAACAATATTGTGTGTGATTTAAATAGACAAAAAGCCATAAATTCTAAAAATTTCTTTTAACTAATTCTAAACTATTTTCTGTTTGGTAATAGTTTTTATATAAATTTGTGCAAATGGCTGAAAAGATCTTCAATTAATAAACTTTAAAGTAAAATAGGCCCATACATATGCTTTTAATATCCCAGCAAACAAACGACCTAAGTTAAAAATAATCAGCCCTTTTATGGTTGTCATTGTCGTAAACGGCTGTGTCACAACCTGTGTGTTACTTTAATCTATTACAAAAAACCGACAGAGTCGTATACGACAACGACAACCACAATAAGGCTGAATATTTAAAGATAAATTATTTAATTTCCAAAACTTTTTTAACCATAATCTTTCTGCCTTTCTGGAAATCATCTCAAAAGTGGGCGTAATCGTCTTGAAGTTTAGAAACAATGTTTAATAGTGAAATTAAACATTACTTTGATGGAGGTTGAATTCGAAGAACATGAGTTCCAAGTGAATGCTGAAAGAGTTTATCCTGCCACTTCAAACTACCTGGCAGAGGTGGAGGATCATTTTGCAAAAGATTCCGGCTTTCAAAGGGAATATTGAAAATGGTTCTTGATGTGGAAGCCGACAGCATTACCTCAATGACAGAGAGAAATCAGTCTCTAACGCCCGAATTATTGCTTACATTAAGATATTATGCCAGTGACAATTTTTTTTTATAACAGCCGAAGATTTTTTGGAAAACAGCTGATTTATGTCAACAAGTTGTCATTTGAAGACAACGTTAACATCTATTTTGAGAGGTATTAACAAAAGAAAGAAATATTTTTGTCGGGTTATTGATGAAACCAAAACCGTCAACGGACTCTTTTTCAGTCTAAAATATTTATGTCGAGATTTAGTAACAGGCAGTTTTTATAGCAAAAAGGGCAAACACTCCAGTATAAGCTCTGTATATATAACTATATAACGGAATTCACAATAGATGTCATATTTTGTACATAAGGTTGGTGATTTTAAAACGAAAGATATAGACTGCCCAGGTCAGGCAAAAAACGTGAAAACAGTTGTAAAACTTAAAAATACCTTGCAAAATCAGTAGGAACAATTTTAAACCGTTTGCAAGCAGTATGGCTTATTCAAAGGCCTAAAGCAGTTTGAACAAGAAGTCATTTTTGCATCGAATCACAAGAAGTCGAATTTAAAGTCGGTCGCAGCCGAATCAACGCCAAAGCAACAATGTAGTGCTTTGTTTTTTGTGGAACATAAAGCGTCCGAACTTTTATAGGGCTCTTAAATCTGGCCTGGCAGTAACAGGAGAACATCACCAGATACATTTGATTTGTTAAAAGCGATCATTAGCTCGAATACGCCCTGAATATGTGATCAGACATAAAGCCGTTATATTCTATCTTGACAACGCTCGCCCACATGCAGCAAGACGAATAAAACAACTATAGAAAATAGTGGTTTCCACGTTTTGTCTCATTTGTCTTGGCGCTTCCGACTTCCATTTGTTTCGATCAATGCAAAACGTTATCACTGGAATACGCTGTACTTCAGAACAGGGTATCCAAAATTGGATAAGTTTATGCTTGGCCTCTTAAAATGCGTAGATCCGTTTAGCTAGGAATCGATATGTTTGCAGAGAGATGGGAAAAGATCAAAACTAACAATGGACATTACTTTTAATAAATTGATTTTTAACCAATATTTCCCGTGAGGTGTAGGGATCATTTAAAGCGGAGACCGGAAGTGAGAATAGAGATCATTGTAAGCAGTCTTGCTAAACGACTTTTACTGCAATACTTAATTGGTGAAAAACTCTTCAAAAATCGTTTAATTAACGATTCCCAAATGGGTGTCTACCGGCCTCTTGGAGTCCGTGGCATATTTCGTATTTTTATAAAAAAAAAATATAAACACATCGTGAAAGGGGAACACTAAATCAACAAGCGGTAACAAGGTAGGAACCTTCCTGGGTGAAAGCTTAAGCGAGACTGACTGGTTTTGTTTCATATTTGATCGCACGAGGGTGCGAGATTAAAAGAGAAAAAAGCATGGTGTAGTAGTCTTGCCGGTCGCTAATCTAAAGGATATTTACCCTTTTGTTGTTACAATCTCGCGGGCAATTCAGATGCGTGTAACCTGGGATGTTAGGGCTCATGAAGTTTTTGAATGTCATGAGTGCGATGTTTCATCAAAGTATTTAACTCTGGTGCTAAGGGAGTCAGTAGGCTTCGGTGTGCAGACGGTCTGACTATTGGCTAATCTCCTTTAAGGCTAGTTTTCACTATCTTACAAGCCTTACGTATTCCATAATACTTTGTGATATAGAAATCTAATGAGTTTTGTTGCGACTGTCAAAAAATCTAATTTAACATAACAGTTCGTGTTCACACCATCGCACAAAGTAGTTATAAACACTCACACATGAAATAAAATGCAACCCTGATCCAATGAAAAGTATTATTGTTTAGAAATTTTTCAAAAAACGATGAAGTCGTATGGGATGTCAAACTTTTTTTCATAATACTTGTCATTTTCATCACACATGCTTTCACACTATCAGACTTTTACATATCACTTGAGTTTTTGACATGTATTAATACAAAGTATAATAGTTTAAACTAGCCTTTATAATGCTTCTTGCGAGAATTGCTTCCTGTCTTTCAGGCTGATTGGCTTTGAGGAAGCCTTGCTTTTCTGTTCGAAGGTTGCAATTCAGTAAGCTGTTCACGGTCCGATGAGAAAGAGTTTTTTTTCAAGTTGTGAACTCACAAAAGGGTTTAACGAAAAGTAGCTTTTTTGACTAAGAGATACTTTCGGGGATCGCGAAGTGGCTATGGTTTATACTCAAAACCACGGGAAGGGACTCTTCATCCTTTTACGAAAGTTTGGCCTGTGGAGTTTCTCTAGGTGCTGTTGCTATTCGATAAAAGCTACTGGATTTTAATTTAGCAATGATGGTTAGATAGCTTTGGATCATGAACAACTAGCAAGTGTATAATTTTTGTCGGACTATACCCTTTAAATTGCAACCTGCGTGTCAAGTATCCGTGCGCACACTGGGGAACTTGGTAAATAAATAACTGAGTCACTAACTGGCTAAGATCTACCATGAGATAAGGCCATATGGCAAGTGCTCATGTTAATCTGTTTCCACATTTAACAATAGCATAAAAAAGTTCGGTAAACGCGAAGCATCTATAATGAGAACATGACCACAAATTCATCATGAGAACCAACATGAACACAAATTCATCATATGGCACAAGACGAAATTCGCTGAAGAGCCTTCGTGAACACGTTACCTACCTTTAAACCAGGGTTCGAAAATATTCATGTATGCATACTAAAAATCCAACATACATGATAAACTGACATGAATATTGCTTGCAAAATTTTTTGTTTTATTTTCGCACTGTTAAATGAATAGCTAAGAATTTTTTTTATTTTTAAGCACATGCATAAAATTGTTTTTTATTTTCTAGTTTGTACATATGCGCGTATGTGGATAATCATAGGCTAATCGTTGTGTTTTGCTTTATTCGTGTTTAAAAACACAAAAATCTCTTGCATCCTTTGTTTTTGTTTAATAGTATTTGTAGCCTTACTTTGTACATGATAAAATTGTTTTTTCATTCATGTTTATTCATGTTGCTTTTATCGTTAAGAAAATAAAAATACTTGCAACTTTATTTTAAACAATTGAAAATATGACAACAGTGCAAATTTGATTTTGATTTTTTTTATCTAAATTTAAGTACAAATTTTAATATTTAATTTTAACTTTTTTTAAAAAATTATTTATTTTAAAAGTGTTGCGTTATGTTCTTTTAAAGCTTTAGTAAAAAAAATGTACATAGGTATGTATAATAAATTACATATCATTTTTTTTGTTTCTTTTACGTGCAGTAGTTTTACTTAAAAAAATTGTTTTCTCCAAATTTTCCTAAATTTTCCTTTCTAAAAAAAGAAATAAAAACACTAATTGCTTATACATAATTTGTTTTTTTTTTCTTTTTCAATGTTAAATTCATGTTTTTAGTAGAAACAAAAAACAATACAAATACAAGAACAAATACAGCAAGAGATTTTTTGAGTTTTTAAACACGAATAAAGCAAAACACAACAGAGATTATGATGTAAATACCAAGCGAATATTTGGAAGTATGTCTGAATGCAAGACGAACAAAAGAAGTTAAAAAAAAACAAATCTCACATGTACAAATATATAAAAAGAAAAATTTCTCTTATAATCTCATGTGTTTTGTAAAAACAAAAAACAATGAAAATACTTTTATACAAGAATAAATATAGCAAAAGTTTTTTTTGTGTTTTTAAACACGAATAAAAAGCACACAACAGTGTATAAATTTTTTTATTCGCGACCATGAGTGAATAGTGAATGAATATTCGGAACTCTGCTTTAAACGATTGTGTCTAATCGGATGCCTGCATAATATTTAATTAAGTTTACTGAGTTTTAAGTGTTGTTGCATTTGTTAAATGGCGCAACAGTTATTTAAAGCCTTTTTTAAAATATTGTTGAGAATTGAGAAGAAGTTCCGCTTTTTTTTTTTGATAAATAATTATCTTACCAAACGTTCGAAGTTTGTCATTTGAGTATGGGTTTGATTTTAAAATCTTTCTTTATTTCGTGTTTGCTGGGCTTTTGCCAAAATAACAATAATATTGTTTAATTTTTTTTAAACTTTAAAGTTTGTTTTATGTTAAAGTTTTTAAGAGATACAAAGGAACTTATTGATTGATACCTTTAGTCGTAAAAGAGCTAAGTCCGATTGAAAAATTTTAGCAGGAGTAGGAAAAAGCTTCTTAAAATCTTTAGTTCTTAATAAATTTTGAATATGTAGATGCAGTTTTGTTTTATTTTGATTAGTATCTTTTTACTTATTTAAAACTTTACATCCAATAAGTGCTAATTTTTTCTTATAAGATTTCATATTAGAACTTTTTCTATAGCATTATTGGACTTGGCACTATTTATTTATTACCTCGTGACGCCACTGGGTGACTCAGTGACTTCGAATACTGCAGAACAGTGTTCGAAAATAAATATAAAAAATCGTTCCTGTTTGGTTTGGTAGATTTGTGGAAAACACAAACATTTTCTGTTCTTCGAACACAAAAATAATGTTGTACTTAATCCAACTCAACAAAAAGATGAGAACATTTAATTGCGTTCTGTTTTTTTCTAAAAATCACAAACTTGGTTGTGTTCGGTGCAGTTGTGCTTAGCACCCTTTTATCTGGTAAAAAAAACAAAAATTTTTTTACAAGAACAAAATACATATAAAAAAACAAAAAGCTAGCGAAAAAAGTTTACACAAACAAAACATGTGCGCAATACACACACAAGCTTTTCGTGCTGTGGTCGATGTTAAAATTATTTGTTTGCTCTTTGCTTCATCAATGTTAAAAGAAACATTATAGAGCATTAAAATATAATGTATGTCCACAGAACCACTACAACGATTCTGTTTATAACGAAGAACAGAAGGCTTTATAATGTTCGTTACTTTCTTTTAAATAGTTACGAACGGTATTAAGGGTTGTGTTCGTATACACAAACACTAAAAAAATAGTTTCTGGGTGTGTGAGCCGTATGCTTAATAATGTTCTTTTTATTTTCGAACACTGCTGCAGAATCTTCTACGCTTGACAGTCGCTAAATCACAATTTTTTTAAACTCTAACACGAAAAGTGTAAAGTTCGCCCCCCGAGAAACGCTCTCAGATTCAGTGCGATCACGCAGTCAGCTAAATAAATGTAAACTTTTTTGAGACACCTTGTATTATATTCATGTATATGAGAAATCCAAAGTTTCCTTTACTTGAAAGCTTTTCAAGCTTTCTGAAATGTATCAACTAAGTTCTAATAAAAATAATTTCTACTACAACCAAACTTCGCTAATATTTATTTTTCCTGTTATATTTAAATAAATCTTAAACAAAGTAAAATAAAAATATATATATGTTTTTTGCAATGCTAAAGCTATTTATAAAATAATAGACAAAATTTTTAGTAAAAAAAAGTTATTCGTCCAACAAATCACAAAACAAAATGAAGAAGCTTTTTATTTAAAGTTTAGCAAATTCTTTTGTGGATAAAATTAAATACAAACAAAAAACAATACAATATATTAAATTTGAAATAAGTTTAAATCCATTTTTTTTTTAAATAATTTTCATATTTTATTTTGTTCAACCTAAAGCATTTTCATGTGTATTCTTTATTTTTATCTTTTTTTTTTTGATTTATCTTTTTCTTTTGTTCAGGGGAACGAGTAGTATGTAACGAAATTAAAAAAAAACAACAAAAAGAGTTTCTGTAGTGAAAAAATAACACAATTTGTATGAAAAATTAAAATTTCCACCTGTACCTATCTCACCTGCAAAATCGCCAGCAATTCTTCGTCTGACAGCGGCACAGGGACGGTCTGTTTTCTCGAAACAACGACACCATTCCCGAGTATTTATCGAATTGTCTTGATCCAAATCACAGGTATCAATGAAGGGCTTAATGCAACGTTCATTTTGATCATGTTCCAAATCGTACATTTCTTGCAGTGAAAGGAAGCCGTCATTATTCAAATCCAAATGGCCAAACATCCATTTCGCTTCGGTCTTGCAGGCAGGTGGGAAATGGGCCTTTGATTTTTGACTATGTTGACGACGTTTCTTGCTGTCGGCCATAATGACAGAGAACCAGTCCAAGAGACGATTACCTATGGCTGTCAATTGTTGGGGCTTGCATTCGGGAGACTTTGAGGGGTAACCTAAAATGGTTTGGGCAGATTCCAGGAATTTTTTTTCTCCAATTAGTTTTAAGTAAATTTTTTCATATTTATCATAAATGGGTTATTTTTTTTCTGATTTTATAGATATTTCTAAAATTTCTTTTACTTACCATTATTAATATTGTTGTTCTTCAAATACTTCTGGGGCTTCTCGATGACTTCATTGTATCCACGAATTTTATGTTTATCTTCCTGATATTGTTGGTTGTCCTGGAAATTAAAATACGAATTTAAAACCAAACCTCAAAATTAAAAAAAAAAAAAAAATTATGCTTTTTTCAAGTTCCTAGTTTAAAGTGGGGAGTGCCCTCATATTCGAAAAATTAGTCAGCTATTTATAAATAGCCCAATTGTCGTGTATAATCCAGATCTTTAACCGCCCTAATATACATTTAGGTTCGTTCGCACTACAATTGGATTTTCGCTCTGAAATAACCCGAGAATTAAGATTAAGCTTTGAATACATATTGTAATTTAAGACAAGAAAGATTCACAGCCCAGTTATGAATAAAAATTCCCCAGCAGTTTTCTCCCTTCTCCAATTTTTGCAAAAGAATTTACATAGGAAATATGGGAGAACGGAGAAAACTCCCGGGGAATTTTTATTCATAATTTTGCTGTCAATAAAAAAAAAATGTCCCGAGTCAGCTGCATCAGCTGCATCAGCTGCATCAACAGGAAGTTATTTTTTCCCAGGGACGAACTTTCGACGGCAGAAAATCCATTACAACAACAACATATATCAGGGTGTGCTGGAAATCGAAATCGTAAAATGCAAGAATTTTAAAAGTCGTTTTCTAATTAGATTTTTGTTATAATAGAATTTTATGTCAAATATTATACAAATATTTCTCCATTAAACAGAATTTTATAACAAAAATTATAACTTCAAAATTCTTGCGTTTCATAGGTTTCAAATAAAAAAATTAAACTTTATTAAACTGCTGTAACTTTTTGACTGGCAGACCCTTTAGCCAATAGGGACGTCCAATCTTTGACAGTTGTTTAAGAATTGACTGTCATTGTTTCAGCTCATCTACCGTTCAGCAGAACGCTAAAAATGTTTTACTAAAATGGGTGCTCTGTTCGGGCAGTGAAGTGGATGAATTTGAGTTCACTTAGTAAGCAATCGATCAAAACCCGCACGTCGGCGTCTCACGCACACGCCGTGAGAAAGTACAGAAGAATCTGAGGCAGTCGATTTTGCGCCGCTCACAAGAAATCAGCCTGCAGACCACAACTTGGCATGATGTTTAACAGCTTTTTTTTTTTTTTTTTTTTTTATTCCCTCTCCCTGAGAACGAGAAAAGCTCCTGACTGCCGCTCATCTCTAAACTAGATGTCTGAGCAGTTTGATATCGGAATTATATGGGTCCCAGGACTCGGGGATATAGTGGAAAAAAATAAGGGCACATAAAGTTGCTACACTTGACACTACCTATCGGGTTGCACTGTATCTGAAAACCGTTTGCCATCCTGCAACTATCGATATTGCTTATGAAAGATGGGCTGCTAACAATGGACGCAGGATTCCCAGGCAATTGTGGACCATTATGGATAACGCATATGTTTAACTTTTGGTATGCACAGCGTCCGGGAGCTGGACACTATTACTACTGCCGCAGTTGTGGTGATGAAAATAAGGAGGATAACGTAAAATACCTTTTCTGTCACTGCCCTGCTTTGGCGATAAAACGACTGGCCGAAATGAAATCCGCCACATTTGATGTATAAAACGATATATCTAGCGTTGAACTGGAGCGCATTTTAAACTTTAGAAGTAAGAAGTTAGGGTTGGCTTTGCGGTGGATGTTCTGTTTAGTGGAACTCCATAGTATCACAATGGATCATTGGGTCTAAGTGTTTCAGATAAATACTGACTGCCATTTCTACCTTACCTTACTAACCAACTTCTTTTGGCTTGAATTAGATGATATGGACACCAACGACATGTGACCTTAACAGGACGACAGTAAGTGCCACATTAGGCCTTCTAAACGATCGATTTGAAAGCTTATCCACCTAATGTTCAGATAATGTTAAATGTCCACGTAGAAAGCGCAATTTGATCCTTTTATACTTTTTCTTTTTGGGGGGTTTGTCTGTCGCATGACAAACCACAAGCCGCAAAGGCTCTCAAAGCCCAAATAAACCATTCCAACGGCCATATTCGGTCAGATTTATGCATCAGAACCCATGTAAATTTTGAAGCAAAACTTTTATTTACTAATGTAATGTACTAATGTTATTTATCTTTCACATTTCTATTCAATCTATCGAAATATTTTCATTAGTCTTATTTAAAAAATATTGTTTTTCTTAGAAAATTCATTTAAATATGTTTTCCTCTTTTATTGTCTAGCAGAAACACATTTCGATTTAATAACCAACCTACAATGCCTTTATTGCTCAAGTTTCAGTATTGTATCTTTTATTCAATTCTCAATTTTTGTTGTTAAATATTTAATCTTGATAGTTTCATGTTCATGCACACTAAACGCCCATTAGTTTCATTATTTACAATACAATAAGCAACAACCAAAAATGTGTTTGTATGTCTGTTAAATAAAATAAATATTTTTCATCTAACGAACGTTATGCATGGGTACAGTTGGATGCAAAAGTTTTCGTATAGTATAACAACACTGTTTATTATGTTAAAAAAATATTTAAGTGGGGTTAAATACACAAATGTATCTAACCGAAAGTTTAGTACATACTAAGCGAATTGCTATCTTCACATTAACATTGTTTCTTTATTGAATTGAAAATGAAAAATTTTAATTTAAAAAGGTGTTTTTTTATTTTGATCCTACTTGTATGAACTTATGCTCTTAAAAACCGATAAAAGATCTTTATTTATAAAAGTTCACATTTTGCATGACAAAATAGATTTTTGATGAAAACTTGGAAAAATATGTTTTGGTATAAAAAAACAGAATTTTGATGGAAAACAGAAGTGATTACCAATAAGCGTCCTTTTGTCGATTAGAGCTTTATTTAAAAATCAACAGTTTTTTCGCATTTGGGTGGGAAAAAAATTATTTTCGTTAAAAAATATCGGGTGTTTATTTTAGCTGCATGGAACTTTCGATTGACAAGTCACCATGCCTAGTTTAACGCTTAAACAACGCATCCAAATTGTAAAAATTTACTTTGAAAAAAAAAATCTGTTCGCGAATTTCATAGTTCACTTCGTCTATTTTACGAAGCTCATTTCTGGTTAAATGGCTACGTCAATAAGCCAAATTGCCGTATTTGAAGCGAATACAATTCTCAAATCGTTAACGAATCCCCATTACATTCATTAAAATGTGCAAGGAGCGGCCGTTGCGGCAAATGGCGAGCGCTATCGAGCCATGCTGGCCAAATTGTTGCTTCCATAAATTATTCAGGTTAACATCAATTACATTTAGTTTCAACAAGGCGACGCAACTTGCCATACAGCGCGCTTAACAGTCGATTTATGGGAAATTTAATTTGGTGTCAACTGTCGTGCGATTTAACGCCTTTGTTCACATTTTTATGAGGCTATGTTAAGTCACTGCTTTAAGCCGACAAACCAACAACTCTTGAAGCATTGGATGCCAATATTCAAGCCATTTTTTACGCCATACGGCCAGATTTATTGGGAAAAGTAGTCAAAAATTGGACTGATCGAATGGACCATGTAACTCGTACTCGCGGCGGGCATATGCTGGAAATCATATTAAAAAATTAAATGCTATAAAATTATCTACCAGATTATAATAATAAAAAATTTCATTTAGCAATTTTTCTGTTTTGTACTATCTTTTTAAGTTCTTATGCTGCTAAACAATCACCCTATGAAATTGACCACAGACTTACGTCCGTTCGTTTATTAGCGCGTTATATAAGAAACTTTAGCCATTTTTATATTTTCACATTTTCGTAATAAAAACCACTTTTTGATGGGAAATGGAATTGATTATAGATTTACGTCCTTTTCTCGATTGATGCGTTATTAAAGAAATAAAAGGTAGTTTTAGTTTTTCCGCACTTTTATGAAACACAGAAGTGATCACAGATTAAATTTCTTTTCTCGATCAAAGCGTTATTTGAGCAAGGATTCATGTAGGAAAGAACATTTTATGGCCTATTTTTATACTATTTTTTATACGTTTTATCGGTATTAAAAAAAATCAATTATTCTGGCAACACAGCAGCTAAATGGGGATACCATAAATGCGCAATTGCATGTTTTGCCTTGTGCGATCACTGAAGGCAAACACAAAAATCCATATTATGTAAGTCTTTGTCGACTTTCATTATGTTATTGTTGTCATTTCAAGTCAACGACAACATTACTTCTACGTTAATTTGTTATTTTTAGCAATGTTGTGTCGACGTCGACTAGTTATCGAAAAACTGACAAAAAAAAAAAAAATTCCATCTTTAATAAGTTTTTTATTACATATTAAGGCTCACTTTTTAACGCTTTTTATTCCATTTTTGACATCCTTTTTGTTGGCCATTTTAACAATTTCAAATAAATTTTAAAATTTTGCAGTTTTTCGGGAATTTTCGCAATGTTCGCGATATAACCGATTTTTTCCTGTTAGTTTCCAGATTCTTTACAGCTTTAACATTTCAAAAAATATTTGACTTTGCTATCATCTCGCTGTTCGCAAGTTTTTGTGAATTTCCGGTAATTAAGTTTTAGGGACTTTTTATAAAATGTATAGCTTATTTAAAATATTAAAAATTTTCGCGAATTTTTGCTATATTAGCAAACTTTTCCAAATTTTTACAATTTCCGCGTAGCTTTGTTGCTCTTTGTGGAAATTGTAGCATATTAAAAATTTTGGAGAATTTTCGCTATTTTAGCAAGCTTTTCTGAATTTCGTCCATTTTTGCGTAGTTTTGTTTCTCTTTAAGGGAATCGTCGTAAAGCATTCTCCCTAACGGCTTTAGTTATTCAAGTATAACTCTATAGTGGGCATTTGGCCGTACTCCAAAATAAATTTTATGTACACAAGTGCTGGAAAACTTTTGGTGGACTAACTTAAACATTAAAACATTAAATTTTAACAACTACTAATTAAATTTGTGTCCAAAAATTCTTCTAAATTTGAATTTTTTTTATTTAAAAAAAAATGTTTTAAAAATATGCTCACATTCTAACAAAATTTTTTTTAACTTAAACTTTAAATTTTTCATCGATTTAAACTTTACTCGTAATACTAATCGATAATTGTCAATAAGGAATAAGAAAATATATTTATTGTCCCGTTTTCGTCGACTTGTGTCTACGTCCACTTTCATAAAAGGGGTAAATATTTATTCATTTTTTAAGCTTTTTATGAATTATGGCATCGATTTTTTTGTGCGTATTTTAACACTTGCAGCCTTTTTTGCATATTTTACTTAAACGAGCGTTTTTTCAAAATTTTTTAAGTTAATAGCACATATTTTACCTTTTTAAAGAGTATTTTAATAAACGTAAGCATTCTGGTTAACTGATAGATAGCTTTTCTGCTTTAAATATCTATCTGTATACCAAACGCGTTTCTTCCATTTCGCCATCTAAATTTCATTTTCAATCAGCAATTGTAAGCCAAAGCAAGTTGTTATTAAAGACTGTCAAACTAAATATGTACACAAAAGAGAACGGCTTTGTGCGATTGCAAAAAAATCGCATTTAATGAATACCAACAATTACACTCGCTTTCGGTCATACAATCCAACTTGCGCAGCTGCACATATTCGCTGATGGTTTGCAGTCATTCAAATAATGCACATCGTGCTTTGTTATTTATACCATCGTTTAGCTTCGTTTTTATTTTAAGATGTTTGTGTGTTGGGTGCGACAATGATTATTTTGGTAAGTCTGAATTTACACGTTTCATCTTTTGATGCTCAACTTCTTTTCAATTCCCTTTTAAAGATGCCAATATAATCACACGCAGCAACGTGTTTCAACTTTTTACGGTTCAAAACAACAATAATTTTAATAACAGCAAATCAAAGGAAAAAGAAAAGAAAAAATTACACGCAGCCATCGTAGTGCATATACCAACGAATAAAAACACAAAGCGTACTGACCGAGTACAGGCATCTCCGTACTAACCCCCTTTCTTCTTTCTTCCCTCACCTAAAAACATAGGAGTTGAGCATCAAAAGATGAAACGTGTGAAAGCAGACTAAAGAAAAAAAATTTAAAACAAAAAAGCCAGAAATCAAGCAATCATTACTCATGTCATGTAGGCATTCAGCAGTTGCTATGTAGTAAAAGAAAAAAAAAAATAAAAAAAAAACGCAAACGCACTAGGTACAAACAATTTCCATAGAAATAGAAGGCTGTTTTTATTTTTTATCATTTCTTAACAACAATGTATTGTTGTTATTGTTGCTATTGCTGTTAATGTTAATGTAACAAAGCGATTCGTACTCATACCAATTTAGTTCGTCGTTGCCTCATCGAGTGGACAATGACTACGTGAATGCAAAAGCATAAGAATGTTTGCCTTTTGACTAAGAGGAGTTTGTGTTATTGCGTGCGCCAACAATAAATGCAAACAAAGAACTTTCAATAAACAACTCACACATGCACAAGTCAAATGTGTACAAAACGATGTCAAAATTACCAAAGTTGTACTTTGTTTTGCAGGATTAGAGTTAATGTAAATTTAAGCGTATGAATAAATCAACAAAAATAGTTGATTTTGCAGTTCTCTGGTACACAAGCAAAAATTAAGGAAAAATCAATTAAATACGTTCGTGCTGATGTGTGTAATAGTATGTAATCGACTCAAAAACACTGTTTAAAGTGATCTTTTGTAAATAATTTGATAAAATTTGTTAAATAATTTTTAATTTTCATAAGGACGAAGTCTATGTAAATGAAGAGAATCAGTCTATAATTTCGCAAAGTCCTCATACAAACTTCTATAGAGCATATTTAACACAAAGTATACAGAGATGTCACGAGACGGAAGATTTTGCGTTTTCTTCCGTCTCTTTCTTCGAAAGCTGCCCTTTTTGCATTTTTTGTTTTGATTACGCAATTCGTGTTGATAGTAGCGGCCTGTTTTTACACATTGCCACTTAAATACCAAAAAACGTGTTCTTTCTCTTTCTTCGAAAGCTGCCCTCGCAAATGATTTAGGCATTTTTCATACGTCACTTTTTTCATCTCTGTATACTTTGTGATATTTAAGGAGCTGGCGAACAAAACTAGACATGTCCTCAGAAAATGATTTTTAAAAAATTTTTTTTTTCGGGCTCTAAGTACACAACTATGAATTCACGAATTATTTTCATTCAAAACCAGTTAAAATTATTTAGGATTTTTTTTTTTTTTTTTTTTTTTTATTTGGTCTATAGATTATAAATCCTTACAGACTAAAGAATATAATACAGGTGTGAATACATTAACTATTTAAATACAAGATTAGTTTTCTTTTTAAAATATCATTGCTTTCAGAAAGATCTATAATATGATACAATTTATTAAAATTTTCACAAATGCGACGAAAGGAGTCATTATTAGCATAATCAGATCTGTAGTAGTTAAGACTGATGAGTTGAAAGTTACGAGTAGGCCTATTTGGAACCCAAAAGTTAATTTTACCAAGCAGGAACGTAGAATCAACTTCACCATAAATTAATCCAAGTAGAAAAGATATACTCAGCATAACACGGCGGCTTTTTAAGGTTGGCAGCTTAATAAGAGCAAGTCTATTTACATACGATGGCAAAACATACGAATTCCAACCAAGACCACGTAAACAAAAAATCAAAAATTGCTTTTGTACGGATTCAATACTATTTATATGAATGGAATTGACCAGAAATTTTCTGGTTTCCCTGGTAATAACAATTAATATTTTTTGGAATCAAATTCATGCTTTGGACAAGAAATTTAATTTTGTTTTTTACTTAAGAAATTTCATACTAATTAAATAAAGTTTAATTTTAATATCTTCGCCTTAGAGTGTAAACTTGCTAACTAACTTCTAGCAAACTTTACAGGGCAGACAAAAACTTCTAATGTTTTTTATTTCTAGCTTAAGAAGCAAACCTATATAAATTTGGTTGATTATCTAATATTTTTAAGAGTCCCAAATTGAAGCAAAATTCAATGCGGCGTCTCTTTCTTTCGAAGGGTATCAAAATGTCATATTATATACAAAATGGACTTAGCAGGTTGACACTCTCAGCCGACGATATAATTTTTGGATGGAAATCCTGTTCGTTATGTTAGATTACTTTTACCTTTCCCTGTACTTATATCTTAAATAAAAATAACACTAAGTAAATCATGTGTACAAGACATGTGAAAGGATGTCTTATTCAATATTATATGTATAAACGAGGATGTATGTGACACACAACAATAATAGTTAACGACACTTACCTTCTTATAAGCTGTGTACTTGAGATATTTATAATGTTTGTTGTCATATTTGATCTCCTCTGGCGTGAAAGTGAATTGTGAATTGATGTGATTGTAATGACGATTGTTATCATCCTTATCCTGGAACAAAAAATTAAGAAAGTCATGAGGAAACAACAAAAAATATTAGCAAAATCAACTAACAGACATCATCAAAAACCAAGAAAGTGAAAAAATACAAAAAATAAGCACAAAATCGAAGAACCAAATGTACAATCATATGTACACATTTATTGGGATGTTAGTATGTAAGTGTAGGCAGGATTTAGTAGTTGTATTTGTATGAGTACTCCTGTCTGTAAATTTCAAGTATTTTGGATTAGACGAAGATAAACATAAACCAAACAATACAACAGCACATTGACACATAACACGATCTGCGCTTAAATCTTAATACATATGTGTGATGTTAATATGTGTGTTTACAGTGGAAAACACATACAAATTGTATAGTCTATAGAATAATTGTATCCAGAACGGAAACGGATATACACATAAAACAACAATAACATGTACATATTTACAGGGTCTGGAGACCCACAAGCATGATAAAGAATGCTTTCAGTTTTCATTTTATTTTCGTTTTTCTGTGTTTGTTTGGTTACACATTGAGATTAATAGAGATTTTGCCAAACAGACAGCAAATATGAATGAAATAGTACTAAATTATTATTTTTTCTTTTATTTTGTATAAAGTAAGGACTGAGATTAGTAGTTTAGGGGAAAAAATTTAGGATTTCCTTTTAAAAAATGTAAAATATTTTAGCAAAAGCGAATACACATACTTTTGAGAATCTACCTTTTTAAGATGTTTTGATATCTACAGATACTTTTCTATCTGTCAGGTTCTTTTATAATTTACTAAAAGATACCAAAGTTTTTCTAAACTTGCTTAGTATCTTGCAATTACTTCAGTTATTACAATAATTAAATCACTTTTTAATTGCTTGTATTTTGCAACACACATTATTATATAACAAATACTTTGCCTTGTTCCCATAAGCATCTTGCAGATACATTAGAAGATAAAACATCTTGTGAGTGGGTTAAATAAGAAACTTGCGATATTTTGGCTTGTAACACGGATATTAGATTCATTAAAATCACTTTTAAATCTTGCACACAGAAAAAAATATCAATGTCAAATTAACATTGCGCCATGTTGATTAAAAATCATAGTACATTTCTGCCAAAGTATGGACATTATTTAAAATTATCATTGTTTCATATTAATTTGAAACTAAAAATGTTAAAATGACATTGTGCAATATTGCATCCATAAAATCCTGTTTTATTTGTGTTGTATAGAAACAATAACAACACTATAAAAAGAAAAACCTGAATCTTTTTACTTCATGGTTAAAATTATTTATATTTTTGTTAAAGTTATTTAATTATTTAATTAATAGTACATCAAATTTTCAAAGTAGAATGATGGCGAAAACCATATCGGGCCATTCTGCTAGTGTCTTTAAATTTTGAGTGCTTCGTTAAACAAAGGGGAAAACAATAAAGTAAAACATGTGTTACAGGAAAATAAATAATTAGAGAATTCTCTCTCTCTCTCTGGTTCCGCGGGTAAGTGTTTAGAATGTTTCTTTAATTTACTCATATGTTGTCTCTGAAGTTTCTTTTCACGGTTATTTCAAACTCAAACCAATTCGATTCTTAATGAAATTCAAGTTGTTTCAACTTGAAATAACTTTCATTCAACGTGATTCGGAGTGTTATTTCAATATGAACGTCATTTTGCTCTAGCTTTACGTTAAATTGTAATAGTTCGCAAGTTATTGTAAAATCATGTTAAATTAACATAAAGTAACTATGAAGCAAAATCACTATCGGAAAATGTAAAATCAACCTTGTTTTCGAGGATTTTACATTGATTATTTTTTTTTTTTTTTTTAATTCCCTAAGCTAAACCCCGCGAAGCTCTGCGCTTGTCTGCAGGAAAGAAACCAGAGTCTCTGGCGGGAATCGAACCCGCAACACCGGCGCTGATAGACTAGCTCACTACCAGCTAGCCTACCGGGGCACTACAGCTACTTTAGATTGTTACAGGTATTTTAACACTTTGCAGATACTTTAGTACCTTAGAGTCAATTAAGTATCTTAGAAATATTAAAGAATTTAAAAGATACTTTATTATACTCATGAAATATATCATAGTTATAAGTTAATGTCTAGACAAAAGTCATGATAATGATGCTTAAGCATCTGCAGATCTTTTCTACATCTTACAGATACTTTAGGAACTAGTTAAAACTTTATCATGAGCGTTAGTATCAGTATTTTTGTGAATAATTAAGTATCTCAGAGATAATTTTACACTATAAAGT
Organism: Pollenia griseotomentosa; assembly: GCA_963931875.1. Lineage (NCBI taxonomy): Eukaryota > Metazoa > Arthropoda > Insecta > Diptera > Polleniidae > Pollenia > Pollenia griseotomentosa. The sequence continues at coordinate 113,241,616 of OZ007560.1, forward strand.
TTCTATTAAATATTGTATAGTTAATTTAGTATGTTACAGATACTTTACCGCCTTAAGTCCAATTCAATATGTTATAGATTCATTAAAATCTTATAGTTTTTCAGTTTTAACCTTAAACATTATATATTTCATATATATCTTCGAATCTTGTAAGTGCATTAGTGTTGTAAATATCTTCCATATTATATAAAAGTGTATAAGCTCAAACAGAGCTACGTCGAGACCACATTTTCCCTACAACTTGACATAAAAATTTGTCGTAGAAAGCTGTCTTGAAATAAAATCTATTTTCTTTTGAGAACTTTTTTTTCGGTTGCTTTCATTCTCCCAACAATGCTAACTAACATACTTTCATTAAATTTTATACATTTTGTAAACCGAAAATGAAAAACAAAAGAAAATAAAAAATTAAAACAATAAAATAAGAGAGAACTTGAAGTTACTGCCGATGTTTTAATTATGAGCTTGTGAATTTTTGCCTGAAGTTGAAGACTCAGTTCTGTTTGAAGACTTAACAATAATTCTTTTAGGTACAAAGTATGCTTAACGTTACTTCAGTATCTAAGAAACAATTTGGATAACTGGAAATATCTTACGGAAGTGTTATTATTTACTTAGCTTTTATTATCTAGAAGATTCGTTCGTATATTTGGTAAACATTCTAGTATTTTGCAAATAGTTTAACATTCAAAATAAATCAAAGTAATTCTTGGGAATATAATATTTTAAAATAATAAGATATTGTTTGTCGTGCTTAATTCCCATTTCCATTCCTGATAAAAACACTGAAATTTATTGTAGGAGGATAAGCTAGCTTCTGTGCGCATTTCATTGGTTGCTTATGCTAAGTTCACACTTAGGTTTTTAAACGCGTTTAAGCAAAATGTTGATTTAGCGAATCAAAGCCGTTCACATTACTTTTAAGATGATTAAGATGACAGATGATTAAGAAAAAAACACAACAAACAAATTTATATTTCTTTAAAGTATTAAAGTTTTTATCCATAAACACTTTTATAAAGTTATCAGAAGATTATTTTAATCATTTTAATGATGAAATTGTGAAAATTTATGAATTATTTAAGGAAAAAAATAAAAACATTGAGCAGAAATCTTGGCCGATTGTACACGATCATGTTGGCGATTCTACATTTGAGGTATGTTCAGTGGATTCTATGTGATTCTATTGTCAGAAAAGCCAAAGATATTAGCAAATAAAAGTGCAGAGTGAATGAGAATTGCAGACACTCAAAAAGTCCTATTTGCAACGATATCAAAGCTTTAATGAAAAACAAATAAATGAAATAAAAATTGCCTACAGTTAAAGCGCGTAGGAGATAATTTTCCTATTAAGGAGTCTGTACTTGTGTAAAAAAACTTTTCGAGTGGCAACATTGAACAAAATGAATAAAATATCAATTGATTCCACTTTTTTCTCAGTATTCGGCTATTAATGGCTGTTGAACATAAAGTAAGTCACTGACAAATAAATGGTTTATCCTTTACGGTAACTTTACAAGTAAATTTTATCCCTCTTTAAAATGTTTTTTTCAGCGTTTAAAAAACTGCAGTCAAAGTTGAAAAACTGCCATTTCTTCCTCTTCTTCTTTTGTCATTGGCCAAAAAAAAAACTGTTGCCTTTACTTCTGATTCATTAAATGTAAACAGACGTTGTCAAAGCAACACAAAAAGCGAAAAGTTGTACCAAAATTTTCGTTTTTTGTTCGACAGTTTTTGGTTTCGACTGAAGTTTTTTAAAACCTGTTTTTTTTTTTTTAATATAAACGTGTGTAAGATGGAGGGTAAAGAATTTAAAGCTGCTATATATTCCGCTGAAGATATGGTAAATTCAATGACAGTTTTATGTCAAATAAAATTATTCAAACTTTTTTAAAAAACACAATTTAACACAAAAAACAAAACAATTTACTATTAAAAATAAAAATAAAGCACAAAAATTTACTTAACTAAATTAACTGTTTTTAATAAAAGAAACTAACAAAAGTAAAGCTACTTATTAAATATTTTACCAAATAAGCGTAACCACTACTTTTGTTAATAGTAAGTGAAATGTAACATGGTCTTAATATCACAAAATAAACTAATTATGCTACTAGACATAGCAAAATAACTGTTTTTTGTAAGATGTGGAACTATAATCAAAATAAATATTGGAATTAAAGGAAATGATTATTTAGTTTGCTTGTTGGTAACGTTTTTTTTCCTCAAATATTTGACAAGTGTGACCGTAGCTTAGGTCCTTGCCATATTTTCTGCTAAAGATGGGGTAACTTCAATGACGATTTAATGTCAAATAAAATTTTCCAAACAGTTTTAAAAAACACAATTTAACACAAAAAACAAAAGACTTTACCATATAAAATAAAAATAAAGCACAAAAATTAACCTCTGTTTTTAATGAAAGAAATAAAGAAAACTAAGTCGTTGCCACTACGTATTTTAAACAACCAAAAGTAGTCATTATAAAGTGCAGTGTTGCCACAGTATATAAATAAAATTTTTCTTTTTATCAGAATAATGGAGAAAACTTAATGGTCACTTTATCGTTTACTATAGCTATTGTTCATGTTAACTATCAGAAACTTTATCAGTAGGTTGTAATATGGCCATAAATGACACAAACTCAATTTTGACAGGAGCAGTGTTGATCCTAAAGTTAAAAAATGGGCAAATCAAAAAGTCACGGACTAATTGACCTGCCCTTTGTTTAACTTTAGTTTTATAAAATATTACCAATCTAACTGAGAGCACAGCCTTTAATGTACTCGCAAAGTTGCTTTGTTCTTTGTTTGTCGCTAATACAGAGTTGCATATGATTGCGTGCTTCATTTAAGAAACAACAACAAGAGTACAAAAACTTTGTCAAAGTAAACTTTGCGTGTGCAGAAGTGAATGAAAGTTAAAAATACTTTCTCCAAGTTAACTTTGTGTCATTTGCAAAAACTTGTAAATTGTAAGTCTTAAGCTCTACTTTGACTTAACACAGTTTCTTTCTTAACAATACAAAGAGTTACGAAGTATAGGGTTATCCATTTTACGGTTTCAAAAGTTAAGTTAAATAAAACACACATAAAGCTATGATTTCGATGGAATTCGTATGAAATTCAATGTCATTTAAATGACCGCCTATAGATAAGTTGCAGCATTCGACCATTTTGAGGTTGTTTACGACTGCTTATTCGCACATTTCGGGTGGTATCTCGGCTATAACTTGACGAATGTTGGGTTTTAAGTGCCTCAATGGTAGGGGAGTATCTGCGTAGACACGGTCTTTGACGTACCCCACAAAAATAGTCTAACGGCGTCAAATCGCATGGTCTTGGTGGCCAATTGACATCGCCCAACCTGCAATTACGAGTTCTGGAAACTTCCGATGCAATAAAATCAAAATCAATAGCGTTGTGTGGCTCCTGCAAGCAGAGAAAAAACATGTTTAAATATGGTCACCTCCAACAAAACTAAAGGGTGGTTAAATTGTAAGGGCCGATGTTGAATGTGAACCCCACCTAAACGCCAAGTTTTTTTCCGAATTTTATTTGACATTTCTCTATTTCAGACTTACTCAATTTGAACCATGGAGAGATACACAATCCAACAACGTGTTAAAGTTATCCAGACTTATTATGAAAATGGATGATAAATTTCGAAGAAAATCATCTTCAGTGATGAGGCACATTTTCACCTCAGTGGATTTGTCGATAAGCAGAATTTCCGCATTTGGGCGAATAAAAATCCAAGAGTGATTGTCGAAAAATCAATGCACCCACAAAGAGTGACTGTTTGGTGCGGTTTATGGGCTGGCGGCATCATCGGGCCGTATTTTTTCCAAAATGAGGCCGGTCAGGCAGTTACTGTGAATGGTGTTCGCTATCGTGAGATGATAACGAACTTTTTATGGCCCGAATTGGAAGATATGGATGTGGACGATATGTGGTTTCAGCAGGACGGTGCCACTTGCCACACAGCTAACGAAACAATGGCTCTTTTGCGCAACAAATTCAATGGCCGTGTTATCTCACGTAATGGCGATGTCAATTGGCCGCCAAGATCATGTGATTTGACACCGTTGGACTTTTTTCTTTGGGGTTATTTGAAAGAAAAGGTGTACGTCGATGAGCCAGCAACAATTCAAGAGCTAAAGGATGAGATAATTCGGCACATTAACGGCTTAGAACCTCCATTATGCCTCAGGGTCATCGAAAATTTGGACCATCGGATGGAGGTGTGCCGCCGTGGTCGCGGCGCCCATTTGGCCGATATTTTGTTCCATACATAATTTAGTAATACCAATATATCATAATAAAATAAAATTACAATAATTTCCTAAATAGTTTGTGTTTTATTCAAAATCAACATCGGCCCTTGAAATTTAACCACCCTTTATTTAAAAAGAAAATTTTAAACATATTATCTTCGTTTAACCATATTTTTGTCACCGACAACCATATTATGGTTGAATTAGTCCTCCATCAAAAAGCCACAACTATGTTATGGTTGCCTCCGAACATGTAATGGTTAAAAATAAAGAAAAAAAAAAAAAAAAAAAAATAGCATGGTTGGTTTTCCACCATAGCATGTTGCTCTTGAAAAAGAGGAAAATACTATTTTCAATTAAGAAACAAATTATTGTCATATTTAACCATAACATGCTTAGAGGCAACCATTATATGGTTGTGGCTTCTTGATGGAGGACTTATTTAACCATAATATGGTTGTAAAGGACAATTATATTAAACATAATATGTTTAAAGTTTCTTTAAAAATAGTTTTGTTGGAGGTGACCATATTTAAACATGTTTTTTCTCTGGGTGTGGCCCTGTCTTGTTAAAACCACATATCTTCCAGTTCATAATCTTGAATTGCAGACTAAAAAATGCGGTTATTAGCTATAGCAATGGAATCGAGAAATTCAGATTATCCGCCACACTTTCACCAACATAATCTATATTTTTGGCAGTGCGCACATTGCATAGGCCTGACTACATCTGTAACGCTTCCAGTCTTTAAAAATTTCTTTATAATCTTACCAAATCCTTGCACAGTAGGTCGATTATGATGACCATAATCACCCCTTAATAATTATTTCAATACTACCTCAAGAATCTAGAAAAAAAACAATACAAAACAATAAGTTTAAACTATTTTTACGCATTCTTCTTTTGTTAAACGATCCATATTCGTAAATGGCAAATATTTTACTAAATAAATGACACTTCAGATAACAGATATTTAAGAGCTCACAGCCATGCCTAGCCGGTGGCCTTAAAACCACTAAATGGATAACCCTGTATTTGCAAATACATATTTTCTAATTCTGTGGGTTTTATATTAAACTGTCCCTTTTTGTCTGTCTGTATATCTGTCTACCAGCATGTGTTTCTCTTAAAATGTTATATATATGTATATAAAACTTAGCATGGTTTCATTTGTAGCGGGTAGAAAATATTTTAATTCGTTGAGTGCCTCGGTAGGCTGGCTGGTAGCGAGCTAGTCTATCAGCGCCGAGGTTGCGGGTTCGATTCCCGCCAGAGACTCTGGTGTCTTTCTTGCAGACAAGCATAGAGCTTCGCGGTATTAGCTTAGGAAATTAAAAAAAAAAAAAACAAAATTTAGTTTACCATCGCAGCTCCAAATAAAAAAAAAAAAAAAAAAGTTATAGAAAATTAGACAATAAAATAAAAATTTATTTCTTTGAAGTCATCTGATTACTTTGGTATGTACGTACATCCCTAATTTATGTACATACAAGTGAGTAGGTGCCCTGCAGGAAATGTCACTAGTGAATCAGTATTGATTCACTACTGACACTGTCACCAGTACTAGTGACTTATTATACCCCCGACAATGCTTTTTTACTATAGACATTTACCATGTGCGTGTTATTGGAAATCTACTACTGACGTTGTCACTACTGAGTAGGTGGTTCTTTTGGGACCATATGTAGACATTGTCACCAGAGACTCACTAGTGCATTTTAGTAATTCTAGTCTACACTTTTGATACTTTTCTAAAAAAGACGTCGTTAATGAAACACAAAATATAAAAAATGGAGTTTCTTATATATGATTAATGTACTGCATATTTATTGTAGCACAAATGAAAAAATGCTATATTAATAAAAACAATTATGCCGTTGACGAATAATAGTGCTTTGGCGGCAAATAAGAACTTCATTCTCATCAAAGCAAATAAAAAAACTGTAGACACTTTGTTGACATGTCGCCAAAAAGTCACTAAAATAGTCGACAAAACTGGTGACTTGGAGACACTTGTCCCCAGGTTTCCTTCAGGGTGGTATTAACAGTCCGCATGTGTGCGTATGTATGTATTTTCTATTAATGCCTTTGTAAGAAAGTGTGCATTAAAGTGTTTGTTTATTGTCATTATTTATCATCACTACATTTACATGTGTTTCTTCTTTTATACATACGACCACCATCTTTATTGTACATTTAACACTCATTCATACTCGAACACATTCATAGCCCTTAATAAATAACACGTGAGGGGAAATAGATGAACAAGACGACAATACAAGTGTTGTGTCTTGTTAAATGTAGTGAAAATATCCTGTTTTAACACTATATTCTTTCCTTGTAGTTTTTTTTTTATTTAGAAAGCAAACATTTTCTACAACAATTTTGGGATCAATTGAAATTGTTTGGATCAATTGAATTAAATTGTTTTTCGTTTTAGAGTGTTGCTTGTAAGTTTGTAAAAATAAATAATTTTAAATAAAAAAAATTTATCCTTTAAATATTTTTAGTATATACTTAAGTGTTTTACAGTTATTTCTATATTTTGCAAACATCATGGCATTTCTCAAAGCGTTTAGATACTTAAGTACCTAATGGATAATTAAGCAACTTGCAGATACTTTAAAATGTACAAGATACTTTGGTTTTTTACTTACACAGAAAAAAATTTTGTACCAGTAAAAGGATTGATCAAAAATAAGATTAGTTTTAATTAAAAATTTAATCAAGTGAATTAAACGTTTAATCAAGTGAATTAAACTTTAATTCAAGTGTATTAAACGTTTAATTGACAATATTAATTTGCACCAGTAAACAAATTAAAAATATCAGTTAAACGATTAATTCACTTGATTAAACTGATTTTATTTTGGATTAATGCTTTTACTGGTGCAACAATTTTTTCTGTGTTCATATAACATTAATCTAACAGATATTTTACCATTTTCTGGCATAAATGATAACTTTTTATTGCTTTTTGTATATCTGAAAAAGAAATAGTAATTATTTAAGTACTAACGTGTTCTTATTAAAGCCAGCGAGCGATACACCATCGTACGATGTTTCAAAAAAATAGTGAGGGCTCATAAAGTATGATAGTGTGGCCTTAAAATGAAGTTGAGTGACAGCTTTTTTTTGACAAGTCTGGCCGACTTGCAAATGTTCTTGAAAATTTTCATAAAATTATAGATTTAATGCGATCAGAGTTGAATTTTCTCGAAAAGTAACTGAGTCATATGAGCTTGCAACTTTTTTGTGGAATATTGTGGTATTGGCAGCATTTCTTTTGTCGGATAGAATTCTGTCAGCTTTTCGTGTGAATGAGTCGTACAATTGTGTAGGACAGTGTAGCAGTCGTGATCGAATACTTTCTCGATTCGAAAGCAATTTTATTTCAGTCGATACTGAACGAATCGAAATTATTTTTTCAGTATTGTGAAACTCAAATTAATGCTTTACAACCCTGAAAAAATAATTCCGATTTGTTCAGTAGTGACTGAAATAATTAGATTTTAAATTGTTTTCGAATCGAGAAAGTACTCGATCACGAATGCCGGAATTAGGCCCCAGTCCTTAAACTAAGTTACCCTAAACCCTTAAAATATGCAAAATTTTTGCCCTCAGTTCTGTTAATAGGTACACAGAAAAAATTTTCACCAAAATTTTTTCAATTAATTCTATAATGCTTTTTAAACAATTTTTTTAATTGTTCCAATTAATTTGCCTTAATTGAAAACAAAAATTATAATGTTTGTGTGTTTATTTGCAAATATGAAAACATACTCACAAACTTCAAAATATTTTAAATTCTCAAAAAAATTTTTAATTGTTTCAATTAACTGTGTTGATTGAAAAAAATATTTTGACGTTTTATATGGCCTTTTTTACTGGTGGTCAAATTTCAAATAAACCTATTGATTGAAACTGAACAGCAAGAAAAGCTCAAACTTACAAATGCGTAAATTGATATGATCAATTTGTTTAAAGGCGGAAAATCAGAAAAGAATTTAATTAATAGTACAAATTTCCAACAAATACGTTAATTGAAGTAGGTTTTTCATTTTTTCTGTGTAAGAACTACAATGCCTATGTTCAGTAACTGTGGCGTCGAGAAACTTTTCGTTTGAAATGTGTGAAATAAAACCAAAGTGCTATATATTGTAACAAACAGCTGTTTTTCTCACTAAACTGTGTCTGTAAAATTTTCGGCGAGTAATAGACAGTAAAAGCGTGTCTGTAACATTTTTGTGAGAAAAGTTCACTCTTTGAACTGCCAAATAAACTCACGAATAAAAATGGGGCGAGAACCAATTTTAACACTAAAAACAATTAAAAATGCAAAGAAAAATAATAATACTTTTTTTTTTGGCACATTTTTAAAGTTTAATTGTTTTGAATTTTACATTTTTATAAAGAATACGAACGTTTTTTCGGCTGCAAACAACAAACATTAAAGTTGCACTTTACATTATTTGGTATAGCCGACTGTTGTATTTCCGCCGCCGTCGTTGAACATTTTTCATTTTTAGTAAATTTTGGTCACCGTCAACGAAATGTGTGACTGGCGTTCTCAACGTTTGCAATGTCACATCGGCTTCGAGTGAAATGTTATGATATTTATAACGTAAGTACGTAATCTCTTTCAACATGAGTTAAAGACACACTTTTTGAGGAACGATGGAATATTTTGTTTCACATCTTTTAGATGCGAGAAGTTCTCACTAAAGTTACAGTACATGGGTACTGGACTGTTTAAACAGCTGTTATGTGTTTGTAGAACATTTTTATTATGCCAAATATTTTTTGAAATTTTGAAATTACATCATCATTGATGCGCAAAACTTATTTATGCATATTAGTATTAGTGAAGAGAGCGAGTATACCCAGCAAACACAAATTCAAGCGTTTGATAGTGCATTGTATTTCCTTAAGTAATATTATAATCATTTTAACTTTAAAAAAGTGTTTGGTCTGCTGTAGCATGTGCAAGGATAATGGGGCTGCCATCTGTCGTTGCCTAAAAACAACGCCCTCCCGTCTATTTTGGTGAATTGGTGGGGAACCTTGCTCATCTTTAATAACTCGTATCTTTTTTCCCAGGGAGTGGTCGCTGCCTGACCTTTGCCATGATATTACCCTATTTTACAGGAGAGGGAAGGTCAAGTGGCTTCTTGGATGGATTGTTTGAAGGGGGGGCTGAAGCCACTCAATTCTCAAAACTCGAAAACCATGATGACAATTTTCCGTGCTTTGCCAGGGATCGAACCTGGGGTGCTTGTTTTGTAATCAAGCACTTCTCCACATCGCCAACCATTACATCACTTATAGTGTACAACTGTGTTGAAATTCAGGCAGATCGGTCCATAAATGTTTGAAATATGAGCCAAAATATCGACTGCCTTTAATTTTATCGATAAGTCCCTTGTTATTGTTGTTTTTTTCTTGTCTTTTTTGTATGTCTGGAGAGCGGCAAGATCCAAAGTTTCCAAAATAGGTACAATCATATTGGCTATCAACAGACAACATTCGACAAAATGTAGGCGGGAGTGGGGAACTAGGCGTGGTACAACATATATTTATTTATATCCAAAGAACAGAAGGACAAAAATTGTCCAAATTTAGTACACATGGCTGGGTTATCAAAATACAACCTTTCCAAAAAATAGGCGGAATTTGAGGAGTGGGCGTGGTTGCAGCTCTCGTATTAATACACTATAAATTTCTGTGTGTCTGGAGAACGGCAAGAGCCAAAGTTTCCAAATTAGGTACAAGCATCTTTACACAACATCCGACAAAATGTATGTGGCCTTGCCGAAGTGGGCGGCGCACAAGATAGTTTTAATTATACCTAAAAAACGTTATTTATATAACTTTCTCTTCTTAACCCACCATGGTGAAGGGTATATAAGATTTGGCATAGCCGAATATAACACACTTTCTTGTTTATGTTACTTTTAAAAAATTTTTATAATATTTAATTTTTAAACAACAAGTTTGTTGTTGTAGATAAATTTTAAATGTCAGTGTCATGTTCTGTTTGGTGTTGTTTATTATTGCTGATGATGATGATGCAGTTGTTGTTGATGTCGTTTATGTACATGAATGAATATTAAACGTAAAATTTATGTACAATATACAAACACAGATGAATGTTCCAACAATACATTAATTTTTGACTACTTATGATTAACAGCATGTCTCTTGCACGTGTGTGTGTATGTGTATGTGTCTGAAAACTGTTCTTGTTGTCAGTCTGGATCTGTTTAAGCCGAGAATTAACAACAAAAAAACATTCATTTATTTATGTTAAACTCGTATTTGTTTCTTCATCCTTTCACTCATTTGTTCATATTTCATATGTATTATTTGTTTGTATCTGTATGTGTGGTTTTTTGTCTTTAATGTCTTTTTCATTATTAATTTTTGTTTTAACTTTATGTTTAATGGTGGTTTGTTTTATTCTTTTTTATTTTTCTTCTTATTTTTTTTGTCTTCTTAATTTATTATTAAATATTTAACTTACATCCATTATTGTATTAAATTCATTATTGTTGCTGCTGCTAATGATATTGTTGTTGCTGTTCTCTTTGTATTGTTGCTGTTGTTTCTCTTGTTGTTGTTCCATGGTTTTCTTGTATTTAGCATTGAATGCATTTTGGCGTTCATTAATGCGTTGCAAACGTTTCTCACTGATATTATCTGGAAAAATAAAAAAAAAAAAACAACAACATAAACAATTAAATAAATATAATAAATTATAGAAAATGATTAAGAAATAATATAATTTTGTAAATGTGTAAGTTGTTTTAAAATAAATTTTTAATAATAACCAAAATATTTTGTAAAATTAACCCAACTATATTAAAGTAGAAAAAGGTAATTGTGGTATAATATCCAACAATTACTGATGTATCTATTGTTCTATCAAAGGTTTAGACACGTAAGGCTTAATTTTGTAATCATAATGAAAACCACTCAAAAAACTGAGTACTTTTCATATAAATTTTACTACACGTTCAATCAATTGTGTTGTGAAAACAGCACATAAGAATTGTGTTGTCAGGATTTAGTTTTGATTTATGGAACTTAAAGTCATAATATAGATCAATCAAGAAGTCTTCGAAATGCGTTGATTTCCTAGTCAAAAGCGCGATCAATTTAAATTTGTGTTGCCCTGTTATCCTCTTTTCCCCTTTCATTATCTCATAAGGCCTTCGCAAAAGCGCACACAGGGCCAAAGACGGTGATTTCACGAATTAATTAAAAAAAAAAATGAAAAACCTTGAAAAATAAAAGTTATCGGTTAAAGTGCACAACATTACTAGGCAAAAAAAAATTGTCAAATATATAACGTTGCTTTTGTAGCGACGCGTTGAAATTAAACATTGTTAGAAAAAAGTGAAAAATAGAAAAAAAGCTAAAAACTTCTCGTAGTTAACATGAGGTGAGGTCTTTTTTGAGATCACTTTGATGTAAATTATGTTTAAACTTAAGGGAAGGGAGATTTTAAAGATGCCAAAAAAATGGAATTGATTTTTACCTGCAATTAAGAATGATTTTTGACTTGCTGATGGCTCTCTCTATGTGCTCTAATTATCCAATAGAATCTGCTTTTACAGTGGAGGTCAGATAGCTCCGGCTCCTTAACAAGGAGGTTAGTAAATGATCCAGGGTCTTTAACATGAAGATAAGTTCATGATTCAAGATGTAATTGGATCATGCACTTATTTCCATGCTAAGAAGTCGGAGCTATCTGAATTGTTACCTATGTCTAGTGTAATACTGTAGGATGACACAGTAATGACAGGCTCTAACAATAACATTATTTCATCAGCCCTGTTTTCGCGAAACTGTAAGATGTTTTTTTTTTTGTGATTTTAAGCGCTTTTTTGTGGTCGGGCTGGATCTGGTATGAACGCTTTGAACAAAATCCCGTGGCGGTAACTGATTGGCTAAACTTTTACTTGGTGTTACCCAGTCAATAAATATGGGAGGTAATGAATTACTTACTCATCAACGGTTTTCGTCAGGAACTTTTCGCATTTAATTGTTTTATTTGGGAGTTTTTAGAACATTTATAAATTGCGGCCTTAATTCTATTTTCTTCCAAACCATCCTGTTGTTTTAGGCCACTTAGTGTACCCTGTTAATCCGAGTTGTAAACAATTTAAAATTTGTTTTTCACTTTAAATCAGTTACGTGACATTCAACAGCATCTTAAAGAACCAAAGAGTTGTAACAGCTAAAACTTTCATTGTATTTTTATTAAGCAAGTTTATGGTTCGGTTTTTGCTTTCCTTTAAGAACAAGGGAATTTGGGATACAAGGATTTCGAAATTTCTATCACGAATGCAGTTTGACCCTCGTAAAGGTTTGAATTTGATTTTAACAAACAAGTAAAAATTTTTCAATTATTTTGGTGTTGCTGTTATTAGACAACATCGACAACCAAAAACATGCTGCTTTATAGACACAATAATTTCCATTATGTGGTTGGCCCCAACAAGTATTTGATGGGGTTTTTGTTGTTTTTTCTTCATACCACCAACAAATGATCACAGTTCTTCTGCCCCCTTTAATCCCTCCTTCCTTTTATGCACCAACCTTTTAAAGAAGACTTTCATAGTTGTCGAATGTTTGATAGAATGTTAGTGATGTAGGAGTTTTTGTTGTTATTGGTACTGGTCGTATTGTTGTTGCTGTTCTGCTTAATACCCAATTGTGGCAGTTGGTTCAATTGTTTTATGCAAATTATTTTTTCATTAGAAAAACTATTCAACCGAATAACATTTTTAGCTGAATTATTTTTTTACGTTTTCTTTGTTATCCCTGTAGTTTTAAGTTGCTTTTCTTTATTAAATCGAGAATCGTAGGAAAACAAGGGATAGAATTGTAAGGAATCAAACAAGAAATACAGTAAGCCCTTGGTTTTTAATGGAAATTTGTGACTTTGCTTCTGGAATGTGCAAGACTTAAAGAATTTGTAAACATTAAATTTCCGTTTTCTGGGTAACATGCGGTGAAAGCTTTTTTTTAAATTTAAGTAATTATGAGTAAATTTTAAATGAAAGGATTGCTGCAAAATACCGAAAAGAAAAAAAAATTGTTTTTATAACCAGTTGAAAACAATCCCATAAGCCAACAGTGAGAGAAAAATGTTATTTCTTGGCTTTAATACAGATTATTTCTTCTAAGTACAACAGGAAGAACTACTTCCCTTCTTTGTTGGTAGGGAGTTTCTACATAGAGGGATTTGATATTAAGGTTCTCTTACGTCTGCCGGATAATTGTAGTGTCCAGCAGGAGAAAATCTCCGCTATAAGGCGTACGGATAACTGGATGAGATATTATTGCATATGGCTTGAGTATGTATATTTACTGAAAGCAAGGCTACCATTGCGTCCCTAGCTGGTGTCTATACAACATCGTGGTTAACTGCAAAATTTCGAATGTCTTTAAATGAGTTTGCAAAGCATTCGAAAGTAACGATTACGTGGATACCACAGCACGCGCACTGCTGAGGCAACCAGATATCAGATGAGCTTGCGAGGTGGTGTGGATCTGGATGACAGATTTATAGATCAATGGGCTGGCTTTCCAGAGCGTCGCTGAAAGTCGCTCATCCAGCCCGAGTGTTCTGCTCTGTATCCAGGGCATTCTGGCTTGGCTATGATGGACGGAGCATTTGAAGGTAACACAAATGTGTATACCAGATCACGCGGACTGCCGGGGTAAACAGATATCAGATAAGCTTGCCAAGCTAGGTGGTCGTCTAGATAAAAGATTTATAGATCTATTCTTGCCTTTCCAATGGCTTACTGTTAGTCACTTATTCTGCGCGAGTCTTATAGAATTGCACAGTTGGGTTGGATTCGTGAATCCAACTGTTCCGTATTCAGGGTATTTTGGCCTGGCTATGAAGAATGGAGGACAGGCTTCCTGCTGAGGCTCACAGAGTACATATGAGGACAGTGCTCTCGGTGATAACTGGCCGGTAGCTTCTCACGCGAGGAGAATGGGTCTAGAATTCAATAAATACTGTAGAAGTTGTCATGATGAGGATAAAGAGGAAATTGTGTTTTATTTTCTCTGTAAATGTCCGGGAATTTATGACATTAGCGAGAGATACCTGGGGAAACCAGTATTTGTCTGTTTGCAGGATCTATCTTAGATAGAACTAAGGTTGCTTTTCTCGTCATTAGGAAGTCGAATTGGTTGATTTCTACAGTGACACCTATTAAGTAACTGCCTTGAAAGTTGGGCATAGGTGCTGGGTAACCCAAAGAGGGAACCCAAGTAAGGTGGCTTCTTGATGGCTACCCAATGCACCTAACCTAACCAAGTACTGCACCCTTTTTTATTTCCAATTATTCTTTATTCGAATTAATTAGATCTTATTGAACGATAATGTTGGATTCCCCAGACAAATATGATGAAATCAGGATAAATTTTACTCTTATATCGCACTGGTTCCTCTAAATGGGGTTAACTCATAATTTATAAATTTTCAGTAGAGACAAAAAACTTATTTTTTATAAAAATGTACTCTTATATCACAAAGAAAGATAAAATTCTATTTTTTTCGGCAAAATACTAGAGACATTAAATTTTTACAGTGCGTAGTCGTTTACCGGAAAAAGTAAAAATGTGTTAATTTTGAGTTGACTCTCCTTAGAGGAACCAGTGCGATATGTTAAGAAGGAATTTGAATTTAAGACAATTATGATATTTGGCAAACAATTTCGTCTGAAATTTTTTATTTTTCTGTTGTATTTTTTTACATTTAAGGTAAACACGGCTTCATTAATCTCCTAAATAATAAAATAATTCTAAAAAAAATATATTATTATCCATGAAAGTTTATTTATGCACACATAATTAGTTTTATTAAGCTCAATTTCACATGTTTAAGTTAATTACGGCAGAAAAAACAATCAAAACTAATTTCTATCTACATAATTTAATTTAAACAAATAAATAACAATAACTAACAAATATGTATGTACAATCACATGTAAAAAGTGGTAGATTTTTGTGTATTTGTTACTGGAAAATACAGTTCCAAAATTTTTCTAAAAAATTTATAAAATATGTATTTGTTGCTTGATAAAAAAAATAAATGTAGATAAATATCGGTAGTATTTTTTTGTAACTCAAAGTGTAATTTAATTTCTTAATTTTGTAAATGTTACAAATACATACAAAACATATTCTAACTATATAGTGAAACAGAAAAGGATTTCTGGCGGGATTCGAACCAACAATTTTCAATTAATACACTAGATCACTACTAATCATCAGGAAAAAAAGAGATTGACATATAAATTTAACTCTTACTTCTAATTAAACTTACAAGTTTAAAAATATTTTGTTACTATGTAATGTACTAAAACATTTGTTTAATTCCATTTGAAATATTAAATTATTTAACAAAATTGATTTCTGTATAACTCCAGCCCCATCTTATAATTAAAGTCACAATTATAAAAATTAATTATAATTTTAGTACCGTTTTTCAACTCAATTTTGAAAAATTTGATTATAATTATCTAACAAAATATATATTTCTTTTTTTAAACAAAAATCATTTAATTTATGCAAACTCAAGTTAACGTTCACGTGAATTTATTGAGCAACTGAAGGAAAGACATACAGATTTAACTATTTAAACTAAACTATCCGTCCTTTACATGTTTTGATTTTCTATAGAAATCGCATTGAAAAAAAGTCTGGCCACAAAGGGTTAAAGAGAAGCACACTGACTTTAACTCATATTCTGTTTCCCTTACTTTCTTTACATCATTTTTATTTCTGATAGTGATCCAACTGAACGTTGGGGTTTGTTTACGTTGTTCGGCCAAAGTTCGGTATACGGCGAAATTTTTAACGAAAATTATGTGTGTACAGCCAAAGACTATAAATATATATATTTATAAATATATATATATATATGCAAAGTGGATTTCACATATGTATATATATATATTTAATATATGTGACAGCGCATAGAGAAAGGGACCTAAGGGTAAAAAAATCAATTTTCACTTTTTTTTTTTTTTGATGTGGACAACATCCCATGCCCCAAAAGTGTTCCCTTCCAGAGATATGCGCGTTTTATGATGTGATGGTACACCAAAGATACACGTATTTAAATCTTTAAAATGGCTCTCCTGAACAAAACCGATTTTTACCCGTAGGTCCCTTTCTATTTTGCGCGTCACATATATTAATAGTCTTTGGTACAGCGTTGTTATACTTTTTTCTTTAAAAATCGTCAAAAGTTTTGACAAAATTCGTCAAAATCGTCAACAAGTCGTCAAATATTTAAATTTTACAAATCAGAGACAATTTATTGCATTGATTGGTTCAAAAATATAAATTTTTGACAAAATTCGTCAAAATCGTCAACAAGTCGTCAAATATTTAAATTTTACAAATCAGAGACAATTTATTGCATTGATTGGTTCAAAAATATAAATTTTTAGCAAGAAATTCTATTTATGATAACGAAAGTGATATGGTTAAGTTTTATTCTATTTATTTCAGCAAGTGGGCTGAAATATATTTATCATTTGAAAAGAAATACAAAATAAAAAAAATATATATTTTTATAAAAATAAATTAATTTATTTATCCATATTAAAAAAAACATTAAATAAAAAATAAAATCTCATTTGATATTAACGCTATCTTTAAATAACTAATTTTTAGCGCTATAACTATAACTACTTAACCAAGGGTTCTGTCTGTATCAACAGCGTTTTTACCCGACTTGAAACGTTTTATTACGCCCAATTTTAGTTCCAAACTAATGCATTTTCTTCTCTTTGCACTCATTTTTCTACACGACTTCTTATTAAGAACTAACTTCTTACTTCCTAACACGGAACTATGCTTAGAATAGCTTACCTAACAGAATTCAATGGGAATTCGCCTTTTTACACGCAAATAGAAAAATTTTTCACATGTGATTATGACTTCAGTGAAAAAATCCAATTGTATGTAGCCACGCAAATCGGAATCATAAAAACGCAAAGTGGATTTAACAAATTTTTAAAAAGCGACGCAAAACGAAACGACGCAAATACGAGCGACAGAAATCGGGGATCTAGTTTATATTTTTTGTAGTATCGATGGCATTCATATAATTGTAGAATTCGAGTTACTAATGCTTCTAGTGAAAGCCAACTGGTTTGTGATGGGGGAAGAATTTTTATATAAGTTTGCCATTCCGTTTGTAATTTCTACAATATTGATCTTAGACCCTGTAAAGTATATATATTCTGGGTCCTTATGAGGAGAGAAGTTGATTTAACGATATCCGTCCGTCTGTCCGTCTTACGTTTGATATGTGTTTTCCAGAGACTCCAGACATGATAGCGGCTAGGTTGTTTTACATTTATGTCACATATAGTCCACCATTTCTTGCTATTGAAATTCAGCCAGATCGGTCCAAAAATGGCGTAGATATGAGCAAAAAACCACGACTGCCTCTAATTTTTCCAAAAAATCCCTTGTGGTTCTTGTATTTTTATTACTTTTTTCTGTATATCTGGAGAACGGCAAGAGCCAAAGTTTTCAAATTAGGTACAAACATTAAGGTTATAAATACACACCATCCCACTAAATGTGAGCGGGATTGGAGAAGTTAGCGTGGTACCTCCCATATAAAAAGTACTAAAAATTGTATAAAAACCTGAATTTTTTGACTGTAATATGACCTATGGTTACGCCTTATATATCAAAAGATCGGAAATTTTTAATAGAAAATATTTTCTCAAAAACTCGGGAAAATCGGTTCAGATACGAAAAAGTTATGACCAAAATATAAATTTTTTTTTTGAAAAATACCCATTTTCGGAACCATAGATCTTCCCGAGTCCAAGTTTTATAACCAAAATAACTGGCAAATTTCTTCTTTAACACGTCGGTATATAAATCTGTCAAATCGGGTAAGAAAAGCAGAGTTATGACCAAAATACTGAAATCGCAAAAATTACTCTTTTTTATAATTAAGTTTGTTTTTTATACCCTTCACCGAAGGTCCTACACCCTATAAAGTATATATATTCTGGGTCCTTATGAAAAGCGAGGTTCAAATCCGGTTGTCTCTTAAACAGCGTTCCTTCATGGTTCAGTTGTCTAGGGGGTGTGTTAAGTTAGAAACTGTGAGTTCCCTGGTTCGAATCTTGGTGTTTTAAAAATAATTTTTTTGTAATATTTTTGTGTTCTAAAAACGATTTTAAAAAAATATTTACCAGTTTTCGCTTTTTAAATTTAATTATTAAGTATTGCAAATATGTATGTAATGTTAAAATTATTTAGTTGCTCTGTATCCTACTCGCACAATGGTGAAGGGTATATAAGATTCGGCACAGCCGAATATAGCACTCTTACTTGTTTTTGTTTTATTTCCAACAATTTTAGTACATATTTCGAAAAATTGATTGTTGTAAGTGTTTTATTGATGCCAAAAAATCGTTATAACACTATTACTTTTAGTAAAAAAATCGTCAATCGTCATTTTACTGTATTTTCTCAAAAAAATCGTCAAATTGGTGAAAAATCGTCACATCTAACAACCCAGTGTGTGTATACTACAGTTGTCAATTATTTGCCTTTCAATTTTATTCTAATAATTCAAATAATTGTTTTTGTTCGTTCGATCAAACGATTAAGTCTTAAGAAATTTTTCGATTAATCGATGAGAATAACGAATAAATAAAATTATTTTTACAAAAAAATTACATATTTTAAATAAGATACATCCTTCCATTCATCTACAACTATGGAATATCTTCCATATTGTTCTTTATTTTTTCTCAAATCCTCTATAACTTCTTCTTTTTTTAATGCGCAAAACTTTTCATCTTAACTCCATATTGTTGTTTTACTTAAAGGAATCGTAGACCCGTAATTCTTAAATATTCGGATACTAATTTGGATTTTCGAAAGGCGTTTGCAGATCTTCCATCTTCAGCCTACAATTGTTTCCATGAAACAACTGCTGTCTCTTTTTATGTATTTTTCCATTTGAACAAGTTGGGAATTTTTTTTAATTTGGTTGGATTATCTTCCACTACATCGTTTTCAATGGTAATATTGTGACACTTACGCAAATGGTAAAGATATATAATTATAATTAAAAAAAAAATATATATAATACGTTAACAACATTTTAAAATCTGATGATATGATTTATATAAATCAATTCTTTATTCTTAAGCTTTTTGTTTATATCTAAGTTTCTCACCCGAGAGTGAAAGATCCCCTTCCTTGACAATTTTTTAATTTTTAACGTTTGATTAAAAAGAAAACAGCTGTTATAATTGTTTTTCAAAGATTTGTTTAATAAGAACATAAAATACATTTTTGAACTACTCAAAACGGTTTTTGCTTACTAAACATTGAGATTAATTACAATCAGGGCCTTGGCTACAATATTTTTTACCTTTCCTACATTTTGTATAAAATCACTAAAAACGTATGAGAATAAACCAAATTCTAATTATTTATGGCCTGTTCTTCGATTTCGAACGAAGACTTCGTTCGCTTAACTTACATTTAAAGCAAAAATAAACTATAAAATATTGTTTTTGTTTTACATGTAAGTTAAGCGAACGGAGTCTTCGTTCCAAATCGACGAACAGGCCATTAATTAAAAAAAAAAATTGTTCGATTAATCGACATTAATTGATGGATTTATTCGTTATTGGAAATTCGCCATTTTAAAATTATTCGAACAAAAGTTTGTTTTTTTTTATCGATTAATCGAACTATTCTTAATCGGTTGACATCTCTAGTGTATATGGAAATAACACGAAAGCACTGCAGTCCAAAAAGAAGTCCCCGGGGGTTGTAAGGATCGTTAAATGCTCCGGGGTTAATCAGGTTCAGGTCAATCCTGGGATTCGCAAGAATTAAGACTTGACCTTTTAATGAACAACTGGCGAAAGTTGTTTTATAGTCGTACTTCCATGGAGTTATTTGGAACAGAGATATGGTAGCGAGCTAGAGGAGTATTACAGTTTACTGTTGTATCGATATTCTTTCCTCTGACATTGAAAATCTATACTGGGGCGATCAGGTGTATGCATACCTAGGATGCGTTAACATCCGAAATGACAGGGCTCTTTGGGGTCGAATGATTTTAAGGAGTCCGAAGTTGTACCTCAGTACTTAACTGATGGTGCCTCGGGAGTCAGCAGCCTCCGGCCTAGGAAACGGTCTGACTATTGGTGAGGTCTCCGTTAGTAAGATTTCCAAAAAATGCTTCCTGAATGCCGAGGACTCGGAAGATAGTCTCGTCCTTCTTTAAAGAAAACCCACATCGAGGGTGCACATGTGTAGTGGGTACCTGTTGCGATGCTAAAATCATTCTAATGTTCTGTTGCTATCAGTACGGATATTGTCTTGAATCAAATTAGAAGTGGAGGTTATATAACCCAGCTCCTAAAAAAGGGGAATAGTGTGAGTTGGCGGTTATACTCTCAAATTGCAACCTGTATATGAAACATGACTCTCGCATACGCGGGGGCACATGGTAAATGCATGTATAAATCACCACATGGTTGAGGTCCACCATAATATTAGGCCATCGTGCAGGTGCTCATGTAAATCAATATCACAGTCCCAGAAGAACAGGACGAAAATGTTGTTGAAAAAGAAATCTAAATGTATTTGACTGAACCTTTAACTCCTCGAAATACAGATATATTTCAAAAATGGAACTCCAGTCCATTTATAAATCTTAAGGCTGTGTCTAGAAAGAACCTTTCAGCACCATCAACCAGCGTTGTTAGTGAGCTGTTATTTACTGCTGTACAACTTTATTCAGACCGAAGAAATAATCTACATAACATAAATGCAAAAAATTGCTTTTAAGCCATTATACCTAAGAATATTAGAACTAAGAAATTTGAGTACTAAAATGTATTCCATACTGAACTCCTGTACTATTGTACCATTTTTTTTCTGCGTGTCTATTGAACCTTTCTTTATGTTTTTTACTATCTGATTTTTTTTTTTTAACTATAAAATAGTCTTGCCTCTTTCAAGTGCAATTTATCTTTTAATTTTGCATCTTTGCGAAGGTGCAAATGTTATGAATTCCTGAAACTTAATTTGGTTTTAAATAAAGAAATAAAAAAAAGTACAATCGTTCCGATTTAGGAACAAAAAGATTGGGTTCGGCCGAACTTTGCAAATTGTGATGAAGTTCGGGTACGGCCTGACACTAATTTTTAACAAGATGTGTGTTGTTGTGGATAAATTGAGAAGAAAAGTAAAGACGAAATTAAAACACTTCGTAAATTTGTCTTTCCAGTTTATTCTACAGTTATCATAAAGGAGCCGGATTTATATGCATTTATATGCGGATATATATCAAAATATCGGGTTTACATATAGTTTTTTGACGTATTCGTAGAAGACGCATTGGCAATTGTTACAATCAATTCAATTTCGCTCGAAAATCGCACTAAAACAATTAAAATCCACTATGAAAGTGGTGGTTCTGTTAAAGTTAAATTCACACAGCCAATGAAACGTTCAATTTATTCCAAAACAAATTTCCCAATCCCATAATTTCACGAACATCAGCTGTTAACTGGACAGCCAGCTCGTGTGATTTAACACCACTGGACTATTTTTTGTGGGGATATGTTAAGGACAGAGTCTATACGGAGCCAAACGAATCGGTTGCCGCCGTAATACAATAAAAATTTGAATCATCTTGATCAAATTTTTTTGTTTTATTTTGTTTTTGAAAACAAAGTTCTTGTTGATAATGCCGATACATTTAACTTTTATGCATAATTTACATATAATGCAGTGTGAAAAGTCGGTATACAACTTGTATGGCCATCTGTTTATGTTTATTTTTATATCCTTAGAAGTGGTTTAATGTTAAGCTGCCCTTACACTAGTGGTTTGTGCGTGCTCGACGTCTTGTTACTTTTTAATGGGTCTGTGCGCGCACAAATCACATATAATTGAAAATTTTCAATTTCTTGTGATTTATTCGATGCACAAATTTTAAAATTTTTTTCATTTTAGTGTACAACGAAACGTCAAATTGCGTCTATTGCGGAGTTGGTTAGCATATAAAAATTTTTTTATATTCTTCTTTTTTTGTTGTGTACACAAAAGTGCAATTGCATCATCCGCTCCCAATTTATGTTTTCTTTTTGACGTTTAATGTTATTGTAATTTTACGCTAACAAATCACACGCACATATCACTTGTGTGTGGTCAGCTTTATGAAAGCAAAAAACGCTTGAAAAATCATGAGGTATTTCTTTGAAAACATGCAAAGCAAACATTTATAATTTTTGTTTTTCAATTTGTTGAGTAAAAATATAGAAAACGATTTTTTTTTGGTTTATGGAATTCAAATTATTAAAAGTCGCTCATAGAATATCATTTTAACAAAAATATTTTTAATGAAATATTTTTAAATAAATTATGGGTTAAATAAGTTCTCCCTAAGTTGTTTTTTTTTGGCGTGTATCGAAACTATACGTTTCATATCAGTATTGAAATTTAATTTTTTTTTTTCAAACTTTAACTACGTACGCAAATCATATTTTTAAGCTAAAAGTTTAAAAAAAACTTGCCCTGGTTATCAGAAATATTCATTATGAATTCTTTCTATGATTTTTTTGCTCTGAAGTATCAGGCATTAACTTGCAAAAAAAGTTGGCAGAGTAGAGGAAAAAAATAAAACTTTTCCTTCCATAATATTTGTTCTTTTGAGGAAATTTATTCAGATGTTTTTGTTGTTGCAGCTGAATTGGCAACGAATTCAGCTGCAACAACAAAAACATCTGAATAAATTTCATTGTTCACCTGAATTATGTGGGTTTGTTTTCGTTTAATAACTTAATAATTAGTTAAAAGAACTGTTGTTTCCTCATTGTCTTGCGCATATTGAACATGTTTAAATGTTTTGATATACTGTGCATCCTACAGCAGATTAGAAATCTCGGCTCAAGTGTTGTATGTATGTATGTCCTGTTCAATATTAGCACCTAAACTATATTGAACTAAAGTTGATTTGTACAACAGTAGCACTTTAACTATGTTGCAATTTGGTTTTGGGTGGACAACAACAGCACTTGAACTGTGTTGCTTTCTCTTAATTAAAAGTCTTGATTTACCTTCAGATTAAGAGTCTTTTTATTATTCATTTTTTCCAACTTATATACTAATTTTTACACTAAACATATGAATAATTGCTTATGAGAAATATGCTGACGGCCTATTTGTTATAAATTAATTAATAATACATTGACCCATATTTCTGCCGAATTTACAATTATCATATGAACAAATAAACATTAAATTAAAGTCAATGAAACTTATAGACTACTGAGTAAGCAAAAGACAAGCCAAAACAAAAAATATTTATGAAGTTGCAAATTTAAATAAACAAGAAATATTAAAGTATTAAGTTTCAATTTCAATGTCAAAAACAAAAAAAATGTGTAACTTTAATGAACTCAAACTAAGCAGAGAACGGTTCAACAAACTTAAACGACAACAATTAAACAATCACAAAATAATACATGTATTACGGAAAATAATTAGGTAAGAACAAAAAATAAAATATGTATTAACATGTCCTTTAAATTTGTGTGCACACCCAGAGAAAAAACATGTTTAAATATCGTCACCTCCAACAACACTATTTTTAAGGGGTCTGTAAACGGTTAAAATGCTTGACGTGATGGCGAATTCACTCGTTTACGTGTGCTGGACGTAATATTCACCGTCATATCTAAATTTTTTGATTTCCCATCCAGCATCGTCGGTGTCACACATATAAACACATTTTCACGAATACTTTACTTTTCTTACTTTACCCCTTTAACGAAAATTTTAAACATATTTTGTTTAATATAACCCTATTATTGTCACTGACAACCATATTATGGTTGTCTATCAAGAAGCCACAACCATATAAACCATATTTAACCATAACATGTTTAGAGGCAACCGTAATATGATTGTGGATTCTTGATAGATGACTGTTTTAAACATAATTTGATTGTCGGTGACAATAATAGGGTTAAATTAAACAAAATATGGTTAAAATTGTGTTTAAAAATAGTGTTGTTGGAGGGGACCATATCGTTAGCTATAACTCTTTTTCTATGTTTCTGGCAATAGACCAGAAATAGGCAAATAAATTAAGATTCCACTTTTGCTTCTAAATGTAAGAAAAACAAAAAAATGTTTGTGCATAAATCCGCAATGTTCTTTTACTTTTGAACTCGTAAATCTTGGTAGTTTTATATAAAGAAGAATATATAAATATACACGCATAAAAAAATGTGGTTAGAGGTAACCGTGATCTAAGAGCAACATGCTATAGTTCGATTTTAATAACTCTATGTTTATAGATGCCCATATTATGGTTATTTATAACTACGCTCATAATAATTTTACAGTAACGGACTTTAGTTTTTTTCAGAAGTATTCTGTTTAGTCATTTTTAAATAAATAAACATTTAAAATTCCAAGAAAATTTATTTTTAACTGCACAGAAAAAATAATTTTTCCAATTCAAACAAAAAATTTGTAGAATCAAAATATTTTTTGTCTGAAATCGGTCCTACAAACAAATTCGCATATTTAAACAATTTATTTGCATTTCGTTTATTGAAAAAAACAAACACTGATTTTTTCAAACAAATAATTTTACTGAATTAAACAAAAAGTTTACTGAAATTCATATAAATTTCTAACAAATAATTTTGCTGAATCAAACAAAAAAGTTTTTGCACAAGCAATGACGCGCACACCAGCAAGCACTTTAAGAGAAGTTGAAGGCAGAGCAGAGCGCGGCGGCTGGCTTAGAGACACATTTTTTTGTTGGTATAATTTTTGAACCAAGTCTTGTTTATACACACAATGTTTTTCTTCATCTCTCACTGTTGCTGTGTCCTTTCCTTGGCTAAAGAAGAAGAAATGTCACCAAAAACGGCAGCAGACCGACTCGGTATGTTTTTCGTCATTATTCTATTTCTGTATTTGATGTATTTAACTACACAGTTTTAAAAAATTCAATACGGGATTTTGTTTTTCATTCTTTTTTAACAACCTTGAAACCAGCCAAAAATATATTTTGTTTGTTATAATGTTGTTGTTGTTTCTGTTGTTTTCTACCTGCTATTGCTGACGCTATTTAATCATCTTTCTTACAAAATTATGAAACCTTATAATTTTGAATAGTTGTCAACATTTTTGTTGATTAAATAAAAATCAAACAAAAATATTAATTGAATCAGTAAACAAATTTGTAGAAATTAAAAAAATTTTCAAACAAGCGTTTGTTTGAAAATAATTCGGCAATAATTTTTTCTGTGTGATTCTAACATTTATAAAAACCAAGTGCACATTAATACGGATTTTCAGTTGCAGTTAATATTGTCCGTTGATTAAGTAAAATTCTTCTGTATGTAAAACTTAATGAAAATGTAATTTAAAATAACGAAAAGTTCATTTAATTTTTACTGTCAAAAATTCAACAAATAAAAACAAATAAATTTTCAGTTATTTTATATAAACTAACTACCAAAAATAATTTTATTTATAAAAAACGATTTGCTTGTTTTGTGTAAAAAATTCTTATTTTCTATTTGTTGAAATTATTTAGTTAAATACACAAAATTCTTAAAGTAAAATAATTGCGAAACCATACCGGTCATTCTGCTGGTGTCTTATAATTGAGAGTTTTACTGTAAACAAAGTGTGTAGTTCAACAAAAGAAAAACAAACATGTGTAACGGGGCAAGGAAATAAAAATATTCTCTCTCTCATTAGAAAAATAAGCGGACAGGTGTCTGTCTGGTATTTTTTAGAAATTCTTTTAAACCTATTTTATTTAAAATAACTGAATTAAATAAAATAACTAACTTTATTCTTTACGGAATATGTAGTTAATTTTTTGTGTTTAAATTATATTTAATAACTTAAAATTCATTTGTTTAGACGGAATATGGGGTTGAATTTTTGACTATAAAAATTTAATGAACTTTTCGTCAAAAATAAATGAAAAATAAGTATACCAGGTTTTAACTGAATTTTCATTTATTTTATATTAAAATTTCAGTTCATTTTACGTACTGAATATTGTGAGTGTAACTTTGGACCTTATACCGGTCACTATGTGAAACCCTTAAACAGTGACCAGAGTCAACCCAGTATTCCCCGGACTACTCTTCACACATTAGTGTAGCCTCTAACCATTTCGATTTCCTGCCGAAGAGAAAGATCGACCTAAGCCCTACCTTACATAGAACAACTAAGCATGTCAATTTTGGTCTTCCAAAATGCCTGCTTCTAATATGCCTGAGACCAGGGCATTAAACGAGAAAGTGAAACACCGCTTCCTCCTCCTCCTCATTTTGAAAACAAGTCAACTAGTAGTCATTATAATTTAGGCCCATCCTCATCGCATCGGTTGCTGTTAACCAGTGATCCGTGGCGACCGATATTACTGTCATAATCTGATTCCTACCAAACTAAATTTCCGTGTCATAGTCAGGCCAAAGAGTCCTGTCCGAAGATCAGGTGTTTTTACCCTGCCATCTCTTCTGCTTCTTCCTGAACGAATGAGAGTTCTGCAGCGAAAGGTCTAAATGCCAATCAGGCCGTCAATGAAACTGTCGTCCAAAAGACTAGCTATGCCAACCATTTGGAAAGGGAGGTAAGTTCTTTTGTTTTTGCTTCTTCTTGATGCGAAAAACGAAATAGTGATCCCTGGGTCTAGTCTTTCAATTCAAAAGTTTTATAAATGCCTGCTTGTCCCACGATTACGATGGATAATTTCGTTTGCTGAACTTACATTTAAAACAAAAAAAAAGCAACATTTAAAATTTTTTTCTTTTAAATGTAAGTTTAACGTCCTAGCTTAACGTTCAAACCCGAGGGTTACTGTTAAAATTTAATAAAATTTAATTACGAATATGTTTATTTTTTAAAATTGATGTTTGTTATTGAAAAAACCAACTACCAAAAAATAAAGTTTTTCCGTATTTATTTTGTTATGTAGTTTGATTTTTGTCGGTTAAAATATATTTTTCAAAAGTAAAAACAATTCTATTTTAAGGAATATGATGTTCAATAAATAAAAAATTTTAAAATAATGTAAAAATTAGGGTATTCATTCGGTTAACGGTTAATCGGTTAACCGATTAATTACTACCCGATTAACTGACCGGTTAATTCAAAATTGGCAATTTTCGATTAACGATTAAACCGGTTAATTTTAGTCGATTAACCGATTAACCGATGTAAAAAAAATTTTTTAGTTTTTCGTAGTATTATAACTTTTTTTTTGTGTTTTTAATTATTTGTTTGGTCTCATATAAAAAAGGTTTTTGCTTGGACAATATTTTTTCCTACAATATATTTCCTTCGAGAAATACATTCTTAAAATACAGTACAAAAACAGAAACTAGGGGTTCGGAAATACATTTTTTGCAGAATGTTCGGTGCTAAGCTTTGCCAGGATGTGTAAGATAATGACCTGACAATAGAAGAAACTAATGATTGTAATACGAACAATCTTTTACAAAATTAGCCGAAATAATGGCATAATGGAATATCTTATATGTTGAGAGAAATCCTGGAAAAGGAGTGAGAAATTAGATAATCTATATAATGATAAAAAGAAGCCAAGATAACGCATTCAGGTTTTAAAAATGAAATATTTCTGCGCATCTACGTCACATCAGCGTATAAGTATTTACAACTAAAATATAAAAATACAAGCAAACAAACATGTGTATAATTAGTTAAAGTGACGTCATATTAAACAGTTGAATTTTGTAAGCATGTGCAATGCGTAATATTGTTTTTATCATTCTTGAATCTCAATTATGGGTTGCTTCCGATTTCTCCAACGTCTTCGATAAATGAAAGAATTTTTTCCAAGTCAAGTTTTATCAAAACTAAAGAAAAGAATAGCTTAAGTCCTAAACCTTTAAACCAAATTATTTTTTTTCAAAAGATTATTTCATAAGATGGTAAACTATTGAAATAATTAATAAACAATCTCACAGTTTATTTTTTAATAAATACATAAAAATATGTATAAGTTATAAAAAATGATTTTCATATTTATGAATTACTTTTTTGTTTGCTCGTTTTAGTTCAAGAATTGTTTTGTTCGTTATGTTAGTTTTTTTTTTTACTAATGGACTCCAATAATAAATAATTTTTGCATTTTTATTAATTGAAATTACTTAATTTATAACAAAACATTATTAATCGGTTAACCGATCAATAACAAAATTAATCGATTATTAACCGATTAAATCAAAACCTCGGTTAATTAATCGAGCGATTAACCGATTAAAGCAAAAGCCCGATTAAATGAATACCCTAGTAAAAATCATTTGTTTTAATGATACGTTTTTTAAATGAATTTTTAGTTGTTTAAAATTAATTTTCGTTTGAATTTAACAAGATAATATTTTGAGTGCAGTAAATTGTTAAAAAAAAGTTAATCTATTCAGCCTTATTGTGTAAGGCGTTGTCGTCAACGAGTGAGTTGTTTTTTGCAACAGATTAAAGTAACACGCAACCTGTGTTCTTAAATCTTTTACAAAAAAACTACTTACTGCAAGCTCTTCGAATTAAAATAAAAATTAACGCTTAGAAATTAATATTGAAAACAAAAACAAAGAAATAAAAATTCCCAAGCTTAAATTTTAATTTTATTTTAAAAAACAGGCAGTAAGGCGTTAACGACAATACCTTACACAATATGGCCGATTATTAAAATAAAATTTATTTTGTACACCTCTTATTAACCTCCACTCCTGCATATACAGTACATAACAAGTACATCTTATGATGCTTGTGATTCGTTGCGACTGAACTCAAAACAAAAAATCACCAATTATTCGCCTTCCTCTTGTTATTTAATGTTATTGTTTTTTAAAGTGCTTGTTGTTGGTTTGAAAAGCTCTTTGTGTTATTATAGTTGTGGTAGTCTTATGAACAGTTCGGTTCGGTAGCACTTTGTTTGTCTGTTTGAGGTCGTTATTTAATTTTTCTCTTTGTTCGGGTCTATTAAAATCATGTTTGCTTTTTTACGCTTTTCCTCTCCCTCTCCTTTAAAACTTCTAGGTATTGCCTGCCTTAGTTAATTGATTTTTTAATTGAATAGGTTTGCTAGATTTGGTGTTTGTTGTTGTTACTGTTGTTTATCTTAAATAGTGTTTTACTTTCTACTAAAAGCCCATCACTTCCATCCCTTGTATAAATTGAATTGAGTGTTTTTTCGTTGTTTTTGTTTTTCTGTTGTTTTTTTAATTATATTTTTTTTTTACTTTATGGTTAATAAATCAGGCTGTAATTGTTAAACTTTTTGCTTTTGCTTTAGTTATTATACTGGATTTAAGTGTGTGTGTATGTTCTATGAAAAATGTATTCAAATATAATTCCTCTGTTAAGTTTAATTGCTTTACATCGGGTTTTTGATTTTGGGGCTGTAAGTTTGTAGTTGTAGAAAAACTGTTAAAAGTTAAAGAATATTTTAAATTTATTAGGCTTTTTTATTGGGTCTTTTAATCGGAAATTGTTAAAAAAGCTATTTAACATTTTACCTTCCAACTTAAAAAGATCACAGTTAAAGTTATTTCCAACCATAAACAACTCTCTATAAATTTAAAAGTTTTTTGTGAATTACAGTTTTATAGTTCTTTATGAAGGCTTAAAGTCCCTTAATATTGCAAAGCCGTCGATATTGCCTAATATGTATGTACTTTACTATTGTAAGTAAGTACACTAAGGCCTTGATTTGCCTTAATTCATTTTGCGACTTTTAGCTTTGGATCGTATTTTTGATAAATTCTATTTGCCGCGTTGTGGTTTTATTTTGCGTTCTTTGGTTTGAATCCTTGCGAATTCAATTTGACTTTTTCCAGCTTGCATTTTTAAAGAGATTACACAGCTGGAAAACGAAGCTAAATTTGGCAAAATTTAGCGAAAATACATTAATGAGATATTTTTTTATTTTGCACGAAGAAGAGCTTACTTATAAAAGGAAGCTTGTGACATAGAAGAATTAGAAGCAAAGAACAAAAGCGATGCCCTTGACTTTACAGTCTATGAATAATTTTGATTATAATTAGAATAAGCATCAACTTGTCTCATTCGTGTTTGAGTCGCATTTCTTTGATTCACATTAAAGATGCAACTTGTTGATATAATTTTTATAAATTACTCCTTGAAAAAAGTACACAGTCCACATTGAACTCTAAAACTTTTTTTGAATTTTTTCCTAAGTCGAATATCATTCGACTCAATTTATTTAGCTGAAATACAAATTTTGGAATATTTAGATAGAATTTCCTAGTGAAACTTGTCCTTTTTTCATTATAAAGTCGGATTTCGGTTTAAATTGCAGTTATTTTTTCGTTTATGGTGATAAATTAATTTATGGACGTGATGGTTCAGATCGATGATATTCGGATAATTCTAATCCATGTATTTGACTAATTCCAAGATTTTGCATTAAGAATGAAGTATGGGATTACGCTTCTTATTAATGCTTTTATTTTACAGAAGAAGTTGTTTTTAATTTTCTTTTCTTTTTCTTTCAACTCCACTGTCTATGCCCATCACTACGTATAAGTAATAAATATTTGAAACTCAAAAATTACTTATACGTCTTAAAAACACTGGTCTACAAATTTGGAAAAACAATTGCCTGCAGAAACGAAGCATGTTTTTTAACCAATCTAATTTAACTAATGAATTCGAATCTGGCATCAAAATTTTGTTTTATTGCAAGCTGGCAATACTGTAAAGCAGTCCAATATTGTCACTACAGTTTCACAATAATTAATTTGACAGAAGCCCACATTCATTCTAAATCTTCATAATAGTAGCGTTTAAGCATGTCAGGGAGATCGTGTGTTACTGATTCAAGCTATTTTTGCTTTGTGTGTGGTGCATATTTAGTTGGAAAAAAAGGATATGCAATATCAGAATTTTGGGTTTGTAGTCAGAAACTTGGACAAACCATGGACAAATAATGGACACCGACAATGTTTTGAACATTCTTCATTCGCATTTAGATTTTTCAAAAAAAAAAAAAAAAAAAAAAAAAAAATCTAGGTGCAGTGAACGCGAACAAGGGGAGCGTGCTCACCAAGATTTAATGAAAATTGAAAGAATTTATCAAGGATTTTGAGACAAAAGCATGCTGGAGGCTATTGCTGGACTCTGATACGTGAAACCGAACCAACAAAATACAAACGACGTTCAAATAACGCCATTCACTTTTGAAAATTCAGTGATTTTTAAATAAACAAGTGATTTTTTATGTAAGAAAAGAATAAAAACATTTTTTTGTATCTCGAAAACCTGACGTGGTAGAGAAAAACCAATTATAGATTCAAATTCAGTCTACCAAATTTCGCTAGGAAAGATATTTGGTTGCTCCTATCCAAAACCTTGTTGGCTAGTGTTATTTATTCAAAGTGAATGTTTCTTAGTTATAAATTTTTTAAAAATTTTATTACAACTATAATTTTAAAACGCAGCATATTTCTTTCTCAGTTCTTAATTCTTAACTTAAAAAGCCCATATAATTCTTTTTTCCTTTACTTTTAAACATTTTCCTAATATCCTTTTACTTTGTGGCCCTAAATACAAAACGTGCATAAATTTAACCAATATGTACATTGATAACATTTTCCAAACTGCTACAAATCAGCAGGTTACTGCAACTGGCGTCAGTGGGGGCTGGGGTGATTTCTGTGAAATTTTCAACACTTTCTGTTTCAAACATTTGTGATCACTTCCCAACCTTTCAACACGGCATTTTATTGTACTAAATTAAAAGAGTGAGTGCCTTAAAATACGGGAAATAGAGAAATTACTAAAAAAGGATTTCTAAATCTCTTTTTTGTTTTTAGCTACAGTTTGTAATCATGAACTTACCCTTGCATGGGCAAAATCCTTTGCATGCAATTCTTATGGATGTTGAATGTATGCAATTGTGATAATCCAATCTGCATAACGATGAATACGTTCTATTGTCGTTGCCACAAAGGAATGTTGGTTTTGCTACGGGACATGGCTTGCAATTGCTACATTTTTTTTTTTAATATATATTTTTTTTTGCGTCACGAAGACACGCAACAGTAATCATTAGAAGGAGCAGTTGGGAACATGATGATGACGGTTGTGGGGATAGTGGCATTTACCACAAGTAACAGCCGTAACAGCATTAACGGCAAGTTGTGGAGAAGCAGCAACGCCAGCAGCAGTGTCAACAGTAACATTGTTGTCATCGCGATTGAGTGGTTTTAGAGTTGGGTGAATTTCAGCACAATACGAAAATGATTTAAAAGTTGTAATAAAAAGGAATACAAAGAAAGAAAAATGGAAAGAAAAGGAAACAAAATTATTGAAATTAGTATTTTATGTAAATTTATTTGAAACAAAATAAATATTTAACTGTGTATAATTTTTATATATTTAAAACTGATTTTTTTAGTCTTTTGAAAAATATTTAAAAATTGAAGTTTTTTTCAAGCGTTATCGCATACTTGTTTATTAAGATAGACATGTGTATAAAATTTTTAACAGAGAACACTAACGGGTCATCCATTTTATGGTTTCAAAAGTAAAGTTAAAAAAAAACACACATAAAGCTATGATTTCTTTTCAACTTTTATTTTAATATAATACTTGAATCTTGCCAATACGTGCGAAATACAATGTCATTAAAATTACCACCTCAAGACTCGTTGCAGCAGTCGATCATTTCGAGGTTGTTTTAAACCACTTTTTCGCACATTTCGGGCGATACCTCGGCTGTAACTGGACGAATGTTGGTTTTTAAATGATCTAACGTTAGGGAATTATCCGCGTAGATACGTTCTTTGAAGTTACCCCATAATCGTTTCTAACGGCGTTAAATCGCATGACCTTGGTGGCCAATTGACGTCGCCAAAACGTGAAGTTACACGCTGTGGGAACTTAACATGCAGCAAAGATAAAATTGGTTGTGTTGTGTCGCTCGGAGCACCGTCTTGTTGAAACCAAATTTTGCCCAGTTTATAATCTTTCAGGCCAAAAAAAAGTCAGTTATCATACGACTAATGCGCTCTGCATTGATGGTAACAGTTCTTCCAGCGTTTCACTAACATGAGCCATATTATCGACAGTGAGCACCACGTCTGTAACGCGTCCAGTGTCTTAAAATTTCTTTATAGTCTTGTCAATTTCTTGCACCGTAGGTCGATTATAACAACCAAAACCACCACGTATTGCTCGAAAAGTGGCCACGTTTGAACCCCCACTTACGTAGTTATTTCGATTGTTAAACTATCCTTATTCGCAAATAAATAAACTTTGACTTAATAGCAGTCACGGGAAAACATACCGGGACATTTGTGCGGGAATTCCCGGTATTTTTTCTAGTTATTTAATTATGGCAACTTTACCGCTGATATTATTGTAAATAAGTTGTGTCATGAAAAATAAATTATTCTTATTCGTTAGGCAAAAAGGTCTTAAGTCAAAAAAAGCATTTTGAGTTTTTGATTGGCTTCAATTCAATTTTCAAATCCGATAAGTATAGAAATGTTTTATGTTTAATGCTCTAAAATGTTGAAAAAGATGAGTAAAAATTTGCAGAATTTTTAATTTGTTTAAAGATCCAGATTAATATCAAAAAGTAATTTCAATTTTTGGGAATACAAAATTTTAATTTCAAAAGATTTTGTTATTCGTGCTTAATTCCCAGTTTTTATTATTGATAAAAACACTTGAAATTTATTGTAATAAACCCACTGTTTATTGTTGATGTGTTTTGTTTAAGCTTTGATATTATTACAAGTAGAACTGTTGCTATAAGTCTTATACGCTTAACAGTTTTATTTGGTTTAATATCTTTAGTTTTTCTAAAACGTTATGGATGAAGTTTCCTGATGATCTGGCCTAAGCAACCAGTGAAATGCGCATAGGAATAGCTTATCCCATCAACAATAAATTTCAAGTGTTTTTATCAATAATAAAAACTGGGAATTAAGCACGAATAACAAAATCTTTTGAGATCCAGATTAATTTTATAAATCTTAAGTCTATTTGTTTAGTTTTAAAGGAGAACAAATTAAAATTTTTAAGGTGGCTTTTGAAAATTTATTTCGAATTTAATATAATCATCAGCTCTCTGAGTGATAGTTTTTTTACTTCTTATTCCCAAACACGGCTAATGTCACAGATCGGAAGTTTTTGTTAGACGAAATGTTATTGCACACTCAGAGTAAAAAACATGTTAAAATATGGTCACCTCGAACAAAACTATGTTCAAAAAAAATTTTTAAACATATTATGTTTAGTTTAACCATATTATTGTCAGCGACAACCATATTATGGTTAGATTAGTCCTCCAGCAAAAAGCCACAACCATATTATGGTTACCTCCGAACATGTTTTGGTTAATAATAGCTAAAATATGTGTAAGACTGATAATAACATCGTTATTTTTTAACCATAGCATGTTGCTCTTGGAAAAAAAGAAAATACTATTGTTAATTTAAAAGCAAATTATTGTCATATTTAATAATAACATGATTTAAGGCAACCATAATATGGTTGTGGCCTCTTGATGGAGGACTAATTGAAACATAAGGTGATTGTCGGTGACAATAATATGGTTTAATTAAAAATAATATGTTTAAAATTTTACTTAAAAATAGTTTTGTTGGAGGTGACCATATTAAAACATGTTTTTTCTCTGCGTGCACATTGAAAAAAAAGTAACCAAAAAGTAATTTTGCTATAACTTCCTCAAAAATCTTACAAAATAATTTTGATTTTGCTCAGTTGTACTTTTGGAACATGAAGATCTTAAGGTGCCATTAAGCACTTTTTCCTTTTTGCCACAGAATGAAAAAAAAATTAATGCATTTAAAAACTTATTTAATTGATCTCAGGAAATTTTATTTGTTCAAATAAATTAAATTAAATAAAATTTGCACCCGGGAATCAAAAAATTAATCCCGCTTTTCCGGGAAATGCAAAAGTCCGGGAAAAGAAAAACTCTACTTCAGATGACAGATATTTAACAGCTGATAGCCTTGCCAGACTGGCGAATTCTTAAAACCACTAAATGGATAATTCTGAAATATGTAAGTAATTAATCGTGACATTTTTCTTTGTCTTTTGAAATTTGGATATCAATTTGATTATTCCGGAAATCCAATTATGCAATTATCGCCGATTTACTTAAAGCGGCAGACAGTTACAGGCAGAGATTTTATTACTTTTTTGTCACGCACTATATATATTCTAGATTTTTGAGCAGAAGTACTATCTTCAATGATAAAATCTATGCTGAACGTCGGAAAAAACCCAACCAATTGTAGTGGGGAATGTAAGAAAAGATAAACTCTATGTTTATTGTTGGTAATTTGCCTAAGCTTCGATATCGTTGCAAATGAGGCTCGAATGTTTGTAATTCTCATTCGCTTTACCATTTTATTTGTATAATATCTTTATATCTTTATAATATCCTGCAGATCTGGCCCAAGCAACCAGTGAAATGCGCAGAGGAACTGGCTTATTCCTCAACAATAAATTTTCAGTGTCAAGAATAAAAATTGGAAATTCAGCACACAACAGAACCTTGTTAATGAAAAGTTAAATTAATTAATCGTCAGCTTTTTTTTAAGTCCGTTTGAATCATATGTTTTACATATTATACGTTTAATGACTTTTCTATACTCACAATCAGAAATCAAGGGTATAAAATAGGGTATTCATTCGGTTAACCGATTAATTACTACCCGATTAACTGATCGGTTAATTTAAAATTGGCAATTTTCGATTAACGATTAAACCGGTTAATTTCAGTCGATTAACCGATTAACAAATATTTTTAGTTTTTTGTAGTATTATAACAAATTTTTTCCGTTTTTAATTATTTGTTTCGTCTCATATAAAAAAGGTATACATATGTTTGGAAAATATTTTTTCCTACAATATATTTCCTTCGAGAAATACATTCTTAAAATACAGTACAAAAACAGAAACTAGGGGTTCGTATTTAATTTTTTGCAGAATGTTCGGTGCAAAGCTTTGCCAGGATGAGTCAGATGATGACCTGACAATAGAAGAAGCTCTCGATTGTAACACAAACAATCTTTAACAAAATTAGCTGAAATAATGGCATAATGGAAGATTTTATGTGTTGACAGAAATCCTGGAAAAGGACTAAGAAACCAAGATATCGCATTCAGCTTTTAAAAATGAAATGTTTCTGCGCATCTACGTCACATCAGCGTATAAGTACAGCTAAAATATAGAAACACAAGCAAACAAACATGTGTAAAATGGTAAAGTGACGTCATATGAAACAGTTCAATTTTGATAACATGTGCAATGCGTAATCTTGAATCTGTATTATGGGTTGCTTCCGATTTCTCAAACATCTTCGATAAGTGAAAGAATTGTTTCTAAATCAAGTTTTATCAAAACAAAAGAAAAGAATAGCTTAAATTCTAAACATTTAAACCAAATTATTTTTCCAAAAGATTATTTTATAAAATTTCAAACTATTGAAATAATTAATAAAAAAATCTCAAAGTTTTTTTTTTAATAAATACATACAAATATTATGTATTAATTATAAAATGTGTTTTTCAAATTATTACTTTTTTGTTTGCTCGTTTTAGTTCAAGAATTGTTTTGTTCGTTGTTATTGTTTTTACTAAAAGATTCTAACAATAAATAATTACCTAATTTATAACAAAACTTTATTAATCGGTTAACCGATCAATAACAAAATTAACCGATTATTAACCGATTAAACCAAAACCTATGTTAATTAATCGAGCGATTAACCGATTAAAGCAAAAGCCCGATTAAATGAATACCATAGTATAAAAGCTAAGTTAAGAGGGCAACCAGCATAAAGTATATGCAAAGTCTTTCAATTGCAGAACCCTTAGCCCCGCCTGCAATAATAAGTTAGAATTTCACGCGAACACTAACAGCACATTTAATGAAACGTGAACCTGGTTCAAGATTTTTGAAAAATTTTAAAATAAAATTTTTCTGAAATTCCAAAATTATTTTAGAACTTAAAAATATATCTCGAGGACCTTAATGTGGTAATACAGAGGCATTTTTGCATTTCAAAAAGTGCTATTCATCGCATATTGACCGAGAAATTTGAAGATAAGAAGACTGTGCGCAAGACGAGTGACGCGTTTCTCATTCATCAAGGCAGATCAGTTAAGTTCTAACATCCACTATAGATGAATTTCATTTAAAAATCGAGATAAAACTGAAATTTTGAACCCGACCCCCTCAGATATCGATGAAATTTTGTTCATAGCTAAATTTGATTAATACAAACAAACTCTCATTTTTAGAAATGACTGTTTTGCGATTTTTTGGGCGTGACACAGTTGGAACGTTTTCGAAAAAACGCGAAAATGGTCGAAAAGAGCTCCATTTAAACTACAATAACTCAGAATCGGCTAAACCGATTTCCATGATCTTGGTATCATTAAAAAGATATTTTAACAGGCTTTATGACACGTTTAAAAAAAAAATACACTGTAAAAAAATTTATAACAAAAAAAAAATTTTAACTGACGAAAAAACCAAAAAGATCAAGGGTTTTCTTACAGTGTATTAATTTTTAAGAAAGGTTTATCCTTCATCTATACCATATCAAAAAATAAAAATGGGTTCTTTTTTAGTTTTTTTTATATAATTTTTTAAGTAGTGTCACTTCTAGTAATTGCCCTTATATTTTATAACAAAAAAAAATTTTAGGTAACGAAAAACCAAAAAAGATCAAGGATTTTTTACAGTGTATTACTTTTTTAGAAAGGTATTTCCTTCACCTATAACATATCCAAAAAGTAAAATGGGTTCTTTTTTATTTTTTCTTAAATAATTTTTTAAGTAGTGTCACTTCTAGTAATTCCGCAAAATTCTGAATAAAAAAATCAATGTATTCTTCATAATAATTTTCTATTTTGTCATAAACATTTATTACTTTACCCATAATAAAGAGAAATATATATAGAACAAAAAATTCATAATTCATAATTATAAACAGTTTCGAGAAGCCAAGATATCCCATTACAATTTTTACGCGTATATTTTAAAAATTTGAGTGAATATGAATTCAAACAATAAGTACAGATGCATAAAAATATCTAATAAGTGTTGCGCTTCGCTTCGTAAAATAAGTGAAAACGAGGCTGCAAATATAATTGAATATTTTCCAGCTGTCGCCAACATTCATTGTAGCCGTATTTGCGAAACTTGCCGGAATACACTGAGAAAAGAGCGCAGTCGTAATGAATCCAACGTGGAGCAGAATGAAGTCTCAAATTATTTACCAACAACGCCTAGCGATGAAGTTAGCGAAGAATTGAATGAACTTCCAACTTGTAATGCAAACATCGAAAGGACGGAAGTCATTGAAAATATAAATGATCATATTATTCCTCATCTACCAAACCAAATGCCGCCTCT
The DNA here is from genome assembly GCA_963931875.1 of Pollenia griseotomentosa. NCBI lineage: Eukaryota > Metazoa > Arthropoda > Insecta > Diptera > Polleniidae > Pollenia > Pollenia griseotomentosa. The sequence goes on from OZ007560.1 coordinate 113,280,426, forward strand.
TAAAAGGAAATATATGAAACAAGATGCATACAGAAATAGAAAATCACTGCAAATTTTCGAAAATATAGCAGATTCACTTGGAGCTGATCCATTATCTGATTTTTCAGCGCAACTTGAAAACGTCAAAGCCATTTACGAAGAAATTTTGGAAAACATCAAATATCAAATAGAGAACAGCTCAAATCTTTTGGAAAAGCAAAAACTTTTATCTCTCTTACCCATCAAAATGAGTCACGAAGAAATTAAAGATCGTTTTGGGGATGATATATCTCACGATTGTATCAAAAAAAGTAAAGATATCCAAAGGAATAAAACGAAGTTTGCAGATATCAATCTTTTTAAAATGTGCAGACGTAGTTTACCAACCGAAACTCTAAGCACAGTCAAGTTATTTTATGAAGATGATGAAATTAGCCGAATGATGCCTGGATCGCAAGATTCAATTACTTACTTACGTGAAAAAGTTAAAAAAAGACTTTCGTACGTAGAAAAAATAAAAAAGAACCCATTTTACTTTTTGGATATGTTATAGGTCAAGGAAATACCTTTCTAAAAAAGTAATACACTGTAAAAAATCCTTGATCTTTTTTTGTTTTTCGTTACCTAAGTTTTTTTTTTTTTATAAAATATAAGGGCAATTACTAGAAGTGACACTACTTAAAAAATTGTTTAAAAAAAAAATAAAAAAGAACCCATTTTAATTTTTGAATATGTTATAGGTCAAGGAAATACCTTTCTAAAAAAGTAATACACTGTAAAAAATCCTTGATCTTTTTTGGTTTTTCGTTACCTAAGTTTTTTTTTTTTTATAAAATATAAGGGCAATTACTAGAAGTGACACTACTTAAAAAATTATTTAAAAAAAAAATAAAAAAGAACCCATTTTACTTTTTGGATATGTTATAGGTGAAGGAAATACCTTTCTAAAAAAGTAATACACTGTAAAAAATCCTTGATCTTTTTTGGTTTTTCGTTACCTAAATTTTTTTTTTTTATAAAATATAAGGGCAATTACTAGAAGTGACACTACTTAAAAAATTATATAAAAAAAACTAAAAAAGAACCCATTTTTATTTTTTGATATGGTATAGATGAAGGATAAACCTTTCTAAAAAATTAATACACTGTAAAAAAAACCTTGATCTTTTTGGTTTTTTCGTCAGTTAAAATTTTTTTTTGTTATAAATTTTTTTACAGTGTATTTCTTTTTTTTTTTTTTAAACGTGTCATAAAGCCTGTTAAAATATCTTTTTAATGATACCAAGATCATGGAAATCGGTTTAGCCGATTCTGAGTTATTGTAGTTTAAATGGAGATCTTTTCGACCATTTTCGCGTTTTTTCGAAAACGTTCCCACTGTGTCACGCCCAAAAAATCGCAAAACAGTCATTTCTAAAAATGAGAGTTTGTTTGTATTGATCAAATTTAGCTATGAACAAAATTTCATCGATATCTGAGGGGGTCGGGTTCAATGCATCTCGATTTTTACATGAAATTCATCTATAGCGTTTGTCAAAATCAATGGATTAAATCATCTTTTTCGTGAGAATAAAAAATTAGCTCGGTGCCAACAATTAAGAGGTGGAGTCTGCGGTTGTTGGTAATTTTAAGGAGCTAGACTGTTCTTACTATAAACCAGAGATGGACGCTACTGAATGTCTCTGGAAATAATGTACCGAGTTAGAAGGAGATTATGTTAAGAAACATTGAAAATTTTTACGCAAATTAGTTGTGTTTTCTCTGTTAGGTCAGTCTTGTATATGCAAAATTCCAACTCAATATGATTAGACCTTCTTTGTTTATTTCAATAATAACACTGTGCTAGTTTACAAAACTTTCAAGCGGGGAAACCTTATTCGAGAACGCTAAATCCAGTTCAATAAACTAAACCGTTTTTGAGTTTAGCGAATTTAAGTTTTGCTACCTCCTTTATTTTCGAAATATTTTCGGTATATCTCGAAAACAAGAGCTAACCTAAAAAAACGGTTAGCAACACTGGATTCAGTGCACTGAAATAAGGTTTATTCGCCGGACGCCCCTCGTGACAGAAAAAAGTGTCAAATCGAGCACAGTGAAATCTTTAAATGTTTTAAAAAAATTCATTATTTAATTATTTCAAATTTTCTCTAAATCTATTAAAAAAAAGCCCTCAACACAATTTTAAAGTTAAATCCCATGAAAAGTTTTTGTAAATATTTATTACATTAGAATGGAGAAAATCTGAACATTTTTTATATTCGACTACATAAAATCCTAACAAAAGTTTTCTTTTACTTGTAATTGTAATTTAATAATCTAATGTTCTATCGCTCTTTCATACTCAGCCGTGGTCTGTCTGCTCATTTGTATGTCTGTTTATTTGTAAAAAGGTAAATGTATGTTTGTATGTGACAGCAAGTATCTGTGTGCTGCAGTATTTAAAATCATTCAACCATTAAGATTTACTTTTTTTTTTTTTTTTTGCAACAGTCACATTTTTGTTGGTTAGTAAGTGCAACAATTGCAAATATTTATGGCATTTTGTTGTTATTTTTCTTTGTGCTTAGAATTCTACCTTTTTCCATTTTTGCTTTAAATTGTGTATTTACTTGATTGTACTCGAATAAAAAAAATCGTTAATAGATTCTGTAGGAGTTTCTTGTTGTTGTTGTTTATTTTGTAGTTAAAATATTTTATTGTACATGAATTTTGGTTGTGATTTAATCATGCATAAAATTTAACAACATTCTCATATTTGCGGAAGTTAAAATGTATTTTATTTGTTCAAAGAATGAAAAAATAATAAAATTAAAAAAAGTCGACATGTGAATGCTCAATAGACAATGAAATGTGTGTATAATTTAATTGAAACATGTGTTAAATTTAACCTAATGTGAATTGTTTACAATACAACATAATTCGTTTTGGATTTTCATGAAAATGAAAGCAAAGGAAAATTTAAGAAAATTCAAAAGAGCATAAAATTTAAAGATAAAAAAAGTCAGCAGCAAAAATTTAATTTGGAAGGGTTTTCATCTATGACCTTTTGAAACATTTTGTATTCCGAATTTACAAGACTTTTTTATGTCCGAAAACCTATAAAATATTTCTTTAGTCACCTTTTACAATGTGGCAAGTGAAAGGCAGACAGTTGCTGCCATTTTGTACAATTGCTTATATCTGTAAACCATATGGTAGCTTTGTTTTTCCAGACAAAATTTCCGAAATGGGTGAATCGTTTTGCAGAACACTCTGAGTAAAAACATTATTCTCCGGTTGGAAATATTGTTATTGTTAATAACTTTTTACACTTTAATATTTTTTTATTCACTGTGTACGCCTTGTGTAAGCCTTAAAGTTAGTTGCAAAAATCTTAAAACTAAAAACTATAAATTAGTCCCACTCCAGAAGAATATTAATGTTAAAACGGTTCTCGATCTAGCGGGGTAAATTGAAACATATCATATATTTCTTTTGCAAATTTTTCTACACTGTACGTTAAAATTTCGAAATTTGACATCATGTTTCGTTTTCTGCACAACAGTATACTCGAACAACGGCTTTACTTTCAATGCAATTTTATCTAATTTCAGTACTTACTGTTCCAACAAATTCCTCTAAATTATTTCTAACTAGCAAATCAATCATTTAAACCACTTAGAAAATGAAAAATAAAAATAAAAAATTTTAAATAGATTTGTCATACCAACAAATTCTAATCTATTGCAATCGTCATGAAATTCGGAAGCTAAAAAAACACACACTAAAAAAACACAAAATAAAAACTGAATACATAAAAGAAAGATCAACATTTTAGACGAGAACAAACTCATCATGAATTAGAAGATATCAAATCAAAAGCCATAAATTCGTTGAATACAAAGCCATTTTTCGATTCCGAATAAAAAAACTGCTTTGAGAAAAAAAGCAAATACCACTACACTAACAAACACACACAATCATTTAACCCAGTGCAGAAAATGTTTACTAAATCAGCCAACCCCATTTACACATACATACATATCTACACATATTCACATATGCCCTGCAAGCATTTGTTTCCAAAGTAATATCTAAATAGTCATTCCATTTAGAAAAAATCAAGCTCTTTATGATATCTTATTTTTATCACTGTAAAAAATATGTTCAATTAAGACAATATTTCCTTTTTAAACGCAATATATTGCAATTAGGGTTTTTTCTCCGGAATTCCCGGGATTTCAATTTCAATTATTTTATTTCCCGTTTTTCCGGGATTTTTCTTGCGGGATCCCGGGAAATAAAAAATTCCTCATAATTTCAGAAAATAGCTATTTATACTTTGAAATTTTGTTTTCTATTCTCTAAAAATTAGCATCTGTGGATGGGTTGTGGTTTAGATCAATTACAAGAAGTGAGTACAATTATTTAAATCAATGTCTCCTGATGCAATAAATCTACTAAAAGCAGAATGGGTAGTGCAACAGTTTATAATTATTACATTTAGTGAAGTGAAGAGTTATTAAAGAACATTAATTCAAAATAAGATGCAGGCAGTAAAGTTTCATTGTGCATGAACAAGTTTTAAAAATAGGAGATACCTAAACATATCGCCGCTCCTTTATTGCAACATAGTCATATCTACAAAAACAAACGATCTTGGCAAAATGCGATTAAAGTTTTCAAAATGTACAGAGTTAAAGATATATTTTGCTATAACTTCGGTTCAGTTTGAGATATAATACGAGAAGGTATGAAGGAAAACTTTGCTAAAGTTACTTCAAATTTTGAGATATGACTATGATGCAATGAAGGAGCGATATGTTTATTAGGTGATAAACACAATTTCCCAATTTCAATTTCAATTTGTGTTGGTTTATATACCCGTGAAGTGCGGGGAAACCGAAATAAAATAACATTTTGGAAACTCGTGTAAGATACTACAACATACAACTTGAAAAACACATTGTCCTAAAGATTACAAATGGATCTATTGAAATGAAAAGGTTTGTAAGAAGCAGTCCGGTTGGTGCTATTTTTGCATAAACATTGATATAGATTTGACTGATATAGACGTTGTTTATAAAAAAGAAAAAATTGCTTCTGATTGTGAATCCGAAGCATGCACTTTTAACTTTGTCCAACCTCGGTAAAAAATGAACGAAATTTCTCGGAAACATGATAATTAGTAAATAAAATCAGGAATATACTTTTTGCCGACTTTCTAAGCGCTTTGAGTAAGTCAGAAAGTTATTTCCTAAGCCTTTAAAAAATGTTATATATTTCTTTAAAGTATTTTATCTATTATCTTTTTGATTTCATATCTTGAGTATCTTAATTTTTATTTTGTTTTTATTATTGCTTTATGAATTAAATTGTTATGTTTATGTTATCTTTTTATCTTGTATCCAGAGCATAATAATACTGAATAAAAGCATAATAATAGGGAATAAGGGCGTGAGGTAATAATAATTCAAGTTCCTATTTCAATCTTCAATTATAAAGTTTTTTTCATTAATTAATAACAAAATTTACTTTGTATTATTTATATGGAGCGGGATCCCGGGATGCTCCATATAAACTAAGTTTATTATGTATTGTTCTGCCCTACACGCCACTGCTTGGCGAATGCAGAAAATTCCTTATACAAAAACGTATTCAATAAATTTCCCTATTGCTTTGCTTCATTGCCTTAAGAAAAAAAGGAGTTAAAGCGAAATCGAAACAAAATGACAACAAGAAAATAAATTTCGCTCTTGCTTCGCTTTATTGCGGTATGAACAAAAGTTTTTAAAGCTAAAGCAAAATAAAATGTATACAACTCAATACACAGCATTAGGTATACGTTTGCAGCACAAAAAGCTACTTTTTAAAAATTAATTTAAGTGGCGTATGCGGCACAAACAATACTTTTTAACTTTCAATAAAATACTATTAACTTCTAAGTTTCTAAAAAAACGTTCTTAAAAATTTTAATTTTTCTTTAAAACATATGCCACAAGAAGTGGTAAAAAAACAAAACAATTCTGTCGGTATATTTTCAGAATACTTCATGTAAACCTTCATTGTCTTTTTTCTCCATTACGACTTTTTGGCATATGCGCCAAGCCAATAATGAGTTGACGGTATGTAAATACTTTAATTACTGGTCCTTATTTTCTGACTTAAAAATTTTTAAATTAGAAAACTTTATAAAATTTGTGTGCCGAAAAACTTTGAAGTCGGAGTTGCGAGTTTTTGTGGGTACTTATGGCCCGTTCGTCGATAACGAATGATAACTTCGTTCGCTTAATTTACATGTAAAACAAAAACAATATTTTATAATTTGTTTTTGTTTTAAAAGTAATTTAAGCGAACGAAGTCTTGATTCGTTATCGACAAACATGCCCTTAGACTTAGACTGCATTAAAAATGTAGTGTCATAAGGGCTTTAAGCTTGTTGTTACAATACGATAACCATGTCGCAATTTACACAATTGACATTTCTTGCCGGACAGAAAATTTTTGTTGGCGCGAGAGGCAAGAAGTAAAGTGTGTCAAGCATACAGCGCACAGTGCTGTGGCCCATAGACATATATAAAAAAAAACAAGTCTTATATTGTACTTAAAAATGTACAGATCGATAAATAACAAAATAATTCAAATGAATTTTTAAGATTTAACTCTTTTTGGCGGCGCTAGAGGGCGCCAAAGTTTGAGAATTTAAAGTAAAAATGGCTAAACAACTACTTGCGTTTTACATGCTTCAGGAAAACTTTTGTAAAACTGTTGTTTTTTGAAGCACGAGATTGACGTTTTTTTCTGTAGTAGTTAACTATATTTAGAACTAACTGTGAAAAAATTTTATTTGAAAATGGTTATTATTCACTTAAGCTCTAAAAATTTTTTTAACTTTGATGGAATATTAAAAAAAAAAAAAATATCGTCTATGGGGTTTTTTCTGTTTTCGAACATTTAGACTGTTTTCTAAGAACTACAAGAAAAACAATTAAAAAAAATTTTACCACAACTTGAAAAAAATGTATTAAAAAAAAATGCTTTTTTCGTGATTTTTGCTCAAATTTTCATATATGTATATACTATTGAATTAAATAAATTGACAAGATAAATTAAGATAATTAGTATAAAAGTTGTGTCTGTTTCTTTTTGTCGCTACAAGATGACGCTAAATTCACAGATGACGTTGGTTTTTCATTGTTTAAAGAATGTTTTCAAAATGCGACTTATGCCCAATTTTCAGGATAATATTTAAATCTATATTAAGTTAATTTTCATATAAACTTAAATCGTATTTTAATACAGATTGATTTTTTGAGTTTTGTTTAAAAAGTCTTTTTTATTAAGATAAAAGTATGGCAGCACTACTAAATACAAAAAAATATCATAAAAAAGTGTATTTATTTACAAGGTGACCTCAAAAAACAGTTGTCTGCTGTTGCTTTGCCTGTTGTTGTTGTATTGGTTTAATATTGAGACCACCTTGCTAAGTTTTTCCAATGGAAACTTAAAATGAATTTAAATGTACCACATCGGTGAATTAAGTTACATTTAAAGCTAGATTTACACGATTGAAATTTTCTTCAAAATTGCTCTTCAAAATGCTTCAAACTCGTGTAAACAGCCAAATTTTGAAGAAATTTGCTGTTTATACGAATTTGAAGCATTTTGAAGAGCAAATTTCTTCAAAATTTTGCTGTTTACACGAGTTTGAAGCATTTTGAAGAGCAATTTTGAAGAAAATTTCAATCGTGTAAATCTAGCTTAAGTGTTTAGTGAAGAAAAGAATTTTGTATTTAAAACGATTTTAAACATAAATGTGTTTTAATATCAATCCTAAAAATTGGGCATTAGTGCCGTTATTTTTTATTTAAATTGAAGATGGGTACGTGACAGAAGTTTTTTTTGGGTTTTTAGTTCAAGGACCAAGCCTATTGAAAATGGAACGAATTGGTCCATAATTTTACAAAAACCCTCTTATTACATCGGTATCAAGATTAAATTTTGTCCAAACCAAATTGTAATCAAAATCAGCTTCTCAAATTTTATTGGAATCTTTCTATTTTTGAACATAGCTCCCATACAAATCATTCTCCCGAAAATAGCTTCTAATGCCAGCTTCCTTAAAAATATTAGTTTTTACATACAAATTGGCGACAATGACTTTTACGATAGCTACTATGTGATGACAAAATGTTGTCCAGGTAGGTCCAAAATAAACCATAGGTTCCATATAAACCCTTATCCAAAAAACTCATATATGTAGATGAAGATATTTAAATAATATTCGGCAGAAAGAACTTTTAAATAAATCTTAACCTTATAACATAATTTTGTTCTGGCGGGTCCATGATTGCCCATGGGTCCCAAATAGATAACACTCTAGGAAATTTGTTTTTAAATACTATGCTAAAGGGTATCACATGGTCGGGCTTGACCATACTTTCTTACTTGTTATTTTGCAAGAGCATTTTAAACGTTTTTAACTCATTTTTCATTAAATGATGTTTTTGTATTTTTCACATTATTAATCCGATTCTACCAAAATTTGGCATACATACTGTGAGCGTCAAAGTAAAGGGTACAGCTTGTTTTCCAATGTAAGAAGTGTTGTAAGTTGTAAAAAAAGTATAATTTCTACTTTGTCAAATTTGATCAGACTTCAAGCTTGCTGTCATCTGTGAAAAATACGTTGCTCCAAAAATTGACGAAAGCAAGTTGGACAAAAAAAAAAAAAAAAAAAACCTGATAAAAAATACAGTATCTATAGTGAAGCGTGATAGTGTTGGCTTTTGTAATACGTCCTTTAACAGAAGAATCAGCCCAATAGTCGCTCAGTATCAACTCACCTAAACATTTAGGAACATTTGGACAGACAAATTAAAAAAAAAAAACATAAGCAGCAAGCACTCTCTGAAGAAAATTCTGCAGGAAGATTGGCAAAAATGTCTACTGATCTGACTTTAAAATGGGTGGAATCGATGCCACTGAAACTAGAAGCCGTCCTAAAAGCAAAAAGAAATCAAACAAAGTATTAGCCACTTCACTTTTCTTAGTATTTTAAAACTGTACACTTTTTTTGACGCCTTAAAAATGCAGTATTTCTAATTTTTATTTTTAATTTTTAATAACATTGTCCAAAGTTTTGTAAAAGATAAAAAACTTCTAAAAATTTGAATTCTTTTTTACTAAAATAACACTTTTTATATTGGAAGACCAGTTGTACACTTTATTTTGACGCTGACAGGATATATCTAACAAATATAAATTTTCATACCAAATTTTATTACGATTGGACAATTTTTGTAAGTGTTATAGCATTTTTAAGAAAAAGGATATATGGCAGGACCTTGAGTCCTTGTTCAGATTCAAATTAAAATTCACACACACGTTGCTAGTTGTGTGTGTATCAGCATGTCCATTCTTTGTAGTTCTGTGGGCATTATTGAAGCTAAAATTACATTTTTCCATTTCAGGACACATGGGAGGTAGGCGTGTCCTTGGACCGATTCTCCAAAAATTCATATATTTTTTAACTAAGCTATTTTATGCCAGTGTACAAAATTTCTGACAACTCCTTCTATTTATGTCCCTTCGTTATATGGGGACAAAGCACTGTGCAGCGTCGCCACCTTACCAACAAACTTTTTCTGTCCGGCAAGAAATGTCCATAGTGTAAATTGCAACCAACAAAAAAAAAAAAAAAAAAAAAAATAATATTTTGAAAAACACGTTTGAAATAAACAGGGGTGTGCTGGAAAACGAAAAACGTCAGAACTTGGAAATTGTTTTTAATACACTTTTTATCAAATTTTTATAATTTTTGTTATAAAAATCAGTTTAAAGCTTTGTTCACAATCAGCGCAACAATTTCGTTTTTTCTTTTATCTTATTTCTTCGCAAAGCATTTCATATATTTTTCTTTGATTTTTTTAACAAAAATTTAACTTAAGTTTTTTTTAAAAATTTGAGTCAACTAGAACTTCAGCAACAATTTGTATGAAATTGTTTCTGATGTTTAAAATAATTTAATTTAGTTTTGAGTGAAAATTTTAACATAATGTTGTAAAAAATAATAATAAATGCATAGTATTGTTGTGGCTAAAATTTGCAAACGGTTTCTTAATGCAAAATGTGTGTGGTTGCAAAAGAAATTGTTGCTCTATTATGAACACCAAGTGAAAATGTTTCTTTGTTTGTGAACGAAGCTTAATAGAGAAATATAATTGTCATAATGTCATAAAATTCTTCAAATTTTTGCATTTTACGTTTTCTTAAAATCGAAAACTCTGAAAAATTTTGTTTTAGTAACGAGAAAGTAGCTTTTTTTTTAGAGATTTAAATTGGATTCTTATGTATTTTGTTATTGTTTTGAATTGTGTAAAATCTATTAAATATGACAAACTAGTTAAATTTTGTTGGACTATTATAAAATGCTTGCAGGGTAAACACATATACACATACACACTCCCACTATGAAAAAATCGTCATTCAGCTGATAAAAAAATAACCGCTAAAACCCAAAAAACCATTTTGTGTATTGAATGGTATTTGGTATTTATTTTATTTGATTTTTTCCAATTTCTTTTTTCTCTAAATCTACTAAATCTAACAAAATATTTATGTTGTTTTATTTTTTTTTCAGCGAATTGTCTAAAAAAACAAGGTGTGTTGAAAAAATTTATAAAATCAATTTGCAAAAAAAAAAAAAAAAAAAATTTAACATTTTAGAGAATGAACTAAAAAACGCCACAAAGAAATAAAAAAAATTGCTAAATGAATATTATAAAAGATTTTTGTTGTTTGTTGGTTTTTTCTTTTTTATATAGAAAATAAACAAAAAAAGAATTTGTTTAGATTTTAGTTTGTTCTGTTTTTTAAAAACACATTCATAGAATTTAGTGTTTAGTGTATCTGTTAGATGTTGTATGCCACCACGTTGTGGTTGAAATAAATGGGTGGAGTAACACGGAAGCACAGTCAGCAGATTTAGTTAAGTTAAATTTTTTTTTTGTTGAAAGTTTTTTACTAAAACTGTGGTGTTTAAAACAGAAATTGGGAAATGGGGAAATTCTGTAATTTTTAAAAATATTCCATATCAGGGTGTTATGTAAGTTAAAGTATCAAGAAACGAATAGTCTGATGTTTTTAAAAACCAAGAGTAGGGACATTGTAAGAGTACCCTTTTACTCAAAAACTTATTAAGGCCTTTGTTTAATCAGATTGATCTAAACACAACATCACGTTTTTGTAAGAGTACCCATTTTGACATAAGCTTGATAAGGAAAACGGAACAGCTGATCCGCAACGTATACGTAAGATAGGGTCCTTACAAAAGAAACTATGTTAATGAAATTTGGCTTTGATATTCCTTATAAACCGTGCTTTTTAGACGTATTCAACTTCTGTTAGAGAAAACTGTAAATCTAGCTGTCATACTAATGAAATCACCATGCAAAGACCTACACCAGAACAACTTTTACTAATCATGGAAATTTTTTTCCAAAATTCGCGCTCTGTTCGCTGAACTTATTCAGTACTTCGGCAAGTTTACGGTATGCATAATTGTCCATCAGAGCAGCTTATACGTTAAACTATTAACTGATTCATGACCATATTTGTACTCTTTTGGATAATATTCCTCCAAGTTGGGCCCGTGCCGTGCGTACAGAAGAAGCCATTGCCGCTGCAAACGTGAGTGTGATGGGGACTCGAATTTATCGAGCAGACTTCGCTCTCAGCAACTCGGTCTCTGCCCGTTCTCCACTTGGCCTACGTCCATATAATCTGCAACTGGTGCAAGAATGAAAGCTGGCGGACCCGACCATCAATTACGTCGTATGCTTGATGAATGGGCTGAAAATTAACTGAAAATCGAAACAGAATCTTTTTCAGCGATGAGGCTAATTTCTGGCTTAACGGGTATGTAAACAAGCAGAATTGTCGTTTTTGGTGAGACCAAAATCCTCATGCGACTCCATTACATTCTGAAAGATATCACTGTTCGGTGCAGTTTAGATGCCGAAGGCGTCATCGGCTCATTTGTCTTTTAAATCGAAACCGGAGTAAATCCAAACGCTGCAGGCAAATCGTTCGTGATTTTTTTTTTTCATCATGTCATTCCAAATCATTTGGAGCAGAAATGGTTCCAACAAGACGGCGCAACATGTCATACAGCGAGTGAAATTATCACGTTTTGTAATCGAATTATCTCAAGAAATGGACGTGTGAATTGGACACCTCGTTCGTGTGATTTGAATACTTTTTGTGGGGCTACACGAAATCTTTGGTCTATGCCGATAACCCATCAACTATTGATCATTACGAAGCCAACATTCGAAGCACAATTGACGAAATAAGACCCGGCATGTTCGAAAAAGGGGCGCAAAATTGGACCAACAGGATGGCATTCATTATGCACAGTCGCGAAAGCCATATGTCAGAAACTATTTTTAAACATTAAATGTCGTGAGATCTGAGGTCATTATATTGAATTTGTTGTGTTTTAAAAGTTCTATGGCTCTAAAAAATACCCTTAATTTATAATTAACAAGATTTTGTTTGTCGTGCTTAATTCCCAATTTTTATTCTTGATAAAAACACTGAAATTTATTGTTGAAGGGATAAGCTATTCCTATGCGCATTTCACTGATTGCTTAGGCCAAAATCTTGTAAATTAAAAATTTTGTATTTCCAATAAAATTACTTTGATAATAAACTGGCAAGCGCACGGCTAAAAAACTAAACTGGCAACATGCTTTATTTTTTGCGAGAACAATAAAGCAAAATGTTTTTGTTTTATTTTGTTTTTTCTTTACCTACTCACAAAAAAAAAAAAATATTATGATGCCAAATAATTTGAGAATTTGACGATTATGCTGTTGGGGTAAAAAAAAACCTGGTTGTCGTAAATGAAAACCTTTTGTCGCAAGAAAATTTCCAACAAATTTTTTTTTTGCCGCAACAACATGAAAGTATTTGAAGTTTTTCAACACCAAAATTATTTGTTGTAAATGAAATATCTTTTGTCGTTAAAGGTTTTCGTCTGAAATAACAGCACATTGAAAATTGCTGTTGACGTAAATGATTTGCATTTACAGGAAATAACAATTTTTGTTGCCATAAAATATTTTTTTTTTCAATCAAATAATATTACTGTTGTCGTAAAAAAATTTGCATTTGAACAATGAATTTACACTTTGGTACAAAAGAAACAGACTTGTTGCTACAAATGCAAAATCTTGTTGGGCACAATCCGAATGTAAATTCTATTTGAATCAAAATCAATTTCTTTTGGCATAACAGTCTTTTTTTTTTGTGTGTACTTACAACTACAATTAATGTTGGAATAATTCCAACCAATTGTAGTGGGGAATGTAAAAAAAGATAAACTCACTGTTTATTGTTGTTGTTTTTGTTTAAGCTTTGATATTGTTACAAGTAAAACTGTTGCTTATAATTCTTATTCGCTTTACAGTTTTATATTTTTAATATCTCTAGTTTTACTTAAATCTTTGGATGAAGGTTCCTGACGATCTGGCCTAAGTAACCAGTAAATGCGCATAGGAATTGCTTACCCCTTCAACAATAAATTTCAGTGTTGTTATCAAGAATAAAAGTTGGGAATTAAGCACGACAAACAAAATCTTGTAAATTAAAAGTTTGGTATTCCCAAAAAAATTACTTCGATAATACCCTTAATTTATATAAAATTTATTTAGGATGGAAGGTCATTCAAAATGCGTGCAAAATTCAACTATTCTCTATACACAAGTGCTCCCGAAATAAAGGGCTTAGCAAGATAGAGCAACAACGATATAAGAAAAAGGTCGTTTAAATCTTTGGCGTAAGGCATTTTGAATTCTTGATTAGGTTTAACAAATTTTTTTTAGTCTTTCGTCAATAATTTAAATCTGGCACAACTGCTGTTAATCGTAATTTTTTACTTTTAAGTAAATAGGTCAATTAAATAAAGCAATTAAAAAATTATCAATTTGACATTACGAAAAACTACAGCCTCTGACTTAAGAACTTTTTGCTTAACTTTATAGATATTTGACTTAAATATTTCACAGAAAAAAATAAAAATTGATTTCAATTAAAAAATTTGTGATATTAATTAAAAAATTAATTAAATTTGCACCAGTAAACAAATTAATAGTATCAATTAAACCAGTTAATTGTATTAATTAAACGTTTAATTCACTTGATTAAACGTTTAATTCACTTGATTAAATTTTTAATTAAAACTGATTATATTTTTGATTAATGCTTTAATTGGTGAACAATTTTGGAGAATTTTTTCTGTGTTATCAAATATGGTTTTATAGTATTAAAAACGGGCTTAGTAGGTTTATTTTTAACCTTTTCTCTGAACAAACGTCCTTCATTTATAGTATTTACTTTTGTTGTGCTATGGCGAAGAGTAATAAAGAATTTGTTTAAACAACTTACAACTTAAATGTGCTATAATGTTTATTTAGATTTTTAAATGATTTGCTTTCTTTGCATTAAATTAATTTTGTGTTTTAATTTCTATATTTTTTTTCAGAATATTCAACTTAACATCATGTTTTCCATCATTATAACAGGTATGTATGTATGTAAAGCTTAATCAAAATATTTTACAAATTTCTTATCTTTTAAATTTATTTCATATTAAAATCATAGATTTAGTTAGTTTTTCTTAAATTAGGCTAGACTCAATTTTCATTTTGACTTTTTTGTTGTTAGACGAGGCATAACTTTGACCAGTTACAGCCTAAACCTATCTACCCTGGGTATGTGAAATTTTTTTAAAGTCGAATTTTCTCTTTTTTTGTATCATTCAAAAGTTTACAAAGGGGAAAAAATATCGATACTAAGGGTGAATATATTATAGTATTCGAAGTTACGTAATTATGGTCGCAGATGCTCGACTCTAATTGTGTGTTCTTTCTAAAAAAAATATATGTAATATTTTTATTATGTAACACACACACTCTGATACATTTTTCTATGCATATGTATACCAATAGAAGAAAATAATATCTTTATTATACACATAACGGTAATGTTTATGTAGCGTTTCTAAAATTGACTGTAGCGTTTACAACACTGATTTTTAATAATAAAAGTCAACTGTCGTAAAAAATTTTGTACCATATTTGTTTAAAAAAAGAAACCTTTTTCAATAACGCCCCAGCGGGAAAAAGAAGGAGTAGGAAGGCCTTCTAGAAGGCCTCTGTACCCCTTCTTTTGGATGTTCAAGGCCTTCTTGCTCCATTCCATACTCATATCTTTTTTACACACGTTGTCATTGCGGATAAGGCCTTCCGCTCTCGCTTCTTCAGCAGGTACATAAGAAGGGTAACGGGACCAAAAAAATTGATTTTGCTTTTGCTTGTGCAAAAAAACAATACAAAAAATGTTACTCCCTTCTCATAGAAGCGAGTGTGGAAGGTGTATCTTATCTTTTATACGAAAGAGCCGAGGCCTTCTAGGCCTTTTTTAGCGGTTAGATAAGAATAGTAATTGAATCAAAAAATCTTTTAAGCAGGCCTTTAAAAAGGCCTGAAGTAAGAAGGTCTTCTGAGTTTTCCCGCTGGGGCAGTGTTCGAAAATTAACCGAACATTATTTAGCGTACGGATGATACACATACCCAGAAACGATATATATTTTGTAAGTGTTTGCGTGTTAGTACACAGCCCTTAATACCGTTCATAACTATTGTCACGAAAGTAACGAACATTATGTAGCCCTTTGTTTTTTGTTATAAAACAGAACAACTGTAGTGATTCTTTAGGCAAACATTATATTTTAATGTACTTTAGTGCTTTTTTCTCACATTGATGAAGGAATGAGCAAACGAAAAATTTTAGCGTCGCTTTCCACTACACCTTTTTAAGTTGAAATTGAGAAGATACAAATTAATTTCGAGATAAACTAATTGATGTTGAGAAAATACAAATTGATATTAAGAATTCCGATTTGATATGTAGAGAATACAAATTAATATTAAGAAATTGAAATTCATATTGAGAATAAACAAATTTATAATAAGAAATCGAAATTAATATTTAGGAAATACAAATTGGAATTGAGAAAACCCAAATTAATATTACGAAAAACCAAATTAATAATGAGATATACAGCCATGTCACAGAACACAATTCCGTTCGGAAACGGAATTCATTCCGTATTTTGGTGCTTCAGAAAATTAATTACGAAAAAATTTTTCGGAATGAAACCATTTCTATTTTCATGAACGGAATGGGAGTTTTCTGTATCTTAAACGGCAAATAATTATCAAAATATACTTTCTATCAATAAACAAATATGTTTTCTTTATTTATTTTTCAAAAGAAGTATATTTTAAATAGTTTTTAGCAATTTATTTTACAAATATTTAAAACTCTTTCTAAAATCTTTAACAAGAAAACAAAATTTTCGTAATGGATTTATGAAGCATTGCCATATCTCTTTTGTTGTCATATTTTGCCAAAATTTACATACCGGCAACACACAAATCAAAACAAAACTGAAAAGAACAAAGCAAAATTGGAAACAATTACATTTGTTAAACATTTTTTTTTTGTCCTGCATTTCCCGCATTTTAATTTAAAACATTCTTATTCAAGCCGATAGTAGCTAATAAAACTGTAATAGCAGTTATTTTTATTTAACAATTGAATAACATACTTAATTAAAAAAAAAAAATACTGCATTTGGAAATGAGAGAGGATCAGAAGCATCCCTTAACTTTCGACGCCTGAGTTTTTCTTGTCTATGTTGACTTCTTTTTCCTTCTAGTTCAGCAATTATTGATACGCCCGGCATATTTACTTGTTAAATTTCACAAATTTTAAAGTTGATTACTTTTTTACACATAAATAAAAACTCAAATGTAAATTTTTTTGTACAAAAATTTTGTTAACCGATGTTTTTTGTTTTGCTAAGTAAATTTGTTGCCATATTAAATTGTAATAAATACTGATGTTGCCAAATGGGTAACATAAAAATCGCTTAAACAAAATTTTTCGGATTGATGAAAACGATTGGAATCCAAAGCACCAAAAATGATTTCGAACGGAATGGCAAATACGGAATTGACAGCATTCCGAACGGAATCTGTGACACGGCTGATAAATACATAGTTTTATCAATATTAGGCAAAGAAAATTATGAGTTTAAAAACAAATAACGGAAAATATTTTAAAATCAAGTATACGAACATGTGTATAAAAAGTTTTTCACCAACAGGCATATTCTCCAATTCTATTGCCCTTATGTTGTAGAATGTTGTACTGCTCTCGCACAGTCAAATGTGGTTATAATATGTAGGCTTAGCTTCGTCGATAATAACTTCTAAGTATACAAGACGTTGTTCGCAAACACCAGGAGTATATTTCGTATACTTAGTTGGATTTTTGTGTGTGTTTTTATTTTAAACCATATAAACTCAATTGGATTCAACATTGGGCTATTAGGAACCAATCGAAGAAGAGTCCCTGATGAGTTTTCAAAAATTATTTCCATTTATATTTACTAAATATTAATTTGTATTTTCACAATTCCAATTTGTATTTTCTCAATATTAATTTAAATTTTCTCAATTTTAACTTAAAAATGTGTAGTATTTTGTTGATGTAGCTTGGCATTTTGCACGAATAACGTGTGTTTGTATTGTATTCATGTTTTGTTTAATAAAAAAATTTTTGTTGTGTTTACCAGCCAAAAAGGCACTGAGTACAAGTGAAATAAACGAACTTTACTGTGCTGAACCGAACACAAAAAATAAACTTTTTTTAAGGTATTTACTACACAAACACTATAAGCGCTTGTGTTTTCCCTATTTCTACCGTACCAAACACTTAAGAAAATTATATAATGTTTCATTTCGAACACTGAATAAAAATGAAACAAAAACTTTAATATCCATCAGTTATATTCATTAATCTTTTACAATATAAAACAAATTGTACCCAAACACTAGAATAAAGTAAATAATCAAGACACTCGCTTGCAAAAAAAGTATTTAACGCAGCTGCAAAAAAAGGGTATTATCTCATCCTGAAATATAACTAGGGGCAAGATATGGAACATATTTACCATTAATTTGTGCAACATATTTAGTAAGGAAAACGAAAACTTTTCACATTTTTTCCTATATGTTTAGTATAGAATTTAAATCCCCGCGAATGGTAGAACATTTTGTCAGAAAATAAAACACCATAAGTGAAAAAAATTACAAATTTTATTTAAAATGTTATATAAGGGTATGTTCTGACAATCGAAAACGCTGAACATTTGTGATACTGACCGAAAGGTCATCTGTAATTCGCAATCGCAAAAAGTTTTGCAACTTTAAATAGCAAAATTTCAGAGAGTTTCAGAACACCATAAAATAAATCTAACGTTTTGTGTTTTTAAATCTTGCGGTTGCCAGAACATGGCCGAAAAGTTATTTAAGACACAAACCATGAGTTAAAGATACAGCATACAATTTATAAATGTATAAAGAAAACCACTGTGCCTAGACGTTGTCACAATTTTAACCGTTAGAAGTGTATTATTGCTTATATTTTTATATGGTCCTTTGTTTAGTTGTGTATGTGGGTACGGAAGATTTCTATGTTCGTTAGATTCTGTTTTGCTATTTTAATATATGTATGTATTATTGTATTCTATTTTACTCTATTTCATTTTCTATTTTATTTTGTAGTATCGTGTTGTTTTGTATTTTATTCTTTTCGATTATTTTGTAAACTTTTCTTTCTACATTTTACACTTAAATACAAGAAGACAATTTATATGTTGTATTCGCACATTAATAGTCTATAACAGTATGTCAATACATTCATTGTATTTCTTCTTTATTATTATTTTTCTTTCAATTTATTCATTTCTATTTAAGCACATAAATAGACTTAGATAAATATTAGGGAGAGCCAAAGCAACGACGTCAACTCTGAAAATTAAAGTAAAAAAATATTGAAAAAAAAAAAAAATATTACCTATTCCAAATCAAACTGAACACTGAATAAATCTTCTATAGTGTAGAACTAGACTTTTATAAACATTTTCAATCGTGGATAAATAGGTAAGCTCATATCCTTAAGACTACGGCTCCTCTGCAAGAGAGCTTACAAAATTTCAACATGTATTACTTGGATGCACATTTTTAACAGTGGATTTCTTCCTTGAAAGAAAACTAACTACTGGTTAAAGTTGTTCGCTTTCATATACATAAATATTTTTTAAAGAATTTTGTTGGCATCTGTGTTTGCAGTTGGTGAAATAACCGATGAACTTTCACGTCACACAAAAAAAAAATTGATTTTTATCAAAAAATGTGTGATATTAATTAAAAAATTATTATTTTGCACAAGTACACAAAGTAATAATATCAATTGATTCACTTGGTTAAATTCACTTGATTAAACTTTTTATTCACTTTTTTAAACGTTTAATTCACTTGATTAAAAATTAACTTAAAACTGCTTTAATATTTGATTAATGCCTTAATTGAAAAAAAATTAGCGACAATTTAGTTCTGTGCAGTTATATGAATAAGGAGGTTTACTAAATACATATAAATAATTTTTAACCACATCTTTTTTATGCCTTTCAAGTAGCAGACCTTCCTTCTTAAAAGGCATCTTCTTTATCTCTATGGTTTACTTTTAGAGACCACACCAGTATTTGGAATTACACTTTGTTCTTGTGCATGAATGTAGAAGTATTTTGATTTTTTTTTTTGACTACAAGTTTTCTAATGAGTTTAATTTAGACATGTTTCTATCACAAATGGGAAATGTATTGGGTAAGAGCAAAACTTAAGAGGACTACGATAACTTTTAATCCCACACAAAAATAGTGGAAAGGGTATTATGCGTTTTTGCTTATGTTTGTAAAATCTTAAAATATAAGTCCTAGAGCCATCTTTAAGTATACCGTTCGACTCAGAATAACTTTTTGGGTCGATCTAACGACGTCCGTCCGTCTGGCTCTCCTTGCAAACCATGTGCGCAAATTACAGGTCGCAATTTTTGAGATAATTTAAAGAAATTTGGTACATAGATTGTAATTGGTACAAGGACCAAGTTTATTAAAAATAGTGATAATTGGTCCATAATTTCACAAAACACGCATACAAGCTTCTTTCCGGAAGAGTACCAATAAACCATCTTATTATGTTGGTAATAAGATTTAATTTGGCCAAAACATATGGCGTTTTCTTTTCTAAACAAAAGTGTTGCATAAGTGTTACATGCAACTTGGCAACAGTTTTAAATGCACCCCTAATTTTTAAGAAGTGTTTCGTATTTGACGTTTACAAAAGAACACAAATTTCGGCATTAAACAATAAGGTACAATTAGCGCAAGGTAAATTCAGTTACAGGTGGTGGCAAGACTAAAACTATCCAAAGCCAACAGAAACAAAATATGATTTTTGTATGTTATTGTTAGTGTTTACGGCTCGAAACTTGCCACCACCTTGTAACGAATTCGCCTTGATCTAGTGCTGCACTCATACCCCTTTACTTAAAATGAGTGTTTAACATGTAGCATTTTTTTTTTTGTTTTGAAGGGAACATCATCAGAAAAAAACGCTTTACTATTTAAAAAAAACACTTCTTTTTCAGAAAAGAACATAAAAAAATGTAAAAGGCAGAATAAATTCAGAATTTTACTCAGAAAAGAAAACGCCTTTATTTGAATGGAAATCATAAGGTGCATGTACACGACATGTTTTTTACATCTGACTTGTCAAATCTCCCACTGCAAAGTTATATAAGTCGCATATCAAGAAGATACAACTATCTAAAAGTTGCCGCCGCACACGATTTTATTAATAATAACAATAATTTGTTTACCACTAATAATTGTATATACAGTAACGGAAAAAATAATAGGGAGACATACAATTTTTAAAAGTTTCTTAAGTTTTTATTTAGATTTTCATAAATTAGATGAAATATATTAAACTAAAGCTATTCAATTTGTTTATATCAATAACTTAAAAAATATTACAGTCCAGCTGTATTCGAAAAATTGATATTATTCAAAAAAAAAAAATGTCTGAAAAAATAAGTAAATTTTAATTTGATACTTGTTGCTATTAAACCCAAATGTTATTCTTATTTTACGCGGTAGATCCTTTCACTTTAATTTATTCTACGCTGCTACGTTTCTTTGAATTCAAGAGATTGGCGCAGGTATTCGGAGAAACTGATCTAACCGACCCCTTGCACCCTTTGCCGCACAATCTGTTTATTGTAGATTTATACATCCCAATTTTGGTTGAAAGAATTTTGCAGTAAGTCTCATTCTACGAGATGTTATTTGGAAGAAAAATATCGTTCCTATTATTTTTTCTGACACTGTATGTATAATTATAAAGGCCCAAATACACTTATCAAAATACTCGTCAAGCATTGTGGTAGTATTGGTAAAAATGTGTTTGTATGTTTCACACCGACGATGCTGGATGGAAAATAATAAAATTTAGATATGACGGCGAATATTACGTCTAGCACACGAACACGAGTGAATTCGCCAGGTGGACAAGCATTTGACAAGTGTATTTGGCTCTTAATATTTAAAAATGTATTTTGTTACAGAAAGTAACACTCCGAAAAATCACTGTAGTTCGCATTTATATTTTAGTATAACGAATTTTCTATACAAAAAACTTAACTGCAAAACTTTTCTAGACAGAGTCCAAAATTGGCTGTATTTCTAAAACCCAGTAAATGAACTTTTCATACGCTACATAAAAACAGATTCTAAATATTATTGAAAAGAGCACTTAAGCTATTAAGTCTTCTATGAAAAATACCTTTTTAGATATCGGTATCGCGATAATTTATAACAAATTTATTTTAGGCTTATTTGATTTTTTTTTATCCTTAAACTTCTAGTTTGGAAATATAACTGTTTTACTATCAAGAAAATACTTTTTTCTCAACCCAATTATCCATTTAAAAAAAATCCAATTTTTTTTCATGTGTTGTAAAAACATCAAAAGAAATATAAATAACATAAAAAGAAAGTTTTAGCAATTTTTTTTATCATCATCATCCATACAAATCAATTCATCAAAAATTACTCAATACATGAACCCAGTTGACCAAAATAAATAGTTTTACGATTTCTTTGAAATTAACATAAATGGATTTTTTTTTACAAAAAAACTTCAAACTTCACTTACTTTTTCCTACTTTTTGTATATCCCAGTAAAAAATACACATCTTCTAAAACAAACCTCCCCCCGTATGGTGTAAGGATCATCCGAAGGATACTATAGCTTTTGGTATTCTGACTCTCCGGCAAATCAAGTGCATCCAACCTGGGATGCGACAAACATTAAAGCGACAGAGCTCATGAAGTCTTTTAACTTCTTGCAAATCCTAAAATCCTTACGAGCAGCTCTCGCCGTTAATTTGAACCCGACTGTATAGTCGCCTTCAGATACAACTTTTAGCTTGCGAAACTGTATGCGACCATAACTTTTAGTCTTTCTATTTTAAATACCTGGCCAATTGGGAAATTGTATTCATACAAACTTAAAAATATTTACTATTCATTTCATGACAAAAATGAACAAGTTGTATCAAAGTTTCTGTTTCTTTTTTTTTTGTATTTGGTTGGGATTGAGTCTGTTACAGAATTTAACAAACAACAACTTCAATAAATAACAACACAAACAAAAAAATTAATGTATTTTGTCATGTCATTGACAGACCCCTATGCCAGGGTTGGCAAAGTTGGTACAATTGGCCTTTTTTCGTACTTATAGATCTTACAAAGTACGATCTCACTTTTATGAATAAACTTCCAAGTTTTTAATAAAACTAACCTGATTTTCAATATACACGCATTTGTTTCTCGTTGTGTACTACATGGAACTCAGTGAAAGCATAGACAATCGGTAGGACGCCCTAATGTTGAAGATATTTAAATGATACATTAGTTTTAATTGTTGCGAGGGCGAAGTTTATTGAAAGTGGTCGGAATCGGTCCATTATTTTTGGAATAAAGTGTGGTGCCTATAAACCTGCGATCGGCAAAATCAGGGCCCCGCGTTTTCTCTTCTCTCTTTTATTCTCTGTTATACTCTTTTATTACGTACGTATGCACACACATTAAAGATAATTTAACAACATTTACAACAACATATGTAAAATTCATACAACGCATACAATCGCAAAATGTAATAGTAAAGGTTGCCGATCGCAGCTATAAACCATCTTATTGTATTGGCATTTAGATTAAAATCAACTCAGAAACATTTTATTACAACTTATATTATCTTCCGAATTTTTATACCCTTCACCTCAGGTGGAAAGGGTATATATAAGTTTGTCACTCCGTTTGTAATTTCTACAATATTGATCTAAGACCCTATAAAGTATATATATTCTGGGTCCTTATGAGGAGAGAAGTTGATTTAACGAAATCCGTCCGTCCGTCTGTCCGTCTTACGTTTGATATGTGTTTTCCGGAGACTCCAGACATAATAGCGGCTAGGTTGGTTTACATTTATGTCACATATAGTCCACCATCTCTTGCTATTGAAATTCAGCTAGATCGGTCCAAAAATTACTAATATATGAGCAAAAAACCACGACTACCTCTAATTTTTTCCAAAAACCCCTTGTTGTTGTTGTTGTATTTTTATTACTTTTTTCCGTATATCTTGAGAACGGCAAGAGCCAAAGTTTTCAAATTAGGTACACACATTTAGGTTATCAATACACAGCATCCTACAAAATATTGGCGGGATCGGAGAAGTGGGCGTGGTACTTCCCGCACAAAAAATATCAAAACTTGTATAAAAACCTGATTTTTTGGACTGTTATATGACCTATGGTTATCCCTTGTATATCAAAGGATCGGAAATCTTAAGTAAAAAATATTTTCTGAAAAAATCGGAAAAATCGGTTCAGATACGAAAAAGTTATGACCAAAATAATAATTTTTTTTTTAAATACATTTACCAGTTTTTGCTTTTTAAATTTAAATTATAATGAAGTTTTTAGTATTGTAAATATGTATGTATGTATATTTAAAAATTATTTTGTTTTTGTCTAGTTGCTCTGTATTCTGCTCGCAAAATGGTAAAGGGCATATAAGATTCGGCACAGCCGAATGTAGCACTCTTACTTGTTTTTTTAACCGGTCCTCCTCTAACTTCGAAGGTGTAGTGAGCTTTGTATACCTTGGCGCTCTCCTAAAGAACGTCAACAGCATGCATGACGGAATTAGTGATCGCATATCAGCAGCAAGTAGAGCGTACTTTGCCCAGAGAAAAATCTTTACGTCCAAATTGGTTTCAAAAACGTGCAAACTTAATATTTATAAAACCAGAATTTGATCAACGCACGCATGGACGAAAGCAGACCGCAAAATCAATACATATTAATTTACGACATCCGATGTACTAGAGTCTTATAACTAGACGAAGAGGACGGCCGCGAACGAGATGGAGAGATTGCGTAGAAGGCAACTTTAGAGTAATGGGCTTATGAAACTGGCAAGAGAATGCCGAAAATAGAGAAAAATGGAGCAAAACTAATTAATCAAGCTAAAGCTCAGCCCGAGCTGTAAGTCTAAAGACGATGATAATAAAATACTGTGATTTAGGGTATTTGGAAAAAATAATCAGAGACCTTTCGAAGATGTGAACATTATATTTAAGTAATATTGAGGTAACTATACGTATTTCTCCAGCAAACTCAATTTTTTTAAAAAATTATCTCTATTTTTTAACTTTGGAAATTTGTTTGCACATTTTTTTTATTTAGGAACCGTATAATTTGTGAATTTATAATGAATAATTTATTTATTAACAAAATGCTACCTTGTTTTAAAATATTCGTTTAAAATTGACCGTGTTATTAAACTTTTAATAAAAATAATCTGAGAATTCTTTTATATTTATAAGTTATAAAAATTTTAAAAATTAGGTAAATTAAAATTTTTTTATAAAAAGTAACTTATAAAAATAAAAGAATTCTCAGATTACTTGTATTTGATGCAGTGTTCGAAAATAAACACTAAATATCGCTCCTTAGTGTTCGCTCATTTGTGTGAAAACACAAACGCTAATAGTGTTTGTGTAGAAAATCATTGAAAAAAATAACGTTTCCCTGTTAGTCATCTTTCGAATACAAAAATAATACTGTCTTTATCCAACTCAACAAAAAATGAGAACATTTAATTCCGTTCGGTTTTTTTTAAATAAAAAAACTTCATTGTGTTCGGTTCGGCTCATTTATGTTCGTGCCTTTTGGCTGGTAGAAAAAACCAAACATTTTTTCAAAAACAAAATACACATATGAAAAAAAAAACAAAAAGCCAGCAAAATAATTTTACACAAACAAAACATATACACAATACACACACAAGCTGTTCGTGGTGCGGTCGTTGCTAAAATTAAAATATAATGTTTGTCTACAGCAGGCATTTCCAAAAATTTTTTGGTTATGTAGTAGTGAGTACCAGAGAGTAAACAAATTGAGAGAATGCATTCATTTACAGCCGAAATAAAATGATAGTAATATATTTTATAAGTTGTAGACTCTACAGTATCACTACAATTGTTCTGTTTTTTTAACGAAAAACAGAACATTATATAATGTTCGGCTCTTTCTTGATAATAGTTACGAACGGTATTAAGGGTTGTGTTCGTCTACACAATCACACTAACAGCCTGTTTTTGTAAAACATAAGTCTTCTCACTTAAAGTTTTCGTATTAATACGTTTATGTTCAAAATTTGGTTTTTAAAAAACATTTAAAAGCTTTCGTCTATTCATGGTTGACATAAATAGAGCTTTTTTCTTTCGTGAATCAACATTATTGCCAATGCATTAACATTCGTACATTTCTATTATTTTTTCATATAAAGGTTTTGTGTTTGTGGATAACCCTGGCTTTTGTTTACAAAAATTAAAATTAAATTTCAAAAACAAAATATTTTATAAAAAGTGTTAGTAAATTAGTAAAAATAAAAGTGTTGAATGAAAATGTTAACAATAATATCAATAAATAAAAGAAATACATAAAGAAGATCTTTTGCTGCACATTAATATATAAATATGTAGAAGATATTTGCGAAGATACAATTTTTTGGCACATTCGGAAAAACGGTGGTATTTTACACTTCACTGTATGTACAGTCACACAGATAATAGTACGTACGCCTTAACAATTCTTTAACTTTCCTAAAATAAGAGATATTTAAAAAAATAAATGAAATAAAAATTTTTAAATGAAAGCAAATATTTATTTCATTATTTAAATTTAAGACTATTATTTGTCCGCACACTTAGGTGCGAAGTCGAGTCGCTTTTATCTGTTTATATCCCAATTAATGTTGGTTTTTCTTGGTACGCGGCTATGTAATCCGCTTTTTCGCAGAACACTTCGCACTGTTTCTGAATGAATATTAATATTGTGGTAATTTTCGAATTTGCACGGCTGTTAATTTGGGATTTTCACTAACAACACTTTTAATAAATTGCTTAACTCGTAAGGAAATTTTGAGTGGACGTCCAGTTTTTGGCTTGCTTACTAGAAATTGAGACTAAGACAAGTGCTTTATTATAGTCTGCACTGTAGACTTGACACGTCTAACAATTTTAAAATTTGAACTCCACGAATTTCCATCGTTCCTTTTTTTAAAAATATATGCACGCATTTCATTACAAATGTCCTTTGTTTTCTTACCTTTTTTAACAAAACAGTAATATTTTTTTTCTAAAATTACTGCAGCCTTTAAGAATTTGCTTGCAAGTTTAGCTTGTGCCACCTTCCGTATATTATTTTTCCTTTAAATCTTCTTAATTTAAAAAGGACAGTTTTCTATTTGGCATCGAACGTATAATTATCTGTGCTGTCAGATTAACTTATAAGTGTAAAAGTATAATTAGCGGAAATTGACCCAAACTTTTTGTAGATTGATTTTGACAGTGTGTCGATGCCTTGCAAATGCAAGAAAAAATATCGATCAGAAATCCAGAGTTATTCTTTAGCTCCAATTTTAGATGGCGTACGTACTATGCCATTAACAACGGTACGCGACATGATGTGATCGGACTTTAAATGGCAGCGCTATATTTAAAAAACTAAATGGGCTGCATATGGAGGCGAGGCTATAAAAATGTAACCGTTTTAGAAAAATCGTTGACATACCGTTCATTCAAGGGGGTGACTGGCACAAACTTTTTTTGTAAGGAGGTCGACCCGCTCTTATGTACATACATATGTTCATATTTTTGAGCGTATGTAGTTCCATTGTTTCTAGAATTTTTTGAACCTCTAAATACATATTTATGTAATTATGTATAAGTGAACCTTTATAGAATATTTTATAATAGTATTAGTTTTTTTAGGTTTCCTTTTTTTAAATATCACAGTTATTTTCCATTTTGTGGTGATTTGTTTTTTAAACGAAAGCCTTTTACTTATCGTCTACTTTTCACTTTTGTTTTCATTTATTACGAAGATTTTAATTTTATAAGAACCAAAAATATGTAGAAAAAAATTAAAGCTTTTTTTGTCACTCACCAGAAAAGTTTTTTAATTTTATGAAAACCTAAATCTGATTTCGTTCGTTTTTTTTACGTACGAACGAATATTTTCATTTTCTAAAAACAGGCTGTAAATAATGTTCTGTTTATTTCCGAACACTGATTTAAAGATAACTCGGTCATTTTTCAACGAATATTTAAAAAGAAGGTATCAGGTGCAAAACACTGATAAACATACTTTTATAATAAGTTCAAAAATAATACGGTTCCTAAATAAAAAATGTGCAAAAACATCTCCAAAGTTTATAAGTAGATAATAAGAAAAAATTGATTATGCTGGAGAAATACTTATAGTTACCACAATATTTCTTAAATATCATGTTCGCATCTTCGAAAGGTATTAATTTCTTCCAAATCCGTTGAGAAATTCAAAATTGGTTAACATTTAACAAAGTCACTGGCATAAAAGTGCAAAAGGTACGAAAAGCCGGGTTTTTACCCTAACTCAAGATTTTAGAGGTGTTTTGCATATTTCAGGGATAGAGTCTTGTTGCTTGACAAGACCTACTAGAAAAAATTTATCGCATCCCACGTATTTCTGTTTCATTCCTTTTTGTAACACTGTGTTATCTTAATATTTGGGTACCTTTAATATGTTTTACTAATACAATTTATTTCTATTATTCTTTAATTACACTAGCCAACAAGGTTTTGCACTGGAGCAACCAAATATCTTTCCTAGGGTAATTTGGTAAGCTGAATTCGAATCTGTAATTGGTTTTTGTCTACCACGTTTTCCAGGTTTTCGAGATACAAAAAATGTTTTTATTCGTTTCTTACAAAAAAAAATTACTAGTTTATTTAAAAATCAATGAATCTTCAAAAGTGAATATCGTTATTTGAACGTCGTTTGTATGGTTCGGTTTCACACATAAGAGTCCAGCAATAGTCTCCCAACATGCTTTTGTCTCAAAATCCTTGATAAATTCTTTCAATTTTCATTAAATCTTGGTGAGCACGCTCCCCTTGTTAGCGTTCACTGCATCTAGAAAAAATCTAAATGCGAATGAAGAATGTTCAAAACATTGTCAGTGTCCACCGTTTGTCCAAGTTTCTGACTGCAAACCCAAAATTCTGATATTGCATATCCTTTTTTCGAACCAAATATTCACAACACACAAAGCAAAAATAGCTTGAATCAGTAACACGCGATCTCCCTGACATGTTTAAACGCTACTATTATGAAGATTTAGAATGAATGTGGGCTTCTGTCAAATTAAATATTGTGAAATTGTAGTGTCAGTACTGACTGTTTTACAGTATTGCCAGCATGCGATAAAGATGAAGAAGATGTGATAGCCCAATTTTGATACCAGGGGCCTAATTCTGGCAGTCGTGATCGAGTTCTATCTCGATTCGAAGCAAATTTATTTCAGTCGATACTGCACGAAACGAAATTATTTTTTCAGAATTGTGAAGCTCAAATTAATGCTTTACAATACTGAAAAAATAATTCCGATTCGTTCAGTATTGACTGAAATAATTAGAAATTCAATTGCTTTAGAATCGAGAAAGTACTCGATCACGACTGCCAGAATCAGGCCCCCGATTCGAATTCAGCGCACCCAGATTAGTTAAAAAACATGCTTCGTTTCTGCAGTCAGTTTATTTTTCCAAATTTGTAGACCAGTGTTATTGTATAAAACTAATTAAAGGTTAAAAGCTTATTTATATGCTACTATAGACATAATTGTTGGATGTTGCCACATTTGCCTCTTTAGCAGCATGTAATTAGATGAAAGAATTAATTTAGTGGTTTTCATTGAAAATCTTTTTTAATTTTATTAATGTTGCAGACAAATTTCGTTTATTAATTTGTTGCAAATTGTATGAGTATCACAATTAATAGTGAGTTTAGTAAAATAAAATAAAATAAATATACAACAGAACAAAAGTCCAGGCAACCACAGGTTGAGGTTTTGGGGTCATAAGCAGGGAAAGTTTTTATATGCACAAAAATAAATAAACTTAATAAAACTAAAAACAAAAAGAAAATCAAAATATTTTATTCCGTACTGAAAGTGCTATCTGTTTCGCACCCTGCTTCTGTATTGGTTGCAACAGTCGATCTTTTTGTGGGAGTTTTCGACAACCTTTTCGCACATTCCGGGCGATATCTCGGTGATATGAAGAATGTTGGTTTTGAAATGCTTTAACGTAAGGGGATTATCCGCGTAGACAAGATCTTTGATGAAGCCCCACAAAACAAGTCTAACGGCGTCAAATCGCATGATCTTGGTGGCCAATTGACGTCGCCAACCCATGTAACTACGCGTTCTGGAAACTTCAAATGCAATGAAGCCAAAATCGGACGTTTAGGTGGCTCGTAGCACCGTCTCGTTGAAACTACATGTTGTTTAAATTACAGCCCAAAAAAAAGTCGTTTATCATAGTGCTCTGAATTGTCGGTAACGGTTCTTTCACTGAGAAAAGCGATATTTTCGGCAGTGTGTACCAGAGATCAGCAATGAGTAGTGAAAAAATGAGTAGAGCTAAATCATGACTCATTTAAAATTCTTGTACTTATACTCACTCATACTTATTCCAATGTTATTCAAACTCATATTCACTCAGAAGTTTTATTTTACTCATCGTACTCATACTTAGCAACATTTGTAGTGGTTGATTTAGAATCCACTCAACTCAAGGTGTATAGGCGAAGCAAAATGCGAGGCTGCCAGATTTGTCCCCGAAATAGCAAAGTGACGATTTTGCAATAACAGTTTACTAAAGTTACATGTATGAAGTTGACGATTTTTTTTGCAAATTTATCTGGCAGCGCTGATTATGAAGTTGTGTGTTTTATCTGTTGTGTTAAAACGGTAAATGGATGAGCTTAATGAGTTGAATCATTGTGAGTATTGTAAGTATTTTCCTAAAATTATAAATCAAACTGACGTAATTTATGAGTATGCGTATAATGTCGACGTCGCACTCATATTAATTTCTCTTGTGAGTATGAGTGAATCAGAGTATCTTAGTTTAAACGATTTCAACTATAAACTATTCATTGCCGATCTCTGGTGTGTACATTGTGATGATGCACAGGGCTGATCACATCTTTAACGCTTCCAGTCTCTTAAAATTTCTTTATAATATTGCCAATACCTTGCACATTAGATCAATTTTGAAGACCGACCAAAATCACCATTCCCAATACTTCCTCCGATAATAGCTCTTTATGCCATAACTTCCTAAAAAATGTTGGTTGTGACATAAACATTAACGACCATAAGGTTTACCATAGCTAGTATGTCATGATAAAATGTTGTACTGGTAGGTCCAAAATTAACCATAGGTCCCATACAAACCCCCTTCCTAAAAATTTAAAGGCAAACAAATCTCATATAGATGAAGATATCTAAATAATGTTCGCCACAAAAAACTTTTTTATGAATCTTAAACTCAATTACATGAATTTGTTCTGGCGGGTCCATGATTGCCCATGGGTCCTAAATTAGGAACACCCTCAAAAATTTGCTTTTATTATATTTTAAATACTGTAGTGTAGGGTATCATATGGTTATCATACTTTCTTGCTAAGTTAGCTAGAACAATATTCTTTGTCAAAAGTGACGATAAATTTTTTATCTCTGGATTAAATTAAATGATTTAATCGAGGAATGGTCAATGATTTATTTTGATTTTATTTAAAACAGAAATTAAATCAGCTTTCCTGCGACTGTCAAAAAAACTAATTTAACATTACGGTTTGTATTTACACTATCACACATGAATAAGATTTTGTTAAAATTCAAGCCTGGTCAAATGAAAAATATTCACCCGTATCGTGAATAATTTTTCCCTTGTGATTTTTTCCCTTTTCACATATTTGCGATAATGAAAAACTCCTATGAAAACATTTTTTGAGGCTTTTCAAGGGAGAAAAATAACGTAAAAATTGTTAGCGGAAAAAATTCCCCTTATCGTGAATAGTTTTTTCCCTCGTAATTTGTTCACTTTTCCCTTTGATTTTCTCACTTTATGTTTGCTGGGGCATGTATGCGACTATTTCTTCTTATAATTCGAATATTAGGGGCTAGATCAGTTAATAAGGCACAAACTGATATATTGCCTGCGGATTTGTGAAGCTTTCGAAAGACTATGAATTTTTTGGAAAATATTTTCTACATAAAATTTAAACAGTCAAAAAAAAAAAAAAAAAAATAAGTTGAATATAAACTATCCCTCCAATACCAAATTTTTTGCTTTGTTTCTAACTTTTCTTTAAAATATATTCGTGGATATTTTTGGAAAAATTTTTATTGATTTTTAATTTTTTAATTCTTTCTTCTTATTTTACATTCACTAAGAACTGAAAGCGTGAAAAATTTTTCACGGGATATTCATGATTGATTTTTTCCCTTCGAGGGAATAAAAATTTCATGGGAACAAAAATTCCACTTGTTATTCATGATAGGGGTGATTTTTGTTTAGAAAAATTTCAAAAAACGATGCAGTCGTATGGGATGTTAAATTTTATTTTTCATAATACTTGACATTTTCATAACACATTGCATTCACACTATCACACTTGTACAAATTTCTTGAGTTGTTGCCATGTATTAATGCAAAGTATAATAGAGTAAGCTAGCCTTTAGGTTTTATGTCAGTGTAGAAAATTGCGCCCTTTTTGCACTTTTGCTTAAGAATGTGGAGCATATGGATTTTTTTCACATTTTTTGCAATAAGTATCTGGAAACAAAATTCATTATTAATCAGGAAAACTTTAAACTAACAATCTTAAATATTTGACTCCTTGTATGTTGCCTAAACATAATGAAATTTTTTACATTATAGATATTTTATATATTTTATTTTGTTTTTCTTAACCTACTTACAACTACAATTAATGTTGAGAGAATTTCAACTAATTGTAGTGGGGAATGTAAGATGAGATAAACCCACTGTTTATTGTTGATGTGTTTTGTTAAAGCTTTGATATTATTACAAGTAGAACTGTTGCTATAAGTCTTATACGCTTAACAGTTTTATTTGGTTTAATATCTTTAGTTTTTCTAAAATCTTTATGGATGAAGTTTCCTGATGATCTGGCCTAAGCAACCAGTGAAATGCGCATAGGAATGGCTTATCCCATCAACAATAAATTTCGAGTGTTTTTATCAATAATAAAAACTGGGAATTAAGCACGAATAACAAAATCTTTTGAAATTATATATATATATATATTATATAAAATAGATGGAATACTTGCGGTTATAGAAATTGCAATAATCACTTTTAATGCTAATTAGAAAATTTGCTGTTAGAAATTTCGATATTCTATAATTGCTGTATAAAAAAAATATCAGTAGTTTTTTATTAATTAAAAAAAGTATTTCAATTTAATTAATGTGATAATTGAATCAATTATTTTTTTTTGTTGAAAGAAAATTAAAAATAAAATTTGGGTTTCATTCAGTGTTGCCAGTGAAATTTTGAGAAAGATACATTTTAGTTTCCAAAAAGATACACTTTTTCCCAAAAAGATACGTTTTGAAAAAAATTTGAAAATCCGTTTTTAACGTTTAATATTCATTAACATAACATTTTTATTTCGTATTTAAATGCATATTGTAAAGAAAATGATATCGTATAAATTCATTTTTATATTTATTTTAGTCATAAATATTAGGTACATATGTAATTTTTAAAATTACAGTAAGCAAACTTTAAAATTAATTATATGTAATTATCTTTGAATGTTATCTAAACAAATTCATTTTTGTAAAAATTAATATACGAGTTAAGGCGTTTATACTAAGGCGATTATATCAACGTTGATATAAATTTCCTGAAAATAAAAAAAGATGTTCATATTTCCTCAGAACAACTTCGCACTACTAGTAATCATCGATTTAGGTGGATCGTATGTTGGAACCCCTTAATGTTTTTTTAACCATTATTAAAGCTGCTATCTCGTCGAATTCACTAGAAGGTGGGGTCAAGTCAACATATAGTGTTTTTTTCGGTGGCAAACTAAATTTTGATGTAAACTAAAGCTTCGGTCAGATCTTACAATGTTGTCATTTTTCTGACAATGGTGCCATTGTCAGATGCATTAATTTAACACATCTGCCAAATGAAAACAGCGTACAATGTTCTCTCAGTTGCAAGACATTTTTAGTCAATTTTGTTGAAAACATTGTAAGATCTTACCACCGTCTGTACGAAGCTTAACCTTTTTTACTAGCTATATTTTTGAAAATCCGACCACAGAAGCAGTGTTGTTGTGTAGTTGACCTCACCTTTTAGTCAATGCGCATTGGCTGCTATTGTATTAGTATTGAGTCGGTTACGATGAACAGTCTTTATAAGTTTTAGTTGGCTAAAAATTTTCGAATGTTTTGTTTCTGTACATTTTGCGTACAGATTCAAAAGATACGAAAAATGTCAGGATTATACATGATACCTGAAGTAGTCAAAAGATACGAAAAATGTATCTTTCGTATCCTAACGGCAACACTGGTTTCATTACCATTTTAGTTGTTTTGAAATAAAGTTTTAATTAAAATATTGATGAAATAACAAAAAATCTTAATTGATTTTTTTGTTTAATATAAAAAATTTAAAGTTGTAGAATTGTTGTTGGGAAGTGTCAAAAAAATATTTAATTAAATCAATTAACACATTGTTTGAAACTGCAAAGTTTTTGGATAATTTTTTTAATAAAATTTAAAATATAATTTATTGAAAAAAATATTCACAATTTAAAATTTTTCTAACAATTTAATAATTTTGGTAATAGTGCAAAATCAGCAAATTGTTTGCTTGATTCTATGAATTTTGTATGAATTTTGTGATAAAGCCTAGTACACACAGAAAAAAATCAAGTTAAAAACGTAGAAAACAAGGTTGATTTAAAATTTTTCGGTGGTGATTTTGCTTCATACGTTTTTCATGTTAATTCAACCTGGTTTTACAATAACTGCGAACAACATTTTTTTCTTTTAAAATAACTTTAATTCATGTTAATTTAACATTGCAGTAAAGTTAGAGCAAAATGTAATTTATATTGAAATAACAATCCGAATCACGTTGAATGAAAGTTATTTCAAGTTGAAACAACGTGAATTTCATGTAGAATCAAATTGGTTTGAGTTTGTTATAACAGTGTGAAGAAGCTTCAGAGACAACATATGCATTTATTTAAGAATAATTCAAAGCATTTACCCCTGTAACGCATGTTTCACTTATTTTGTATTCTCCTTTGATAACAGAAGCATCAGCAGAACCGCCCAATATGGTTTTCGTCATCATTCTACTTTGAAAACTTGATGTACTATTTAACTAAATAATTTTAATTAAAAGAATACGGGAATTGTCTTTTTTTATAACATATTTTAAACATGAAAATAAAAAAATGTACATACTTAAGTATGTATGCATGTTAATTTAACAAGATAAACTTTTGATTTTAATATAAAACAGCTTTTTATGGATTCAATATTGAATCCATATTTATTTATATTTTAATATATTTTTTTTTTTATTTTAACAGTGAAAAATATTAAATAAACGTGATTTAAGGTTATTTTATTTAAAATTAATATGAAATAATGATAAATTTAAATAAAGTGCATACTTTTGCAGAAAATTACTATGATTCTCAATCAACATTTTTCCATGTTAATTTTACATTGGTATTTTTTTCTGTGTGTACTCTGTTCAAATTTGTGAAAAATGTTGAGCAACATTGATTATTTCACACGAAAATTTTGACATGTATCAATGTTACCTATCTTGCGAGTTTGTACAATTTGACGTTTTTAAGTATGCGACATTGTTTTGCGTATGTTAACAAACCCCACATGTATTTTACTAAAAATGATTTTTTTTAATAAAAAAGGTAATAAAATAGAAAGTAAATATGGATAAAAAAATATGGATTAAAAATCAGTTCATACTTTTTGGTTTCCTTAAAATTCTACTTGAAATAAGTACAGCTTACATTGTTTCGCTTTTGTGAAAAAATGTTGCTAGATACATTTCGGAACTTTTCCACAAAATGAACAGAGTACAACTCTACCAACATTATTTCATAGATATTCCGCACAAGTTTTTTTCATATGAGTTTTGACAGCATTTCACGTGAAATGTTGAAGAGAGTACCAGGCTTAAGAGACAATTTTTAATTTGTTCCGTGTATAAAAGGATTTTTTTTTCTACTCAAGTTGAAATTTTAAATTGCAACAACAATGTCACTGGCGTGATGTTATTTTCTGGGCCATTAAATTAAGACGGATAAGAAATGATATTTGCTTGTATCACATTATAGCAAATTGTGTCAACTTGTCTGACTTTTTTTACCCAAATTTATATTAAAAATATTTTTAAAACTGGGTGTTGTTCACAGATTTTTTCTATGCGAACGTTTACGTTCGACATTGTTGAACAGGAAGTTATCAATTTAAAATTCCATGAAGGTCAAGCGTCGATTTATTATCAAAACGCCAAGGCATAATATTGAAATCCTGGTCGTTTTCAGCACCTATATTTCGATGTCTTTACATGTTTACATGTTTTATATTTACTGCAATTTTTTTTTTAACAATTTCGATTTTATTTGACCTAAACCCTAATTTCAATTTAACACGCGATTTTAGTTCCGTTACAAATTGTTGGAATTTCGTTTGTTGGAATATACGAGTGAAAAGTTATATTTAAAACCCGCATCCGAGCAATCCTTGACTTAAAAAAGAAAATTGTGGTTTTCTTGTACTTGAATTTTGCAATATAAACCGTAAGAAAAGTAAAATAAAAACAATATGTTGTACAAGTAAACAAAATAACAACACACACACTAACACTCACACATATTAAAGTATTTTTAGATGCCCAGCAGTTCTGGTAAATGAAGCTGAAATAATCTAATTGCACTATGTAGTAATCAGACGCATTAAGCTACGGTCACACTTATTAAATATTTGATCAAATAAGCGTAACCCCTACTTTTGTTAATACTTAGTGAGATTTAAAATGGTCTTAATATTACAAAATAAACTAATTATACTACTAG
Organism: Pollenia griseotomentosa; assembly: GCA_963931875.1. Lineage (NCBI taxonomy): Eukaryota > Metazoa > Arthropoda > Insecta > Diptera > Polleniidae > Pollenia > Pollenia griseotomentosa. The sequence goes on from OZ007560.1 coordinate 113,316,981, forward strand.
ACATAGCAAAAAACAGTTTTTTGTAAGATGTGGTATTTTAATCAAAATAAATATTGATATTAAGCGAAATGATTTCTAAGTTTTATATACCCCAAGTGTCTCCTTAAAGTCAATGGAGGCCCAAAAAAAAGTTCCTAAAGCCCCTATACAAGTTGAAACTAAAGCTACGGTCAGACTTATCAAATATTTGACGAAAAAAACGGGACCAACACCATATACCAAACTAAAGACAAGACCTTTGGTTTTCATGCAGGTTTATAAAAAACCTCCGTTAACTTTAATAAGTGATTCTGTAGCAAAAATAAATTCTAAAAAGTTGGTATTCGGCCTGCCTTTTCTAGTTTTTTGTTAGGGCTGCTATTTATTGGCGATTTCTGTTGTGCTGGTTCACACTCTTTAAGCTTGAGTCGTCAAGTCTTGAGTTTTTAGGAGAGAGAGGAAAATAAATGGCATTATTTTTTCCTTCTTTGGCCCTGAAAGCCTGTCTATAGGTAGATATAGGAAAATTTGAAAATAGAATCAGAAAAAAAGTTCGATAAAAAAATAATTATTATAAGAGGAAAATTTTTAATAATTTTATTATATTTTCAAGAACAAATGTTTTGTCAGATCGTCAGCACATTATTAATTTGACCTACCGACCATTTAAAAAAAAGCTGAGTTAGGTATGGGCTATATCTATATTGAATACCCACTTTCTGAATCCAAACCCCGTTTCACGAAATTTTTTAAAGTTTCTGAGATATTAAACATTAATTTTACTTCATATCAACTATTTTAAAGTTTATTAAGTATTGTTTTGCTCTACACGCCACTGCAAAATAAATTTTTGTCTTGCTTTGCTTCATTGCCGTAAGAAAAACAAGTACTTAAAGCGAAACAAAATAAAATGATAACAAGAAAATAAATTTTACTCTTGCTTCACTTCGAATTGGTTATTTGAAGGCGCCAAACACTCGCCTTGTTGCCGAGAAAAGTCCTAATTGTGTAATTAGTTAAAATTATAAAAATTTTAAATATTCTGTAAGCTTTAAACTATTGTGAAAATTTCTTTTGCTTAGATCATCAGATCTACTGGGTATATTTTTTTCCAAGATTTAATATATTAACCCATGTATATGTTTGTATACAAGTAAAAAAAGCCCTTTCGCTATGTTTTGCAACTTTCTAAATATTTCACTTTCAATAATCTACAATTCAAACAGAACACAATAAATATTTAAAGTCATTTTCAGAGTATTTATGATCTCATTTCGCGTTATTCTTAACATTTTTTTTTTGTTTTTCTATTTTCTTGCACGCAATGGGAATTCGCTGTTACAAAAATGTTCTTCTATTTTACATTTGACTAAACACATAGCAAGTGAAATCATAAAAAATACATAAAATTTTATACGAAAATCGCAAAAGTATCGAAAAAGAAAAATAGTTCAAATGAAAAGGAAAGAAAATATGTACTTGAAAATTTTTAGCCGTTTCAGTTGCGTGCAGAGATAAGAAAAAGACATTTCCCAAATTGCCTGCTGCCTATAAATTTCATAAAATTTAATAGTTTTTACACAAGAAGAAGAAAAAAAAAATACGGCACACATTTTATGACTTTTATAAGGTATTTTCGATAAATGCAAATTATTTTCTTTTTTTATGAAAAAAAACTGGATTTAAGTTTTTTCTTTAGGATTTTAAGCAAATCTGTTTCAAATTTAGAAATAAGTTATTTTCAAACTTTTTTTGATTTATTGGGTAGCGTTTTATGCTTTTATAACTTTTTTTAAAAGAAAGAGAGTCATAGAGAAAGAGAGAGAGAGTGAAAAACCCAACCCAAAAAACCTAAGGCTGGAGGTCCACACCACGCGTTGAATGTGTTTGTCAAAAAAGAAGAACCAGTGTTATTGCATAACACAAGGTGCACAGCAAAACGCGTTGATTGCATATACACACAGGCGTAGTCATCGTCCAGTAGCTCGTTTCTGTATTTCTCGCATCGTAAAATTTCTTGCATGAAGTGTGAAACAAAAAATTCCATCGTTTCTCGATTTATGAGATAAAAGTGTTTCTGTATTTGAATGCGAAAACAGACACAACAAATTCTGTTTATACTGGAATATTTCCAGTAATTAAGTGTCAAATAAAAGCGAAACGTCAACAAAAGAAATAAATATAATAAAAACAGGGCTGCCAGATTTGACGAGTTATCGTCATCTTGACGATTTTTTGTTCCGATATTAACAAAGTGACGTTTTGATGATTTTTTCTAAAAAAGTGACGAAAGCAAAAACAAAATCAAAAATATTTTATAATTTTGTTGTTACTTTCTATAGAAATTCATCTTGAATTTTTAAATTTCAAACACTTCTATTTTGTGGCGTTGAAAATTGAAAAAAAAAATAATATGAATGTCTGTAGAAAGCAACAACAAATTTATAAAATATTTTTGATTTTATTTTTGCTTTTAATGAAATTGTTGGCGTTGCGTTTTACACTATAAGCCCCTTAGTCTTCGAAAAAAGATAATTGTAAATATTTTTATATGTTTGTTTATTAGAAAAAAAGATATCTTTAGAAACAAGGCTGCTTAAATTTTTATATTTATCCCTATTGTGAAAATTGTCCTCAAAATTGTTTGTTTTCCCCCTAAAAAATTTATCGGCAAAAGCAAAATTTCGAGGGAAAGTAATGGACCGACTTGGCTTATTTTGAACATTTAATACTTCTTATATACATATACAAAATATGATTGATATTTGATATTCTTAATTTATATGTACACTTTTGTGCCAAAACCATTATTCCGGCAAGAAAGAAATTTGTTTGTCTCCCAGTAAAAACTTTTTCAAAATGGATAGCTTCTTTCACTCGTTATTAAGTAGCTTTCTTCGATAAGAACTTCGATAACTACTTTTTTCTGGATGTATTAAGTTATAAAAAAATGACTTACTTTTGAATTTGTTCTTTTTGGCACAACCCTTGTAAAATTCATTAGTTTTTCAGTAGAATTGTATGTAGTGCTTTTATGTGTTTCTGATTACTTAACATATTATTTTGTAGGCGAAGATTTTACTGGGGGTTTAACCCGTTTATTTATGAACCGATTTTTTTAATTTTAACTACAAGGTATTCTACTAAGTCTATTTCAGGTAAAAAAGAAAAAGATTATAGGAATAGGTAAATTAAAGATTTATATCTCAATTATTAAATAATAATTATTAAATACCCATGAACTTTAACTATGTTTTTGTTTGATTATTTTTTAATAAAAGTCGAAACAAATTTGTTTAAAATTGATTTTAAATTGCACGATTTTTAAAACAAAAAAGACGATCTTTTTTATTTTTTTCTCAGGAAATTGACGATTTTGACACAAATTTATCTGGCAGCACTGATTAAAACCAAAACAAGAAAAGGCTAACAAAAATTTAAACTAACAAAATATAACAATTGTTTTTTGTTTATTTTCATCATATAAATTATGCATTTATCATTTATATTCCTTCTATTTTTTTATTTATTAAAAAAAAATAGTATATAAACATATTTTAAATTCAAAATATCTACATTTTGTTTTTCTCGCCACCAATTTCAAATGTGACTTATTTTGACAGTTCTTGAAAAAAACTTTTCGCAAAATATTGTTATAGAAACACTTTTTCTCGCATCCTTCCAATAATTGCTGGAAAATTATTTAAATGACAGATAATTCTCGCAAAAAAAAGATACAGAAACACTTGTGTGAGAAAAACCATTTTTTGTTTCATTTTTCACTGTTTCTGTCCCGATTCACTGGTTTCAGTCGGAAAATTTTACGATGCGAGAAATACAGAAACGGGCTACAGAATTGATTGCAATTTTTGTTGCAACAATTCTTGAGTTTATTGGTGAGAGGGGTGTGAAGATTTTGGAGGGTACTCGGTTTCATGTACTCTGCAACTCTGTAAGTTATTCTCACACTTTTTACCTTGAAGTTGGCTGTAAGTGTTTTTGTATTTATATACAAAATATAAAAAGAACAAGATAAAAACACGAAAATTGCAACCCTAAAATTTCACAATCTACACACTAGCGCAATTTCAAATCAGAACTTAAAAAAATCGAGCAACAAAAATTGCTAGTCTGGACGATGACGTATCGAACGCATGAAGTAGACTTACATTTTTGTGTGCGTCGCATGCGTTTTAAAAAAGATCAGCGGTTTTTCATAGCCAATGACTCAGAATTATATTTAAATGTCGCGGACACTTAAACGTTGCGGTCGATTTCAATCGTTAGTAGTTGCTACAAATACGTTTTACACTATCACACAAGTCTTACGTGTTTTGACGCAAATACAACACTGTCATAATAAGTTGGTTTTGCTTTTTTTTTAAATTTTCAAACAATAATTAAATCAGGAAAGTTTGCCAAAATACTTAACACTTGTCTGATAGTGTAAAACGGCCTTTAGAAATATAAAAGCTTTTTTTGGCAAGGCTTGGCCAAGTTTTACATCAACACAGTCGAATCCTGGAGAGTACTTTTTTCAATTAAGTTAAGCTTTTTTATGTCCCCTAAAGACTCTGAAACCATCCAACCGATCGGTTTCATTACAAATGCCTTATTTTGTGAAGATGGTTTTAGGATATATACATATTTTTTTAAAACTAAGGACTTGAGGAGTGGTTAGGGGCAATTTCTGCCCCTCCGAACCTTTCTACCAAATTTAAATGAAATTTAAAACAAAGATGGATCCCTAATTAAATGGACACCTTAGCTATAGATTTTTTAAAAAGTAGGACCAGGATCACGAGGGGTTGTAGGGGGCAATTTCTGCCTCTTCGAAACTAGCTAACAGATTCTTATGAAATTTAAATTATGGATAGGAACCTATTAAGACAGACACATAAGCTATGGATTTTTTTAAAAAATGGAACTACGAGGGGAGGGCGAGCGTATTACCACTCGCCGGGTATCGGCTAGTTATTTAAGGAAAATGCTTAAGCTCTGCTTTTGCCACACCTGAAGTATCAGCCGTTTTTATCTGCTTTGCAATTAATTTTTTAAATTGGAACGCTTTAAAGCGCCGTAGAAAATACCCACTGTCAATAGTAATTGATTATTATTAATAAAGTCTTAAATACAATTAAAGTCCCGTTGACGGCGTCTTCCATAATAAAGAAAAATGTTAAAAGGAATAGAAAAAGTTATCATTAAAACATCAAGTCACTGTTCCCCTTAACAATTTTTTTTTTTTAATTTTTCTAGAGCACATGGGGGGTTTTTTAAAAGAGGAATGCTCCGATTTGAATAAAATTTATTCAATAGCTCCAAAATAGCCATGTTAAAGAGACCAAATTAGTTATTTGTTTGCTGTTTTGTTTAGTAGTTGGATGTTTTTGTATAAAGAACCGCAAAACACACTCGTATTCCTGCGACTTCTTTTGTCTTTCATTGTTTTAAATCAGTGGTAGGCATTCATTCAACCCCTAAAAAATTCTTTATTTAACATTTCAGTCGACAGTATAAAGGAAGTCAGTTATTTCGATTTCTTATTTACCTACACAAGCCCAAATAAAATAGCAGTAGGTGGGCAAGGCAACCACCTCTGTTTTAAAGACAATCATTTTTTAACAATTGTTGACCTTTTTTTATTGACCTTTTTTAAATTTTATTGCGCTACAATAAAATGAAATAGATTTTTATAATTTGAACTCATTTGTTTTAAATTTCTTATATTCTTTATTTTAAGAAACCTTCGCATAAATTCTCCTTTAAATGACCCGTAAAAACATTCAGACACATGCTCTTGTTTTTCTACTTTGAAATAACAAAAAGGAAAAATAAATAAATACAAATTTTTATTTTAATTCCCAAATTCTAAAAGAAAACTTACTCTTCTTCCTCATCGTCTTCATTATTTTTGTTGTTGTCCATGCCAGCGTTACTTTCGTAAAAGACATCATCCTCTTTGGATTCAATTTCATCGTTATTGTTGTTGTTGTTAAGATTCATATTAAAATTGTTATTGTTGCTATTGATGTTATTATTGTTTTTGATTGTATTGAAATTCATGTCATCATTTGTTGTTAAAATGTCAACATTTTTATCATCGCCATTGCTCACATCGATGTCCTCTTCATCCTCATCATCGTCCTCGTCTTCATCGTCAACATTATTGTTGTTGTTTGAGTTAATGTTGTTGTTCATATTTAAGTTTTTATTGTTGTTGCTGTTACTATTGAGATTATCATTCAGGTGAAGATTATCATGTTGATTAGCTGCTCTACGCTTGGCTTGTTCTTCTAAATATTTTGATTTGGTTATAATTTCATCACTAGAGAAATAAAAGAAAAATAAGGAGAAAATAGAAAAGTGCAAATTTCTTCCTTTTTGTTTTAAAACTTTTCAATTAGTTTCTGCTTTTCAAAAAAAAAAATTGAATCTTTACTTAGAGGACTTTAAACTTTTTTAGCTAACCAAGACAATTTTTTTTTTACAGTTGCTTGTATGAGTGAACTTACTATTGACGGGTGGAAGGCAATTTCTGTACGAAGTTGTAAATTTTTGGCAATGCTTTATAGAAATTTGTGCGTATAAGACCATTTTCTATGTAAAATTTATCGTTTATGACAATGTTTTGTTGAAAGATGCAATTTTCTATAGAAAGTTGTCCGTATTAAAATAGGTTCGTATAAGACAACTTACTTTAGATATTAGTCCGTATAAGGCAATGTACTTTAGAAATTTGACCGTACTATAAAAAGACGGCCGTGTAAGTCAATTTACATTCTACAAATTTAACTGTTTACTGAACACTGAAGACAATCTTCTGGAGAAAATTTCGTATAAGACACTTTCCTAGAACTTTGTCTTTATCAGGATACACATTTTCGTGGAAAACTGTCCGTATTAGAAAGTTGTATTTGAAAAGTTGTCTGTATAAAACAATTTTTATAAAAGAAAGTTCTTCATTTTAAGCAATTTTCAATGAAGGTTTATCCGTAATTTGCAAAATTCTACAGAAAGCTGTTTAAAAAGGAAATTTTTTATTAAATTATGTTCGTATAAGACGATTTATTTTAAAAATTTGTTATAGAAACGAGTACGTAAAATAAGTATTTTATAGAACTTCCTCTGTATAAGAACATTTTCTTAGGAATTTGTTGGCTTAAGCCTAGTTCTCTGTTCAAATTTGTGAAAAATGTTGAGCAACATTAATTATTTCACATGAAAATTTTGACATGTATCAATGTTACCTATCTTGCGAGTTTGCACAATGTAACGTTTTTATTCCTGCTAAGTTTGCGACATTGTTTTGCGTATGTAAACAAACTTCACGTGTATTTTACTAAAACTGTTACCGGTTGTGTTATTTTAATTTTTTATTTCTTATTTAAAAATCAGTTCATACTGTTTTGCTTTTTTTAAAATTCCACGTAAAATAAGTGCAGTGTTTCGCAGTTGTGAAAAAATGTTGCCACAAACATTTCGGAACTTTTTCACAAAATGAACAGAGTGCAACTCTATCAACATTATTTCATAGATATTCCACACAATTTTTTTTCATATGCGTTTTGACAGCATTTCACGTGCAATGTTGAACAGAGTACCAGGCTTTAAGATAAATAAGGAGATAAATTAAAAATTTTTAAAAAAATGTGTATGTAAGGTAGGTATTTTTCTTTAAAATTTTTTTGTAAAAGATAATGTCTTAATCAAATATATTTCTTTACAAAATTTTTCTGTACAAGTTGTTTTTTTTCTGTAGAACTCTTTTCAATCGGAAAAATATATTTTTTTTTTTTAAATTTTCCAACTTACCGATTTTTATGCAACTCTTTTTTCGACACACACACAGCGCTGTATTCGTTTTCCAATAGACAAATTTCTCGCTTTTTACAGCTCAGTGGACGGCAGAGGTCACCTGGAAAAAAGCGCAATAGAAACCACAAAAAAAGAAGAAAATTACTAAAAAGCTCATACTTCTTAGCACACGTGTTGTGGTCATAGACCTGTAAACAAATTTTATTTTCTAATAATAATAAATTTAATAAATTCCTTTTTGCCCTATAAAAGTCTTAGTTAAACAATAAGTAAAATGAAAAATAGAAACAGTAATAAATAAATAAAAGGCAGAAATAAAATAAAATTGCTTGAAAAAACAGGTCAGTTTTGAAATTGTTGCTCTCTACAGGCAGCTGCTGTTGCATTTATTGCCGCACAAATATTATTTTTGCACACAGGTTGTCTGACTAACCTTAAGCTAGAGGGAAAAATAAAAAGAAAATGGAACATTAAACTGATGTAGTCAAGTTTTTTTTTTACTGTTTTTTTTTTAATGTTCGACTTTTAAAAGGGAGAACTTGTGATTGTATGTGAGCTAGTTTCTTCAATTGTTTATTTTAACAAATAATTTATAGGAACATTTGCACTATTCTTCTCTACACTGGAAGAAAAATGCTTCATATATTTAATGAATCATTTTCATAAAAAAAATTTTATTGGTTAAATGAAAATTTTCATTGTCTAAATGGAATTTCATAGTTATAATGAAGTCTTTTCGTTAAAATCGCTTCATTGGATTTCGTAATTACGTTAAAAATTTTCATTAGATGTATGAAAATTTAAGTTTGTCCAAGTTAAACAAAAAATTTTAATTGGGAACATAAAAAAACAATATACAAACATAACTATATTCATAAATTAAAACAAAATTATAGTTTCCTTAAAAAAATGTTTAATTGTTAATTAAAAAATGTAAGATTTAATTATTTCATACATCTAATGTTATATGCCATTAAATTTATGAAATCAAAAATTTTTTTATAAAAGCAACATATTTCAATAATTGCCTTCATAAATTTAAATTTTCATTATGACAATAAAAATGTCATTATAGTAATGAAACAAACACTTTCAATCAACTTTGTTATTGTTGTTATGGACAATTTAATCTCATATTTACGCTCTTAATCTCATATTTACGCTCTTAATTGATTTTTAACCAAAAACTACACTGCCCCGGTAGGCTAGCTGGTAGTGAGCTAGTCTATCAACACCGAGGTTGAGCGATCGATTCCCGCCAGAGTCAGAAAAAAATAAAATAAAATAAAAAAAAATTAAATAAAAAACAAAAAAAAATAAAATAAGAAAACAAATTTTTACTTTATTGAAAGTATTAATCCAATGAATAATATTCAGAGATCTAATGTAGTGTTTAAATAAATACATTTTAATGAAACAGGTTTCATTGATCCAACGAAGCGGTACATAGGTTCCTTTTTAATGCAATTTTTCATGGGATTAATGTCAAAATTCATTGGTATTGCGAAGAAAATTCTTTCATTGCACTATAGATTACTGACAGTATGTATAAGTAAATGTCTGCATGAGATAATTTTTAGTATAAGAAAAATTTCTTTAGCTTATCGTCTGTAGAAGACCTTTTTGGCTGTGTTAGGCACTTTTTTATAGGTACAGTAGCTGTTTGCTTATATGAACTAATTCAGACAGAGCCTGTTCACTAAATGGAAAAGTTCACATAATCGAGACCATATAAAATAAGTATTGCAAATCATTTTTAAAATGTGTACATACATAACCTACATATATTAAGTTTTTATTTTGAATTAGTTTGTTAATAATAAATGTACATGAAAGTGGTCGGTAATATTTTTTTGCTACAAGGGATTTCTGTATTTTCGCAATCCCAAAATATCATTAATATCAGATATATTATTTTCACTCCAAGCAATAACTTAACAAACACCAACAATCTTATAAATGTTCCTTTGCATTCGTATATATACATTTACTAGCTTATTTCGGGACAAAACTGATTTCGAATAAAGGGTGTGTTTTATAGAGTGACACAAGTTTAAATCATAATAAAACAAGGAAATATATTTTTAATATCAATGAAACTGGTTTTATTGGAAAGGAAATTTTATGAAATCTAAATATGGTTTCTGCCATGTGGCCGCAATGGCTGGAGTGTAGAAGGCGCCAATTTTCAACAACTTTTCGTATTCTGAAAATCATCGTCATCCTCACTCCAAAAGCGAGAATTCTGCTTAGTAACGTACCCATTCAACCAGAAATGGGCTTCATCGCAAAATAAAATTTTAAATGGAAATTCAAAATCAATTTTTGCTTCAGCCCATTCGCCGAATTATTTTGATAAAAAATTTCAACAATTTGCGCGTTGCTCGATTCATAATAAGTTGTAAGTCGATTCAAAATGAAATTTCAAAGCAACTATCAGCTGTTAAATGGGTGCTCAATAAAAGCAGTGGTGCCAACTCAAAGTTGTGACACTCTAAAAAAAAAACGTTTACAACAAACAGTTACAAAAAAATCAACTGTTGCAAGTTGTTCACATAAGATAGGTTGTGTTCACTCTTAAGAACCTCATTTGTAAAAATTTTGTTGTTCACTATTTTGGGTGTTTATATAACTTGGTATTCATATAACTGAACGGCTACTGTACTTGTCTTTATAATACCATTTTCTAGAGACATTTGCCTATATTAAACACTTTTCTTTAGATAATTGAAACGATATTCTATAGAAAGATGTGTATACAAGACAATTTTTTATAGATAACTGTAAGTATACTACTATTTTTGAAAAATAATTGTCGGTATAAGATCATATGCTGTAGATAATTGCTTGTGCAATACTATTTTCTAAAGGTAGTTCTCAGTATAAGACCATTTTTTATAGATACTTGGTGAATAATACAATTTTCTATAAATAGATATTTGTAAAGCACAATTTTCTATAAATAATTGTATGCATGAGATGTCTATATAAGATAATTTTCTGTATATAATTGTTTGTATAAATAAATAGATAATTGTCACTCATCTATAGGTAATTCTCTAAATAATAAAATTTTGTAGATATAATTCTCTGTATAAGACAATTGTCTTTATAAGAAAATTTTCTGTAGATAATTGCTTGTATATGAAAATTTTCTATATATAGTTTCTTGAATGAAATAATCTTCTATAGACAAAACAATTTATGATAGAAAAATGTTTGTATAAGACAATTTCCTATAGATAATGGTCGGTATAAGAAAACTTGTTTATATATGATTGTCTGTATAAGACAATCTTCTATAGGTTATTCTCTATAAAATACAATTTTTTATAGATAATTCTCTGTCTGTATATAGAAATTTGTTTGTATAAGACCATTTTCTGTAGATAATTGTTTGTATATGACAATTTTCTATATATAATATAGATAATTGTCTGTATAAAACAATTTTCAATAGATAATTGTCTGTAAAAGACAATCTTCTATAGACAATTGTCTGTATAAGAATATCTTATATGGATAATTGTCTGTACTAAATTATTTTCTGTAGATAATTGTTTGTATAAGACAATTTTCGATCGATAATTTTTTGTATAAGACAATTTTCTGTAGAAATTATCTATAGAAGATAAAGGTTGTATTTGGACTTGTCTTTAAAGGACAATTTTCTAACCTAATATAAAAAAGTTGATTAACATTCTTTTGTAAGTCAACTCAATGCTCCCAGTCAGTGCTACATGTAGAGTACTTTAAGGTTTATTAAAAAAACCCTTTCTTAGTAAATGAAAGTTGACAACCTCTTAATATTAATATATTTTTTCTTTTACTCACTTGTTGGATCGTGAATCCATCTTTTACGTTCACCATTAAGACTCACTCCATTCATAGAACCTCCACCGCCTCCATTATTCTTTGTCGACATTAATTGTGCATTTTTATTTATCTGCAAATAGAGGAAAAAACAAGACTCATTTATGAAAATAAACGCTCTAATTAAATGACAAGTGAATTTAATTATTTAAAGTAGAAATGATAAAGTCAAGAATAAAATTTTTGAATTATTTTTATATACTTTTGAACTCTATTTATTTACCTATATTATATTTTTGTTTAACATTTAAATTATAAATTTATAGAATTGGTTGCTTAAATCAATTTATGGTGCGTCGTTTTTAATCAGCGATAAAAAATGCACGCAAGGACATGCATTCGCTTGCCGTTTTTTTTTCGTATTGATACTCATAAATATTTTTTAATCGTTTAAATTGTCTATGAAAGCTATTGGTTTTTTTTTCTTTATATTTTTTATTAATTATATTATAAAATATAAATATTTGTATTTAATTATATTTTTAACGAATTTTATTATTATTTTTTTAAGTACTTTTTGTAAAAAACTTGTCCTTTTGTTCTGCTTGTTTATTTTTAAAACAACAAAAAGAAGCAACAGAGATGGTTGTTTGTAAGTTTCAGTTTAAAAGAGGATTTTTTAATAAATTACCATTTAAATAAGTTTTTATAAGTTAATATTACTTCGTTTTATCAAGCATATGATTGATATTGATTTTTTTTTTACAAAGGCGTATAATGTATAAACATGTTTTCAAGTTTTTTTTGATTTCCAATGAAATTCTTTACAGTTTTAAAATCACAGTTTATTATTATATTTTTGCTGTACTGTCTAAATAGATACAGTAGAGCATTTTAATAAAAAAAAACTGTCCTGATTTAAAGGATAAATAAAAATAGTTTTTGAAAAAAAAATTTTCCAGCAATTTTTTTTTTTTAAATTTGCATGAAAAGAAACTTTTTCACCAAAATTTGTAAACAAATTTTGTCTGTATAAGACAATTTTTTGTAAAATATTTGTTTGTATAAGACAATTTTGTGTAGAAATTTGTCTATTTTGATTTGTATAGAACAGTTTTATATAGAAATTTGTCTGTATAAGACACTTATGTATACAATTTCTGTTTGTATGCGACAGTTTTATATGGAAATTTTTCTGCATAAGATATTTTAGTTTGTATACGAGAACTTGAAAAATAAATTTAGTAATAAAAGATTTTGTCTAGAACGGTGTCTGTTAACAACAATTTAATAAATATGTTTCTATACAAGACTATTCTGTCTAGCATTATCTATGTTTAAGACACTTATGTATAGTAATTTGTCTGCAAAATACAATTTTAGTTTGTATGCGACAGTTTTATATGCAAATTTGTCTGCGTAAGACATTTTAGTTTGTATACGAGAACTTGAACAATTTATTTGGTAATTTAAGATTTTGTATAGAAGGGTTTGTTTTTCTTTGTATAAGACAATTTTGCATGAAATTTAATTTGTATGTGTAGAAGTTTGAATGTTTTGGACAGTTTTGTGTAGAAGTTTGTCTGTATTAGACAATTTTATATATAGTAATTTCTCTGCATAAGATACTTTCGTTTAGACATTTGACTGTATAAGACAATTTTGAATAAAAAATTTGTCTGCATAATACAATTTTGTGCAGATATATGTCTGTATAAGACAATTTGAATTAGCGTAATACAATTTAGCTTTTATACTTTAATAGTCTCTTTCCTTCAATATTTTCCAGGAATGTTTTCTATGTATTATCAGAATTTTCGTTTGTATAAAAGCTTTTGAGGATTGTAATTTTACTAAGAATACATATTCGAATAATATGAAAATTTATGTAATACAATTTATATAAAAACTTGTCTGTGTAAGAAAATTTTAGTTTATTTTAATAGAAATTTGATAATAAAAGATATTTTATAGAACGTTGTTTATTAAAACATTTTTGCATTAAAATGTGTCTGTATAATACAATTTTGTATGGTTATTTTTCTATACATTTAAATTTTGTATATTACTTTGTCTATATAACACAATTTTGTAGGGTACTTTTTCTATATGAAACAAATCTGTAAATGAATTTCGACGATTTTCCATGAAAATTTCTGGATTTAAGAAAATTTGGTAAAAAAAAATCTGACTGCATAAGAACATTTTGTATAAAAATTTGTGTAAATTTTGTATAGAAATATGAACGAGTATGTATGTTATAAGGTTTTGAATAAAAAGATGCCTGTATAGAAAACTTTTGTATAAAAAATTTTCTGAAAAGGTCAATTTTATACAGAAATTTTATTTTATAAGATTTTGTATAAAAATTTTACTTTATATACAATTTTGTATAAAACAGCAATATGTATAAGACTTTGTCATTAAAATACTGTTTAGGAAATTTTTTTATGTAAACGAAATTTGTCTTTGTTATATTAAGAATAAAATCTGTTAAATGCTTCTTCCTTAATCAGTTATTAAATTCGTATTTTAGTTCGGCAATCTTATGAAGACTGTACTCTTTAATTAAATTAACGATGCAGAAAAATCACATTCTCAAAGCCCAGTTAATGTCGCTATGTCTTGAAATGATGTGACCTAAAAAAAATGTTTATTTACAATATAATTTTTCAAATCGAAAATTGCCAGAGTTAATAACTGGACTAGCTTGAATTAGTTTAATTAACGTATTGACAGTTCACCATAGAAAAAAGTTTTAAATTTAACTAATTGTCTTCACGTGTGAACGCTAGCAAAATGTATAACACAATTTTGAAATTTCTAATGTTTTAAATTTCTTAAAATATGATTTTCTTATGAATTTATGAACCTGACACCTGTCAAAAAAAGAAGCAAAATCTGTTTAATGAATTTCGAAACAAATTATAATGTTCGAAGGACGATTTCTGTCCTTTAAATATAAAATGTTTTGCTGATTTTTTTCAATTTTGACTACATTTAAAACAAAAACCAAATTTTTAGAATTTGTATAACAATTTGACTTTATAGGCAATTTTGTCTGTCTGTATAAGACTTTGTCATTGAAAAACTCAGCTGTTCCGTTCGTAATCAGTTATATAAATTTTTAGAATTTGTTTTTGTTTTAAATGTAATTGTTCGAAAGAAAGAATTCTTGCACATATCGAAAATAGACTGTAAATTTTTAAAAGTTTTAATATAAAACTTGTAAATTATCGAAATAATTTTTGGGAATACAAAATTTTAATTCAAAAGATTTTGTTATTCGTGCTTAATTCCCAATTTTCATTCTTGATAAAAGCACTGAAATTTATTGTTGATGGGATAAGCTGTTCGTTCCTATGCTCATTTCACTGGTTGCTTAGGCCAGATCGTCAGGAAACTTCATCCATAAAGATTTTGTAAATTATATCATATAGGGAAGTAAAAAAATTAAATGTTTTGTTCATAAAGTAACATTCTATAATTCTTGCCATCACCTTGCCAGCCATGCTTCCCTCAATTTGAATTTTTACGTCAGTATTCTTTTCTTATTTAAAATTCAAATCAAATTCAAAACAGCAACCAACTTGCAGAATTCATTATTTAATACATTAAAAATTTCGTTAGTAGAGATTTTTTTTTAATCTTACTTCTATCAAACAGGGACTTAAATTTTTCATTTGTTTAGGGAAACTTTATGTTCTTGCTAAATATTTTTTTTAGTTGTGTGATTTTTGATCTGCCATACTTTTTCTGTTGGTTCAATAGTTCTGCTATCGAAATCTGATAAAAAAAAAAGTAAAAACAAAAATGTATAAAATTTCATTTTAAATTCAATGACAGTCAAATGACAAGCCCCCCCCCCACTTATTTGAATTGAAATGATGAATGTATAGAAGTGGAAAGTAGATGTCTAAATATTTGCCAAAATAAAATGAAACTATTACCTGAATGAAAACTCA
This sequence comes from Pollenia griseotomentosa, assembly GCA_963931875.1. NCBI lineage: Eukaryota > Metazoa > Arthropoda > Insecta > Diptera > Polleniidae > Pollenia > Pollenia griseotomentosa. The sequence goes on from OZ007560.1 coordinate 113,332,556, forward strand.
GTGCAATTTGGTTAACAGATATTAGATCACACACTACCAATACCACCATCGCCACTACCATTGCCATTTAATCTCCATGCAACATGTTGCAACAGAAATATTTTGCAACAACTAACAAACGATCTAGAGCCCTCATCAAGTCTGCTGTGGTTAAAAGGGTTTTGTGTAACTGTGCGTTTGTGTGTCTTTAGATTTTGCAAATATTCATAGAAAATGAATTTTTATCCATTTTCATTTTCAGTATTTTGGGTGTTCGAGATTTTTTTTAGTATACACCTCGTTTTTGCAGGTACAAATTTAAACAAATTCCAAATGCATACAAAGTTAATGGAAACCAAAGCAAAAATCTCTATATATCCTTTTTATATTTTTCCGACTATAATTCAAATAGACAAAAACCAAAACTAAAAAAAAAATTGGATAGAGTTCATGAAGCAGCACAGCGTATTACTTGGGGAATGAATGTCAAATAGTATGATGGTTTTAATTTTTCGACAGCTGGTTTAATGTGGGAACACTAAAGTATTGTGTGCTGCTGTTCCTGATGATGGTGATGATGCTGCCTAAACTGGAAAAGGAATGAAACCATAAATCGCAGTATTACCAAAAAAAAAAGTGAACAAATGAAAAGTATCTAAAGGGAAAAAGTGAAAAAAGTAACTAAAAGCAGTGACAACAGTTTGACATGTCCCATTATTCACTCACACAAATACATTTTACTTGATACCAATAGTAACATATAGACAGACGAACATATACACACATTTACACACAAACAAAAGTGCGAAAAAGCAATATCCTCAAAGCGCCTATAAAATCAACCAGAGCATTATGAAAAATCATTGTTGCAGTCGAAAGTTGAAAAAGAGTTGCGTAGGTTGTTCAAAAAGTTTCTGATACAAATAGTAAAATATTTAAATAAAATTATAGTCTGGGGAATAAAAACAATTGGGGGATTCACAAGGTGTCATAAACAGGCAGTTAATCTTTTTTAAAGTCGGAACTTTAAATCCTAAAATTTTAAATTTATACAGGTCCAACTTTAAATTCTGTAGTTTTTAACCCTTGTCCATTCGTATATATTTTGGAGGAACGCATGGAATATGTTGAAAATGTGAAACATGCATTCACACTTGAAGCAGCTAATAGCCTTTTCACACTTGTCAACATTTCCTATTAGAAATACAAAGAGCTAAAATCAAAAGTTTCCAACATCTCTTCAAAATGTTATCATCTCATTTTGTTCCCTTTGACGTCTTTCGATTTTTGTTAGTGTCATCACTAGAAAAGTGGCAACAAACTCTATTATAACTGTGCCAGCACTGACAAAATAATATTATTTTGGAAAGGTTTTTCTTATTTCCTAGTCTTTTTTGTTTAATTTTTTCTATACTATTAAAAAAAATGAATTCCAAACACATTTTGGTGTTTTCTTTTTAAATTTTGGCACTTTTTATACCCTTCACCACAGGTGGAAAAGGGTATATATAAGTTTGTCATTCCGTTTGTAATTTCTACAATATTGATCTTAGGCCCTGTAAAGTATATATATTTTGGGTCCTTATGAGGAGAGAAGTTGATTTAACGATGTCCGTCCGTCTGTCCGTCTGTCCGTCTTACGTTTGATATGTGTTTTCCGGAGACTCCAGACATGATAGCGACTAGTTTGTTTTACATTTATGTCACATATAGTCTACCATTTCTTGCTATTGAAATTCAGCAAGATCGGTCCACAAATGGCTGAGATATGACCAAAAATCCACGACTGCCTCTGATTTTGCCCAAAAATCCCTTGTTGTTGTTGTATTTTTTATTTCTATATATCTTGAGAACGGCAAGAGCCAAAGCTTCCAAATTAGGTACACACATTAACGTTATCAATACACAGCATCCCACAAAATGTGGGCGGGATTGAACAAGTGGGCGTGGTACCTCCCGTACAAAAAATATCAACAATTGTATAAAAACCTGATTTTTTGGACTGTCATATGACCAATGGTTACGCCTTATATATCAAAAGACCGGAAATTTTTAATAGAAAATATTTTCTGAAAAACTCGGGAAAATCGGTTCAGATACGAAAAAGTTATGACCAAAATATTATTTTTTTTTCAAAAATACCCATTTTCGGGAACCATAGATCTTCCCGAGTCCAAGTTTTATAATAATAAATAACTGGCAAATTTCTTCTTTAACACGTCGGTATATAAATCTGTCAAATCGGTTAAAAAATAGCAGAGTTATGACCAAAATACTGAAATCCCAAAAATTACTCTTTTTATAATTAAGTTTGTTTTTTATACCCTTCACCGAAGGTCCTATACCCTATAAAGTTCTGGGTATTCTGGGCCCTTATGACAAGCGAAGTTCAAATCCAGTTGTCCGTTTTACCAAATATCACAAGTTCACAACTCAACTGTGTTGCTCTGTATTCTGCTCGCACAATGGTGAAGGGTATATAAGATTCGGCACAGCCGAATATAGCACTCTTACTTGTTTTTTGTTTTATTTATTCAAACTTTATTTATATATACAACAATATAATGAATTGCCACAGCGTCATTTGGACGTTATTGAGGCGAGCTGGCAAAATATTTATAGTCCTTAATTTTTTAACAATTAACTTAAAATATATAATTATAATAAAGAAAAAAAAGAAAATTATATAAAAATTTAAAACAAAAAAAATAAAAGGTTTTTTTTTACTTGTTGTTACTTTAATATAAAATTATTTAAGTTTGCATAAATTATATGAGAAGTGTTTCTAAATAACGAAGCAAGTAGTTTTTCACTCTATCTTTATATACAGAAATTCTTTCAATAAATCTTACATCTTGAGGGAGATTATTAAACTCAAAAGAACCCATATATTCAACGCGTGACATCTTGCTATTCTAAGATTCATGTTATTTCTGGTGTTAAATCTTGTTTGGTTTCGTTGAAAAAAATTGTGTGGTGACCAATATTACTTTTGTAGAAACAAAGTATTCAAAAAATAAAAGTTTTTTTTCAGAAATGGTGGCAATGATGTTAGATGTTAGATGTTTCAAGTGTGAACATATGTTTCACATTTTCAATATCTTCCATGCGTTCCTCGGAAATGTATGCAAGTGTACAAAGGGTATAACATCTACTATCAATCAAAAATGTCACCAGTTCTGAAAAAAAACAATTTTTTTATTCAAATAGTTTTTTCCACAAAAGTGCCAACATTTTAAAGAAACACCAAAACGTACTTTGAGTTAATTATATAAAAAAAATAATAAACAGAAGAAGACAGGAAAAAAATAAAAACTTGACAAATGGTAACGCTGCTTTCAAAACAATTGCCATCTTGCCAGTGATGTCACAATAATAATAGATTTTTTGCCACTTTTCTAGTGATGACACTAAAATAATCGGAAGATGTAGAATGGAACACAATGAGAAAGGAACATCTTGTAATACCATTTGTACACTTGCATACATTTCGGAGGAACGCATGGAAGATGTTGAAAAAGTAAAATACGCGTTCACACTTGAAACCTTTAACATCTGCTGTCAATAAAAAATGTCCCCATTTCTGAAAAAAAAACTTTTATTTTTTTTTAAATACTTTTTTTCTACAAAAGTGCCAACATTTGGAAAGATAGAAATACATTTTGTTTAAAAATTTTAGCAAAATTAAGCAAAATAAGGCTTGCAAAAAAGAAAAAACTTGAGAATGGTAGCGCTGCTTTCAAAGCAACTTCCATTTTGTCAGTGATGCCACAATAATAATAGAATTTATTGCCACTTTTCTAGTGATGACACTAAAAGAATCGAAAAATTTAAAAGGGAACAAAATGAGATTGTAAATTTCTGTAAAGATGTTGAAAAATTTTGATTTTTAGCTTTATGTATTTCTTATGGGAAAATTCCAACATCTTCGCAAATTGATGTTTGATGTTAAATGTTGACAAGTGTGAAAAGGCTATAAAGATGTTGATTTTAAGCTCAATGTCCCTGCAAACAATTTCGATCGAAAAATAATCTAATTAGTTTCCCCCTTTAGCAAAAATTTTCGCTTTTGCTCAAAAGGAAAAAAAAGTTCTTTTATTTATACATTTTAAAGGTCGAATTAAACACAATATAATATTCTTATTGATGTAGTTACATTGTTTGGAAAGAAGTGTCACACTATGGTAATATTTAATTAAGAATCCAGTTAATATTATGACGAATTAGAAAGCTTTCGTAGTTTAATATCAATTTAATTTAGTAGTATCGCTGTGGGCTTCAGAAAGTACTTTTTTGAAGTTAAATGGTTTTTTATTGGTTATACAAATATATATAATATAAAAAAACTTTGTTCGTTTTTGTTAGTGAAGTCTGAGTAAAATTAAAAATAAGTGAGCTTTAAGTTTTACAAGTATTAAAAAATCTACAGTACATTTAATCAAAATAACTTTAAAAATTTTAAAGTTACAAATCTAATGCGGACAAATTATTTACAAGGAATTTACAGAAATTCGCAAATTTGTTCAAACACTAACTTTTTGAATCTTAATCATATTTTAACTAGCATATTTTTTCACTGCTTCACAAAACTTATTTAACAATTTTTTTTTTTTACTGAAAACGTTGATTTTCACTAGAAAAATTAAATGAAAACACAAATTTTTCACAAAAATATGTTAAGTCATTGAAAAAACAAACAGTTCCTCAAAATCACTACCATCCTTTAAAAAAGGCAATTGTTTATAACTGCAGCCGCCAAGCTTTCACTATTTTTGAAATGCTATTCAACAATGAAGACACTTTGTTTTATCGTGTTACGCATCATTTTAACTAACCCTAAACTGTCAGCTGTCAAATTTTAGGGTTTCCAACACTTAACTGCACAAATAGCGACAAATTCAAATCTTGCGTTAATTCTGGGACACCCTTTTTTTAAAAAAAAAAAAAAAAAAATTAAAAATTTAAGTCACTGTGCTACCTAAACAAGAGCGGCAAGCGTTTTTTTAAGATGAAGATTCTACTTGCAAAACATTTTCAATAAATTAAACCGACCTAGCGATTTGTAAAATGAGATTATTCAGCCGCTTGGTGGTGGGTTTGCGATCTAAAGGTTTGTTTCGTATAAACTGTATAAAAATGCAAAATATGCATTATAACTATATCCAAAAATCTTTCAAAGTATGCAAAAAGCTTGAAAAACTTGCCCTGAAGATGACTTTTACATTCGTCTAATATATTCCATAGACAATAATACATTCCAATCTCTGTATTAAAGCCTCTTAAGCCCTTATGACACTACATTTTTTATTCATTAATTGATATAGAATTGATAGAAAGAAACAGCAAATGTTAGAAAGAGCAAACTATAAACTCTTGTTATGGTTTTGTTTCAGGGATGGCGTTGAGAATTTTTACAATTGTACCAACAACCTTTGAAAACTGTACTTTTTTTAACCTTATTGTACTAAAAGATTTTTTTAGTTGAAATTAATTATATTTATGTTCATAAATAACACAACAAAAAGGTATTATAAATCTTAGTTTAAAAAGTATCAACAAAAAAGTACAATTGAAACAACTTAGCCATCCCTGTTTTGTTTATTTTATTAAATGTTGCCAACTTTTTGTTTATGAAAAACCTAAAAACAAAAAGCGGTTAATCGCTGAATTTGCCCATAAACCGCTGTTTCAGCAACACTTTTAATATTTCAAGCTTGAAATGTCAATTTTAAGTTAAACAATTTTACATTTTTTTTGACATAACTTCATTTTTTATCGATAACTTTTTTTAAATTGTTGACAGTTTGCCATTTATCTTAATACAGCTGAACTCTTTGCACTTGGTAAATTTTTCTATAACATTATATTTGTACTGTTCACCAAAACTTGAACAATGCATTAAAAATGTAGTGTCATAAGGGCTTTAGAGATAAAAGTACACCAAGGATAATGACGCTGACATATTTTTATTCCATTTTTGGTTGAGTGTATGTATTTTTTGTTTTCTTGCTCATATCAATCTAGCTGATGGTAACAGGATGTATAGACAGACTATTCAAAAACCTAACCTTATAATCACGAATGAAGTAATCTCGCCAAAAAAATAAAAGAAATGAAAATGAGCCTGTTTAACTAACAATAGATGAAGGCCAACAAACTTTTATAATTTTTTTTTAATTTTTTTGTGAATGTTTTACAAAATGAGCAAAAATACGCAAAGATCGTGCACACACGCGTTGGAGAATACTTCATGTTTGAATGACTTTAAAAATTTTATAAAAACTAATACTTCCTTTCGTTGCCAGGAAGCTGACTTTGCTGTTGGTTCATACCCTTCATTACAGCAGAAAAGGGTACATATATGAGTTTGTTCTTCCCTTTGCAATTTCTACAAAATTGATCTTAGAAAGAATATATATTCTAGGTCAATATGAGAAGCGAAGTTGAAGTCCTTGTGTATGTTGAAATGGGTTTTCAGAAGACCCTAGTTACGATGTCGACTTGGTTGTTACATATTTATATCACATATAGTCCGGAAAAGGTTGCGACTAAAATTCAGGCAGATCGGTTCACAAATAGCTAAGGCTTGAAAAAAAAGCACGTGCCTTTAATTTAAAAAAGTACCACATGTAAAATTGAAAAGTTAAAGAAATAAACTTAATTTCCCGTATATCCCCTTGTTGGTACTTTTTACTCCCCATTAAAGTATTAAAAATTTCAATATTACAGTGGGAGCCCATAATTTAATACGTTTAAGTAAATGAGTGGAGAAAAATGTTTTGTAAAAATATAAACCAAAAATAGATACGATTTTCACCCCTTAAACGCTTGAGTTTCTAAAAAGTACCAAATTTACACATGTATTTTTTAGATAAGTTAAGAATGTGATTAAATTTTTATTTCTATGTTTACTGGTATAATAAATAGAAAGGTAACAAAGAAATTCCAAAAAACAAATTTTACTCGTTTACTCCTAAAAAGGGCCGAACTTCAAAAAAGTACCAAAAACCTGTCCGCTTACCTTTTTAACAAACAACGTTACATTTTTAAAATTTTTTCTTCTCTTCAGTTTAGGAGATATGAGATTTGCGAATTTACACGTTTTCAATTTCAATTTCAGTTTCAATTTCAATTAAATAAAAAATATTAAAAGACAATTGATCCCAAAGTAAATAAGCAACATTACGTTATAAATCAAATATGATGAATTGTTCACTACAAACTCAGAAGAACAGCCAGCAATTTCACACGAAAGGCGTTATTTGAGTGTGAAAACACGCGAAGTGAAACGCATAATGTGTTTCAATTTCAATGACATTTCTCTTTACAGTGCTATAGTGAAGGGTATATAAAATTCGGCACAACCGAATATAGAACATTTACTTGTTTTAATATCATTTGGTGTTTATACAACACACAGTTACTTGATAATGTATTGACCCGACTAAATTATTCTTTGGTGAATGCCAAAATGTTTCAAAGCCAAAAATGCCAACATGTAACTGCTGCATCATATCAAAAATGAACTACTAAAACTGGCAGTTTTTTCCCTAAACTTTAATGGTTACAAAACCCAAAAAAAATAATCCATTATTTTAAGTATCTCGGAAACGCATTAAGTTGAGTTCAATTTTAAAACGTTTCATTCATTAAACATTTACATTTCAGTCCATTAAATACACAATGAGCGTATGAAAAGAGGTAATTTTTGTAAGTATAAAGGGGCGTTTTTTCCTTTTTGTTTTTTTTAATGGAAAATTTTACTAATATTATGACATACTTTTTCATTTAAAAGATAAAAAAACAAAATAGGAACATTTTATGAAAAGTGATTACCACCAGAAACTATTGAGTCATGTTTTAAATAATTTAAAGTTAAAAGTCCTCAAAAGTTCCGACGGTTTAGGCATTCTTACTTTATTTTTAAGAGATTTTTAATCACTAAAACAGTTGTTTTCTATTATTAAATATTTTTGTGAAGTGTTTTTGAGATTTTTCGGAAGAAGCTTAGCGGTCGCTTATTTCGAGTTTTTGCCAAAAATCAGGTCTGTTTTTTGAGTTTTCTTCATAACTTTGTCAAAACCCCGATTTTCTTCACTGTTAAGGAAATAATTTAAAAGAAAAATTCATTTAGGTAATTTTTCCATAAATTTTGTGAATAACGCTTTACAACTTTTAAAATTTTAATGAAAATTAAGAAAACTAACAACGCAATTTGAAAGATCAATTCATTCTAAATAATATAGAAATAAATATTTGTATGTACAGAAAATTTTACAATTATTGACACCAGCAAAATCTAATGCATTTTCTGGTCCGCTACGGCCTTCATCAGCATTCTTTGTGTAACACAGGATTTACTCAGTGTTTTAAAAACTGCAGTTGAGATAGTAAAAGTCGTAAGATTATGCTGTAACTTCCACATCTTCATTTGCCATCGGACAAAAATAAACTGTTGCCTTTACTTCTGATTCGTTAAATGAAAACAGTCGCAGTGAAGGCAAAAGCAAAAAACAAAATGTTGTACACAACAGAGAACATCGGCAGTCGACATGTTCGGAAGTGTTTGGTGTGACAGACTGAAACTTTTAAAAAATCCCGTAGTTAACGAAGATGGGACGTTGTGGTTGTGTTTTCCATATTTTTTTTTTAAATAATACATGCGTACATAAATACAAAAATATGTACATAGATATTTATTTATTTTTAAGCTTAACAAATCTTTTTAATTTTTTGAAATTAAATAAAACTTTAAATAACATTATCGCTTTCATATACATACAATTCACACAAAGTCCCATCTTCGTTAACTTCAGGATTTATTAAAAGTTTCATGGCCATTTTCTCATTAGGCGATTATCTTTTTTCCCAACGAAAAACTGCACATTAAAGAAATTTGGTTTTCTCAATGTCTTATTTGCTTCTATTTTGTCGCAATGCTAATGCTATGTTCATACGACGATATAAACCACTCGTTTCGCTCTCTGAAACTAGTTTGCCAAACATGCTGTTCATACGATTCATTCTTGTTTCATTTCGACAATTTTTTTTGTGTTGTTAGTGTGATTTTTTTTTAAATAGATAAAAAAGTAAATAAAACTGAAAAATATATTATTTAATACTTTTATTAATATTATTATATTATAATTATCACTTTATTTTATTAAACATCAATTTTTACTTTGTTTTTTGCTTTGTTTTGATTTTTTTTTGAGAGCTAGTTCAGATAAACTAACGATAAATGTTATCAAAATTGGAGATGATAGTACATTTTTCCTGTTTCGCAGCCTGTTTCAAAATGAAACGACCCGTTTCGCTCACAAAATTTTGTATGGGGAAACAAGTCGTTTCAATCATGTTTGGGGCGCGAAACAGGAATAAGAGAGCGAAACTCGAATATTGCTGTCCGTGTGAACATGGTATAACCGGCACTCATCTGCCAATTATTTATTTTCCTTTTATTTGACGTACAGATAAATTCAATCAGCTGACTCCCAACATTTACATGTATTTTGAGTGGTGTTGCCAACTCAAGCCAATGTTTTTTGTCGGTATATTGAGAAACCCAAAATCGTTAACGGACAGTTTATCGGTATAATAAATTAATGTTGACATTAGGAATCAGACAGTTTGTCGATACATTGAGAAAATTGCCATCAATCTGTCAAACAAAATACTTCCGAACATGTCGAATGCCGATGTTCTTTGTAGTGTACAACTTTTCGTTTTTTGCTTTTGCCTGGACTACGACTGTTTTCATTTAATGAATCAGAAGTAAAAGCAATTTTGTCCAATGAAAAATCAAAAAGTAGAAGAAGAAAAAACCATTTTTTTATTTTGACTGTAGTTTATTTAAACCCTGGATTTACTTAATAAATTTCATGCATTTAACTCAACAAATAGAATGTGGGAATTATTTCCTTTTCGTAAATTATTTTTTTATGTGTATGTGAAATAATGAGGGAATAGGACAATTGTAAAAAGCTTTATAAATAGAAATTATGCTCATAGAAGCAAATTCGAAAAGTGTTTATTATAATAAATAAAAAAAACTGCGTTTAAATTATTAAACACACATATAGGGTTTTTTCCCGGGATTTCCCGTCCCGGGAATTCCCGGGAATTTCAATTATTTTATTTCCCGTTTTCCCGGGATTTTTCTTGCGGGATCCCGGGAAATAAAAAATTCCTCATAAAAGCTATTTTTACTTTGAAATTTAGTTTTCTATTCTCTAAAAATTAGCATCTGTGGATGGGTTGTGGATTAGATCAATTGCAAGAAGTGAGTACATATATTTAAATCAATGTCTCCTGATGCAATAAATCTACTAAAAGCAGAATAGGCAGTGCAACAGTTGATAATTACTACATTTAGTGAAGTGAAGAGTTAATAAAGTACATTAATTCAAAATAAGATGCGGGCAGTAAAGTTTTATTGTCCATGAACAAGTCTTAAAAATAGGGGATACCTAAACATATCGCTCCTTTATTGCAACATAGTCATATCTACAAAAACAAACGATCTTGGCAAAATGCGATTAAAGTTTTCAAAATGTACCGATTTAAAGATATATTTTGTTATAACTTCGGTTCAGTTTAAGATATAATACGAGAATGTATGAAGGAAAACTTTGCTAAAGTTACTTAAAATTTTGAGATATGACTATGATGCAATGAAGGAGCGATATGTTTATTAGGTGATAAACACAAATTTTCAATTTCAATTTGTGTTGGTTTATATACCCGTGAAGTGCGGGGAAACCGAAATAAAATAACATTTTGGAAACTCGTGTAAGATACTACAACATACAACTTGAAAAACACATTGTCCTAAAGATTACAAATGGATCTATTGAAATGAAAAGGTTTGTAAGAAGCAGTCCGGTTGATGCTTTTTTTGCATCAACCTTGACATACATTTGACTGATATAGACGTTATTTATAAAAAAGAAAAAATTGCTTCTGATTGTGAATCCGAAGCATGCTACAACGGTGCACTTTTGACTATTTGTCCAACCTCGGTAAAAAATGAACGAAATTTTTCGGAAACATGATAATTAGTAAATAAAATCAGGAATATACTTTTTGCGGACTTACCCAGCAAAAACTTTACTTACAATCCTACTTTTAATGACTTCAAGAATTCATTACTTTGTAGCTTTATTCGCCACTTTTTGGATTATTAGTTATATATTAAATAATAACTTTATTATATCTTAAATATACAGAAAAATTTGTATTTTCATTATGACAATAAAAATGTCATTATAGTCATAAAACATAGTTTTTTAATGCAAAAACTACGCTGCCCCGGTAGACTAGCTGGTAGAGAGCTAGTCTATCATCACCGAGGTTGCGGGATCAAATCCCGCCAGAGACAGAAAAAAAAAAATAAAAAATAAAATAAAGTAAAATAGAATAAGAAAAAATATAAATAAAATAATTAAAAAAAAACAAAAAAAAAAAAATTAAAAAAAAATAAAAAATTTTTTACTTTATTGACTTTGTGTAACTATATATTTTTATAAAAATTTTAAGTATAAAAAAACATATTATTTTTTAGATTATAATAGGCTAAATTATAAGGGATTACTTTTGGGACATCTCGAACAAAAATAAGTACTTCTTCTAGTAGAAAAATAAGTAGTCTGTTCGTCAAGTTCTCATTATTTTTCTACTTATTTTGTAAGCAAAGTTTTTGCTGGGTACTAAGAGCTTTGAGTGTGTCCGAAAGTTATTTCCTTAGCCGTTAAAAGTTTTTATATATTTCTTTAAAATATTTTATCTATTTTATTAATTAACTTTTTGATCTCATATCTTGAGTACCTTAATTTTTATTTTGTTCTTATTATTGTTTTATGAATTAAATTGTTATGTTATCTTTTTATTTTGTATCCAGAACATAATAATTCTGAATAAAAGCAGAATAATAGGGAATAAAGGCTTGAGGTAATAATAATTAAAGTTCCTATTTCAATCTTCAATTAATTTTTTAGTATTGAACATGGTGAAATAAACAGGTGGCAGCACTACGCCAGATGACGATTTTTTGCTCTTGCATTGTTTGTCTAGGTTTATGTCAAAGTTTTGTTTATGTTTACAAAAAGTCCACGTTTTGTGCTGGGATTTTTGTTTTTTATTAAAGTTTTTGATAATTTTGATAAGATATTGACCATAACTAAATAAAAATTGGCTAAAAATTTATTTATTTCATCACGTTCAGCTGCATGCTTTGATTTTTGTTTAATGTATTTTTTGACGTAAACGGTTATGTAGTTTCCATTTTTGTTGTAATGTTGTATTTGTTGCCGTAACGATGCCACCTGCTTATTCCACCATGGTATTGAACCATTTCATTTACTTTCTTTGTAAACAAGTTCCCTTACTTTTTTTTTTTTATAAAAGTTTTTTTCATTAATTAATAACAAAGTTTACTTTGTATTATTTATATGGAGCGGGATCCCGGGATCCCGGGAAATTTGAAAAAATTTCCCGCTTTCCCGGGAATCGAAAAAGTCCGGGAAAAAAAAAACTCTACACACATATCACACAGTGCATTTTTTTATATCAATTATTTTATTTCAACTTTTTTCTATTCTAACTTTGATAGTTTTTTTTTAAATAAACTTTTTATTTATTATTCGAAATATAAATCTAAATTACGTTTGGCGTTTTTATGAACATGTTTTTTAAACTTTTTTTTGCATTTTATGGCAAAATAGTTGATTAAGCCATGTGTATACACTTAAGTGTATAGAGTATATAAATTTAGATAAAAGTTTTGATATGCATTAAATAACAGCAACAACAAGCATGTATGTACCAACAATAACAACAACGACAACATAAATGTCATAAATTCAAACATAAATATTTTAACAAGCTAAATAAATAAAATTTTTATTTCATTTTTATCACATCTAAAGTCATTTATGTGTATAAAAAACATATGTATAACAAAAATTATACACATGAAGATACATATGTGCATGTATGAAAATAATTTTGTACCTGGAAGTTATGACCCTGTAGGCAAAGTAACATATATTTTACTAGAAATATAATAGTTGGTATTGACTTTTAATTAGTTGCACTTTGATTTTTTTTTCATATATTAAACTCGTTGTTAACGTTGGGTCGTAATAGATGTCCAACTAGTTCAGTTTTATGCAGTTTTGTAATAGTTAAAAACTAGTTCTTTTATTTATAGTTACTTTGACTATAATTTTTAAACAAAAATACAGAACATAAAAAAATAGATGTTATGCAAATATATCATGTATTAAAGCTATGCTCCCTCAAAGGGTTAAAGGAATATTTATATATATATATATATATATGTATATATATATCTGTGGTCACTAGCAATAACCTCCTAAGTCAAAATAGTTTTTGAGAAAAAAACAAAACACATACACAATAACCAATGCACACAAGCTGTTGGTGCTGCGGTAGTTGCTAAAAGCTTTTGTTTGTTCATTTCTTTATCAATGTAAAAAAGAAACATTATAAAACATTAAAATATAATTTTTGTGAGAACAAAACACTAAAAAATGTTCGGCTCTTTCTTGAAAATAGTTACAAACGGTTGTGTTCGTTTACACAAACACTAAAAAAATTGATATCGTTCCTAGGTGTGCGAGCCGAACGCTAAATAATGTTCTGTTTGTTTTCTAAAACTGGATTAAACAGGTTCACCCTATAAGCCGACGATATAGAACACCTTGTAATTTCATTGTGCTATTGATAATGGAAAACAGTCAATTATATTAAAGTTTACCTGGTAATATATATACTGGAACTTACTACTATGGTAAATGATGGATTTTTAAAAAACATGCTAACAGATGTAATTTACACGGATTTCAGTAAAGCCTTCGACAAAGTGAACCATGAAATGTTACTATGCAAACTATCACTAATGGGATTTAGTTGTACAGCCCTAAAGTGGCTGCGTTCTTATTTATTTGATAGAACTCAACAAGTTAAGTTTAGAAATTTTACCTCAACAGACATATACGTCACTTCTGGTGTTCCCCAGGGAAGTCATCTTGGTCCTACACTGTTCACGTTATTTATAAATGACCTCCCATCTGTTATCTTGTATTCCAATGTACTCATGTATGCAGATGATGTTAAAATATTCAAGAGCTTTAACGACTCTAATCAACAACTTTTACTACAGTCTGATATTGATAAATTTTCCCAATGGTGTACAATTAATTTAATGGACCTTAATATTAAAAAATGTAAACATATGACGTTCTACAGAACTAACAAATTAGAATCTCGATACTATCTTAATGGAATTATACTTGAAAAAGTGGACAGCATAAATGATCTAGGCTTTTTGTTGGATCATAGGCTAAATTTCCGTTATCATATCGCTTTAACTGTTAATAAGGCTAACGGTGTTCTTGGTTTTATGAAACGGTGGTCTAGAGAATTTTCTGACCCCTATGTCACGAAACAACTTTATACATCTTTGGTTCGGCCAATTCTTGAATATGGATCAATTGTATGGGATCCTTACTATTCCATTCATATAAATAGTATTGAATCCGTACAAAAGCAATTTTTGATTTTTTGTTTACGTGGTCTTCGTTGGAATTCGTATGTTTTGCCATCGTATGTAAATAGACTTGCTCTTATTAAGCTGCCAACCTTAAAAAGCCGCCGTGTTATGCTGAGTATATCTTTTCTACTTGGATTAATTCATGGTGAAGTTGATTCTACGTTCCTGCTTGGTAAAATTAACTTTTGGGTTCCAAATAGGCCTACTCGTAACTTTCAACTCATCAGTCTTAACTACTACAGATCTGATTATGCTAATAATGACTCCTTTCGTCGCATTTTTGAAAATTTTAATAAATTGTATCATATTATAGATCTTTCTGAAAGCAATGATATTTTAAAAAGAAAACTAATTTTGTATTTAAATAGTTAATGTATTCACACCTGTATTATATTCTTTAGTCTGTAAGGATTTATAATCTATAGACCAAATAAAATAAATAAATAAAAAAAATGCAATAAAGTAAACAATTGTCTATTGGATTATTCTTAGCCAGTTTTTAAACCGATTAATTGATCAAGTCCGTTGACTTTGAGAAGAAATTGATAACATTGAATTGGCTACTAAGTCTTTGCAATCTATGAAGTATAAGACGAAGAACTAATTACTTCATAGTTAACTTTTTTTTCTTTGCTAAACAGTGTTAAGTACATCAATGCTCTTTCAGTCACCAACACTGTAAGGTACACACATACATATTTGCTTGTATTTTAATATCTATGTTTTATTATTAACTTTGCCATAAAATCTCAGGTAAATAAAGTTTTTATACATCCCTATTTTTTATTATCGCATACACTGTTTGTCTCAAAAGTGTTATTTTCTCTGAGATTTACAAGACACATATTTTTATTGCTTTAATGTAAAATATTGCTACTTTGTTAGAGTTTATTTAAATACTTTTTGCTTAGTGTAAATAAACAAAAAAACACATTAACAATCTAAATTGCCAAGTCTCTTAAAATCTTTTTCTAATATGGTGTTCAGATATACATTTTTTATTGCTTGAATATTCGGTTTATTGACAAAATTATCTTTCTGTTCACACATACACAATTTAGCTAACTCAATTACCAATTAACTCAAGCAAAATGTAAACAACTTTTGACATCTTTTAAGAATAAACAAAATAAAAATCTGGCTTTTGCGCAGACCTAATGGATGGACCTTTGTTTTATTGTAATGTAAGTTTACAAATGTTAAAACACTTTGTTAAGTGAGTTGTGTTTTGCTCACTTAATACACTTGTGACAGTGTTGCCTTTTAACTTTACTCAATATCTTCAACAATTTCTTATTAATTGAACAATAACTAAATTGCAATTTTATATGGATAATTGAGCTCAATAATGGCATTTATTGCGCAAAACTTAATTAAGGTGCATATCTGAACACGGTATAACACAAGTATTTAGCTGTATAAAATCTTCAGTTGATTTGGTCATATTGATTGATTTTTGTCATTTCTTAAAAAAGGAAAATAAACCTAAGATGCTAAAGTTTTGTCAAATTATGAGTGTTTATTGTCAAAAATTGGTTTAAAATAAATTTAATCAATCATTAGCTACGACTTTTTCAGCTTTTAGCCCAATAACGAATCAAACCAATGTGTACATGTTTTTTAGTGAGAGCGACTTGCATCGATTAAAACTCTTGATAGCCGGTCGGATGAGTCAAAACTTTCACCACTATCTGAATCGCTTTTAACTGGTCTTACATCAATGTGATCAAGTGTTGTCATAGTAAAATATTTCGGCTTCTTTTCTGGTCACATATTTCACGTGTTTTTTTTTGGCCAATGCTAGTTTCTAATAAATCAATTGTGGTTCAGGTCCCCTGATATTGTCCAGGCCGATTTCAGATGGGACTTTTCTGGTTCCACCTACTACAAAGCATGACCTTGTAATAATTCGATACAAAAATTACTTTTTAAGAGAGTAAAAGTTTTGGTGCCCATTTTTTACAAAATTTATATTTTTAATTTCAAAAGATTTTGTTATTCGTGCTGTAATTGTAAGATGAGATAAACCCACTGTTTATTGTTGATGTGTATTGTTTAAACTTTGATATTATTACAAGTAGAACTTTTGCTATAAGTCTTATACGCTTAACAGTTTTATTTGGTTTAATATCTTTAGTTTTTCTAAAATTTTTATGGATGAAGTTTCCTGATGATCTGGCCTAATAGCCTTTTTACACTGATCAACATCTAACATCTACCATCAATTTTCCACAATTTGCGAAGATGTTAACATCTTTCCATAAGAAATACATAGGGCTGAAAACCAACATCTTTCAACATCTTTAAAAGATGTTCCTATCTCATTGTATTCCATTCAACATCTTTTGATTATTTTAGTGTCATCACTAGAAAAGTGGCAATAAGTTCTATTATTATTGTGGCATCACTGACAAAAAACAATTTTTTTGAAAGCAGCGTTACCATTTGTCAACTTTTCTCTTTTATTGCAATGTTTTTTTGTTAGGTATTTTTAATATTTTTGAACAAATGGAACTTCAAATACATTTTTGTGTTTTCTTTTTAAATTTTGGCACTTTTGTAGAAAAAAAAACATTTTTTGTTTTCAAAACATTTTTTTTCAAAAATGGTGACATTTTTGTTTGATGGTAGATGTTAGATGTGAGCAATGTAAACGAGTGTTTCACATTTTCTACATCTTTGATGGTAGATGCTAGATGTTGATCAGTGTAAAAAGCCTATAAGCAACCAGTGAAATGCGAATAGGAATAGCTTATCCCATCAACAATGAATTTTAAGTGTTTTTATCAATAATAAAAACTGGGAATTAAGCACGAATAACAAAATCTTTTGAAATTAAAATTTTGTATTCCCAAAAATTGAAATTACTTTTTGATTTATATTTTTGTAAAAAAAAATCTTGCATAAGTTAATGACAGACTGCACCGAATCTCACTTAATTTGGCACAAATCCATTTTATTTGAATGGAAATTGTACTATTAAATTTTGTGAAGATCGGTTCATAATTTACCGTAGGCCTCAAATAAAGCTTACTTTACAACTTTTAACTTAAGTACGCTCCAAACCGTAACGAATCATGCTATCGCAGTAAAATTTGCTCGGTTAGAGCTTTATACGATTAGAAAGTACTTCGCCAATATTCGCGAAGACAGGTTTATAATTTATCATAGGCCCGCTCTCAGATAATACGCCTTAAACTGTAACGAATTATGCTGTAGTAGTAAAATTTGATCTATTGTAGTTTCATGCGATTAGAAATTTTCTGAAGACCGGTCCATTACTTACCATATGCCCCATAAAAAGAGGCCTTCTGAAAAGCAATTTCAAAAGCATTTAATTCTCTAAAATTTCCATTCGTGTATTGCAATTTGGTTTTTTTAGGTTTTTTAATACTAGAAATCACTTTTCCAAATTTTGTGAGGCACGATCTATACTTTACGGTAGCTTCAATATAAAATCCCCTCCTTAAAATTACTTGAATACGCCATATAATATTTCTAAACCCAAAATCATGATATTTTATTTAAATTAGGCAACGAATTTTAAAACTGTGAGTTCAGGTTTTATAAAGATTGGCTTATATTTTATTGATACCATATAAAGGCCACTCCTAAAATATTCAGAATCTCGGTGGAGTGAATTTAAGATTCGGCACAGCCGATAATTCACTCTTACTTGTGTTTTGTTAAGTGAACTGTGTTTTTATACTTATGATTCTCTTTATTTTAGTTTTAATAATTTTATCTACAAACATGTTTTCTGTTTAAAATATATCAGTCATACAGCCAGTTCAACGATTTCGAACGTTAACGTTCGCATAGAAAATTACATTTAAAACAAAAACAAAATTCGACAATTTGTTTTTGTTTTAAATGTAATTTTCTATGCGAACGTTAACGTTCGAAATCGTTAAACTTGCTGTTAGTTTTTTGATGAGCAACTAAAAAGTTTAAAATTTAATAAAAAAAAATTCATAAACTTTTTGTTAAGTTTTATATTAAAATGATAAACATTTTCTGACCACACATGGTAAAGTGTGTGGCTAGAATGATGGTTGGTGGCCACTTAATAACTAAGCCTGTTTGTTTATATTGTGGGATTTAATTTTTTTTTTTTTTTTTCTTGTGATAAAATATTCCAAATCCAATTAAGTTATGTACTTTGGTAAAAACAAAACTAACAATTATAAAAAGTAAATAAATTAACAAAGTTTTTTTAGGGGAATTTTTTTTTGTGAATAATTTTTGTTTATTAAATAAAACTGTCACTTCAAGCCTGGCGAAATGGAAAAGGTATTATATTTTATCTTTATGTAAAAAAACTAAATATTATGAATATATTAAAAGGCCGTTTTACACTTTCACACAAGTATTAAGTAGTTTGAAAAAACGGCTTCCCTGATCTAATTATTGTTTGAAAATTTAAAAAAAAAAACGATACAAACTTAGTATTTCATTTTCCTTAAAATACTTTAGACTTGTGTGATAGTGTGAAGTACCCTTTAGAGTTACAAAGTTATGCATCAAAATTTTTGGACACACTCGTAAAACTGCTCTGAGTGGAGAAGCGCTTTTTGTCATTATTTCTTAAGGACAAACAGGTCGTTCTTGTTTGTCTGCTTTTCGTGCGTTTTGCGTTGTCACCCCGCATTGGTTAGTGGTTCGGCGTCGTATAACTGTACCGAGTTACAGTTTTTGCGGTTTCTACATTAACTATATGCAATCGTTTTTAACCTCAATATTTTAATGTGTTGTCTGGTGGAGAACTAAAATTAACTCAATGTGACTGGTGGAGAACCATATATAACTCAGACGTTTTACTGGTGGAGTACCAAGGAAATAACTCAGACGTTTACTGGTGGAGACCAAAATACTCTGGAGCGGATTCTGGAAGCTCTCGCCTTCCTATACGAAGGTTTAGGTCGAACGAGGTTTTGTGGTTGAAGCTCCAAAAAAATGTGTGATACCCTGGCATTATAACTTAAATAGTTCGCCAAAAACTTTTAGTTTTAAGCAAAATTAAAAAAAAAAAAAATTTTGGAAATTTTTTAATGATTTTGGAATTTTCAACTTTGCTATAATTTTTCCTCCTGCTGAGATACTTTACGATACAACCGTGAATAAAGACTGTGTTTTGAAAGGTTAAATATTCCGGTATGAAACTGTCGCTTTTGAATTGTAAAATATGACAACATTGAAAAAAATTTGTTTTGGATACGGTTTGCTATTGTATCATACGAGTGCGGAGCAATAAGTCAGTCCTTGATGCTTCAAGTTAAACACAGATTTTGGGTTAAACATGATTTTATTTTTCAACGAGACTACATTTGAGCTCTATACACTATGTCCAACGCTTCTTTAATCTTTTCTATTTTCAAAAACATAAGATTTGTCGACATTATCAAAATAGGTATTTGTTTGTGGAATAATTTAATCATTGTAGTCAAATCTCTTTCTGTTAAGCCAGGTTTGAAAACAAGAAATATTCCTTCATTGTTCATGGATTTTTGCCATGGAAACTGCATATTTGTGCACCATTGCCTTGTTGTGGTGCAAAAGATAATTTTTCTTGGCCAAGTGGGTTATTCTTTTTTAAATCCTAATTAAATCGTGTGGCATGATATTCGCCATTGAGTGTTTTACCATTTTCAAAGTAATCAATTTAGGTTTTACTCTTGGCATTCAAAAAAAAAAAAAAAAAATGGTGGCCATGACCTTGTTGATTGACAATCACATCTTGGCCTTCTTTGGCGCCGATTCAAACCGAGAAATCCACTGTTTTAAATATTGTTTTGCCTCTAGTGAGTTGTGTTGGATCCACGTTTCATCCATGATTACAAAACAGTCTATAGTGCGGTTGAACAACGCCAAATATGTACTCCTGCGAAATTGTCACACGATTGAGTTTGTGGTCATCTTGCGGAAAGATTTTTTATACTCAAGTGATCAATAAAAATTGTAATCACTGAACCATGTGATAAGCCTATGGCTTCCACGTGCCGTGAATCTATTCAATTGTTTCAGATGTAGAGACTTCAACTGGGCGTCTCGAGCGCTCGGCATCTTCCGCGCTTTTACGGTTACGAAAAAATTCAGTTAGCCACTTTTTACCAGTAAAATTTATGGCGCAGAGTTTCCACAGTATTTATCAAGTTTAGTCTTAGATTAAATTGTGGCTTTTATCGCAAAATAGAATTCTTAATGAGAGCATGAAATTCACTTTTTTCCATTTTCTCCTTTAATTACGCGGTAGTCTGCCATCAAAGGCTTAAACATTTTTAACAGAAGTCAACAGACATATGCCTGTTGACCGAAGCGGTGTTACCATTTTAGCTAAGAGGCGGTTAAATCAGGGACTTATTGACCTTCCTTCGTAGATGATACCTAAAGTAATTAATTAACAATTTAGTTTATAAAAAGTAGTAATTTTGAAAAAAAAAAATTTGCCAATTATCCTTTTGGACGTAATACCGCACTAAACAGTAGACTTAAGTGCGTGTAATTGCCGCTGTCCTGCAGTTTTGCTTAGTGACGTAGTTATTTAATAGGAAATGTTCTTCATTAAATTGACGACGATATGCATGTGATTTTAATGATTTTAAAAATAAAATTCAATTGTTTTGGTACTTGATTGTGTATTCATATTAAATTTCGACAGCACAAAAAACGAAGAAAAAATATAATTAAAAAAGTTATAAAGAATTCCAACAAAATAACGCATTTTGCATCATAGTTTCTAAAAAAAAAAAAATTAAAAAAATACGGGTCTCTCGACCCCATTTTGCACTAGGATTTGTCCAGGACAAATGTATATTTCAGTAAAATCCATATTTAAAACCATCACATGTCTTTTTAAAAGCTGCGGAGAAAATGAAGTTTGACATACACCAGCCAGTTTTTTTTCGTCTTAACGCAAAAAATTCCACAACAGATTTTCCTCCCTATTCTCATTTTTCTAATATAAATGACACATTGATGTTGTAGGTGAAACCGTTGCAACGGTAAAAAAATAGTCAAAAAAAAAACAAAAAAAAATGCTGGCTAAAGGTGTCGTACTAAATTTTAGGTTTTAACAAAAAAAAAAAGCTGAAAAAAGTGACATAAATAATAATGAATGAAGTGGCAAAAACCACTACACGTTCAACACGTTCTTATGTAAAATTTCAAATTACCATTAGGGTGTTATGACCAGGCTAAAAAAAAATGAACAAGGCAGCTGCAATAATAATTTGTAATGGGGAAAATGAAAATTCCTGCTTCAATATTGTTGGAAAAGTTAAAAAAAAAACAACCAAAAAATTCGCATAAAATTAAGTATGCTTCATTGAAGGTTTTTTTGAATACAAAGTTGTTTGTTTATTCCCTTATTTAACTTTTTGGTTTCATTAAATGCTCTTAACAGCACACAAATTATTACGACGTGCTATAAACTATATTTGAGTTCACGCATCACTATAGAATTAAAAAAAAAAAAAACAGAATATTCAACGATTTTCCCAAATACCATCACAAACATTTTACAATGACTCAGCCAAAAAGAAAAAGAACAAATCTCCCACAAATGATAATTGCGATTTTAATCGTTCGTGCTTTTATAATTGCCCGTGTTGACTATGAAGAACATGTTACATCAAATTAATAAAAGAAAACATTAAAACAACTGTTTAAAGAGGAGTGACTTAAAGAAAGACTAAATACCCAATAAAAAATGGGGCTCCCAACGGAACAGGTTTGTAAAGGAGAAATAGGGATGGGCAAATTGAAAAAATTATATCGATTTATATCGAATCGATATTTTTTAAGTGTATCGATATTTATTGTTTAAAAAATATCGATATATCGATATATCGAAAGTTTTTTGCTGAAACTATTACCAAATTAAAAAATTTAGTATATGTACCTTTGTACTTACATACATATTTATGAACAAACATAATGTATGTAATTACATACATTGTTACTTTTTATTTCAAAAAATTAATAAGAACAAAAAATTCAATCAAAACAAATAATTCAATTATAACAAAAACAAAAGGGGCAAATTCAAAAAACCCATATGAAATCTAAAAAAAAGTATAATACGAAAATTTTAAATAGAAGTAAGTAAGTCATGGAAGTACCAACTTACCTTAAAATTTGAATTGCACCCCAAAAGTACCAACTTTAACTAGAAATGTTTTTGATTGTTTTAGTTAAGCCAGTAATCATCAGATATGGACATTAGGAGCACTCTCTGTTTTATGTGCTCTCCTGTCAATCTGCTTCTTGTATCCGGCACTGCTTCTTATAAATGCCAATCATATTAGATCTTCATATTAGTTTAAAATACAATACATGCATGCAGTGATGCCAAATCTTAAAAAAACATATTGTTTGAAAAACGGCTAAAATTTAGAGTTTTTAATGAAGACTCCCTTTAAAAAATATCGAATTCGATAGTCGTATTTCAATATCGATACATCGGTATTTTAAATATCGGCGATGTATATCGATTATTTTTTATTTAAATATCGATATTTTGATATATCGATATATTTTTCCCATTCCTAAGGAGAAACCTAAAAGTTTCCCTTACCATATCGCTTACGGAAGTCATGGTTGTCAGATTTTTTTGAGCTCCATGGCCAAACCGGATGTCAGAAATCTCCAAAAATCGCCAAACGTCCATTTTGGTCAGTTTTCGTAACATTTTATTTATTAATTTTTTTTTTTTTTTTAGTTAAATTTTGCATAAAAAAAAAGCTAGTATAATATTTGAGTCAAAAATCGCCCAAAACAGAGAAAAAATACAAAAAGTAGACGAAAGTAAATTTTGTTTAGTTTCTGTTATTTTTCTTTTTAAATAACATAAAATGGAGATCATATATTCAGTTAAAAACAAGTAAGAAAGTATAGTCGGTCAAGCCCGACCATACGATACCCAGCACCACAGTACTTAAAAACACATCATGCTTATGTGTCCATATAAATATGGATTTCTCTATGTTTAAAAACTTCATTAAAATCGGTTTGAAAGCTTGTGAGAGGCAGAAATTGCCCCCTACATTCCCTTGTGGTCCAATTTTGGAAAAACTGTATAGCTTATGTGTCCATATAGATATGGATCTATCTATGTTGTAAATTTCATTAAAATCGGTTTGAGAGACAAAAATTGCCCTTATCAACCCTTGTGATCCTATTTTTTAAGACTGTATAGCTTATGTGTCCATATAGATGTGGATCTATCCACGTTTTAAATTTCATTAAAATCGGTTTGATAGTTTCTGAGAGGAAGAAATTTCCCCCTATCTTCCCTCGTGGTCCTACGATTCGGCCCATTTTCAATAGGCTTGGTCCTTGTGCCAATAGAACCTATGTATCAAATTATCTCTTAAATTGCGACCTGTACTTTGCGCACAAGGTTACATGGACAGCCAGCCAGCCTGCCAGCCAGCCGGACGGACATCGTTAGTTCGACTCAGAAAGTGATTCTGAGTCGATCGGTATACTTTAAGGTGGGTCTAGGATATTTTAAGGCATTACACACATCAGCACAAATGCATAATACCCTCTCCACTATTGTGGTGTGGGTATAAAAATTAAATAAAGAACACAAGTCTATAAGATCGTACACTTCAGCCTCATCGATTTCGTTACTAGCCTTGCTAAGCCCTACGTATTTCTTATGAAAGGAAGTAAACATCTTCGCAAATTGATGGTAGATGTAAGATGTTGATCAGTGTAAAAAGGCTATAAGGGACTGTCGTGGGCTCTTCAAATGTTGTATATATTTTTTAAGTAGTTAAGAATTCGTTCTCTTACCTTACTGCATTTCTTTATATATGGGCATTTCCACCAAATGGTCCACCGTGACCGAAAATTTAAAAGTTATTATAATCTGATTATTTTACGATATTGTTATGGAGAAATATTTAAATTTACCCATAAATTTGTTCACTTAGATGAACAATCAGACTGCAAAGTTGTGCAAACGTAATTTCTTATTTGTGAGTATGTTTTATTGTATATTTTCTTAATTATTATCTTTTTTAAAAGAGGTAATATTTGATGAAAATTATTCCAAAAAAAATATCTTACATGGTCTGTAATCTAAGGAAGAGTTCGAAGAGAAATATGTTATTCGAATTAACGGTAAATTTTTATTTTGTATTAATCATTATTCAGTTAAATTATTATGGAAAAAATTTCACGTTCGAATTGTCACGTATCGAACCAGATTTTGGCGTAGACAAAAAATAATGCAGAAGATTTTGGAACCAAACCAAAAACATTTTAATTTTACATTGTTATGTAAAATTCTGAAAGTAGTTTGACTAAAAAATTGTGCCAGGATTCGCTGGATTACACCTTTTTATACATGGCCACAAAAACTACTTCTATTTTTTCACGTTCGAACCGCTACTTCTTTTGCCATTATCTTTGACCTAGAATCGCGCCTCCCATAAACTTTAGCATAGATAATAGTGCTTTCTTAGTGCTATAATTTAAGGGTTAGAAGAACGTAACAATATTTGTTGTTTAAAATGTTATTGCATTTTGAATGCGTACGACTGTCACGTTCAACACTTTGGAATTACCCATATGTCTTATTGCGTAGCGCATAAAAGTACGCTTACTTTTTAAAATTTGTTTTTCCCTCTCTGAAATTTTTGTCAGAGATGTAGCTGTCATCGGCGAACAGTTTTCCATCAAAAAGTGATTTCCAAAAATTTGTATTAAATGAATATGGGCCGTCGATATTTAACTTTGAAAATTAAAAGTTTCTGTTAGTTTTTCATAAATTTTAATCATTTTCTTTCCATTTTTATTTAAATAAAGGGTTTTAAATTTGAGGTATCATCGGTCAATGGAAATCGCTAAAATGAGATGATCCGAAACTTTTTTTTTTGTTGGATCTTTTGAAGGAAAAATTTTAAAATCGCTTTATTTCTCGTAGAGGAGGAGTGAATTAGCCACCAAGATTGTGTAATTTTAGAGCTTTAGATCTTTCTGTGAGGTTATTTGAAATCGAAATTAAACCGCAATAATTCCACAACAGTTCAAGAGCTAAACCACAACTTTATCGAGCAGATATCAACCGTTGACAACATTTTGTGGAAAAACGTTATTGAGAATTTTGGTAAAAGAGTAGAAGCCTGCCGTGCCAGTAGGGGGGGGGGGGGTCACTTGACCGATATAATTTTTCATTTTAACCGGAACCTATTTGTAATAAACTGAAATACAAATATTTTTTTTTTCAACTCGAAAAAATTATTTTTTTTATTAAAATAAAAATGATACTCCTGCTGGGAGTATACAATTTCCATCAACTTTCTTCTACCGATCAAATAAATACCAAAACAAGCCTTGAGACTTGCAGCAGTCAGTTTTCTTTAAAAACTTAATGTAGACATATAACTACAAATATAAACTAAATAAGAAGCAATAGTTCTCAATTTTTCTTTTCAAACATGAAAATAATGTCTTTCGTCTTGCTCTGTTGTTGTGGCGTTGTTTTGTGTTGGCAACAAACTTTAATAAGTTAAATGAGATAAAAACCAGTGTTGCCAGTGAAATTTCGAGAAAGATACATTTTAGTTTCCAAAAAGATACACTTTTTCCCAAAAAGATACATTTTGAAAAAAATTTAAAATCCATTTTTAACGTTTAACATTAATTAACGTAACATTTTTGTTTCATATTTAATGAAAATTGTAAAGAAAATTATATCATATAAATTAATTTTTATATTTATTTAAGTAATAAAGATTAGGTATGTAATTTTTTAAAATACAGTAAGCAAACTTTAAAATTAATTATATCGTCACATTAAAGACAAAATAACCTATCTGCAGTTTCAAAAGTTTACAGGAGAGGGAAAAAACGTTATAAGATTGGAACTATTTACAATATTGAAAAGAAAATTTTGATTAAAATGAAAACAGAAATATATATCTGTTGAGAAAATTTTGTTTTTCTAAACACAGCTTATGTTATGTCACTTACGTTATTTGGAATTGCAAAAAATCGGAAACCAAATAACCTATCAGCAGTACTAATAAGAATGAATAAATAACAATTTCTTTATACATATGAATATTATATACATTAAATAATAACAGTTATAGTTTCTTTTACTGGGTTTGACCAAAAAAAGTACTTAATGTTTTTTAAATTACACTATGCAACAAAATTAAACTTTTATCGTGATTTTTGATGATTTTTTTCTCTTTTTATAGGTACAAAAACCTTGTCATTTGCAATATTACATGTTCAAAATTTCGCACACATATGCGTTATGATATAGGGAATAAAAAATCAATAAAAACTAAATTTTGAAATTTTTGCAGATAGGTTATTAGGTCTTTAAGATGACGATATGTAACTATCAAAACAAATTAATTTTTTTAAAAATTAATATACGAGTAAAGTCGTTTATACTAAGACGATTATATCAAAAAGTTCATATAAATTTCCTGAAAATAAAAAAGATGTTCATATTTCCTCAGAACAACTTCACACTACTAGTAATCCTCGATTTAGGTGGATCGTATGTTAAAACCTCCTTAATATTTTCTTTCACCATTATTAAATCAGTTATTGTATTAGTATTGAGTCGGTTACGATGATCAGTCTTAATAAGTTTTAGTACATTTTGCGTACAGATTCAAAAGATACGAAAAATGTAAGGAATATACATGGTACCTGAAGCCATCAAAAGATACGACAAATGTATCTTTCGTATCCTAATGGCAACACTGATAAAAACGCCCACTTTGTAATTTTACTCTCAGAGTGGCACTACCAACGAAAAGTTTAATCTTTTTTTACTTGGCTTAATAATTTTTTACTTATTTTTAGAAAATCCGGGATTGATTTTCGAAAGTTATCCTATTAAGGATTGTTTTAAGCACGTTTTAGTGTTATTCGTACTTGAATGTTTGAGCACGACTCGTACTAAAAGTAGTTTAAAAAACTTAATTTATCCCGAGTGTTTTTCTTTCTGTGTACATTTGTAAGTACTGCCAAAACTTCTTGCAACAACATTTAATAGTTCTTGAATATTCTAATTCTTCACACGCTTAAGTGTGTGATGTGGGTGTTAAATAAGTATAATGAGTACTTGTGTCATTGTCGTAGCTTTTTTAGTATTGCAAAAACTTACCCCTGTTTAAAGTGTCATCAGACTTGTTACAATAGCAAAAAAAAAAAAAACTAAGAGGAATGAGTTTTTATTTTTTATTTATAATTTTTTTTCGTTCTTATTTTAT
Organism: Pollenia griseotomentosa; assembly: GCA_963931875.1. Lineage (NCBI taxonomy): Eukaryota > Metazoa > Arthropoda > Insecta > Diptera > Polleniidae > Pollenia > Pollenia griseotomentosa. The sequence goes on from OZ007560.1 coordinate 113,360,360, forward strand.
TTAAAACTAAAAGGGGGAATTTGTGTTCTTTTATTTGAAATTAACGTTCATTTAATTGTATTCGTTAAGTTTAATTGATTAAGCAAAACATTGTTAAAATCAACATTTTTAAGGGGGAAACAATTTTCTTAATTGCAGCACTTTTAAATATTTTTCAATTGCCTTGTAATTTTAAAAAAATATATTTAAGTTTAGATATTTTTTAACTACAAATTATTAGAATTTTGATCGCCTCTTCGAAATCTTAAAGTAAAAATTGGTAATGCAAAACTGAATGAATGAATCAAAGGACAAATAAATATTTTCAAAATTTTTTAATGAAAGACTGACTGACATTTAATAAAGTTTTTAGTTTTACAAATAAATATTTTTTAATCTTTTTTCATTTATAAATGACTTTTATCTTTTTCTATTCATTTCTTTTGTATGAAAAAAGGTTGTTTCATTTATTTTTACATTCAAGTGTTATAAAGAATTTTTGTTATTTATTATAAATTCTGTTAGTTTGAATAGACCTTTTTGCAAGGTCTGATGCAAGATGGGATAAAACTATACGAACAAATACAAGTACATATCCGTTGCTTTTATATAAATACCAGATATTTTGGTGTCGATATACTACAACCGGTACCAAGTATCGTTCGAAAGTAATCGCTTGTCTTTATAAACATTTTGTAAAATTAAAGAAAAACAAATTGGTGTTCTGTAGCCAATTCAAAAGGATATTTCACTTACTTTATTCACGTCAATAATGTCCGCTTTCAAAGCTTGAAATAAACAATTTTCAGAGCACTAAGGCAGAGCTCCTTCCAAATAAACATCGAGATATATTTTATAGAAGTGTAAACGCCCTACTTCGAGTTCTCCCTTACGTCTCTTGGACGACATGTTCATCGACGGCCTAATCGGTTTTTCAATAGATCGCTGTAGAATTTTCATCAAACTTGAGTCGTACAGGAGCGCTCAGGAGAGATGGCACGGTAAGAAACCCTGCTTGATGGCCAGGACTCTATGGCCTGGCTATGAAATGGGGAAACCCGCAATCTTCTTGTGTTTGGTACACTCATAAAATTATTACAGTTACTGATTGTGGGCTATTAAATTCGTTTTCCGTACTGTTAAAATCAGTCTTCGGAAATAAACCAAACATTATTTAGCGAGCCGTACGCTAAACACCCAGGCACGATATCTATTTTTTAGTGTTTGTGTAGACGAACACAATACCGTTCGTAACTATTTCGTAACTATTTTCAAGAAAGAGCCGAACATTATATAGTGTTCTGTTCTTCGTTAAAAAATAGAACAATTGTAGTAATACTGTAGACTAACATTATATTTTAATGAATGTTATTTTTGTCAAGCTAAAAAGTCCTACATTTCTTCAATGTAAATAAAATTCAATTTTTAATTACAATATTCTGTTCCCGACGTTTCGTCAATTGTTTGTCGACTTTTTCAAGGGATTGTCTATTTAAAGATTATAAAACAATAAAATAAGTACAATAATGTAACACATAAACAATATAGACTTACAATATGAAATTAAACACATTAAGGCCCGTTTTCACAAGTTATCACAAGTTCCCTCTAATCTAAAAGTGAAGGATAAGCTTAACCCCGCCTTTACACATGCAAGTAGTGGCATGCCACTGTTGTATACATATTATCAAAGAAAAATTGTTCGAAAGAGTCGAATCTCATGCCATTGGCTTTTGTGTTTACACATGCCACTGCGAGTTCATTTTCAAAATGTCGTTGAAGCGTCAACTTAAGATAATTTATTGACTTCTCAAATTAAAAAAAAAGTACCAAAAAACCAAATAGAGTTACCGAGTTAATCATATAGGCACATTTTTCGGGAAATGTTTTACATTTATTTATATAAGCATTATTTTAACATTATTAATGCTCTATAATTAACAAACTTGCTTTTATTAATGCGCGTTTCAAAAAATTAATCATAATAATAAACGTATCATGTTAAAACTTTAATAACAATTTGACAATAATCCAGTTAATTTGCATTAAATTTTGAACAGGGTAACATTGTTCATCGTTTTGTCATTTAGTGGCAAGCAAGTGCCAAATTTCCACTCGCATGCAATTTTTGCTGCCACTGGAGCTGCCATTGCGAAAAATTTGAGTGTATTAGTAAAAAAACGTGAGTGTATTGAGTTTTTCGAACTGGCAGTGGCATGTGTAAATGCTAGGTAAGAGAGGAACGTTCTACCTTTAACTTTTGTCGTAAGGTTTAGATTTGAGATTGCCATATTATATTCACATACTTTTTATATATGGCAACTCCAATTATTCTTATATTTTGTACATGTAAAAAAAGTACGTAGTTGCGAGCTTGTATTTTTATTTTGGCAAAAATAATCGGTATTTTCTTTAGTATTGCCACATTTTCAAAAATGTTAAGTTTATTTTATACAGAAGTTGTGAAAACGAAAAATAGTTGAAGGTAACTTTATTCCTCACTAGTGCTAAAGGTACCGTTTACTATTTCGAACTTTATAGGTAAGTCGTGAAAACGGGCCTAAATTATATTTTAATTTTTTATAACGTTTCTTTCTTTACATTGATAAATAAATGAATGAGCTGAACCGAACACATTAAAGTTTGTGGTTTTTTTAAAACAACCGAACGGAATTAAATGTTCTCATCTTTTTGTTGAGTTGGATAAGAACAATATTATGTTTGGGAAACTTTATTTTTTAATGATTTACTACACAAACACTATTAGCGTTCGTGTTTTTCACAAATCTATCGAGCCGAACACTAAGGAGCGATATTTAGTGTTTGTTTTCAAAAACTGGTTAAAATTAAATAAAAATATACATAGTTATTTTACGAATATCTTTATTTTTTTTTTTACATTTATGTTTGTTATTCAAAAAACAAACTACCAAAAAATAATGTTTTTCCTTACTTATTTTATTATGAAGTTTGATTTTTTGTCGGTTAAAATATATTTTTTAAAAGTTATGCTAGTAACACAACTGGGACGAACGACCAATTATTCGCAACGAAAATTCGTCGTCAGAAATAGAACACATTGGATGTATGAAAATACACACAATTATTACGTAGACCGAAGTTCGTCGTGCGTAACGAACTCTGCGATGGGTTTATTTCTATTTCTTACGCAGACGAACGACGAATAAATTGGGACAGGGACAGGGACAGCTAACCGCAGCATGATAATTTATTAAAAATCGTTAAAGCTGTAAATGATTACAGGGAAAAATAGCTTCTATTGCGAACTTGGCTTAAATTCGCGAAAAATTGCAAAATTTGAAATAAACCCAAAAACTAATTCGAGGTCGCTTCATCGAAATGCAGAACACCAAAACTGCTGAAGTAATCCACTTTCGAGTGAATTCGGATTCTAGAACACACCCGATTAATAGTTTTTTATGTTTTTTTAATAAAATTTTTTGCTAGTTAAAAAGATGAAAATGGACGCAGTAAAATAATTAAGGCCCGTTTTCACAACTTACCGATAGCTAAAGGTAGGATTTTATCGGCCATATAAAAAGTGTTCCATTATTGCAATTTAACTTTAACCTACCAGGTAGGATCATAGATGGGGGTAGTGCACTCATTTTGCAGTTTCAACTCACACTTAGTGATAGTGCAAAAATATTGCAATCATTTTGTTGATGTTGAGTGATGAATTGAAAATTTGCAGCCTCACTAAACATGAGTGATAGTGATGTTAAAAAATTTTGCAATCAAAAAAAAAATAGTTTGATTTAAAAAAAGCAATCATCAGCTAATTGCAACTTTTTTTCTTCACTCATTTGAGTGCAACTTAAACTGTTGCACTTATTTTAAAATTAAAAACTTGTTTTTTAAAGCCTATAATTATACCGTTATTGACAAAATTTCATTTTGTTTAATGTTCTTTACTTATGCATATCTTCAAAAGAAATCAAAAACCATGCACATACAAAGTTACAGTTTTTAAATTTTAGTGAGCCAATATTTGTATGCAGCTTTTTTGATTGCATATCCAAATTTTGCACTATTTAATTGAGTGCAGATTTTTGCATTCAAATCTGCGTTTAGTGATAGTGAAAAAATTTGCAATATCACTCAAAATTTTTTAGTGGTAGTTAAAAAATAACAATCATCACTAAAGCTGGTAAAAAAGAGTGCAAACTAATTTTTTTGCAGTTTTATTTAGTGATAGTGCAATGCTGATTTAAATCAATATTTAGTGCACTACCCCCAACTATGGGTAGGATGAACCTTAATTTACTTTATCGCTCACTTTAGGTTAAAGTAAAGTTTAATAATGGAACACTTTTTATAAGGTCGGTTAAAGTCTACTTTTAGCTATCGGTAAGTTGTGAAAACGAGCCCAAAGAAGATACGAAATCACTTCCACTTTCGATCGGAATTGATTTCTGTGGCAGGCCTGATTGTGTTTCATATGACGAATTAACGCAACGATGATGTCTGGGGAATAATATAGTGATTCACTGGCTTGACTCTGGTATTACGAAGGGACAGCTTTAAGGAGTCGTCTTTGTGTCGACTGTCCATTGAACCTAACCTTACCTACAGAATGTTGTAGTATGTTGTTGGCTTTTTTTACTTTTGCAGCAAAGAAAATGATTTTTTGTTTTGCCACCACTCTCCTTGTGTTTACATACTTTAGTGTATTAAGCATCATTTGCTAACCCCTTCTGCAAAGCGGCATTTTAAATTCAACTTAAGTTCGTCGGCGTCACAAGTGTCTGAAAGTCAGGCGTACAAATAAGTTAGAATAAGCTTATAGAATGCATGAGTTACTTACTCATTTACAACAAAAATTAATCTTGATAAAAGGACTATTGTTTTAGTCGACTTCTTGTCTTGTCTTGTTTTAATTTTATTTTTTTGCCTACTTTTCTATTGCTTTAGGTGAAATTTTCAAATTTAGAATTAAGTCTGCATAGAACGTGCCTAATTTAATTCTTATACTTGTTAAAGTCAAAGAAAATGAGAGTCATAAACGGAAAGTGGGTTTATTTTACAAATGCTTTGGAGCAACAATTAAGAACTTGCAGACGGTTAATAAAATAGTGTGATTTTCAATGGAAATGTGCGCTGGATATTTTAGTAAAAAATGTTCATGTTGTTTAAGGCTTATAATTGACACGCATAAAGTTAAAGCATTGCGCAAATACATTTTAGTTTTTAGTTAATACAGAGCTGCTCTTAGTCAACTCGACGCCCTGTCTGAGAATTATGTTCGGCGCCCCTTGGACAGAAAACAATATATATGTATTGCAAAATTCGTTAGTGACAGCGCAAAACGAAAAGAAGAAGAAGAATTAAAGAATTGGCTGTCAGTGCGACAATACATGAATGAATTTAAATATAAAATATATCATAAAATTTAAATTATATGTAGACTTTCTGTGTGTTTTAAGTTAACCCCCACCCCCCAAGAGGAAGGTAGGGATTAAAAGAATGTTCCACCTTCTGATGTAACATCCTCTGGGTAAATGAGGTGCAGCCACTACCTGAATTTGACAGATCTCTTCAGATCGCGACTAACCAGAGATCCTATCTGGTACCACGGGAGTCAGCTGCCCCTGGTAGCACGGCACCATACTCACTATTGGTTGAGACCCTTCGGATATCACATGGTGGTTATGGAAATAAATAGCTTATCCCATCAACAATAAATTTCAGCTTATCAATGGTATGAAATAGGAACTGAGCACATTTAAACGAAACCTTAGAAAATGATTAACGTTCAAAAATATCTTAGAGTCTGTTTTTATATAACCCGTTTGGTTGGAGAAATCATCGCCTGTAGATAGATATTGATCAAATTTTATTGGCCTTACTTTAAACATTGGTGCTCCAGATGGAATCTGTTATGAAGTGTATTGTGAGGGTTAAGTAAGGCCAATGTTCGCTTCAAACGAACAATAATTTGGCACCATGGGTATTCGGCTGGTTGCCCAGGCTTTACATATTAGTTTTTGCTCGCACGGCATAATTCGATAAAAAAAAAATCTTAAATGCGTTTCGCTTGTCCAAAATATTGTTTGAACATCCAAATTCACCTTCAAACGCCTCTTGGCTTCAATTTGTATGGTATTAAATTTACCTGTGTGTTACCATGAATCCTACTGCTTACAAACGCCTTGGAATTGCTGCTTGAGTGGATCCCAATGAGTTTGCAAGTCCTTTTTGATTTTAACGAAAACCTTAATGAATTCAAATTAACCACTTGAAATTAATTTTTTGGCTGACTTCTTTGGCTCTCTCATACCGTGTTCAGATATGCACCTTAATTGAGTTTTACGCAATAAATGACATTATTGAGCTCAATTATCCATATAAAATTGCAATTTAGTTATTGCTCAATTAATACGAAATTTTTATAAATATTGAGTAAAATTAAAATGCGTCACAAGTGTGTTTATTAAGCATAACACAGCTTACTAAACAGGGTTTGAACATTTGGCAACTGAAATTACAACAAAACAAAGGCCCATCCATTAGGTCTGCGTAAAAGCCAGATGTTTATTTCTTAAAGATGTCAAAACTTGTTTACATTTTGCTTATACATGTACATTTTTGTTTACGTTGAATGTTGTATGTAGTAGTAATATAAATTGAGTTAGCTAAATTGTGTATATGTGAACAGAAAGATAATTATGTCAATAAACCGATTATTGACTCAATAAAAAAGGTATATCTGAACACGGTATTATGAAGAAAAAGTCTGATAGCAGTGGGAGGCTTTTCTAGTTTATTTGAGTTGATGTAGCGCCAGCAGAATTTTGTTTCCTTAACACACTTGTGTATAAATTAAGAGTGTGCAATCACAATATTATTTGTAGTCATACTTGTTAATTCGACTTTTCCTAATTTATACATTTTCCCCTTCAGTTAAAAATAAATTGGGAAAAAGGTCTATTGTTGTTCCAAGCGAAATTTGAAATAAATTCATAATACCCTCTCCACTATTGTGGTGTGGGTATAATGAAGTAGCTGTTAATTAAATAAACCCATTTCTTTAAATAAGTCTGAGTTCATACGGCTCTTTCTTTATTGAAAAGATTCTTCCTTTTTCTTCTTTGAACATGAATTGGTGTTCAAATGATTCATGTCATGTCGACGCCATGTTTTTTATTTTGTATAGTCGTGCGTATGAAAACAAAAACAAAATTAAACAACGAATAAGAAAGCAAAACGTAAAGACAGTACAGGCATGTGTGTACTCGTTTCTTTTCCCCTCGCCCCTCTCGCCTATAAAGTAGCAATCTTTTCAATAAAGAAAGAGCCGTATGAACTCAGACTAAATAGTTTCGCAGAATTTAAGGAGGACCATTGAAGAAATTTCAGTATCGTATCCACCAAATGGTGTAACGTAACATTCCTAATTTTAATACTTCAATAAGTGCTTTTGTCATTCATATTTTAACCTAATAAAATTCTATGACTCCAATTCAAAATTTAATACTGGCAAATTTCAAACAAACCCTTCTTTATTTAAGTACTTGACGTTAATAGATCAGAATTTTTAAATAAACATTTTTGAAATTAAAGATTATTTTCAAATTTTAAATAAACCCTTTAAATCTTCTCTAAGCCTTAAATCCTTTTATGTTCTCTGTTTTATTTTAAGTTCATTTAAACTAATTAATCTTTTACAACTATTAAATTACAAACTAATAAGTAGTATTTCTTTTTTTGTCGTAATTACAATTTTAATTTCTCCCTCAAAGCTTAAAGTAGCTTAAGCCCCCTTAAATCACCTGAAACCGGTCAAATATTGATGATCGCTTAAGCAATTTATCCTTCGACTTAAAACTTTTTTATTAATTCTTATTTTTACAAATTTGTTTTTAATTTTTAAGAAGGTAACTAAACTTATACACACAATCTTATGCCAAAACTTTAAGCACATACACATGCAGTTACATGAAGGCAAACACATACATTTTAGTAGTTCAAACATTATAAAGAAAAGCAACAAAAAAAGAAAAAAGAAATGAAAAAGATACATAGATAAAGTAGTATCTCTTGAATTGCACATAAAAAAATCATAAAGCCAGACATTAAATAAAAAATAAGAAGCAAAGGAAGGTGGAAAAGAAAAGAAAAAGCCATAAAAATGCATTTTATTTCTATAAAGTTTCTTTTAAAAACAACCTCTAATGCCCCCATCTCTGTATTCTTTTCCACCCTCTCATCTTTAGAATGTTAAAAAAAAAATATTTTGAATGCAACTGAAAATGTACTTTGCAATTTTATTTTATTTTTTTTTTTTATTTGTTCATTCGTTATCTTTACTAGACAAATATGTTTATGTGCATGTGTTGCTTTACGTATATGAGCTTATGTGTTGGTGACGCCGCTGACCGTTATGCATTTAACAACCAGTAATGGCCGTTAACCAGTTTATGTCTTGTTGGTGTTCCTGCTTAAATGAAAAACTACATCGATTTTGTGGCCACACACAAATGTGTTTTTGCACGCAGCAATTATTATGTTTTATTTTGTTTTTATATTTTTTTCGTTTTTGCTTTTTTTTATTTTCTTTTACCCGTTTGAATTTTATTTCCTGTTCCCTGTTACCAAATAATCGTTAGTGTGTGCAATTTGTAAACGAATATGTGCCATCATTTTGAAAAATAATCTTTAGGTTGCAAATGGCAAAAGAAAAAAAGAAAAAATACACTGGTTTGGCATCGGGCACTATGGGATAAATTATGGTAAATTGTAAAAGGGTTTAAAAAATATGCATTATAAAACCTTCATTATACTTTTAATCACAGATGAAAAGGGTATGTATAAGTTTGTCATTTCGTTTGTAATTTCTACAATATTGATGTTAGACGCTATGGCCTAACGAAACGTAAAATGGCCCAAAAATAAAATTGGAATTTATGTATATCTAAAAATGGTGAAAAAAGGTGCAAAAATATTGGGAGACGACCTATATGGACCTATTGGCAGTTCTCTTCACAGAAAGAAAAAGTAAAATCTGGAGCAAAAATTCTCGAATTCTTCTTTGTTGAAATTATTAAGTTAAATACATAAAATTTTCAAAGTAGATTGATTACGAAAACCAAATCAAGCATTCTGCTGGTGTCTTTTAATAAAGGGAGAAGACATAAAATGTGAAACAAACAAGTGTAATGGCAAACTAAATAGTAATATTCTCTGGGGTAAAAGTTTAGATAAGAATCAATCTATAGTCCGAAAGAGAGACTATTTCAATACGCAAAAGGGGGTTTAAACCAACTTAGAATCAACCACAGTTTGACTTTTAGTCAACCCTGTTTTCAGATTACTTTAAGTACAGTTTACTTGAAATTACATCTCAACTATCACACACAATCAGCCAGACGGACGGACAATTCTGAAAATTTTTTTATGCGTTACAAATTTCAGAACAATAGCAAAATACCCCTCGAACCTATGGTGGGTTAAAATACAACGCTCAGTTAAATTTGTGCAAAACGATCGAAAGTACACACAGAAAAATATATCAATGTTAAATTAACATTGCGCAATGTTTATTAAAAATCAAAGTAAATTTCTGCAAAAGTATGGACGTTATTAAAAATTATCATTGTTTAATTTTAAACGAAAAATGTCAAAATAACATTGTTTAATATTGAATCCACAAAATCCTGTTTTATTTGTTTTGTAAAGAAATAATAAAAACAATATAAAAATAAAAACATACATTTTTTTATTTTCATGTTTAAAATTATTTATAAAAAAAAAAAAAATTCCCGTATTCTTTGTGGTAAAATTATTTAATTAAATAATACATCAAATTATTAAAGAAGAATGAATTATATTCTCTCTCTCTCTGGTTCTGTGGGTAAAGGCCCAACCATAATGTGATAAAGTTGGCTTAAGCAAATGTACGAACACATGTAAATCATATGAAGCAAACCATATTGAACTTAAGGAAACTTTTTATTAAATTTTATGAAACCGTAATTTTTCTCACGGTTATTACAAACTCAAACCAATTCGATTCTACATTAAATTCACGTTGTTTCAACTTGAAATAACTTTCATTCAACGTGAGTCGGAGTGTTATTTTAATATGAATGTCATGTGATATGATACGTGAATGGTTAACATGAATTATAGTTATACTAAAAGAAAATAGTGTTGTTCGCAAGTTATTTTAAAATCATGTTTAATTAACATGAAGTAATTATGAAGCAAAATCACTACCGAAAAATGTAAAATCAACTGTGTTTTCAAGGATTTTACATTGATTTTTTTCTGTGTGTAGTTAATATCAGTTTTTTTTTTTTATTTACCTCCAGTGCTAGTAAATTTATATATTCTTTATTTTTGATCGTAAATCAACAGATATCAATTTCTATTTTTAAAAGTGGTAAGTCTCGGAAAATATGCATACCCAATACATTATTAACTTTGACATCCTGCAGATTTCTCCTGTGATAACACAGTCTAGGCCAAGGTCCTTAGCAGTTCCATGCAAATCGTCCAGGTATTTTGGAATTTCCTTGTTTTTTTTTAACTGTAATATTTATTTTGCGCCACTCTGCGCCAGCTCCTCATCATTGTGCTAAACCCGGTATAAATGTTGCAACTTTGTGATGTGATTGTAAACCAAAACCACTTGTATATTTATTTTAATTTGTTTTTCTTTGTCTGCAATATTGTTGCAGTTTTCTGCCAATCTTTTTTCTATTTTATTTATACGTTTTTTTGTCGTTCTTTTTCTGTTGTTGTTTATTTTTTGTATGTGGAATTAAATAAATATATTTTAAATAAAAACCAACACTCATACGAATACAGTTTGATACGAATAACTTTTTATATTTGTTTATTTACCATGTACGAACACTTGGAAATAAACGAGAAAATACATGAGTACACCCAATAGTTTTAGGGACAACTTTATATTTAAGATGACAACATGGTACTAAATCAAATGGAGCCATTTAAATTTTTCCAAGACACAACACTGTGTGACACTGTGATAATTTTTCAGGTACCAAAAAATTTAACACTTTTAAGAAATATTCTATAAAAATTGCTTTTAATTATTATGTATAATGAAAATAAATATTTGTTAATCATAACTATTATATCCAATTAATATCTTTTTACATTGGCTCATAACTATTATGATCGATAAATATTTATTTCTCTTACAAATAACTGTTACTAAAGATTTTTATTGTTTTTATTTACGATAATAATTATTTTGAATATTTTCTTGATATTAATTGTTTTATTTTTGCAGATTATACATGTGCATATATACATACATACATATTAAAATGAGTTATAACGGTTATGTTATTTCTTATTCATAACTATAAAAAATAATTAGTAATATATCCATCGAATAGTAATAGTTATGTTTGAGAAATACTTTTTTTGATACCCACAATAGTTATCTTAAATTTTTAAAAATAAAAATTGGAAATAATAATTTTTCTTAATAAATAAAATAAAAATTTGTTCGTAATAATTATTCGCAATTTTTATCGAATAAAAGTTATAACTATTAAGTCCTTGGTTTATAGTTCTTATTCGCTTAGCAGTTTTATTTGTATAATATCTTTAGTTTTTCTTAAACCTTTGGATGAAGTTTCCTGATGATCTAGCTTAAACAACCAGTGAAATGCGCATAGGAATAACTTATCCATCAAGAGTATGAATAGGGAATTTACAACATTTAAACGAAAAAATTAATAAAGTAGAAATTCCTGGGATTTGATACTATTATTCTGTTAGCAACGCAGAAAAAATTCTCGCCATTTTTTTTTTATGGAACCATTGAACCATTTTAAATTAAACCATCAACAATAAAATCAGTTTTAATTAAAAATTTACTTTAGTGAATTTAACGTTTAGTTATATCAACAACTTTACTGCAGAATATGTAGTTAATATCAATAAATATTTAATTGATGCTATGAAATTGTTAACTGGTGCAAATTTAATTAATTTTTTTTTTTTGTTAATTTCACAAATTTTTTAATTGAAATCAATTTTTATTTTTTTCTGAGTAATATCGAAAACAACAAAAATCTGTTTTTCGAATTTTTCAAACACCTCCAAAAACTTTTTAGCTGAATCCAGGTACTTTCAGAACTGTTGGGTTTTTTATGTTTTTTATACTATTTACTGTTGGTGCTTGCGTGTTTTAAAAAAAAAGAATATACATTTGCAATTTGTCACGCTTAAAATTAAATTTCCAATTTACATATAAACCTTGCGTATTTATTTTTTATTTACACGAGAAATTTGGTGTTACACAATTTTTGCAGAAAATAAACTGAAACTAAATATTTTGTTGTTCTATTTTCACCATCAAAAATGTTGAACAGATAAATAAGGACTAATTTAAGTTATCAGGCTATGTAGACCAGACAGATTACCATTAAGAATGTTATGCATAATTGTAGTTTTAACACCACTGTACAGATTGTTCCAGTAAGAGTGTTATGACAAAATATTTGATATACCTGCACAAAAAAAAATTTTCATTAGTTTTTTTATCAATTAAAAACATTGCTTGAAAAGTATTTTAATTTAATTAATGTGTTGATTGAATTTATTATATTTTTCATTGAACAAAAACTAAAAATAATTTTTTGATTTAATTAATATTATATTTTTAGTAATCAATATTATCATTTTGGTGTGTGAAAGTAGTTTTTAAATTAAAATGTGTAAGTTCACAACTTACCGATAGCTAAAAGTAGAATTTAACCGGCCTTATAAAAAGTGTTCCATTATGAAAACTTTACTTTAACCTAAAGTGAGCAATAAAGTAAATGAAGGTTTATCCTACCTGGTTGGTTGAAGTAAAGTTGTAATAATGGAACACTTTTTGTAATGCCGATAAAATCCTACGGTAAGTTGTAAAAACGGTCCTTAATGTCATAAGGTGGGTTCACACTATGAAAGTTTTCTTGCAGAAAGTCTGAGTTTATTGACGAGAGGGGAGAGAATATGCTATTATTATCTGTCAACGTACTACGTACTACAAAATCACACTATTACACATGAAAAATTAATTTTACTTGCTTTTGTTTAAATGTTACCCTGACTATATGATTAGAACCTAAAGTAATGTAAATAGCGTTCTTTAGATATAAATAAATCTATTTCGTGCCACGTCCACTTCTTCAATCCCGCCCACATTTTGTCGAATGTTGTGTAATGATAACCAAGATGCTTGTACCTATTTAAGAAGTTTACTGAGCTCCCTAAGCAAGAGCGGCAAGCATTTTTTAAACATGAAAATTTTAACGCCAATACATTTTCAATAAAACAAACCGATACAGCGACCAGTCAAATACGATTTTCCAGCCGGGTGCTGTTGAATTCTCGTTCTAAAGGTTTGTTTCATTTAAACTGTATGGAAGTTAAAAGTTTGGACATAAAAAAGACGCTTGCCGGTCTTATACCAATATCGTAGAATTTACAAACGGAATGACAAACTTATAAATACCCCTTTCACTTGTGGTGAAGGGTACCTATTATCCTCTTCAGACCACGGGTACACATATGTGTACCTTAACTTATTACAAGTTTAAAGAGTAGCGACGTCGTGTGACCAATAGAAACAGTTTTATTACTTGCTTTAAGCTACTGCGCTTCAAAAAAATATCAAAAAATGGCAGGGCTTACAAGTTTTAGTCAGTATTTGTACACCTCTTTTTTCTACCACTTTAAATAAAAAAATTAAAAAAATAATTAAAACCGAAATTTAAATTACACCTCATAATATAAAAAAAATAGTTAATAAGCCCTTTACTTTATCGGTTCAGTTCAGATCTTAAGAAATTGAGGACTTACATTGAAATTATTCATATTTTAAGACCTGAGGTACACATATCGCACCTGTTCATCAAAAGTAACACAACTCAAAATTTACAAGTTTTCAGTAGAAGCAAAAAACTATTTCCGCCAATATAAGGGAATTATTGTTATAAACAAATATACCGTTGTAAAGGAAACTCAATAATATTTCAATAAAATCACAAAATTTATTTCTCTTCTTCCTTTTTCCGAAATAATTACGGATTTTTGATTTAATACAGTTTTTATGAAATTTTTTGATCTACATGTCAATATTATTTCAAGTTATGCTTCTTTTACTGAAATTTAACTATCTTAAAAGGAAATAATATATTTAAATAAACTTACCTGTAACAACTAAAGTATCACAAACCAAAATCAACAGCTATTGATAAACAGATTTTTAACATGAAAACAATCACAACTCGAATTAATACACTTTCGCTGATTCATTTGAGTATCGTAACCCTTGAACACTTCAACGCAACTAAAACTATAACTTTTTAATTGAATCAAAACAAACAATATGAGTACGCAAAGAAAGACATAAAGGTGTTATGATACTTGCTATTTTTTGTATTTTTTCAATATTGGAGAACAGTGCATAAGAAAACTGACTTAGTGTAAAGAGTAACAGCCATATTCATAAAAAGTTCTTATTTGAAGCTTATAGTATGTAATAACTATTAAACGCTTTTTGTCTTATAAACCTCTTATAAAAATTTGTATTCATAAACGTACATTAACAGCTTTTTTACTGTTAACTGTTTGTCGCGATTTTGTGTTTAAGTATGGCAACTTTCTTTATATTTTGCTGCCATTTTATTGTTAGTGATTCATGAAACTTCTATTCGGTTCACATGATATTCTATATTTAAATTTTTTTTTTCATTGTAGACCTTCAAAATTATTCTTATCAAATAAAACTACATATTATTTTAGTTTCTGAACAAAATGTTGCCGAAAACTATCATAAAATCTTTTGTTTGAACCTGTTTTAAACATTCGATAAGAAAGTATTCGAATAAAAAGTTTGTTTACTTTTTATTAACATCACTATGATTATGATTTGCTTATTTTTAAAAAAAAAATATTTTTGAAAAATAATTTGTTGTTTTAAACAAAAAAACAACTAGTTGCAATAATTTAATAAATAATTAAAGAGAATATCTGCATTTGCCCCTGAACATATTCATTTAAATCAAATACAATTTTTTTAAATAATTATCAATATAACTTTAAATTTGTTGTCTAAAATAAAAAAAAAAAAATAGTTAAATGTATTTAACATGTCCATATTAATAAATAAAACATTTTTGTCATTATTTTTCAACATATTTCACAAAAATAATATCATTAAATGCAAACACTTATCAAAATGTCATTTTATTTTTGGTTTAAAGAAGGACAAATCCAACAATAAATTTTCTTACTTTATGAATGGTTTATTAAAGGTTCAATAGACTTTTTTTCGTTTATGAATACAACTTAAGCAATTTTTGCTTAAAAACGGTCAATTAATCATCAATAAATTTTTATGAATACAGCTGTAAGATTATATCATAAAAAATCTTTAAATGTCAAACATATATACGTGTGTTATCGATAAATAATCTAAGACTGTCAAAAAAAATATAAAAAGTTTTAACTTAAAATTGACATTTCCAGATTAAATGTTAGCACTTTTGCCAATTTTTTTAGTTTTTGATCGAAAGTAGCGGTTTTTAACCTTTTTTGCGATTTTTAGGTTTTTTTGACGTGTTTTTGTGGAAACAAAACGTAGGCAATATTGCTTGTTTTGTTTACATTTTTTGTCTGATCAATCAGAAAAAAGGGTTTGTTTACATATTGTATTTCTTGTTCTTTCTCGCATTTGTTGTTTCATTCAGTCAATCCTAAAAAAAATCCAATACAAAAAATAGCAAGTATCATAACACCTTAAGGGAATTTTCTCATGAAATATTACAAATAATATACCAAAAATTTTACAGTGGTTAGATATGGTTATCATACACTGTTTCCTTCAAAAAAGTGACAAATAGAGTTTTTTGAGTTGTGTTACTTTTGATGAACAGGTGCGATATGTGCACCATTAATTTCTAAGAATTCAAATAAAATTTTTTTAAAAAAAAATATACAGTTGTCTCTTTTGCTCCCCAAAAGGTATAAAAAAATATATAAGAAGTGTAAAAATTCAATGGGTTAATGTTCGGGTCTTAAGAGATTATGAATAGTTAAGTACATATATTTTTTTTATCTTTTTTAGTCGTAGTCATTGACCTTTTTTTATTAAAAGTAATAAATAAATAAATAAATCGCATCTGGGAATTTATTTCTCATGTTGAGTAACAGAAATATACAAATGATAGTGCATAGAAAATATTCCTGGAAAATATTGAAGGAATAAGACTATTAAAGTATAAAAGATTTTAAAATTGTAATTTGACTTGTAATTCACATTCGAATTAATATGAAAATTTATAAAATAAATAATAAATCTTTATTTTCAATATTTCGACAGCCGTTGGATGTCATCTTTAATACCGAATCACAAAACATACACTACAGTTAGTTTGTAGGTCTATTATTGCACGTATACCAAATAACCAGGACAATGCTAAATAATTAATTTATAAATTAATTTACAAACATTTACACAAATAAAATAGAATATGTTACTTTTTATTTTAATTATCTGTTTGTCTAACTGTTGTTTCACTTTTATTTCATTGTAATTAAGTTTTATTTAAAATTTGGGTTAATAACATTTTAATGAGTTTGTCCTTTTTGCAGGAGCATTTACACACACACTTTAAGGCAAACATGCTAATAGCGCTGCTCAAATTTAAATAATATTAATTATTTTATTTACAAAATATTTAAATAATTACAGTTTTAATGTGTCTGTGTGTGTGTGTGTGTGTACGCGCGTACCAGGCAGCCGGTTCATGTGCTTTAGTTCAACTCAAAGTATCTTTAAAAATAGTTTTCCTTACCCAACCCAACCCTCTTCCCCCGCCCTCTACCATTTTGTTTGGTATTTTATTACAATTCATTTACATTATGTATTTTAGTGAACGTATTAAAAAACAGGACATTTATCCTTAATGGGTATATGTAACGATTTGTTAAATTACTGTGTAAAGTTTTATCGTTTCGTTTCGTTTGGTTTTTTATTGCCGTTCTCCCTTTTCAGCTCGTTCATCAAGCCAAACTACTGTGTATATTAATGTTGAGTGTAACTGTAATTTATCATGATCATTATTAAAATTATATTTTCTGTATTTTTATTATTTTGTAATAAATGGATTAATTGCAAATTCGTTCATTGGTATTCATATTTGATTGTATAAATGTTAAAACATTAAATGTGCAAAATGCCACGGACGACTACACCCGTTAATTAAAACAATAAAATATCATAAAAATATATAATAAATTTATTTATGCAATTAATTGCTTAAGGCGATCTTTCTTCAGATAAAACAAGGAAAAATAAATGATTATTATTTTATGAAAATGAAAAAAAAAAACAATATTATGAAAAAGATTTTCATAACAAAATAAAAAATCCGAAAAAATGCTTGCAAGCCTTAGGCTATAGTAATTTTTTGAACTATTATTTTGTAGCTTGGTGCCAAAAGGGTCAAGTCAAATTATTCACTTTTGAGAAAGTTAAAAAAAAATTTTTTTTTATTAAAAAGAGTTCTTGTGAAATTGGCTAGCAAAACCATTATGAAGCTGTTCTGGATTAAATAAGACACTGCACATTGGGAGAGCCTTTAAAAATTACCGAACAACATTAATAGAGTCTTTGTTTTTAACTTTAAATATGTCAAGATCTGTACTTGGGCGGTTTTAAGGGGGTCTAAGTTTATTTCTGCCATTTTATTGCCCATCGGTAGACGGGAGGCAGACTGACCGGAGAGAGAAGTTTAAATAAAAAAAAGTGATTGGCATCTTTTCATATGTTTTTTTTATATGCTCGGATTATATTTTTGGCATTATATTTACAATCAGGATTTTGATAAATAACCTAAAGGAGAGAAGGTCGCGGGTAATTGCTAATTAACCATAGAAAGTTTTTAAATTTTTTAAAGAAAGGTCAACGATAAAAAAGAAACACAAAAGTGAAAAAAACATAGAGAACAGAAAAATTTGCTTTGAACTTCAAGAAGAGATCTTGACAAAAAGTATGAAAAACAAAAATATGGGAGAACATGTAAGTCAATTAAAATAGATAATCATTCACAACAACAAATTTCGATTCACCAAGTAAAACATAATTTGGTTAAAATATAAATGTTTGACTATTGATTGCCAGCCGTAGTCAATGGCGATGAGTGTTAAACGGCAAATATTTCGGAGGAGACAGTGTGGTTACTATCGAAACATATCAAACCTACCTGTCTGTGAACGTGGGTTCGATTCCCAGTCAAGAATGAAAAATTATCAACAAATTTCAATTTATTTTATAATATGTAATTACTTTGGATTGAAAACCATAAAAAGTTCAATAAAATAACCACAATACTTATTATTTTTGAGGTACTTTATTAAGAGTTGTAAAATAAAAAATGTCAAAAGTTTATTGTGTAATCATATAAGATTTATTTCAAAATAAAAAAACATTATTCGTTTAAAAAAACCTATATCATTACAATCGACCTTTTATTAGACATTACCTTAACATGAACTATAGAGAATATTGTAGCGGTTAATTTAACTATTGTATACTCTGGCCTACGACTTGGATTTTGAATTGATAACAATAAAGGCCCAACCAGAATGTGAATAACGTGACTTAAGCAACTGAGGAAATACATGTAAATCATATGTGTAAAACCATATTGAACTTAAGGAAACTTTATGTTAAGTTTTATAAAACTGTCATTTGCTTAAGCAAGGTGCGAAACTAATCGCTCATTCCGTACGGAATCAATGTTTTTTTATTTTCTTTTCGTTGTTTTAAAAGCATTTGAGACGCTTTTTGTTTTCTTTTTGACAGTAGCTTAAGACATTTACTAGGCATGTAACTATACGTAAATTATAATTTCAATCTCAAGCAAAGACTTGTCAATTTATAGGCAAGTCAAAGTATGATTTCTAAAGTCAAATCAAATCAAACATTAACCAAATATTTTATTTATATATTTGCTTGTTTATATATTTAGCTGGTGAGGCAAAATTTTTTATTTCATTTTTCCCGACGTTTCGTGAATTTTATGTTCACTTCTTTAGGGGATTCGTAGTGAAAAGAAACAAATTTGTATTACATTAATATTTTTTAAAAAATATAAAAGCCAACGCTTGTGGCGTCTTCTACTGTTTTTATTAATTAACCAAGTATGTCTGACTAGACTTATTAAAGTCGAATAATTATACAGGGCTGTGCTGGAAATTAAACAAAATTTTATAACAAAAATTATAAAAAGTAGATTAAAAGTACACAGAAAAAAATAATTTTCATATTTATACACAGAACAAAATATCTCAAGAAAATTTTTAACAACACAGTTTGTTAAAAATAAAATTTTAGGTCAACAAACTTTTTGTTTGATTCAAAGAAAAGATTTATCAAATTTACACTTTGCAAAATAGCACTCAACAAAACATATTTAATAATGAAATAATTAAATATTTCTTCATATTAATCGCCCAATGAAGTACCTTTTGTTAAATTGTTGAAATTTTTATGGTAAAAAATATAATTTTTGGTCTTTTTTAACTTCTAAACAAGACAAAATAAAAATTATTCGATTAGCCGAATAATATTTAAATGTTCGATTATTATTCGATTGAATTTTTTACTCGAATAACACTGATCAATAAGGTTTTTGCCACACGGATTCTGTATGCTAATTATTTCTTTGCTGTATACTAGTGTTGGGAAACTATCGATATTATCGATAGTTTTAAAATATCGAAAATATCGATAGGAAAAATATCAATATCGATATTATTATTATTATTTAAAATACAGCTATGAAGACATCCAGCAGTAGCACACACAGTTTTTTGCCGCAAATTTTTAATTGCTACAATTAATTCGCGCTGAATTACAGCAATGAATACAAACGACAGGAATGCAAGTGGTATGGATTGCTTAGCTGTGCTTTTTGCTGCTAATTAAAAGCCTTTAAGTCGAAATTTGTACATTAGAACGACAATTAGAGGATAAGTCCGCTAGATTGATTACCTTTTTGGGTTGAGAATCAACACCAATTTAGAAAATTATTTAAAGTTGCAATAGAATATCTTATGGTCCCTGCTACTTCGGTTCCTTTAGAAAGGTACTTATCAATTTTTAAAAAACTGTCATCTAAAATAACGTGCGTATATACATACGTCTCATACGTTCAATAAAGTGATAAAAACAACGAACTGTAGCCTGATAAAAAACTAGTTAAAGTTTTCCTGCACAAGTACAAACATTCAGTCGATAGTAATATCGATATATCGATAGTGAAATCTTAACTATCGATAAATTCAATAGTAGAAAATATCGATAGCATACCAGCATTACTGTATACCCTCATTGCAAAACACAAACTAATTTGTTTCTGTCACGCACAGATTTGTTGTGACACCCACTTATGATTTGACCTTATTTTCCGTTAATACGATTGTACTACGGTGTAATTGCATCAAGTTTTCATTTAAAAAAGTGTTACATGTTTTACACCCCCCTCTTGTCGAGCCCACCAGAGTACTTTTACCATCACTACATATTAAACTAGGTTTGATAAAAAATTTTGTCAAAGCCATGGATCGCAACGGCTTAGTGACGTAAAAATAAAGGAAGGAATTTTCGTCGGACCCCAGATCAAGGAATTGTTGAACGATAACATATTCGAAGAAAAGTTAAGTTTGTTAGAGAAATCAGCTTGGAAAAGTTTTAAAAATGTCGCATAAAATTTTGTGCGCAACCACAAAGCAAGTAACTACAAAGATCTGATAGGAGAACTGCTTTCGACGTATCAAGCATTGGGTTGTAATATGTCACTCAAAATCAGGGTTTAAAAAACTGCAGTCAAAATAAAAAATTGCTTTTTCTTCCACTTTTTGATTTTTCATTGGACAAAAATAAACTGTTGCGGTTACTTCTAATTCATTAAATGAAAACAGTCGTAGTCCAGACAAAAGCAAAAAACGAAAAATTGTAAACAACAAAGAACATCGGCAGTCGACATGTTTACATGAAGTAAAGGCAACAGTTTATTTTTGTCCCATGCCAAATGAAGAAGTCGAAGTTACAGCACAATCTTATGACTTTTACTAACTCAACTGCAGCTTTTTAACACTGCTCAAAATAGCATTTCTACACTCCCACCTCGATTTATTTCCCGCGAACCTGGGAGCCGCTAGCGACGAACACGGCGAAAGATTCCATCAGGTTATTTCCAGCATGGAAAAACGATACCAGGGGGGTTACTGCGTATTTCGATTCGAAAGAAATACCTTACGAGTTCGAACAATTAGTAAGGTTTATTACGATTTTCGAATCGTTCGAAAGGATGACAGAGGTTGTAATTTTTAAAAAATGGGAAATTGTATGAAAACTATTCGTTTTCAATAAAGTATAAAAAACGTCCGTTTATTCGAAACAATAATTCTTAGAAAGTCAAACTAAAGTAAAAAAGACCAAAAAAGTTCATGTGACAAATTAAGGCCCCTATTACGATTCACAACTCAACTCAGTTGAGTTGTAAATAAGACAACTGGTTGTGTTGAGTTGTAATTTTTTGATGTTTTTTTTTTCGCCGCAATATAACAAAGTTGTAAACCATAATATAAAAATTTCAAAATTACAACTCAGCTGAGTTGAGTTGTGAATCGTAATAGGGGCCTAAAAGTTCATTTTAGTCAATCAGTGAAATTATTCGTGTTTATACTCGTACTAAGTCTAAGCTTTTTCTTCTTTCTTTAGCACGAGTCGAACTTAAAAATGTAAGAACGGATAACACTTAAAAGTACTTAAAACTATCCAAAATGGGATAAATTTCAAAACCAATATTCGTGCATACGCGTTTGTTGGTAAAATTTGTTTGTTAAATCAATAACAATACTACAAAAAGAAAAATATAGATTGTTTTCACGTTTAAAAAGTAAAGTAAGAAACAATAATTCCCATATTCTTTATGTTAAAATTATTTAGTTAACTACATCAAATTTTTAAAGTAGAATGACTACGAAAATCATATTGGGCAGGCTGCTGGTGTCTTTTAATTGAGCAGTACACAACAAAAGTGAAATAAATATTTATAAATGGTAAGTAAAATATCAAAATTCTCTCTAGTTTTGTGGGGTAAGTGTTAAGGTTAGAATCAATCTAATCCCACTTTCGAATTATTTCCAATACGAGATTGAGATTGATTCAATCTTAGTTTTAATTAAATCAATCTCATTTGCAGATTATTGCAAGTACGAATTCGGTATTAAATATGGATAAGTTAAGTATTTCGCCCTTGAATAATCCGTACTTGAATGAAGAGCTCTGTAGATGATTTAAGGAAATCCGTACTTACTATACTATTGACACCGCTTCGGCTTGATTTAAGAACGGATGGATTGATTTGTTTTTCTAGTAAAGACGAGGATAACCCAGAAGAACTCTTGCTCTTTTTAATTTCATTTTTACAATTTAGCCCTTTGCAGTTTAGTGTTCCAAGAGTTGGCATCACTGCAGACTATGATCAATTAAGCTGTTTAAGGTGTTTAGTACACGCTTTTTAGCCATATCATTATATTGCTAATCGAATATCATAACTAACATGTCAAATCTCGCTTTGACTAATTACATCTTTTTGTAATTTGAAAAAATCATTGGCCGACTATAAATATCATTCAGCCTTATTACGGTTGTGGCAATTATATGCTTGAAGTTATTTATGTATAAACATTTGTTCTGCAGGCATTATATATTTTTATTATATTAATATTTAATGCATTCTGTATGTCTTACCGCTTCAGTTAATTAGAAACTCACCTGTAACGAAAAAAGAAATAAAAGATTTTAATCAAAAGAAAATATTTTTAAAATGTGCAAATTACAATAATGTACAATTATCGAATTAAATTCTGCCGTATAAGCAATATTTGTTATAAAAATAAATATTAGTCATACGTCAAAAGCTCCATATACTTAATACCTGCGCCAAAAACCCCCTTGAGATTATTATTTCTTTGGCAATTAACTATAAATAACAAAATTCGTGCTAAGGAGCTTTAAGTTTTGTTCAGTCTATTTTGTAGAGAAACACGCTAAAAGCGAATTCGTTTTAGAACAAATAAAAAACTACAAAAAAACAAAAAAACAAAACAAGATTCATTCTACAGATACTTATTTATAAAATTAGTTGCATATTAATGCAATATTGTTAAGAATTTGTTGTTGTTTTATTCTCTTTTCACGTTTTTTCTTTCTTTGCGCACACAATAGTGCATATTGTATATTTATTTGAAAGTACAACACGCAATTATGTGACATACCACAACACCTTAAGGGCAGCCAACTGTACTAAACCAAACTAAACCAACCAAACGAACGAACATAACCAAAATGAAACTAAACCAAAAAACAACAACTACAATATTATAATACAAACATCATAATAACAAAAACAAATATAACAGAAAAAAAATGCTTAAAAAAATCATTATTAAAAAATACACAAACAAACATCAAGAACTGGAAAAACTAGGAGAGAAAAAAATGACAAACGATGACTGCAGTGCAGCAAATCTTCTCTAAGTACCACTGAACGAGTAATAAAACAACAGTAACAAGAACGACAGCAAAATGAAAGTAATGGAACAACCGAACGACCTCTTTAATACTCTTACAAAAGCACAGCAGAAAGCTTTAGTTCAAGTCATTACGAACAGCAACAACATTGTCATTGTTGTCATGATGATAAGCAACATCATTAGCGACAGCAGTTAGTAATGGCAACAGTAACAACTTAATATAAACTTTATCATCATCATCAGCATCGTTATTAAAAACAACATGCATAATATGTGTTTATTGTACTTTGTGTTGTTTTTAAGGGCTTTACTTCATTTGTGTAAAATATTAATGCAAAAATGTAATTAATGCTTTCTCTTTTCGAAGAAATCGCATTTAATGTTAAATTTATTCGCTTTTTAGAATATATAATTAAATAGACTTAGGAAAGTCTGACTAGTCATAGCCTGACTCATCATTTTTCGACTAGTCTATGTTCAACTAATTATTGCCTGACTAGTTGTAGCATAATTTATAATAGTCTGAGCAGTTTTAGTCTTACTATTCATATTCTGACTAGTGATAATTTAACTAGCCGTAGTCTAATCAGTCATATTCTGACTGGTCATGGCCTGTCTCGTCGAACCTAAGCCCGAGGAGATAAACTTCCACCTTACCCAGTACTTGACAAAGCACGGAGGATATGGAAGCTCCCTTTTTTAATTTAAACACTATTTCTCACCAAACTGTCGCAACGTGCGAGAAGCCAGATGACGCAGATCACGTTGTTTTTGCATGCCCCAGATATGAAGAGAACAGACGTGAAGTAGGGCATAATGTAGACTTTGCAATTACACTAGAAAACATGTTTAAGGTTATGCTGGATTCGGAGGAAAAAAGCAGTTGTTACCAAGCGTTTTAGGTGAAATAAATTTGCTGCTACAGGTAGAGGAAATATATTCCAAGGAGAACTAAGAAGAAACTTAGAACTGGCCTAGATGCTGACCAATCTTGCAATGTAATACATAAAGGCAGTGCCATAAGGTGTATTGTCGATGGAAAGCGCATCACTTTTAAGCAACAAATATAATGAATTGCATTTATTCATACATATATTCCGAAGATTCTGCGCCCTGTCTAGTCATAGTATAATTAATTATATACTGTGTAATGATTTTCGGAATTGTCATAGTCTGACTAAAACTTAACGCACAATATTAATTGTAAATAAAAAAAGTTTTTACAGAATTATCTCAAATCACATGATCGTGACGACATGATCGAAACCTCGCCACGACGTGAGATAACACGGCATTGAAAGAGTTCGCATAAGAGCCATTGTTTCGTTGGCTGGGTGGCAAGTGGCACCATCCTGTTGGAACCACATATTGCCCAGGTCCACATCCTCAATTTCTGGCTACAAGAAGGCCGTGATTATCTCGAACACCGTTCACAGTTACTGCTTGGCCGACCTCATTTTCGGAGAAATACGGCCCGATGACGCCGCCAGCCCATTAATCGCACCAGACATTCATTCCTTGTGGATGCATCGGCTTTTCAACAATCACTCGTGAATTCTCATTTTCCCAAATGCGGCCATTCTAAAGCAGCGGTGGGCGCTGGTTTGCCTGGATTACGAAGTTTTTCGGGTTTTTACATTTACTCTTCGTGTTTTTTTGTACCAGAGCTGCTAGAAATACAAAAATTTCCCTAATAAGATATTCCCTAAAATCCCCAAAACATACCATACACTTGTTTTATTATATTACTTTTTTACTAAATAAAAGTAGGTTTAAAATAGAGAAAATGAATAAAAAAAACTATTTTCTAGCAGTCAAAACAAAAAGAAATAACAATAAAAAAAAATTTACCGTACAACACATTCACGTGTTTGTGTGATGTTGTTTTCGCTCATTTACTATTGCCCACAAACTGAATATCTTGAATTCATTGTTTCAAGCATAAAAAGTAACAAAGGCAACCCGAAAAACAAATATGTACAACAGAAATAAAAAAAATAAAAAAAAAAAAAAAAAAAAAATTTAAGAAACGCTTTTCTTTACCTTAATATATTAATCAGTTGTGAACACAGAATAAATATGAATACCAAAAAAATCGACTAAAAGTCAAAAAATAACAACATTTCAAACAACATAAACTTTTAAATCAAAATGGAAAACAACTCACACATCCCTTAAAGAAAAGCGTGTGGCGCCCATACCAACCTAAACTTAAAAAAAAACATGACTGCCGTGAGTACATTTTAATATTTCAGACCGAAAGAAATACAACCAATCATGTTTAAAGCTACCAATTTTCAATAATTGAGCATTTTGTTTCATAACAACGCGCCCCACGCTTTTCTTTCCATGTATTCATGTATTGTCATCGGGAATATGTATGTCTGGAAAGTTTCATCCATCTGCATTTAGTAAAAGGCGGTTAAATTAACGTTACAAGATTTGATTTTCCGAAGTGAAGCTAAAGAAAAGGTTTTAACCCCCCCCCCCTAGATTTTATCCTGGCTACGCCCATGTATTCATGTATTGTCATCGGGAATATGTATGTCTGGAAAGTTTCATCCATCTGCATTTAGTAAAAGGCGGTTAAATTAACGTTACAAGATTTGATTTTCCGAAGTGAAGCTAAAGAAAAAGTTTTAACCCCCCTCCCCTAGATTTTATCCTGGCTACGCCCATGGATTCATGTATTGTCATCGGGAATATGTATGCGTGCAAAGTTTCATCCATCTGCATTGAGTAAAAGGCAGTTAAATTAACGTTACAAGATTTGATTTTCCAAAGTGAAGCTAATAAAAAGCATTTAAAAAAATTGTGGCCCCCCCTTGATTTTATCCTGGCTACGCCCATGAATTCGTGTATTGTTATCGGGAATATGTATGCCTGCAAAGTTTCATCCATTTGCTTTGAGTAAAAGGCTGTCAAAAAAGCATTTTACTAAAAAAAAAATTTTGCCCCCCCCTAGATTTTATCCTGGCTACGCCCATGTATTCGTGTATTGTCATAGGGAATATGTATGCCTGCAAAGTTTCATCCATTTGCATTGAGTATAAGGCGGTTAAATTAACGTTACAAGATTTGATTTTCCGAAGTGAAGCTAAAGAAAAAGTTTTAACCCCCCTCCCCTAGATTTTATCCTGGCTACGCCCATGGATTCATGTATTGTCATCGGGAATATGTATGCGTGCAAAGTTTCATCCATCTGCATTGAGTAAAAGGCAGTTAAATTAACGTTACAAGATTTGATTTTCCAAAGTGAAGCTAATAAAAAGCATTTAAAAAAATTGTGGCCCCCCCTTGATTTTATCCTGGCTACGCCCATGAATTCGTGTATTGTTATCGGGAATATGTATGCCTGCAAAGTTTCATCCATTTGCTTTGAGTAAAAGGCTGTCAAAAAAGCATTTTACTAAAAAAAAAATTTTGCCCCCCCTAGATTTTATCCTGGCTACGCCCATGTATTCGTGTATTGTCATCGGGAATATGTATGCCTGCAAAGTTTCATCCATTTGCATTGAGTATAATGCTTTAAACACATTCGAGACAGCAAGCTACCGACTTCAATATGTCAAAACTAGAATACATGTGTGCATATGGAAATGATTATTTTCACGACGACACGGATACATGGCTGCAGGTTGTTGTCTGTGCTTATTTTGTCGTTGTAGTCAAATTAAACTAATTTCTATTTTTGTCCACTACAAAACAGAAAAAGTGCTGCTAATATAAAAAAATTTTTAAAAAATAAGTGCTTAATTTTTTCTTTTTTTTTGTTTAACAGAAAAGAATCGGCATGAAACAAGAATATTAACTCGGCTCAACACCAAATTGTTATTTATATAATTTTTTTTATATCCTTGAAAGAAGTTCTATAGGAAGATGTTTTTCGCGCCAATGCTTCAAGTTCAGGAGTTATAGGTCGTAAAAGCTTCAAAATACTTTATCCATATCTCTTTAGGTATAAAATGAATCTACAAAATATGGGAATCATTGGAAAATTCTTTAAAGTGTGTTCCACATGGCGTTTATGGCATATCGATTAAC
The DNA here is from genome assembly GCA_963931875.1 of Pollenia griseotomentosa. Lineage (NCBI taxonomy): Eukaryota > Metazoa > Arthropoda > Insecta > Diptera > Polleniidae > Pollenia > Pollenia griseotomentosa. The sequence continues at coordinate 113,387,990 of OZ007560.1, forward strand.
CAATTAAGAGCCAATTTTATATATTTATACTCCGTGGCTGACTTTTTTTTACAAAATTGGCTTTATCTTTAAATCATGTCGATATAACAATAATTATTACACCCTAAGATATTTGCTTAATAAAGTTTTTCTGAATTGCGGTTTTTCGGCGTTGCAGAACACTTATTATTTATGTCCATATTACAATAATGCAATATGCCCAATAATGATTAGTTTTTTCCCTTTTCCTACTTTTACAATTGAATTAACATAGGAAAAATGAGAGAAGGGAGAAAACTCCCGGAGAATTTTTATTCATAATTGGGATGAATATGTAAGAAGTACATAAATTATTACCAGATATATATTTTTAATCAAACTTTAAATAAATTGATTAATTTTCCAAAATAAAATTTTTTAAAGCTTAATAAATTTAAAATTTTATATGATGAAGTTACTGATAATATGGTATATAAAAGATTGAAGTGTTCTTCCCTAAAGATATTATGTTTTAATAAATATGTATATTGACAAAATTTTAAGTTTTGTAGAAAAATCTTTCAAGAAATATTTATTTTTAAAATTGGCCCTTAACGGGCTAATAAATCGTAATTTTTTAAAGATCAAGTGAAAGCCATTTCGAAGTAGTTTCTAATAATACCACTACTTCTTAGATCCAGTTTTTACCTAAAAAGTTATTGATAAAGGGTACATTCGTAAATGCAGTTGTTGGGTATCACTTGCGCAGAAGTAAAGTTTAATGTTCGTAAAAGCATCACTTGTAAGAAACTTGGCTTCACTCTCATATATCAAAAGTTTTTATGCAGTAATGCCGCAGCTCTGCAGCAAACTTTGGCAGTTATTGCTTCAGTTGATTTTCTGAAGCAATAACTTTTGACAAAAAAGAAATCGTTTAATAGTATGTTCACATTTGGCTTCTTAAACGCGTTTAAGCAGTTCGAACGTGATTAAGCTCTAATAACTTCAAAATCGAGATGATTACCCATACATTGAAGTGATTTGTTAATCACTTCAAATTGACATGATTACAACTAAATCACTTCATAAATCACATAGAATCCACTGAACATACCTCAAATGTAGAATCGCCAACATGATCGTGTACAACCGGCCAAGATTTCTGCTTAATGGTTTTATTTTTTTTTTTTTCAATAATTTATAAATTTTTACAATTTCATCATTAAAATGATTAAAATAATCTTCTAATAACTTTATAAGTGTTTTTATCCATTTTTAATACTTTAAAGAAATATAAATTTGTTTGTTGTGTTTTTTTTCTTAATCATCTGTCATCTTAATCATCTCAAATGTAATGTGAACGGTTTTGATTAGCTAAATCAACATTTTGCTTAAACGCGTTTAAAAACCTAAGTGTGAACTTAGCATAATCGTCATTTATAAGAAAACTGTTACTTTTTGGTTCAATATTTTCAATTAAATTTGTCATCTTTACTGTAAAAAGCATTTTTATTATTATTTAATGTTTGCTTATTAAACTTTTGAAATTTCAAAAATTCAAACTTTGTACAGCTGTTGTGCAAAGTATCAGCAACACAACTGCAGCTGGTAATCACGAATCAGCAACAGCATTTTGCATCACTGCAGCAGTGATACATAGTTTTTATGCATTTACGTACGCACTCAAAGTGTTCTGAAACTTTTACGAACTATAGCACGTGTGTTGACGGAAAAAATTTTTTAATTTTAATAGCATTTTATATGTATTGTTTATATTGTTTATTAGTTACAAAAACAACAAAATTAAAATATTTTAATTTTTTTTTAATAAATTCATTTGTTGATAATCTTAAATTAAGTTTGAATAAGAGTCTGCAATTATGCATGTTTTTCCATTTTATATTGTTTATTAGTTACAAAAACAACAAAATTAAAATATTTTAATTTTTTTTTTAATAAATTCATTTGTTGATAATCTTTAATTAAGTTTGAATAAGAGTCTGCAATTATGCATGTTTTTCCATTTTATAAAAGAAAAAAAAATGATAGTGGCACCACTGAAATATAAAGACATGGTAAACAAAAACAGCTGTTTGTATTTTTTCAATTGTAGCTGCCGTCTTCAACATAATTCAGTAGCTGACTACACGACTAAAATTTCAGCCAGCAGCATTTGTAGTATTGTGTTCGTGTAGCCTGCTGTGGTTAATGTGTTTAATGCATAAGGCGGTTAAATTAACGTTACAAGATTTGATTTTCCGAAGTGAAGCTAAAGAAAAGGTTTTAAAAAAAACAAAATTTTATTCAATTGCTCTATAAATTTCAACGAAGCAGGAGTGTTGCGCATGTTGTTATTTTGTCAAATTTTGCAATTTCGTAGTGGTACACTGACAAAATATTTATTGTGTTGTGATCAAGCTGTGCTCATGTATGTTAATTTTTCAGCTTGTTTTAAAAACATTTCAGCAATCATGTGGGATAATGAATTATATAATAATCAAGTTTTTTACTGAATTCCTTTTTTTTTTTTGCATATTTACATACCTATAGTACACATTTTAAAGTTTTTGCTCACGGCCTTTTCGATTTCAGGTGACCATATGTATACATATATTTTACCGTTAGGTAAAACTTGATGATTTATATTATAATATTTTTTACTGAACTCCTTTTTTTATATTGCATATTTACATACAGTTTAAAAATCTGTTCTCTAAGTGTAAATCAACTAATTTACTCTCTTTTATTCAATGTGCTCTATCTGCCCTTTGCTGTTCTAAAGGCCAATTGTTAACGAATCCACTGAGATGAAACTGTATCTCTTCGCTGAAGATTATTTTGTTTGTAAAGTCATTTCTATCTGTTCATCCAACCACTTAGCGAATTGACGTATTGATGGTTGAATTTGTCAAACACTGAAATAAAAAATGTCAAATTTAGTTGGGCAAAAAACTTGACGTTAATGTATGACTTACAATTAACATCGTGCACTATGGTTGGACCACCCGTTAGTTATAGTTTTACCTCTAGTCACTGTCTGACTAGTCTTAGTCGGTCTATGTCATGCCCTGATTATCGATATTAGAGTCTTACTACCGTAATCATAAAAATATTTTTAATTTAATAAAGGCCTAAAAATCAAATTTTTTATAAAAATTTTACTAAATAAACATTTGTTAAATTTAATAATCGTTTATGAATACGGGGGCAATTGTTTGTATTCTAGTTTTCTTATTAAAATCATAGCGCAGCTAAAAAAATTATAATCTAGGTAGTTTTGTCATAGTTTGACTTGTGATATCTTTGTTTTTGTTAGTCAAAATTTTACCTGTAAAATCATAGTCTGTCTAATGAAATCATAGTCTCGACACGTTAAGCACGTTAAGAAAATTATTGCTTATTTTTAATAATTGTTTCTAGTAAGAATTTACTTCCTTGAAAAACTTGCAACGAGAGAGTGAAAAAAGAGCATAAAACCTTACAAACATTTAGATTAAAAAAAAAACCGATTATTTTCTACGTGTTTTTAAAATTCATCATTTTAAGTCGCTCCAGAAATTTGAAGAAAACATGCAAAAATTATTAGCTCCAGTCTAAAATAAGAACAAACAAATAAAAATACTTGGCAAAGTTTTTATTGGAGAGTCAAGGGACTATAATCACATAACAAGAGTTTGCCATAATTAAGAAGGGCCCTAGATTGATTGAGTTCTTTAGTGATTACAATTCATTTCACACAAATACACACCGTAACAAAAACGAAATGACATAGTATTAGAAATAACAAGTAATTTTACATTTTGGTACAAACCGTTTCTATTCCTTCTCCTATAAAAGTGCCAATTATGTGAGTTAGGTTGTTTTTTACACGAGACTAACGATAAACAAACACATAGAAAAGGGGCTTAAACATTTTTCATATTTTCTTTGGCCAGACGAGTACGTTTCACTGAGACAGTAGACAAATTAAACTTTTAATAATGACAAACAGCTGGTGATAAAAAATGACAGACAATAATTCCGTCAGCGATTACTTTTGTTTGTTTTTTTGTTTTTATTTTTCCCACTCTTCTTTGCATGTTACTTTGTAAGTTAACAGGAGGGGAAAGAAACATTTAATAAAGAGTTGCTTTCTGTCAGTTTTCCTTAATGGCAGAATTTAAAGTAATTAAATTAATTCTGGTGATTGTTGGGTGTGGTTGTAGAGTTTTTAGGTTAAAAGAATATCAATTGTCTTATTAATAATGTGAATTTGTATAAATAAAATGTACAGGATTTTACGAGTTTTTATTTCTAAAGGCAAATTAACGCTTTATTTTAATTAAACATTTTTATCTGCTTAAAAAAATTTTAGGAAGAGATTTTTTTAATGAAAAAAATTTATATTGTTTGTGTACGTCGCGTTTCCACTTAAACATTTAAATTGTTTTGGTAAAAATTTCGTTGGCAGTTTTTCATCACTGTGCTTTTGTTTAAGCAATTTCTCCTTAAATGTTGTGTTTTAAGCCTGTTATTGCTTCTGGCTTGTTTGAAATAACACCATTTTTGAGATGGCCTTGCGAAAAAAATTTCAGAACGTTAAATCTGAAAATTTTGACGATCAAGAAATTATTATTATCGAGAATTTTGTGAACATTAATTCATCATTTCGTTAGCTGTGTACCATATCGCCCCGTCTTGTTGAAAATACATATCGTTAGCACCCTTATCAGGGCTTTACTTGTTTATAAATTGCTTCAATATACTTTATCTGTGACATGGCCCTTCAGAAAATAATCAAGGGCATTAAATTTGGGGTTCTTGTCGGTCAAATCAGCAATATCATTCTTCAAGCTTTTATTGTTTATTTAATTTTGAGTCATGTTGCCCCTTAATTTTTAACACAACCATCGTCAATTCACATCATCAATAATAGAATAAAAATATGATGATATCGTTATCCATGGACGAAACGAGCATTTTCAGCTCCATATTAAAAAAAATTAATAAAACGGGCAAATAACATTACCACGATCAAATGTAAACATATCTGTAACTCAAGAGCAATGTAAAAGGTTTGTTCCCTTAATATTTTTTTAGAATATTCTATTGTTCAAAACTGGGAATTTATTTATAAATGAAAAAACAAATATGCCGAGTTAGTGGTCAAACAGAATTGCGTCGACACCACATTTTCTGTACAATTTGACAGAAATATTTGAATCTAATTTATTTTGAGAGCGTTTTTTCGTATGTTCTCACACAAGGTATATTTACACAAGGTAGACTCGTTGGCCCATATGTTTGTCAGCTGTTTACCCCAGTTGGAACCCAAACGTCAAATTTCGTGTATATGAGCCAAAATTTGTACATGTGTGCGTTTAATTGTTTTTGTTTTATATGAAGACAATTTTTACAACTCGGTTCGTTTTATAGAGCAGCATGTCTACACTCCCAAATGAGTCTACCTTGTGTAAATATACCTTGTTCTCACATATAAAAATTTGAACAATGCTACCATATTTTCAATAAATGGTAAATATTTTGTAAACAGAAAACAGGGCTGCCAGTACTGGGGATTTCATGCGAGCAAAAACGACAAAGAAAGTCATTTATGTATTTTTATTGTTGATTTTAAGGATGGCTGCAACCGATTAAACAAGCTACAAATTCCTATAAATTGGCTCATTCGTCTTTAAAAACAGCATATTGTTCGGCTTGTTATTCCTCACTGAAATTGCATAAAAAGAATTTAAAAAAACATGCCGAAACCAGTCGCTACAAACAAGAGTTGTCAACCGATTAAGAATAATTCGATTAATCGATCAAACAAAACAAAACTTTTGTTCGAATAATTTTAAAATGGTGATTTTCGAATAACGAATAAATCGATTAATCAATGTCGATTAATCGAATAATTTTTTTTATAAAAAAATAAATTAAATAAAGCTTAATTTGATTTATTCTTATACGTTTTTAGTGATTTTATACAAAATGTAGGAAAGTTAAAAAATATTGTAGCCATAGCCCTGACTGTAATTAATCGCAATGTTTATTAAGCAAAAATCCTGTTGAGTACTCACAGTATTTCAAAAATGTATTTTATGTTCTGATTGAACAAATCTTTGACAAAATATTGCATCAACTGTTTTCTTTTTAAATCAAACGTTAAAAAAAATTTCAAGAAAGGGGGAATTTCAATTTTGTGTAAAAAACTTAGAAATAAACGAAAAGCAAAAAAAAAAATAAAGAATTGATTTACATATAACCATTTGCGTAAGTGTCACAATATTACCATTGAAAACGATGTAGTGGAAGATAGTCCAACGACATCAAAAAATGTCGTACTTGGTCCAATGAAAAAATACATAAAGAGAGGCAGCGGTTGCTCTATAGAAGAAATTGTATGCCAAAGTTTAGCTGAAGATGGCAGGTCTGCCAACGCCAAAGTAATATCGGATTATTATGGAATTAATTGTTTTACAATGCCTTTAAGTAATAAAACCATATGGAGTTAAGATGAAATGTTTTGTGTTTAAAACAAAGAAGAGTTCATAGCAGATTTTGGTAAAAAATAAAGAAGAAAATGGAAGATTTTCTATAGATGTAGATGAGTGGACGAATGTAACTTATTAAAAATACGTTATTTTTTTGTAAAAATAATTTTTTTTTATTCGTTGTTCTCATCGATTAATCGAATAATTTTATAGATTTAATCGTTTGATCGAACGAACAAAAACAATTATTTGAATTATTCGAACAAATTTGAAATGCGAATAATTGACAACTCTACAACAAACTTAATAAAATATTTTTTTTTTTTACTAAACGTTTTTATTTGGGGATTTCTTAAAATAAATTTTCTTATTATTTTTAAAAAAAATTTGAAATTTGGTCAAGAAAATAATATAAACTTTTTAAGGTTTGGTTTTTTAGTTTGCGGATTTTTGGTGATTTTGTTTTACTATTTTGAAGACAAGAAAAAAAGTACCTGGCAGCCCTGACATAAAATAAAAAATTAAAACAATAAAATCCCTAAAGGGAAGCGAACTGACACCGAAGTAGTCCCGTGATAGGTCTTTGGTGGTAGACTTCTTATGTATAAGACCTATCACTTTTACATGGGGTTGACATTGGAGGGGGTCAATTGACACCATTTGACCAGTCACATGTCTATTCTCCATGAACGTACTTAGTGTCAGTTACTAAAATGTAAAATTATTTCAATACAATGTAGTGTTATTTCAATCAAACAAGTCCTATAATTAAATTCAAGAACCAAATTTTAGAAAGTACCAAAAAATGTGTCACAGCACCGGTGAAGACTGTACTGAAATTCATTACTTTTTCTACTTTTTTGTTCTTCATAAACCAGTTAACGGATTGGTTCTTCTTTCACTGGTCATGAGTCCTTTCTTTTTGTACTTGTTCTTTTTTCACAAATCCCAGGACTAGTCTGTTGGACAAATTGACACAAATTTCCCGCAGGGATGATAGAGAATTTAAAGTAAGTGACGAAGATTTAATTATGGGCTTTTAAAGTTTTGCCAAAAAACTAATTTCTGTTTGATCACTTACGACGGATTTATCCATGCGTTCCGAACAATATTTTTGTCCGGAGAATAATTTTTTTTAAATAAGAGTGCTCTGTAGAACGATTCGACCATTTGAAAAAGTTTGTCAAAGCTTTCTACAAACTACTTATATTGAATTGTTTTTTAAAAGTGTGTTAAAGAAAGCGGACGAAAAAAGGAAAGTGATTTTAACAAGATTTAGTTTTTATGTGCTAAATTCCCAATTCTTACTATTGATAAACTGAAATTTATAGTTGGTTGGTATTATTCTTAATTATATAAATTTGTTTTATTTTATTATTCAGCAAAAAAACAATTGTTGTAATATTAATGCAAAGACACTATACAATAAGGATGCTCAATTTACCCTTTTTAACAAATTCAACAAATTAAAAAAGTGGCAAGTTATTTCATTTTGTTCTGAACAAGAATTAATTAAACCAATTCAAGAAAAAATATCCGAACAGAATAATTTCTCTCTTTCAAAAGTAAGACGTCAAACTCAATTTAAAAAAATTTTCTCCGGACAAAAATATTGTTCGGAACGCAGGGGTAAATCGAGCTTTAGGGTTGATTTTGACCGTAATCCAATGCGCAGTTTGGCCTGTTGGCAATACGAAAAGAGGTTAGATAGCTTCTTCTAAACTTTATATCAGAGAACCAAGTGTTTGGAGGTGTTCATACGCAAGACTGTTATAAGATGCATTGTGCGCCGTAAGGAAAGCCCGTAATGGCAGTCACAAACAAAAATGTTTCAATGGGTATCTAAACCTTGTAAGGCTTAAGAGCTAAATCGTTGAAACAATTCGGCATGCAGTGACCGATGCCTAATTGACAAATTTTAATTTTTTTGCAGTCCTACTCTTAAAGCGGAGATTTTGTATACCGATTTCTACCGAATAATTTAAGTAACATTTTTCGATTTAATTTATTTTATAGTCGCTGTTAATTATAACGAAGAAAAATATCAACAATATTGCGAATTGTCTTTTTAACAGACCCCTAATTTTAAGTAGCGAATTTTTCTTTTCTCGAGTAAAATTCAATTTATTCTAGTGAATTAAACACTTTTTACTTGGTCCCTAATAAAAGAAAAACCACATCAACCAAAAGAAATATAACACATTTAAATAAGAAACTCAACATGTAAGACCCTGTATTAGGGCTGTATAAAAGAGATTTGTTAATGTGAGTATTGTAAGTTAGCTCCTGCCCTGTCTTGCCCTCTCTCTTTTTTATTATAATTTATTTATTATTGTTGTTATTACTTGTCAACTCTTTTGTTATATAAACTTTTAATTGAGAAGGATTTATAATTGAAATTAACCTACATTTTCCTCTTTCTTTTGTTTTAGCATGTGGCTTCTTGTTTTTTTTTTTGTTTAATTTTATTAAATTTTCTCTCTTTTATCTTTTGCACATTCTTTTGTTTTGCATTGAAAAGGGTTTATGTCATGATTCATTATTTGTTAGATTTTGTTGTTGTGCTTTTGTTGTTGTATTAGTATGTAATTGTTGCTGCCATGTCATCAGCGAAGCTTCGTTTTGTTTCAATTGTGGGTGTTTACTCGCGCATTTATTACTCACGTTAAAGGGAGTTATTGTTGTTGTTTTTTCTGTGTAGCATATTTTACTGCGTTATTACCTGCTTTTTGATGATGATGTTGATTTGAATATTTATTTATTTAATGAAAAATGCCTTTAAATAGTTGGCTGACTCCCTGACTGACTGACTGAATGCTGGTATAAAATGTGATGATGACGAAGAGGTTTGTATGAACATGAATTTTACATCAATAAAAACACAACATAAACATGACTTTGAAATTATTGCGGTTGATTAACTGTGAATATGAATTTTTTGTTTTAAAATTTTCTAAATTTTATAAAATGTGTAATCATAGTGATGATGATGATATATTTTTGTGTTTGATAAAATAAATATTAGCGTACACTGCACTGCGTATAGTCAATATTTAAATTTTATACTAATATAAATCATACGTCTGAGAGCCAATGAATTATTTTATTTTATTTATTACTTTTTTCTTTTTTGAAAATTTTTATTAACATAAATTTTTTTTCTTTTTTAAAGTAGAAAAATAAGTTAATAAATAAATTATGTTTGTTGAATTGTTATTTTGGTTTGGGGGCAATATTTTTTAGATATTTTTCAAATAAAACCAAAAATACTTCTCAAAGCGCTGCTTTTTCAATGGGGCTCATCTGTGGAGATCCAGTATTATGCAATTCCACGGTACAAAAATTGTACTTAACTAAAATTTACAACTAATTTTTCTTTATACTTTAGTAACGGAATTATATTTGAGGACCTTAAATGATTTTTTATTTAGAAATTCTCGTTGAAAGTAACTGTGGAAAACCCTACAATAATTTACGCATAGTCGACTTGAAAAAGAAATTGGAAACTTTTGCCGGTTTGTTTAAAACAAATTCTTCAACATTTTAGTTAAAAAAAGGATTCTGTATACCAAATTTATCAGCAAAAGAAAAGGTACCAATTTTTCCCCGTTTTTAACCTCTTAAAAAGTACCCTATATTTAAATTTGGGCCATGTTTCTATAAACAACGTTATAGAAAAATTATTTTTCGCCAACACATACATACATATTTTGATCACTCCCTACTCTTGAACAACCGACATTGAACTGTCTGTCCATATGAAAAGCAAGGGGTGTTTCCAAATATGTTTTTATTCCGGCAATATGGTATATATCGACATCTTTATTACAAAACATGCTTAGTTGAAAAAATGAGTTTTGCATGATAAGCTCTTAAAAGCTTACGGGCGATACAACATTCAGTTGTATGCTTAGCTACTTTTTTGTGCATAACCTTGGATTTGATAAACCGATTAAGGTCAAAATTTGATAGAATGTAAGTTGAACAATATACTCAATTTAAAAACGTCAAAAAAAATAAAAACATGGTAAGTTGACTTAGCATCACTTTTACTAACTAAAAATGGAAATATGAGAAATAATTAATCTTCTTATAGATTATTTAGTTTAATTTCTTGGACACTTTTTATAATTATAAAATTAAATTTTTTTATATATTTAGTTATATTTATAACAACAAAATACATTTGTTTAATTTATTTTTAAATATATTTTGTTGCTTTTAATGTAACTACATAACCATGTAACCGGATAGTCCGCCTTTCGTGAACAACCCAACTATTTTTTTATTACTTTACTTTTAAAATGAATTGAATATTTTGAACTGACTTAAAATTTTCTCCTTTCTTTACAGGTAAATTTTGATATTATAAATTTTAGGTAAGAACCTATTGCATATAAAAAACATAAATTAGACAATAGATTTACAAAATTTTGGAACGGTACACCTACGCAAAAAATCTGTAGAAGGCTAAAATCTTTTAATACTCCCTAAACGAATTCGTACAAATTTAATACCCATCACGCTTTTACAAATATGTACTACTGATTGTATGGTTGATCTCAATCAAAATTACGAACTTCTGGACCAATGGCAAAGGACATAAATAAAAAAACATTGAACCGTAATCACCAGAGAAACATTTTCAAACATTTTGCTTAGTCCTTAAGCTATGGTCAGACTTATCAAATATTTGACGAAAAAAACACGACCAACAACCAAACTAAAAAATCATTTCGCTTAATATCAATATTTATTTTGATTAACATACCACATCTTACAAAAAACAGTTTTTTGCTATGTCTAGTAGTATAATTAGTTTATTTTGTAATATTAAGACCATTTTAAATCTCACTAACTATTAACAAAAGTAGGGGTTACGCTTATTTGATCAAATATTTAATAAGTGTGACCGTAGCTTTAGTCTATATTATGAAATATTTGCTGCAAAATCTTTCTTCTTTCTTTCAATTCTCTTTTGAAACTACATTCGTCTCAATTTAACAAAACTATTGTTTTGCAGCATGAACACACAGAAAAAAATATCAATGTTAAATTAACAATGCACAATATTGATTAAAAATCATAGTAAATTTCTGCAAAAGTATGGACATTATTTAAAATTATAATTGTTTCATATTAATTTTAAACGATAAATGTTAAAATAACATTGTTCAATATTGAATATAAAATCCTGTTATAATTGTTTGTATAGAAACAATGACAAAAGAAAAACATAAATTTTTTTATTTTCATGCTTAAAATTATTTATAAAAAGAAAAAAAATTCCCGTATTATTTTTGTTAAAATTATTTATTTAAATAGTACATCAATTTTTCAAAGTAGAATGATGATCAAAACCATATCGGGTCATCCTGCTGGTGTCTTTTAATTGTGAGTGCTTTTTTAAACAAAGGGGAAAAAAGTGGAACATGTGTTACAGGAAAATAAATAATTATTTTCTTTTCTCTCTCTGGTTCCGCGGGTAAGTGTTTAGAATGCTTCTTAAATTAACGCATTTGTTGTCTCTGAAGCTTCTTCTCACTTCAAATAACTTTCATTCAACGTGATTCGGAGTTTAATTTCAATATGGGCACTTCCAAGATTGTAAACGGGACATTCGCACACGTTTATATTGACAAAACTGTAAAAAACAACCTGATTTTCATTTTTTAAATTAATGATTCTTTTAACTCTCAATTAGCTCTTTAATTTCCGAAAATTAAATTTTTCGCTTACTGTCGTGGTTTCCGAGATAATTGCAAAAAACCAGTGATTGTAAACGGGACAAAAAACGGAAGTGGGTTTTAAGGGGTAACCGTTTAAACAGTGATTTCTGCGAAACCTAACACAATATTTTATTGGGCTTAATTTTAAAATGTTGCGTACTAATGTGTCCTAAAAATGGTTTCGATTTCAAAATAAAATATGAATTACGTTTTTTTAAATAAATTGTTAGAGAAATTGTAAACGGGACATTGTAAACGGAACAATTTTTCCACCATGATTTAAAATTTTGGAAAAAAAATTGGAAAAATTAGACAAATAGAGGTCAAATGCAATAATATTATTTTACACGATTCAGGTCGATTTTTTCGAAATAAACAAAAACTAAAACAAAAAAATTTTTATATATTAAAAAAATATAAGCAATTCTCTAAATAAATCTTGAAAAGAAAAATTTTTTTTTTCCATTTTTTAAATTTGGTCCGTGGTTGACGTTTTTTTGGAAATAACCATATGTCATTTTGCTCTTACTTTACGAGAATGTTCAATTAACATGAATTATAGTTATTATAAAAGAAAATAATGTTGTTCGCCAGTTATTGTAAAATCATGTTAAATTAACATGAAGTAACTATGTATAAAGCAAAATCACTACCGAAAAATGTAAAATCAACCTTGTTTTCAAGGATTTTACATTGATTTGTTTCTGTGTGTAGGTATTGTGTATGCCTTCTATCTTTCTTCTTCTTTCTATCAATAACTTACAAATACTGCTTGTACACGAAGCAAAGTAAACTTTTCCATAAGTCTCTGCCTTTTTACTAGCTAACTCAAATGTTTCGCAGCAAATGCTTCATAATATGGACGGGGACTTACAAAAATGTTATTTTGCATATTTTGCAACATGTTTAGAAAAAAAACCTTTATTTGCATATAAGTGCATATAAAAAGTAATTGAGTTTTAGTGGATCAAATATAAATTTTCTGAAGATTTTAACGTTTTTCACTAATTTTTAATGGTGTTTTCTTTTCTACAAAAAAAAAAATACCACATTTTAAAAGGTTCATTTATAAAATGTCTTGCCTTACATGTAATAATGCAATTTTTTATTTGACGAGAACAAAACACAAAATTGGATCGCCCCGTTTTTAACAGCTGACAAAAAGTTTGTTCTTCAATATATAAAAAAATATGTACATAAATCAAAAAGGATGTTCTTCAAAATAAAAAAAAAATACACACAAACCCAAATTTGTTAATATATTAATATTAAATAAATAAACAAAATGAATGACCAAATTCCAACTTCTTTAGTTTGTTTTTCATAAAATATGTAAACAAGAAAATACCTTTGCCAGATTGCGAATTTATTAACACCAAGTTTTTACGATTTCTTGATTTGACGTTTTTTTTCAAAAACAATTTTTTAACACCGAATCCATTTAAATTTTATGTCACTGACAACCTACCATTAATAATGTAATGCTTTCTTTTGTTTTTACTATAAAATAATAGACAAAATTACTATTAAAACTTTAAAATTTTACTGTCCTGATTAGAGGCGATTTTTTCCCAACTTCGTCTGGTAACCCTATATATAAACAGAAGCCATCTTTTTACAGGGCATTATCAACACTCGATTTATACGGGGCGTAAAGTGCAATGCCTTATGACATTTAAGGGTGAATTTTTTTAGAATAAAACACGCTGCCCTCTTAGGCCGAGGCCACGCAATGAGCGGCTAAGCGTCAAGCGTCTGAGCGATGAGCGTCAAAGCGTCAAGTTTGAGAAGCAAGTGGCTTATTACTGAGCGTCATTTCTGAGCGGTAAGTTGTTAAAATGCTATTGTACAGAGTGGATTGTTTAATGTTATTACGCGAAAATCGTATTCATATGAATTTAATGCGTTTATTAAGAAAAAAAAAAAATCGCTTAACTTACATTTAAAACAAAAACAAATTATAATATATATATATATATATATGTATATATATATATATATATATATATATATATGCACAGCGCTTATTTAGCGAACAGAGTTTGAAGCTAGCAGATAAATAGCGGACAGTTGCATACTTAGCGAACAGTCCGCCAAATGATCACATGCCTAGAGCATATTCACCGGACACGTAAATTTTTCCAAGATTTTTTTAATATTTTTTTTTTCCCCTTTTTTTTACTTTATTTCATCGCACTGGGGTTATTTATCGATCAAATAGTATTAAAACTTCGATATATACCGTTTAAATGTGTTAATTTTGTATTTCTTAACAAATTTTGTTGCTTAGTATTGCCAAGTATTTTTTTGTTTCCCCGTTTTTTACCACGTTAAAACTACACACATGTGACTTCGACGCCGCCAGTAAGCTTATATTTTTTACGCCGTTTGAATTTTTTGCTTCGCACTTGATTAAAAAATTTTATTTTTGTCACTTTTCGGAAAATAATATTAATCTCAACTATTTATAATGTTTCTCCAAATTGGCTTTTAGACTTGAACCGACATATCGTGCTATAGTTTCATTTATATTCGTTCAAAAAAGGAAATGCAAAACCAAATATTATGTGCAAAGAGAAAAACATACATATGTATGGGAAAAGTGTTGATAGATTCCTATCTACTTTTTTTTAATGGATTTGGAAGCTAGTTTGACATATTTCTTTTGTTTTTCCTTGTGTTACTCATTGAGGGAGTTTATATAGAAATTTAAATAGTACCTGATGTAAAAAGATCGTGGTATTTTGTCTACTTTTTATACCCACACCACAATAATGGAGAGGGTATTGTATTATGCATTTGTGATGATGTTTGTAACATGGTGACGATTCCCATCTCAACGTAGCCCCATGGTCAGTTTAAACTCAAATTCAACTGGAACTGGAGACAGCAAATGGCTCCAATTCTGTAACCAATAATACCGGATCATAGTCATAGCTGGGTAATTCGACAAATGCCCGATAATAAACCTATAATTCAGTAGCTTATAAAGTGATTTTACGTTCGAGTTATTACTATAAATTGCCAACGATTTGTTGAAGATACCGGCTGCTTCCGCTTTTGCCAAGCATCGTAAAGTTTCAAAAGTTTAAGTAAGGGATGTACAATTACATTTTAAGCGAAAGTGGAGTGAATTCCGTGTTTTGGTACTGACAAACTGAGACCCTATAAACGTGCTGTCATTTCGGAAGCCCACAAACAAATTTTGTTTTTTTAATATGTAATTGTTTGAAAGATTAAATTTTGTGTAGGGAAATAAATACATATTTTATAGACACTTCAAAAATAATAACATATTAAATATTATTATAAAGTAAGGAACAAAGAATAGTTTTTAGTTAGTAACCAGCTGTTTGGTACCGGCGCTTCCCGGGACTTTCCAAATATATGAAAAAGTTCCATAATTTCCATATTATAGGTTGTTATTCACTTGGACCCTGCAACTATTATTTTATGTTTCTAAGTTCAATATTATAAAAAATTCAAAAAGTACCACATATCATCTCAAATGATTCCTTTTTTGTTCACAACTTTTTTAATGATGATCCAAATTCGATTGTTATTGTTTTTAGGTGTTATTTACAGAAAAAATATTCAAAGATCTCTTTTTTGACTAAGATTTTTGGATTTAAAATTTTAAATCGAGTTTTTGGGTGTGTCCTCAGATTTTTTCTTTTTTTGAAAATGTGTAATTTTAAACTTCCATCCACCCCACAACTTTTAAAATTAAAAAAGAAATCGATGATAGTATGATCAATGATGAGCAATTGGTGGAAATTTTGGATGATATGCAACAAGAAGGTGATGAAAATACATAAAATATTTGGACAATGTTGTTGTTAGTTAAGCCGGCTATATGCTTGAATTTTTTATTATAGGAACAATCAGGCCTGTTCTGAAAATCACGTGATTTCAAATCACACGTATGATTTTGTGGTGTTCTGTAAATCACACCGTTTTTGTGTGTTTTTGGTGGGATTTTTAATTGTTGAAAGCACAAGCAAACACAATGCCCTGTTTTTAACACCTAACAAAAATTTGTTCACAAAATACTCTTTTTATGTTATTTTCCGACAATCTCAAATTTAATTCAAATTTGGCAATTTTTCGCGAATTTTAGTCATGTTCGCGATTTGTTCCGTGATAGTATACTCTGCTATCACGCCGCTGTTAGCACATTTTTGCGAATTTCCGCTAATTTTGCAATTTTTACCGAATTTTTGCCATTCCTTATAGTTTTAAATATTAAAAATTTTCGCGCTTTTTCGCTATTTTGCAAATTTTTTTTTTTGTTATATTCCGACATTTTGTTTTAAACCCGTTTAGCGATTTCAAATAAATTTTAAGGTTTGTCTACAAGTTTGCAAATTTTCGCGAATTTTAGCCATGTCCGCAATGGAAGCGATTTTTTCTTATGATTGTTTACAGCTTTAACGATTAAAAAAAGTAGACTCTGCTATCATGCCCCTGTAAGCAAATTAGCAATCTTTAATTCAACTAAAAAATCAAGGCTAAAATCACAACAGATATCACAAAAGCAAATATCATTTTTGTAGTGTCGTCGAATTTTCTTAATTTTAAATGATTTGTTGCAAATAAACCAACTTATTGCATAAAAATATAATAAACAACACATTGAATATTTTATTTGAGTAATTTATTATAACGGCATCTTACAAAAGTCGCAAAAAATCACAGAGTGATTTCAAAAAGTTGTTTGTTTAGCTGAACGTTTTGAAATCACAAAATAATATGCCCAGAACAGGCCTGAATATTTAAGTTTATTTTTTGTTCGTTATAACAGCTAAATAAATATATATTGTACGCCAAATTTATAAATGCTTTTTATTATTCTTTATATATGTACATACATAAGTAAAATTAGATTGCTTTCATTGACTGCTTAAGGTCTGCATCTGTCCAAGAAACGTGTATACAAACAAAAGCCACGAATATGATAATGGTTAAGTAACCAACACATTAAACGTTCCAACCCAAAACCATAGGCGGTTATGGCCCCTATTACGATTCACAACTCATCTTCGTTGTTTTTGTTCACTGCAATATAGAAAAAATGTAAACCATAATACACAAATAAAGAAATTACAACTCAACTGAGTTGAGTTATTAACCGTAATAGGGGCCATAACCGGCGTGAGGTTGAGCACTATAGATGCGTTGATCGGTACACCAATAGTAAGGCTTATGAACATCGGGATGAGCCTCTTCATTGAGAATACTTTCAGCACCGCCAGCAGGAGACAAAAACCGATTAGTTTCCAGTAATCCACATGCAATTCATGTCCACCTGGTGCCTAAAGCAAATAAATGAGTTTCTGCAATATTGTTCACAAAACAAAACTTACCAATTTTCCTTCTGGCACAGGTTTTAGTGTACCAAACAATTGTACCGAGCTCTCAGTAGACAGTGTCAAAGCATCAAGAGTCTGGCACAAACGATCGTTTAAAACATTGTAAAAATCCGGTACCATCACATACAGGATATTTGCTAAAGATATAAATTGCAGACTCCTTGCCATCATCTCCCATGGCTTGCAACCAGTTCCATTTTCATCGTTACCAGAAGTGGAAGAACAGACTTTTCCATTTAACACATCATTTTATTAGTCACAATTACACTATGGGCATTTCTTGTCGGACAGACGACGTTTGTTGTAAAGGTGACGATCTGTATGCGTGAAACTCTTTAATTTTTGGCTCTTGCGCCAACACTTTTTCTGTCCAGCCAGAAATGTCCGTAGTGTAAATTGGAAAAAATATTGGTAAAACTTACCTCTAATTCTTCCAAACCGATAAAATTACAAAAAAAAGTGTAAAGTTTTAATGCAGTTTTGTGCAACAATTTAAAAAACCCCAAACAAAATCTTTATTTTGTTTTTGAATAAATTTTTTCCATGTCAGAAATTTTGACAGCGGGTATTAAACAAAACTAATTGCGATCAATTGTTAACAGTGTTACCAGGACTTTTAGAGGCAAATTTTTTTTTTAACAAATCTAGTTTACCGACGCAGCTCCAAATAAAAAAAGTACGTAGGGCGATAGAAAATTGAAAAATAAGAATAAAAAATTAAATAAAAAAATTGGCGCAAAGGCTAAGTTTTCGAGATATGTACGTTTTTAGTTTTCATAGAAATATGTAATTTTTCCACTACATTTCTGAAGGTATATGGCCAATATTGGTATCATTTTGAAGGTTTTGACTAGATCTTTAAGGATATATAGAATTAATTTAAAAATTGTTAACTCTTAAGCTCACATTACATTTTTGTGTACTAAGTGTGTAATTTATTTAAATAAAAGTGTAATACAAATTTTATAAAATAACAAACAGCAATGGCGCAAACATAATTTTCAAGGATTTTCAACTCTATCGTATAACAAACACCGGCTTCGTTAACTAAACCTTCTCTGCATAGGCGGCATCCGGCCGTGCGCAAGGATTTTATCCGCTATGGTATAACAAATACCGGCTTCGCTAACTAAAGCTTCTGTGGATCTCAAGTATATGCCATCCGATTCAGAATAAAAAAAGAAAAACAAATTTAAAATTTGAGGGGGCTGAGGCCCGTGGGGCCCCCTGGAACCAAAAAACTGCCCCCCCCACTTAGTGTGGGTACTGAAATTAAAGGTAATTTGCTTACGATTGCAAATATGTATTTTGTTTTTGTATTCGCAAATTATTTTCCTCTTTAGGTTAATTTAAGTATTGTTTAGGTGCAAAAAAGTTTTAGTTAGCGAAGCCGGTGTTTGTTATACCGCAGAGGAGAAAATCCTTGCGCCCGGCCGAACGCCGTCTATGCAGAGAAGCTTAAGTTAGCGAAGCCGGTATTTGTTCTACCATAGAGAAAATCCTTGCGCCGGCCAAAGGTCGGCTATGCAGAGGAGATAAAGCTAGCGAAGCCGGTGTTTGTTATACCATAGAGGTGAAAATCCTTGCGTTTGTTATTTTATAAAATTTGTATTACACTTTTATTTACATAAATTATACACTTAGTACACAAAAAATGTAATGTGAGCTTAAGAGTTAAAAATTTTTAAATTAATTCTATATATCCTTAAAGATCTAGTCAAAACCTTCAAAATGATACCAATATTGGCGATATACCTTTAGAAATGTAGTGGAATAATTTTTATTCAGAGCTACGTCGGTAAACTAGATTTGTTCCAATATAAATATATAGCAATAAGTTCCAGCAGAAAATCCAATTTTTGCTTAGTAGATTTTTCTCAAAGAAACAAAACGAAGACATATTCAATATTATTTTATTCAAAAAGTTTGATTGAACGCAATTGCATATACATAACAGAATATAAAAGAAGTAATATTGTTAGTTTTTAAATCAGTATAAATTACATATCTATAAATAAAATGAATAAATTTTTAATTCAAAAACATTTTGTTCTACAGATTGAAATTTATACATATCGCATACTTAATCTTAATAGGCATAACTCAAAATTCAAAAATGCTTAGGAGGCCGAAAACTGGCTTCAAAAACATGGTTGCAATCTTTAATCAAATTGAGTTTCACAAATGTTGAAGAAGACAGTGTTGCAGTGTTTGTGGTCGTTATAGATTTTATTTGTGAACTGGTTAATGTGTTTTTGTGCTTGATTATGATTTTGTGTGCAATATGTACATATTTTGAAATAAATATTTATTTTTATGCATAGTTTAAATCGATTTTAGCAAATCTGGAGATATTGAAGTGACAAAACTGTGTAACTTTTTAACTTTTTTGTGAGCAATTTTCCCACTAGGGCTTCATTTTCCAAACTCTTTTTGGACTTTTGTTTTATTTGGATTCACCTGACTAAATTTTTTTTGACGTTTGCGAATGAATAAAGCAAAAACAGGATATTCGGAATAAATTAAGTCAGAGTAGAGATCTCATAATCCGAACCAGGATTTCAGAAATTTTTTCCAAAAAACCTATTAAAGCTATTTAAGATATTTTCTCGAAACTTGGAATACATTTGTTGTTTTTCATTTTCATTAAAAAAAAGTTTGGAAAATATTTCGCATTATTGAATTACAGTTATTACTTATTAGTTAATTAGGATATATAGATTGTGGATCTCAGTCGCTTTGCTTTAAAGCATTTAACCAAAAAGTTATGACTCTGCTAAAATTTACTTAAATAAAGGTAAAATAAGATATTTTAAATTTTCAGTTACATAAATCAAGTTTTCTTTACTTATGACCAATTCCATTTATAAATCAATTCATATTTAATTATACTTCTTCATATAACTTCAGTTTTATTTGACATTAAAAACGACTTTGAAACATAAATTGATATTTAAACAAATATGGTGAAATTGGTCATTAACATTTTACAAAACACGAAGAAACGCCTGAATTCTTTATATATAAATCGTGTAGCATATAAGAAACTTTTAATAGATTTGCTTAGAATATCGATTCAAATAAAAATTAATTGTATTAAAGCAAGTTTTGTTGAGCCTTTTCTGAAAAAATTAGAGAAATTCCTAGCATTTGTTTCAATTCAACTTAAAACTCAAGCAAACCAGACTAATATTAAATAAATGCAGCTTGAACTCAGAAATATTTTTCTTATTTTCAATAAAAACTAGCAACTTTTGAATTTCTTGTTTTAAGAAATTTTTGATCATATACCAAAAACGTGAATTTTTGATCTTCAGAAAATGTTTCTTTATTAAAGAAAATTTTAGTAAATACGAACAAAATAAGCTAAATCATGAAATTAGTTTTGGATTTTCTTAAAACTTAAGAAAATAAACTCCTTTCCGTGTATAATGTACTTAAAATAATGTATATACTTTTTTTTTGAGTGTTAAGATTATTTTATTATATTATAATATTAAAAACCTTATATTTCGAGCAAAAAACTTCAATCTGCATTTTTATATATTATGGGCATAAAATCTGCAAACTGCACTTCTGGCAACATTGATTGCAAACAATCCCATGCCTTGAATACACCCATGTAGGGCTGCCAGACGGACTTTATTTCTCAGTGCTGCCGGAATTCAAATTATGTTTCATCGTGTGTGGTAATGTTTCTTTTCTGATATTTTATGTTTCCACACACAATGTTTCATCGTGTTTATTGATGCTGATGTTTTTCATTTTGTTGAGAGCAGCTATTGTGTGCGATGTTTTTGCAACTTTCGCAAACAAATGTGAATAAAGAAATCACAAAATAGCAACAAGTGCAAATAATTAGAATTAAAAAAATTTAAAGGTGAATATAAAAATTTTCCAGATGTATACCTATAACATATACAAAAAAAAAATTAACTGTATTTGTTTGTCCCCTTTTACAATGTGGCAAGTGAAAGGCAGACAGACGAAGTTTGTTGGCGAGGGGTTGTAACAGTGCAGCCACACGGTCAAGTTGTTCTTGATAGTCTTTTACATATACTGTTTGTCAAAATTTCCAAAAATTGATAGTTGTGACGTAGGCTGCATTCAATTTTTGAGCAATTTACTTTCAAGATGCCATCAAGAAAAATCAGCTGTTTTCTTGAACGTAAATTGAAACACTCACTGGCATGAGAATTTTAAAGGCAAGTTCGCATCAATTTTTAAAAGTATGAGTGTATTGGTAAAAAAGTGTGAGTGTATTAAAACTTGATAGGCAAAACTTGATCGTGTAACCCTCAAGTAAAGGTAGAGTGTGTAGTACATGACTATTTGTACTGGACATTTTTACACATTTTTTGCCTCTCTTTTACACTTTTCGGCATTTTCATGTTGTTGCTTCATATAATTTTTCTCACACCAATGTAATTTTAGTATCAATGCCTGTTAAATGTTCATCTCCGTCAACAGCGAAAAAGAACGAAAAAAGGAAAACAATAATTTCTGTCTGTCTATTAATTTCGCGATTGTGAAAGGTTTAGGCAAGTTCAAAAGAGAATAAGAAAAATGTCTTCCTTTCTATTTCAACGTTGTAAATTGGGACCTTTGTAAAAACTGAAAAATGAGTAGTAATAGTAGATGTTTCAATTTATTTTGCGTAGGGCAGCATTATACAAGCATCAATATTATCCAAGAATTTATAAATTATACAAAACAAATTTTGTGTTTAATAATTAGGAAAGCTTTTTGTTTACGAACATACACTTGCATGCCATTTAATGACAAAACGATAAACAATGTTACCCTGTTAAAAATTTAATGCAAATTTACTTGATTATTGTCGAATTGTAATTAAAATTTTAACTTGATAAATGTGTTATTATTATTAATTTTTGAAACGCTCATTAATAAAAGCAAGTTTGTTAATTATAGAGCAGTAATATTGTTAAAATAATGCTTATATAAACAATTTCCCCAAAAATGTGCCTATATGATAAACTCGGTAACTCTATTTGGGTTTTTGTTACTTTTTTTTCATTTGAGAAGTAAACAAATTATCTCTTTTTTTTATTTTTTTTTTTTTTTTTTTTATTTTGCTTAAAACTAAAACTTTTTGGCGAACTATTTAAGTTATAATGCCAGGGTATCACACAATTTTTGGAGCTTCAACCACCAAACCTGGTTCGACCTAAACCTTCGTATAGGAAGGCGAGAGCTTCCACAATCCGCTCCAGAGTATTTTGGTCTCCACCAGTAAACTTCTGAGTTATTTCCTTGGTACTCCACCAGTAAAACGTCTGAGTTATATATGGTTCTCCACCAGTCACATTGAATTAATTTAGACAACACATTAAAACATTGAGGTTAAAAACGATTGCATATAGTTAATGTGGAAACCGCAAAAACTGTAACTCGGTACAGTTATACGACGCCGAACCCTGTTGTAATTTTTTTTTTCTGAATATAGTGCTACTTCATTTGTTTGCATATACAGTGCACTCGGGAAAACGTCAACGCTCGTTTACGTCAACATCCCAAAACGTCAACCCTCATTTTTTTACATTGCCTACTCTAAAACGTCAACCCAACTTCAAAGCTCTAAAACGTCAACTCTCAATAAAACAAAATTTTGAATTTATCAGCAGTTAAAATACACACATTTGTACACACACACTTATTTTATGAAATAATTTCAGAAATTGGGGATTCCCCTTATAAGTAGAGTAGAAAAGAACAAATAACTGTATGAATGTATTGTCTTTTTATTTATGTTCAGTTACTTTTTTGTTCTCGTAAGTATCACATTACCAAAATGAGCTCAAAACAACCGAAAGTGTTTAAATTACAAGAAAAGCCAAATATTTTGGACTTATTAGAAAAAAGTACAAGTACGGTAGCATTTGAGAAGCAATATGGTGTAACAAAGTCAACAATTAGCAATATACGATTTTTTTAAATGCATAGTATGTGTGCATGTAAAATTAAAAATATAATCTCATTTAAAATGTATTCTTTTGGTTCTAGTTGTCTTCTATGGTTCTAGTCAGGTTGAATGACTTTTTTTAGTTTATAATCAATAAAAAGTTAAAAAGCACACTATCCACATGTTTTTTACTTAAAAATTTTACATTCGAAAACGTCAACAATTTGTTAAACGTCAACGCCCGCGGTTTTAATTAGTTGACGTTTTCCCGAGTGCACTGTATATATAAAAACTCTTTTTACAAATTTTACTTCTTCATTTAATTTTTTTTCATTTTGTCGTTCAAATATCACGTCACGTCAAAATGGAAATGCCCACATACAAACCTAAGTACATATCTGTGGCATTTTGACAAAACATCTTAAGTCAAATTTAAAAAGTTAAAAAAAATTTTGATAATCATACGAATTTTCATTCAAAAAACATTTTAGCTTATGTTTTTAAAATTTAGTACTATAAACGAAATTTTTCCTTAATTATGGTTTTTTATTATTAATTAAAAATGATTTTTTCACCGAGTTTTTTTTAACTTTTTTGCAATCTTATCTCGACTTTAGATTTTGTCAAAATGCCACAGATACGTTAAAAATGAATTATCTACATATTAAAAAAATAATGACCCATAACTATAGTCATAAACAAAGCATACTTTAAGGCCCGTTTTCACGACTTAACGATAGCTAAATGTAGGAAGTTATCGAACAGATAATGAGTTTTTAATTATCACAAGTTCCCTTTAATCTAAAGGCCCAAATACACTGGTCAAAGGCTTGACATCAAGCTCGTGTACGTGTGCTTGACATTTGAACATACATTTGCTGGATGAGCTGTCAAGCATTCATTTTCCATTTTATTTTGAAGTGACAACAACAGGAGCAAAAAATATTAAAATATAGATAAAAAGTGTTTAATTGTTGCTTTTTAATTAATAAAAACAAAAATTGAAGAAAAGAAGAAGAAAATTATTAATTAAAAAGTTTCCCATAATTCCATCATTGTTTTTTTTTTCCTCCAAAGCATTTTTTTTTCATCCGACATTTTTAGCGACTGTTCGGTTTGAAATCACGTTAAAAGTGTGTGGGTGCTTGATGAGTAACGCCAATACATTCATCAAAATCACTCGTCAAGCATGCTAAATATCTAAATTTTTTGATTTTCCATCAAGCATCGTCGGTGTCACACATACAAACTCATTTTCACTAATACTACCACAATGCTGGATGGGAATTTGACCAATGTATTTGGGCCTTAAAAGTGAAGGATAAGCTAAAGAGAGGAACGTTCTACCATTAACTTTTGTCGTAAGGTTTAGATTTGAGACTGCCATATTATATTCACATATTTTTTTTTATATGGCAACTCCAATTATACGTATATTTTGTAAGTCTCAATTTACACTATGGACATTTCTTGCCGGACAGAAAAAGTTTGTTGGTAAGGGGGCGACGCTGTATGCTTGACACTCTTTACTTCTTGCCTCTTTCGCCAACAAACTTTTTCTGTCCGGCAAGAAATGTCCATAGTGTAAATTGCGACTTAATGTAAAAAAAGTGCGTAGTTGCCAGTTCGCATTTTTATTTTGGCAAAAATAGTCGGTATTTTCTTTAGTATTGCCACATTTTCAAAAATGTTAAGTTTATTTTATAGAGAAGTTGTGAAAACGAAAAATAGTTGAAGGTAACTTTATTCCTCACTAGTGCTAAAGGTACCGTTAACTATTTCGAACTTTATAGGTAAGTCGTGAAAACGAGCCATAGAGTACTAAGGCTGTAGACAAGCAGAAGCATATTTTACACGCACAGAAAAAAATAAAAATTGATTTCAATTAAAAAAATTGTGATATTAATTAAAAAATTAATTAAATTTGCAACAGTAAACAAATTAATAGTATCAAGTAAACCAGTTAATAGTATTATTTAAACGTTTAATTTACTTGATTAAAAGTTTAATTCACTTGATTAAATTTTTAATTAAAACTGATTATATTTTTGATTAATGCTTTAATTGGTGAAAAATTTTGGAGAATTTTTTCTGTGCGTTTAAACCGGCGTTAATTTTAAAACTAGCTGAAGTTGTTTTTAACTCATTTAACAACAGCATTAGTTGTTTTTCTCCATATAAAAAGTTCTTGCAAAAAGTTAAAAATGTTTATGATTCAAGATATTGGTCGATATTGTGCAATTATTTATAATTTGGAGGAAAATTTGTATGGAAAGAAACACAAAATACATATGTTTAGGCCCTAAGATTACATTGCAAGCAAAAACAAAGTCAAAAATATTTTGTAATTTTGTTATTGCTTTCTACATTAATTCACATTGCGTTTTTAAAAATTGCAACGCCACATTATATGCAGTCTTTTAGTGCCGGTTCACACACATCTAGTTTGACTTTTCAAGTCTTGGTCTTTTAGAAGAGAAGGGAAAAGAGAACGCCATTTCTTTTCCCCTCCCTCTCCTAAAAACTCAAGACTTGACGAGTCAAACTTGACGTGTGTGAACCGGCACTTATTTATATTTTAATTTTCAATGTCAGCTGCTTTCCACTTGCTTATATTTTGTTGTATGTTGTATGAAAAAATTTTCTACATTTGAGGTGGCACCCAGTTAAAGTCTGTTTAATTTAAAACATACTTTTATTTCGACTATAGTAGCAATAAAATATAACGAATGTTTTTATTTTAAGGTTGTTTCTAAAAAGATCAGACTTTAGCGTTTGAATATGGTTATGGGCCATTGTTTTTTATCTCAAAAACTTCTTTAAGATAAAAAACAATGGCCCATAACCATATTCAAACGCTAAAGTCTGATCTTTTTAGAAACAACTTTTCAACATACAAATTGTTGAAAAGTTTATGCTTATTATAATCTAAAAAATTTTAGCAGGGGTGTTCTGGAAATCGAAAACGTAAAACGAAAGCATTTAGAAGTTGTTTTTACCACAAATGATATAACTTCCTTAGAAATGTTGGTATTAATATAAAATTTGGCAACGATAACAGCTGCTATGTGAACTTAGTATTGGTACGTCCATTTTAACCATGGGTCCCATATAAAGCCCCTACCTTAAATAATTTTAAGACGAAAAAATCTCATAAAGATGTATGTAGATATCTAGACCAAATTCGGCACACATAACTTTTTCTTAACTGTTAACCTCATTACAGAAATTCGTGATTGCCATTCCATTTTTTTACAATTTGTTTTTGGCGGAGTTGTTATTTTTGTACAGGATGTTATATTTTGCCTATTTCAAATATTGAAAATCGGACCATAATTCCACAAAGCCCTAAACAATATTCTATCCGTATATAGTTTTGTACTGTCTAATTATGTTGCTATTTATATTGAACTCGACCCACATTTATTGTATTGCAACTCAATTTATCTTACCAGATTTTCTTTAAATCAGTCCATATTTTCCATAGCTTCCATATAAAAAAAAACCACTCTCGAAAATAGCTTTTAATGCAGTAAGAAGGTCGAAAATTACGTGGGATTGAATTTAATAGTATGTTCACATTTGGCTTCTTAAACGCGTTTAAGCAGTTGTAATGTAATGTAATGTGAACGGATTTGATTAGCTAAATCAACATTTTGCTTAAACGCGTTTAAAAACCTAAGTGTGAACTTAGCATAAGCCACACTTAAAAGAAACATCTTACAGTGCAGCCACACGATCAAGATTTTCTTGATAGTCTTTTACATATACTATTTGTCAAAATTAACAAAAATTGAAAGTTGTGACGTAGGCTGCATTCAATTTTTGAGCAATTTACATTTAAGATGTCATTAAGAAAACAATTTATAAAGGCAAACGAAAAATTTGCTCACTAACCTTGAAATCAGCTGTTTTCTTGAACGTAAATTGAAGCACTCTCTGGAAAGAGAATTTTAAAGGCGTAGAGTATTAAAACTTAATAGGCAAAACTTGATCGTGTAACCCTCAAGTTAGATGTCAGTATCATTATTCGATTTGTTGAGGATTGCATTACATATTTGGTAATATTGTGGAATGTTTTCTTCGAAGCCTATCAACCCCATTCGTCTAGTTACCACGGCGAGGCATTTTGTATAAAACATTGTCATTTTAAATTTCAAATTATATTATTTCATACAATTATAAATTTAGTTAATAAATACTTACTAAAATCAAGTCTAAACTTATGAACACCAAACACTAATTAATTTAAAGTAACACCAAAATATATTTTAAAAAAATGTTTAACCGAAAGGTTTAAAAAAAAATGTAAGACAACCACCCACCCATTCTTTACATTGTAACCATACTAATAATACAATATTGATATTATTCATATTCAGAAAATTCTAGAAATCATAAGTAATAAATAAATATTCGAAAAACACGCAATACAGATGTTTCGGTTTTAGTTTTCTCGTTTATGGTATAAATTGAAACATGAGTAGTTATACATGTTTCAACTAATGTTGGCTGGTGTGAGGGCAGCATAATGTTGCCTCGTCCGGTAGCACTTAACATGTGTTTTTTTGTGTGGTAACATTAAAAGTAACGGTGCATGCATAGTTGGCGTCCGCGTCCATTTCAGTTAAAGTCACAAATTATAGTTAAAGCGTTGGATAGGTGCGCTAGTTGTTTAAGGTGGTTAGTTGCTGGGGTAAGTACATGAAATTATTTTAAAAATTATGTTTATTATAAATTTTGATATTATTCGAATGTGTATTCTTTACAAAATTATGAAGAAAACTCAAAAATACTAGTAAACCTGAGTTTTTGCTCAAGCTGAATTAAAAAGGTAATAGGATAAAGTATTTTCGAGTTTTCTTCATAATTTTGTCAAAAACCACGATTTTCTTAACTTTTAAGGAATAATTTAAAAGAAAAATGTCCAAGCTTTATTTAATGTGTAATCACTACAAGTTTTTGCAATGAATTTTCTCATTTAGGTACCCAACATTACTATTTTTCGTAATTTTTACAAATATTTTGTAAAAAACGCTTTATAACTTTTAAAATGTTAAAGGATGAAAAAACTAGCAACGCAGATTAAAGATCAATTTATTCTAAATAATAAATAAATTAAAAAGCATTGTTTATTCAAACTGCGTTCTTAGTTTTTTTTCATCTTCATAAAAATGTTAAGAGTAATAAAGAGTTATTTACAAAATATTTGTAAAAATTACGAAAAATAGTAATGTAGGGTACCTAAATGAGAAAATTCATTGCAAAAACTTATAGTGAGTACGCAAAAAATAAAGATTTGACATTTTCTTTTAAATAATTTCCTTAAAAGTTAAGAAAATCGTGGTTTTTGACAAAATTATGAAGAAAACTCAAAAATACTAGTAAACCTGAGTTTTTGCTCAAGCTGAATTAAAAAGGTAATAGGATAAAGTATTTTCGAGTTTTCTTCATAATTTTGTCAAAAACCACGATTTTCTTAACTTTTAAGGAATAATTTAAAAGAAAAATGTCCAAGCTTTATTTAATGTGTAATCACTACAAGTTTTTGCAATGAATTTTCTCATTTAGGTACCCAACATTACTATTTTTCGTAATTTTTACAAATATTTTGTAAAAAACGCTTTATAACTTTTAAAATGTTAAAGGATGAAAAAACTAGCAACGCAGATTAAAGATCAATTTATTCTAAATAATAAATAAATTAAAAAGCATTGTTTATTCAAACTGCGTTCTTAGTTTTTTTTCATCTTCATAAAAATGTTAAGAGTAATAAAGAGTTATTTACAAAATATTTGTAAAAATTACGAAAAATAGTAATGTAGGGTACCTAAATGAGAAAATTCATTGCAAAAACTTATAGTGAGTACGCAAAAAATAAAGATTTGACATTTTCTTTTAAATAATTTCCTTAAAAGTTAAGAAAATCGTGGTTTTTGACAAAATTATGAAGAAAACTCAAAAATACTAGTAAACCTGAGTTTTTGCTCAAACTGAATTAAAAAGGTAATAGGATAAAGTATTTTCGAGTTTTCTTCATAATTTTGTCAAAAACCACGATTTTCTTAACTTTTAAGGAATAATTTAAAAGAAAAATGTCCAAGCTTTATTTAATGTGTAATCACTACAAGTTTTTGCAATGAATTTTCTCATTTAGGTACCCTACATTACCATTTTTCGTAATTTTACCTTTAAAAAAATATATCAAAATCTGAAAAAAATATCAAAAATACTTTATCCTATTAGCTTTTTAATTCTGCTTGAGCCTCAAAAATCGCAAACTTTATAATCCCAAATTTTGAAATCCCGAATTTAGAAACTTAAGTTAGTCTGAGTTTATACGGTTCATTCTTTACTGAAAAGATTGCTACTTTATAGGCGAGAGGGGCGAGTGGAAAAGAAACGAGTACATACCCCTCGCCTCTCTCGCCTATAAAGTAGCAATCTTTTCAGTAAAGAATGAACCGTATAAACTCAGACTTAGCGAAGCTAGTGTTTGTTATAAGATAGCGTAGAAAATCCTTGCACGCGGCCGATGTCCGGCTATGCAGGAAAGCTTTAGTTAGTGAAGTCTGTGTTTGTTATACAAAGAACCTCTTATCTATGGTATACAAACAGCGGCTTCGCTAACTTAAGCTTCCCTGCATTGCTGGCCTTTGGTCGGGAGCAGGGATTTTCTGCTCTTTGATATCGCAAGCACCGGACTGGCTAACTGAAGTTCCGAAGTTTAGAATTTTGAAATTCGGATTTAAAAATATTCAGGATTTTATTGTCTTTCGTCCCAGAGATAGAATCAATTGCAAGGATTTTCTACTCTATGGCATTACAAACACTGGCTTCGTTAACTACAGTGTATATTGCGACACATTTGAAAGTGAAGTAACGCCATTATATATATATGTATATACACATAACTGACTGTGTTGCGGACTGTGTGTGCGGTAAGTACTTTTATTTAAATATACATTAATTTGTTTTTAAATAGTTATTTATTGTAATTTAAATTTACAGATGTTTTCTTTAATAACATTTTTAAATGGGGAACAGACAGTTTTATCTTCACGAAACGTAAAGATAAAAGACGAAAATGTCTGCAGCGCAAAATTTAAAGGGGCGTGGTATGCCGCAACACTGGTGATGAAAGGTGGTAAGTAAATTCAAACAAACTGTCAATTTAATGTAGAATATATGCTTTAACGATACCTAATAAAGGCCAACGGAAGAGTAAATAGTAGGGTATTCATTTAAACGGGCTTTTGCTTTAATCGGTTCATCGCTCGATTAATTAACCGAGGTTTTGGTTTAATCGGTTAATAATCGGTTAATTTTGTTATTGATCGATTAATAAAGTTTTGTTATAAATTAGGGAATTTCAATTAATAAAAACGCAAAAATTATTTATTATTGGAGTCTTTTACATAGTAAAAAAAAAAGAATAACAACGAAGAGGACAAGCCAATATAAATATTTTGTTGGAATTCCTTTATCTTTTGCTTAACTATAGTTCTAGTAGATATGAATAAGTGTGCGAAATATTTCTTTTCATGATGATTATTTGTCGAGTTACGGGGTGGTAAAGTGTTGCCGGTTTTTCAAACTAAAAACGAATCAAACGAAAAATAGTTAAGGTGATTCTTATAGAAAATCGAATTTTTAAATAAAAAAAAAAAAATTTTTCATCTGCAAAACCGGAAATGGCCAATTTTAATAAAAATTTTTCTAACTTAGTTCCAATTTATTTTTTATTTTTTAATCTAAATTGGCCTTTAGTGTCCTAATCATATTGTAAAAGTTTTATTATGGGACCTCTATTAGTTTAAAAGTTATGCAAATTTCTTTACACTCGTACATGTGGTTATTACAATGTTGTACCGTAAGAGACAGGAAAGAACGAGGTTTTTTAATTTTTGATTCAATTTTTACCGAAATTAGCATTCGTTGTAAAACTAATATTATGTGCTCTTCATTAGTTTAAAAACACTTTTACATACGTATCGGCAATGCATATAAAAAACACAAAATAACAAACTATAACGATTATTTGTTTATTTGTTAAAGAATGTATGCATATTCAAGTAAACAGTTGACAATATATGTTGCCTTCTCTCTTTGTTAAATTCCATGTAAAAAACACAAACAAAATGTTGAATAGGTATTTGCAGTACAAGTTATTATTTTTTGGCTAACTAGTTACAAAAGATCTTATGTGAAAGCTCGAAAACTGACCAAGCGTGATCACAATCACAGTTTTAAGGAACAGTGATCACCTTCACTAATCACAATGTTCCTTAAAAATCACTGGATTGGATCGCTCATCACTACTTACAATATTTCCTAAAAAATACAAAACATATATAACAAAATCAGTAAGACTTTTAACAAATAAAACTTTGTACCATAGAATACGTAGAGTCCCAAGCAAATCGTCAGAAATTAAATACAAAAATAAGAAGATGAAAGACAAGATTAAAATACAAAAATTGCAAGACTATAATTTCATAATCTGGACACTAATTCAATTTCACAACAGAATGTTGAACTAAAAAATAACCACTAACAGAAAAAATTTTTAATATTAAGATTTAAGTTCATCAAATTTAATTTTCATTAAATTATTTTTATGAAGAAAGGAATTTTACAACATTTTACAAATGAAATGAAATGAAAAATTATAAATAACAAGTTTAATTAATTTTCATGTTGTTAAATTCCTTTCTTCATAAAAATAATTTAATGAAAATTAAATTTGATAAACTTAAGCCTAATTAAAAATATTAAAAATTTGGATTAAAAACCATTAATAGTTCAACAAAATAACCCCAATACTTACAGAAAAAATTTTATTTAGTAGACTTAGGTTTCTGACTATTCGCTTGGGACTCTACGTATTCTATGGTATACAAATTTATTAGTTAAAAAAAGTCTTTTTGATTTTGTTATAAATGTTTTGTATTTTGTAGGAAATACTGTAAGTTTTGAAAACTATCGACTATATGGGATTTATAGCGAATTTTAGCCATCTTCGCTACATAAGCGAATTCTTCCTGTAAGAATTCTGATTCTTTACAGCTTTAACGATTTTAAATAAATAGTATACTTTGCTATCAATACGCTGTTAGTGAATTATAACTACAGCAATACCTTTGTCATGCTTTTAAAAGATTTGCCAATTTGTTTATTTCATAAATCCAAAATTTTACCATAGTATATGTATATTTGCGTTATAATATTTCAGATAAAGCATATCTCTTAGACTACAAAAATAAATATAGTGAATCAAGTATCACACAATTGTCTTCGTCCATGCAACAAGTACCCACAAGAGAAAAGCTAGACATTCCAAATTTAAAAGTGAATAGTGAAGTTCATACAACACCTGGTGGAACCATTGCTAACATATGTGTAGAATCCGCACCTGTCGAGAGTGTCGATTCGACTTTATCCATCGTCTCAACACCTATAGCCTCATTACTTTCTAAAAATAATTGCAACAACTTAAGATCAATTTCTCCAGCAAACAACTCAAAATCAATTTATCCAGCAAACAACTCAAGTTTAGCTAAAACACCTCGATCGCCCCTTGCAAATATGTTATGTGTAGAATCCGCACCTGTCGAGAGTCCCAACTATCTCAACAACTATCAGAACTCAAGATCAATTTCTCCAGCAAACAACTCAAGATCAATTTCTCCAGCAGATAACTCATGTTTAGCTAAAACACCTGGTTCGCCCCTCGCAAAAATGTTATGTGTAGGATCCGCACCTGTCGAGAGTCCCAATTCGACTTTATCCATCGTCTCAACACCTAAAGCCTCATTTCTTTCAAAAAATACTTGCAACAATTTAAGATCAATTTCTCAAGCAAACAACTCAAGATCAATTTCTCCAACAAGCAACTCAAGTTTAGCTAAAACACCTGGTTCGCCCCCTGCAAACATGTTATGTGTAGGATCCGCACCTGTCGAGAGTCCCAATTCGACTTTATCCATCGTCTCAACACCTAAAGCCTCATTTCTTTCGAAAAATACTTGCAACAATTTAAGATCAATTTCTCAAGCAAACAACTCAAGATCAATTTCTCCAGCAGATAACTCAAGTTTAGCTAAAACACCTGGTTCGCCCCTCGCAAAAATGTTATGTGTAGGATCCGCACCTGTCGAGAGTCCCAATTCGACTTTATCCATCGTCTCAACACCTAAAGCCTCATTTCTTTCAAAAAATACTTGCAACAATTTAAGATCAATTTCTCAAGCAAACAACTCAAGATCAATTTCTCCAACAAACAACTCAAGATTAGCTAAAACACCTGGTTCGCCCCCTGCAAACATGTTATGCGTGGGATCTGCACCTGTCGAGAGTCCCAATTCGACTTTATCCATCGTCTCAACACCTAAAGCCTCATTTCTTTCGAAAAATACTTGCAACAATTTAAGATCAATTTCTCAAGCAAACAACTCAAGATCAATTTCTCCAACAAGCAACTCAAGTTTAGCTAAAACACCTGGTTCGCCCCCTGCAAACATGTTATGTGTAGGATCCGCACCTGTCGAGAGTCCCAATTCGACTTTATCCATCGTCTCAACACCTAAAGCCTCATTACATTCTAAAAATACTTTCAACTATTTAAGATCAATTTCTCAAGCAAACAACTCAAGATCAATTTCTCCAACAAACAACTCAAGATTAGCTAAAACACCTGGTTCGCCCCCTGCAAACATGTTATGCGTGGGATCTGCACCTGTCGAGAGTCCCAATTCGACTTTATCCATCGTCTCAACACCTAAAGCCTCATTTCTTTCGAAAAATACTTGCAACAATTTAAGATCAATTTCTCAAGCAAACAACTCAAGATCAATTTCTCCAACAAGCAACTCAAGTTTAGCTAAAACACCTGGTTCGCCCCCTGCAAACATGTTATGTGTAGGATCCGCACCTGTCGAGAGTCCCAATTCGACTTTATCCATCGTCTCAACACCTAAAGCCTCATTACATTCTAAAAATACTTTCAACTATTTAAGATCAATTTCTCCAGCAAACAACTCAAGTTTAGCTAAAACACCCAGTGACTATTCACTGATATCTTGCGATAGTCCCAATTCGGCTTTAACCATTCTTTCAACGCCTAAAGAATCTCCACAACTATTTTCAACTGCAACAGACAAGGAAAAACATCAAACTTGTTTAAACTCGTTTTTTTTCAAAAATTCTCGTCAAAATTCAAGATCAATTTCTCCAGAAAATTTAAGTTTAGCTTCATCACCTTGTGAGTCATATGTTATATATGTCGAAAGTATCGATAGTTCAAATTCGGCTTTATCCATCCTAACAACACCTCATGAATCTCCACAATTATTTTCAACTGCACCAGACAAGGAAAACAGTCAAGCTTGTTTACCCTCATTTCTTTCTAAAAATGCTCGTAACAATTCAAGATCAATTTCTCCAGCAAACAACTCAAGGTTAGCTAAAACACCCAGTGAGTCGTCAGTGATATCTTTCGATCCTATCTATAGTCCCAAATCGGCTTTATCCATTCTTTCATCACCTACGGAATCTCCAAAACGTTTTTCAACTGCACCAGACAAGGAAAACAATCAAGCTTGTTTACCCTCATTTCTTTCTAAAAATGTTCGTAACAATTCAAGATCAATTTCTCCAGCAAACCACTCAAGGTTAGCTAAAACACCCAGTGAGTCGTCAGTGATATCTTTCGATCCTATCTATAGTCCCAAATCGGCTTTATCCATTCTTTCATCACCTACGGAATCTCCAAAACGTTTTTCAACTACACCAGACAAGGAAAAACATCAAACTTGTTTAACCTCATTACTTTCTAAAAATTCTAAATCCATTTCTTCAAAAAACAATTCCAGTTTTGCTAAAACGCCAACTGCTCCTGCAGAGA
Source organism: Pollenia griseotomentosa (assembly GCA_963931875.1). NCBI lineage: Eukaryota > Metazoa > Arthropoda > Insecta > Diptera > Polleniidae > Pollenia > Pollenia griseotomentosa. Next base: position 113,423,353 of record OZ007560.1, read on the forward strand.
TATATCTCGAATCCGCACCTGTCGATAGTCCCAGTTCGAACTCTTCCTCCCTATTTACCCCTGACGTGGCTTTATCAAAAATGTCTTCACCTTCAACACGCAAGCATAAAAATAATTTGAAATCAACTCCAACAATATACCATACTTTATCTTCCAACAATTCGACCTCCATTTCGCCTTTTTTTAAAAAACCTCATGTATGTTCTTCCAGTCGTGAAATAGGACATTTTGCCAATTCTGTTTCAACGTTAAATAGTACTTACAATTCAAGCATTTCGAAATCTTGTAACAATACTACATCTGATTACTTTCCGGACTCAATGATAGATACCACTAATGAAAATCCCAACTCCACAAAAATAGTTTCGGAAACGCAAAATCAAAGTTTTGAAATTATACAACATCCATTGAAATTGTCAGAGGTGATGATCCCACATACTTGTAAAAGTACAAAAAAACATTTTTGCATTTTTTGTAAAACATTACAAACCAAATTATCCAGGCATATGTCCCTCAAACATAAATCTGAAAAGGAAATTAAAAAAATTTTGAAATTACCGTTCAATTCAAAAGAACGAATGGAAACAATGGAAGAACTGAGGAAAAAGGGGGATTTTTTACACAATACCAGTGAAGAGTACAATACCGGAATATTAATTGTGAGCAGGCAACAGCGATTCACACAAAACAACAATGCTGATGATTATGTGTGTTGTAAGAACTGTAAGGCATTTTTTTCAAAGAGGACTTTACGGATCCATTTACGGAAATGCGGTGTTTATAAGTTTAATTCGAGGGATAATTTAATATCTGCGAGACAAATAACCCAATATATTCACAAAGAGGCTAATCCAACATTAAGGGGCAAAATTTTTCCTGTTTTACGAAATGATGCAGTTACTCAAGCCATTCGATATGATGAATTAGTAATAAAATATGGTAACAAATTATCAGAAAATTACGCGTTAGGCCACCAGCATGATATGATAAGGTCACAGTTAAGGTTACTGGGACGGTATATGATCCAAATCAAAGAGCTTGATAAGGGGATTAAAGAGTTTAAAGATATTTTTAAACCTGAATTATTTGATACATGTATAAAAGCGCTGAGAAAAGTCTCAAAATGGGACGAAGAAGTAATGTGGTTCAGGACGCCTGCAGTTGCTGTCAACTTGGTCTCTTTAGTGAAAAAATGCGGTCGGAAACAAAGAGCTGAATTTATAAAAATAAATGCAGAGGATCCCAGAAAAGATCTTGACAATTTTTTGCTACTGTGGGAGGAGGAAGCACCAGTCTTAATAAGCAAAAAAGCATTTGAAGATCAGTGCAACCAAAGGCGTATAAAAAAAGTAGTTCTGCCCTCAAAAAATGACATCAAAAAATTATATTTGTTTTTAAAGGATAAAATGTCTAAAGCAATCGCAGTGTTGGATAAAGAATTTGATGAACATTTCTGGAAGCAATTAGTTACAACCACACTAATATTTATTCAGATTTTCAATAGAAGACGGGCAGGTGAGATAGAGCGACTCAAAATCAGCAACTACTCAAACAAAGAGGTAATAACGGAAAATTGTGAAAAAGATATCATTGAAAATATGTCTGCCGAATCAATTACATTTGCGAAACAATTTGTTCGACTGACATTGCGGGGGAAACTAGGAAGGACTGTGAGTGGTTTGCTTAGCCCTTTATGTATAAAATCAATTGATCTAGTTCTTAAATATAGAAGTAATGCAGGGATAAACAAAAAAAATGAATACATTTTCGCTAAAAAAAATACGTCGAACTTTTCAAAACCCTATTACCGAGCTTGTCCGCTTCTTAAACAATACTCGTCTGAATGTGGAGCAGAAATTCCAGAAAGTTTGAGAGGAACAGCGCTTAGGAAGCATATTGCAACGTACACATCTATGCTAAACATAGAGGAGGCTTCTGTGGATCAATTGGCAAATTTTATGGGCCATCATAAAGATATTCACAAGAATATATACAGGATGTCAATTCCGGTGGCGGAAATAACTCGTGTCTCTAAACTTCTAATGGCTGCTATAGGTGATGACGATGGTGAAGATGACGATGAAAATGTTGAAGTCATATCGAATCAGGATGATGCAGACCCTCAAAATGTTGAAGTCTTGTCGAATCAGGATGATGCAGACCCTGGCGGGAATCAAAATTCTAGCACATCATCAAAGAGAAAAACACGAAGCAGTAAGTATAAATTACGTTAAGTTTATTCATTAATCTTATCTAGGCTTGCCAGATATGAAATCCATAAAAACAGTACATTGAGACAAAAAAACGGCAGTACATTAACGTAAAAAGAAGTAAATTTTTTTTATTTTATTAACTTAAAATTCAGTACATAAAAAAATTATTAATGTTACTATCAAGGCGAATTTACACCAGGTGAACTTATCTTGCTACGTAAGCAACAGCTGATAACTAACCTTGTGTCAAAATAGTATACCGTTCTAGTGGTTCTGTGGAATCTTTACTAAATTCTATCATTTTTGTTTAAAATTATGAAATTGAAAACTTTTTTAAGTTATTAAATTTCAAAACACACAATTTAAAATTGAAAACAATATAAAATATTTGCTTAAATTTTTGACACAACGTTAAAATATTTTACAGTGTTGTAAAACGTTTTCAAAATAAGACCACCTTGTGTAAATTCGCCTTGGTTACTATAAACACAAAATATAAAATTTAATGCATAGCAATTAATAAAGAACACAAAATAAGAGATCTTTAATCAGAGTAGGTAAATGAATTTCTTTTTTCTTTCTTTCTCGCGAAGGTTTTTTTGTACAAAACTTTTCGATTATCATTATCGCGAGAAAGAAGAAAATATTGTTGTTGTTTCCTTCTTTTGTGTTTGCCGAAGCAAACACAAATGCTTCTCTTCGTTTAGCAGAACGAAGAGGAATGATATAGAAGGAAACAAACTGAAGGAGAATAAAATTAGAAAAGAAAAATGAAATCGAAATATCGAATGGAAGGAAGGAAAAAATAAAGAATTCTTTTTCTGTTTTTTATTGAAATTATATTGTTATGAAGTAAAATTAAAAGCAAAGACTTGGTTCGTTTTTGAAAAATTCCCTAATAATTTACCAAAACGAAATCAATTTATTACATAGACATTCATTAAAACAAATTTCAATGAACAAAGTTTTTTCCTTCTTTTATTTCCCTCTATTTTTTTCCTTCGATTTAGAAAGAAGAAACAATTTTGTTTGCTTCTTCTCTCCATTTCGTTTCCTTCTTTTTCAACCAAACGAATGGTTTTTTATTTCAGCACAAATATCAACGAAAGAAAACACAGCAGTTTCTCGCCTTCGTTTATAGAAACGAAACAAAAACAACAAATCTCTTCTTTTCGCGAAACGAAGAGGGAAAGATAAAAAAAAAAGAATTCTTTGCGAGGAAATACCTACCCTGTCTTTAATTAAAGTATTTAAAACAAAAAAGCTTTGTTCATTTTCTTTTTGTAAAATAATAAATAAATTTTCAATTCAATATCACATGTTAGTTAAAAAATTAAATTATTCTTATTAAACAATTTTACTATGGTAAATTTAAAAAATTACAAATATGTATCACTTTTTTTTTTTGTACTTCATTGACAGTGCCATTTTTTACCGTTGCATGTTTTTAAAAAATTAAAAAACTCAAAGTGTATTTAAAATTAGTTTTTATTATTAATTCGCTTCTTAAGATTTCCAAAAAGAAAAGATTGAACTAAAAATTTTTTCAGTTGTTTGAATGAGGTAGTGCAAATAGGAATATTTTCGAAATTGGGAAATGACCAACTTTGTAGAAATTCTTTTCATTTATTTTCTTCAGGTTTTTCTTTTCAAATCTTTCCAGCAAAAGCTTTCAATGATACGAACTTATCAAAAAGCATTTTGAAGGCAATATATTTATAGAAAATAATTAAATTACTTCTACAAAATCATGGACTAAAATGTTTTAATTAAGGTTAAAAATGGAAAATTTTTCAAATTGTTTATGGTTTAGGCTAAAACCTTGTCGAATACAAAATTTCGTTTTAAATAGAAACTAGAGTTTTCTTTTCCCGGACTTTTTCATTTCCCGGGAAAGCGGGATTTATTTTTCAATTTCCCGGGATCCCGGGAAATCTCGCTCAATACAGATCGATGCAAAATATTTAATTTAATTCATTTAAACAAATGACATTTCCTGAAATCAATTAAATAAGTTTATAAATGCATTCAACTTTTTCAAATTTCTGTGGCAAACCTTAAGATCTTCATGGGCAAAATTTTAATTACTTTGTAGGATTTTTGAGAAAGTAAAAGCAAAATTACTTTTTGGTTATCTTTTTACAATGTGCAATAACATTTGGAATAATAAAAATTTCTGATCTGTGACATGCTGTGAGTGCTAAGGAATAGTAACTTAAAAAACTATAAACGCAGAAAGCAGATGATTATAAAAGCCACCTTTAAAGTTTTAAATTGTTCTCCTATAAAACTAAACAAATAGACTTAAGCACCTTTTGCCACATAATTAATTTAAAGCCAACAGCATTTATATAAAACCAAAGAAAGTTAAATTATTTAAACAAATAATTTCTTTTAAAATAGGATTTAAGTTCACAGTAAGCATTTACGGAATCGTTTGAATTTTTATCAAGAAGATTTCAATGAGAAAACAGGTTTCCTTTCTACGGATGTTTACCTAAATAGTTGAAGGAACATTATATAATCACTAGACACTTTCAGTTTTCTTAGCACTTCCTTCAAAACTTGTAATTCCTTTTTCGAATAAGTTTTTCGTTATGATAAATTGAAAAATATTTATTTGGTGTATTTCATTAACTTTTTTCTAAGAGCAGATGATAACGATTGGATTTGTGCTAGTTCTGATAGACTAAAATGATTTAAACCAAACAAAAGAGAATTAAAGCCAATCAAAAACTCAAAATAATTTTTTTTTGACCTTTTTACCTAACGGATAAAAGTTGCCATAATTAAATTAAAAAATCCGGGGAGTTCCCGCACCAATTTCCCGGGATTTATGTGTGGGATCTCGGTATTTTTTTCCCGGGAATTCCCGTATGAAAAACACTAATAGAAACTCATTTTAAAAAAGGAAAATAACCTGTTTATTATTGCAGCTGTTGCAAATTTGTACGTTCGGCTATGAAACCATAAAATTTTTGATTCTGTTGGTGTTTCAATTTTTGGCAAATTTGCTTTATTATCTGGAACATGTCAAATAATTTTAAATTGTCATTATCCTCCAACTTTTTTAAAAGGCTTTATATAGTATTTCCTATGTTGTGTTCAAAAAAATTGTCTTTAAACAGGTGAACAACAGTTTTGGGACAACAAGTAAGCTTATCCAGCTGAACGGTTTTTTAAAAATTTTCTAACCGCAGGTGCCATCGAGTTGGTACATGACGCAGCGTTTAAAACCATTCCAAATGGCAAAGTTCAAACATTTCTTTAAAATTTGCAGTATTTTTAGTTGATAACGAAAATTCGCTGAAAATTAGTTTGTTGCACTTTATATACAATACACAGAAAACGTGTTTTATTTTTATGCAAAAAAAGTACCAAAAGAAGTAAAATAGCTAAAAAAAAGTACAATTGCGTACTTCTTTAATTTTAATGCATAATGCAGTACAAATGGTAAAAAAGTACGCGTACTGCTGAAAACAGGTCGTCTGGCAAGCCTAATCTTATCCTTTTTTTCGTAAAAAGTGAATAATTACGTTTGCCCTTAAATATGGTATAGCAAAATTCATTTTGAAATAAAGGTTTATTTATCTAAAAATTTACATTTGGTAAATATTTTCTATATTAAAGGCCTAGATACAAATTTTCATAAAACTAATACTTTTTTATTAAAGCATCTCCATATGGAAAAACAAAGCGGAAGAAATGGACTCATGAGGAGCGGGAAGCAATCCGGTCTACTTTTGGCAACTTAAAGGATTTAAAAAAATTGCCAAGCGGAATTGAGTGCTTAAAAGCTGTGAATAATAATGAAGCTCTTAAAAATAGGACACCAATGCAAGTAAAGGCCTGGATAGACAACCAGAGGAGATACAAGTTGAAAATGTAAGATTTGAGTATATGTTATTTTTCTTTATTATCCTTATATATATTTTCTTTATTTCAGATAAAATTTAAATAGTGAAACAAGTTTAGCTTCCAAACCTACTGAGACGTTTTGTTGCAATTCTGTGATATATTTGTACCTCGATTCAATATTAATACCTCGATTGAATATTTATACCTCGATTCAATATTTATACCTCTATTTTTTTAAAGTTCATAATTTTGTATTTTTAGTAAAAATCTAGTTGATAATTTTTAGTTATTATCAGGGTTTAAAAACTGCAGTCTAAACCAAAAACGTTCGAACAAAACGAATATTTTTGCATAACTTTTCGATTTTTGAGTAAGTTTGACAGCGACTGTACATTAAATGAATCAGAATTAAAAGCCTCTGGTTTTATATTTGCCAATGACAAATGAAGAAGTGAAAAATGGCTGTTTTTCTACTTTGACTGTAGTTTTTTAAACGCTGGTTATTATAAAATTTTTTTTTACTGACTAACAAAAATGTTACACACAGGATTATGCTAGAGAAACCCATTTTTTCAGACTTTAATATTTTTGACCTTCACCTTTCTGTATAACACAGAAAATGTTTAGTTGTGTATTTATATTGTTATATCATTGTGTAGATTAATAAAAAAATAAGCAAAAAATATGTCTTTTGTTAACAAATAGTTAAATGCTAATAATTAAAGGTCAGAAAAGCGAGTTTCTCTAACACAAGCCTGTGTGTAAAATTTTTGTTGCGTTAGTAAAAAAATTATATGATAACTGAAAACGATCAACTAGATTATTACTATAAATACAAAGTTATGAACTTGAAAAAATTCAAGGTGTAAATATTGAGAAACCAGTATTTAAAAAATATATTAAAAAATTTTGATTTTCCAGTTCCAAGCTAGATTAATTATCTACAAAGCACCTTTTTATATTGTTTGTAATAATCGATTTTTTCAAAATATGCCCTTTTGAATTTTCATTACTATAAGTGGCTTAGCCTTAAAACAATCACCCTTATCGTGTTTGGCGTATTTAAAATACGCCTACGACTGTTTGGTAATTGATTAAAGGAAAAAATTTCACGTTCTCTTTTATATATTACCAAACAGTCGTAGGCGTACATATTTTAAATACGCCAAACACCATAATGGTGATTAAAACTAATTTAAAGATTTTAACACCTTTTTTGTATATTTGACTGTATATTTAGGGCGCAGCGCCAACAATTTCATTGAAAGCAAAAACAAAATCAAAAATATATGTATTTCATATAATCTTTTTTGATGTTTCTTCAACATTTATACGTATTAAGCCAAATATAGTGGCAAATTGGAGTGTAGTGTAGACACTTTGTTGACAATGTTACCAAAATAGTCGACAAAACTGGTGACTTGGACACTTGCTCTCAGGTTTCTTCAATGTTACTACAGGAATCCATATTGAATTTTAAAATGTTCAACGTCAAAAAATATGAAGAGGTGTTTAAAAATTCAATATGAGTTTCTATAGAAAGCAACAACAAAATTATAAAATATTTTATTGATGTTGTTTTTGCTTTCAAAGAAATTGTTGGCGTTTCGATGCGTTTTATCTAATTAAGCCCTTAAAAATCATATTTTTAGATTGAAATAAGGTGTGTTTATTTACTCTTCTAGTAGAAACTTGGAAATAGTTTGTAAATTTATAATTTCCAAAAATTTTCTCCTAATTTAAAATAATAAGGTAAATGAAGGCTTACCAGCAAAAACTAGCAAGTTAGGCATATCGATACTATTCAGCTGCAAGACATCAGATTTTTTCTCAATAAGTTCAATTATTTTGGTGAAACTATGAAAAACTTGTAATATAAGAACTATAAAACTTATTTTTGTTTTTTTTTAAACAAAAACATGAAACAGTTGGTGAATAATTCTTGCTAGTAAAAATTTTACTACATATTAGAAATTATCAACAAATTTTTTTCTATCAAATTTTTATGCTATTCACTCTCTCGTTGTAAGTTTTGTGAACACTTACTTGTAACAATTATTGAAAATAAGCAATAATTTTCTGTAAATAAACATACCTTTGTTTAAGCATGATTAACCAAAAATTATAATTCATATACTACATACTTATGTATATATTTTTCACCCTTATCGTGTTAAGCGTATTTAAAATACGCTTACAACTGTTTGGTAATAGATTAAAGATAACATGAACTTATTTCCTTTAATCTATTACCGAACAGTCGTAGGCGTATTTTAAATACGCCAAACACGATAAGGGTGTTTAAACGTTTTTACCAAACAAAATTTAATAACAATACACGTATAATTGGCCTTAAATGATATATTTATATTGAAAAATAAAATAAAAAATTAAAATAAAAACTAGTTAAGTAGCTTTATAAAGCTACCAATAATTATAATATGCACACATATATATTTTTTTATTCTTTTATTTCATTTTCTTTCATTTATTAGTATTTTTTATACTTTAAATTCAATTTAACATTCAAAATATTTTTATTACATATTATTTTTATTTTATAAAATTTCCATGTTTTGGCTGACTTCATAAACGCAGTATTGCAATGCAACACTAAATGGAATAGCGTCATTAACTCCACAACTTCTCTGAAGACAATGCTTTGAGTTCATTATAGCATGGTAACTGTATTTACTGCACAACGGTTGCGAAATTCGTGCATTGATTTTATTTGTAATGCCTTTTTAACGCATTTGTTTTTTCTGATGCTTTGCAAAACTGCGTTTATGAAATCAGGCTTTCTTTTAAATACAATTTAATTTTTTTCTGTCTTAATGTCATTTGTAAGTTAATTGAAGTCCTTGAAGTGTTTAAACAAAAAAATAAAATTTAAGAATGTAACTGGCCTTGAAGCCTAAATTTGTATTGAAAAACTAAATAAAAGAAAAATAAAAAATAAATTGGAATTAAAAATAAAGCTGCGGTCACACTTGCCAAATATTTGACAAAAGAAACGTTACCAACAGTTTTTTGCTATGTCAAGCAGTATAATTAAATTTTTATAAAAACACAGTTAAAACCCTAATTATTAAGAAATTTTGGTTTACGTTTATGTAGTCAAATATTAACAAGTGTGAGCATAGCTTTAGCATATTGTTTGAATGCTTTACAATGAAATGTCTTATCGTCGTATTTTTTTAAATACATAGCTAAACACATTGTTTAGCTATGAACTTTTTGATTGTTTCTTACTAAAGCTAATACAGAAAGCAAGAACACTGTAGGCATTTGCATTTCAAATTTGTTTGGCTGAGTACCAAAACGTCATAATACTTTGCAGTCATAGTCAAAAATATACGGGTGTGTTCTAGAATTCTGCAATCAGTCGAAAGTTTATTACTTCTCGAGGGCTACTCTCTATTGCGATACGAAATCAATTTCGATGCGAAAGCTAAATGCCAACTTCGTACTCTATCACATTCGCAAAATTTTTTGAAAATGGAGCAATACTAACAACAAAAATTAAAGATGGCGCAGATTGACGGTAATGAAATGCTAAAATATTTGAAATTGGTAAATTTAAATGAAATAAATTGTGATGATTTGCGAAAAGAAAAAAAATAAATAGATGCGAAAGACAAATGCGCAAACGCATTAAGGAGTACCAATCGCAAGATTTTCTAGCATTTTTTTTCGCATCGCAATGTAGAGTAGCCCCCTGCATATTTGGTGTTCTACAATTTACATCCACACTCAAGGAAAAAACATGGTTGTGGTAAACATATTCTTAAAGACGGTATAACCTATCGGAAGTTTTCCAAAGTTTACAGGAGAGGGCAAAAACGTTATAAAATTGGAACTATTTACAATATTGAAACGAAAATTACATATTTTGATTAAAATTAAACCAGAAATATATATCGGTTGAGAACATTTTGTTTTTCTAAACACAGCTTATGTTAGGTTATTTGGAATTGTAAAAATCTGAAACCAAATAACCTATCAGCAGTACTAATAAGTATAATAAATTACAATTTCTTTATACATTTGAATATCATATACATTAAATTATAGCAGTTATAGTTTCCTTTACTGGTTTAAGCAAAAAAAGTACTTAATGTTTGTTTAAATTACACTATGCAACAAAATTAAACTTATCTGGATTCTTGATGATTTATTTTTCTCTTTTTTAGTGCGTAACGGTCCTTTAGGTACAAAAACTTTGTCATTTGTAATATTACATGTTCACAATTTTGAACACATATGACTTAAGATATAGGGAATAAAAATCCATAAAAAAACTCAATTTAAAAATTTTTGCAGATAGGTTATTAGGTCTTTAAGATGACGATATTATCATAAGATTCAGGATTGTAGCCACCATATTAGAATTATTATTAAATCATGTTATCATAAATCATATATTCGTAATATTACACCATAATATTTTTCCCTTAATCATAAACTGAGTTGAGTTGTAAACCGTAATAGGGGCCCATATTATTTTCATGTTAATCATAATAAGTTAAGAAGTAATATTATTTTCATGCTAATCATTTTAAATAACGAAATAATATTATTGTCATGTTAATTATATAAAATTTAGAAGTAATCATATTATGATAAAGTGGTGCTGTCACAACAATAAAAGTAAAATTTTTCGTATAGATTTTTTATTTTGTGCCACTGAACATTTTTTTATTGTGAATAAAGTTTCTTTATTTTTTTAATTTCTTTAAACTTGTTTTTTTTTTAATGGATACTTTTTTAAATTGACAATGATGCATATTATGCAGTGCGACCTGTTAGCGTTTACCATATAATCCTTGGATATAGGGTCTTTTGCTTTCTGCTAATAAAATCGCAAATTTTGGTCCAAAGATTCCCAAATTTTTTGTAGACTTTTGTGTTAGGTAATACATCCGAATCAATGAAAAATGTTTGGTTAGTAAGGGCTTTTTGCGTTTTAGGTAACGATATATGTATTAAATTGTCACGTTATTGACTGACTGAACTATCATCACACAGCCTAAACGCTTGAAGCTAGAAACTTGAAATTTGGACAGGTGGTTGGTCTCTCCCTAAATCGGTCCACTAAAACATGATTTTTGGAAATTCAAATGATTAGGAGGTAAAGGGTAAAATCTGTAACCTTATATCTCCAAAACTTTGAGATACAAAAAAATTAATAATTATCTTGCTCAAGAAAAATAAATAAATGAAATCCGGCCCTTTAGGCAGTAAGCCCGTAAAATATGTATTTTGGTACTTTTATTTATTAACTGGTATTTTTTGAATTTAAGGTTAGCATTGGACATACTAGAAACATAAAATTAAAACATGAGAATCTGCAAGAGTGTTCTTTTTGGTACTTTTTCGTTCTTTAACCGGTACTTTTTTAATATTCGTTTATGTCGAACCTAGAAACATTTAAATTATAGCAATTTACACTACAGACATTTCTTGCTGAACAGAGGACCCTTTACCAACAATCAATCTTCGTCTGTCCTACAAGAAATGTCAATAGTGTAAATTGGGACACAACATAACATAAAATTAAAAAAGTCCTGAGTAAATAATAATCTGTATAAGGAGCATTTTTGTTCATTAATTGGTACTTTTTGAATATCTGTTAGAAGTGAACATAGAAGAATTAAAGTATACATGCAATGTCCTGCGTGAATGAGAATATGTAAGAGGCATTTTTTTGGTACTTTTTTGTTCTCTAACCGGTCCTTTTTTTAATATTCGTTAATATAGGACCAAGAAACATAAAATTAAACATGCAATGTCCTGAGCGGTTGAGAATCTATAATAGGGAACTTTTTTGTTTTCAACAGGTACTTTTTTATTTTTGTTAATATTGCCCTTAAAAACAATATTAAATATAAATTTGTAAACTAAGTGGTATTTTAATTTATATGAATTTTGAAACACCTTAAATCCATTAGCGCCCAATTTTTATTTTGACACTGAAAGGTTACTCTTGATTTTGGTACATTTAGGTTACTCTTCGTCGAATCGACGAACTTTTTAAAATTTCGGTAAACTGAAAAAGTCGTGTAAGGACGCAACATCTGTAAGGTTCTAACAATTAATTTTCATAAAAGACCACTTTGTCCACAACTCCCATCAAATTTGATCCGTTCATCTCTTACCGTTCTCCTGGAATTCATCTTACAGGGAATTTTTAAATTTGAAAATATGGACAAAATAAAAAATTCGTATAAAGCGCAACACCTTTAAAGTTCTGACAATTAATAAAATTTTAATAAAAGACCACTTTGTCCACAAATTCCATCAAATTTGATACGTCCATCTCTTATTGTTTTCCTGGAATTCAATTTACAGGGAGTTTGAAAATATGGGCAAATAGAAAATGGGTATAAAGACCCAACACCTTTAAAGTTCTGACAATTAATTTTCATAAAATACCACTTTGTCCACAAATTCCATCCGCCTGCCTCTTACCGTTTTCCAGGAATTCGAAATAATCTTCCGGAGAAATTGCAAACTTAAAAAATGAAAAAGCCAACTGTCGGAAAACGCGTAAAAAGGCAAGTACTAATGCTAATGTAATGAGTTTTGGTCGGTCACAGTTCTATATGATTAGAAATCACACTGTAGACTTTCGTAAAGATCGGTACATTATTTATAATAGACCCCATATAAACCTTACTTTCAGAAAACACTTACACCTCTCAAATATTTGACGTAAAACGCGAAACCACTAGTTTTATTAAAAAATTTTTGGTTTTTTTAAAAAGTTTTTCACATTTTCATTAACGGTTTATTTTCTTATATATTTAATGTTTTAATTGTTTTATTTATTCCACAAAATCACAAATCCACAAGTTTCTTTAAATGCTTGTGTTAGTTTATAAGCAGCTGATAGCTGCCGTAGGACCCCACATCAATACGAGTGAAACATGTATGAGCTTTGGGTAGATTTTTTGTGGGCATATCTTGGCTTAAGCGTATGGTAAAGAGTCGCAGCCCTACGGTACTTCTCGAACCATGTAAAGCAGAAACCTTGTAAAGGAACAAGTGATGAGCCCGTTTCAAATTACAAATGTTTAGCAGGCATTTCCGATGAAAAGGATTCAACCACCTTTAAAAGTTGGAATAAAAAAAATAGCAAAATAATAAAAATATTTTTGTGTAATTAACAACAAAAAAATGTAGTAAAACCCACCTGCCAAAGCCTTATAACTTGTTAAGTCTCTAGTGTGCAATGCTTTAGTTTACAATAACCTTTTGAAAAATTAAATTATTTAAATTGTTTAATTTCGATTAAAATACAAAAAAATTACCTTTTTGTAGTGATAAAAATTGTTCAATACCCCGCATAAATCTACAATTTACATAGAGTTTAAGATATTCTCGTATATTATCATACTAAAGCACCGAAACTATTATTTTCTACACTATATGCAGAATAAACAAAAAAATTTCCTTTTTTATATGTATTTTCAACAAATATTTTGACACTCACTTTAAATTGCAATTAATTTAATAAAAAAAATTTAGTGCTGCAATATTTCAGTTTGTATAAATCTTTTTGCTGGTTTTAAAAATAAAAACGCTTCATTGCTAAAAATCAGCGTTGAAAAAAACGTTTTATTGTTTTGACAACACTAATTCAAATTAATGTACACTCCAAAGTCGGTAAACAAAAATGCCGTCCCCTACAAGAATTTGGGAATAGTAATGTGGAAACATGGCAACAAAAATTTGCATATACACAGAGCACATTTTCCAGTCAGTCTCGGCAATTAAACGCAACGTATGCAGCTGTTCGTCAAATGTGCGCTGCCCCCAAAAAGCGATTTTTTTAAGACTTCTAAAAAGTTTAGAAGAAAAATATTGAATTTATATTTCGCAAATTTTGCAATTTATAATATTTCATCAAAAAAAGTAAAGATTTTTTCTGTTCGCATAATATGCCCTGTGCATACATATATATATATATATATATATATATATATATATATTAATCGAAATCGACGAACAGGCCTTGGTGTTCATCATTAACCATATATATACAAATCTACCCAAATGTGAAATCCATTGATTTGCTGTTGCAAGCAGTTAACACTAGATTGACAAAACAAAAAAATAAATTTTCGGTTATATTTTTATTTTTAAAATTTGGTAATCTGTCTTGCCATAATAGCGGTCGGCTTTGTTCAGATGAAATTGTAAGCTCCACATTCATTTTTGCCATGTTTATTCTTTGACGCTCAGAAAACAACTAAAAATTAGAACAAGTTTTATTCCTGAGCGACGTCGCTTAGACGCTCAAAAATTTCGCTCGCAAGCCGCTCATTTCGTGGCCACTTCAATAGTATTTCATATGTTTTAATTTTTTGACGCTCATCGCTCAGACGCTTAGCCGCTCATTGCGTGGCCTCGGCCTTAGAGAGCAAAGCATTTTTAAGAAACGAACACCAAATTGCATTTTTTTAAATAAAGTGTGACATTTTTGTAGAAAAGAAAACACCATAAGTCGGAAAATATAAAGTCAGTTGAAAATATTTAAAAGGAATCTACTTCATTTTAAACTATGAATTTTGTTATTTGTGGTAAAAAGTTCTTCCAAAGTGACAAAATTGGGAAAAACGTTAAAATTTTCATAAAATAGAATGTGTATATTATTTCTTTTTCATTAATTATTTTTATTAAATTAAACATTTTTCGATAAGCCAAATTTTAATTTATAAAGCTTTTTTGCATTTGTGTTATTCCCTCAATATTTCACATACTTTTTGCTTAAGACAGCCTTTGGTTAACATTGAAGCTATGGTAAATATGTACACATACTTAGGAATACATAATTCTATACACATACAATTCTGTACATACAATTAACTCTTTTGTTAACCAAAGGATAGCTAAAGTGAAACTTGCAACAGGAAGGTATAAGATATCCTGGCAGTGTTTTTGTTAATTTTATTTAGTGTTACTTTAAATAAATTATTTTTCGGGTTAATTAGCTTAGATTTGATATGAGTTAGTATTCATTGACTAATAAACTAAATTTGTAATTGTATGAAATAATATAAATTGACTCTTATTCGACCTTTACAAAATTTTTAATTTTATTATTTAATTAAGCTTGAGGTTTCTTTTTTTTTATAAAAAATATTAAATTTTATTTCAACCAATATTTCGGCTCTCCGTTGTGTGCCTTCTTCAGGGTTTTTTTCTTGAATTTTTATATTATGAAATAATATAAGTTTATGTTTAAAGTGACAATGTTATATATTGATTTACAAAAATTTTAAATTCCTAAAAAATTATGGCGAGTGCTGGACGAATAGAGCTCTGATGAAAACAATCTACAATATTACTAAATAATGCAGTCCTTAGGGCATCGAATGATACTGATACCTAAGATGATTTTTTAAAATGTTGCTTAAATACAATCCCAAGTAATTTTCAACCTTTTTACCGCATTACATGCTATTTTCGGGAGTGGTTTTTGTATGGGAGATTTGGAGAAAATATGGACCGATTTCAAGACAATCTGGTAAGATGAATTAAATTGCAATGCAATATATTTGCGCCGAATTTTATGTAAATAGCAACATAATCGGCCCTGTTCTGAAAAATCGAAAGCGAGTGAAGTTGAAAAGGATGAAAATTTTGATTTAAATTTGTTTAAAAATTGCGGTAGTTTTTCCTGATTTCAAGAGTAGTTCTGAAAAAGAGAGGTGGCACTCAAAGAATGAAGTATAAAACTGGGAGTATTATTATAAACTTTCAGAAGAGGATCGTGATCAAAAGTTGTTCGATTTAAATTTTAATTGAATTTGATTTCCAGAACACGGCTGAATAAGATGGTACAAGAATTTTGTATAGGGGCTATGTGAAATTATGGTCCAATTCTCTCTACATATTTGCGCCTTTTTTTATATTCAGCGCAAATGGAAAGCACGCTGTCCAACTGTGGTGGTGTGAGTACAAAAACAACTCTTCCAAAAAGAAAATTTGAAATTTAAAATTATTAAAATCTCTAAAATAGGAGGAGAGGATGAGTGAGTGATGTGTGTTACAAATAAAAAATAGTGGTTCTGGCCTCCCTTTTTTGTGCACCGATCGACTTAGTCTGTTTGGCTGGCTAGCATACACTCAACAAAGCTTTTGTTTCCAGATTGCAAACGATTTGGTCGACTGCTGGCCATACTAGTTTTTATAAAATACGAAAATATGATGGGATACATCGCAAAATCCAAGTTAAATGCTAGTGTTTTTGTTTTCTTTTGAAATAGGATTTTAAGTTTTTATCCGATTTCGGTCGATTATGGCTTAATATTGTTTAAATTTGTTATCAAATTTTTAAAATTTTTAAAATTATTATTATAATTTTTAAAATTATAAAATTCTCAATATTGATTTTGATTGTGGTACAAAACATCTTCCGAAGTAAAAATAACACCACGTGACAAAATTTCAGCAAAGTGGTGACTTAATGAATCTGACAGCTAATCTTTATGTAAAATTTTCCGCTGAATCCGAATATGAAGTCAGAATTGTTAAAAGTAGAACAATTCGTGAGATATTCCAAATAACCGTTATTTGAGTTTAAAAAAAGATAATGTGACTGAATTGCAAATATCTTTAAAATTTTAAACGGATTATGTATTTCTTTCTTTTTAGTGAAAGGTTATAAAATTTCTAAAATAAAATGGATTGCTAGTGAAGATTGGTCAAGAAATGACAGAGTTACAGGGGACAAAAGTTCAAGCTTCGAAATTATGCTTAAAACTTTTGCATCATAGATCTGTGTAATAAATTTGTTTTTTAGGTGTGTTAAAAATACCAAATTTCCATTTTCCGAAAGAAAATCTTTAATTTGTTAAATCTTAAATCAGAAATAAAAAAAATCATTAATGTTTCATTTAAAGTCTGGGTTCACACTATGAAAGTTTTCTTTCAGAAAATCTGAGTTTATTGTTGAGAGGGAAGAGAAGAATAGCCTCTTCTCTTCCTCTCTTGCCTATAAAGTTAGACTTTCATAGTGTTAACCCAGAAATGCATATATATTTTTTATATTAACAAACCTTGTAATAAATTTTATGAACGAGGATCTCAGCTGGATAGAGATAAAATACATCGTAGTTACCTTAAGGAGTTTTGAATGGCTGCACTGCAATGAATAGTTACATTTTTTATCGAAATAAGATTCTTCTTTTGCAAACAACAAAATG
The DNA here is from genome assembly GCA_963931875.1 of Pollenia griseotomentosa. NCBI lineage: Eukaryota > Metazoa > Arthropoda > Insecta > Diptera > Polleniidae > Pollenia > Pollenia griseotomentosa. The sequence goes on from OZ007560.1 coordinate 113,440,637, forward strand.
TATTTCTCTTTTTTTAATGACCATTCTGCCTCGCATTATCCTGATCAAACAACTTTTGTGTTATCTTAACATGAACTTAGTCTTTATTGCAGTGCAATTGAATATTCCAAAACGGGTGCAAAGAAACTAAGAATTTAGCCACCACTGCTCCAAATTTATATTAAAAGTAACAAATTTTTGCACTTATTTTTACACTCCTACCCACCGTGCATAGCACTAAAATCAAAAATATATAAATCTCTAGTTTTATTTAATAGACGATTTCTTAAACACTTTTCATTTACTAAAATTCCTTTTTTAAGAGCTAATAGTTTCCATTAATGTCTTACGAATGCCTCAGAAATTTTCTTCAAATTAAGTTTTTTTTTTTTATTTATTTTTTATTCTCCTTTTTTATACACACTTGACTGCATTTAAGTTTTCTTTAATTTCTTTCCTTTGAAATATCACTCAAGTATAAATGTAGTTTGTTACTTCAAAGGCCTCCCACCTCCTCAAAATGTTCACTTTTAACATGATAAATTGTAAATATTTTATGAAATTTCTTTGGAAAAATTTTGTTAATAAATCTTATTTGATTTAAGTTTTTTTTTTTTTTTTTTTTTTTTTTTTTTTTTTTTTTTTTTTTTTGTTTAACTTATTTTGTACCCGAAACGAGTAAAACATTACAAACATTTCTTAATAAAACAAAAAAAAAAAAAAGAAAAAAAAAAAAAAAAAAAACAAGGATTATAAATTGATGTTCATTTGGCAGGATGACAAGGAGTTTGGAAGAGGAATTTGTTGTTAATTTATACCCTACATGATTATTTAACTGAAAGGGTTTTATGCGTTTATGCTGAAGTTGGTAACGTATAAAACTTGCCTGAGTGCATCTTTTAGTATGCCGATCGAATCGAAATCATTTTAAAAGTCAATCTAAGCATGTCCACCCGTGTGCTTGGCCGGCTATTTGTGTGTCAGTCTTAAGCCATTATATGGATCATAGTTGGGGGTAGTGCACTAAATATTGATTTAAATTAGCATTGCACTATCACTAAATAAAACTGCAAAGAAATTAGCTTGCACTCTTTTTTACCAGCTTTAGTGGTGATTGTTATTTTTTAATTACCACTAAAAAATTTTGAGTGATATTGCAAATATTTGCTTTTTTACTAAACGCAGATTTGAATGCAAAAATCTGCACTCAAATCAAATAGTGCAAAATGTGGACATGCAATCAAAAAAGCTGCATACGAATATTGTCTCACTAAAATTTGAAAAATGTAACTTTGTATGTGCAGGGTTTTTGATTTCTTTTGAGGATATGCATAAGTAAAAAACATTAAACAAAATGAGATTTTGTCAATAACGGTATAATTATTGGCTTTAATCATGAAAAAACAAGTTTTTAATTTTAAATTTAGTGCAACAATTTTAGCTGCACTCAAATGAGTGAAGAAAAAAAGGCTGCAATAAACTGATGATTGCTTTTTTTTAAATCAAACTATTTTATTTTTAGCATTAATACGATTTCCGTATGACGTGCTAAATTCGCAATTTTTGATAAATACACTGAAATTTATTGTTGAGGGAAAGCTAGCTTCTATGCGCATTTCACTGGTTGCTTAGGCCAGCTCATCAGAAAACCTTTACCTAAGATTTTAGAAAAGCTAAAAATATTATTAACACCAACAATAAACAGTGAGTTTATCTTTTCTTACATCCCCCTACAATGGGTTGGGTTCTTTCCGACTCGAATTGTAGTTGTAAGTGGGTAAAAAGAAAAAACAAAATTAAAAAACAAATTGTTTCATTCTATTGTCTTCGTAAGAAAACAACAAAAAAAAAAAACAATTTGCAAATTCAGTTTTCTGCACGAGCACGTCATACGGAAATCGTATTTATGATAAATTTTGTATTCCCGTAAATAACTTCGATATTTTATTTTTAGTTTAAAATTTTTTAACATCACTATCACTCATGTTTAGTGAGGCTGCAAATTTTCAATTCATCACTCAACATCAACAAAATGATTGCAATATTTTTGCACTATCACTAAGTGTGAGTTGAAACTGCAAAATGAGTGCACTACCCCCATCTATGATATGGATTAATTCATGTTTCCAAATTGTTTAAAACTATGACCAATTTCGCCAATTCTATTTAAATATCAATTCATATTTAAATATAGTTTTTCATATAATTTTATTTTTATGAAAAAAGAATTTTGAACATAAATTGATATTTTTAAAAATTGGTGAAATTGACCATTAAACTTTTTTAGGTTTACAAAAAAAACTTTAAAATCATTACTGCAGCTATGATGAGTAGATTTAAATGTAATGAAAAAAAAAAAATTCTATCAACGATTTGCATTTTTTTAATATATATATACACAGAAAGAAACCACTCGTTCTAAATGTAAATGTTCCACTTACTTTTGGCACGAGTCGTACTTAACAATTTAAGCACGATAATACTTACAATAATCCAAAATGGGATTATTTTCGAAACCATTCCATAAATTTCTTGAAATATGTAAAAAATTCTTAAATCAAGTAAATAAAAGCTTGAACTTTTCGTTGTTCGTGCTACTCTACCCTGTCAGCATGTGGAAGATCGAATCACCTAACTGAGTCTTTGAAGACTACCTTAGATGAACAAAAACTGATTAATCCGTTCTGCGCTTAAAACAAGACTCAAAAATGATTTCCACAAATTAATCATTATGAATCGCTTATAAATCTTGTAACAAAGAAAGTCTTAAAATGTGTAACCACAAAATGCTTAGAAAATGACTTCCTTAAAAAACAAAATGTACAATATGTGCGCAATCATAAATTGATCATGCAGATGATCGAATTGTGGCTGTTTTAAGCATCATGCTTATTTTTTGTATTGTTTCTGTTTATAACGGGACCGTTTTTTTTACAGATTTCAAGGCAAGTGAGTTTCGTAAATTTATGCTTAATTATGTCAGTCAGACGGTACTATACGCTTGTGCTAATGTGTGTTACACTAAAATATTTGATCCTAGACCCACCTTTTAGTGGCTGTCCTGGAGGCTGGCCGGCTGGCTGTCTGTCCATATGACCTTGTGCGCAAAGTACAGGTCGCAATTTGAAGATAAATAAAATTTGGTACATACGTTTTAATTGTCATTAGAACGAAACCCATTGCAAACTTATTTCCGGAAAAGTCAGTGTGCCCATAAACCATCTAATTATGTTGGTATTCAGATTTAATTTGCTCCAAACTTATTTTATTACAAACTTAATTACCTCACCCAATTTTTTTGGAATGGGTTTATATTTGATCATAGCTCCCATACATACAAATAGTAATCCCAAAAATAGCTTTTAATGCCGTAACTTCCTTACAAATGTTGGCATTGACATTCAAATTGGCGAGAACGACTTTTACGATATCAATTATGCCATGACATAATGTTGTGCCGGTAGGTCTAATCTAATTAATCAAAGGGGCCTCATTAACTCCCTGCATAAAATCACTTAAAAGCAAACAAATCTCATACAGATGAATTTATCTTTATAACATACGGCACAAAGAACTTTTAAATGAACCTTAACCTCATAACATGATTGTGGTCATGATTGCCCGTTGGTACCAAATAGGGTACAACTTTTCTTGACTGTGGTGTAAAGTATCAAATTGTCGGGCTTCACCGACTTTACTTTCTTTCTTGTTTAGTTTGCTAAAAATTATGCCCTTTTTGGCTGTAAGTAGTTGGCAACACTGCTCTGTGTGTCAAGATCTGGTCGCAATTTTTAAGATAATTAAATTAAATTTGGCACATAGTCCTTAATAGACCTATTGAAAAAAGTGAGAATCAATCCACGATTTCAGCCAGTTTCCATACAAAACACAGAGCCAGCCATAGTGTCTATGAACCTTCTTATATCTTGGTATTTGAGTAAAATTTAGCCCAAAAATGTTTTATTATAACATTAATCATGTTATCATATTTTATGGGAATCGATTCTTGTCTGACCATATTTTGTGTTGTGATATCTATTTTTGCCTGAAAGTCGAAAATGGAGGCCCTATAAACAAGTGGAGTAGGGCACCACATGATTGGGCTCTCTTTACTTCTCTCTTAGGGCTAATAAATCGATGAAAGTTAAACTGTCTTTTTGGTTTAAAGCAAATCTTTAAATCCGTAAACATATAAACCATCTCTCAACGCCTTTAAACCATAAGGCTGGATTTTTGAGATCTCAGTTAAACTTAGCTTAGTAAATCTTAAAACAACTTTAAGGCTCCATTACAAAGTTTGTTTACAAAATTTTAACGGAACAGCTTGGTTTTGTTTAAAATTTTGGTATTGATTGAAATAATAAAAAAAATCATATTTCCCCGAAAAAATCTTAGTTGCAGACTACGTCAAACTAAGTTTTAACTGTATCCACATGTCAAAAATCCGGCCTTAATGATTTATTAGCCATAAATGTATTTTTATTTTGTATTTGCCAAAATGATGTTTATAGCCTCCTTTTTTGCAGGGAAAAATAAAAATATAATATAGTGTTACCACCAACGAAATGGTAAATTACACATGGACCATGCCAAAATTACACATGAAAATACGAATTACACATGCTATCTTTTTACGCATGTCACAGAAGTGGAATTAAAACCATATATGGCTTCTTCAGAAAACGTAAGCCAATTTCAATTTCTGTTTGCAAACAAATAAACAAATATCGTCACCTAAAATGCAAAAGGGCTTAACACTCTTTTTATTTTTTTTAGAGGAGAAGCAAAAAACTTTACAAAATCATTAACAAGGTGTAATTGGCGTTTGAATTTCTTTAATAAAGTCGCAGTTTTTGATCTAAAATTGTTTGTGATCATAAAGTTAATTAAAACGAACAAAACTCAATCAAAAACCATTATTTCGTATTTTGTTTTGTTGTTAAGCCCTTTTGCATTTTAGGTGACGATATGTTACTTGCATTTCATTTGGGTATGATAAAGGATCTGATGCATCCCTTAAATAGCGTCGACGCAATTTTTCAACGGAATGTTAATTCAGTTCCTCTATCGCTGCAGCATTGGATATGCCGGACATTTTCATATTTTTTACTTATCCAACACAAAAATATTTTTTGTTAACAACAATCGTATCTTTGCTATATTTAATACAAAAAAAATAATATTTTTATTTTACCATTTAAAAAATTAAAACAAAAATATATATTTGCAAAGTCGGAAATATTTTGTCTCCAAATTTGTCTAATAATATTCTGCCCTCAAATTACTATGAAGCTAAAATTTTTCAAAATGTAAGAGTGCATGTTGTCGCGAAAATATTCTTGAAACTCCTTAAGTTTTATCTTCCGAGCATTACTTTTAATAAAACAAGATCTAATATTACAAAGTCAATCTTCCAAATATGTTAAAAGGTTCAGACAGGCCTTCAACGTTACCAAATGTATTTAATGGCACGAGCATTTTATCAAAATAATAACTGGCTTCTCGTCTTTTAGGAACTTAACTTCTAAATTATACTGTCCAAACACAACATTAGTTGTATCTGATGCAAATCCAACTAGATTTTCAAAAAGGAATCCCTTTTTCTATAATTGTGCTTTTGAGAAGCTCAAACATTTCTTTTGCAGTCGATGATCCACTCTCTTTGAAATAAAAAAAAGAATAATGTACCCAGGATGTTTCGTCGTTATAATAAATTGTGGCAAAAGCTATCTAATGCCAAATGGTTAGTAGTTAATGATCCAAACATTTTTAGTTCAGCTCTTTTAACGCTTCCATTCTTTTAATTAAATTTTTAAGTTTTGCCAAGAATAATAAAACTTTTTACTTTTTGCGAAAAAATAATAACAAAAATCAGTGCAACACAACGTTAAAATATTAAATTACAAATGAATTACACATGCAGTCAATTACACATGGGCTACGCATGAAAAAATATATTACATGATATGTGTAATTACACGTGAGGTGGCAACACTGTTATAAATACATGAAATGAGACGGTGCAAAAAAATGAGAACTTACAGAAGAAAAGATATAAACTAAAAAATTAATATGTTTGTGTTCTGCTATATATTTCATATGAATATGTGTTATACAATATGCAACACTTAAAATACAAATACAATAAAAATAAATACATAAAATATTCATAAAATCATATGCACTCTAAAATATGTAAAATAGACGAACGAAAACTTAAAAGTTCTTTAAACACTGAAAGGGTGTTTCTTAAAATTACTTAGTTTTTTGTAAGCAGAACTACCCCCGTATTCATAAACGATTATTAAATTTAACAAACGTTTATTAAGGGTAATTTTCATAGTAAAATTGTTCTTTAAACCTTTATTAAATTTAAAATATTTTTATGAATAAAGGCATTAGTCTTTATATTTTAAATTAACGTATAATTTTACTTACACTTAAAGGAAAATAGTACTCGAAAAAAGAAAAATAATTCAATAGCCTAAAAATCCTAAAAATAGCTTAATTTTTTTTGGGTTTTTTTTGTATATTTTCAATAAAAAATATATATAAAAATTACAATTACACAATTAATTATTTTGGCTTTAATTAAAGTCGTTGTTGGAAATAATTCCTAGTTTGGTTTTGACACATATGTTGTTATACAAAATTTAAAATTTTTAAGCACTTTTAATGCCCAACTCGTACAACTGGGCATGTGTCTAAAATAATATATATGTATATATACATATATGTATGCTTGTTTGTGCAAAAATTATCACACATACAAGCATTCTCATACTTTTGCACCTGAAGAGTATTTTGTGATCTGTGTATATTTACGTGAATAAAATCAACAGAAGGAATTTTATAATAAAAATATTTATGTTTGTATGTGTAAAACATAAACATTAACAAATGTATGTAGGTGTACTTACATACATATTTGTTTTTTATGCTTTATGAATATTTCTGTGAGTGTGTTGATTACATGTTTAAATTTTGTAGGGTATTTGGGGGGTAAAAACACTTTTTCTTGTTTTACAATAATTTTTATTTTACAATTTTGTACAAGTACATTTTGTCATGTATAATAAGTTATTTTTGACTGAGGAGGGTAATCCAAAAATAAGATTTTTTTGTAAAATACTCTGAATATTTGATGGAAATCGAACATTTGTTATTTAGCCTGTAACCCAAATATATTTTTTGTAGTTTTTGATGGATTTACTGATTAAAGTTTTTTCTTTTGTTCCCAGTTTTTTTTTTATGGTAAAGCAAATAATCTTATCTATACATCGACAAAGGTAAAACAGTTAAGAACTTTCTGCCTTTATTTGTCAACCAGTTTGAACAAAAAGTACACCACGAAGGTATTTACTTACAGAAGTGTACAATATCCGGTATGTGATGGAAATCGATTTTAAAAACGAAACGGTTTGAAACCGAAAATATCGTTTTCAGTATCTTTTAAAATGGGTTTTAAATACATTTTTCTTTTATTTTCAGTCTTTGTTCTTTTAAATTTTATATCATATACGTTAACTGAAGTGTGTTCTGAACGAAAATTTAAGACTATAATTCAGAAATAGTTTTTAAAGTACCTTGAAATTCATCACACCTTTCTAAAACGTTCGTTTTGAAATCGATCGATTTTCATCACATACCTGTATAACTAAGAAAAATACAAAAAAAATCAATACTTATCATTGGTCATTAGAGAAATAAGCGGAGAGGTGTCTGGAACTTCTTAAAATTCGGCTTTTTTGGAATTTTTTTTGTCACCCCATCTTTCTTTCAACCAATAAACATAGAAATAAAGATTATACCAAATTCCTAACTTATCAAAAATATACAAATATGTATTTGGTACTTTCTTAAAATTCCAAAGTTTAAGTGGTGAAACCGTACCTACTTTTTGTACTTTTTTACAAAAAATTTTCCATTTTTCACCATTCACTGACAAAAAGTACCAAAAAGGGGAAGTTAAATGTTTTTCTTTTACTTTTCCGTTTTGTATGTGGTAACTTTTGAATTTTCTATAATATTGAACTTAGAAATATAAAATTATAAGTGCAGGCAGGGACCTGAGTAAAGTAGAACCTATAAGATGTAAAATTATGGTACTTTTTTCTTCTTCAACTGGTAGTTTTTTAATTTTCGTTATATTGGACCTAGAAACATAAAATTAAACATATGTGGTCCTGAGTGAATAAGAATAAGTAAGGGGGGGAGGGGCTTTTTGGCACTTTCTCGTTCTAAAACTGGTACTTTTTAATTTTCGTTAATATTGGACCTAGAAACATAAAATTAAACATGCAATGTCCTAAGTAGATGACATTCTATAAGAGGGAACTTTTTGGTACATTTTTGGTTCTTTAACCGGTACTTTTTTAATTTCCGTTTTCAACCTAGAAACATAATATTAAACATTAATGGTGCTGTGTGAATGAGAATCTGTAAGAGTGATCTTTTTGTTACTTTTACGTTCTTTAATTGGTACTTCTTAAATTTTTCTTAATACTGAACGTAAAAATATAAAATTTAACATGCAGAGCCCAGAGTAATTGAGAAACTAAAAAAAGAGAGTTTGTGGTCTTTTTTTTTAGTTGGTACTTTCAGATTTTTTTCTAATAATGAACTTACAAAGCTCTCAAGCACTATCATTGACGATAACATATGGACCGGAGGCTGGTTCCTCGACAAAATGATCCACTAAGACGAAAAAAACCTTTAAACAAGTAAAATTAAATGCGTTTTTTTTTTTTTTTTTTTGCATAAGCATAAACACAAGTATTAGTCATAGTCCCTTTCCGATGGATGGTATTCAGAATGTCTAAATTTTCTTGTTTCTCTTGTAAATTAAATGATCTAAAATCCTACCTACAAAATTGTATCCGTTGTACTTTTTTACAAAAAGGAAATGATTTTGAACTTTTTTTTATTTGTTCATTACAAAAAAAATGCCATATTCCATTAAATTCCAACTAATATTCCATTATGAAGTTTACTTAGTGTGAAATATAAACACAACTTTGAAATTTGGTTTTAACAGTTTTAATAATTTTAATTTATTCTCAAACGAGTTGGCGCTTCATTTTGGATTAAACAAATAAACAGTGGCAGAAAATTAGAAAAAAAGATAAAATCATTTAGACACTTGTAAAATATATTTCTAATTTGAACATCGTATTTAACCAACCAAATTCACTCTGTGAAAACAGCATTTTGCTGAATTATAAATATTTCGTCCGACAGCGGCTAGAATAATGCTATGTTCACACTTGGGTTCTTAAACGCGTTTGAGAAACTCGAACGTGATTAAGATCTAATCACATCAAAATCGAGATGAGTAACCATACATTGAAGTGATTTGTTAATCACTTCAAATTGACATGATTACAACTAAATCACTTCATTTATCACAAAGAATCCTCAGAACATACCTAAAACTGAGTATAATGTAGAATCGGCCACCATGAACGTACCCCTCACTTGAACAACCGAACACGATTTCTTCTTAATGTTTTTAGTTTGTCCTTGAATAATTCATAAATTTTTACAATTAATATGTTTAAAATACTAAAATTTTTAATACTTTAAAGAAATATAAATTTGTTTCTTTGCTTTTTTTTAATCAACTGTCATCTTAATCATCGCAAATGTAATGTAAACGGCTTTGATTAATTTAATCAACATTTTGCTTAAACGCGTTTAAAAACTCAAGTGTGAACATAGTAGAAGAAAGTTAATCCAAAAAAAATTAGTTTGAACTGGTTCGGTACAAAACAAAAAAACACACCACTGCATATTAAACCCTGTAGTTCAACACAAAATATCGCTGCTGATAGAACATGTATAAAACATTGAAATTTACCAATTGGAAGGCGTTCATATCAGTAGGCTCTATCTTTCCACATGGGAATTTAACGTGAGAACTTTGCATTGAAGCCATACAAGATTCAGTTATAGCAAGAATTGAACTTTAATGATCTTCATAAGAGTGGACAAATCACTAATAACAACCGGATGGTTTAAAAAAAAGGTGTTTTATATTGCAAAGTTTATTTTCATTCTATAAATACGTAAACAAACCTTAAGGCCCCGTTACTCGTACGTAAGTGATGCCCATACGTAATCGTTGCAGTCGATTTTAACCGTCGATAGTTACTACAAATACGAAAACGTGTCATGTGGTGTTGAAATGTGTTAAACAGAAAACAGAAAATTTGTAGCGATGATTAAAAATAAAGAATTTTTGCTATTGGTGAGTTTTGTATAAAAATATAAAAAGAAAACGTTGTGTGCGTCGATGGAATGTTCGCTCTGACAATAAACATTAACAAACAAACATTTCTTTAACAGCTGATAGGTGAAAACGGAGAAAAATGTTAATTTTATCAGCTTCATCCGCAACGCAACGTCACGTTTACGTAAAAACGCGTGAAATTTAATATCCAATTACTAGAATTCACGTTTTAACATTTATCGCCATTTTTTGAAAATTATATGCCACTGTGCAATATTTACAAAGTCTAACGTTCTTTTTACACAGATACATTTTTGCTTTAATAATTTTTTTTTTTTTTTGGAATAAAGTTTTTGTTGCATAATTTTCAAATTTATTTTAGCTGTTTACAATTTCGGGCTTATTTACAATTTTTTTTTTTGCTGGCCGAACGATTATAACCTTTTTTTTTTTAGCAATTTTAAAAACTTTTTTTTCTTTTAGGTGCTGGGCTTAAAAATATTTGAATTTAATTTGTCTGCAGCGGAAATGAAATGAGAAATGCCTAAAGGCGTCTACTGTTGTAAATTTTTTTATTAAATAAGTAAATAAAATTTAAAAAAAAAAAATTATACTTAAACCCTGTAAAAACAAAAAGTATGTACCCTTATTTTTTTAATATTAATTTATTTTTCTCAGTGTTTATGTCTCCTCAAAAATGTTATAAATTTTTATTTTATTTTGTAGGAGTTTTATTTGTTTTAAGTTCTTTGCAAGTATTTGGCAAATATTTAAAGAAGCTCAAGTTCTTGTTTATTATTATAAAATAATAAAAAGAAACCCAAAAAATACTAAAGCAAATGAACGAATATATTTAAAAACAAAATAGCAATAACTGGAAATGCTATTTAAGTAACACAACCAGGGTTTCTTTCGAAGAAAAAATTCCCTTGAAACTCCCGGGGATTTTTCGACGGAACATTTCGGGAATTTCTTTTTAAAATTTTACACCTTAATTAAGTAGAACTAAATTTCTGTTAAAAAATAAAAAAAAACAACATATGGGCATTTCTCCAATGTCGAATGCGACATTCGTACGCCTTAAAAGTGAAAAAAAACAAACACCAAAACATTATTTTTTTTAACAAGAGGCGAAACTTATAGCTCTTGATTAGCACTATAATTTGTGCTAAAGTTGACTTTGAGCAATTGTTCGTTTTCAAGATAATTAAAAAAAACCAAGGCATTTGCATGCGACAAAAACAGAAGTCGCCTTTAAGGCAAAGAGTTCAAACACTGATTTCAGCGAAACCTGATGAAATATTTAAATGCGACTAATTTTAAAATGTTATGCATTGATGTATCTTAATGCTTTTTATTTGATTCAAAAATATTGTGTAGTTTATTTTTAATTTAATTTTAATCACTGTCGCACGCTACATGTTGCATGCGACTTTTTGTTCCATCACACTTTTGTGTTTATGTTTTTACTTTTTATGTAATAAGACATGCGTAAGATGATTCTACATTATTTTAAATACATTCAATATATTTATTTTCTGAACAAAAATTATAAACTTAAAAAAATATCTTCAATAAAGAAAAATACAAATATAAAACAAAAAACTAACTTAACTGAAAATAGTATTGCTAGTCTCAAATAAAGTTTTTTTTAATGGAATATGCTGTTCTTGCTGCTTTTAGTTGTTGGCCATCGCAAATAAAGATATTTTAGAAATTTTTTTTTTTAATTTATGCATTTTACACTTACGATGTCGCACGCTACAAATTTAAAATAAGTACCAAGAGAAAAGCACTGATTATTTTCCAGCAAAATTTTTTTTATTAAATTTGCAACAAAAATATCTGTTTGTTACTAATATTTGATGCGCATTGTACAAATACCCACGACGCACTGATAACAAATGTTCTTTTTTAATGTCGCACGCTACATCGAAATATACGGTAAAGCAAAGAAAAAAATTGCCGCAACTGGCAATCGCATCGTTCCGTTTACAATTTTCATATATTGTTTTAATATAAACCGAGATTTAAAAATCAATTGTCAATGCATAATGTTTCTCATTAAGAACATTAAGCAAAACAAAACGTGCCATAGAAATGTTCAAAACAGAACTTTTGCACTTGTTCCGCTTTGCATTTGAATATCTCAAAGTGTGTTATGAATAAATGTAAAATTTGTTTACATTATTGAAAGTTGATAGATTCCCAATAAAAATATGTTAAAACAACATACTTTTATAGACTTTGAATTTTTTGGCTGCGGTTGACATTTCTGTGGAAATGCCCATATGTTGACCAGCGTTGCCGTTTTGGTTACTTTTAACCAAAGTTGGTTATTGTTATTTCCAATGTGTACTTGTAATGTGTACAAAAACAACCAATTTTCTGTTTCGGAACAAGAACTACCCGCTCCGCTTTTGTGCATCTAAAACCAATTCTTTTGTATTTACTCATAAATAATTTTGTTAGAAGCTTAAACTTTAACATTGATAGTCTGTTTACCATATTAGGTATATACTTTGAAGTGTATATGGCCATTATCTGCTATTCTTAATGCTTCATAGGTCTAACTGAAACACTTTTCTAGATAAACGATAAGGTCAAAGGCCCTTCCGATCCCATCCCGTTTAAAATGATTATATTGCCCCCGGGCAAAAAGCATTTATATATAAAAGATCTACCGCATAATTAACCTCAATTTTGCACATTGATACCATAACGCAAAGCAAGACTTTAAAAGTTTTACTTTATAAAAAAAGTTGAAACTGTAGCTCAAAAAGTTTTTTAAAATTAACGAAAATAAGTGTTAACTTTCTATAGGTGGTGCCACTTTCACTAAAAATTTCGAAAAGTTATATAGCCTATTCTTCTTTCCAGACCAAAAATCGGTCCATTGGTTTATGAGCCTACAAGATACAAACAAACACTATTTCTTCTTTAGAAACCCAATTTTTAAACTAAAGTGCGAAAATAGTACTTTTGATACAAAATAATTTTGGCTACTTTTTTTTTTTGCTTTTGGTTTTTTTTACATTTTGTTTACAATTTTTTTTTTTTTTGTTGTGGCTGATCTTGACCAGAGTAAATGACAACGTTCATATCTTGACGCAATTTGATAGACTCCTGAGTAGGGCCATAAATACTGTTTAGGGACAAAAGTTTTTTTTTTATTTATTGATATTTTGTAAACAAAAAGTTATAAATCATTCGAATGCCAGGCCTTTGTATTTAAGCACGCCTAAAGTCGCTCTTTCCAATCATTATCCATTGCAAAATTGGCCGTCGCACGAACTAATGCAGTCTTAAGAAAATCAATATAGAGGTGTCTCTAAAACGGTCCTCAATTTGTAATAAAGGGGGTTCTGATTTGGGCTGCCAGAGGGCCAATCTTCAGAGCAAAAAAAGTTGGCAAATTGTTTTGAAAACAGAACTGGTTCAAAATTCTGCTGGAAACTCTACGGTTTGTTTTGGAAAAGGCATTGGTTAAATGTCTTTATAATGGATTTTAAAACAATTTCTCGCAAGTCGTTTACCCTATCATAAGAGAAACAACACTAAACCCAAACTACAGATAGATTGTTACCCTTTTCGAAACGTGGTATAAGCTCAGATGCTTCCTTAGATGCTATTCTGCACGGTAAAAAGTTTCTCATCCATATGAAAAATCAACTGCAATTAATATAGTAGTAAACAGTTTGTAGTGCTAATTTAATTTCGTTCTGAATTTTTAGCCTTTTCTTGCTGTTGAGTTTCAATAAATACGTTTAATTGAAATCAATCACTTTTACTACTGCATAAAGTTAAAACCACCAGCCAAAAAGTTTATACATAAAACAAAAACGTAAGCATACATCAAATTATTTTATTTCATTAAACACAGTTAATTGAAACAATTAAAAAATTGTTTAAAACTAGCATACAGTATTCAATATTTTCAAGTTTGTGTGTATAATTTCATATTTGCAAAAATACACACAAGCACTTCAATTTGTATTTTGAATTAAATCAAATTAATTGCAACAATTATAAGAATTGCTTGAAACAGCAGTACTTGTTTTATTTTATTGTATAGACAAGATTTTTCTGTTATCAGCGTACTTCACTAAAAGACATTTGGATTTCTCTATCCCATTTGTTTTTAAATGTCCCGTATGACGTTTGAAAACCAAAGTCTTTGTTGGTTGTGTTTAAAAACTAAAAAACTATCGGTCAAATTGGAGTAAAATTGAAAACAAGAAAGATTTTTACAAAAATTAAAGTAGCCTCTTCCTGATTTCGAGAGTAGTTCTAGGTAAGTGGTCCTCAAAGTATGAGGCATACAACAGGATATATTTTTGTGAACTTTAAACACAGGATAGTTTGTTCGATTTCATTTTGACTCAAATTCGATATCAAGAACATGGCTGTGTATTAACGACTTTTGAACGTTTGATTTATTGTATGATAAAATCTTTACAAAGTGTTTAACAAAACAAAATAGAAATGTCTTGCATTACGAAGAGAAATCTTCTGATTTTAAGCACTCTGAAAAATATCACCTTAAGTTTTTCATAATAAATTCCCCTTATTTCTATCCGTTTTTTTCTTAAATTACAAATTTAATATCTTTTTTTCTCGCAAAAAATAAAGCATGTTGCCAGTTTAGTTTTGACGCCGTGCACTGCCAGTTTATTATCAAAGAATTTTTTTGGGAATACAATATTTTTAATTTACAATATTTTGTTGTCGTGCTTAATTTCCAATTTTTATTCTTGATAAAAACATTGAAATTTATTGCTATTCCTATGCGCATTTCACTTGCAGCTTAGGCCACCAATTGTAGTGGGGAGTGTAAGAAAAAGATAAACTCACTGTTTATTGTTGTTGTTGTTTTTGTTTAAACTTTAATATTGTTACAAGTAAAACTGTTGCTTATAATTCTTATTCGCTTAACAGTTTTATTTGTTTAATATCTTTAGTTTTTCTAAAATCTTTGGATGAAGTTTCCGGACGATCTGGCAAAAGCAACCAGTGAAATGCGCATGGGAATAGCTTATCCCTTCAACAATAAATTTCAGTGTTTTTATCAAGAATAAAAATTTGGAATTAAGCACGTCAAACAATATCTTGTAAATTAAAAATTTTGTATTCCCAAAGAAACTACTTTGATAATTTTATAATTTTTTTTATAAAATTCTTTTAAATAGAGAAATATTTGCATAATATCCCAATAAAAAATGGATCTTCCAAAGAAGCAGGTTTGTAAGGGACAAATGTAAAAGTTTCAATAACCATATCGCTTACCGAAGACATGAATTTTATATGGCGAGTTCCCACGTTGAAGCAATACAAGCTTTGGCACAGAAAGCGCTTTACACAGCGCATATAAAAATTGGTGAATGTAAGCATCAGTTTTTCACACTGCATTTTTTGTTGTTTTCGCTTACGAAGCTCTTCAAGTGTTATATTTTTTTTAATTTGTTAAGAACTCGTTCACTTATTTAACTAACTGCATCTTTGTATGTCTGTGCCCATGTTCTGTAACTCTCGTGTCGAGAAACTTTTCGATTGAAATGTGTGAAATAGAACAAAAATGCCGTATATTGAAACAAACAGCTGTTTTTCTCACTAAACTGTGTCTGTAACTTTTTTTGGCGACTACAAGCTGTCACGCAAGGAAATTACTCGCCAATTTACAGAAAAAGTGTGTCTGTAACATTTTGGTGAGAAAAGTTCCCGCTTTGGACTGTCAAAAAAACTCACGAATAAAAATGGGGCGAGAAAAAATTTGAACACTAAAAAACAACTAAAAATGCAAATTGCAAAGAATAATAGTAATAAAATTATGTTCTTGGCCCTTTTTTTATTGTTTAATTATTTTCTTTTACCATTTTTATAAAATATACGAATTTTTTCAAAGCTCGTTTACAAACAACAAACATTAAAGTCGCACTTTACATTTTTTAGCATGGCCGACGGTTGTATTTTCGCCGCCGTCGTTGAAAATTTTTCAATTTTAGTAAATTTTGGTCGCCGTTAACTATATGTGTGACTGGCGTCCTCAACGTCTGCAATGTCACATCGGCTTCGAGTGCAAAGTTATGACTTTTATAACGTAACGACGTAATCTCTTTTGATAGTTTTCGACATAAGTTACAGACACACTTTTTTCTCACTTTTCGAGAAACGATGGAATATTTTGTTTCACATCTTTTCGATGCGAGATGTTCTCACTAAAGTTACAGAACATGGGTACTGATTGCGAGTAACGTTTTAAGGAATTAATTTTCTTAAAGCTAGATACAAATGAATCAAAACTACAAACTAAGCAAAAATATAAAAATTATTTTGCAAGAAAGTCAAATTACAATTTCAGTATAATTTTAAAGAACGTTTTTAAGAGTACAACTATGATGAATAAAAAGTATTTTGTTACGTCTGGAAAACAAGGTATGGAAGACAAATAAAAACATTTTCACAAAGTCAGCAAACTAAATCTATGGGAATAAGTTTCTTATGCCACTTGAGAAGCGCATGCATGTGCGCTTACTTTTTCAAATGTATTATGAGTGATTTGCAAAACAAGAAAATTTTTTATAGGGCAACTAGCTGTTTGGTCCCGGCGCTGCTCGGGGTTTTCTAAATAAAAATAAAAAATGTAATACTTGAGAATTTTGTGAATAACTTGACCCCAGCGCTCGCTATCTACCATCAATCCAAAAAAAATTTTAATATCGCGACAACAGCGCCACCTACCGGGAGTTTTTTATAAACCATCAGTGAAAGTAGATCATTCCAACGCATGTACTCGTTTGAAAATCGGTTGAGTGGTTCTCGAGTTAAAAAATCACGAACAAAGGATAACATATATTTTTATATATATGTAGATTAAAAAAATCCCGGGAATTCCCGATAATAAAACAAAATTTTTATTAGCTCCCTGTTGTGCAAGAAGTCCGGAAAACTGGAAACCCTTAACACAACACAAAACAAAGAAAATTTAATTGAATTTAAAAACACAAATTGAGCATTTATTATTTAAGAAAATTGCAACAGTTCTTGAATTAAAGTTTTAAGATCTTACTTTTTTAATTTAAAGAAAGAGTTTATGAATTGAAGATTTTTGCATTAAAGAAATTTATTTTATTTATTTCTTATTTGTTTTTATTTTTTCAACGTCTAAAAAAGAATTTATATTTTTGGTTTTAAAAAAGGAGAAAGACACATAAAAACTGAATTAAATATTAATTTTCAAGAATTGATGAAATTTAAATATTGCTTACTTTAAGGTTAGTGTAACAAATATTTTATTTTTTTAAACTAAAGTTCTTAATTCAAAAGAATAATTAATCTTTTGATTAAACTTGAGTTTTAGTTACAAAATAAATTATAAAATAGAGAATTTTGGTGCCTGGTAAATACTAATTACACCGGTCAAAATGATCAAACTAATGTAAAGGGCAGGGCGGTGCAATTAAAACGCACGATGTTAATTGTAAATAAACCAAAAAGTTTTCAGAGGATTGTCTTAATTTATTGTAGAAGGAGTTATGACAATAATGTAAAAAACAAAATATCGGCCAAATGCTTGCCACGGCTTCGGTGGCATACCTCTGTCCGATTGTCCATATTTTCAATGATTTTGAGAGATAATTGATGTTCAATGTAGTTAATGTGCCGGATTATCCCATCCTTTAGCTCTTGATTTATTCTTCACTTATTGACGTACACTTTTTCTTTTAAGAATCTCCAAAGAAAGAAGTCTAACGGTGTCAGATCACACGATCGTGGCGGCCAATTATCATCGACACGACGTGAGAAGACACGACCATTGAATTTCTCGCTCAAAAAAGCCATTGTTTCTAAGGCTTTGTGGCAAGTGGCACCATCCTGTTCGAACCACATATCGCCAAGTTCCATATCCCCAATTTAAAACTTAAAACATATTTTTCATAAGCCTGCCATTGTTCACCAAAGTTATTTTATTGAAACTACTGCCGCCATGTAAACATTAGGTTAGCTAATTTTTTAACCACCCTCGTACTTAGAATATTGCATATAGCGTAAATGGTTCTGAAATTTTTTTAAAATTATTTAATCTGAGAAACATTTAAATTGTCCTTGAGTCTTAGGGGAAAAAGTTAAATTTTACCAAATACGTTCCTGGCCTGCCTCTAATATTACTAATATTTTCGCTCAGTGACACTCCCTTCTTTAAAATATTTTCGAAATTCTTAATTTCCAACTTGTCTAACAAAACTATTTCAAACAAAAATACGAACTGCTTTACTATCCAGTACCGCCCTCCCCATATTAGATGTTCGTAAAGTAAATTTAATCAAGGCAGGAATAAGAAGAAAAATTAAGAAAAAAACGCATTCAATTGCAACATGAAGTTTATCATTAAAAATGGAAAGAAAATTAAAGAATAAAAAAGGTAAAACAACCAACAAAAAGTTGATGCAGTTGCATAATGAAAAACGATAACGATTAACACACAAACGCACACATTAAGCATTAAACAACTTGTAAGAAAGAAAAAAATATTTTCCTGGAACAGTTTTTTTATCTGTCACATGTTAAGAATAATAAGCTTTTGCTTGAAAAAAAGAATGTTGTATGTTAAATACACATACAACAGAGTTGGTTGAGATAACTTGCAAACTGTAACAACAGAAAATTCTACTGAACTCATTAAAAATTAAATAACCCAGATAATTGGTTAGAGACTAACAGGTGATATTCACTTTGACAAGGAGATCTTTTCTAAATTTATAGAAAATAATGGGCAACAACATTTTGAAATTCCTAACAGATCTCAGAAAGAGGAATTTTTGTTATTCGGTTTAATGTTTACTAGCTCATATTCTATCAACTCAAAAAAAAGTCTCAACGTTTATTCAAACTTGGAAAATATTTAAAAAAAAAGTGATTCACTTAAAGGATATTTCACGTTTTAGTGCTGTATCCTCTGGGGACATCAGGTGCAGCCAACACGACAAAAATTCAAAATTGACAGGTCTAAGGAGACCTTTACGATGTCTTGTGATCGCGGCTGACTAAAGATCCTATCTGAACTATCGGCTGAGGTTTCTGTTATTATGCTTCTTGCGGAAAATGCTTTCTAACTTTCTGGAAGATTGGTTTTGTGGAAGTTTAGCTTTTCTTTTAAAAAGATACCTGCGGCGATCACGTGGTGGTCGCGGAAAGGGGTATCCTAAAAATACCACTCAATGTCGGATATTTCACAACTTGTGGGAAAGTTCAACGTGGAGAAGGATTTTCCCTAGGTGCTTCTGCTACTCAACAGAAGCTGCTAACATATTTTGAAAAGTACCGGAGGTTAGATAGATTTAGCTTCCAAACGAGGGGCGAGTGTATATTTTTGCCGAGTTATGCTCATGAAATTGCTACGAAATTTCTTGAGTATGGAATTTGTCACACATACTATCACAACTAAAAAGGGACTTATATATGCTCAAAAGTATAGTAAAGAAGGTTACATCATGAAATTTAGTTTTAAGCTATTTAATCCTACTGTATTAGATAAGTAGGATCTTTTAAGAAATTAATTTTAATCAATTCATTGACATTAATTGTTCGAGCTGTTCGTTTTTCAACTATTCGATTAAATAATGGCAAAAATCCCTCGATTAATCGAACAACTATTAATCGAGTGGATACTCTAGTCAAAACCAAAATTTAGTATTAGTGGAAGCTTTTGTATGGGAACTATGTCCAAATATGGACCGATTCTAACAAAAAAAAATTAATAGGATTGTTATAAAATAAGTTTGGACCAAATGCAATCTTATTTCAAACATAAAAGGATAATTTGGCTTCGTCCCTTTGACAATTGAAGGTACAAACTTGTATCAAATTATTACATGGACAGACAACCAGCCAGACGTACATCGTTAGATTGACCCAGAAAGTGATCGGTATACTAAAAGGTGGGTCTAACCCCAATATTTTTTTTATGTTACACAAATCTCCACTATTGTGGTGTGGGTATAAGCATTTGTTTCGTACAGTGTTGCCAGTAGATAAATTTTCCACTACTCGTTGAATTTGCGTTCATTTTAGTTTGAAATTGTATCGGGGACAGACTTACTTAAGAATAACCCTTGTAATTAGGGCTGCCTGATTAATATGTGAAAAATCGTAATTTTTCTAGAAAAAGTTTAAAACCATTTTTCTCGGTTTAAAATAAATCGTCAAAAAATCAAACTAATTTAAAATATACTTATTAGGTTAATAGGCAGTAAATTTTTACAAAATTCGATTATCGAAAGAAAAATCTATTGCGCATATCTACACACAAATACTTTTAAGACGATTTATGTTTCATTAAAATCGGTGGACGATAAGATACTTAAACATCAACTTCAAAAAAATTGTTCCGTATTTATATATAAGATTATGGCGCACGCTCGATTAAAAAAAAACACTATTGTGAATTGTTTTATTAACAGTAGTCAGGGCTGCGCAGTATTTGAAATACCTTTATTTGAAATACGTATTTAAAATACAAATACGTATTTTGTATTTGTATTTTAAGTACATGACGTGCAAGTATTTTGTATTTTATATTTTAAATACATACAGATGTGTAAGAATTTTGTATTTTTAATAAAGACAAAGAATCCAAAATCTTGCAATTTATACTCTGGAGCAAAATTAAAAACAACTTAAAATGACACCTGGAAATATCAGCAGTAGAAGCACCAGTAAAGAAGACGATGATTTTGTTGTTTTCGTAGATAGAATCTAGGACATCAAATTTGGAGTTGGAATTTGTCAGTTTCGTCAGTGACAAGAGCAAAGACATTATCACTCTTGACAGCTATCCAAATATAAAAAGAGTATCATAGAATTTAATAAAAGTTTGTGCTCATTAGGACCTGTAGAAAGATTATTTCCTTCAGCAGGTTTTATTTATTCTCCAACAAGAAACTGTTTGTCTGATGCTACATTCAAAAATCTAATATTTATGAAAGGAAACAAATGTTTTGTTAATTAGTTTTATCTAATGTATTTTTTTGTTTAAATGAAAATTGTGTATTTCGTATTTTAAATACATACATGTACAAGACGTGGAATTATTTTGTATTTGAAAGGTGTCTGGCAACCTTGTCGTGATTTGACGTAAAAAAATCTTACTAGCAGATTACGAAATATAAAAATAAACATTTGTGATAGAAATTTTATTCAAAATTATCATATATTTGATTTTAAGTGGAGATAAACACATGCTCTATCTGTGTAAATTAAAAAGCAATGGTTGGAAATAAGCGTAAAAGTTTAATTAACAAAAATAAAATTATCTGTTTGCAATGCAAGACAGAAGTGTTGGAAAGTGAAGATTGTTTACAGTGTGATGGTTGCAATAAAAATCTCCATTCAATATGTGCGAAAATGGACAAAAAAAAAATAGACAAACTACTTAATAATCCATCTCTTGAATATAAATGTCATTTCTGTGAGCCAAATGTGAGCAATGTTGTGGTTAGAGAACTGGCAGAAATAAAAACAAAGCTTAATCAGCTAGATGATATTAGGGAGGCTGTTAATGTCCTCACAATATGACTCAATTTTAAAGGGGCTTGCAACAAGCACAAAAAAAATTAATTTTCTGTGAAATATTTAAATGATATTAGAGTTCAGAACGATTGTATTGTTAATGGTGTAAAAGTTACAGACGGTGCTTTGAAGGCTGTGGATGTTGTATTGGATATTGCTAAAAAAAATTGGTGCAGATATTTGTGAGAATGAGATTGAAGATGCCTATTTTTTGGCAAATCGTAATAAGAAAAATGAAAAGAAGTCTATAGTTATGAAGTTTACGAACAAGAAAAGCAAAAAAGTTTTTATAAATGAGAAATCTAAAATCAAGAAAATGGATGATCTAAAAACTGTTTATATAAATGATTTGATGTGCAGGGAAACTTTGGAGGTTTTTAATCATGCTAAATCTTTAAAGACTGTCGGTTATAAATTTGTTTATGCTAGAGGTGGAAATATAGTTGCGAAGAAAACATTTGAGTCCAACCCAATCCGCATTAAGTCAATGGATGACGTTGATCGTATTTTAACAGCCTCGGCTGGTTCGTACTTCTGCAGTTGTCATTGTCGATGGTGATGGCGATGGCGATAATGGTGATGGTAATGATGATGATGATGATGATGAGGAAGGTGATGGTATTGCTGTTCAGTCTCCCAATTAAAATTAAAGTAATAGATTTATTTTTCTTGTTTAGTTGTTAATATTTTTAAATGATTTCTAAATATTTTAATAACTTAAGTGCATATAATAACTTTATTAATAAAAAAAGCAGCCAGTTTTTTAATATATTATCAGTTAATATAAGAAGCGTTTCTTCAATAAGTAAATGGAATAAATTTAAATATAAATTAAGCCAAATTAAAAGATTACCCGATGTAATAACTGTACAAGAAACCTGGTTCAGCAGGGAATGCCTTGACATTTACTCGATTCCAGGTAATGAAGGGATACATTCTTGCAGGGATGATGGGTATGGAGGTAATTCTGTTTTCGTTAAATCTCAATTAAGGTATAATGTACCTCAAAATCTTAGCGGGGAGAATCTGAACGTTGTGGCGATAGAGCTGGTGGATATCAAAATAGGTAATAAACCTCTGATCATAACATCTGTTTATAGATCACAGAAATGCAATATACAAACACTACTTATGAAAGTGGATAATCTTCTTCATGTATATAATGGTTATCCTTGTATGTTTGTTGGTGATGTTAATGTGGATGTTTTGACTAGCAGCAGAAACAAAAGCCTATTTTTCGATGTGTTTTCGGAATACAATATGCGTTCTTGTCATTCTTTAGTAACGAGACCACAAACAAACACATCTATTGACTGTGTGTTTACAAATTTATCCCATGATGTTTTTGTACATTCAATTGAGAATGAATTAAGTGATCATAACATGATAAGTTGTGGTTTTGAAAAGGAAATAATGATCCAAAATACATTTATTGAAAAAAAATATAAAATTGATTACGAGCAATTTGGTAATTACTTAGATGAAAATTTAATAATGTCAGACACATGTATGTAGAGGATCTTCAGATTTGTGTGATATGTTAATTAACACTTTTTCAGCTGCAATTTTGTATTTTAAATACATAACCTGAAAGTATTTTGTATTTTAAATACATGACCAGCAAGTATTTTGTATTTTAAATACCGCAAACCATGTATTTTGCCCAACACTGACAGTAGTACATTTCTATCAGCTGCCACTTCAAATCTAATCGCGTAATTTTCTTAGAAATTTAAATTTTTGTTTAATTAAAATTGACTAAACTGAAGATTCTCTCTACATTGGCAGAATAAGGAGTTAATGTTATTTAAAAATTGTACTTAGAATAGTGTCTGTTGCGTCTACCTTTCAAAGGTTTTGACATGAAAAAATTAAAGTTGTCTCGTTTAAAAATGTTGTTTTCATTTGTGCCGCCTATCATACAAAAATATAATAAGATTTAAAGTTGCCATATTTTTACAATTAAATAAGATCCTCCTCACTTTTCAAAAAAAATTGGCAAATCGGCGCTTAAATAATTTCGGAGAAAAAACCCAACAAAATGATGATAAATCGTTAAATCTGGCAGCCGTGCTTGAAAATTTTAAATATTGTGTTTCAGTTCGAAATTGTCAACTTATGCGTTGTCACAATTTTTTGTTCAGTGAAGTTTTTAAAGCTCTAGACCAGGGCCCTGTTTCTTAAAACTACAATTTACAAATCTTCAAGTAAAATACATTAAAAAAAGCAACAATTTTACAATTTTTTGTAGTTTTGAGAAACAGGGCCCAGACCTCAGCAAAACTACTACACTCAAGGCGAATTCACTACAGAAAGCGGCAATAATAAACAATCCAAAAACTACTGAAAAAACAGAGGTTTATGGTTTGAAATTTCAACCATTACTAAACCAAATGTAAAACCAAAACAAATTGTTTCGAACTGTCAAAATCAGCAGGGTTTTTGCCGCATATCTTGAACAAAACCAATTGGCACAGATAGTGACTAGAGAAGCCTATCCTTGCTGCCTGTTTTATTTTTGTATGTAATTTAAAGTCTTCTATATTTTCATTTTTTTTTTTTAATCGATTAAAAATAAAAATTATATTTGTTTATAACATGGCCCAATTAGTAGGTCTGCTCGAAACGCCTGCTGATTTTTTGCAGAGTTGTGTTTTTAATAATAATACATAGGAATAAATGGGCAGAGTGTCAAAAGTTGTTTACATTTTTTAACGCCATTGTGTTTATTTGAAAATTGTTTACTTTTTTAATATGATTTTGGATTTAAAAAAATTATTTTTATTATTTTGAAAATGGAAATTAAATTTAATAATTGTGACAAAAATTGTGAAAAAATTTTAAATAACTTTAATAATAAAAAAATATATGTAAGTTATAAATAAAAAAACTAAAAGGCGGACGCAATGGAGAACATTTATCGTCTCCTTCCCAATGATGATACAGCTGCGCCAATGTATTTATCATTTGATGCCGAAAGGATCATGCCCAAAGCATGTTACAAACTCTATTTGGTATGAACAATTCAATTAACAAAAGTTAATCGGGGGAAAATCATTTGAACAGCAAATTAAAGACTGCTGACTTTCCTCCGCCGCCTGCATATGGTGGAAGAAAACACCATCAGTATCAACATTTTTATTTCAATAACAGAAGAGTAATTTCCACAGACGAACATGTTGACCAAGGGGACACTTCTATATCGGGTAAAGCATTTCCGTTGTTTTCTTCACACCCATATGCAGGCGGAGGAGGTAAGTAAGCAATCTTTAGTGTGCTGTTCAAATTACCTCCAGATAAAGTTTAGTTTATAACATGATTTGGACATGGCACTTTCGGCATCAAATGATAAATACATTGGCGCTGCTGTATAACCACTGCGGAGGTTTAGGTTTAGCTTTTAGTTTTTTATTTATTATTTATGTTCTTTTATAAAATTTTAAAACACAGACAGCAAATACTTGTAGTATTTTGCAAAATGTTAAAAATGTATTTATAATGATTCTATACATATAATATAGAAAAAATCTCCCATTGTCCTTTCGTTTTCATTTTGTTTGTAGCCCAATTTTACCAAAATGTCGATTGAAAATTTTTAATTTAACAAAATAAATACAAAACACATATTTTTTGACAGCTGACACCTTTTTGACATTTTTACCATTTGTATACACAAACAAAACGCGTGTTGTTTTTTCTATTGTTGCATTGTTGTAGTTGTGCGCAGACCTACTAATTGGGCCATGGTTTATAAGAAATATTTTCTATTTTGCAGATTTCAGAAATATATATTAAAAATTATGTATATATAAAATTCTTTTGGCAACACTTCTTTTATTGATTTCTTTTCTCACTAATCCTACTAAAATATTTAAATGAATTTGTTCGCGGGGCTCTGTTCTGGACTGAAAATATATTATCACTATTTCTTTTCTTTGGAATTCTTTACATGAACCTTTAAAATAAAGTTTTTATGAAAATGTTAATCTTCCACTAAAAGAATATTAGTTTAGCAATTTTTCATATCATTTATAATGTTTCCCTTATGTTTTTGTTTTAAGGATTTTCTATTTTAGTAAAACTGTGCATTTGTTTTACAACATTTACCTCACAGGTACTTAAATATTATGTCGCACAGAAGTGTGACAGACATTTGGAATGTGACTACTGCAACAATTTATAGTTAACAATTTTTTTTTTTTTTTTTTAAGTTCTTAAAATAAATGTTTCACTACACAAAGAATTTAGTACAATTTTATTTTAAAATACTTGGTAACACTTGATTAAAGATGCTTTCACACTAAGAAACAAAATGTTTGTTTCGATTATTATATTACCAACTAAACGGCGAATGAAAATATTCGTATGGTCTCAAAAACCCAGTATTTCTTTAAAAACTAAATCTTTTAAAAAGCTTATATTTTGTAGGGTCCTAAAAATTCGTATAAGAACAAAATGGCTGTCAATGTTTCTTCTGCTCCCCTAAATTGTGTTTCATTCATGTTTTAAACAAGAAAAATATTAAATGAAAACATTTCGTTTACATAATATTGAGTTTCTTTTTTTTAAGCAAAACTGTTACAACAACTTTACATAGTATTTACAAACAAACAAAGATACATCATAGATCCTTAGAGCCATTTGTAGGTGTATTAGATATGTGTACATATGGAGGAAACTGAATGAGTAAAATGAACATTTACCTAAAATACCTACACTGTGAGAAACTTTTTTAACAACAAAGTATGTTGTATGCAACTATGAATTTATGTAGACATTATTTCACATCAACTCGTATGTTCTGCATGCATACAAATAATTGCAAACATTTACATGGCAGCCAGCATTAATTGCATGTAAACTGTCACAAGTAGAAAAACAGCAGCTGAAAAAAAAACAAACTACAAGAACAACCAGAAGATGAAACTGAAAAGGTAAAAAAAAACTATATTCAGTCACTCACTTGCACACTCACCCGCTTTCTGTTACATTGTAGTCACTTATAAATTGCTTTTTTTCTACTTTTATTTTTATTATTTATTTTTCATTGCATTCCATCAGTAGCTTCCATCCTGCTTCTGAACCTCACTCTTCTTCTTTCCATGCGCTTCCTCTGTTTTATTGTAAAGTTTGTCGTTTTAAAAATCCTTAATCTTATACACATTTCGTCAAACTAATATTTTTGATTGGATGAGTATGAGGGAGTGTTATCAGGAAACTACCCAGCAAACGTGCATATGTGAACTCAAATTGAGAATGAGTTGAAATCAACCATGAAAAAAAAATGTTTGAAATAAGAATAATAACACAGGCCAACAAATGTTTAACCCGCTGACCAGAGCATACTTTTCTTATTGTGGGCGCTGGATCCGGCTCTATGCTTCTTGCACTAGTAAAAGTAACAACTATAATATTGCTACGTTTTTCCTTTAATAAACGCGTTTGAGTTCTTTTAATTGCAAATCCAAATAAATTCACCACACACTTATTCAACTTAACAAACTTTATTAAAATTATCTATTATGTTTACAGAATTTATCCAATATTGTTAGTTACGAACTGAACCGTTTAATGTCTCAAAACAAACTCAAAAAAACAAATTTACAAGCCAGCCAATATTTATAGTTCACAACCGGTAGTAGTTGTAGACTAGTAGATTCAGAACCTTCTAGTCGATTCCGGACCATTCTGCTTTAATTCGAAGTTCTACAATTAAATCTAAGGTCTACAACACAGTGTAGCAAATAACAATTTGAACTAATAAGACATAAATTATAATTTACAAGATAACTTATAACTAAATCCATAAATAATTATTAAATAAACCTAGTTTCGTAATAATATACATATATATAAGTGTCAGAGGCTTGAAACGGATTCGAGAACAACTTGAGAATACAAATTAACAATCTGGGGCCTAATTCTGGCATTCGTGATCGAGTTCTTTCCCGATTCGAAAGCAATTTTATTTCTGTCAATACTGAACGAATCGAAATTATTTTTTCAGTATTGTGAAACTCAAATGAATGCTTTACAATAACGAAAAAATAATTCCAATTCGTTCAGTATTGACTGAAATAATTAGATATTAAATTGCTTTTGAATCGAGAAAGTACTCGATCACAAATGCCAGAATCTGGCCCCTGAACAAAAAAGGAGAATTTGTTTCTTTTTTTTAAATGAGTGATTATAAATTTTCAAAAAAATAATATTTTAAAAATTTAGAAAACACAAAGTCTCAAGGTAAAAAAAATTTAAAGTCAAGTATTTTCTCAAGTGTTGAGTTTTTTAAAAAAGGAAAAAATTTTGTTCGGAATTCTAAACAAAAAGTAAGAATCACTTTTTTAATTATAAATAAGGATAACAGGATAAACATAAATTTGAATATAAATTAAACAAATATTAAATTGTAAAAAATTTGTTTTTTTTTTAATTAAGACCCCTTTGCGCGAAATTATCGTATGTTACAAAAACCAAATTTTACAGGACAGCCATTTTTCTACTTTTCTCTGCATTCGCTTGCAATATCAAAATTAAAATATACAATCAATTTTTGGAGCAACGAAGTGGAATTCGCCTACAACATTTTGTCAGGTGACGTCTCTTTAAATGTAGAACAAGATTGCATCAAAAACTCAATTTCAACAAAATGGGCATACACGATAATTTATCGGAATTGGTATGAGGATTTTCTTCGATATGAAAAAAATATGTTTTCTGGGTTACTCATTCATAAATGTATGCGTATGAGTGTTTAGGTGTGTTGAAAAAGGAGCCAAGGTTTAATACCAGTAGAGCAATACTGAATGACTTTTTAAGTGTGAAAAAGGTTGTTTTTCTTCTTCTTCTACTGTTTTTATTTGTCAGTTTTCAGTTCTTGTAATTTCAAGTACTTGTGGTGGCAAAGAACAGAAATTAAGGAAAAAACATCAACCTTAAATATACAAAAATTTTATTTTATTTTTTTCCAGCATTAAGATATTTGGGGCTACAAAATGGGTGGTTTTTTTTTTAATTTGCTGTTGGATTTCGGCTTAAGAGATGTTGTATCACACTATTAACACACAAATTAAAAAGAAGAAAAAAAATATGTTCATCTAATAATTGCTGTAAAAAAATGTAGAAAAAAAAAATACAGAAAAACTTTCGTTAATTAAAATTTACTTTAAATAGAAAAAGTTCGAAACTTGTGGCGAAAAGTGTGAGTGAGAGCGTATGAGTTTTGAATAGTATTAAGTGTTATTTAGAAATGAAATTAAAGTGCAGTCACTAATTAGATGGTGAATGTTTTTAGTTGACAAGAGAATTAAATAATAAAAAAGTAAAAAAAGTACGGAAAAACAAAGAATTTTCTGTAATGGAGGGTTTTTTTAGATAAGATTCGTCAAGGAGGAATAATAAAGAGTAAAGGGCCATCCAAATGGTACTTTCGACATTTGACAGTTGATAGCAGCCATAGTGTTGAAGCTACATCTGTCTAACGGTTTGTCACTAGTTCAGTCTGTTCTTCCAAATCACCGTGGCCAGATTTAACGTTCGATAACACGTGCAAATAATTAAATTGTTATCAAAAGTTCACTTTCTACAATGATACACATTTCAGGACAAAAGGGTACTTCAACAAACAAAAATCGTCAAACTTGGGTTGATACCAATCAACATAAAAT
This sequence comes from Pollenia griseotomentosa, assembly GCA_963931875.1. Taxonomy (NCBI): domain Eukaryota; kingdom Metazoa; phylum Arthropoda; class Insecta; order Diptera; family Polleniidae; genus Pollenia; species Pollenia griseotomentosa. The sequence goes on from OZ007560.1 coordinate 113,470,079, forward strand.
CCAAGAGAATTACGTGCATCCAGAAAGAGTGACTTTTCAATGTGCATTCACAGGAAAAAAATGTACACCAGTAAAAGCATTAATCAGAAATAAAATCAATTTTAATTAAAAATTGTATCAATTTAATTAAACGTTTAATCAAGTGAATTAAACGTTTAATTGATATTATAGTTTGTTTACTGGTGCAAATTAATATTGTCAATTAAACGTTTAATACACTTGATTAAAAGTTTAATTCACTTGATTAAACGTTTAATTCACTTGATTAAATTTTTAGTTAAAACTGATTTTATTTTTGATTAATGCTTTTACTGGTGCAAAATTTTTTTCTGTGTTCACCTGCGACCGCTATAAGTCGATGATAACCAACTTCTTTTGGCCTGAATTGGAGGATATCGATCCCTAACCGCGATAATAACGTAAGCACCAAAAATCAAATTTTACAGGAGAGAGTTTTTTTTATTTTATTTCATATAAATTTTGTATGAAATTTGTCGCGTACGATAAAATTGTTTTTGATATAAAATCGTAACGGTACCTTATATGACCATGACATTTTAGGAGATGATACATTTGGCTTAAACAGAGTTGGACATTTTGCACAAGCGATTTGAGTTCATGTCCATCTCACGTCGAGATGATTTGAACTGTCCACCGAAACCGTGCAAATGGACCCCGTTAGATTTTTTCTTGTGGGAGTTCTTTTAGTCGTAGGTCTTAGTAAAATAGTCACTAACCACTGTAGCCCTTTAAGCCAACGTAATCCATGCCATCGAACTATTGTTTAGACGACCACAGCCGATTCTTATGAAACTGTAGAATCATTCGATACCTGTGACAGTTTAATATAATGACTAGAAAAATGGACAGTGTCACGCCCTTTCTAAGTGAATATTCTTTTTTTAAGCTAATTCTATTTAATCAGATCTTATTGAACTTGGCACACCCATTAAGTAAGCTCCGCTATAAATGCAATGGGTGGCGGCGTTGTGTAGTGTTTAACGTGCTTGCCTACAAAACCAAGCACCCCAGGTTCGATCCCTGGCAGATGACCAAAAATGTCCATAAAGGTTTTCGAGTTTTAAAACTTAAGCGGCTTCAACACCTCTCGAAACAACCAATCTAAGAAGCCTTCTGACCACCCTCTCCCTGGAAAAAAGTATTTCATCATGGCAAAGGTCAGGCAGCTGCAACCTCCTGGGGAAAAATAGGAATCAAAGCCCCGTTATGCTAAGACTTGCTTCAGCAGACCAATCATCTACTTAGCTGGAACAACAACCGATCAACGAAACTGATGCAAGGCAAAAAAGCAATAGATTGATCGATACTCCAAGAACGAGGACAGTGCAATCTTACAATGTTTCCTGCTGCAGCAGACCAATCAGCTGCTTTACTGGAACAACAACTGATTATGACATACTGAATGACAACTGATACGGAATAGATAGATACTTTAAGAACGTGGACATTGAAATCAAATTTTACATGGGAGATGCTTTGTGGAAGCCATATGCTTGCAAACGGGGTAATGTAGAAAAAAAAATAAATGCAATGTTATTATAAAAAAATTGTCAGTGCCACTCCCATTCAAAGGAATCATTATTTTCAACTAGGGAGGGAGTTTGGTGTATTGGTTGTGCATGACACCAAACATTTTTCGCACAAAGCAATAGAAATATGTAAAAGATTAATAGACTTCTCATATGGGGGCAGAGGATAGCATTTTCCCGCCCTTGTAGCCGGACATGGCTGTTATATAAGCAAAATTTCTCCGAACTGTTCTCTTGATCGTTTGTTTTTTTCTATATTTTACCTGAAAATTTCTTATTTTGATGTTTTAACTCTTCTTTCAAAAATTTTTTTGAAAATTTTATCGGAATAACTATTTTGAATATCGCAAATATTGATTGTGGATTGTGTTTTTCGATGAAATAAAACTTTTGGATGCGTGCCGCGCCACCCAGCGAAGTCCCGGCTAACTTTTGCACAATTTTATACGCCAACGAGTAAAAAATTTTCATGGTGTCTCACACAGACAAACTTCATTCTACTTAAATGAAAAGATAGAAAGCGCTGAATAAAATCCCCTTTAGAGTCAAAGGTCAAAGTGATTTTTGATTAAAATAGACCAACACGGTTTCATGTTGCCACTCCAAAAATGTTCAGAGTTATATAAAAAGAATTTAAGATACATTAAATTATAATCTATAAAAACGGCACATACGCTGTTATTCAATAAAGCGAAAAGCTAGTTAAATCTGATAGACCAACTAAAAATTTGTCTGTTCCAACTTTAGTGCAAAATTTTATTGAATTACTCAATATTTCGGAACAAGTTTTTTTCTTTTAAACTTATTAATTATACCCACACCACAATACATGTATGTAACACCACCTTAAAGTATATCGATCGACTCAGAAAGTTATTCTAACGATGTCCGTCCGGCTGGCTGGCTTGCTGTGCTTGTAACCTTGAAATTTGTTACATAGGTTCTAATTGGCACAAGCCTATTAAAAAAGACGAATCGATCCATAATTTCATATAGCTCCCATACAAGCTGCTTTCTAAATAGCGTCTTTGTGCCCACTATCAAACCAATTTTAATGAAATTGAAAACATAGATAGAACCATATTTATATGGAAACATAAGCTATACATTTTTTTAAAAAATGGGACCACCAGGGAAGATTTTAATGAAATTTAAAAAATGATAGATCCCTTTCCATATAGCCATACACTCTCTTTTGTTTTTAAGTACTGCGGTGTAAGGTATCATATGGTCGGGCTTGACTTTCTTATTGGTTTTTAGTGTATTTTGTTATCACAAACAATTCCATTTTTTTTTGCTAATATTTTAACATTTTTAATTGTTACAGGCAGTGTTCAAAAATAAACAGAATATTATCGGCTCACACACTTAGGAACGATATCTATTTGTTTAGTGTTTGTGTATACGAACACAACCCTTAATACCGTTCGTAACTATTTTCAAGAAAGAGCCGAACATTATATATTGTTCTGTTCTTCGTTAAAAAAGAGAACAATTGTAGTGATACTGTAGACAAACATTATATTTTAATGTTCAAAAATGTTTGTTTTTTTTACATTGATAAAGAAATAAACAAATAAAAAAATTTAGGTACGACAAAAATCCCTGCAGGAAATGTCACTAGTGAATCTGTACTGGTTCACTATTGACGCAGTTAGCAGTACTGGTGACTTATCATACCCCAGACAATGCAATTTACTATAGACATTTAACATGTGCGTGTCATTGGAAATCTACTACTGACGTTGGTACTATTGACTAGGTAGTTCCTTTGAGAACGTATGTAGACATTGGAACCAGAGAATCACTAGTACATTTAAGTAAATGTAGTCTACACTTTTGGTACGAATACGAAATCATAACAATCTTTTTTTAATATTTTTTTAAATTTTATAGGAATTGTACTTCTCAGTTGTTATTGATAAACATTTTTTCGTACTTAAACCAATTATAGTGGCAAATGTAGTGTAGTGTAGACACCTCGTTGACAATGTCACCAAAATAGTCGACAAAACTAGTGACTTGGAAACACTTGCACCCAGGTTTCCTTCAGGGATTATTTTGCTGAGTTTTTGTTTCTTTTTCGTATGTGTATTTTGTTTTTGTAAAAAATGTTGGATTTTTTTTACAAGCCAAAAGGGGTCAACATTAATCACCTGAACCGAACCAAATGAAGTTTGTGATTTAAAAAAAAAAACGAACGGAATTTAATGTTTTCATCTTTTGTTGAGTTGGATAAAAACAGTGTTATTATTGTGTTCGAAAAATGACAAACAGGAAAAGGGTGTCTTTTTAATGATTTACTACACAAACACCATTACAAGCAACTTCGCCATCTCAATTCCAAAATATGCTAAGTCGAAAAAGTGAGTTTTGCAGGACAAAATCTTAAAGTTTTCTGGCGGATACAATATTGTTGGACTGGGTTAGATGATCAATAAATTTGAATGAATTGCAGTGTTGAACTACTAAATTCACAAACGTAAAAAACAAGAATATGCTCAGTCGACTTAGTAATTAAACTGTCAGTTTTAGTTTATCTACAATTATCAGTAGGCAAATAATATTTTACCAATTAAAATTTAATTTACTTTTTTATCGAAAAAAGTTTTGCATTAAAAACTTTCTAAATTCGGATGGCAAACAATTAATAAGGGTTATCACGATGGTCATTGTGCAAATTTGCAATTTTTCAATTTGCAGTGTATGTTGTGATTGATCGTGAGCATACCTCTTTTATTTTTTGTGCAAGTGTGCTATTCTTCGAAAAATGTATTCTGGCAACAAAAAATCTGCATTTGTTTATAATTATACACAAGCAAATTAAAATAATTTTTGGCTTGTTAACTTATTTAAATTTAATTCTCTATTTTATATTTAAATCCACGAAAATTTTCAATTTTTAAGCTTCTTTAAAAACAGCGCTTAATATGTCAAATGTTATTATTTACATTTACAAATATGCACTACTAATTTTGCTCGTGGTTTTTTTGTGCAAACGAAGTAAAATAGAGCAAATTACAAATACATACATTTTGTTGTTGTGTTGTGCAAATGTGTGTATTTTTACACACATTTGCATCGTTTGCACACTTTGCACTACCCATCGTGATTTCCCTTAATATTATAATACACAAAATATTCAATTTCTAGTAACAAATTTCTACCAATCTGTATAAAATATATTTGCAAAGAAATTAAAATTCTTTATTATTAATTCTAAAACTCTTGTTATTTCACAAGCAGAACACATGCTCATAAATATGTTTGTACGTATGTGTGAAGGCTCTCATTGACTCAGATGTAAATAAGAACTTATTTTAGAGTTTTACTGTTAACAGAAAAGATTAAATAAGTTTCTTTTTTACTTTATCTTGAGCTCAAAAAGCTTAAAAACTTTCAATTAAAATTGTTTTTATTTTTCTGCTTATTCTTCTTGTTTAAAAAGCAACATTCAGCATTATTGTGCATTTTTAAGGAAAGAAAATGCTGAACAGTTAGGAATTAGGTTTTATTCAAAAGATCAAGATATTATAAGTTTTTTAGAATTTTGATTATTAATTTTGGAGACTTATCAGTTTTTTTGTAGTGTAGAGTATGATTTAATTTTAATTAAAATACAAGTTGCATTTAAATGCACTTAAACAGCGACAATTTATATTCTGTTAAGAAAATGGTATATTGTATAAAGTTAAGGAAATTTTATACCGATTTATTTTTTCCCCAACGAAACGGGTAAAGCAGTATTTTTTAGGCACCGCTCTCCATAAATTATTTAAAAACCTTAAATTTTGCAATGGTGCGCACAGTTTAATACTCTATTCGTCCAGTGTACACTGGCCTTATTGCAAAACTAAATCACTTCATAAAACACTAAAAAAAGAATCCAAAAGCTGTTTTTTTTTTTTTTTTTTTTTTTTTTTTTTTGTTAGGACCAGCACTCAAGAGATAACCCCTACTATTGCACTGCATGAAGTTAGAACTGGGAACATAAGTTATGGGAGGAAGGATAGAAGAAGTAGTGTTTGTGGACGTCTGATTTGAACTTATTCATGTTGAAAATGAGAGAAAAGTAGGAAGATTATTCCACAAAAAACGAATTTTCACTGTAATGCGTTGTACGATGCACCGACGAAAAACGTGTATAACGAACAAACGTACAAGTTTCCCCAGCCAGATTCCTAATTTAATTAGAACGAATTCCACTGTAGTAACGAGACATCAGGCAAATACAACCTACATTTCGACGGTGCTCAAGCGTGTCAATAGAATTGGATACCCTACTGTCACCAATGAGAACCTTTGCCCTCTCCTGGTCACTGTAGAGAATCTCCAAAGTAGACCTTGAAGCAACGGCCCACACAGGAGAATTGTACTCCATTCGCGCGCGGTTATAGGGAGTATAAATAGTAAGGAGATCAGATGGAGTGAAGTATCTTTTACTCCGTTTTCCGAGGAGTACTTGAGGAGGCACTTGAATGCTTCTTTCAACACCTTGAATATATGTTGTGTTCAACATCAAGAGACTTTAATAACTATACGACGCGATACCACCGATGAGGCACCTTGATTTGTCGCGCGTTTATGCGTCAGCATGCGACATTGGATCTTTCGGGCATTTAAATGGACCCTTTACGCACGACACTATAGCCTGGTACTCTATTCAACATTTCACGTGAAATGCTGTCAAAACGCATATGAAAAAAACTTGTGCGGAATATCTATGAAATAATGTTGATAGAGTTGTACTCTGTTCATTTTGTGAAAAAGTTCCGAAATGTTTCTGGCAACAATTTTTTACAACTGTGAAATAATGTAAGCTGCACTTATTTCACGTGGAATTTTAAGCAAAAGCAGAAAAATATGAGCTGATTATTTAATAAGAAATAACAAATTATTGTAACACAACCGGTAACAGTTTTTTATCCATATTTACTTTCTTTTTTTTATTAAAAAAAATAAATTTTAGTAAAATACATGTGGGGTTTGTTTACATACGCAAAACAATGTCGCATACTTTGCAGGAATTAAAACGTCAAATTGTACAAACTCGCAAGATAGGTAACATTGGTACATGTCAAAATTTTCGTTTGAAATAATAAATGTTGCTCATCATTTTTCACAAATTTGAACAGAGTGCTAGGCTTATTCCGAGATTCGCCGTTTACGTTAAAGTTCTCACTTGCCTATTTCTTAGAGGTGTCAAGACCAATGATTTCATGGGATAACTCATCGTTTCAAACAAGAGGAAAATCCACAAAGTTCCTTGTCTTCAATCCAAGTGCTTTTTGGCAGGTCTGTTGAGACTAAAAAAATCCCTAATCATTGAATATCCAACCAGCAAACCAACATTTTTGAATCGCTAAATCGATTTTCAGTTTTCTATTTTTGTATTTTTGAGTGTTGACCAGTTTTGCCAATTCAACAATTTAGTGGCTAGATTTAGCAATGTTCACCTTGTTCTGTATGACATCCTAAACTCCCAATTTTCCATATTTGTCCATATTTTATAAATACACTGAAATTTGTAGTTGAGGGAAAGCTAGCTGTTTTGCGCATTTCACTGGTTGCTTAGGCCAGATCGTCAGGAAACCGTTTCCAAAGATTTTAGAATAGCTTAAAATATTGTACAAATAAAACTTTAAAGCGAATAAGAATTATAAACACTCAAAGTCTTACTTGTAACAATATCAAAACTTAAACAAAACACCAACAATAAACAGTGAGTTTATCTTTTCTTACATTCCCCAACGATTGGTTGGCTTTTTTCCGACTCGAATTGTAGTATAATATTTTTAGCTTTTCTAAAATCTTTGGAAATGGTTTCCTGGCGATCTGGCCTAAGCAATGCGCATAGAAGCTCGCTTTCCCTCAACAATAAATTTTAGTGTATTTATCAAATATGGAAAATTGGGAATTTAGCACGTCATACAGAAATCTTAATAATAAATTTTGTATTCCCAAAAATAACATTGATAATAATAATTTTTATTTTCTTATAAAAATTTATAAAATTGCTAAAAGTAAAATAAACATTTTTACCAACAAATGTTGAAAATCGCTATAAACTATGATTATGCAACATCTTTCAAAATAAAGGAACAGTATTCCAATATTAAATTTATAAAATGGATCAACACAAACATCGGTGTTTCTTTCTGGTCGGAAGTATTTCAATATAGAGATGCAGGCGGCAACAAATTTTTTTTAGAAATTTCAGAATTTACTATTAAGTTGCTCTCACTTCCATGGTCTAATGCTCAAGTAGACAGGGTATTTAGCCAATTAAACGTCGTTTAAAGTAATTTGAGAAAAATTTTCAATTAGGTTAATATTTTAACCATAAAAATAAAATATTTTTTATTGTAGACTTGGACTCAAAAGGTTGGGTAAATGTTGGTATGGTTATGATTTACCTTCAAAATATTTAAAACACTGGTATATTAGAACCTATTCCTCATAATTACTGGGTATTCAGAAAACCCATTTTATCGTACACACGGACAGATGGGCATCGTTAAATAAACTTTGATTCTAATAAGGACCCAAAATATGTATACGCTATAGGGTCTAACATCAATATTGTAGAAATTGCAAACGAAATGACACCTTTGGTAAAGGCTGTTTTAAGATAAAAGTTATTATGAGAAGTTTTTGCTTTTGTACATTATTCTAAACGTATCCAGCTGGGAAAACAAAACAAAGGGAGCGAAATTTAAAAGTTTTAAGAAAAAACTTTTCGCAAACTTTTGTCGATTGATTTCGATCCTTATAGAAATGTTCTTGAGTAGAATTAAAGGGCAACTTCTAGTACAGGTTAAACAAAATATAGTTAAAGAAACCAAATAAATTATTCACAAAATAAATTTAAGCTGATGAACAAAAATGCAATTCTTTTGTTAACATTTTTTGGTTTTACTTATGTACAAAACGGTTAAAAAAAATACAAAAGTAGTGTACATTTTGCAAACGTTACCGAAATGTTTCTTTCGGTTTCATATACATATCGATCCAACTTCATTTTAATTTAGGTTCTTATTTACAATTAAAAAAAACTTTCAAATTAAATAAACAATTTTCTTTAACAAAGTCTGCATAAATATTTCTGCCATAATTTCCACAGACATCACAGTAAATATTTATTTAGCACAAAATAATTTCCAACATACTTTTGCAATATTTTTTCTATTTGAAGTCAAACATGAACAGTATGAACAGTAAATATGTTTAAACTAGTTTTATGAAAAAGTTTTTCTGAAAAGTTTTTCTTATTTGTTTAGCAGTAAAATAGATTTAAAATTTTTTAATGTCAAATAAAACAATAATAGTTTCTTAAAGTTTTAAATTGATAATTAAATTTATATTTTCAATTAAGTTTATTATTATAATTCTTAACATTTTAAGCATGACATTTAAAACATACATGTGTGTACTTCATATAATTTATTGTTAAGTGTAAACAACTATTTCCGCTTGATTTATTTTAATCGTCATGTATCAAAATTTAAATAATTACAAGGTTTATGTAATTTTCAAAATACATTCAATGTATTTGTTTTTCTTTTCGAACCTCGTCGAGATTTATGCAATATTTTTTGTGCCTTTGAAATTATGTTAATTATATGTTTAAAGTTTAAATCGGTGGAAAAAACGAATATTATACCTTGATAATGTAAACAAATAATTACATAAATTTAGTTAACAAAGAAATGAAGAGTACATGAGTATTTTTTTATTTTGATTCGGCAAAAATAAAAGGTGTCCCAAAATTACCGCAAGACCCAAAATGAATGCAAAATTTGAATTTGTCGACATTCAAAAAAAATTCAAATCTTTTGTTAATATTGGGACCTTCCTATTTTTGTTTCAAAAAAAAAATGTACTTTTGTTACAAAAAAAAAAATTCTTGGTAATTTTGTTAAAGAGAACTCGTTTATTAAGAACAATAAAATATACCATTTCTACTTTGGTCGAAAAGTACCTTTTGTAATAACGTTAAAAGTATTGTTAATGCTTAAGTCAACAACTACTTTTTGCTATTTTTAATCACTTTATCAAAAAGTACTGTCGGGTTTGTTCATTTTTTAAAAAAAAAAAAATAATGTTCTTGAGCATTTGCTAAAAAGTGGAAAATTACTTTTTCCACTTTTGTCAACATACACTTAGTGCTGGTTCACACTCTTCAAGTTTAAGCCGTCAGTGCTTGAGCTTTTAGGAGAAATGAGAATGGCATTTATTTTCCTCTCTCTCCTTAAAACTCAAAACTTGACGGTCTAAACTTTTTGTTGAACTTGTCAAAAAGAAAATGTTTTACTTGAAAAAGAAAAATATATTTTGCGATTATAAAAGAAAGTAATTATGGATTGCTATTTTCAAAAAGTTACTTTTTTAGGAACCTTCAACTGAAACATATCATTTTGCAAAATTTCTTTTGGAAATACCATATATTATATTTTTCCATTTAAGGTGGTGGGGGTTGAGGTGGGTTGGGATGAGTACCAACTCATTTTTCTTCTCCTGTACTCGCGACTGCATAACTATATATGTATAAAAAAAATATCTGTTCTTTCAGTAAATAGCTGAAATTTTGCATTCAAATATTGGGCACATATTCAGTATAAAAATAAAAATAGCTTAATAGAAAAAAGTACCAACGATATTTATATATTCGAATTTCCAAAAGGTTTAAAAATTTGAATGAGAGCTTTTAAAGAGAGGAGAACACAATTTAAATTTTATTTTATCTTTATTACTTAAGAAGATAAATTGTTTACCAAAAAAGTACCAAAATAATATTTTTGACCTTTTTTATATTATACGCAAAATGTACCAATTTCAAAAAAGTACCAAACACATGGCAATTTAATTTTCGATTCAATAATGATATTTTTTGAACTTTACGTCTACCTGTGTTAGATCACGAGATATAACGTTACTGATTTTACCGGTTTTAACCCATTTCTAACCTCCTTATGAATTGAATTTCCAAAAGTCTCTACTTTTTTTATTAACACATTTCGGAGGGGAGTCTACATATAAAATTTCAAGTGTCTGGCTTAAATTGTTTGAGCTGGGCGACGATGATCACCAAGTCAGTCACGCTGATCTTATAAAAATATATGAAGTTACTAAAAATGATCTGGTTACTAGGGTGGCAGGTGGTGGCAGTTAAAATGTATAGTACTTACTTTTGATACTTTACAGTACTAGAAATAATTATCACTAAACCTCCCCTAGGCCCACTTTTTTTGTTATGGTCTCTTTAAATTTGGCTTACTTTAGGTTTTATTTATTTTTAAAGGAACTCACAATCACTTCACTTATTCCAAAAAATGACGCGCACAAAATCACAATTATCACATGGAATGATTAATTACTAATACGGTTTAAACATAACGTGCTTATTTACAATGACCCCTATTCTGCGTTTCGATTCGGATCGAAATTTTCTCCGTTTTTGGCAACTTTGGTATTCTGTGCCCATATTCTGTAACTCCCGCGTTGAAAAACTTTTCGATTGAAATGTGAGAACTGAAACAAAAATACCATAAATTGAAACAAACATGTTTTTCTCACTAAACTGTTACTGTCTCATTTTTGGTGTGTAATAGCTGTAACGTAGGGAAATTACTCGCCAAAAATGTTTCAGTAACAATTAAGTGAGAAAAACATGTTTGTTACAACTTATAGTATTTTTGTTTCATTTCTCACATTTCAATCGAAAAGTTTCTTAACGCGGGAGTTACAGAACATTGGCACAAAACACCAAAGTTGCCAAAAAAGGAGAAAATTTCGATCCGAATCGAAACGCAGAATAGGGGTGAATGAAAACTTTAAAGGAAAAATCATAGCTTACTTTTATTTCAAAGTACAAAAATCAACTTTGAAAACCTTAAATTTGTAAGAAAAAAATTATCTACTTTGCTTCAGTATTAACAGTAGAATAGTTATGCAAGAGCCAAATTAAGAAATGAGTTGTATGTTTTGAAGTGTTCGCTATAATCTGTTATCATAATTTTATTACAATTAAAAAAAAAATCATTTTTGGCCGGAATTGACCAGTGTGCAGTACTTCTGGCATATGTTTTAAAGAGAAATGTAAATGTTGTGAACGTTCATGAACGAACTTAGAACTACTAAATAGTAGTTTTTTGTGCTTCATTTGTTTACTTACTACTTTTTCATTTTGCTTTTGCTTTAACTACTTTAACTATTTTGCTTTTGCTTTAACTACTTTTTTTAAACGGCAATGAAGCACAGCAAGAGGGAAATTTATTTTCTTGTTGTCATTTTATTTTGCATTCGCTTTAACTACTGTTTTTCTTATGGCAATGAAGCAAAGCAAGTGTAAAATTTATTTTGTACGTTTTTGTATGAGAATTTGCTGCTTTCGCCAAACAGTGGCGTTTAGAGCAAAACAATACTTAATTAACATCAAAATAGTTAATATGGATCAAATATTAAGCATTATTATCTCACCATATAAAAATTTCGTGTAACAGGGTTTGGATTTAGAAATGGGTATTCAAAATATATATACCACATACCATATCAATTTTTTTTTAATATTAAAGAGCTCACTCGATACAAAATAAACAATATTCTCAAATCGCCACATTTGACAGTCCTGCCAATAACAGCTAAAAAGCGGAAAACTATTATCCATTTTTGTTATTTATAACTGGCATATTAAAAAATATAAATTTTTTTTTTATATATTCCTCTAACTCCCACTGGAGCATAGGGCGCCAAAAAATAAAAAATTTTTTTTTACGAAAAAAGTCTCAAATTAATAAAAACTTTTAATTAAGTTTCACGTTATTTTTTTAATATGTAAAAGAATTACATTTACATTGTTTTGTTTTCTTGATTTATAATTATTGTTTTACTGTAAAGTGCTAATAACCTTTGTGTTACAATGTATTACAATGATTTTAATGATTTTCTCAATTAATAAAAAGCATTTTAAATTTGGTTATAATTTTTTACAGTTGGTAACTTTTCAAAAATTTTGGTTGTAAAAATTGTATTCGTTGTGGCAGCACTGCTTGCAAGTAAGCAATTATGCAATATTCTCAATCATACGACTTTTTTTTGTGCTGTCATTTTTCGGATTTGAAAGATTTAAAGCTAAGATCAACCGCTATTAAATATTCCCTTGAGAATTAATATCAATGTTATTTTTCTTCTCCAAATGTTATGCGATTTTTTCCTCTTAATAGAAATTTTTCTCATGGGAGATTACACCTTATCCATGTGTATGTATTACTTAGATACTTATACTTAGATACTTTTGTAATAAAAAATGTATGAACTCCCACATACCAGTTTCTGGTATCATTTTGGTACATTTTAATTTTTTTTCATACATGACGCGTTGGCTCAATTTTTGCCCCCGTTTTTGGGTCATAAGTGATAAAATATAAAAAAAAAATATCAACATTTTATTCATTTTTTATTTCAGAGGAATGTACTTGACTGTTATAAATTATTTTTTTTATTTTTTATATACTTATTTTATTTTTTATACGTTGTGGATGTGTGTACAAAAGAAAAAGCTTTTAAGCATGAACTAAAACTCAACATTTTTATAGTTGTATAAAAACAAAAAAAAAAAAAAAATGCAAAAATTACAAAAAAAAATGGATTTGGTTTAAGTTAACAATTTTAATTAAACAATTTAACAAAACCAGATATGAAAAGTCTTCAACGAAAACTTTTCCTTAAATATTTACTTAGCAATAAATTGAAATTTTATTGAAATTCCTAATTTAAATTCCAAACTTTATTTTATTTAATTTCCCTTGAGCTTTATTTTTTTTTTCTGTTTTGTTTATGAGACTTGCAAAAAATCATTAATTTGGCAACAGCATTTGCATAAAAATATTCCAAATGTTATCGTTCACCTAAAAAGATGAAGGGTTTTCAGATGATCATAAACAACAAATGTTGTTTAATGTCAATGTTATTAAAAATAAAAAAGTTTCACATGGAATGACAAACTTAGTCTACCCTCATTCACCACTTGTGCTGGAGGGTATAAAAAATGTTATAGCTTTTACTTAAGAAAAGTTTTAACTTAAACAAAAGACAAGCATATAAATTAATTTTATTTTCCATATTTGGGGGATTCAAACGGTAGTCTTAAAGTCGCATGTCTTAAAATAATACGAAATAATATGACTGCTGTGAACAACCCGATCATAATTGAGATTTCTACTATGTATTTATGATTTAGTATGTTTTTTGTTTGAAACACAACAACAATTGTTTAAGCTATTGTTAAATAAGCATACCGTTTGAACCGCCCAATTGCTTATTGGTTTGACAAGAAAAAAGAGACAGACAGATGAAAGTCCTACTGACGTAAAAGACGAAAAAAAAAAACAAAAAAGAGACAGCCAGATGAAAGTCCTACTGACGTAAAAGACGAAAAAAAAAACAAACACAAAAGCTTGAAAAGTGAAAAAATCATTAAAACTTCATATACAATTTTTTCTATTCAGGCATAACAAAAAACCGTTTTTACTGTCTCTTTTCAACATAAACAGTTATGCGACATTTTAGCATCCCAATTGGCCATATCTTCAAGAAATAGATAGAAATATTCTTAACTTGACGTTTGCTTCAGCAACAAAATTTTGCTTGCGTGACGTTGACATCAGGGATGGCAATAAAATTCTAAAGAAACTCATCTTTGTATAATGTTAGGTAATGCTAAAAGAGGTCTTTGAAAATAATATTTAATTGATTGGTGGTTCGCTTAGATCTTTGCAAAATATTGAAGTGGATAATTTTTCTTTTTTAAAATTGTATTGTAAAAAAAACCAAAAAAAAAAAAATAGTTTTTTATGACTTATTGAAACATAAACTGATAGTTATATCCAGGGCTGTGGAGTCGGAGTCGGAGTTGAAGAGTCGGAGTTGAGGTTTTTGTACCGGAGTCGGAGTCGAAGTACTCACAAAAACTAGCGACTCCGACTCCGACTTTTTTGCATTATAATTTTTCCAATATTTTTCAAAATAAAAAATTTTAATGACCAATTTCTCCAATTCTTTTTAAATATCAATTCAAATTTTTTTTTGACGCCCTATGTTCTTCGTGAACAATTTATTTAAGTATTTTTATGTTACATCGCTGTATCTATATTGTATTTAAATAAATAAAGAACATATAAAAAAAAAAAAACAAATTCATATTTAAATATAATTTTTCTTATAATTTTATTTTAATTTGACATAAAAAAACAAATTTTAAACATAAATTGATATATAAATAAATTAGTGGAATTGGCCATAAGAGGGTCTGCTTTTTAAAATTGTGAAGTCAGAAAATAAGGACCAGTGAACTTTTCAAATAAAAAATTAAAAAATTGAGATAACATCTTATTTTGACAATTTATAAGAATAGTTATATAGATTGTATCGAAGCATGTCCTTTTCTATGTTTTAATGTAACCTCAAATTTCTGTAACAAAAACCAGCGGGTTCACTATTTGAATTTCGCCAAGATATCGTTAGTGAAATAGAGCCGAATTAAGGAATTTAAAAATTAAATTTGTAAAGATGTTGTTTTTTATTTATCGTATATTAACAAATATTTTTGTAGCCATGTTCATGAATATGACTTGAAATCAGCTGTAGCTCCTGTGGTGAAAGCATTAAGTGAACTACATTTAAAGTTCTAACCTTCAAGGTGAATTATAATAGAATAAAAGGAAAAGGAACTCGGAAAAATACATGACATTGTTCCAGATATAATTTCCATCAATGTGGGGGTTAACCCGAAAAATGATTTGAGAATACTTTTATCTACTCACTTTAGGGAAAATTAGAGAGATAATAAAGACTTGCAATTTCAAATTTCGGTCTTGGACAAAAATAATATTGAATTAGGAACGGAAAAATGCAATGGCGACTTCTTGATGCCTTTAACGTCTAAGCCAATTGGACTTGGTGTTGTTTTCAACTTTTCTATCTCGAAAGCTACATTAGATAGAACTTTGGAAATTCACACATCTATAAATTCCAACAGTATAAAAAACGTTTTTTGAAAAAGATTATTTTTCTATATTTCAGTTGGTTTAAATTTCTAAACTGTTGAGTTATAAGTCAAGAATGTCATAACACTTTAGAATTAAAAAAGTTCAACTCATTTGGTCTATTTAATCGGGCGCTATATGTTTTTTGCATCTTTTCCAAAATCCAAATAAAATATTTTGCAGCTTTCCTACTCATATGTTAGTAACTAGTAGGTTAAAGCTCAATGCGCGGCACGTTAGAATTAAAATATCGATTTGAAATTTTTACAGAATCATTTTCTTGCTATATTTAGCCATTTAACAGGTACTAAATTAAAAAATAGTTTAAAGTCAAATAAAAACTAGTCTCTTAAATAATGCTAGGTTAGAGTAGGAGTCGGAGTTGGAGTCGGAGTCGTACTTAAAAAATTTCAGCAAAAGGAGTCGGAGTTATAACCATTTCTTAACGACTCCACAGCCCTGGTTATATATATTCAGGGTGGTCCAACCAAAACGCACGATGTTATTTGTGAACAAAAATATAATGATAGAAGGATCTTTGACAATTATGTGTGAAACAAAATATCGACCAAATGCTCACCACGGCTTCAGTGGCATACCTCTATCCGATGGTCCATATTTTCATTGACTCTGAGACATATTCTCTGCTTATTGACGTAGGCTGTTTCGCGCAAAAGAGCAATTGTTGCGTTGGCTGTGTGGCAAGTGGCACATTGCGTCCAGGTCCATATTCTCAATTTCTGGTCACAAGAAGTCCGTTATCATACCGCAATAGCGAACACCATTCACGGTAACACTATCGCGAACAGGAACAATGTTATTTGAGTTTTCACAACACTGAGAAAATAATTTCGATTCGGAAAAAATTAGAAATAAAATTACTTCCGAATCAAAAAAGTTTTCGATCACGACTGCCAGAATTAGCCCCCATATAAGATGAATTTCATTTAAAAATCGAGATAAAACTGAAATTTTGAACCCGACCCCCTCAGATATCGATGAAATTTTGTTCATAGCTAAATTTGATCAATACAAACAAACTCTCATTTTTAGAAATGACTGTTTTGCGATTTTTTGGGCGTGACACAGTGGGAACGTTTTCGAAAAAACGCGAAAATGGTCGAAAAGAGCTCCATTTAAACTACAATAACTCAGAATCGGCTAAACCGATTTCCATGATCTTGGTATCATTAAAAAGATATTTTAACAGGCTTTATGACACGTTTTAAAAAAAAAGAAAGAAATACACTGTAAAAAAATTTATAACAAAAAAAAATTTTAACTGACGAAAAAACCAAAAAGATCAAGGGTTTTTTTACAGTGTATTAATTTTTTAGAAAGGTTTATCCTTCATCTATACCATATCAAAAAATAAAAATGGGTTCTTTTTTAGTTTTTTTTATATAATTTTTTTAGTAGTGTCACTTCTAGTAATTGCCCTTATATTTTATAACAAAAAAAAATTTTAGGTAACGAAAAACCAAAAAAGATCAAGGATTTTTTACAGTGTATTACTTTTTTAGACAGGTATTTCCTTCACCTATAACATATCCAAAAAGTAAAATGGGTTCTTTTTTATTTTTTTTTTTAAATAATTTTTTAAGTAGTGTCACTTCTAGTAATTCCGCAAAATTCTGAATAAAAAAATCAATGTATTCTTCATAATAATTTTCTATTTTGTCATAAACATTTATTACTTTACCCATAATAAAGAATAATATATATAGAACAAAAAATTCATAATTCATAATTATAAACAGTTTCGAGAAGCCAAGATATCCCATTACAATTTTTACGCGTATATTTTAAAAATTTGAGTGAATATGAATTCAAACAATAAGTACAGATGCATAAAAATATCTAATAAGTGTTGCGCTTCGCTTCGTAAAATAAGTGAAAACGAGGCTGCAAATATAATTGAATATTTTCCAGCTGTCGCCAACATTCATTGTAGCCGTATTTGCGAAACTTGCCGGAATACACTGAGAAAAGCGCGCAGTCGTAATGAATCCAACGTGGAGCAGAATGAAGTCTCAAATTATTTGCCAACAACGCCCAGCGATGAAGTTAGCGAAGAATTGAATGAACTTCCAACTTGTAATGCAAACATCGAAAGGACGGAAGTCATTGAAAATATAAATGATCATATTATTCCTCATCTACCAAACCAAATGTCGCCTCTTAAAAGCAAATATATGAAACAAGATGCATACAGAAATAGAAAATCACTGCAAATTTTCGAAAATATAGCAGATTCACTTGGAGCTGATCCATTATCGCAACTTGAAAACGTCAAAGCCATTTACGAAGAAATTTTGGAAAACATCAAATAGAGAACAGCTCAAATCTTTTGGAAAAGCAAAAACTTTTATCTCTCTTACCAATCAATATGAGTCACGCAGAAATTAAAGATCGTTTTGGGGATGATATATCTCACGATTGTATCAAAAAAAGTAAAGATATCCAAAGGAATAAAACGAAGTTTGCAGATATCAATCTTTTTAAAATGATCAGACGTAGTTTACCAACCGAAACTCTAAGCACAGTCAAGTTATTTTATGAAGATGATGAAATTACCCGAATGATGCCTGGATCGCAAGATTCAATAACTGTTAAACAAGGAAACTTACGTGAAAAAGTTCAAAAAGACTTTTGGTACGTATTACTAGAAGTGACACTACTTAAAAAATTATTTAAAAAAAAAATAAAAAAGAACCCATTTTACTTTTTGGATATGTTATAGGTGAAGGAAATACCTTTCTAAAAAAGTAATACACTGTAAAAAATCCTTGATCTTTTTTGGTTTTTCGTTACCTAAATTTTTTTTTGTTATAAAATATAAGGGCAATTACTAGAAGTGACACTACTTAAAAAATTATATAAAAAAAACTAAAAAAGAACCCATTTTTATTTTTTGATATGGTATAGATGAAGGATAAACCTTTCTAAAAAATTAATACACTGTAAAAAAACCCTTGATCTTTTTGGTTTTTTCGTCAGTTAAAATTTTTTTTTTGTTATAAATTTTTTTACAGTGTATTTCTTTTTTTTTTTTTTAAACGTGTCATAAAGCCTGTTAAAATATCTTTTTAATGATACTAAGATCATGGAAATCGGTTTAGCCGATTCTGAGTTATTGTAGTTTAAATGGAGCTCTTTTCGACCATTTTCGCGTTTTTTCGAAACAAAATTCATCGATATCTGAGGGGGTCGGGTTCAATGCATCTCGATTTTTACATGAAATTCATCATAAACTGCTTTGTATGACTTTTTTTCAAATTTCAGTTGCTTTGCGATACCTTTATATCTTTTTTTTATTCGCCCAAATTATGTATTTCTTAGTTTTTTGGGTATTCGCATATATGAAGGTGGTGAGGCCCTAAATTTGATCACTTTTTAAGGACCACCCTAATGTACATACATAATTGTATTTTATTTTTTAATGACAAAAGAGACAACTCAATTTATTTCATAATAAGACATAATTATGCATACATTAAAATAAATTAAGATAAATGTTGTCAAACACGTTCAGGGTAAATGTAATTTTTCATATATGATGACATTAATCCGCTAAGAGGCGCTTTTATGTAAATATACTCTTATATTAAGGATTCTAATAAAAGTTATGCATATAAAATAAAATCCCAAAATACAATGTAACAGGTAAACATTTACTACCTTTACATTCAAATTTCGAAAAAAAAGTAACAATACGTGTCTAGTTTTAAAATAACATTCAACATAAGAATTACATTTAAAGATCTATGTTTAATTTGGTTTCTATTTTAAATGTATAAAAAGTTATAAAGCATGCATAAAGAAATACCAAACTAGCGAATTGACCCTGCTTTTACTTTTTAAACGGACAAGTACGAAATATTTATAGGTTAAGAACGATGTTAATGAAAAATTTAGTTTGTTATTTATTTTTGTCACATATTCTCAGTTGAATTTTGCTATTGAAATTCAGCCAGATCGGGCGGGCCATATATGACTGAGATATGAGCAAAAAAAGGTTGCCTCTAATTATTGTTATAAAAGAGAAATATGTTTTAATCTTAAAAATTTACTAACACTCAATTCACACGAAGGTTTTACGGTGTAGAGAAGAACGCGGGGTAAACAAAAAGACTCGCTTTGTGTTTTTTTATGTCGTTTTTTATATTTCTCTTTTAACTTTTTCTTGTTACGTTTTATTCTTTTTCTTACTTGAAAGTGATAGATAAATAAACCTCGATTATCGATAACAGATGGGACCGTCAGCTTTGTGGATTACAAATTTTTTTGGTGTGTTTCTTATTTTATGTAAATATATAATGTATTTATATTCAACATTTTTTATATTTCGAATTTATTTTAGCTCATAGAATAAATTCGAAAAATGAAAAATGTTGCATATAATAAAGTAACTTGTGAATAGAAATAATTCCCATTTTCCATATATAATGTATTATTATGTAAATATTTAAATATTAGTAAAAAATTAATTTTGGCAGAACATGATTCCAGTACGTTGGGAAAATCTCTTAGTTGTTTATTTAAAATTTTTTATTGTTCAAAAGTAAACGAAAAAATGATAATTTGCTTATAATTTTGGACAACAGAGGTAACGCCGGATAATATATGTTATCGTTGCAGAAAAAAAAGTTAAACCAGGGCAAAAAAAATGTTTTTATTATTTGGTTAATTGATGCTGCCGGTTAATCAAATTACGGATAATCAAGGCCCTACTGTAAATAAAAAAAGACATTGAACCAAAAATCATCTTACGAACGCAAAGGGTTTTTGGAAGTGACTTCAAAGGGAATGAAGAAAAAACCACGTCGTAAAAGCCGTCATGTGAATTGAGTGTAACATATTTTATTTTTTTGTTTTTGAATCATGTTTGATACCACATGAATACAGTACATCGCGTTCCGAAACAATTTTAGCCGTCACTGACTACATATGGTATACAGATTTTTAATGTGTAATTGAAATTGTTTTATCAGCTCTTTTTTGCGGTAAAGCGTAAAGGCACTTGCAGTGCATATATAAACATAGCTTCAAAGGTATTTCTCTATTCAGTAAAATAAAAATTTTAAAATTCGTCGTTTTAGCGATATCGTAAAAGTTTGGGGAAAAAAAAATTATTTCTTATAAAATTTTTTTATATTTTCGTTTTTAAAACTTGATAAAAAAAAAAATAACGATAAAACAACGGGCCAGTTTTTCGTCTAGTAGCATGTACCTAAATATATTCCAAAGAAATTACGCCTTTTTCATTAAAATTGGTGCACAACTTTTGATCTTATTCAAAATATATGGACAGAATAAAACTGGTAGTAAATGAAATTTTCATACAACAGACAGTTACCACTAGAGTTGTCAATTATTTGCCTTTCAACTTTGTTCGAATAATTCAAATCATTGTATAAAATTGTTCGATTAATCGATGAGAACAACGAATAAATAAAAATTATTTTTACAAAAAAATAACGTATTTTTAATAAGTTACATTCGTCCACTCATCTACATCTATAGAAAATCTTCCATTTTCTTCTTTATTTTTTACCAAAATCTGCTATGAACTCTTCTTTTTTTTAAACGCAAAACATTTCATCTTATCCCTTATGGTTTTATTACTTAACCCTTCTGCATCCCTTGGATATGTGCCCTTCCTATGATCCTTTGGGTCAATATGACCCAACAATAAAATGTAAACAACATTTCATATTTAAGTATTATTAAAAATAAAAGCGATTCCATTGACTTTTTGACTGAAAAAATTATTGATCGGTGATTCTGAATGAAGATGAACTCAATTCAATTATATTCAATAGGAAAAAAATTTTAAGGTGGAATTAAACTTGCAATATCGCTTGTTGGGTCATATTGACCCAAAGGATATTAAATGTGTGTAAATCGTGTTTTTAAATGTGGAGGGGGGAGGAAAAATTTAAATTTTATTATTCTCATTTTCATTTAAATTTACAATTTTCGTCCCTGTAATGGATAAATTAAAGTTTCACGTCCATATCTTATATTTAAAGAGACAAATTTTGCGTTTGAAAACCAAAATTGGGTCAAATTGACCCAAGGAGTGCAGAAGGGTTAAAGGCATTGTAAAACAATTAATTCCATAATAATCCGATATTACTTTGGCGTTGGCAGACCTGCCATCTTCAGCTAAACTTTGGCATTCAATTTCTTCTATAAAGCAACCGCTGCCTCTCTTTATGTATTTTGTCGTTGGACTATCTTGCACTACATCGTTTTCAATGGTAATATTGTGACACTTACGCAAATGGTTATATGTAAATCAATTCTTTATTTTTTTTTTAGCTTTTTGTTTATTTCTAAGTTTTTTACCCAAAATTGAAAATCCCCCTTTCTTGAAATTTTGTTTAACGGTTGATTTAAAAAGAAAACAGTTGATGCAATATTTTGTCAAAGATTTGTTCAATAAGAACATAAAATACATTTTTGAAATACTATGAGTACTCAACAGGATTGTTGCTTAATAAACATTGCAATTAATTACAGTCAGGGCTATGGCTACAATATTTTTTACCTTTCCTACATTTTGTATAAAATCACTAAAAACGTATAAGAATAAATCAAATTAAGCTTTTATTTAATTTATTTTTTAATAAAAAAAAATTATTCGATTAATCGACATTGATTAATCGATTTATTCGTTATTCGGAAATCGCCATTTTAAATTTATTCGAACAAGAGTTTGGTTTTGTTTGATCGATTAATCGAATTATTCTTAATCGGTTGACAACTCAGTAACCACACAAACAAAAATTCAAAACTTTAGCAGGTTTTAAAACTTTAAGCTGTTCTCTCACTAAATTGTAAATAAAATCAAAAGTTGTGCACCAATTTCTATAGAAAATGGGTAAATTCCTTTGGAATACATTTAGCTAGAAGCTACTAAACGAAAAATTAGTTCGATGTTGTATTTTTATTTTTAATGCATTCTTAAAAACAAAATATTCAAAATTTTTTTTATAAAATTTTTACTTTTATGGTTCAAGCTTTTATGATATTTCTGAAATTAAGTACTGGGCAAATTTAGAAACAATCACCCTTATCGAATTTAAAATACACCTGCGACTGTTTAGTAATAGAGAAAGGAAAATAAATTCACGTTCTCTTTTATCTATTAGCAAACAGTCGCAGGCGTATTTTAAATTCGCCAACCACGATAAGGTTGAATATTTGGCTATTTTGTTGTCGAATTTTGGTTTTGTTTCTTTGTTTACTGAAAAGGGAAAGCCCTTATCAAGTATGATGAAAAAAGCGAATTTTAGATTTGCGTTCAGCGTTCCTAATAACTAAGGAAGCAAATTTAATTTCTAGCGAACGATAAAGTTTATCGAAATTTGTAAACATGTGTAATATGTGTTTGTGGGTTAGTGGTCTAAAAGGCTGCATTACGTTAGGTGAAGTGTATCAAGGATTCAGCGCAGTCGAATATATCGCTCTTACTTCTTTGAACTAATTTTGGTAACCTTCACCACTGCACAGTGATCGATTTTAAGTATTTATGCGGCCAAAAGTCAAAATCTCAAATACGTAGTAGGCACAAAATATTGACGTCTACGTATAGTAAACACTTCCGCGAATTACCCCCCACCCTTTTTTTGAACAACCATACGTCACCGCTTCCGTGCAGTTAGACGCAATTTGATCGTTGACTTGATACGTATTTCTATTTGGGTGCCCAAATTATATCAAATTTCGCACTACGCATGTATGTTTATTTTAAGTTGTGTATAGAAGTGAAAGTGAAAGTGATTCCCATAGCTCAAGTAAGCTTCTAGTAAATAAATAATAGTTTTAACATTTATTTTTAACTTTTGTTATATTTTTCGGTAGTTGAACATACCCTCTTTTTCACATAAAAAATGTAATTTTTTTAATATTAAAAGCAATTTTGTTATGGATCAGGATCCGTCCGGATCATATTTTTATATGTTTATTGAATACGTTACACATTCAGCTTTTCTATAAAAAAACAAGAGCCGCAGAATCCCGCTTATTCCTTAAAGACAGCAGTTCAAAGTATTTTGTTAAAAAAAAATTAAAAAACCATTTTTTTTAATTTTATGTTTTTTTTTAGTTATGGTGATACCTAGTTCGTTGGGGGTGAAAATAGTGACCCGTAAATGTATGTTTGAGGAAATGTAACTACAAAATTTGCCATGTATGGATGATAAATTGGAGTTTTTAGAAAACCACTTGCTATTGTCTTGCGGAGACACTGTGGAAAGAAAAAAAAGCCTTAAGCATAAATTTTCCTACATCAAACACGAATTTAAACAGAGATGGCTAAAAGCTCATAAAGTTGAAGAAGTTTTTATGAAAAACAACCAGAAGTGGCTAGAAGGCACTTTTGAAATACCAGTGCATTCGCTTAATCAACCAGGTCGTCCGAGCAAATCATTTTCGGATTCGAGTGAACGAAGCAAGAGAAGAAAAACTGAGGAAATTCGATCAAATGTTGATGATGAAATTATTATACATGCCGCACAAGTCATATTGCAAACGAAGGGAAAAAGAAATGCCTCAAAATTGCTCAAAGATATACGAAATTTACCAACAAAGGCTAGTAAATATAGAAAAGCCTATTCCAAGACCAACGAAACAATTGCTCCTTTGACCCCGTTCCAAGCACTCAAAATGTTCGTAGAAGCTGATCTAACAAGACGACAATATGAAATAATAAGGGCAACTAACCTAATGCTACCCACCAAAGACGGCATTGCGAGTAAGGGCTACCTGCGCAGAAATTAATTTACAATGCCTAATGGATCATACTATTCAACGATTATCAATCTACCTGGAAGAAGTGTTATCAACCCTTAACGAAATTGAAAGAAAGTCATTAACGGGTGTGACGGGTGACAACAATCACGGTACAAACAAAAATTCTCGGAAGACACCGAATCTGATGCTAGTATATTTTTGAGTTCTTTTGTCCCACTTCAAATTATTTGTGGTAAAGAAAATAATAAAGTGTTGTGGCAAAACCCAACACCATCATCACCACGATTTTGCCGCCCCATCAGATTTCGGTATGTAAAAGAAACTACAGATGTAACAAAAGAGGAAATAAGTTATGTGCAAAATGAAATTAAGAACCTCACTCCTACAAAAGTAAATATTGATGGAAAAGAATTTGCTTATAATCACATTTTAAAAATGACCATGATTGATGGTAAAGTTTGCAATGCTGTAACCAACACAACCTCAACTAGCCGATGCTATATATGTGGCGCCACTTACAAAGATTTCAATAATTTAAGCAAAAATAACGAGATAAGTCCCGATGCTCTTGAGTTTGGCATTTCGGTATTGCACGCAAAAATCCGTATTTTTGAAAGCATTCTGCATTTGGCATATAAATTGCCCGGGAAGAAATATGGAAAGAAAAGGACCAAGGAAGAGAAAACATTAGAAGAAGAAACGAAAAAAGAAATCCAAGAAAGATTCCGCTTAGAAACTGGGCTGTTGGTGGACATGCCTAAAGCCAATTTTGGTAATACCAATGATGGCAATACGAGTAGGAGATTTTTTGAAAACACAGAATTAGCGGCGGACATAACAGGCATTAACCACGAATTAATACACAAATTAAAAATCTTATTAGAGGCGATTTCAAGTGGACACAAAATAAATACAAGAAAATTCGAAGAATATGCCTTCAACACCGCGCAAATGTATGTGGTGATGGCATCCCATGACTCCAACAATGCATAAATTACTATTACATGGGGCGACCATCATAGATAATGCACTCTTGCCAATCGGCCAATTGTCGGAGGAGGCTGCAGAAGCACGAAATAAACATTTTCGGTCATACAGACAGAATTTTTCAAGAAAATTTTCAAGGGAAGAATGCAACCGTGATATTTATCAAAGATTGCTTCTTACTTCAGATCCACTCGTAAGTTGTGAAAGATCGTTAAAGAAAACTTCACACAACAATTTTTCCAGTGAAGTTTTAGAACCTGCCGAGCCCCACAGACAATCAAGTATTGAGCACGAAGAAGTCGAGATAGAAACATCTTTTAATAAGACAATTTAATGCATTTTTATTTATTTATGATTTATGAGAATAAAATGTGTTTTTATTATAAAATATATGTTTTTCTTATTTATTTTTTTAAAATAAATAGATAGTTTTTTAAAATACAGTCTTTCGAAGCCATTAACGTCCAAAAATATTTTTGGCCGCCTAAATACTTCAAATCTATCACTGTGCACTGGTTGAAAAGGGTATATGCAGAGTATTGTTTTAACCCCGATAGGTCTTGAAATCAAAAAAATAAAACAAAAAATTGAATTTAAATTAAAAAATTTTTTCAAAGTTATTTACGGGAATACAAAATTTATCATTAATACGATTTCTGTATGACGTGCTAAATTCCCGTTTTTTCATATTTTTTATTCGAAAAATCAATACATACTATTAAGATCTGAAAATTATTTCGGGCATATATGTTGACCGCGGCTGGACGTCTAATTATCTTAATTGAAGAAATTAGATCCGATGTTGTTACGTGCGCCAAACTATGCGGAGTAACGAGTCGGTTGGGTCTGTTATGGACTATGCTCACTCCATATAATCAATTTTGTAAATTAACAAAACCGTAAAGCCAAAAATGAGCCGTGGACCATAAAAATTAGTGCCCTTCAAAAAGGCCTTTCAGTACCCAAGTTCTGTAACTTTGGTGAGAACTTCTCTCATCGGATAGATGCGAAACAAAATATTCTATCGTTTCTCGAAAAGAGAGAAAAAACTGACTCATGTCGAAAACTATAAAAACTATAACGTCGTAACGTTACAAATGTCGTAATATTTCACTTGAAGCCGATGTGAAATTGAAGGCGTTGAGAACGCCAACCACGGCGGCGAAGATGCAACCGTCGGCTAACCAAATATGTAGTATAAAGTGCGACTTTAATGTATGTTGCTTACAAAATAGCCTCGAAAACATTCGCATATTTTTCTAAAATGTTAAAAACAAAACAAATTAACAATGAAAAAATCAGCCAAGAACAAAATACGTATCTCTTCCGTGTTATTATTTATTGCACTTTGCAGTTTTAATATATTTTTTTATGTTGAAATTTTTTCTCATCCCATTTTTATTCGTGAGTTTATTCGACAGTTTAAAGCGGGAAGGTTAAATTTATTCTCAGATTATTCTAAGATTATAGTTTGCCGCTAAGATTAAACTCGATATTAAAAACCCACACTAAGTTGTAAGACTAGCCCTTAGTTAAAGGGCGAGTTCATAAAACTGTTCCAAATTTATATGCCCTGGCTACAGCAGGACAACTTTTAAAGTCCCTGTGAAATGCGGGTGAGGTCATGCAGGGCATAGTCCAAAATTTAAAAAAAGACCCATATGACTCAATTTAATGACAAACTAAAACTAATAAAACCTTTTTCCGACTAAAACTAATAAAACCTTTTTCTGATGTTCGCGCTGATGACATGTTTTATTAAACTGGCTCCGATTCCTTATTTCTGTGATGCCGATGTGTCATCTTATTGAATACATAATTTCAATTTTAGACCCTGATGACAATAAGGCCCAGTGATGCTAAGGCTGACATCATAATGATGGAAAGTGCCATGCGCTCAAAACAAAGGCACTTGTCATAGTACTGATGTCAAAATACCTCAGCGTTATAAAGCCAAATCAGTCTTTTTAATATTTTACCTGGCCCCAATACAATTGTTGTCCCGAATTTAGAGTTTTGCTACGATTTTAAATACAAAAATAAGGGTTACATAAGATTTGGTAAGGCCGAATATAGCACTTTTACTTTTTTAGTGGCATTATAAACTTACTTTTGAAAAAGTTCATGGAATGAATATGTATTAAAAATATTTTACATCTAAATGGGTTAATTTTGATTATGCCTGTGTCTGATTTTTTGGTGATTTTTTTTTAATAAAAATTATTATTATCCTGTAATATTGGAAACATAAAGTACACACACATACCAACAACAGAACTCTTTCGAAAACACACAAATTTGAAATATTTATTCTTGACGTGTTTGGGCATCATTCAGCCAAACACATATTTCTACAAACAACACGCAACACATGCAAATAACGGTACATGCATTTAATTGTTTGTATGTGTAAGAAGGTGGGATTAATATGGAAATTTACCAAAAATGTACATATGTTTAAGTTTAAAATATAAACCAGCTCAACTCAATTGACTTATGAGTGTTTTATTGTGGTTGTTGCCACACACACACATATCCATACTCATATCTGCCACCAAAACTGAAGACCACGTAAATCTTTGCTATAAAAGTCTGCTGCATATTATTTAAAGCCATTACAGGATACTTTAAATTGTTTGTATGTGTGTGTTTTTGCAAATATATGCATAATTTATTATGTCAATTCTACAAGCATCATTAATTTTTTTATAATCATTGTTCATGTCTCTTAAGTTTTTGTTTTTAGGTCAATTAGTGTTCTCAAGTTTGGAAAAACAAAACAAAATAATACAATAATTTAAAATGCTCTCATTTGATGAATATTGCTAATTTATAATTTACAGTGTAAATTTTACACTATTAAAATTATATAATTTAATAATTAATAGATTGACTTATTAAAAGTGTTTTATTCGGTCACGATCAAAGCGGTTAAAGCACTACTTTACTGTTTTGTTATTTTTATTTTTTCCTTTTTTTTTTTTTTCTTCTTTTAATTGACCTTAATTTGAAGAAGGTTTTTGAAATGTTTGTTGAATGTGTGTATTTTTTTTTTAATGAGAACGAGGCCATTGTTATAAAGTTTAAAATAATTTAAAACAATATTTTTTTTAGTTTGCAAATGTAACAGGGGATGAATTAAGTAAAATAGTCTATAGGCCTAACCATAATATGCATGCATGGTCTTGCTTAACCTACTGTCAAAAATTAACAAAAAGTCTCTCAAATGTATTTAAAAAAACAAAAACAAAACAAAAAAACATTTGATTCCGTACGGAATGTGCGATTAGATTCGCACCTTGCTTAAGCAAATGACAGTTTCATTAAACTTAGCAAAAAGTTTCCTTAAGTTCAATATGGTTTGCCTCATAGAATTAACATGTATTCGCACTTTTGATTAAGCCAACTTAAGCACATTATGGTTGGGCCTTAAAACCAATAAATATTGTCAGAAGAAAATGTTGAAATACTAATGTTTAAAAACTTTCCCAACGCCAGAGACATGCTGGCAAGGAACTATTAAATAAAAATACAAGTATTCCAATTCATTAGTATGGATTTAGAAAAAAAAAATCAGGGAGAAAATTACGGCATATCAATCGAAATTCCAAGACAATTGAAATGGAAATTTCGATCGATATCAGAACAGTCAAACAAACGCATAGACTAGTCTCAACCTGCGTTTAAAAAACTGCAGTCAAAAAAGAAAAGTTGCTATTTCTTCCACTACTTTATTTGTCATTGGTCAAAAATAAACTGTTGATTTGACTTCTAATTCATTAAATGTAAACAGTCGCTGTCAAACCAACTCAATAAGTTATAAGTTGAACACAAATGTTCTTTGACAGTTTTTGGCTTCGACTGAAGTTATTAAAACCCTGGTCTCAACACTCGATTTCAAGCTTCTACTTTAAAACTCTATCTTTAAGCCAATCTGGTACTACGGAATTCAACTATGGGGCACTGCCTCGGTCTCTAATATCAAAAAAATTCAAAGGCGACAAAATAAACTTCTTCAAATGATAACAGCCGCTCCCTGGTATGTTAAAAGCTCAAATATTCACAAGGATCTCGAAACCTATGATCACGAAATAGTCAGTAAAATATTTAAAAAGGCTTGGTTAAACCTTTTTAATTGATAGTGGCCATACTCGCTTAAAGAGAGGAAATACGGCAGGAATTATCCGAAGAGAAGAGCGCTAAACGCCTACAAATGTTAACAGTAAAGGGGAAGTGCGCTAAACGCCTAGAAATGTTAACAGTAACCGTAAAGGGGAAAATTTTCGTCCGGCACTGGCAGGACATTACATAAACAATTAGATTAAGTGGTCAAACAGAATTAAGTCTTCAATTTCAGGGGAAAATCCTAAAGACCATAATCAAATCGTCGGCTGTTAGTTCAAATTCTCTCTCATTTCTTTCTTTTTTTTTTTTTTGTTGTTTACAAAATACATAAAATTTATGGTAGCATTGTTAAAAGAGAAAAGGGCCAAATAAACCACACAACTTGCTTGGCAAACACACACTTTGTTTTCGTTTTGTGTTCGCCAATAAACAACACAAATATATTTCGTACAAACATTAATTTTTCATTTTTGTTTTGTTTTCAATGAACAAAGACGGCGACAGTAGTACGGAAAATTTTCTCGCTATTTGTTTAAAACGGAGAAGAAATCGTATGGTTTAAACAACGAGCTATTTGAGCAATACTGCTTTAAATATAAGAATTTAAGACTGAATAGCTTTTAATGCTTCAGTTAGCCATAGACACCACAAAAAGTTTGACAAATATCCAACATGTATGCCAAATATTAATAAAATTTTATTTTAAAAGATTTTGTTATTCGTGCTTAATTCCCAGTTTTTATTCTTGATAAAAACACTTGAAATTTATTGTTGATGGGATAAGCTATTCCTATGCGCATTTCACTGGTTGCTTAGGCCAGATCATCAGGAAACTTCATCCATAAAGATTTTGGAAAAACTAAAGATATTAAACCAAATAAAACTGTTAAGCGTATAAGAATCATAAGCAACAGCTCTACTTGTGACAATATCAAAGTTTAAACAAAAACATCAACCATAAACAGTGAGTTTATCTCTTCTTACATTCTCCACTACAATTGATTGGAATTCTTCCAACATTAATTGTAGTTGTAAGTAGGTTAAGAAAAAAACAAAATGCAAAAAACAACTTGCAAAAGCATGTTGCCAGGTAGTTTTTTTTAGGCCGTGCACTTGCCAGTTTATTATCAAAAGTAATTTTTGGGAATACAAAATTTAATTTAAAAGATTTTGTTATTCGTGCTTAATTCCCAGTTTTTATTCTTGATAAAAACACTTTAAATTTATTGTTGATGGGATAAGCTATTCCTATTTTAATATGTTTACAAATATTCTTTAAATGTTTGTCCCAACCCCAATTAAGCAATTTGTGCAGGGCTGCCAGGTCCTTTTTTTCCTTGTCCCCAAAATATTAAAAAAATGTCCCCAAAATTCCAAATCCCAAAAAAAAAAAAAAAAACTTTAAAAAGTTAATGACCCCTATTCTGCGTTTCGATTCGGATCGAAATTTTCTCCGTTTTTGGCAACTTTGGTATTCTGTGCCCATATTCTGTAACTCCCGCGTTGAAAAACTTTTCGATTGAAATGTGAGAACTGAAACAAAAATACCATAAATTGAAACAAACATGTTTTTCTCACTAAACTGTTACTGTATCATATTTGGTGTGTAATAGCTGTAACGTAAGGAAATTACTCGCCAAAAATTTTTCAGTAACAGTTAAGTGAGAAAAACATGTTTGTTTCAACTTATGGTATTTTTGTTTCATTTCTCACATTTCAATCGAAAAGTTTCTCAACGCGGGAGTTACAGAACATTGGCACAAAACACCAAAGTTGCCAAAAACGGAGAAAATTTCGATCCGAATCGAAACGCAGAATAGGGGTCAATATTTTTTTTTTTTTTTTGTTTTTTTTTTGACCAAATTTTAAATTTTTTTAAAAAAATTGTTAGAAAAATGTTAATAAGAAATCCCCAAATAAAAATTTTTAGTCAAAAAATCATTTTATTTTGTTTGTAGCGAATGGTTTCGGAGGAATAACAAGCAGAACAATATGCTGTTATTGAAGGGGTGGCATGTCGTAGTGTCCACGGACATAATGTCCATGGACATTATGTCGCACCAAAGAACGACATTAAGTCCATGGACGCTATGTCGATCAGCGATGCGACAAAATGTCCATCAATATAGTGTAATAATGTCCATGGACATTATGTCCTTTTTTGGTGCGACATAATGTCCATAAAAATTGTAAAGCGAATGTTTACTTAGCGAAACCGGTACTTGTTATACCATAAGGGAGAAAATCCTTGCGCCCGGCCGAAGTCCGGTTGTGCAGAGAAGCTTTAGTTAGCGAAGCCGGTCTTTGTTATACCATAGAGGATAAAATCCTTGCGCCCGGCCGAAGTCCGGTTGTGCAGAGATGCTTAAGTTAGCGAAGCCGGTGTTTGTTATACCATTGAGGAGAAAATCCTTGCGCCCAAAAGTATTTTCGTTATATATTTAATAAATACACCCAGAGAAAAAGCAGCAAAACCATTTTTAAAAAAATTGTAAGCAAATTATGTTTAATTTAACCAAATCATTGTCACCGGCAACCATATTATGGTTAAATTAGTTTCTTTAAAAATAGCTTTGTTGGTTGTGACCATAATGAAACATGTTTTTCTCTGCGTATACATGTTTTTCTCTGCGTGTATGTAGATCTTTTTTTGCATTTAACTTCTTTAGTAATATATAAGAAAAAATATATGCACTTACATTTTTCTTTTTGTTATATGTGGACATTATGACGCCTTCATATTTGACATTATGTCCATATTAAAAACGACTTAATGTCCGCGGGCATTATGACGTTTTCCAAAACGACATAATGTCCATGGGCTTTATGTCGCATCGAAGGGCGTCATAATGTCCATGGACATTATGTTCATCATAACTACTAAAGCCCTTATGACACTACATTTTTTATTCATTAATTGATATAGAATTGATAGAAAGAAACAGTAAATGTTAGAAAGAGCAAACTGGAGCAAACTATAAAAAATGTAAACAAAGTTTTGTAGTTTTTTTTTTCTCTTGTTATGGTTTTGTTTCAGGGATGGCGTTGAGAATTTTTAAAATTGTACCAACAACCTTTAAAAATTGTACTTTTTTACCCTAATTGTACTAAAAGATTTTTTTAGTTGAAATTAATTTTATTTATGTTCATAAAAAATACCACAAAAAGGTATTATACATCTTTGTTCAAAAAGTATGAACAAAAAAGTACAATTGAAACAACTTAGCCATCCCTGTTTTGTTTATTTTATGAAATGTTGCCAACCTTTTGTTTATGAGAAACCTAAAAACAAAAAGCGGTAAATCGCTGAATTTGCCCATAAACCGCTGATTCAGCAACACTTTTAATATTTCAAGCTTGAAATGTCAATTTTAAGTTAAACAATTTTACATTTTTTTTGACATAACTTCATTTTTTATCGATAACTTTATAAAAATTGTTGACAGTTTGCCATTTATCTTAATACAGCTGAACTCTTTGCACTTGGTAAATTTTTCTATTACATTATATTTGTACTGTTCACCAAAACTTGAACAATGCATTAAAAATGTAGTGTCATATGGGCTTTACCAATAGCCTAGCATTTTTTTCCAATCTTTATTATATTGTTATTCATATTCACTTATTTTTGGGGACGACATACAAATTTACCTTTAAAAAATCAAAAATTGTTTGTGTTGTTAACGGTTTTAGATTCAATTTTTAAATTCTTTTTTTTAAACACTCACTCAAGAAAAATAACAAGTTTATAAAGTACCTTTTACGCACTTAACAAAAATGGTAATCTTAATTAGGACCCTTAACACTATATAAGAGTAAGATATAAGTGTTGCTACTTTTTTTCATATTTTATATGCGAAACAAAGAATAATAAGCATAAATAATAAAAAAAGTGTTAAATCCCCAAAAAATCCCCGAAATTTTTTTTTAAATCCCCAAAAAAATCCCCAAATGACTTTCTTTGTCCTTTTTGCTCACATTAAATCCCCAACTTTGGGGATAAATCCCCAAGTCTGACAGCCCTGAATTTGTGTAGTTTATTTTGCCCTAAAAAATTGCTTGTATATCAAGGCGCCTTTCCACGACAATTTTTTATATTAAATTGTTTTGGTGTGGACGTAGTTCTGTTTGAACACTAAGATTTGATTAATTATGCTATTGCATATAAAAAGTTATTTTGTTTGCATTAATGCCTTTTTAGTAACAATAAAATAAACATAATAAAAATCTTTGAATGACAAAAAACTTAGATTATCGATGAAACTGATTTTTTGGCAACACTGCAAATTGTATTGAAATTATAATGGATATTTTTTAAATATTTCTGGTGTAAAAATTAATATTAGGTCTTATCAAGAACAGAAAATTATTGCTTATTTTCAATAATTGTTACGAATAGTGTTTACTTACGTACTCGAGAAACTTGCAGCAAGAGAGTGAAAAAGAGCATAACAATTTGAGAGACAAAAAATTTGTTAAAAATTTCTTGTAGCATAATTATTCAACTAACGGTTGTATGTTTCTGTTTACAAAACAAAAATAATTTTCATAATTTGTAAATTAAAAGTTTTTTGGTAACATAAAATTGGGGGATTGCTATCAAGTGATATTGTCATAATGTCCTAAACAGCGTTGCCGTTTTGGTTACTTTTAACCAAAATTGGTTACTTTTTTTTCTAATGTGTACTTGTGTACTTTTTTTATTTTGGTTACTTTTTTCAAGACAAAAATAACCAATTTTTGGTTGTGGGACAAGCTTACACGCTCCGCTTTTTTTAACTTTAGAAATGTTTATGGTATTGGTGCTTCCAATACTGTTTCTATCTACTTTAAAATGATTTTTCTAGCATATTATTCTGTAACAAACTATCAGCTTAAGAATGTAAAGCGCCCATTAGACGCCCATACTTGGTATGCGAGAATGGTATCCATCATACCATCAAGCTCGTGTAATAGCGAAAGTACACGAATTTTTCGCTGTTACACGAGTTTGATGGTATGATGGATGCCATTCTCGCATATCAGTTTGATATGTTAAAATTAAAAATTTTTGATTTTTATGTATGCTATCATACAATCGTACTCGTGTAATAGCAATTCTGTCATACTCAGTAAAAACATAATTTGAACTTTGCAAGCAAAGGGTAACGACTTGGTTAGAGCTCGCATTTTTAAACGGTTTTATTTAGAAATATGATCTATATTTTCAAACTTAAATAAAACACGTAATAATCGACACAAAGTTTTATTTAGAGCATTGAACGATAGAATGCAAATGCGGATCTTATTTTATTAAGAGTATGTCATCCAGATGTCTTCCGTCGAGTTGAACACACTATTCGAAGAGGAGCCTTGTTTTTCGAAAATTTTCAAAAAAAAAAAATTATACAGTTATCTCATGCGTGGATAAGGCACACCCTGCGGCAATGCAATGGTTTTTAATGTTTCAATCGAGGGTTGCAAGTTCTTGGAGACCAGTAACGGCAGTTTTGCTTGTTGACGTGGCCGTTAAAGTGAAAATGATCCTCGCCGCTCCAAGAAAGGGATTTCCAGTACGAAAACGCTCCAACATCGTTTCACAAAAATTATTGCGTAAATCAAAATCACTTTCTTTCAGTTCTTGAACGATTAAAATTTTAAAAGGATGGAACTTCAGATCCTTTTTAAAAATTTCATGAATAATCGCTCTTGGAAGTCTCAGTGAGGCTGCACTTTTCCGTATTAAAAGTCACGGATTTTTACGTTAATATCGACTGAGACCTGTCCGAGGGACATTCATAGCCGCAGCAGTTGGGCGGAATCTCTGCGCCCACGAACGAATTAAATTTACGCTCGGCTTATCACGTATTCGCTGAATACCGAACTTTGAACCAAATTGTCGACGAGCAATTACTCTTAAGAAATGTGTGCACAGCGAAAGCGCTATGCTCACTCGACCACAATCGGTTATTCCAACGGCGCCACCCTCCCTCCGCACCGTTTATTTCTTTTTGAAATAAGCGTATTTAAAAAAATAAATTTGCCACCAGACACCCTGTATATACAACCTTCACTACTTTTAATGCTTCATAGGTCTAACTGAAATAATTTTCTAGGAAAAACGATTAGGTGAAATATCTTTCCAAATCCAGCCCGATTAATATGATTCTTACTATTTTCACTTGGCTGAAAGCATCTATATATCTGTGCTCAAAAGCAATAACAGTTGAAGTCGAGTTAGGAAAAATTTGACTTACGAAATGCTATAAAATTGCTTACAAAGAGCTTGCAACTATAAGCTTAATAAAAATTCACTGATTTTTGCCAACGGGTTTTCAATTAAAAATGCTCTGCTGAGCACTTGCCGAAATCGAGTTAAGATAATTTAGCTCAATTAGGCGCTTTGATACAGGAAGGCTTAAGAAGTCCTACTTGTAATAGCTACTTATAAAAAAGGTTGAAAGCTCTAGCTCAAAAAGTTTTTCAAATAGACGAAAATAAGTGTTAACTTGGTATATGTGATGCCACGCCCACGAAAAATTATATAGCCTATTGTTTTTTCCCGACCATCGGTAACATAGTGTCAAAATTTTATGAAAATCGGCATAGCGGCTTAGGCGCATTTAATACAAAATAATTTTGGTTACTTTTTTCGCTTTAGGTTACTTTTTGATTTGATTTTGGTTACAAATTTTTTTTGGTCGTGGCAACGCTGGTCCTAAATAATATTTTACAACTGTTAAAAAAAAAAAAATATTGTTGTGTTTCTAACAGAATAAAAATTTGAATGCTGTGTTCTTTGATTCGTCATAACTGTACAGTATAAATCTAAATTCTAAGCGGTTGGCCATAGCAGTCATATATATTTCTTGCAATTATTTTTAGATATATGACTTTACAACTTTATGCCTACCTGGTAAAGTGTTATTTACTTTTTTTTTTTGAGTAATTGGGAAAAAATGTTGTAAATGTTTAGTTTACTCTCTTGTTGAAAGTTTCTGCAAATCAAGTAAATGAACACACCTATTTTTTTTTACATTAAAACTTTATTGGTTTATTATATTAAAAACCATTTTTTTAAATATCATAAAATAGAAATTAAACAAACAAACCAAAAAACCATCATGTGCAAAATTTGCATTACACAGAATGGCTCTTTGAGTTTTTCGAATGCCAGTGTTTTTTTTTTTTTTTTTTTTTTTTTTTTGTAAAATTAAAAAAAAAATTAATGCTGACATAAATGGCTTCTAAAATAACAAAACTTGCATTAAATATTTAATAAAAAAAAGTTGTAATTTTGCTGCTTTTAAAATATAAATTAATAGTTAAAGCACTTTTCTACAGCAATAACGAGAAAAAGTTTAACAATTTAATCTAAAATGCTCAATTTGTTTAAACTTCTATGCAGAGAAAAAAACAAAGATAGGGATCCCTAGAAATGTACAATAAAAAAGAGACATAGCAACTAAAAAAAAAATAACATGTTTCCATTCATTTTCTGCGTCTCAGTTGTTGTCTTAAACTTGCCCATACTCATGCACAACACATTCATATATATAAAAAAAAAGTGAAAAACAAATTTTCACAGAAGCCGTCACAATGTCTGGTCACAATGACGACGACTCTGCAATAAAGTAAAGATATATAGAAAAAGCTGCATTAGCAACAACCAGCCAATAGACCGACCGACAGACCATCCATCCCAACAACCAGCCACATTCAGCCAACACACTTTTAACAATTTTTGTTTAGAAAATCAACACCCAAACAAGAAGATGGGCGAATAAAATAAAATAAAATAAGTAAGAGATAAATAGCGAATTGGCAGTAGAAAAAACTAGAACGCTATAAAGCATTAAAAAATAAAATAACGATATTTTGACTTCCTGTTGCAATGCCTGAAATTATGCAATAAATTATTTCTACAACGTATAAGAGAAAAATATTATGATATAGTATGTACATATAAATAGTTAAAGGGAATTATGGATGTCATATTGCAAAAAACGTTAATGATTTTTTACAGCGTAAATATAAAACACACATTGACAAGCGTTAAACTCTTAAAAAAATGCAGCAAAAGCTTTTAAATCATTGCAATTTGTGCCAAAATTATAAATTTATAATACATTTTTAGAAGAGAAGTGATTTGTTGTCATGAAAGAAATATGGAATTATTCCACGCTCTGTATTCACGATTCATCGGTATATTCCAACAATCTGGACGCAGTCATCATAGAATTTTTAAATGGTTAATTAAATATGTCGCTCCAACTCGCTCTGTTAAGAAAATCGATGAAGAACTCTTTGTTTAAAAATCCTAACAAAACATTGTAAATCTTTTTTGTGATCTTTTAAAAAAAAATACCTTTACATGTTTAAATAGTTATGACAAATATTTGAAAAAAAACACCCGAAAAAGCGTGACCACTAAATTTTAACTTTCAATTTACCAACTGTTGTTGATTTAATAAACCTTGTTTCTGAGAAACTTGTAGAAGAATGAAATTAATAAACTGTTAGATGCTGTTGAACATAGAAAGCGTTATGCAAAATCAAACAAATGTTTAACAAAAGTACTGGTTGCTTGTGGGGTGTCAAATGTTTGCTAAATGTGACCATAGCTTAAGGTTGTATATACACAACCAAAGTTATATTGTTAACAATGAAGGCAATTACGAAATAATTACGGAAATATATGAACCACATATTTTCATAATTCATAAAAGGCTGTTCTATAATTAACTTAAGCATTTCGTCCATTGTATGCGAACATTTTGTGGTTTTACATCATGTTATTTACAATGTATGACAGTTTTCGTAAATACAGTAGAACACGCTTGTAATGAACTCGAAGGGAACAACATTATTAAATCGTTAACTAGCTCGCTATATTCGTAGCGCTGAACTTTTAATAATTTTTCGAAGTTTAACTTTGAAAAGTTATTCATTTTTAAACAAAACTAATTAGCATAATATTAAATGCGGAAATGTTTTACATGAGCACCTGCCATATGCCCAATCTGATGGTGGATCCTAACCAGTGGGTGACAAACAATGCGTTTACCAACGGCCCCTGTGTGTGTTCGGCTAACACGCACGCACAGGTTACAGTTTTGAGTCTATAATCTGACAAAAATTATACACCAGCCCCTTGCTTAGGAGCCGTAACTATCAAACCTCCACGGCTTAGAAAAAGTTTACAGAATCTATGTCATAGCAACAACACCTAGGGAGAACCGCCACAGGCTGAATTTTTCTCTCCAAAAACATCTCATGAAAATAGCCAAAATCCAATGCTTATTAAGCCAACACCAACGCACCTCGATACCTAAACTTTTATCTACTTTTCAATTTATTTCAGAGTCACTTGACCTTACTCTCTACTAACAGACTACTAAATCTTCGTCAATACCTTCTTTGACTATCTGACAAAACGTGCCACAAAAGTAAAAATCTGCCTTTAATGTAGAAGTCTCCTTTCCCGTGGTGTTAGGTATAAGCCGCAGCTACCACGTGAAAAAGTTCGATTAAACCAACCCACTTCGGCTTAGACGACCACTTTCTTTCGCCAAAACTACTTAAGGGCGATGTTCTTTACCGACTCTTATGACACATTGTAAAGGGTGGTTAAATTAAGGGCCGATGTTGAATGTAAACCACACCTAAACGTCAAGTTTTTTTCTACATTTCATTTGACATTTCTCAGTTTGAACCATGGAAAGAAACACAATCGAACAAAGCGTTAAAGTTATTCAGGCTTATTATGAAAATGGGCGTTCAAATCAAAATGCATATCGTGCACTTCGTGAGTTGTTCGGTCAATTTAATCGTCCAAATGTGCGTACAATCGAAAAAATCGTGCAAAAATTTTAGCAAACCAGTGCCGTTCTCGATAGTGTGGCTGAAGAGCCGTCCACCTCAACTCGTCCTCAAGCCCAACAATTGCACTTTGCACGCTTGTCGTTGATGAACATAATGCATAAAGACTTGCATGAACATGCTAACAAGGTTCAACTGACCCAAGAACTAAAGCCTCTTGACCATTCGAAACGTCGTCAATGGTCAGAATGGTGGCAAGAAATGGCAACAGTGGATGATAAATTTTCGAAGAAAGTCATCTTCAGTGATGAGGCACATTTTCACCTCAGTAGATTCGTCAATAAGCAGAATTGCCGCATTCGGGCCAAATTGAGGCCGGTCAGACAGTTACTGTGAATGGTTTTCGCTGTCGTGAGATGATAACGAACTTTTTATGGCCCGAATTGGAAGATATGGATGTGGTCGATATGTGGTTTCAACAGGACGGTGCCACTTGCCACACAGCTAACGAAACAATGGCAAGTTTGCGCGACAAATTCAATGTCCGTGTTATCTCACGTGCTGGCGATGTCAATTGGCCGCCAAGATCATGTGATTTGACACCGTTGAACTTCTTTCTTTGGGGTAATTGGAAAGAAAAGGTGTACGTTGATAAGCCAGCAACAATTCAAGAGCTAAAGGATGAGATAATTCGGAACATTAGCGGCATAGAACCTCAATAATGCCTCAACGTCATCGAAAATTTGGACCATCGGATGGAGGTGTGCCTCGGCGGCCATTTTGGCGATATTTTGTTCCATATACAATTGAACCATACCAATATTATCATTATAAAAAGAAATGACAATAATTTCCTAAATAATTTGTTTGTTATTCAAAATCAACATCGGCTCTTAAAAAAAGTAGGCAGGGCCACTCCCATTCAAAATAAATATTTCTTTTAAACTACTGCGAAACGAAATCTAATCAAGTTTGGCACTTCCATTTAGCTCTGCTATAAATGCAATATTATGATTAGAAAAATGGGTAATGCCCATTCAAAGAAATCATTCTTTTTTTTCTTCTTCTACTGAATCAATCCTTATGAAAATTGGTAAGCACATTAAGCTTAGGTTAAATGCAATATTCTTACTGTAAAATGGGCAGTGTCACGCCCAATAAAAGAACACCTTTGTTTTTATGCAATTTCACTTAACCGAATCTTATAAAATTTGACCACACAAAAAGCTCTGGTAAAAATGCAAAATTATGACTAGACAAATAGGCCTTTCCGAACCCATTTAAAAAAACTGTTGTTTTTAAATATTTACAATGAAAGTTCAAAACAATTATGGCATTGTAAGGAAATAAGAGTTAGAAGCAGGGCTGTGGAGTCGGAGTCGGAGTCGGAGTTGAGGAGTCGGAGTTGAGGTTTTTGTACCGGAGTCGGAGTCGGAGTCGAAGTACCCACAAAAACTAGCGACTCCGACTCCGACTTTTTTGCATTACAATTTTTCTAATATTTTTCAAAATAAAAAATTTTAATGACCAATTTCTCCAATTCTTTTTAAATATCAATTCATATTTAAATATAATTTTTCTTATAATTTTATTTTTATTTGACATAAGAAAACAAATTTTAAACATAAATTGATATATTAATAAGAGGGCCATAAGAGGGTCTGCTTTTTGAAATTGTGAAGTCAGAAAATAAGGACCAGTATACTTTTCATATGAGTAGGTGAGTTTCAAAAATTAAAAAATTGAGATAACATCTTATTTGACAATTTATAAGAATAGTTATATAGATTGTATCAAAGCATGTCCTTTTCTATGTTTTAATGTGACCTCAAATTTCTGTAACAAAAACCAACGGGTTCACTATTTGAATTTCGCCAAGATATCGTTAGTGAAATAGAGCCGAATTAAGGAATTTAAAAATTAAATTTGTAAAGATGTTGTTTTTTATTTATCGTATATTAACAAATATTTTTGTAGTCATGTTCATGAATATGACTTGAAATCAGCTGTAGCTCCTGTGGTGAAAGCATTAAGTGAACTACATTTGAAGTTCCAACCTTCAAGGTGAATTATAATAGAATAAAAGGAAAAGGAACTCGGAAAAATACATGACATTGTTCCAGATATAATTCCCATCAATGTTGGGGTTAACCCGAAAAATGATTTGAGAATACTTTTATCTACTCACTTTAGGGAAAATTGGAGAGATAATAAAGACTTGCAATTTCAAATTTCGGTCTTGGACAATAATAATATTGAATTAGGAACGGAAAAATGCAATGGCGAGTACACTGAAGAAAAAGATTTAAATTTAGTTGTTTAAAAATTCACATAAAACTACATCAAGCCACATTTTGAAAACTTTACAGCAGACCGCGCAAACATGTTGATAATCGCAAATGATGTTTATGTTATAAAAATGTGCATTTGTACGAATATGCACTGTTTGCATAATATTAATAAATTAATATAACCTTTAAAATATACTAAAATTCAATGATCCCATACGGATTGAAGAAAAACTGGTTTCTTTCGAAAGTTCGTAACAAAACTCGTTCGTTCCAAAATTAAATCCATTATTTTTCTATATTTCAGTTGGTTTAAATTTCTAAACTGTTGAGTTGTAAGTCAAGAATGTCATAACACTTTAGAATTAAAAAAGTTCAACTCATTTGGTCTATTTAATCGGGCGCTATATGTTTTTTGCATTTTTTCCAAAATCCTGATAAAATATTTTGCAGCTTTCCTACTCATATAGTAGGTTAAAGCTCAATGCGCGGCACGTTAGAATTAAAATATCTATTTGAAATTTTTACAGAATCATTTTGTTGCTATATTTAACCATTTAACAGGTACTAAATTAAAAAACTAGTCTCTTAAATAATGCTAGGTTAGAGTAGGAGTCGGAGTCGGAGTCGTACTTAAAAAATTTCACCAAAAGGAGTCGGAGTCGGAGTTATAACTTTTTCTTAACGACTCCACAGCCCTGGTTAGAAGTATACAACGGTAGTTGTTTTTGTAATTTATTCAGCGACTATCGAAAGAGAACAAGTTTTTTGAGTTGTTCCCATTTCTGTGAAATTTGTTCATTTTTATAGTGTTGTCATTTAAAGTTGTGCCAGTTTAACTGAAAATAGAACATCAAATCAAATAAAGTAAAACGTTGTAATACAAAAACACTACCACAACTTAAAATATTTCTATTTAGTCAAAACAAAACTGAAATAAATTAAGCTTACATTTGGGGACAACTCAAAATATTTCTCTTTAGTTGACTCTGGTGGAGAAGCTACTTTTATAACAAGAAGAGGGATACAACTGTATTTTTTTTTTGGCGAAAGAGTAGAGAAAATAATGTAAGATCTTTACAGTGGGTAGATATGACGACTGTACATCGATTTCTTGCAAAAAGTGAGTTTGAATGAATTTTGAGTTGACTCTCTTTACAGGAACCAGTGCGATATTATATCTAATTATCTTAAATTAAATTGGTATCATCCACCTGCTTTTTTCATCACTATTGCAGCTTCTTTTATTAGATCCTTGGACACAGTACATAAGCCAATGTTGAATTTTTTTCCCGTTAACACATTTCACGAAACAAATAGAATATGTGGTCCCCTTTTATGGTTGGTAGGGAGAGTTGTTATATATGGATACGCAAAATTCTTCCTAAATTTTCTCTTTTTTTGTTTTTTCTTTATATAACTTTTCATTTCGATGTTTTAGTTATTCTTTCAAACATGTTTGAAAATTTTAAGCGGAATGACTATTTTCAAACTTATTTCAAAATTAATTTTATCGAATATCCCAAAACCCCAATTTAACAACTTCTGGAAAACTGGTAGAAACTTTTTAAAAGCTTATGTTAAGTCATCAGGATTAGGATTTTGAATATGACTTACATTTCGGGGTCGTGTTTTTATATTTTAAAAATATATATTTTTAATTTGTGTACCTGTTCAGCTAATAACTGCTGGTAAAAACTTTAAAAATTCTCATTTTCCAATTACAATTATGTATAACTTTTTAGAAAAAGTTTAACATTGATGGCTTATAGTAAAACAGTTAATTAATTAACGTAAACAAAAACAAACACAAAATACAATTTTAGTTGGTCTGAAGTATGGACAACAAACGTATCAAAAGAGAACATAAACAAAAGTTTTGGCCACAGAAAGTTGCCGTCAGAACCAAAGTGCAACCGCTTTAGTTTAAATTAATTAATATACCAGCTTATTTATACCCTTGACCCAAGGTAAAAAGGTATATATTTTTCAAGTAAATCAATAGCCCAATTTTCAATCTTGTGCAAATGGTCTTGCATCGTAGCATTTGCAAAATGTTATAGTATTTACTTTAATCTCAAAATAATTCTATAGCATTTACTTTGCCATTTTGCAAATGCTACGACGCAAGACCATTTGAACAAGTTTGTGAATTGGGCTAATGTGACCAAAAACAACTGTGACATAGTTTGTTATATCCGGTGTTCGCTATAACAGCGTTTCACTATATTAG
This sequence comes from Pollenia griseotomentosa, assembly GCA_963931875.1. Classification (NCBI taxonomy): domain Eukaryota; kingdom Metazoa; phylum Arthropoda; class Insecta; order Diptera; family Polleniidae; genus Pollenia; species Pollenia griseotomentosa. The sequence continues at coordinate 113,513,868 of OZ007560.1, forward strand.
ACTTAGATTTTTTTTACGATGTTCGTCAGAGTTATTTAAATTAGAGCGGTTCAGAAGGTTTCTTTGATCTTGTTTTTCCCCTCCCACAACCTATAGGCTTAAACAGTACTCAAAGTATAAGTAAATGTGTACTCGTACTTAACAAAAAAATATGTCAAATGTATTGATGTTTATTGTCTTGTCAATCTATGTATGTCATGTATCAATCTTTTTGTAAAAACACGCATACACGCACATACAGACGCCCTCTTGACAACGACAAAAACTACAAAAGAAAATTAATAAAAGAAAAAATGAATATTGTATATTTGCGGGCCTCAGCACCACTTAATGGTAGAAATGGGTTCATGCATGAACACATTTATGGTTTCTTTAAGCAAAAAGCAAGAAACACATTTAAGAGTAGCATATCTTACGGTGTTGGTAATAAGATCTTAGTTAAAGCCTAAAATTAAGGCGGCTCAATAAGATTTGATGCTTTTTTATTATTATTACTATTTTTATTTTTTTTAATTAGATTCTTTTGTTAATTAAACGTTAGACGTAGTTTTACTCTTGTACATAAAATATTAAGCTCATGGATTTTTTTCCCCTTTTTTTATTATTATTTATTTTTTTTTTCGCTTTTAAATGTTATTAAAGGCATAAAGAAGAAGAAGAATGATTCTTTTCTCCTTTAAGGTTTTATTTTTACACTTTCTTTTTGCTACAGTTGTCTTCATCTTTCGTTTTCGAGATTATTTTTGTTGCTGGTATTAACAAGTTAATTACTTTTTTTTTTTTGTTGACTCTGTTATTATTTTGAAGTAGATACTCATTTATCAGCTTAAAATCCTAGTATTACTTAAATTACACACATCAACAAAACTTACTAATACTTTGTGTGTGTGTGTGTGCTTTTTTTTAATAATGTATCTGAGTGTGTTACATTAAAGCGTGTGTGCGGGTTTTTTTTAGTTGTTTCTGTGGGTGCATCCGTGTGTAAATTTTTATGGATATTTTGTTGTTTTTTGTTCCGTTATGAAACTTTTAATAACATAATAAGTTATTGTCTTCATAAACATGATCTTGTTTCCCTCTGTAACACTCTTATTTTCTATTAGGTTGTAGTTATTTATGTGTGTATTTATGGGTACTTATACCCCTTTTTCTAATAAATACTTGCGTATATTTTTCTTGCACTCAAAGATTAAAATGGGTTAATTCAAATTATTCCTTACTTACAATTTGAGTGGAAAAAGCTGAATTAATATTTACCTGTAACAAAAAAAGAAATTAATCCGATTAAAGTTTAGTTTATAATAATTTTAATATATAGGGGAAATTATAATGCATTAAGGGCCATTATTACAACTTGAAGTTAGCTAAAGTTAGGATTAAGTTGATAGATAGTAATGTGTTATCTGTCAAAAAGCATCTGTTATCTGACGGATAGCAGCTAACGCCAAGTTGTAATAATGACCCTAAAAGAACGACAAAATTTTTAGGTAAATCAACTTTTTTTACAATTATTACTGTCGAAGCTCAGTAAGACAAATACTAAATTTAACGAATTCGCGATATAGCGAATGACCATATTTTTTATTAACTACCTTATGTAGCGAAATTTTTGTTTTTTTACGCTCAATATAACGAATGGTTGGAACTCCAAAAATTTCTGTATATATTATCCAAAAAAAAAGATAATATGCAAAAATAACAATACAAACATGAGTAGAAAATAAATTTCTTAAAGTTAAAAAAAAAATCAAAATTTTAGAAGCTTGCAAAAGTGGGATTATTTCTGTTTGTAATTTTAATAGAAAGGGAATATAAAAATCTTTGATGTTTACCCTAAAAAATGGAAATAAAGGATGTTTCAAACTTGGAATCTACAAACAACAGTTTGGTAAACCGACGATCTCTTCGAAATGGAAAGTATCCTCATATAGAGGAAAGATTGTTAGAATTGTTCTTAAAACAGCGATCAAAATTCATACAAGCAAATTAATCAGGTTTTATAGCAAAAGCTTGAAAATTTCACGTCAAGTTTTCTACCGCTGGGTTTAATGCAAGAGATGGATGGTTAGGCGGATTAAAGAAAAAAGTATGGGAGACGACTTAGTAAAGCTTTTTAATGAACGTTGCATAAATCTATAGAGAGACAAACCAGGCTTATATTGGAAGATATTTTCGGACAAAACGTCTGTTCATGCTGGTGGAGCAACTGCTCCGGGAAAAAAACTGCACTTCCTTCGCCAATGTATCGGGTAAGAAAAAGTTAACACCTTTTCTTATTGGAGCGAGAAAAAAGCTCGCCGATCATTTGACACAAAATATGGCTGAAAGTTATCTGCATTCAAAAAAATCATTGATGGTTACTGGAATCTTCAGATCGAAGGAGATATAGAAAATCTTAGCATAATGGCGATAAATGAAGCCAAAATTACACATGGTAAGGTAATTGTGTAATTATATCCAATAGAGTCAACAAAACAATACAAGAAGAAACTGTTCAAAAAAGTTTGCAAGTCCGAAAAAAAAAATCTATAAATAGTTTTTTACATTTACTTAGTTTTTGCAAAAACGGAAATATTTTTAATAAAAATCAACAAATATAAACGAAATTAAACTAAATTAAAATTCGTTATAACGAATACCGACGTAAATACGGTCAAAGCTCGTATACATAAATTTCAATATATTTCAAAACAGTGGTAAAATTAGTTTTTGCGTTTACAGTGAATTTCAGAAGGCTGCTAAAGGTAAATTATGGACCGTATATCACAAAATTTGTTCTTGCCATATGAAACTAAGTTGGAAGAAATTTTACAACGATTAATATATCTGCTACGGTTTTAGGCGTATTTAATTAATTTACCAGAGTAGGCTTTATATGGAGCCTATAGTAAATTATGGACAGATCATCACGAAATTTATTAGTGCTACATCTAGTCCTATAAAACTGAGAAGTTTTCAATTTTATTCTGCTACCATTATAAATTACAGTTCTAGGCGTAGGCGGGAGTAGGGTTTATATCGGGTCTGGGGTAAATTATGGACCAATCTTCACGAAATTTCACAGTGTCATTACGAGTCTTATAAAACTGTGACGTACCAAATTCTATTATGATAGCATTATTTTTTACGGTCTAACTAAACTGTTTTCCGGTAGAAGGGTTTATATGGGGCCTAGGATAACTTACCGATAGCTTAAGGTAGGATTTTATCAACCGTATAAAAAGTGTTTCATTATAACTTAAGTGAGCGACAAGTTTAAGGAACGTTTATCCTACCTGGTATATTAAAGAAGAGTTGTAAGAACGAAACACTTTTTATACGGCCAACAAAATCCTACCTTTAGCTGTCGGTAAGTTGTGAAAACGGCTATATGTGTTTTTAAGTGGAAGATTCTGAATCTAAGTTGTAGCCAAAATGTTTGCAATAAATAGTCTACCATTTAATATTTTTTCCTAACATTTTTTCTCAGTGTAAATTCTGTTAGCTAAAGCTCTTTTTCTATACATATAAACAAGTTGGGTGTACGTACATACATACATATGAATGTATATCGTATGTTAATGTTTGTTTTAATGGTATAGTAAAATTTTATTAACATAATGAGTGTGTGTTTGTGCATCAGATTTATCAATTTATTTGCATAAGTGTATGTAATAAATATTTTCTTAATGCAAACTCCTGCTAAAATACACATGCATACATACATACGTTTGTTTAAATTTACCCAACAAACACGAAATCAAACCTTTGATATGAAATGACTTTATCATTTGACATCAAACACAATTCTCAAATGTTTTTCAACTGTTTGATTTTAACATTTAAATTCGAATTTATAATAATTTGAAAATTAACATTTGACATCAAATGTTTTATCAATGTAATGTCAAATTGGTATCAAAGGGTAAATTCAAAACAAAACTAAACTTGGCAATACTAAAGAGAAAAATATGTAAATGTAAACATTAAAAATGGCGATTGCAATTAAATTTTTACTTCGTGATTTAATATGTTTTACAAGTGAACAATTTATTTCTTGTGAAAAATAAAAATTTTTTGTAAGTAATTACAATGATTAAGAATACGAATTAAAAAAAATTAACCGACAAAGTGGAGAAAAATAAAAGGGAGCCAATTATTTCGTCTTTGCAAGAATTAGAGGACAGAAAGAACACTATTTTATCTTTTAGCTATGTTGCCGAATGTTTATCCCACAGTTTATTTAAATAAATAATGAATTTAAATTTAAAAAATAAAATATTTTTATTTATGTACCTCATTGTATTATAATCCACATTTGAAAAACATTTGAGAACTACGTTTGAAAGCAAATTGGAAATAAAGGCATTTTTCAATTTGATAATAATTTCCCTTTTTTTGTTGAAAATGCTATGATTTTGAAATCATTATCAAACGTTTGTCGTTTAAGAAAACGTTTGATTTCAAATAATTTTCAATTTGAAATCAAACCTTTGTGTTTGTTGGGTATAAACATTTTGCTACCACAAATAAACGCAACTCTAAACGGTGGGATCAATTCATTTGATTTACAAAAAAATTAAAAAAAAAAAACAAAACATAAAACAAGTTTACGAAAGGGAACGCTATTTGGGACCCAATGGCCAATCATCGACCCGCTTAAGCAAAACTATTTTATGAGTTAAAAATTTATATAAGAGTTTTTTTGTACCGAATATTCTCTAAATATCTTTATCGATGTGAGATTTTTTCATCTTTAAGTAATTTCAGGCAGACGGTTTACATTTATGAAAATAATGGTCACTTCTGGACATAACCAACATACACTCAATTCACATGAGGGCTTTTACGACGTCGTTTTATCTTGATTTCCTTTTAAAGCAACTTCCAAAATCTCTTTGCGTTCATACGATGATTTTTGGTTGCATGTCTTTTTTTTATTTACAGTATGGCCTTGATTATCCGTCATTCGATTAACTGGCAGCTTCAATTGACTGGAAAATAAAAAAATTTTTGCATTGATTTAAATTACCACTATTATCCGGCATTACCTCTGTTATCCGAAATTATAAACAAATTATCTTTTTTTCGTTTACTTTTGAACAATCAAAACAAATTTAAATAAACAAAGAAAGAGAATTTCCCAACGTACTGAAAGCAGAGATGCCAACTATTTAAAGGCAAAACGTGCCGACCTAGCAGTCAAAAAGAGCTAAAAAGTGCTAAATTTAAAAATTAAAGATTGTTCTGCTTTAAATTCATTTATTATTCATTTTTGTACTTCAAACTCATTTATATTAAAAAAATTTAATATACATATTAATGTTTAATAAAATTACTACTTAAAAATTGTATGCAAATATTTACATTACAATATGTAACATTTCAAAAAAGACAATTAAAAATATGAAAAGTCATTTTTAAAAAGTGTTAATTTTTTATATGTATAAAATTTTAACTTTTTATGTGTTTCAATTGAATTTATTTTTAGAAACACGCTTGCTTCGCAAAGGTTATTTTCATTGCTAAAAAAACGGTGTATGTACTGCCGAATATAAAGCAAGATTTACGTGTGCAATTTGCGGTTCTGTCGGAACATCTGGCGAAAATGATATATCTGGTTGGGATAGTACAATATCGTTAAACGGCGCCATACATTTCTAATTATTATTGAATTGTAATACAGTTGAACTTCTATAAGACTAACTTCTGTAAGTCGAAAATTCTTTAAGTCAAAGGGAATCTCTTGACAATAGCGGTGGGCAGGCCAATTCACATGATTTCGTTGCTATAACTTTTTGTCATCTTAAATTTTTGTTTTATATATTACTAAATTTTCGAGCTTAAGGTCTTTTTGTTATAAAAAACTTTTAACTTTTAAAAAACTTTTAACTTTTTGTCATATTAAATTTTTGTTTTATATATTACTAAATTTTCGAGCTTAAGGTCTTTTTGTTATAAAAAATTTTTATTATTTTAAAACCAATATTTCGGCACTTCCTTGAGTGCCTTCTTCAGGGTTTTTTTTCTTAATTTATAAATTTTTAACAAATTATAAAAAATTTAACAATAACTGACAAATTAAAAAATTTTTAATTCAAAAACGAAAAAATATTTTTCAAATCAAACTTGATCTATTACAATATAAATAAATTGTTAACTTCCGTTTATATTTTTATAAATTAAGTGTCTATAATTTTGTGCTACATTTTCAGTGTCTGACTTAAAATTAATTCTTAAAATTGTCGGAACCTTTATAATTTGTAACATTTCTAACATAAATCTACGTTTATAATTATTTTCTGTGTTCAAAACAGTTGTATTTTCAAAATCTGGATAATGATTTAGATTAGCACAATGAGTTGATAAAGCTGTTTTTGTGATATATTTCTATATTTTTGATCTGATTTATGTCCTGCTATCCTAGTTTTCAGTTTATTTTTTGTTGTACCTATGTATATATACCTTATTACACTGTCCACTAACATTACCCTTACATGGTATTTTATAGACAATATTTGAAATATAAAAGGTCGAACAAAATACATATTATATTTTTGTTTTATTTAAAACTAATTAGCATTTAAAATATGACATTCATTTTTAGTTAAATAAAATTTGATAAATTTAAATTCAATAATTCTAATGGTGTTTTCTTTTCTACAAAAAACGTGAAACGTAAAAATGTCACATTTTTTTTGTAGAAAGGAAAACACCATAAGTTTTTCAAATTTTGCATGTATCAAGTCACACAATATTTTATTAAATGAAATCTTTAAATATGTACATATGTATTTGTACCAAATAAAATTAAATAACATGAATACCAAAAGAATTTAATTTTTTTTGTGCATTTATTACAAAATTCTCTAACTTGAAGTTTCTGTAAGTCGAACTTTTTTGTTGGGATAATAGAGTTTCGAGTTATAGAAGTTCAACTGTATTTGCATACAGCTTTCGGCGGATCTTTTGTTGGTTTAATTAATATTTCATACACAGGATTTGATTCCCAAACCTTTCTATACTTTTGGCCGTAGCAAAAACTGTGAACGCATATTTAATTGAACCAAAGACGAAACAAGAGGGTAAAAACGGGAGTCTTTACTGATAGATGTCTTTACTGATAGATGTAAAAAGTGTCAAACGTTCCAATATCACTTCTGAAAAGAGCCTGTCTTAGCTCTTTTTTAAAAAAAGAGCTAACGGGAAAAATTACGTGCCAGGAGTAATTAAAAAGAGCTAAATCTAGCCCCTTAGTAGCTAAGTTGGCATCACTGACTGAAAGCATGTTCTGCCAAAATTACTTTTTTCCTCATGTTTACATAATAATACATTATATATTTACATAAAATAAGAAACACATCAAAAAATAAATAATCAAGAATGCTGCCGGTCGCGTCTATTATCGATAATCGAGGTCTCACTGTATTTTCAACCACACACTTCAAAGTAAGAAAAAGAATAAAACGTAAAAAGAAAAAGTTAAAAGAGAAATATAAAAAACGACATGAACAACACAAAACGAGTCGTTTTGTTTACCCCTCATTCTTCTCTACACCGCTCGCCAACAAACGAAAAGAGACGTCGACAAATCGACGTCGTAAAAGCCCTCATGTGAATTGAGTGATAACATTTTGACATGCCATAGTAGCTGTTATAGAAGTTATGGCTGCCAAATGTTGTATAAATACTAATGAATAAAAGGAACTAGCTAAATCCGATGATATTCGCCAACCCTTTTAATTTAAAATTTGTAAAACTAAGCAATTTGTTTCAAAATTCAAACTTCTAGAATTATCCTTCTCTAGATATTTAGACAGTATGCGATGTTCCACGCTCACTTTTCCAGAAACCGTTCTGTAAATAGGTGATCGCACAGTATGGCGTTTTTGGTGGTTTGCCGTGCTGCTATTTACATGGTGGTATTGAAAACAGTGTTCGAAAATAAACAGAACATTATTTAGCGTTCGGCTCACACCCAGTAACGATACCTATTTTTTTAATGATTGTGTTGACGAACACAACCCTTATTACCGTTCGTAACTATTTTCAAAAAAAAATAGTGTTCTTCGTTAAAAAAAAAAACAGATCAGTTGTAGTGATACTGTAGACAAACATTGTATTTTATTGTTCTATAATGTTTCTTTTTTTACATTGATAAAGAAATGAACAAACAAAACATTTTAGCAGCTATTGCAGCACGAACAGCTTGTTAGTTTATTGTGTATATGTTTTGCTTGTATACAATTATTTTGCTGTTTTTTTCATATGTGCATTTTGTTTTTGTAAAAAATTTTTGGTTTTTTTTACCAGCAAAAAGGCCGCTACGCATAACAGAAAGGAACGAACATTTATTAATGAGCTGCACCAAACACAATGAAGTTTGTGGTTTTAAAAAAACCGAACGGAATTCAATGTTCTCATCTTTTTGTTTAGATGGATAAGAATAGTATTAATCGAAATAGTAGTGTTCGAACGATGACAAACAGGGAAACGCTATTTTTTTTAATGATTTTTATTAGGGTTTGTGTTTTCCACACTAAGTAGAGATATTTAGTAGGTTTATTTTCGAACACTGATTGAAATTGCTATGCTGCCGTATAATTTTATGGGTGCTATTTTGGTGCTGCTATCTACATATCAGTAGTGGCGTGTTGTATTTTGTTGGTGCTGACATCTTCTGGTAGTGTTTTTCATTATTTGTTTTTGTAATTTTTATATCCTACGCACTAGTGGTGAATGATGGATGGTATACTAAGTTTGTCATTCCGTGTAAAACGTTTTATTATTTATCTCAGAGCCCATAAAGTATATATATTCTGGGCCCTTTAGTTATTCTTAGCCGATTAAGCCATGTCCGTGTGTCCATCTGTCCGCCTGTTCGTGTGTCCTTCTGTTGAAAACACGCTCACTTTACAAAAACTCAAAGGAAAAGATCAATGTTGGTGTCAAATAGCTTCTTGTTATCCTAAGCAGTTTGAGATTGAAACCCAGTTAAATCGGTTCAGTAAGATGACAGTTATCAATCCAAATGTGGAACCACCACACTAAAAAATTTATAATTTTATTACAAAAACTAACATAAATGGTGGCATAAATGCATTGATATATATGATTGATATGTATAAGGTTTTGCACAAATTCGTTATATATGACTAGCAATCACACTGTCGAATTTTGTGATGATCGATCCATAAAACGCCTTATATAACATATAAACGCCTTAATAAATTTAAACTGCTAATAATTAAATGGTAACACAACGGGAACAAATTACTGGACCCAGGTAAGCTGTCGTGAATTGCGGCTGCTAGTGGAACCTAACCTAACCTTAACACACTCTCATTAGATGCAATTAGAGGTTTTTAAATGTTTTCGTTGCTTAGCACTTATTTAACATCTTGTCCCACTGTTAACTGCAGTATTCGTATGATTTTGTATTAAACTCCTTCTGTTCTTGATGCTTTTCTTTTATTTTTTTTTCCTTTTTATAATTAAATTATGTTAATACGTAGTTTTATTTAAATAAACCCCTATAAACTTGCAGACATACGGACAAACGCATTCAGAATATTGTAAAAAGTTCTCTGTTATAGAAATTAAAAACTTGTTTACTTTTCTCAATAGACAAACTTTACTTAAATAAATTTTAAAGTACTGCCGTAAAATCTCCATTTTATCTGTTGTCTATTGTTGTAATTTTCGTATTTCTACTGATGTGTTCCCCTTTCCCTCTTAAAACTTTTGCTTCATTGTCAATAGATAGAGGAGGAAAGATTCGTTGAAAGTAGTAGTAAAAAAGAAATCAATTGAAATGTTTATTGTATTAAAAACTGAAATAAAAATTGATTTTAGTCATCATCCATCAATATGGTTGATAGATGAAAGCAAGACAATTTAAATAAATAATAAAGTATCAGTAGGGTTTCCATTCCCGAATTTTTTACATTCCGGGAAAGTAAGAAAACCGTATTGTATTTGCTGGGATCCAGGGAATTTTTGCATTAAAGGAATAAACCAAAAATAATTCTATAATAATGGACAAATGTTAAAGATTTTTGAAGGTTTTTGGTAATTTAAAACTTTTTAATTAGAAGACTTACCCCCGTATTCATAAACGATTATCTAATTTAGCAAGCGTTTATTAAGGATAATTTTCATAGTAAATTTCTTCTTTAAACCTTTATTAAATTAAAAAAATGTTTATGGATACAGGCACTATACTTTTTGTCTATAACGAAGAGAATGAAGAAATTTAAGATAAATTTGTAAACATTGTACAAATTATCTAAATTATTTTAAGGAATACATAATTTTTCATTAATAAGATTGTTGTGCTTAATTCCCAATTTTCATTCTTGATAAATGCACTGAAATTTATTGTTGGAGGATAAGCTAGTTCCTATGCACATGTCACTGGCTGCTTAGGCCAGATCATCAGGAAACCTTTTTGCACAACTTTAGAAAAGCTAAAGATATTATACAAATAAATTTGCAGAGTGAATGAGAATTACACACACTCAAGTGTTAATTGCTACGATATCAAAGCTTTTGCAAAATACCAACAATAAACAGCGAATTTATCTTTTCTTACATTCCCCGTTACAATTGATTGAACATTCTCACAACATGAATTGGTGTTGTAAGTGCATTAACAACTTAACTAGCAAATTGCTTTATTTGGATTTTCTTGCGAAGAAAATGGCTACCGTTTTATATGTTTTTAGGTGATCCGATTAAAAGTTTAGTACTATTTTTGGGATAAGTATTTCGAAAAACAACCATTGGTAGAGAAGGGCTTGAGTACCTTTTCCCATAGAAAGTATTTTCCTTACAAGGTTTAATATTTGAAAGTTTTTTAGATACATATGTTATTTATTACGGCTTATAAAATAAAAAGTTTGAGAAGTTTTTTGCGTAACTATGTAAGATTAATTTCGGATTAAAAAAAAAACATTCTTCGTTTAAAAAAATCTATATCATTACAAAAGATAGTTTTATCAACGTCTACTTCACTGTTTTTCTCGAGCTCTTCTGCGGCACTTTTTTAACATTTCCTCTTCTTCGTTGGTGGGTTTTTTTCTTCTTCTGCGTAAAGTAATTTTGAATGCTTCGCCAGAATGTCTTCTTTCTTTTTGTCCTCAGATAAGAAACATGAGGTTCAGACTCTACTAGCAGCGTATGAATTTAATCGGTTGTAGTGGCAATTCGGCTGACCTTTCTCGTGTTATCCATCCGCAACTTCTTATAGTTTTAATTACTAGCTTCTTAAGTCTCTTCAGATAAAATGCATTTGAAAAATAGCAACCTTGGCGGCCTCTGAGCCGTGTAACAAAATTTTACGAACGCTGGGAGACATTCTGTGCCAGTTGTACTTTTGCACGTAAATCTCTCCTGTTTTTTTTAGTAAAATCTCCAAAAGATTCAGTTCCACTTAATAAATGTATTGAAACTGTCCAGAAGGTTCTAACCGAAGCCAGCGGTATCGGCCGCTTTTTGAGAGTTTGCAAAAAATCGCTTTGCAAAGCTCTCTGTATTAGAGGTTCCCGCTTGACCAGCAATCATCCGATCAATATTTAAATTAATTTCCTTCTGAAACCTTTTAACGTGCTTCAACTAGATAAATACCCTAAGTACACATTTTTTTAGCTCTTGCAACAAAATGAACAAAGCTTACAACTATCAAAAGCATAGCCTTCATGCAACACACATCTATTAAAAATAGTCCAAGCTTAGCCTCCATGCAGATATTGTAAAATAGTTAACTTTAGCCACCTTGCCTGGTCAAGAGGTTGCATGGAACCTTCAAAACAGTACATTTTCGATCTCAATGGTTAACTGGCCACTGTTTAAGCCACTCACAACATCTGCATTACTACTTAGATTTTTTGGAATTTTGTCCGCTCATTTCTTATGTCTGTCCCATCGTGCAGAGTAAATAATTCGGAAATTGTTTTTAACCTATTTTAAATACTTTATCCGGTCCAAGATCATTTAAGATTTTGAATTTTAAATTTTTCTATATGTAAGATCCAGAAAACCCCGCATTTAAATTACGAGAAAGTGGGAATTAAAAACAATTGAATATTCCGGAAAATCCTGAGCGGGAATGCCGGGGAAAAAAGTACAAAACATACATTTTTAAAGTAAAAATAAAAAATATTAAGAAAATAAAATAAAGCAAAAATTCAATAGAGAAAAATAAAGTTATACACCAGATATGAAGAATATTGTCGTTTTTTAAAAGTCAATGTGTATGTATGCGTGTGGCTTTCAGTCCAGTATTAAATTAAATGCAATCTTTTGAATGACAGTATTATCAAGACATGCAAACATAAATATAAACATTTATATACAACACCCACACATGTATATGCATCTGTTTGCTTGTGTGTGTGTGAGTAAAAGTTTTTGTATTTTTAACTTTAAAAAACATGTCGGTTATATTAGATGACATAAAATAAGATTTATTTAAAGTCAATCATGTAGCAAAACTAATGGGATTGGTCGGTCGGTTGGTTCATTGCATGAAAAATGATTTGGAAAATTTGTATGCTTTAAGAAGAAATTCAAAAGTAAAATACAACTTATTTTGCTTAATAAAAGAAATATACTGTGTATACGTACTTTATTAAATTAAAAACAGCTAAAAAAAAAACGTTTACAGAACTTAATTAATTTTTCGAAAACTTCATTGTTGTTGAAATACATTAGTAGAATTCATAACTTCACATTTTATAGATACATACTTTACAAATTTCATTATTGTCGGAATCTATTAATCATATAAATAAGTTCTTATTTTTTTTGCCTTTAAATTCGCCTTTGCTTTATTTATTAAAATAATTATCCGTCGTAATCTACGACTATCAAGCATGTTCTATAAATCGAAATGAAGTTGATTTAAATTTAACAAATTTTGAAAACCAGTCTGTAAGGAAAGATCATATATATTTGTAAATACATTTATACTTTAAGCACGAATCATTTTTGCAAAAACAACTCCTAAAAAAACAAAAAAACATATTGTCATTTTGTTAATAATTGAAATTAAAATCTCTTCGATTTCAATTCCACTTCATTTCGATTTCTAGAACATGCCCATTATGTGTCTCGTCTTTACGCCAGTTGGTGAATTCCGCTTCAAAAAAAAAAAAAAAAAAAAAAATAAAAAATAAAAAAAACACACATCTTTTAATGATAAAAACAAATATAAGGTGCGTTTGAGTACTTCTACAGTAAAATGCAGTAAATGAGAAATTGTAAAATTTGCTCTCACAAAAAGCTGTTGTCCAAAAAAGTACGCGAACGCAAATTATGTAAAAATTCGTAAAATAAAGGCAACAGCTGATGACAAATAGTTGAAGTGTTGAAAAATGTTAACACTTTTGACTACTTAACTCGTTTTCTTATCGGTACTCGATTAAATACTTTTTATAACACAAACATTTTTGGAAAATACAAACAAATTATTTTATGTAATCTTTCATATTTGCTTGTTTTTTATTTTATTTGATGTTACTAATTTGTGGCGGGTTAATTTATTCAAAAAAACATGAATAGTTTTTTGCTATTGATTACTTAAGTACCCAAGTACTTAGCACTTTTACAACTCTAAAAACTTAACATAACAAAAAAAGTTTCAAATTTTGGTATTTGTTTTACTAAATTTTACTGCAAAAATTTCTGAAGTAAAAATTTGTAAATACTCAGACAAGAACTGTCACTTTTCGCTCTCAATTTGTGTTCTCATTTACTGCATTTTGTGTACTCGAACGCAATTTCGTAAAATGCAGTAAAGTTCAGTAAAAAAGAGTAAAAACTTTTGTCTTCTCGAACGCAGCTATAGACAACTTTTTGCAGAAGATAGATTTCACTACAAAAGAGCTGCTTATTTTTTGAGTTCAAAAATGCAACGAAATTAAACTCTTTAAATGATTTCAGAGAAAGCATGTTCGCCATAGAGTGAGTTGTTTTTAAGCCGGAAAAAGTAGCAGACCGTATTTATTTTTTTTTTTTTTAATTTTCTAAAAGTCTCTAGTAATTTTGTAATCCGGTTAAGAATATTTTTCAATTTCTTTCGTTTTAGAAAGAAGTGAAGCTGTAATTTATAAAGAGTCAAAATATTCAGCCATGTTCTGGGAATCGAATCCGAGTGGAATGGAAATCAAACAAAAATTTTAAAACAATATTGTGCTAAAAGTTCATACAAGCATTTCCTTTAAAATACTTTAAACTTGGCGAATAACTTATCTCTATTAGAACTTCTCCTAAAATCACAAAAAACTACAGTCATTAAAAAAAAAAAATTAATTGAAAATCTCCCTCAATTTCAATTTCACTCGACTTCGATGTCCAGAAAATAGTCGATTATTTATTTATGCAAATTTGTAAGGATTATTAAAATGTAAAAAATTTATTTTTATTCAAGGCCCTTAATTCAATTGAAATTTATATAAAACAATTATCACATCCCTAATAGTTTATAAATGACGTCATAAAGAAAGTTTCTCAGAAAATTTAGAACAGAAAAAAAACTAAAAAATACCATGACACTAAATAAAATAAACATAAAATGTTTTTTTACTCTCTTTTTTTTGTATTTATTTGTTAAATAAATACTTGTATTCTATTATAGAAAGAAAAAAGAAAAACCAGAATAACTACAACAAAATCAACCCAAAAACCCAACTAGAAATGAACAAGTTATTTTTGTGGGTTTAATGCCAAAATTAACACATACACAGACGAACACAATCGCAAGTCAGGGGTTCTCAATGAATTTTCTTTCAAGGAAGCCTTAACTCACACGCAAAGAAAATAAATTTTCTATATGATAATTTCTAACAAAACTATTTTTAATGAAAAACGTCTAAATATATTATAGTTATTTGAAGCGGTTTGTTGTCGTGGGCAACCAAAAAATCAATAGTACCAATTAAACGTTTAATTCATTAATTCACTTGATTAAACTTTTAATTTGTTTGACTAAACTTTAATACACTTGATTAAATTTTTAATTAAAACTGATTTTATTTTTGATTGATTTATTTGGTTTAATATCTTTAGTTTTTCTAAAATCTTTATGGATGAAGTTTCCTGATGATCTGGCCTAAGCAACCAGTGAAATGCGCATAGGAATAGCTTATCCCATCAACAATAAATTTCAGTGTTTTTATCAAGAATAAAAACTGGGAATTAAGCACGAATAACCTAATCTTTTAAGCTAATGGTTAAATCGAAAAAAAAAATTGGCGAGAAATGTTACGCAGCAAATTTTTTATATTTTATTATATTGACGAAGACTTAAGCTACGGTCAGACTTATCAAATATTTGACGAAAAAAACGGGACCAGCAACCAAACTAAAAAATCATTTCGCTTAATATCAATATTTATTTTGATTAAAATACCATATCTTACAAAAAACTGTTTTTTGCTATGTCTAGTAGTATAATTAGTTTATTTTGTAACATTTAGACCATTTTAAATCTCACTAACTATTAACAGAAGTAGGGGTTACGCTTATTTGAGCAAATATTTAATAAGTATGACCGTAGCTTTAGATTCTTTTTATACTGAATACTTAGAACTCTTGTAGATCTTAGATCATTCTTTTTTTCGTTTAAGGCTATAAAAACCGATAACTATATATATTTTTTTTTCAATGTTTTGGATTTTATTACAACTGAGTACATTTAAGACCCATCTAGTAATTTACATTTCAATAAAAATCACATGTGCTTAGAATATAACCCAATGGTTATAACTAAATGTACTAATACAAATTAATTTATTTTAAGTCTCCAGACATAGGTCCATTGGTAGAGTTCTTCTTAGTCTTCTTAGGTGCATTGGATTTCTTATCACATCCTGTAGTTCTTCGTTTGCGTGTTGTAGTAGCTTTAAAGAGTGCTTTTTCGCATAAAACTTAACTTCATCATTTACAGTTGCTATATGTAGATCTCTATGTATATCAACATTCCTGACATACCACGGACAGTTGGTGATTAGTCTCAGGACCTTGTTTTGAAAGGTCTGAATTAGTTTAAGATTTGATTTCGCTGTACAGCCCCATATTTGAATACCGTACGTCCACTTTGGTTTAAGAATTTGCTGATAGAGTAGCATTTTATTTTGCATTGACATACCAGAGTATGGGTTAAGTAGCCAATACATTTTCTTAAAGTTAAGGTTTAATTCATTAACCTTTTTCTTCACATGCTCCTTCCACTTTAGCTTTGCATCTAATGTAAACCCTAAATATTTTGCTGTGTTGGCATATGGTATTGCGTTACCGTTCATATAGACAGGTAGGTTTTGTATTTTTTTATTTGTAAAGTTGACATGCACAGATTTTGTATTATTTAACCTTATCCTCCATTTTTTCGTCCAACTGATAATATCATCTGTTGAGGCTTGTAACTTTCTGGTACTTTCGGTAACCGTCGAACCCGTTGCAAGTATTACCGTATCATCTGCAAAAGTAGCAATTTTTATATCATTTGCAGTTGGGATGTCTCTTGTAAAAAGTATATATAGGGTTGGACCTAAAACACTTCCCTGTGGCACTCCCGCAGTTATTTTTCTTATTTTTGAATATTCGTCTTCAAACTTTACACGAAAGAATCTTCCAGCTATGTACGATTTTAGTATTCCACTATATTGATTTGGTAAATCTCTATAGAGTTTAAAGTTCAAACCATCATGCCAAACCTTGTCAAAGGCTTGTGCCACGTCTATGAAAATTCCTGAACATATTTTATTATCATTAAACGATTTTTCTATCTCGTTTGTAACCCTGTGCACTTGTTCCACAGTTGAGTGTTTGGATCTAAAACCAAACTGGTGAGTT
This sequence comes from Pollenia griseotomentosa, assembly GCA_963931875.1. Taxonomy (NCBI): domain Eukaryota; kingdom Metazoa; phylum Arthropoda; class Insecta; order Diptera; family Polleniidae; genus Pollenia; species Pollenia griseotomentosa. Next base: position 113,530,701 of record OZ007560.1, read on the forward strand.
GGTATTAGGTTCCTATCTTCAATAATAACATTTAACCTTTTTAAAAGAAGTTTTTCAAATACTTTTGACATTGTCGGAAGCAGTGATATAACTATAGATGCGCTGTCAAATCGGAGACAAGGAAAATCCGCAGGGGATGCAGTAATCGCCGCAGACTTTTTTAAAAAATATATGGGCGACATAGGTAAAAATATATTTTTTAAAGTCATAACTAATACGTATGGCCTCAACCATAGCCAAAAGTCTTAAGGACTAACAAATCAAATTTCTAAGAATGAGATACCCAGTAAAAACTTCGCCAACAAAATAATGTGTTGAGTAATCAGAAAAACATAAAAGCACCACTTACAATTCTACTGAAAGAACCAATTAATTTTACAAGGGATGTCCCAAAATGAACGCATTCAAAAGTAAGTCATTATTTTAAATACATCCAGAAAAAAAGCAGTTATAGAAGCTGTTATAGATGTAGTTATAGAATAAAGCTACTTAATATTGAGTTTAAGAAACTATTCATTTTGAAAAAGTAAGCGAAGTTTTTACTGGGTACATAATAAAAAAGAAAAATCATGGGTGGAATATCATTACTGAGCGTACCAGACAAATTATATTCAAGAACTTTGATGGAACGTCTAAAATCTGAAGTAGACCAGGACCTGCAGGAAGAATGGTGTAGTTCTAGAGCAAATGGAGGCACCCAAGATCTGGTATTTTTTCCAATGCTTCCTCTTATCAAATTATCTAACTAATATAACGCAAATACATACTTGCTTCATTGAAAAAGCATTTGATACTGTGTAATAAGCTTAAATTGAACGTAATGTTAACCGTGCTCTGATCCTACGTATTTTAAGTTTCTCCAACACATGTTGGAAAAACATTATCCGAAGAGTTAAGAACAGGCGTTAGACAATGCGATATCTTAAGTCCATTTCTGTTCATTATTCTTTTTGATGATATAATCAAGGAATCAAGAAAAACATGCGTCCACAAAATAAAGCCCACAGAACTGTCAATACTGCCACATATAACCACATAACATAAATATTATTGTGTCAGAAATGCCTAGAAGAGGACTGAGTGTAAATATTACGAAAACAGATACCATTGGCTATAAATGGAGAGCAGGAACCTCAATAAATATATATTGGAACGGAACTCCTGACACAAGTTCAACATTCTAAAATCTGAGGCTTTAATCAACGAAGACGGAAAACCAGGCGGCTGATTCTGGCAGTCGTGATCGAATACTTATTCGATTTGCATGCAATTTATTTCCTATTCTTTTCGACGATATTGAACGAATCGTAACTATTTTTTCTGCGTTGTAAAAATTCAAATAAAACCTTGACAGCACTGAAAAAATTATTTCGATTCGTTCTGTATCGGCTGAAAGAATTAGAAATAAAATTGCTTTCGAATCGAAAAAGTATTCGATAACGACTGCCAGAATTAGCCCCCAGTTAAGAATCTAAATGCTAGAATATCCTCAACAATTAAACTCTACCACGCTATAAACAAGTATTTTATAGAAAGCCGAAAAGTATCAACAACGGATTGAAATAGTAAAATCTGCTAAGAATCTAGGAATATTTTTCAATGACACTCTTACGTGATCGAACCACATTAACTATGCTTGTGGTCGCACCTTTTCAATGATTAGAACTCTTTGGGGGACCCAGCATTGTACACCATTAGGAATAAGAATGCTTCTTGCTAAAACTTATCTGATGCCAGTTTTACTGTATGGCTGTGGGCTATTTGCTAAATCTGATACGATTAGTAAGGCGAAATTGAACGTTGCGTTTATCAATATTGTACGGTACGTGTATGGACTTAAAAGGCGCTCTAGTGTTTCTTTGTTTTCATCTCGGCTTTATGGTCTTTCCTTAGATAATCTTCTGAACATGAGAGTTTTAATTTCTTTACATAAGATAATATATACTCACAAACCTGAGCACCTGTACGGTAAACTTTGTATTTCTGACATAAGCAGGGGGAAAAGAATTAGATCGTTCGGATATAAAAGTTTAATTTCTGAGTGGCATTTCTACATATTCGCAGTATCTCTCTGGAATTCTATACCCTATAGCCTTCAACTTTTAAGTAACGCACGAAAATTCAGGGAAAATATTTTTAAACTGTTTTCAGCATAGCACTTTGAAACATAATTACTTGAGATTAAAAAAATATAAAATTATCCAAATTTTCCATATTTTTAATTAGGCTTAAGTTCATCAAATTATTTTCATGAAGAAAGGAATTTCACAACATGAAAATTAAAATTGTTATTGATAATCTTTCATTCTTGACCGTGGCCGGGGCTCAAACCCGGGCCGACAGGTTACCATGACATTTTTCGATCGCAACCACTCGATCTCCTCAGATGGATTTGCCGTTTTACACCCGCAGCCATCGACGACTGCTGACGTCAATAGTCAAACATCAATCCTTAAACCAAATTGTATTTTTTAACCTTTAGTAGATCGAAGTTTGCTTTTTTGAATGATTACCCATTTTAATTGATTCTACACGTTCCCCCTTACTTCTGTTCTTCCGTACTTTTGTCAAGAATTATTCTTGAAGTCCAAAGTACATTTCCCCTTGTTATATAAATTTATCTAAATAAAATATAAAATTATTTAAATTTTTGATTATTAAAATATATTGTTTTATGCTTTTTTTAAATATTTAAATTAAATTATCTTAATTTTTTTTTTTATTGTTTACATTTAATTGTTTTTTGTTTACTTATATAAAAATTGTAGTTAGTTATTAAGTTATTAATTAATTAATGATTTTAAGTTTAACATATTCTCAGTTCCATACTGCAAAATAAGACTCTTAGTCTTGTGTATGGAGCAATTCAATTAATAAATAAATAAAAAAATAAAAAAAAAAAAAAATAAAAAAAACTAAATTTTCGCTGTACAATTCAATGTATATATCCCTACTCTCACCTACGGCTATGAACCCTACGTAGAATAGCAGGAAAAACCAGAAGGTATAGAATCTGAAAGGGTACCATAAGAGACAAAGTGAAAATTGTTGCACTCGATAAACGAATAGGGAAAAACTAAACTGAGATGGTATAAGCATGGAATGAAAATTAGAAAACTCTAAAATACCGAAGCTTGTGTTCCAGACAAAACCAAGCGCAGTGCGGCAAAGAGGACTAAGACGAGTATCCTGTTGAAATAATATGACAAATACTTTTACGGCACATGATTTTGATCCTAACAAAACCATATATCAAAATTGAAGCCACTAGCGAAGCCTTTGTCATACGTCTACACCAGTGTTGCCAGGGGAAAAATAAAAAGTTACGCTTTTTCTTTAAAAAGTTGCGTTTTTTTCGTCAAAGGTTACATTTTGGAATATTCCTTAAATAAATAGTAAATTAATAGTATATTTAACTATCGTACTAATATTATATGTAATTGTGAAAGTTTCTAAGTGTGTGAGCTTGTAAGTTTGTATGTTTGTGCCGCAAGCACGCTCAATGGAAATTTGGTAGACGGAAAATTAGTAGTTTTTCTCTTTTTGATAAATTTGGAAAACTTACAAATTAAAGCCTATAGAAACATCCAGTTTATTTTCTGGGGGCCTTAAATGAGGAAAAGCTGGTACTTTTGGTACTCCTTTCTTTTTCGAAAAATTTGGTACAGAGATAGGATGTGGCCCAGATTAAATTAAAGGGTACTTGTTAAGAAGTAAAAACGCCAAAAATTTGTCCTTTTGGTGATACTTTTTCTCTATTAAAAAATTTGGTATGCAGATTGCATACGATCCAGATTAAAGTTCAAAATTGTCTTTCTGTTCAGTTGCGTGTGGCCGCAGAAATCGTGTAACAAAACCTAAAAGAGTTCTGTATTTGGGAACTAACTCATTTTTACAAAAACATTCTATGAATTCAAAGCATCACTTTGTTTTACACCATGAGTTGAATTTGAACCCCAAGTTTTTAGTATTTTGTCTCCTATTCTAATATTCCGATACAAACACATTTGTTTGCACTCGTTTTTGTTGTTTTATGTTAAACGGTTTATTTTTCATACACATGTATTTCTATTAATATTTTTTTTTTTTTTTTTTTTTTTTTGTTATTTTGTATTTCTGAAAATGTTTTGTGGCATCTATAAAATAAAACCACGAGCACAACAGTTGCAACAAAACTTTCCAAAAAAAAAATTCGAATATGTAATGTGTGTTTTAAACGGAAATTTATAAAATTGCTTTTGTTAATTATTAAAAAAATAAATGGAAGAAAACATTAAGAAATCAAGTTCTTTAAAACAGGCGGGTGAATGGAAAAAGCAGTGGGAGGAAAACACCAAAACACGATCTCTATTTTTGTAACGATTTTAAAAGGCGACCAAGATAAAAAAGATGTTTGTTTCGTTTATAACTTATTTAAAAGGAAACAGGATTGTTGGTTATTAAAAAAAAAAAAAGGAAACATCAACCTTTTTTTATATACTCTAGAAGTTTATACATTTTTTTTAGGAAAATAGTTTATTTAGACACGTAAACGCCGGTTATTTAATAAAATCGTTAACGTCAAGTATGAACGGAAAACAAAGACAAAAAGGAAAACACTTTTTATTTTAAGGAAACTTTCTAGGAAGTTAACATTTTTCTGTTCATCTTTCGGAGCTCTGTATTTATGTATATTTATTGTATCTCTAAATGTCTTTTTTTAATTTCTGTTAGAAAAAGAAACTTTACAAAAAAGTTGTATAAATTTATTCAAATTAAATGTATAAAAAAAGGTAAAAGAAATAAACAATGGACATTAACATTAACATTTTCAATTTTATGTTTTGTTTACAGTAGTCGAAGAAAGAGTGACAGCAAACCAGCACTATGGGTAGGATGATAACAAAAATGTAGAAAAGATTTTGAAATTAAGTATTTTCTTTTTAATTTGGCTTCGAATGCAGTAGCCCGTTTCTGTATTTCTTGCATCGTAAAATTTTTCGCATGAAACGAGTGAATTGCGAAAAAGAAACAAAAAATAGGGTTTCTAAAACAATTGTTTCTATATCTTTACTTTACGATAATTATTTATCATTTAAATAATTTTTAAGCATTCATTTGAAGGATGTGAGAAAAAGTGTTTTGAACAATGTTTTGCAAAAAGTTTCTCACAAGAACTGTCAAAATAATTCACATTTGAAATTTGTTCGAGAAAAACAAAATATTAAAAAAAAAATATTTTAAAATAAAAGTGTGTTTGTAAACTATTTTTTGGTGTGTATAGAAAATAGAAAGAACTAAAATAATAATTGAATTATTTAAATGCTGACAAAAATAAAACACAATTGTTACATTTTTATATTTTAAATATGCCCTTATTTATGCATTATTTGACATACCTGTGACCTCTAATCAGTGTACTAATAATTATTTTGAATTTCGAAACTACTCTTTGGTTGATATGGGTAACTTAAATTCCTTCTTATTGGAACAAAATTTAGGTAACTTTTATAATACGACTGATATAGAATTGAAAATGAATATACTTGATGAATTAATTTCGAAAATGTTTTCCTTTGTACCCGTAACCCGAATCAAAGTTAGACGAAATGTGGATTGGATAAAGTCGCATGAAATAATATTTGCTAAATCACTTAGAGAAATAGCTTATAGGGGATACATCGCCAACCCAAACCCAGAAAAATGGAGGATATTCTGCAAATACAGGAACAGAGCCAAAAAAACCATTCGTAGGATAAAAGAAGGTTACTTTAGTAAAATGTTTGCGAATGCGGACACTAAAGGTATGTGGAATTGTCTAAGGAAAGCAACCTCCAATAGTACAAAACCATTAGATGTAGAATTTACTGCTGATGAAATAAATGACTATTTTTTAGATGGATTAGACCAGGATTCTGATGATTCATTAAATAATTTAGAGTTTAACAGTAGTAATGAAATGTTTTCGTTTAGATGTATTGATACATCTGAATAATATACGGCTTTTAGCAATATCAAATCAAATGCATGTGGTGTAGATGGTGTACCGTTAAAATTTTTTAAAATAGTTATACCCTTGGTAGGCGGCCACATTTTACATTTATTTAATTCGATTCTTACAAGTTCAATTTTTCCTATGAATTGGAAGCTGGCGAAAGTAATACCCATACCAAAGACTGGTGGATCATTTGAAAAAGAAAATCTAAGACCGATAAGCATTTTGCCAGTATTATCAAAAGTATTTGAGCATGTTATCAAAGCTCAAATTATGGAACATATAATGAAATATTCATTACTAGATGACCGTCAAGCAGGTTATAGACGTAGTTGTAGTGCTTCTTCTGTTTTGTTGGGAATCACCGAGTCTATACGAAATAACATTAATAGAGGAAAGAACTGCGTTTTAGTGTCATTGGACTTATCAAAAGCTTTCAATCGTCTTAATCATGTAAATCTTATAGGAAAGCTAAAAGATGAATTTAGATTCTCAAAGTCATCCTGTTTGCTTATTTATTCATATTTGACAAACAGAAGACAGTTTGTTTCTTTTTGTGGCCAAGTGTCAAACCAGAGGTTGGTGAAGTTAGGTGTACCGCAGGGGTCTGTTTTGGGTCCTCTTTTGTTTTCTATGTATTTGAATAGCTTTTTTCAGGTGATTGAACCAGAAACATGTTGCGCGTTTGCATTTGCTGACGATATTCAATTACTTATAAATGGCGGCAGCTCACAGGAAATACTCTATTTGGAAATAAATAGGGTACTGGATCGGGTCAGCGATTGGATGTCGTCAAACTTTTTAATGTTAAATATATCTAAAACTAGGATTATGAAATTTGGTTCAATACAACTTGATAATGCAACAATTGATATAAGAGGAATGGAAACAGAGATGGTAGAAAGAATGAAAATTTTGGGCATCACATTAGATAATAAACTTGATTTTTTGTGTCATATAGATAAAATCTATGCTAGAATATGTTTCACACTTCGCCGATTATACAGCCTAAATGTTTACCTGCCATATCATGTCAGATGCAGAGTGGCTCATGCACTATTATTATCTCCAATTTCTTACTGTATGGAAATATTTTTGTGTACAACCTCTGCTAATGTCAGGAGGGTCAAAATATTAGTAAACAAAATTGTACGTTTTGTCTTTGGGATAAAATACTATAATCGCAATCAACGAAGTTATACTCATATATCGCAGTATGTTGACCGGTTTCTTAAATGCTCTTTCAAAAATTTTGTTATTTTAAAATATCTATTGACATTTTATAAGATTATAAAAACGGCCACACCACAATTTTTATTTCAGATTTTTAACTTCATACATTCTACTAGAAATATGCAAATTTTTATTCCTAGAATATATAATTCTTTGTTTGAAAGATCATTCTTGATCAAGACTACTCGTATATGGAATAATTTACCAAACGATTTAAGATCATTTTCATTATCTTATAATGTATACCGCAAAAGGTTAACTGAATATATCAATCAAAATAACTAATAATATATCTTATGTATATGATATATGTATGTATGTTCAATCGTTGATTTGGATCTATATTCAATTTTTTCATATTTATTTTGTTAATGTTATAAATTTGGGGCTGTTTAATTAGTTTAGTTATAAGGATATACTTAATTATAAGATTAATTGGGTTACTATGAAAAAAGTAAACAACTTTTGAAAATCACTTGTAATATATATTTGGCCATTGAAGGCTTTTTTATTACACAATTTAATAAATAAATAAATAAATAAAAAAAAAAAAAAAAAAATAAATATTTTTAAGCCTTTCATTGTTTTGGTTTTATTGTTTATTTCTTTTGTTGACGTTTCTCGTGCATCTGACACAGTGTTGCCAATTTAGCCATTTATTAGCTAGATTTAGCCATTTTTCACCCTGTTTAGCCATTAAAAAATGAGTTTAGCCATTAGCCATTTTTTTTTAGCCATTTTTCAACTTGTTTAGCCATAAAATTATTTTTTGCCGTTTTTCTTTTAAAAGAATAATTTTTATTTTATTATAAAAATTTATAAAAGTAAAATAAACATTTTTAATAATTAAAACGCCTTTAAATTGAATCACAACTTTTACAATGTTGAAAATCGCTATAAACTATAATTATGAAAAATCTTTAAAAAAAAAAAGGAAAACAATTCCAATATTAGGATCAACACAAACGTCGGTGTTTCTTTCTGGTTGCAAGGATTTCAATGAAGAGATGCAGGCGGCAACAAAAATTTTTTAGAAATTTCAGAATTGACTATAAAGTTGCTCTCATTTCCATGGTCTAATGCTTAAGTAGAGAAGGTATTTAGCCAAGTAAATATTGTTAAAAGTAATTTGAGAAATAGGTTACATTTAGCAACCGTTAATTCGATTTTATCAATTAGGTAAATATTTTTACCATAACAATAAAATATTTATAGCAACACCACAATAGTAGAGATGGTTCTATGCGCTTATGTTGATGTTTGCAACACCTTAAAATATTGGTCCTAAGCCCACCTTTTCGTATACCGATTGACTCAGAATCACTTTCTGAGTCGAATTAACGATGTTTGTCCGACTGGCTGGCTGTCCATGTAAACCTTGTCCAAAAAGTACAGGTCGCAATTTTGGAGATTATTTGATAAAATTTGGTACAAAGGTTCTAATTTGAATATGATACCCTACTTATAGTTGGGGTTGACCGACTATACTTTCTTACTTGTATTTTATTGTAGATCTGGACTCAAAAGGTAGGGTAAATATTGTCGTGATTATGATTTACGTTTAAATTATTTAATTCCTATGAGAAGAACAATAACGAATTTATCGATGATTTATTTTTTTAAATATCTATCAAAATATTAATTTACGTTTATTCTTATTTATCAAGTTGATCTTAACTTACAATTTCATCGTAAACAACTTTAAATGAATTATTTCTGTTTTGTTATTGAATTTAAATGTGTTTTTTTTTTTCAAAAAAGCTTTTAGCCATTTTTTAGCCCATTTTTAGCCATTTTTTCCGTAAATTTAGCCATTTTTGGTCACCAAGTTTTGGCAACACTGATCTGACACTAAATTGCTGGAAATATTCCAATTAGAACAGAATCAGTGTTGTCTGTTTTCGCGTTTGAATATAGAAACACTTTTTTCTCACAAAATAAAAAACTATTGATTTTTTACAGAAACAAGCTTAAGTACACCCTGTTCCCCCCGGAGGCTTGTGGGTATCATCTTAAGGATTTTTCACCTTTTGATGTTACATCCTCCGGAAAAATCAGGTGCAGTCAATACCTGGGATTCTCATATTAAAAAATTAACGCAGCACATATTTCAATAAAAAAAAAAAAACATTAATTTCTTGATTTTCTTTATGTTATAGATAAGCTTTTAACTCTGTTTTATAATTACATTTGATATCGGTCAAATTTTAGCTTTTATTTTTTACTAAAATTTGATAAATTTTAACTTTTATTTTTGACTGAAAAAATATCGGTCAAGAATTAACTTTTTATTTTGCCTCAAAAAATATCCGTTAAAAAATAACAGTTTTTTTTTGACTTTTTTGAAAAAAGTAAAAAAATAACAGTATTTTAAGGATTTTATTCCTTGGCTTATAACCATCAGAATGCTTTACCCAAAAAACTTATAGACAAATTTTTTCTGTCTGACTTTTTGAACCGGAATTTTGATAATAACTGTTATTTTCGATCCCTGGTTTTCATAGCCGAGATGTTTAACTTAAAATTTACCAAATTTTTTGCAATCCAATACATAGTACATCAAGCTTTTTTTCACTTGTTAAGTCAGTAATGGGACAGAAAGTAAGTGAGTTAATAAGTATGTAAATTTCTCTCTTCCATTTTTTCTCGCCACTTACTCAAGAGAAACCAAGTGGCGAATGGTTTGATAATGGCGATGTTGTGTTTTGATATTTTTTTTTTTATTCCCTTTTTTTTTTGTCTTAATATTATTTTCTTTGTAATTTTTGTTTATTATGTCACCATAAATAAAATTGTAAATTGTTAAGATTTCTTTTTTATTTAAATTTTTTTCGTCTTCATTCCGTTTTTTCAAATGTACATTGTATTACTATTTACGTATACACTTGTGCTTACTGACATCCTACTTAACTTGACTATCTGCCAGGCTGTCTTCTGTTTAATGTTGATGTGCTTGAGCCTTTTTTGCACTTTTTTTTACTCCAGCTACCCTGCAGCTTAATTCGTAACTAGTTAAGTTTTGCACCAGTTTATTACTAGTTGTTACGAGTACAAAAATGAGAAAGATGATGAAATTTCTGCACAGTTTTTTAAGTGACGATTTTTGCTGCAGAAACAACAACAACAACAACACTATAGAAATAGGTAAAAAACTATTTTCTTGTTTGCTGTAGAAACAACAACAACAAGTTTCCAAAAGAAGATAAACAAACGTTTTACTTGTTCGTTGTAGAAACACTAAAAAACTACAAAAAGAAAAATATTAATTTTTTGTTTTCATTTTTAAAAAATAATTAACTGGAAAAATAAAATAAAAAGGAAAATAACAATTTCTATTAAAAGTAGAATAATGCTAGGAGCACAATTGAGTCGTACGTCGTATGAATGTAGGACGTAACTCCGTAAATTTTTAGAAACACGCTTCACTTGCCCACAATTCTGTCGTTAACGTATTTTGTTTTCTCTTGATTAAATTATACGAAAATTATTCCATCTGTTGTGTATTCTCGTTTTCTTGAATTTTGTTTTCAAAAATTTAATTTGAAAACACAAAAAAAAATCCATTTTATATTTTTAATTTTTTTTTTCTATGACGATACGGTCGGAACCGGCGTATGAAATAGAATTAGATCTAAGTCGGGGTACGACGTAGATACGCTTTTACGTTTGCGCCAACTTTTGTGTGCCTTTCTATAAAATAATATAAGTTTTTATTTGACAACGTATCTACGTCGTATGCTACTACGTTCATACGGTGCAATTGTATTCCTACGGTAATAACGAAAACCACATTGGGAATACTGCTGGTGTCTCATAATTGAGAGTTCTTCTGTAGACAAGCGAAATACAACAAAACAAAACATGTGTTACAGTAAAATAAATAATAATGTTATCACTCTCTCTCTCTCTCTCTCTGGTTCTAAGAGTAACAGGCGATCCCTACACAGAAAAAAATAAAAATTGATTTCAATTAAAAAATTTGTGATATTAATTAAAAAATTAATTAAATTTGCACCAGTAAACAAATTAATAGTATTAATTAAACCAGTTAATAATATTAATTAAACGTTTAATTCACTTGATTAAATGAATTATTCAGTTGAATAAAATTTTAATTAAAACGGATTATATTTTTGATTAATGCTTTAATTGGTGAAAAATGTGGGAGAATTTTTTCTGTGTAACAAGAGCGGAAGGCGGAACGTTTTCTTTCCGCTGAGCTTTTACGCTAGTAAGCCATACCTAAACAAGAGCGTCAATGTTGTGTCACGAACAGTAGTGTTAACAGTCTTGTTTAATAATACCCAAATAACAGAAATTAGAAATGGAGATAAAACCGCTAGGTTGACCATAAAATTGTTAAGTTGCCATTATTTATTAACAACAGCGGATTTTCCAATTGCAAAGCGTTGAAGCCGCGATATTTAGGGATGACTCGTACAAATTGTATGGGCATGACAATTTTTGGCAACTAGAAAAAGCGTGCCGCGCTTTTGTTTATGTACGACTGTAAGTGTTTAAAACTCTTCTAAGATAATATGTGTGATGTCTGAAGCTTTCTTCTCACTGCTGCTCTGCTTTGGCTTGTAAAGCAAAAAGTTTAAAAAACATATTGAGGGGAATAGTAAAATCTAATTTTGTTTTATGATGTCTGAAGCTTTCTTCTCACTGCTGCTCTGCTTTGGCTTGTAAAGCAAAAAGTTTAAAAAACATATTGAGGGGAATAGTAAAATCTAATTTTGTTTTATGATGTCTGAAGCTTTCTTCTCACTGCTGCTCTGCTTTGGCTTGTAAAGCAAAAAGTTTAAAAAACATATTGAGGGGAATAGTAAAATCTAATTTTGTTTTATGATGTCTGAAGCTTTCTTCTCACTGCTGCTCTGCTTTGGCTTGTAAAGCAAAAAGTTTAAAAAACATATTGAGGGGAATAGTAAAATCTAATTTTGTTTTAATGCTTTTACTAAAAATAAAGCAACTAGTTTAAGGCCCGTTTTCACGACTTACCTATAAAGTTCGAAATAGTTAACGGTACCTTTAGCACTAGTGAGGAATAAAGTTACCTTCAACTATTTTTCGTTTCCACAACTTCTGTATAAAATAAACTTAACATTTTTGAAAATGTGGCAGTACTAAAGAAAATACCGACTATTTTTGCCAAGATAAAAATACGAACTGGCAACTACGTACTTTTTTACATTTACAAAATATACGTATAATTGGAGTTGCCATATATAAAAAATATGTGAATATAATATGGCAATCTCAAATCTAAATCTTACGACAAAAGTTAAGGTAAAGGTCCATACCACGCGTTTTCGCTTCCACGCAGTGCATGCTTTTCTAACCTTACTTGAGTTCTACGATTCAAGTTACATGCAACGCTTTTTATGCAGCAGCAAAACAAGTAAAAATAAAATTTAATTTGTCAAAATCAGCTGATTTGTTCGAACGCTGCTTGTGACGCTTACAAAAGTAGAAAGTAAACCTACTTTTCGCCTCAAGGCATATACGCTTTTGTGCATGTAACTTACTACGTATAACTACACAGATTCTACTTTTTTGACAGCTGCGTGTGCAGCGAAAAAGCGAGTAACGCGTGGTGTGGACATCCAGCTTAAAAGGTAGAACGTTCCTCTCTTTAGCTTATCCCTCACTTTTAGATTAAAGGGAACTTGTGATAATTAAAAACTCATTATCTGTTCGATAACTTCCTACATTTAGCTATCGTTAAGTCATGAAAACGGGCCTAAAACTATTATAAAACTGCACATAAATGAATTAGTTGGGGCTCCTTGAATAATTTAAAAGTGCAACTATGTACTTTAAAATAAATACCAGCTGGTATGTTTAAATAAATACTTGTAGTAACTTCGTCTGCAGGGTACTGCTGGCTTTTTCATTCGTGTTGTATTTTTGTTGCTGTTGTTTGCTTTGACGTCCATTTAGATAAAGTTTTATTTTTAAACAACAACGTATGTACATCTTTCCGTGTGCGTTTGTATGTTAAAAAGAATTGTATTTAAATTTCTTTTTTTGCATTTAAAATATTAAATAAGAAATACAGCATGAATTTGTTGAATATTTTAAATATTTTAATATTAAATTGACTTTTTTTAAACAAAACAATTTCAAGAATCTTGCTGTTGATTTAAAACTTGATTTTTTTCTTTTATTGCATATATTTTTTTTATATGTACATTTAATAATAAACTTTGTAAAAATAAATGTTTTTTTAAAGTTAATTTTGTTTATTCAAATAAATTGTGCGTAATAAAATCTATAATAATCGTAAATTTATGCAAATATTTATTTTATTTTCTGCGTTATTCAATTTGCCATTTAGTAAATTTAATAATAGAAAAATGTTTTTATGTGCTCATATTTAGGGATTGTAATAAAAATTCTTAGAACTCTAAAAAGGTTTACTTAGGCCTAGAGACATACATAACTTGTTTTGGAAAAGAATTTAAACAGTTTTTATAAAATTAAATAAATATTAATTTTATTGAAACTGCTAGACGTTACCCAGTTAGCATTTTGTATCATAATCGAATCATTTAGAAATCAACTTTACGAGAAAAATAACCGTTAATTTTTCATTAATGATACTCTCGTTGTGAGAAAGTAGTACCCTACCCATGAATCACCTCAAAGAATCATTTGTGATACAATTTTCTATTTCCTGTTTGAGCATTTGAATGAATCGCATGTAAATTCTTTTTCAATCTCTCTAGTGATAAAGCAGTTTTATATTCAAAACATTTAAAAATCATTATTTAAACATAGGAATAAATCAAATATGAATTCTTTTTAATCTCTTTACTGATAAATCAGTTATTAATAATCAAAAGTGATCTAAAAAGACTCATTAAAATGATTTTTACAAAAGATGTTCAAGAAAATGCTAGCTGGGTAAATCTTTGTTGGAAATGTTTAAGAAATACGTATGTATTTGTGAACATAAGAATAAACTGGAAAATTGTTTTGAAGTAAATAATAACACTGTGCTAAAAATTAACACTTTTTTAGACAAGCTGGGCACTTGTCGTTTAAACCTAATTCGGGTACGCTGAGTCCAGTAGTGCTAGCCTTTTTTAGGTTATTTCCGTATACCTCCACCTCTTAGGAGGTCCCCCATACAAATATGGCCGTTTAATGAAATTCTTACATTTGGCCCCTGCAGCGCCTAGGATGCCCCTAGATGGGTCAAATGTATGACCAACCCCACTTTATTTTTCATCTCAATCATTTATTTCTAACATATCTCGCGCTATCTCTATTCCTTAAGGGGACTCCCATACAAAATGTTCAATGCAGACTAGAAATATATTAAAGAAAAAGTCCCATAAATGCCCAGGAGTCGCCCCTAGTGGGATAAAATGTGTGACCGACCTGAATTGGTTTTTTTCCTTAACATTTTCTTGAGACATACTTGCCCCTTATTTCCACTTCTTATGGGGGCTCCCATACAAATATTGCGTTTTAAGAAATCTTAAATTAATTAAAATGTTTCGACTTTTGTGAATAAAATCAAAAGTTGGTAACAGATTTTAATTATTTATGCTTGATTTGTTTGCAATTTCGTTTTTTATACGTCTGGAATAAATTAGAAGCCAAGCTGCATTTTCCAATTTTTAATGAATTTTTATAAAACAAAAATTTTGAAATTTTGATAAAAAACGACTGTGCATATTAGAAAAAAGTTGTACCTTTCTTAAAGGAAATATTATTGCGGAATTTCGGTTTTTTAGTAATTTTTCAACTAGCACAGTGTAATTGTTTTCTTGAAATAAAAATCATATAAAATAGTACAAGTTTTTAAAAATCATAAAATTTTTCAAATTTAGAGCGAACTGTTAATTTCTCGATCACAAAATTAACACAAAGTACACTTTTTATAAAGAGTCTTGCCGTAGGGACTTTCGAACTAAATCAGTCAAAATGGCTGTCATTGTTTTTTTTTTTAAATCAAATGTGGAATGAATGGATACTTCAACAAATAAAATTGACAAATTTGTGATATCAATCCACATGATATCCAAGAGCGTCCAATGCATTTAAAAAATTTGGCTTTATCGGTTCATATTTGTGTGAGACCGACGTCAACCATAAGAACTATAAGTCAATGGTTACTAACCTATTGCATAATACGGACAGCAACGACATGTTCTAACAAAAGAATGGCGCTACGTTCCGCAGCTCACTTTGGGTATTTTGCACAAGCTATTTGAGAGCATGAACATCTTACGTGGAGGTAATGTAAACTGACCACCGCAATCGTGCAAATTTTTACTAAAGTCGAAGCCTATGCGAATAACCCACAATAATCCGATAGCGGCCCTTAAAACTAAAACGGTCATAATAATGAGTAATTTTTTGCTATTTGATCTTTCATTGTAAATTTTTTCAGTTAAAAAAAGATTCGTGACATGTGGCAACGCCAAAAGTACTCAGTAAGGGTTGCCATTTCATCATGAATAGACTAACAAACGAACAACGCTTACAAATAATTGAGTTTTATTTTTAATATAAGTGCTGTGTGAGAATTGTGGTTCTATCGAAAATTTTGTCTTCAGGCGAAGCTCATTTTTCTGTCAATAATCTCACGTTTGAAGCCGTTCATTGGCCGCCAAAATCATGCAATTTGATGCCACTAAACTTTTTTTTGTGGGGATACGTGTGAAGTCTTCCATGTACAGAGACAATCCAGCTACAATTCTACCCCAGGAAGGCAGATTATGTAACTTATGTACTGGCAGACTTTTCTTAACTTCCGGCTCAACATTTTTATGTGATTGATGGGCAAAAAAAAAAACAAACATAATTCCCCAAGCAGTATCTTGTGTGGCAATCCATTTGCAGTTGTGGCAAAAGAACCCAATTATTTGTGACATCAGGCACGATAAGCACAGAAATATATATTATGGAGTGTCTTCAAAAACGCCTTTTACCTTTCTCAAAATAGCCCAGAGTGCCTTCATATTTCTGGCCCGATTTGGCACCATGCCACTAAGAAAAAAAGGCCCGTGAATAGTATTCAAACAATAATGTAAATTTTGTATCACGGGAGGCAAATCCACCCAACTGTCCAGAACTTTGGCCTGCGGAAAGGTATTGAGCTCTTGTAAAAAAAAAATTAAAGAGCTCAGGAAAGGTATACCGGACATGTCCGATTTTAGGCGCAAATGGACCACTTCTTCCAAAAAGGTAACGGAAACTTACCAATATTTAATTGTTTAATGAATTTGTACACTATTTGAATATATTTACGTATATTTGAAAATTTTTATATTGAAGGGTTTAAGTGTTATTGAACTTAATATATGTATGTAAGTACAGTAAAAATTCGATAATCTGGATAATTGATTGCAGACCCCAATCCGGAGTAGCGAATTATCCGGATTACCTCATGTATGTATTTATTAAGGGCCATTATTACAACCTAATGATAAAGTTGCTGATAGTTAACGTGAACAATAGCTATCTTGAACGATAAAGTGACCAATAAGTTTTTTCCATTATTACAACTGTCCGATAAAATAAAAAATGTAATTTATATACTGTGGCAACATTGCAGTATATACCGACTGCTTTTGGTTGTTTAAAATACGTAGTGTCAACGACTTAGTTTTGTTTTATTTATTAATTAAAAACAAAACCAAATTTTTGTGCTTTATTTTTGGTTTTAATGGTAAATTGTTTTGTTTTTTGTGTTAAATTGTGTTTTTTGAAAAAGTTGAGTAATCTAAGACTATCATTGAAGTTACCATATCTTCAGCAGAAAATATGGCATCTTCAAGTTCTTAAAGTTCACTTGTAAAGTTACCATGAGGACAAACCTGATGTTAGCTTATCAGTCACTTTTTAGGTTAATGTTAACCAAAAACTATTTATCTGTCAGATAGCATCCTAAAAAAAACTATTTGTAAGTTGTAATAATGGCCCTAAAAGTTTTAAAAATTATAATGAATATAATGATTGTTCAAACTCTTTATATTCACCATCTTTTAAAGTTTAACGCTTTTGCAGTAGTTTTCGATTAGATGTCATCGCAAACCTGAATGTAAAATATTTTTGGTAATATGTATTTAATTAAAAATCATATAAAAAATTTAACTCACCTTTTGAAGGTATCACTTTTTTTATATCTGAAATAGTGGCAGTACTAACCCCATATTTGTCAGCCAACACCCTTCCATTCATACCTTTACTAAGTTCTTCAACAATTTTTCTTTATCTAAAATAGATAAAGTCTTGTGTGCCCTCTTCACTGAAGGCATCTTGCATCAATACTAAACTAAAAACGCATGTGCAAACATACTCATATCACACTAATCTAACTGTATTTTTCAAAGCATGCTGCGATTTGAATAAAAAAATAAATAAAAACGGATGTTATTCAATCCGGACTATAGAGTTGCAATCAATCCGGATTATAGAATACGCAATGAGCTGCAAAATTCTGTACGGATTACCGAATATTCCGGATTAGTGAAGTCCGGATTATCGAATTTACACTGTATAAGTTTTTTCAACCTCACTTTTTAATGAACTTTTTTTAAAATATTTAAAGACTTTTTCCAAAATAAAGTTTAAGGTTGTGATTTTAAGCAGATTGGCTTTTTAAAAAAAAAGAGTAGTAAAGTACAACAAATCTAAAACGGAACGAATACAACTCATGTTTTAGTATCTAGTTTAAGCATAATTTTCTTACCTAAACACCCTTGCCAAGAAATGAAAGATGTGCCTGTGCCTATTATTGCGATCGAATAATATTTTTTAAAAACCTTTTTTTTTCTAAAATTTTTCTTTTTAGTTAATTGTAAAATAAACACAAATAATCTCTAAATTCTACAAATAAAAATATTCAGAACTCTTAAAGAAACTTTCGAAATTTATAAAACATAATTTATAACTTGTAAACCAGTCTCAAAGTTGTGGCTTAAAGAAAAGATCTTTTTTTAAGGAACGAAAACTTTAGGAGGTTATTGCTTTTGTAAAATTGTCTGTAACGCGAGAAAGTAATCATTAGACACCCATTAAGGTATATAAATACAAGATCCTTGTAAAATTCTGAGACTATCTAGCTCTGTCCTTCCGTCTGTCTGGTGAAAGTAAAAAAGAGTTCACAGATGAAAGATGAAATTTGGTAAAAATAATTTTTAAACGCAGATTCGCTTGGTACTGAAAATTGCTAATAGCATGCTAGTTTTTAAACCTAGCCTTAAATAAAACTTCTCCCGGTATATGCTATTTGACATGATAACATGATAAAATATTTTGTGTTTTCAAAGTTATTTTTGGGAATACAAAATTATTTGGATTTCTCTGACGTGCTTATTTTACTTATTAACAAAATTTAAAAAAAAAACAACTAATTTCATTTCCAAATTATAAAATATGTATTTACTTTTCATATACAAAAATGATATCAAAAAGACCTTTCCTTCTTTCTCTGCATAAATATTTAAATTAAAAATATATATTTTTCCCAAGAAAAAAATCCAATTTTCTATCTAAAAGATATTTCGAATTCTATAAATTTTGCACATATTTCATTTCTAATATTAAAGAAAAAAGAAGTGGAAAAACGGTAAAGAAAAAATACAAACTCGTTTTTAATATCCGGCTAATTTATTAAATTGGCAATAAATCAAGTTTTAACACTATAGTGCAGGAATACTTACAACCAAAGCAGTAGCATCACCACCACTCTTTCACATTAAAACGCATAGAATACGAAAGACGCCATTAAAGACAGGAGAGGGACTCGATTTTATTTATTTTTTTTTTTTTTCTTTTAGAGAAAAAGTAGGTAACGAATAAGTGTAAGGAAACCAATGTGTGTAAAGCTATTGAGAATAAAAATGAGCAGACTGGGGTTGCAGAACCAAACTGAAATAGCAAATCAGTGAATCATAGTCAATAAATGTGTATGTGTGAGTTTGACTATTTGTAAAGGTGTGTTAAAATATGTGTGTGTGTGTGCAAAACAAGGCTTCACACGTGCGTTAAACGTACACGTTTGATGTTGGTTGATTTCTTTTTTCTTTTTTTTCCACTATTATTATAGAAAAGTCTTTCGAGTTTATAGTATTAGTTATTTTTATAACCTATACCACAGATGGAAAGAATATACAGCCATATATAAGTTTTCCATTCGGTTTGTAATTTCTGTTATATATATATATGGGGGATTTCATGTGAAGTGACCCAATTTTTAAATCGATGTCTTCCGATTTAGGTGAAATTACCACCAAGCTTAGTCCTATTAAATAGTAGTTTAGACACAAATTTTCAACAAGATCGGTCAAAAAGTTTCTGAGATAAAGGGGGTCAAATTTTGACATTTTGGCCATAAAGGTGTTCTTTCTTTTTAAATTTAAAACTTTTTTTTATTTTTTTTTTTTTTAAGCGGGAATGTTTTTTTTAGTATTGGTCGCTTTTTGGGATACGAGTGGCTTATGTAAAAAAAAATTTTTTTCTAACTCAAGACGAGGGTTTTTAAATTTTTAGCATATGCAGCACTATTTTGAATTTTTTCCTAAAAGACTAGAACTACCTTAAAGGAAAAGACATAAGCTTTCATTTGAGCAAAAAAAAAAAAAAAAAAACTTTCCGAATAAAAAAAATAAAAAAAAAGGACTTCAAGAAGAATTCTTGACAAAAGTACGAAAAAACAGAAGTAAGTAAGTAAGTAAGATTGATGTTTGACTATTGACGTCAGCAGTCGAGTGTAAAACGGCAAATCCATCTCAGGAGATCGAGTGGTTGCGATCAAAACATGTCATGGTAACCTGCCGGCCGCGGTTCAAATCCCGGCCACGGTCAAGAATGAAAGATTGTCAATAACAATTTTAATTAATTTTCATGTTGTAAAATTCCTTTCTTCATAAAAATAATTTAATGAAAATTAATTTTAATGAAATTAAGCCTAATTAAAAATATTAAAAATTTGGATTAAAAACCATAAATAGTTAAACAAAATAACCACAATACTAATTATTGTTAAAGCTAAGGCACGAGCTCTATGTGTTCATTTGTCCTTCAAGTTGTGCTGAAAATAGTCAACAAGAAAAAGAAAGACAAAAAAGAAAAAACAAAAAATGTACTTTGGACTTCAGGAAAAATTCTTGACAAAAGTACGAAAAAACAGAAGTAAGGGAAAACATGTAAAATCAATTAAAATGGGTAATCATTAAAAAAAGCAAATTTCGATCTACCAAAAGGTTAAAATACAATTTGGTTTAAGGATTGATGTTTGACTATTGACGTCAGCAGCCGTCGATGGCTGCGAGTGTAAAACGGCAAATCCATCTGAGGAGATCGAGTGCTTGCGATCGAAACATGTCATGGTAACCTGCCGGCCGCGGTTTGAATCCCGGCCACGGTCAAGAATGAAAGATTATCAATAACAATTTTAATTAATTTTCATGTTGTAAAATTCCTTTTTTCATAAAAATAATTTAATGAAAATTAAATTTAATGAACTTAAGTCTAATTAAAAATATTAAAATTTGGATTAAAAACCATAAATAGTTAAACAAAATAACCAAAATACTAATTATTTAAAAAAAAAATTTTAAAAAATTTAAAAAATAAAACAAAAAAATTTTTTTAAAAAGATTGATCATATAGCTATCGAAGCTACTTGGAATAAATTTTGCTAACACCAATAGGTAATAAGTTACAAGGCTGTTGAAGATTTGTGTCTAAGCTACTATTTAATAGGATTAAGCTTGGTGCAAATTTCACCCAAATCGGAAGACATCGATTTAAAAATTGGATCACTTGACATGAAATCCCCCATATATTTATATACTCAAATTGTATGAAAGCAAAATTCTTGCTCGATGTACCCTCCTAAGAATGAACCTCGGACTTTTTTAAGATGACATTTTAATTATTTCGGCTCCAGCGTTGACCTCTCGTGAGCTGGACCATTTTGAAAAATGGTCTATTTTTGCATGTTTTGTTAATTTGAGAATCTGTTTCCTTACCAACATATACAAATTGGGTATCGTAAGCGCGTCCAACTGTATATACAATTTGTTCAAGGACGATCATCCATGTCCTTTTTTAAGGATTTACTTTAAAAAAAACGGTTTTTGAATTATTTGATCTGGGTTGTTTGTAATAAAATTGCCAAATTAACATATTTTAACCTTTAGTCGATTTAATTAAATACGTGTCTCAGCTTTTTTTGAAATTCGTACTAGTTCGCGTTTTGACAAAAATGCAATGGGGTGGTAACCCTTCGTTTTAAATAGGGCAATATGGGTATCAAATTTTTTCTTTTGCCAAGAACATCATCTTTGTATGTAAATAATTAAGATTTTTGCAAACTAGATGCATTTTACACGGTGCTCTGGAATATATATGAATGCAATTTTGTAGTTACTCTAATATGATAGCGGATTTAGTTTCTTAATCATGTATGGATCAAAATAAATCTAAAGAAAGAAAAAAAGAAATGATAACCGACTTTTTGGCGGCATATTTTTTCGCAAAAAAAAATTTAAGTCGTGGATCATTTACTTTTTTCTTTCTTAAGTTCTATTTTCATCCAAACATGATAAAATTAATTAATCAAGAAATGTTTTATTTAAATTTAAACCACTTTCAGTTCCATAATTGAAATGGTGTAGTTTTTAGTTTGTAGTTATATATGTATTAATATATACTACATATGTATAGATATCTACTTACATACATACAACACACATTCAATTTGATTGTGTGTATTGTAGTGCTTTTGCAAATAGAAATGGGAATTCGTAGTAAAACCCATAATGACATAATTTGTATTCAATTCGTTAACCTACCTATAAAATAAAACGAGGGAAAGCAGCATACAAAAAATACCATATTTTCCTTAAATACACACACCCACATACCCACACATACTTTAATACACATACACATACGAATGGAAATCTAAAAAAAGGAAACTAAACTGTAAATGGCTGAAAAAAAAATCTCCTGTTCAGTCATTTATTCATTCGTATTCCTTCTGTAAATTCACATGTACCACTTACAACTTATAAACCTTAAACTAAACATTGTTAGGAATATTTTGGCATTTTTTTCTTTGTTCATATTCCAAGTTTTTTCTTACTTATTTCTTTACTATTGCCAAAAAGAAAAAAACTCTACAAATAAGGAATAAAAAAAATACAGAAAATCATCACGAAATGTTTTAACATTTAACAATGGCTTTATGCTAGTTTTCATTTATTTTTTCAATTCAAATAGATTTTTTTTTCTTCATTTTGTTGCTTTCTTTTTGTTCATTATTCCACTCATGAAATGTATGCCAAAGCACGCCTTTTTACATTGAATGCAATTTGTTGCCATTAGAGTATTGAGTTCTGTAGGAGTGAAAAAATGAATGACAATTTAAAAATTTGTTTAAAAAAATAAAAAGGAGAATAGTTCGTGCTAAAATTTATTATCAAAATTTTTGATTTTACTTTAATTTTTTAAAAGTTGTATAGGTGGTAGTATGTATAACAAAAATTATTTAAATACCTTAATTTTCTTTACGGCGTATGAGTAATTTTGTTAAATGGTTTAAATAAATAACACTAATACGTCATGATGGCTGAATTAGTACTTTGGATTTTGTGAAAATTTTACTAAATAATACCCACAACAATACTATTGGTCCGAGACCCAACTTTTAGTATACCAATTGACTCCCTTCTTTTAACGGTCTAACGTTTTTTGTCGCTCCGTCCGGCTGGTCTTCAGACCATGTTAACTTTGTGCGCAAAGTACAAGTCGCAATTTCGTAGTTCTAATTGTTACAAAGACCAAAACTATTAAAAATAATAAGAATCGGTCCATAAGGTCACATAGTCTTTCCGGAATGGAATCTTTGTGCCCATAAACCATTTTCTAAATTTAAAATTATCTGAAGAAAATGAAATGCAGTACGGAAATTTTTCAAATTTTTTGAAGGAAATACGATAGAAAATGTAAATGGTCGAGATATTTTTAAATAGAGAAATCGATTAAACCAAGTCTTTTTTTTCTTTTCGCTATAAAAAAAAATGTTGTAAATACCACTTCTTAAAACGTGTTTGACTGGTTTTATTTATTTAAATAATTAAAATTTTCATTTAAGCAAAAATTTATAAATTCTTTTTACCGAAACATTTTATATACTGCAGGTTTTTAAATGTAAATAAAAATATTTTCCCAAACTTAACCATTTTCCCAGAAAATGTAATTTCAAATTTAAATGTTGTTCCCCCCCCCACCAAAAAAAAGGTTTAAACATTTTAATAGACACTATTATCACATGAAAATTGTATGCTTGTAAGCTGAACCGGTTAACAAGCACCCTCATGATGCTTCAGTTTGGTTTATTCATTATTTTCGGTTTATTTTCGTAGATATATGTAACCCCACTACTACAACAGCAAATAAGTAAAATGTGTGTGTTTGTATGTTTGCATTCTGGTATGTAAGAGCATGTGCTTAAAACGCCTGTGTGTTTGTTAAGATATTTTAAAAAGTTAAGAAAGTTAAAAATTTTCTTAATATTTATACGTTATAGTTATTGCTGTTATCTTTTCCCACACACCCTTCCACACACTTGTACTCATATACACACGCATGTGAACTTTTAAAAACTAATGTTTTATCACAAACAAAGAGTACAATTTTAACCGACAAAAAAGTTTAACATGGCGGAAATAAGCGTTTCTTTTGATTAGAATAAAAGGGAACAAGTAAGACTCCAACTTTAACTACTACAAAGATACATTTTAACAATTATATTATTTTTAACCCGGGTTTTCTTTAACTTATTTTTAACTTTTAAAAGCGACTGTGAAATTGTGGTAGAGCAGCACAACATTGTTAAATGTAAAGTTTGGCTTTTTGGCAATGTGGCGAAAAATTATGCTGAAAGTTCATGTTTTGTTATAAGTTAAATATGTGGAACAACTGAAAATCTTCTATTAAAAGTTTTATTATTACAAAAATAAATTTTTAGTAAATTATATTAATAGCTTTTGTTTTATTCAAATGAAAATGTTTATCTTTCTTTAGAAGAATTCTCGACCAACCGAAATTACTAATAACAATTTTTGGAATAACCGCTATAGAAAATTTCTCGATTAATCGATATTTGCTTTGAAAATTGCACGAGATATTAAATTTCTACAAAAAATTTCACGAACAATCGAAATGTCAATAGAACATTTTTTGATTAATAGAAACTTCTATAGAAAGTTTCACAATAAATCCAATATTTTTTTTAGAAAATTTCACGGTTAATTTAATTTTCTATAGCTAATATCATGATTAATCGAAATTTCGATAGCAAATTTTACGATATAATCGGGGGTGTGCTGGAAATCGCAAACGCAAAACGCAAGAATTTGGAGGCTGTTTTTAATACACTTTTAATCTAATTTTTATAATTTTGGTTATAAAATTCTGTTTAATAGAGAAATGTTTCTATAATATTTGTCATAAAATTCTTTTATTACAAAAATCTTACCAAAAAAAAAGACTTAAAATTCTTGCGTTTGCGATTTCCAGCACACCCCTGAATATATTTGCTGTGGAAAATTTTTTAATTAAAATTTTTTGTAGACAATTTTACGACTAATCGAAAATTTTACTATTAATCGAATTTTCTATAAAAAGTTTTACGATTAATCGAATTTCCTATAGAAAAATTTGCGATTAATCGGGTTTTCTATAAACATTTTTACGATTAATTATATTTCTATAAAAAGTTTTATGATTATTCATATTTTCTATAGAAAATTTACGATTAATCGAAATCCAGTATCTATAAAAAAAGTTTTCGATAAATCAAAAAATATGTAGAAAATTTCCCGATTATCGCACTTTTTATAAAAAATCTTACGATTAATCGAAAATAAAATAAATAAAAAGTTTTACGATTAACCGAGTTTTGTATAAAAAATTGCTCGATTAATCAAATTGTTGTAGAAAACTTCACTTAAATGGAATTTTCTTAGACAATTATACGACTTACCCAAAGTTTTACTTTTAATCAAATTTTCTATAAAAAATTTTAATTTTAAGATTAATCGAAATTTGTATAGAAAATACGATTTATCGAATTTTCAATAGAAAATCTAACAATTAATCAAAATTTCTTTAAAAAGCGTTTCAATTTATCAAGACTTTTGTAGAAGATTTAACGAATAATGGAATTTTCTATAAACAATTTTACGACTTAGAGAAAATTTCACTATTAATCTAATTTTCTATAAAAACTTTTAAGATTAATCGAATGTTCTTTAGAAAAATGTACGATTAATCGGAATTTTACGATTAAGCGAATTTTTTAAAGGAAATTTTAGGATTATTCCACATCTCTTTAAAAAGCTTTACGATTTATCGAGTTTTCTATAAAAAATTTTTTCGATTAATCAAAACTTTTGTAGAAAATTTCACGATTAATGGAATTTTTTATAGACAATTTTACGACTTACTGAAAATTTTACTATTAATCGAATTTTCTATTAAAACTTTCAAGATTATTTGAATGTTCTTTAGAAAAATTTACGATTAATCGGATTTTCTAAAGAAAATTTTACGATTAAGTGAATTTTTTAAAGAAAATCTTACGATTATTAAAAATTTATATAAAAAGCTTTACGATTTATCGAGTTCTCTATAAAATTTTTTTTCGATTAATCAAAACTTTTGTAGAAAATTTCACGATTAATGGAATTTTCTATAGACAATTTTACGACTTACTGAAAATTTTACTATTAATCGAATTTTCTATAAAAAAATTTTTAGATTAAACGAATCTTCTTTAGAAAATTTTATGATTAATTGGATTTTCTATAAAAAAAATTTTAAGATTTGTCGAACTTTTATTAGAAAATCTAACGATTAAACGAAATTTCCATAAAAAGTTTGACGATTTATCTAGTTTTCTATTAACAAATTTTCAATTAATCAAAAGTTCTGTAGAAAATTTTACGATTAATCGAATTTTCTATAATAAATTTCACGATTAATAAATTTTCTATAGTAATTTCACAATTCACGAATTTCTCATAAACAATTTGTATTTTTTTTTTAATAATCTTATGATTAATCGAATTTTCTTTAAAAAGTTTCATTTATCATAATTTATTTTTTTTGAAAATTTTTGATTAATCAAAATTCTTAAAAGAAAATATCTTGAGTAACCCAACTATTTTTTATAACTTTTACCGACTAACCGAATTTTTATTCATTTGAATTGGTATTAATCATACGAAGGGTGACCGCCCAAGATAATAAAATATTTATTTTATCACGTTCTCTTTGAACTACAAAAACAAACCAAAAAAGAACTAAAAATTCCTTTTTCTAATAATTTATAAATATAAAAGTAAGTGTTATTTATACAACAAACCCTTTGAAATTATCAATAAATCTATAGTAAGTTTTATATCCTGTACCAGCAAAACAATTTTTATTCAAAGAAAGTAAAATCTTTTATTTTTACGTATTTTAGCCACAATAATAAAGTTTATTATCATGACCCCATCTACACACAATATTTTTGTGCTCCAACATATGATACGTGTACATTTATGTTTGTGTATGTGTACAGTTTTTGTTATTACATATTTCTACAAACACACTTAAATATTTACACATTCATATACAAAGAGAAGAGAAATTTTTGCCACTGTATTTTATCTTTTACTTTGTCAATGTTTTACGTTTTTGGAAAAAAAGTTTTTTTTTTTTTTAACAAAAAAATTAACAACTTTATCTGGTGTTTTTACTACAACCATTTGCTCACATATATTGAACTCACACTGGTCCTTTAGCAAACTAAGTAACATTTAGGGTATTCAAAAACTTGTTATTTGTTTGAAATTGGTTTATTCTTTTAATTTTTTTGTAGAAAATTTCTTAATAATTCAAATTTTCTATAAAAAGTCTCTTAATTATTTGAATTCCTCATATAAAATTTCTTGATTATTTGAATAATTTTCAGAAAGTTTTACGATTAATTGAATTCTACAAAAAAAAAATTTCTATAATATATGTTTTCCTTGAAAATTCGATAATTAATTGAATTTCTATAAAAAATTTCTTGATTATTCGAATTTTTTATCAAAAATTTATCGATTATTCAATTTTTTTTTGGAAATTAATCGATTAATGGAATTTTTTATTCAAATTTTCTATTGAAAATGTTTGGATTATTCGAATTTTTGAAAAACAGATTCTCGATTACTCGAATTTTCTATTGAAAATTTTCCGACTACTCGAATTTTTGTTTCTATTTATTTGACCAGTTAATATTCCTATTAAGCACTAATGTAAATTTCATTTTAACTTGAATTCTCTATTGCACATTTCAAGATTTTTCGGATTTTCCATTGAAGAGTTTGGCTAAATGTCGAATTTCTTATAAAAAATTTCTTGAATGACCAATTTTCTATAGAAAATTTTTTAATTATTTCGATTTTCTGTGGATAATTTCTTGATTATTTGAATTCCTGATAGAAATTTTTTAAATTTTTTTTAATGTATTATTTTTTCCATTTTTTAGATGTAAATTTTTCGAATAGTCAAAATTTTTAGGGAAAATTTGAATATTATTTCACGTTTCTATAGAAAACTTTTTGATTGATCGAATTTTTTTATAGAAAATTAATCGATTAACCGAATATTTAAAAGAAATGTTCTTGAATTTTTAAATTTTCTTACAAAAATTTTTGGATAATTCGAATTTTCTAAAAACAGTTTTACGATAGCTCGAATTTCTTTAAAAAACTTTTCGTTTATTCGAATGTTTATAAAAAGGTTTTCAATTTTTCGAACTTTTTCTAATTTTCTGATCAATTGTAATTCCTATCAACCACTTTTATAAATTTTACTAAAACCTGAATTCTCTATAGAAAATATCGCGATTATTCCGATTTTCTATTAAAAAATTTCTCCATAATTTTAATTTTCTATAAAACTTCTCGATTATTAGAATTTTCTACAACTAATTTCTCGATTATTTGAATTTTCTATGGATAATTATTCGATTATTTGAATTTTCTATGAATAGTTATTCGATTATTCGGATTATCAATAGAACGTTTTTCATTTTTTTTTTCGAGTTTTCAATTGGAAGTTTTTTGATTAATCAATATTTTTAAGGAAACTTTGAAAGTTTTGTTCCAATTTTCTATAGAAAGTTTTTCAATTACTTGAATTTTCTATAGAAAATTTTGCCATAAATCGGATTTTCAATAACAAATTTTTTTAGGTTTTTTTTAATTTATCAGTTTTTTCGAATTTTTAATGATAAATTTTTCCATTAATTCAATTTTTTTTTGCAACTTTTCACACATTTTTTGAATATTATTCCAATTTTCTATAAAAATTGTGTCGGTTATTTGAATTTTCTATAAATAATTTCTCGATTATTCGAATTTTCAATACAAAACTATTCGATTAATTAAATGAAAACTTTTAAAAAATGTTGAATATTGTATAGAATGAATTGCTTGAATTCTATAAGTAAAATTTAAAATTTTTGCTAATTCTTCCCTTATGAAATAATACTCTGGTTACCACTACGGATACAAGTATTTGACATTTTTCATCTTCTTTTATGTTTTTTTTTTATTTTTATCTTCTAACATCCTCTAAAATACTTTTTTGGCCAGTTTGTTTTGTTTTTTTTAAATTTTTTTGGATGGTTTAAATTTTACTTTATTCCAACTCGTTGTAATGGAATGTAAATGGGTTTGTGTAAGTATTGCACACAGTTTGTCTGTACGTTCAGTTGTGGTGAACAAATTACTTAAAAAAAGACGAATGAGGAAGTTTAAGTTTTTCTTCTGCCAGCGGAAAAAAACACAAGAAACACATAACGCATCACGCTTCCGGTGATGGGAAAATTTTATAATCAAGTTTAGTTTTGTTGTTAAGTTTTTTTGTATTCCTTGGTTTAAGTTATCGTTTTTACATTGTTAGTTTCAACATTGGCACCATGCACTATGGCTTAGTATTAACAAAAATGTTCTATTATTATTTTATATAAAAAAGTAGTGTCCTGCTTGTTTTTCTAACATTTATAGCGGGTTTTGGTGTTGGTTTTTTTAAATGTTTTTTTCCATTGTTTTTCCCACAAACTTATTTGTGATGATACATCAACTAAAATTCATTTCCGTGGAAAACTCGTACAAAATTTTTGTTACTAAAATAAAAAAGTGAAATTTACACACAAACACGTTTGTAAAACTTTTACTTTAGTGTAAGTGAGCGTGTGTATCCTGTATCTTGTAGTTTGTTGTATCTTTTTTGTTTCTTTATAATTTTATATCCATTTCGAAATTTTTGTTATTGTTCTCGTTACCAAGTTTTTAATGATGTCAACATTTCTTTTAATATAATTGCATCTTTTTTCTCCTTTTGAATGAAGTTGTTATTTTTCTTACATAGATAAATCGCCTGTCTGCAAAATGATAAATTTAACAATTTTATTTTACTTTTTCTTCACTTTTTAATTTTTTTTATCTTTATTATAAAATCTACCCATGCAAAGTTTAGAAAGAAAATAACCAAGTTTAAGTGTCTGAGGATGTTAGATGGAGAAAGGAGCAAGCAGTGTTAGTTAGTAGAACATTTTGTATTTCTTGTTATCTTTGATTAAATTATAGAAATTAAATTTCTGGTTTCCTTAGTGTGTGTTAGTTGTAGAAACCATAATTAAATAATCCTCTTGTATAGACCTATAAACTTTAATACTTTAATTAAATAAAATTTTATTTTTTCATTCTTGTTTTGTAGACAAGATGCTGCAGATATCTGTCTATTATACACTCAGAAAAAAATTATAGTACATTTTTAAAAAGCACTAATTTTTAAAGGTTCTTATAATACTAAAAACTTTTTAAGACAAACTCTTCTTTCCTAAACTTTAACAAAATTGCTATAAGAAATTTATCGACAACATGGATTTTTTAATAGAAAAATTATTGATAACATATATATTACACTGGTTTACAGCCAAAAAATACCAAGAACGCCACATGCCTAGATAAGTTAGTTGGGGCCTCCTGAACACGAAAGCCGCTGTAATTTTTTTTTCTAATTACCGTTTTTTAGATAACGGTACTTTTGTGGTATGTACCTTGTGGAGCCCAACCGAAAAGTCCGATCGAGATAAATATCGTTGGAAAGGTAATTGAATGCCTTTTCAGTCGATATACTGCAAATTTCTATCTGATAAGAAGTGGCTGAGTTATGGCACCTGAAATCTGAAATCTTTCACCTCCGAAAGTGATGAACAACTTTCGGAGCCCAAGTTTGTGCGGAAAATATCCAGGAAATGGAAAAAATCGAGAGACGTTACAAAGGCTGGTGGGATGAACAAATGATGGCGGACTAGTGTTGGTTCCTCATTCGCGAAGATCTATCCGAAAAAAAACGCAAAAGTTCAAGACGCTCGTCATTTTAATTTAAATTTTTTGAATTTACGCCGAATATAGTGTGTGAGCAATGAAGATGAAAATATTGTCGTTCCACAAAATCCTTAATTAAAACTTAATTTTTTATCCGATTTTTTTCAAATAACGCTTAAAATGTTGGTTAAATTAATAAACTACATATTTGGTAAAAAAATAAAACATTCCAGATCTTCACTATAACGTAGAAAACAAACAAAATAAAAATGAAAAGTTTTGAAAAAAACGTAAAAAATAGGCAAGTTTTGAACTTTGAGGTGCTATAACTCAGCCACTTCTTATCAGATAGAAATTTGCAGCATATCGACTGAAAAGGCATTCCATTACCTTTCCAACGATATGCTATTTATCGATCGGCTCCACAAGGGTTTAAGTGGGACCATACACCGAAAAACACAAGAGTACCGTTATCTAAAAAACGGTACTTAGAAAAAAAAATACAGCGTTTTTCGTGTTCAGGAGGTCCCAATTAACTTATCTAGGCATGTGGCGTTCTTGGTATTTTTCCAAATTAAAAATTTGCAAAGCAGTGTTATTCAAAGAAAATTTATCGATAACATAATTTTGATTACATAATTTATCAATAACATAAGGTTTTCAAAAAATAAGTAATTAATTGAAAACTTAAATTTTCCAAAAAAAATTAACCGAAAACTTAAATTTTCCAATATAAATTTAGCGATAACAAAAATTTTCTAAAGATAATTTATCGAAAACATACATTTTTAATAGAAAATTTATTGATAACATAAATTATTCACAAACAATTTAATCGGAACGAGACATTTCAATAAAAATTTATCTACAACAAGAATTAATTAAAGAAAATATGCCAATCACATTAATTTTTCAATAGATTTTATCGATAACATTAAGTAAAGAACTAAATGTTTCAAAAAAAATTAACCGATAACGTGAATTTTACAAATAAAAATTTATCGATAACATAATGTTTTTAAAGATTTTGCATTCTTTTTAGAACATTTATCGATTACATGAACTTTTTACAGAAAATTTATCGATAACATAAAATTTCCTACAAAAAATTTTACCGAAACGTGATAATTCAATATAAATTTAGAAATTTTATATTAGAGCTTATCAATAAAAAATAAATTCTCGAGGTAATGTATGAAAAGCATAAATTTTTTTTCAAGAAAGCACAAATTTGTCAAAGAAAATTTATAGATAGCTTGTATTTTCCGAGGAATTGATAACATGAGTTTTCAAAAAAAATTCTACCGATAATATAAATTTTTCAAAGAGTTCTTATAAAAAACAAAAATGTTATAAAAAAAATTTATCAAAAGAATAATATTTAGATTAGCATTTATCAAATATTTGCTCTTCTTTATAAATAACATTAATATTCCAAAGAAAATTTATCAGTTGCATAAATTTTCCTAAGAAAATTAATCAATAACATTAATTTTATAATAGAATTTATTGATAACGTAAAGTTTCCAAAGATAATTTTGTAAATATTAATTTTCTCTTAAGAAAATTTTTAATAACATGAATTTTCCAAAGAATATTTATCGATAACCTGTTTTGAATAACAAAACATATCAAATAAAAAAGTTAAAGACAGTTTATAGAAAACATAAATAAATATACAAATTTTTTTTTTAAATCTTGAATGCTTTTTATAGAAAATTTAAGAATAACCCATTAATTTTCTAGAACAAGCAGCTTACTCAGCAGATTCAGTCTGACTATTGCATATGCAGATGAAGTCGCAATGGTAACAAGAAACATCCGATATACGGAGGAGATATTTACAAATAAAGAGAAGTCAGCAAAGGCTTTGGGCCTTTGTAGCCAAGACCAAATAGTGAGTGAAAATAAAAATAGACGAACTGAGAATAACAATTTAAGGGAGCTACCAGCTTCACATACTGGGTAGCACTGTTACAAATGGTAGGAGTATGCAAGACGACATAACTGATCGAATGTCGTCGGCGAATAGAGCATACATTGCACAGAAGAAAATCTTCACGTCGAAACAAATCTGGAAATTCTCTTGTCACGGTGTTTGTATTTAAACTCCTCCGAAACGACTTTGTCGGTTGTTATGAAATTTTGAATGTGTGTTTGTTAGTAAAGTAAATTTTATATCGCTAGAGGACATAAAATAGAGCATATATCTTCTTACTAATCAACCTGGGACCTAGTTCTGGCAGTCGTGATCGAGTACTTTCCCGCTTCGAAAGCAATTTAATATCTAATTACTTCAGTCAATACTGAACGAATCGAAATTATTTTTTTCAGTGTTGCAAAGCATTAATTTGAGTTTCACAATACTGAAAAAATAATTTCGATTCGTTCAGTATCGACTTTCCAATCGAGAAAATACTCGATCACGACTGCCAGAACTAGGCCTCTGTTTTTTTTTATAATTTGACATGAAGACTCTGTAAAATAGGGCATGAGGGGTAAAAGCTCCTCCTCTCTATATCTTCTTAACTAATCAACCGATTTTGTTGAAATATAGCAAGCAAATGGTGTAACATCTGGAAGGAACTATAGCCCTAATTTGTATTATTAAGTGCGTTAAATGGGGCAAGAGGGCTTAAGCTTCCTCTACCTATATCTTCTTAACTAATCAACCGTTTATTCTAAAATTAAAAAAATATAATTAGACCCACTGCCACACATGGATGTGAAACCTGGTCTATGACTACAAATGAATTCAGCTAAGCGAACCGCTTAGCTTGGCAGGGGATGTTGCAATGATGGAAGACCTAAAGAAATAATGTAAAATTACGATACCAGACGCTTTTGGTGAAGAGGGAGGTCGAGAACCAGATGAAAAGGCTGCGTGGAAACTGATGTAAGAATAATGGGTAAACGCAACTGGCAACAGATAGTCGAAAATAAACCAGAATGTAGCAATATAATTCTCCAAGCTAAATCTCACCCCGAGCTGTAACGCCATTAGATGGTGATGAATTTACAAAAAAAAACTTATTGATAACTAGAAATTTATTTACAATATTTTAT
This sequence comes from Pollenia griseotomentosa, assembly GCA_963931875.1. Lineage (NCBI taxonomy): Eukaryota > Metazoa > Arthropoda > Insecta > Diptera > Polleniidae > Pollenia > Pollenia griseotomentosa. The sequence goes on from OZ007560.1 coordinate 113,564,385, forward strand.
AGTTTTTTTATCAAACTAATTAAAATCTCAAATTATCTTGTGTAGATTCCACATAAAACTTAAATAGTTGTGATATAAAAATGTTTATGTGTAACTATGTATCTACTAAACTAAATGAATTTCTATGCTCTAACTCCTTTGCCTGTAGAATGTTTGTACATAGTATACAAATATTTAATTAATAGTTTTAAATTTAAGTACAAAATACTACTGGTAGTTTCTCTCTCGTCAAGTGATTTTTAAGTTTAGTTTATTAAATTTCCACTTCTCTGTGTGTTCAAGTACTGCCACAAAAATTTACTATCCTTTATACAAATACGAATACATTCAACTATAAACAAATACACACTGATCTTTTTTTCGTTTATGTATATCGTTATCTTAAACGCAAAAGGACCGGACTTACCAAAAATTAAAAATCTAATTTTTCCCTCTTTCTGAATCTTTCGATCAAAAGTAGCGATTTTCTTTACAAAAAACCAAACGGCCCTATCTACAAAAGATTATATGATAAACGCTAAAAGACCTAACTAACAGGTTGCATAATACGAACATTGTCAATTGATTAAACATCTGGTAGGTTTTACAAGAAAATAAATAATAATCAGTTTATAGCAATTTACTAATTTATCATTTTAAATAGTTCTTGCTTCTTCTGTAAGATTTTTCGTTTGTTTGAAAGGGAGTTTTAGGTAACGATATGTGTCTATGTAAATATTAAAACAAACTAAACATATATGTTTGTGCAAGTAACTGAAAATATCTGAAAATGTTAACCATCACCCAGCTTGTTTAATATTCCCCAATGAGTCACATCCTCCTTAACACATTTATATATTGTACTTGTAGGAAATTTCAATAGTGAAACTATACCCTGTAGTAAATAAAATAGTCAGTTGCAAAAAACACTAACTATAAATAAACTATTTTTCAAATGACTACAAATTGGTTTGAATCTCATGCAGATATTAACCAAACATATTGCATAGATGCATACATAAAGCAGAAATAAAAGCAAAATAAGAAAAACAAGCATGCCATGAAGTCAAATGAAAAAAAATGTATACAAATATTTTAAAAAAATAATTAAAAATTAAAGCCATACAAATCTGTTTATGTTCAAGAAATTATGAAGCTTATTTATTTCAGCACTATTATACATAATCATTTAAAGCAATTTGATGCAAAATATTCTTAAATAATTATTTTTATATAAATATATATACATATATGTATGTATGTAAATACATACAATGTATATTTTTTTGACAAAAATTCTTTAAAATTTAAATAATTTATTATAAACCGACTATACTTTTAATTAACTACAAATTGGTTGAAAAATAAGTAATTGGTAGTCAATTTAAAAGTCATGCATAGATAACCAATTGACTACAGCCTATGACATGCCTATGTTAAAATAATGAGTCGTCGACAAGGAAAAAAGTCACTTTATCAACTAGATATGGTTATAAAAAAAACAGTTTGAAGTTACTTAAAAATGTGTTTGACTTCCTACAGGGAACTGATTCACTATGAACTTTTTCGTCAGAACAACTAACAAACTGTAGACCAGACATTGCTAGTATTAGCTTCACTGCTGCCAAAAAATTTCTCTTGTTTCTTAAAGACAGACAAAAGTGTAGACGCTTTGTTTACATTGCCACCAAAAAGTCACCAAAATAATCGACAAAATTGGCGACTTGGTGACACTTGATCCCAGGTTTCCTACAGGGGTGCTTAAGAGTATGTATGTTTTTGTGTTGTGAGCCTTTTGTTTTGAGTGTGTTTGTATGAGAGTCTTGTAATTAAATTTAATTTAACGTTTAAGAGCACACATATAAACGGACGCACACACACACACCACATTGACAATGAGCCAAAGAGTTCAACACAAAAACGTCTTTATTAAAACTTAACGCTTATAATCACTTTGTCATGATTATGGTATATCGTCAACCACTTCGTCAAAATTTGCACCAGAAACAAAAGCATCTCTTCAGACAGCAACCTCAACATCATCAGTGGCAATTTTTTTTTTTTTTTTTCTATATATGTAGTGTAGTTTTACTTTCTTTATGGCTCCCGTTAAACATTTAAAATTAACAACAGAATCGTAGTATTGCAAAGATATCAAGAAAATGTTTTAGTACTGCTAAGGCCAAACATGTTTAATACAAAAAACTGGCGTTGAGAATATGTATAAAGTTTTTAACGAATAGTTTTTTGGAAGTAACACTTCGCTTAATGGTGACAAAAATTTATTAAAACCATCGAAACTTTTTGAAATTTGTAAAAGTTATCAAAGTAATTTTTGGTAATACAAAATGTTTGTAAAATAAATTTAATTTATCGCAAAACTTTCTGTTCAAAAATAAAAGTTTACAAAAAAATTTTTTTAGATATTGTTTTTGTTCTATGAAAACTGAATATTATCGATAAATTATTCAATGGTAACTTAAAGTTTTCGATTTATCTTTCATACAAAATTCAAATTATCTTTAAATTTTCTGTAGAAAACATAAAATTCTTGACAAATTTTTAATAGAATCAATAAATTTTCCACAGATAAATTGATAATTTTTCTTTAGAACACTTATTTTATTAACAATTTCTCATAAAAAATAACTATCGAAATTAATGTTATGGGTAACATAAAAATCTATCGAAAAAATTTCTATCCCAAAAATATTGTATCAAAAACTAGAGTAGTCGAAAAATTAAATTAATCCAATAATTTTTCATTGAAAATAAAACAAATCGATAATTTACATAGACAATTTGAACAATTAATAAATTTTCTATAGAAAATTTGAAACCGATATTAATTTCCGATAGAAAATTCGAACTATGAGATAAATTTCCTACGGAAAATTTTGGCAATCGAGATAAGTGTTGTGAAAATTTCAGTAAACCAAAACAATTACAATGAAAATTCAAGTTATCTATAAAGACTGACAGCCGTTGCAGTGGCGGAATGTGTTAAACTGCAAAAAAACTTTGATGATAAAAATGTGGTTATATTCGAAAGATGCAAGTTCAGCCTGTGTTCGATACCCCGTTCAGTTAAGAATAAAAATTAAAAATAAATTTTAATTAATTTAATGATATAAAATTCCTTCGTTCATTAAAATAGTTTAATGAAAATTTAATAAGATGAACCTGGATTGGATTAAAAACCACAAACAGATCGATTGACCACAAAAAAAACTAAGTGTAAAGTAAAGTAAAATTTAAAACAAAAGCATTTTAGTAATTTGGTGAATAATTTTTTAAGTGATCGACAAATTTTTTTATTAAATTCGAGTAATCTACAAATTTTCTACAGAAAGTTCAAATAATCGATACATTTTCTATAAAAAAATTCGTGTAATTGTATAATTTTGTTTGAAAACTCGAGTAATCGATAAATGTTTGCTTAGAAAATTCGAGCAAACACACAATTTTTGATATTTTGAATTCTAGTATTCAAAACTGTCTTTATAGAAAATTCAAGCAATCGATAAATTTTATATAGAAAATTCGAGAAATCGATAAAATTTTCTATAAAAAAATCGAGTAATCGAAAAATGTTTGGTTGTAAAATCGATTACTGGATACATTTTATAAAAAAATTCAAGTAATCGATTAATTTTCTATGAAAAAATTCAAGTAATCTATAAATTGTATATAGGAAATTTATATAATTTGTTAATTTTTTATAAAAAATTTGAGTAAACAATAAATTTTTTATAGAACATTTAAGTAATCTATTTAATTTCTATAGAAAATTTGAGTAATTTTTATAAGAAAATTCGAGAAATCGCTATATTTTATATAAATTCAAGTGATTGGTAAATTTTAAATAGAAAACTAGCTGTTTGGCCCCGGCGCTACTCGGGATTTTTAATTAAATTAAAAAAAATTAAATACTAGAGAATTTCTTTAATAACTTGATCCTAGCGCTATCTACCGGGTCAAAATTCTATAAGGAAACTTATTTAGTTTTACAAATATATTTTGTGAATTTCAGCAAAATCGTACCATAATTAAAAAAAATTTAATATCTCGACCCCACCTACCAGGATTAAACTTAAGAGAAACCTGGCTCCCGACTAATATAATTTATTGTCCAAGTTTGGTGTCAATCGGCCCAGCGGTTCTTCATTTTTAGGAGCACATACACGGTATAAACGTTATTATATATATAGATATTCGTTATTTGTTAAATTTTTTATTAAATATTCGAGTAATCGTTAAATTTTTTTATAAAAATTTCGAGAAATCAATCAATTTTATATAGAAGAATCGAGTAATTGATATTATTTTCCATAGACAACCCGGGTAATCGTATAATTTTTTTATAAGATTCGAATAACGCATAAAATTTTTAATAGAAAATCAAGTATTCGTCCAAATTTTTATATACAATTCGAGAAATCAATAAACTTTCTATAGAAGATTGGAGTAATCGATAAACTTTATATAGAAAGTTAAAGAAATCGATGCATTTTACTTAAAAAAATTCAAGTTATTGTATAATTATTTTTGGAAAATTCAAGTAACCGATAATGAATTGTATAATTATTTTTGGAACATTCGAGTAATCGATACATTTTCTAAAATTTTTGTAATCGATAAAGTTTATATTGACATTTCGAGTAATTTTTACATTTTCTAGAGAAAATTCTAGTAATAATATAGTGTTGATCTTAAGGTTTAAGTAGTCTATAAATTTTCTATAGAAAATTCGAGTAATCGATGAACTTTATAGAAAGTTAAAGTAATCCATACATGTTCTGTAGAAAATTCAAGTAATTGTATAATTATTTTTGGAAAATTCAAGTAACCGGTAAATCCTATAGAAAATTCAAGTAATCGATAAATTATACTCTGAAAGTTCAAGCTATCTCAAAATTTTCACAGAAAATGTAGTAAACGTATATTTTTTTTAGATTCAATAAAATATTTATATAAAATTCGAGTAGTCGTTAAATTTTTTTATAAACTTTGAGAAATCGATCAATTTTCTATAGAAAATTCGAGTAATCGATTAATTTTGTATAGAAAGTTAGCGTAATCGATGCTTTTTCTACTAGAATTTCGAATAATCGATACATTTTTAATAGAAAATTCGAGTAATCGATAAATATTTTTTTTAAATTTGAGACATCGATAAAATTACCTAAAATTATCGACATAAATTTTAGGTTGTCAAGACGTTTTTTATAAAAATTTTAACTAATCAAACATTTATCTATAAAATTTTTATGCTTTTGATAAATCCCTTTAAAAAATTTAAAATTTTTTAAATTTAGAACATTTCAAATATTTTTTTTAAATTCATAAATGCAGAAATAAATAGTTAAATTAAAAAAAAAAAAATACATTTTAAAATTTATTGCCAGACTCTTTTGAATAGTTGCAATGGTAATTCATCTTTATTTCAAGATTATAAAATACATTTTGACTTTTATAGAAATAAATTACAAAAGTAATTTATTTTCAATATGGGAATTTCTCAAACTTAAACATTTTAAAGAACAAGAACAACAATTATAAAAGCTGTTAATTAATGTTGAAACAAGGTATAAACATTTGATGTTTTTCTCTTCCTCTATTTCATTTAAATATTAAACTAATGCAATCATTACTAAAAGGATGCCACAGCACTAAAATAAAAACTTTTTCATTTCGAAAACGTTTGGCATTAAAGGGATTTTACTTGTATGCTTAACTAAACTCATAGACAAACTCTTAAACTCATTAACAAAACATACATTTGGTTTACGTAGTTTAGTGCTAAAGCATAAACCTACTCATTAAAACAGTAGGCCTGCAAAGCAGATGATTTTCCCTACTCTAATGATTTTTCTTAAAGACATAGGATTAGTTATTTTATCTCTAGAGTTTCATAGCATGTGTAAACTTACTTTCTATTAATTACAAAGCGTCAGCCTTGTGCAAAGCACGAAGAAGCTATTGAGTGACTTTATGTATTTCAGGTTATTTATGGTAGAGACAATAAACTTTTTCTTATACTTTAAGGAATCATAAATGTCAAGTCGTATAAAGGGCGGGAAAGTAACCCGACTAGGTTTTTTAAAACTCCTGCTATCCTTGAAGATTTTACTGCAACTTTGTTAGTATTTTTTTTTTCCTACAGTTGACAGGGTTTTTAGCTTTTATATTTGTTGTTTTTTCCACTTATAAACTCATTTTTCAAATGTTTCGTTTATGACATAACAACTAATCGATAATCACTTTCGAACGTAATAAAATAATATACGTTAACAAACGAAAAATTAATTTAAGCGAAAAGTGGATAATAAATTTTCTAAAAACAAATAAAACTGTTCTAAAAATGTGTATAGAAAACTAAAATAATAAAAAAATCCAGAAAACAGCAAAGTTTACGTAGAGAAATAATCGATTTATTGATAAAATTTAAAATACTAAATTCAATTAATTGATAGTTTTTTTTTTTGTAGAAAATTAAAGTAAACGATAAATTTTCTAAAAAAAAGTATTCTTTTGCCACGATGATTTTCCCTTTAAATATTTATGCAATACAATATTTTCTTATTTCTATAAAAGAGAAAACTAATAAAAAATAAAAAACTAATGTTATAAATAAATTTTGCATAAAAAGTTGTGTTATCATAAAATTTTCTACAGAAAATTGATGATGTCGATAAATGCTCGATAGAAAATTAAAAATATCGATAAACTCTTTTAAGAAAATTAATGGTGTTAATAAACCTTTTATAGAAAATTAAAATAAATTTCTAAGGAAAATTAATTTATCAATACGTTTTTACTTTCTACAGAAAATTATTGTTATCGAAAAATATCCTACAGTTAATTAATGTTGTCGATAAATTTTTTGTAGATAATTAATGTTTACGATAAATTTTCTATAAAAATTACTGTTATCGATAAATGTTCTATAGAAAGTTACTGTTATCGATAAATTTTCTGTTGAAAATTAATGCGTCCGATAATTTTTTTATAGAAAATTATTGTTATCGATAAATTTTCTATAAAAAAAATATGTTATCGATAAATGTTGAAAAGAAAATGAATGTTATTGATAAATTTTTAATAGAAAATTATTGTTATCGATAAATATTGTCTAGAAAATTAATGTAATCGATAAATTAAAAAAAAAGACTCTCATTCACTCTGCAGTTTAATTTGCTTAATATCTTTTTTCTTTACCGTGAATGGCGAGCGCTATCGAACCTTGTTGAGTTTTTGACAGCGCGGCGCAACTTACAAAATCGTTAAGTCATTGACTTATGCTGACAAACCAGCAACTCTTGAAGCATTGGAAGTCTATATTCCAGCCACCTTTAACGCCATACGGCCGTATTTATTGGAAAAAGTAGTCAAAAATAAGACTGATCGAATCGACCATGAAAGTCGTAGCCGCACCGGAAATCATATTTAAAAAATAAATTTTATGAAATTAACTACCAGATTATAGCAAAATAAATTTTATTCCAACAATAAATTTGTTTTGTATTGTCATTTTAAGTTCATATGCAACTAAGAAAAACACCCTATACTATCCACTATTTATCAGCTTATAGTTGCGAAGAAGTTAGTTTTATATGAGAACTATTTAATTCTGCTGAAACTCTTTGAACTAAACCTTTAAAGTCTCGAACAAATACAATTTAAAGGACCACAGTTCGATTCCTACGTAATCAGAAGAATCTTCTATATATAACGACCAAATGTCACAATCGAAAAATACTCTTACAAATGGTAGAGTTAATATATCATCCTCTACGCAGCCATGTTGTAAGTATTTATGTGCAATAATCTGAGTGTATAAACAAAAATTTATGATCCATTTTCAAAATTTGCTTCTACTCACATGATTCTTTGCATTGATGTACTTATGCATAAATATTTATGTAATTTCACCCTCATCATTAGCATCACTATCGTACAACACTTCATCCAGCTAACGAATTTCATTTCATGTATTATTTATTAGTATTAAACTACCAACTTCCAAAATTTTGCAGAATTTTCGTTATTAAAAAAATATATATGTATATTTTTTTTTTAATTCTAACATCAAAACCATTCTTCAATGTACGTAGACAAATTCAGAAATGTTTTAGAGGTTGGCATAAAGTGATTGTATATGTTTTGCGCATATATAGCAAATATTTCAAAGAACTATATGTATCTATGCTTTTATTTGCATGTGAGCACTTTCATAACAAAACGATATAAATGATATATTTAATTAGTCCAAATATTATTTGAATTTGTCTAATATAACTATACAAACCAGAAGACAAAATCATATATTTGGAAGTCAGTTTTTAAGTTTTAAACAAATTTGTAAATGTTGCGTTTTGAGCAGAAAACTTGCAAAGCATTAATGCTTGCAAAAGAGCAAATGTAAAATATCGTTGCAATTTAATGAAATCTAACAGAAACTCTGTGTATTTTGTTGTTGGATTTAACAGAAAAGCGACGATATTTTGCATTTACATTTTTGCAAGACTAATACTGAACTCTGCTATTATAATTATGTATTTTATTTGGATCAAAAAATTTATGGAAGTGTTTCATTTCGATATGAATTATGCTTTGCGGAAATTAAGAAGTATTAAAAAATTTTTTTTTTTTTGGATAATAGCAAATGATATCTGTTACTACTGTTGTAGACAATGCTCTTTCTTTGCCCTGAGTTGGAATGAAGATAATGTTTGTCGTTAATGTAACGATTACAAGATTTGATGTCGGTTGGTCCTCGACTGGCATTTACGTAATTCCATTCACAATGCAACATTCTGTTACAGATGGTTCATAATAGATAATAGTTTCTAAATCATTTCTGATCCAGTAATTCACGTTAATATTAGGATATTTTAGACACAAACCTCTTTTAAGCAATAAAAAATCTCTGTTGTGTGTTAGTAGGTATATAATAAACCATATATCATATCAAAATTAAAAAAAAAATTGTTTTGTTTTTAATGAATTTTTCTATAATCGTAAGTGGTGTAGGGAAACTTTCTTGTTTTTGAGTCTCGAGTTGTAAATTTTCATACCCATCACTGGAGGTAAAAACGTTAATAAGTTTGTCATTCCGTTTGTAATTTCTGTAATATTGATCTTAGAGCCTTATGGGAAAAGAAGATGACTATGTCCGTTCAACCATCTGTCTGTTGAAATTGGTTTTTCGAAGACCGCAGCTATGATGCAGACTAGGCTGTTATATATTATGTTATATATATGCTTCCTTAAAATTTGCTATGGAAATTCCGCCTGATTGGTGCTGACTGAGAAATGAGCCAAATAGCAAAACTGCATCTAATTTTTACTGTGTAAATCTCAAATTCGTACCCATAAACTTTAACTTTTCGGACTGCAAGAATACTGGCAATGAAAATTAAGAAAATCTACTTCTTTTTTCCCGAAATAATGGTTTAAGCACAGTAGCGCCCATACAATATGAGCTAGACGTAGCGAATTTGGCTCAAAAAGTTTTTAAAAAACGAAAATAAGCTAAATCGGTCTACTATTTCACCTGGCCACCATACAAGTCGCCTACCGAGTAAAGGGTTTTTGTGCGATAGGGTCCTTACTAGCTAGCTTGATAAAATTGGACTCAAATATTCTCAGCATATAAAATTTGTTTAAGTTTCAAAATCAGCGAAATCGACCAATTAGCTCTCGTACAATATGCACTCAGAATAAGAATTTTGGCACGATGGTGCCGTATGAGCTAAATGGACCAAATTTGGGTGATATATTTCAGTATTTTATTTAGAAAATCGGTCAATTATATCACACCATACAAATGCCCTCAAATATAACTTTTTCTTCTTTTCCAAACTTGGTGAAGGGTATATAAGATTCGACATAGCGGAAACGATAAGGCACGGATTTAGTTTTTATGTAAGATTAAAAGCAGTAAAAAACTAAAAATATGGAGTTATATCGATTTGTTATGAAACTCCTCATATATTTTTTTCATATAGATATTTGCATGGCTGTGTACATTATTTAAGTGTTGCCTTGTCTTCTGTGCTTGTGGCTGTTGTAGTTACGTTTAATTGTAGTATTTTTACTATTTGTTGCTTTTGTTACGTTTCTCTGTATACAAACGAGTATCTGAATCACATTTGAAAACCAACTCTAAATTTTCCATATTTGCCTTTATTTTCATTGTGGTAAAACATAAAAAATTGTGTACATTTTGTTATACATAGGAAATTTTACAACAACTTCATGTTTTAATAAATTTATAGATTTTCAAATCATTGTCGTACTCTCTGAATCAACCAAAAAGAAGTGGCAATTTGACAAATAACAGAAAATAAAATTAAAACGCTATAAACCGGAAAGTTGTTAGTAAGATAGTTATACACTGAAAAAAATTTTGAATAAACGTAACTAACTTTACAAAATTTTGTTTGGATAGATTCACTGTTAAGCATAACTTTCATATTGGGCGATTCCCCAAAATTTCCTTAAAAAAAGCTCTAATAACTTTACCGTAAACATTATTTAATTTCAAGAGAAAATTTCCATAATTTACCGATATAGCTGCATTTCCTGAAAATCGCTTTAATGGATACAACAAATTTAATTTTTTTTTAATGGTCCTTCTAAATGTGTGTGTATTGGCTGGCAGTAGCTCAATCTACATTTACTATAATTTCTACCTAAATAAATATTTTTAGTGTAAAATAATTACTAAATGAAAAAACGAAAATGAAAAATAATTCAATTGTGGTATAAATTGCAACTATGAAAATGAATTTCATTTGTCGTTTCGTTTAGAATTTATTTGCACTCAATATTTCTTTTAATATTTTATTCATGAATTCATTAATTAGAACTCAAAACAATTTTTAAAAGCTTAAACGTAAATTGTTTAAGAAGAAAGACGAAAGACAAAGAGAAAAATTTAAATTTAATGCATAAAAAGACGGAAATGTCGCAAAAAAAACTATTAAATACATATTATTTCTTCCTCTTTTTTCCATAGAAAAATAATTTATACATACATAAATATGAAAAATTAAAAAATCGGTTTTTCTAACGAAAAGAACTTTTTTAAATAGTAAATCTAGCGTCAATTCAACTTGGCAAATCTTGAGATTTTCTATTTTCTTTTTTCCAGGTATTTATGCGAAAAAATTTATTTTTCATGAAAATTTTTTAGCTTAAACTTTTTGCAATCTTTCAACAGTTTTTTAAGAAAAACGTACTAACATTACAAAAAACAAAAGTAGTAAACAGTGACAAAAAATATCTTAAGAAAATTGCAAAAAAAAAAAAAGTATGAAGGAAGGCTGCTTTGGCATAAACCAAAAACAATTTTATATAATGTAGCCAACCTGAAAAGGGCACATACTGTGCAGCTCTGATAAGTAATGCATTCTGAAAAAGGATAAGAAGTTATCGAAAGAAAGAAAATTAATTTAAAGGAATTTGAACGATAATAGATCTTCCAAGAAAAGTTATTGATAAGATGAATTTTCCAAAAAAAGTTATCGATAAAATAATTCTTCAAAAAAAATATATTAAGAATTTTCAAAAAATTATGTATCCATAACGTGAATCTTTCTAATAAATTTGTCAACAACTCTAAATTTTCAAAAAAATAAAATGTTATCGATAACATACATTTTTTCCTAAATTTATCAATAACATTATTTTTCTATAGAAAATATTTAACATTTACTTTTATAATTTTCTATAAAAAATGTATCGAAAACGTTGATTTTCTATAAAAAAAATTATGGATAACATTAATTTCCTACACATTAATTTTCTATAGACAGCTTATTAATAACATTAATTTTAGAAAAAACTATCGATTACATTATATTTTCGGGGAGAATTTATCGATTTTATTATATTTTAATAGAAAATTTATCGATTATATTATATTTTCATAGAAATTTAATCGATAACATTTATTAACTATAGAAAGTTCTTTAATTTTCAGTTAAAAATTTATCGATAACGATAATCTTCTATTGAAAACTTATCGATAACGTTGATTTTCTCTAAAAACTTACCAGAAACATCAATTTGCTGTAGAAAACATCGATTTCATTATAATTTCATGAGGAATTCATTGATTACATTCTATTTCCATAGAAACTTCATCGATAACATTAATTTTCTATAGTAAATTTTGCGATATATATAATTTTTGATTAAAAATGTATCGATAACGATAACTTGTCGATAACATTAGTTTTTTTGTAAAAATCTTATCGATAGCATTGTTTTCTATAGATAACTAAATCGAAAACATTGTTTTTTTAAAAGCTACCTTTCTGTAGAACACTTTTTAATAATATTCAGGGGTGTGCTGAAAATCGCAAACGCAAAACGCAAGAATTTTAAAAGTGGGTTTTTAGTAAGATTTCTTTAATAAAAGAATTTTATGACAAATATTATTTAAACATTTCTCTATTAAACAGAATTTTATAACAAAAATTATAAAAATTAGATTAAAAGTGTATTAAAAACAGCCTCCAAATTCTTACGTTTTGCGTTTGCGATTTCCAGCACACCCCCTTTTAATTTTGTATAGAAAACTTATAGTTGGATAACATTATTTTCTATAGAAAACTTATAGATAACATTAATTTTCTAGAAAACTTATAGATAACATTAATTTTCTATAGAAAACTTATGGATAACATTAATTTTCTGTAAATTTATAGAAAGTTAATGTTAATAATTTTCTATAGATTTATAGAAAATTAATGTTAATTTCTATAGAAAATTAATTGTACCGGTTTATTGGTCTATTACATTTTTTACAGAAAAATTATCAAATACAACAAGTAGCTACATATAGAAAATTTCTCGATGATATTATTTTTATAAAAAATTTATCGATAATTTTAACTGTCAAGTTCACGATGTCGAAAGAACGCTTTCTTTCGCACAAATACATTTAAAACCAAAACAAAGTTTTTAGAGTTTTTTTAAAAGTAACGGTGCTTTGCATTAAATTAAAAAAGGCAGTAATTTTCTATTGGAAATTGATCAAAACCATTAACTTTTTTTGGAAATGTAAAACTAAAATATTTCTTTACAATTTTATTGGGTACATTAGTTTTTAAAGAAAGTTTATCGATTAATGTTGTTTTATTAGCAAAAATTTATATCGATAAAATATATTTTAGTTTTCTATATAAATTTAATGTTATTGATAAATTTTTCTTTGAAAATTCACGATATCTATAACTTTTTTTTTAATTATATGTTGTCGTTGGTTTTTTTAAGAACTCCTTTTTATTGATCGATTATCTTCAGAGTCAATAATATTTTTCAAAATTTCGTATGGAGCGTTTCTTCTTTTTAAGTGCTGCTTATATAAAATCTTATATAATGCTTATATAAAATAAAATACTACCATAAATCTTAAATTTACAATTTGCAAACAAAATGTATGTACCCTTATAACTTTATTATAATGTTTTCATTTCTATTGACAAACATCAGTATTATGACTTATTATTATGTTTGTTTGTTGTTTCAACACAAAAAAAAATATTTTAAAATAAAGCAAAAGCATTTAAAAATAAAATCAACCACTAATTAACATTTCCAATAGTCCTAAATACACAAAAAAAAGACTTGACTCTTTTAAAGTTAAAGCAAGTGCATTTCATGTCCTAAAAATAAAAATATGTCTTTGTATTTTTAGCAATTTTGGCCTCAAGGAACGTATCCAGTGCCTCTTTTTATTTTATTTACTTAGTTGTTGTTTTTCTACTAAATGTTTGTTGTGCACAGCACTGTTTTTAGCCTACATTTCTTTGGAATTTAATATTTTTCTTCATTTTTCTTTTATTTTAAAGATCATCATAAAAATTAAGGTCTTCACGTGCCTTAAAGTAAAACTTTATTTTCCTTTTTTTTTCTTCAGCCATTTTGTTATTTATTTCGTTTTCGTGTTTTTTTATTAAAGCCCTTTACAGTATATAACAAAACAACAACGTTTTAAAAACGTTTTTGTTATGCCCCTAAAAGCATACTTTAAATATATATACTTACTTGTATTTTTTTGGCAAAAGAGTATTTTTAGCAGAAAATTTTTATTGTTATTGCTGTTTTTGCTTTGGTTGTAAGTGTTGTTGATGCTGTAAAAATTCTGTTTACCTCACGGTTGTCAGATTATAAATTTGTATTCCCAAAATCCTGGAAATTTATATTTTCCATCCCCAAAAACCCCCACTAAATACAATTTTAATTAATTAAATTTTATTTTAAGTCTGTCATAAAACATTTGTGTGTTATTTTTGGATTTTTTACTGTATTTTTTTTTAATTTCCTTAGCTAAGAATCGAACCCGCAACCCCGGTGCTGATAGACTAGCTCACTACCAGCTAGCCTACCGGGGCACTTTGATTAGCGAACTCAAAAAGTTCACTACAAATTTATTATCCTTTACAATTTGTTGGTATATATTTCTTGAAAAATACAGGTTTATCCTTTTTGGGGATTGTTCAAACGTTTTGCAACAAATTCGATTACTTTTAAAATGGGTTTTTATTTATAATAATGATTTTAGCAATTTGTAATGAATTTTTTATAAAAAACTTTTTTTTATTTATTTCATTAGCGAAAAACCCCGTTTAACACAAGCATTGCTTATTGGATAACAAAGCAGTGTTTAAACTCGGCTTAATTTTTAAATGGCGGTGATCTAGCGGCAACTTGATAAACTATATACAAAAAAGCTTCTGTCCAAAATGAGTTTAAATTATTAAACTTTTGTATATAAAATAAATCTTTCCATTTAAGAGTGCAGTGTTTGCCATTGTGATTTATAAATTTCTTTAGAAAGATTGATATCCGAACCTGGTTAGAGAGTTTAATTTGTGCCCCTTTATTTATTCCACTTGGGAATTGAGGTATTCTACTAGAAAATTCCAACTTAATCTATCGTTACATATAATCTTTCATATGCAACTGTTTTAATTCCGCTTAGACTGGACGTCCCGGTCGTTTTCTATTTTGAGGGTTCCATTTTAAGGCTGTTCTTGATATAGCAGTATGGTTTTCGGAGGGTGTAATATATTCATTTTCTTCTTGCTATTTGACCTATGAACGGTTCTTCTTTTGGTAACCCAAGGAGATTAAGCATATTGCATGTATCTTTTCTATATTTATCTTTATTTATATTTATTTTACCAAATCATTTAATTGACTTTGCATATCATTGAAATTGTATGACATCAGGCATATGTCGTAAGCAAAAACCAAACCCTCTAGATGTTTACTAAAATTCCACAAAATACCTCTTTTCTGTCTGTAACGTCTTGGCATAGTTTCATCTAGTACCACAGTAAAGTTCAATGGGGAAAGAGGGCAACGTTGTTTGACTCCTGCGTTGGTTTAAAAGAGATCGCTTGTCAGGCCATTGTGGTGAACACGTAGTGCGGCTTTGTAGCTTTAGTGAGTTTGATTTATTTTAATGGCACGCTCTTGGCCTTTAACGGCTCTTCTTCTTAAGGAGTCAAAATCTTTTTAACCGATTGCTTTACAAGTATTATAACTCGAAGAGTATTCGTTGGATCTAAGCAGTTTCTATGTGGTCAAAAACCTGCTCGTTCATCCCTAAGCATTTGTTCTATACAGTTCTATGTAGCCTCTTGATAATTATAATTGCCAGTTTTTTATTGATCGGTTTCAGCCGAGTAGTGTCTCTTCAGTTAAGTCTAGTTCCAGTCCATGCGTCGTGCATGTCGGAAAGCAAGACTGCTGCTGCTGTCAAAGAATTAACCTGAAGTAGTTATGTTGGATTGTCATCTCCTCCTGGTGCCTTGTTTCGCGTTTGCTTTAAGATGGCACATTTTATCTCTTCGATACTGGAAGCTTCGATGTGCATTGTGCTGTTGACTATGTTGTTTCTAAAAATAGGGTATTTTTCTCGTTGTTGTATTCAACTACGTTCCCATTATTTTCAAAGTGCTGCCTCTACCGACAGGTTTGTTCCTCTGAATTGGTAAGCAATTGACCATTGACATATTTTTTGCGTGCTTCGTGTACTGTTTTAATTTGACAGTCTTCATATTAATTGGTTGATTTTCTTATATTATTTGCTCCAATTGCAGCTTCCGCTTCGCTGGCTATATTTTCAAAGTAGTTCCTCTTATCTCTTCTAGCTGATGTGCTAAC